>OY728146.1:5000000-7500000 GCA_963277665.1 Viscum album | reverse complement strand
TTGGGATTCTTGATGAAAATGGATGATAATTGAATGGTCTATGTTATCATAAATGGAGGTATTATTGAGTTGGTAAGCAGGTTTCATATCACCAAGTTCAGTTTGATTGAATTTTCTTAAAGAAGAATGAAAATTTGAATCAAAAATTGTTTCTTCTTCAAAAACATTTGAAATAATTGGTTCCTTTTGAAAAAGATTATTCATCCCCAAAATTTTTCATTTGAATTTCATGAGTGGATATAGACTCAATATTCATTATATCTCCCAATGGATCAAAGATATTTGATTTCAAAAAACTGTTATTGGAGCAATATTCCGAACACTCAATCCATGAAGACAAATTCCCCCCTTGTGAATCCAAAAAAAATAATTTCCTCCTGATTTAAAGACCCTTTAACATTTAATTCATATTCTTTAGTTATACCATATCCAAATGTTAGTTCTTTTTTAAATTCATGAGTTGTTTCTGGGATAAAATATTCTTCTATTAGTGATGAGGAAAGAACATCCTGAGTGGGTATGGGTTCCTTAGAAGTCTTAATGCTTTGTATTTCTAATCTCAGTGATGAAACTTCTGAATTCATTTTAACCATTTTTTCACACAATTGTTCGAGAATTTTTTCAGGATTAGGGTTGATAGATGTTTGTACATCATGTACTTTCTCATTATTCATCTTTTCAATCATTCTTGATATGTATGGAAATTGATCTTTTAAATATTCATCATTACAAATATCATTCATGTTATTGGGTGTGGGTTATTCCTTCAAAGTTTGATCAAAGTAATTAAAAAAGGTTGGTGATTACCAATGTGTATTTTCTAATTGATTCTATCTAGAGTTTTTGAATGGATATTGTTTATTATACTTTATTGGATTCATTTGGAAATTTGGAATCGTGATTTTCAGGAGTCAAAAAAAAAGAAAGGGGAAAAGATAAGATAAATGGGGATGAGAAAAGTGAAATGAGGAAGAACATAAAGATGTTCTTAAGATGACTTACTTGGTCCCCAGAAATGGTGCCAAAATTCGGTTGCGCCCAAATTTACCCTACAGGTATGTCGTCATTGTAGTACAGGTTGGGGTCGAATCCACAGGGACCGAAAAGAAACCTTGAGACACTAAGATCAGATATGGGATTGGCTATGAATTAGTCAATTATGGTGTTGATTGACTTGAAGAAATAGTGATTTTATTTAAAGAAAAAAACAAAGAAAATGACTTGAATTAAAACAATTAATTAGGAGAGTTGATCCTAGGTTGTCTCTAGGGCTTGATTGGATGTATTTGTTTTTCTTTGGATTTTATGTTCATTAGTTAAAGAGGTATCCATTAAATGAAATAATTCCTAAACATCATTCTCCGATTTAAACCATACCAAATTTCAAGGATAATCACCAATGCACATAGAGTATCACTTTGATGATCACTCTATGGAATTGGATCGTACTAGCACTCAAAATGTGTCGTCGTTAATGTCGGTGAAGACAATGAAGAAGATAAATCAAAGAAAATAACTCTTAAAATAAAGAACAAATTTTAGAATTTAAGAATATAAAATAAAATTCAATACACCCCATGAGACTCCCTAGGATTAACCCATAAAAGTTTACCCCTTCATTGACGTTATTCTATTAATGTAAGCGGGAAGTCGACTTAAAGAAGCGGGATTGACGAAGAAAAACATTAAGAAAAATGTACACTCCACCATTGTGTGAGGAATTCACAAGTTTTGGTGTGAATAAATTCACACCTAGATTCAATGATATAAATGTGGGAAAAAAATTAAATGAAAAAGTAAAGAATAAGAAAAACTTTTATTAAGATACTAAACGTGAAAGAAAAAACTTACATTGGAAAAATTGACGATACAATTACAAAATGAAAGTAGAAAACTACAATTGAAAGGAAAATATAAGATGTGTATTCCCTTAAATACCAGATCCTTATATAGGAATATTAGGAGTCTTAGGTCTACCCCCAAAAATCAATTCACCCCCCAAAATTAAGAGAGTCAAAAGTAGGGTGAATTATCAAAAGGAAATTGATGTTTCGAAGTTGACTCTGAAATCTGTCCAGATTCATCCTCTATTTGGACTTTCGAATTTAACATTAAATATGGTAGAATAATCAAAGGTCTTAGAAGAAAAATATCTTCTTCCATGTGTCCTCTATCATCTTTCCAAGTTTCAAGTCATTTTGTGCATCCGTTTTAATGTTATTCCCAAAATGGTGAGAAGCATTAATGGGAGTTCATATCAGTCCCACCATTTAAATATAAACTTCGGATCCATATATCTCCATGAAAACTTCCGAATTAGCTCTGGACACAGTTAAATAAAATGATCCTAATATTTTTCTCTTTCTTCTGTAAATATTTGAGATTCATTGGGCTTGGTTTGTGGGACCCACATTTGTTTGATGGGCCTTAGGCCCATTATTCTTTTTCCAGTAAATTTCTGCATTCAGATGCAAAAATCTCAATTTTCCCTTGGGATTAATCTATCGGACCTAAAAGATAAAATGTTCAAAATAAAGTTATCAATTATAACCCAAAATATAAAATTCAGAAAAATGAATATAATGTTATCCACAAACAGATGAATGATTGGGCCAGAATTTTCATTTTAAACATTAATTTCATTTAAGATGAGAAATGAAGTTCTATTTATGTAATGCACTAAAAAAATGTTTCTGGGCTTTGGAACAATGAATATAAAGATATTAACAATGTTTATTAGCCACTTTTAGTGACTAATCAGGCACCTAAAACTGAAAAGTATGTATTGAAATCCTTGATATACTGGGAAATAGGGGAGACAAGCTTCCTATATAGGTGTGAGTATATTCCCTATGCATTTCTGACCCTTGAATGGAGAGGAATGGGACAATGTTGTTTCCTAGATGGACACAAAATATTAGACTCACATATCACTATGTATCCTTTGAGGATATGAATAAATTTAGATGTAGATATTTTAATGTGTATCCATATGCGGATCTAGTTCGCACACATTAATGGGGCGTTTTTTTTCTTGCACACGGGGTCACCAAAGATGTGGGACTTTTCCGAAACATCTTATGAAATTTAAATCATGCACAAGATCATGTGAGAAGACATTCCATAAGGTTTACACCCAAGAATGAACATTGATTTTCTAGAATCATGCTGCTTTAATGAAATGCGATTTGGACATTGATATAGGTGATTTGAATGACTAGATGATTATTAGGATGAGGAGTTCAAACATGTCCAATATGTGGATAGGGTATAAAGTGTATGTTGTAGTTTCAAGGGATCTTGGATTAGGATAGATGATATGTTGCTTGGAAGTCGTAGAGCGTATGTAAATTGGAAAATCCTTTCCTGAGGATGACTTTTTCTTTAGTAAACACATCATCTATGTGGGAAACATATGCAGAGCCACTGGTTATTGATGTGCATAGTCAAACAAAGGATTCCTCAGAAAACTGAACATCTATTTCAAATGGACGAGGAGGTATATCAGGATCCAAAATTGCTCGAAGAATGGAGTATGATAGAATGAAAAAAATGTGTCTGGATATATTGGATGAATTCAGGTTGTGGACACCCATATAGTTGGGAACTATATTATGCAGACCTAGCTCATATGTTGGGAAAGTAATTATGATTCCCTTGTTATGATGGGGCCCGATTTTTAATATCGGTGTGTCATGAAATTTGGACCCGAACATAGGTTTGGCCCGTGTGAAATGAGTATGTAAATTTAGCTATATTTTGGTTATTTTACTATTTAATTTCATACAATTTGGACTTTATAAAGGGGATGTATGTTTTAATTTATCCTTCTTGTAGAAGGGGAATTTCAATGCATTTCCCAGCTTTGTCTGGGTCATAGAACTCGAGCATCTCTACGTATCTCCCAAAGGATTAAATCACACATCATCTTTAATTGCAAACTCCTAATATGTATGTAAATCCCAAACATGGAGGGAAGAAGGAGGCATTTTAGTTTGTAGGGTAGCTGAACCAATGTAAAAATTTGAATTCCCCAAGGATTCTGCAAGGGTAAGAATTATACCGTATGACTGATGTTGAGAGGCAACGTATTCTAATGTGAGGATATTGTTGGGATGTTTAGTTTAATGTCATGTGACAAGGATGCTGCTAGCATAGTTTAACATCGTGTTTTGGTGAAAAAATATAATAGAAATCATAAATAAATATGGGATAATCAGGTTAGGATATTTTGACATGCCCCAGATGTCGGCGGGGGATGAAAGTGTAAACCTTGTATCTGGGAACCCTTGAACCAAGAGAAGTGATTTGAGGCCTTGAAGCCAACAATAATATAGATGTTGGAAAATCCTATCCTATGGAAGAATGTACTATTGGTTTACATACCATTTTATGGGCAACTTTTGTAGACCCATCAAGGCATCATCTATATAGTCAAGAAAATGTTTACATAGGACACTGATCGCTCATTCTGATAGCCATGGATGATTTGGGGGGTTTGAGATTTTCTAAGGCATGGAGTGTGATGAATGAAAGTGGTATCTTATGGTATGTGAGAAATACCTGGACTATTACTAATTATGAGTTTTGGAATCCCCAACCTAGATTTAATTTGTATGTTGAATGGGGAAAGAACTTTTTTACTAATCCCTGTGGTTAGAAGAAAGGTGTGGAACCATCTAAAAATAATTAAAGTTTCATGAAGGAGATGAGGGAATTTTTTTCTCATTGTGGCAGGACTTGGGATAGCCCAGCTGTCACTATGTATATTTTCATAACGTGAATAAATCCATATGTAGTTCTTGAAATAAATTCCCTACATATGTCTAACCCACGTGTAGGGAAATGGGGATTTTTTGGGTAGGATGGTGACTGACCATATCATAAAATCTAGGTGTGAAAAATTATCCCATAAGGGTATGAATCAAGACACGTGTAGTTTTGGTATCACATGCAGTTTATTATTAGGCGGTTTGGACCCATGAATTTCCCTATAAAAGTCTGAACTATGCACAGGGGGAGACTTTTTCCCCTGGCGGATGGACTAGGATATCAAATCTTGGAATCACCACGTATCATGAAATGGTAGTAATCAAGACAGACATATGTATGGTAACCCATGTAGTTTAACATCATACGGTAAGGATGAGATTGAATTGACTTTAAGAGGATGAAGTGAGTGAAATGTTGGGGTTGACCCTTAGGGATATTTCTTATGTATCATTGTTAGTTGGGAATCAAAGTCCACATAGTTCTGACAGCAGGTTTCATGTACCGGTCTATCGAATTTATAAATAGGGGAAATTTTGAATCATTATACTTAGGTGTATTCCTTTCCATATACATTATTTCTTTCTTGGCATGGGGAAACCCACATCACCATTCCTAATCTCACGTGATATTTGATTAGTGTGGGAAACATGGAATAAAATGAATTTCTCTAACTGTACAGGGACGACTGAAGGAACAACATTAGAACATTGAATCATGAAGTAGTTGGGCCAAGATATAGGATATGGGGGTCTCTACATATCACATATATAAATGGGAGTCAAGTTGTACATAGTTCTCTTGGGAGAAAATTCTCATGGGGACCTAGCTCTAACATGGAAATGGGGGCATCTTTGTTTTCCTCAAAAACAAATCTGAATCATGCATGAAAAACCATGGATTAGAGCATGATGGTACCCGTACAGTTTAACATCATGTTATTAAGATGATTTTACCATGAAGTTTTACGTTATGCGACCAGGACAGAGGTGTTGAGCAGTATAAATTCACGCAACATGGATTAATATGTCGCTATGTGGTTTATCGTCTTGCATCTAAGAAGAAAATTTTGATATTCTATTTTACATCGTGAAGTTAATAATATTATGTCAGTATGTAGTTTAACATTATGAAACTAAGAAGAATATGTCTCTATGCAGTTTAACATCATGAAGATAAGATGAGTATGTTGTTGTGATATATAGCATTGTGTAGCTATGATGAATATGTCGCTATTTAGTTTAACATCGTGCAACTAAGAAAAATATGTCGATGATTACACAATATATTTCTTCGAAAACCATTCATTGGTGGGGGATGTGATGAGTTATCCATATATTGATATCATGGTATATGCTCCATTGGATTAGACCTTATGTATGACATATGGTCCTTCCCATTTTGGATCTAATTTTGGGGGCTTCTTCCCAAGTATCATCAGGGTTCTAAGGACCAACACCATTTCACCATCATGGAATGTTAGATTATTAACCTTTATATTAATGTATCATGTGATCTAGTTCTAATAGACATTCAAATGGTGCAAAGTATGCAGTATTCTTTCATCCAATATCTCTAGCTCATCATGTCATTTTTGAGACTACTCGTTTGTTGATAATTAATCAAAAATGGGTATGCAGAGTGACAATAATTAAACTTCAATGGACCAAACTACCTCTATCCTCTATAAAAATTAGTTTGTGTTTCATTTAGTGGTGGTGTGGGTTGTGGTCGGTTAAGTCCACAGATCTTAGAGGAGCTGTTCGGCCATGATTTCTTGTCTTTGTCTACCATATTTTGGAGTATATTGGATAGGGTCTTGTTGAGGGCCTCTATCTGTCTGTTGAATGAAACATTGTAGTGGGATGAATGGCAGGATTTGATTTCATACTCCTAATATAGCATATCCAACTCTTTAGATAATATGATGGTACCATTTTCCATCAATACTGTATGAGGGATACCAAATCTAATGATGATATTGTCTATCACAATGCTAACAATTCTTTTTTTCTCTGAACTCTTTAAGGGGTATAACTTATGCCCATTTGGAAAAGAATATGGTTTCTGTGAGAATAAACTTGAACTATTTGGCCATAGTTGGAGGATATATCCCCATGATATCCATTACCCATATGGAAAATGTCCAGGAATATGTGGTTGTGTGCATACATTTTTGGGGTTGGTTCTTGAAATTAGCCTGAACTTGACAGGGATGGAATTTCATGGTGAATTTAGCTCAATCTTGTTTCATGGTAGTACAATAGTATCCAAGCCTCCAAATTTAATGAGAGATCTTTCATGCTGATTGATGTGCCCCAAAAGTTCCAACATGTACTTGTTTCTTGATGGAAGTGGTTTTATCCCCATTGATTCACCTAATGAGGATCCTATCAAGGCCTCACTTATGAAAGACCATGGGCTGATTTCCATCATTGTACATCATGAAGATGACTTCCCATATCTAGATTTCAACTCTTCCACCCATATCCTAGGGGAGTTCTCCCTTTTGGATGTAAATTTCATATGGAGTCATCTAGCCGGAGGTGTGACAGTAAGGTTTAGTGATGCGACTAATCTAATCGATTTCCACTATCTTGGTCTTAAAGAATAGTAGGACCATTGGACGATCAAAAATGCTGATAATTATTTCATCCCAGTCTGGATTATCCATTGTTGTGGCTGTATTTTCTAATGCATTGGCCTCTACATTTTGTGATCAGGGGACATGGGTTAAGGTTGGGTTGGATAGTAATTCTTCCATAAATTCTTATACATGGTCCATAAAAGGGATTATCTTCTCTTTTATGATGGAATAATCACTATTAACTTCTTTGATGACTAGTTCGAATTCACCTTTTATAATCAAGTGCTCAAATTGAGCATGGAGAACCAATTCCAAACCTGCAATGAGAGCCTGATACACAACTTCATTGTTTGTGCGTCCTTATGATAGCAAAAAGGAGTAAGGAATCACTTCTTTCTCTAGATATATAACTATGAATCCCAGTCCCACTTTATTAAACCTGGGGTCCTCCATTATTTTTATGGTCAAGCTTCTGGATGCACTGTCAAAATACATCTCCCATGTCTGGGAATCCTCTTGGAAAGGGAATACCTCTTCATCAGGTAGTTCATCATCCAATGATGTCATGTCTTATGAGGGGTTCTCTTCTAGAAAATCAGCTAATGCTAGGCCTTTGATGTCTTTATAAGGAATGAAATGTATGTTAAATTGTTGAAGGATTTCCTCCCACCATGAAAAGCATCCATTCAGCATCGGACGACTGAGAATATACTTTAGTTGGTAACTACGAGAGACTAGGTAGACCTCGTAGTGCTATATGTAATTCCTCAATTTATAGACTGTGATGATTTAGGATAGACATCTCTTCTTGATATTTTAATAATAAGTATTGACATCAATCATTGTTCTACTAAGATTGTAGAGACTATTTTAACTATCGACGTCAATCATCTGTGGGTGGAAGGCACAAAGTGATCTATCTAAGGCAGTCACATATTGGATGAGTGGTCTTCCTTTGACATGTGGAATTAGAATTAGAGGGATCAAAATATATTTTTTGAGATTGTGTAATTCTTCCTAATAGTCTTTCATTCACTAATATGACACCCCCTTCTTCATCAAACTGGTGAAAAGAAAATATTTTCCTACAAGACTAGCTATGAAGCACCGAATGTAGTCCATGTTCCCATGATTTCCTCTCAACTCCGTGAGGATTTGAGGAGGTGATAGGCCAAATATTTCCTTTGTATTATTAGGATATTATTTTATTCCACGATGGCGTATGATGAAGCCAAGTAATTCCCCTCATGTGAAAAAGAAAGAAAATATTAGGGGGTTCATTTTCAGACTGTGAGGTCATAGCTTAGTGAAGACTATTTTAAGATCCATTAGGTTATCTAGACGTTAACAGATCATCAATGTAGAATTCGATGAACATTCCTATGAAGGGTTTGAAAATGTGATGCATGGAGGTGCTGATATATGGCATCGACATTTTCAAACTTAATGGAATCACCTTATTTGAAAACACTCCCTAGAGGGCTCTAAAAGATATGGTCTCTTTTTCTTCCTGGGGAATTCATATTTTATTTTAACCAGAGTAACCATCCATGAGGAAAGTGATTCATAACTAGTAGTTGCACTGATCAATAATTCCTTAATAGGGTTTGAAAACACATCTTTTTGAAAATAATGATTAAGATCCATGAAATTGTTGAAAACCCTAATCATATTATTCTTATTTTTGAAGAGGATGATGTTTTCAAGAAATATGGGATATTAAACCACTTAAATTAAGTTTGATCTAATTATATTTTCAACATCATCCTCTATTATGGAAGCATGGGTCTAGTGTGTTCTTCTAGCAAATTTCCTGTAGCCACATTGGTCTTTTGGTAAGCCTAAGTGGTGGGTGGACACCTCAGGATCGAGGAATAGAATTTATCTATAGTTACATGTGAAAAAATCTTTATTCTACTTAAAAAAATATTTTTATACCTTTTTTTAATTGGAAGGCAGGGTAAGACTAATCAGAGTACGTCATGGGTCTTCTTGCGTGCCCAAGTTTATTTCCCTATGTTCATCAATAGTGGTGGACACACCTTCCTCAAAAGCTAGAGGGGAATATCATACGTCTTCTTTATATTACTCCTCTAATTTATCCTTATTGTATTCATCTTATTATGATGGGGAAACAATTCTAGAGATAAGATGATTAGAGTCAATAGAGGAGTCAGGATTTTGATATTTGAGGATTGAAACAATTTCTACAGTTCTGACTAACTACGGGTAATCTTTTGGAGTGGATGGAGTGGCAGGGTGTCCTCACATTTTTTCAGTGAACTGACATCCTCTTCTACCTCAATGAGTATGGAAGGGATTTCATAGTTCCCTAAGTATGGGCTAAGGTCATTTTTTTATCACTCATCAGCATTCTAGGGGATAATGAAACATTTAGTATTAATAAACTCAGTTTCCATGAATTAAATCTTGAATATGGATGAATACAAATCTGAATTTGGACTTTTGCACTTAATATAATTTATGGAAAATACCTAATCTTCCACAAGCTACTTGAGTAAGTTGGTGGGAGAAATTTTAAAACCATTTGGGGTAGGAACCCAATCAATTTCATCGCTGAGGGTCACTTCCCATTTGGCTCGTAGAACCCGGCATCAATATAGTGTGACTCAAAGAAGTTTAACAGAGCCTTATTGGAGTGAAGTGTCCCAATCTAACTAGTAGCTCTACATTTGAAGCACTAGTGGTAAGATGAGGTAATTTCTACATTTTATGCATCCAATAACTTCCTAATACGTTTTTAAAGGCCATATTTTTCTAAACTACTAGAAATTATGAGTTGTATATGAGACCACCAAATTGGGTTTTGAGAATGATTTGAAAAATTGGTTTCTTCTCACTTTTGACATATCCCAAGAGAGTTGTGGTGAAGGGTGTTATATCACCCTCATTGTAGCCCATCTAATTAAGTGATTACAAAGGGAGGTGATTAACTCCATATCCATTTTCAATGAAAACCTTTTGGACATCTACATTATTTATCCTTATAGACACATATAGGGGTTAGATATGCCTTTGAATTATGTCATATTCATCCTAATTTGTGAATGAGATAACTTCATGACATTTTGCAGGATTGGTCTTTTTCCAGTAGACTTCAACAGAGGCCACTTCAACATCAAACTACTAAGGACTTAGAAATGTTTCTATATGAACCTCCCTGGGATCTAATAATAAATTTTGGGCATCAAGGAGTGATAGCTTATTTTGAATAAAATATTGTTATTTCAGAATATTATATTTCTGATCCAAGGTCCAGTGCTTCCCCGATTGAGGAGGCTCTTTTGTAGGAACCTTGGGAGCTTGAACATTGGATGTTAAAGGCTCGACTCCTAGGGCAGGAGCTAGCAATGCCTCTTTACTATGTAGATTTGACTAGGTAATTCTATCAGTACACTCTAATGGGTTAGTCATTTCTTCCTCCCCTAATGCATATTATAGGATGATTGATCCAGAGTGTCCTCTTTTGAGGGTAAGGATTTTTTCATGTTTCAGCTGGGTCTGATGGAGAATTTTTCCCTGGATTTTTGTAACATTTGTGGTTTTATTGAGGGTATGGTTATGAGCTTTATTTCATCAATGGACACATCTTCCATGACATTCCCAGCTTCTACAACCCCTTACCCCGGCTCCCTGATTAAGTGAATGGAATTCTGGTTCATAATAATATTCACTATTGGAGAAGGGATCCATTATGTGGATGACATTGACATAGCCAAAAATTAGTTCTTTCTCAAATGATGACTCTGCCTTATCATATATCTTTGGGGGTGCAGTCTAGAAGGGAAATGATTGTAACCTCATATCTGGAAGCATTTAGTCTGAGAGTGTCATTTCTAGCATTGGACATGGTGCATTTTCATCCTCTTACACTTGATTTTAACCATTTGATTGGACTAATTTTAAGATAATTGACCTTCATAGGATTTTGGGGCCATTGATATCAGATGTGTTGAATCTGGAGCTATTGTGGGAACCATGGGTTGCTTCAACTATTCTTAAAGTATCTAATGAGCTCAATAATATATTTTACAAGCCATGAAACTATCAAAACTCTCTTTCTTTTTTCTAAAAACATAGTTCCAGTCCCATTTTTCATCTAGGTCGGTGGTGAAATCATATGCCACTTGTTCTACTGGTGGTCCCAGTTTTACCTTTCCAAATTATATCATTTTATGTATGAGGTTCATTAGGGAAAAACACTCTTTTATGTTGTCTCCTAATATCTAGTGGAAGGGGAAATGGTCTATATGGTCATAAGTCCCACTTTATTATCCCTCTTTTTCTTCGGTTGCCGGATAAAGTTTTAATTGATGGAAGATATTAAGTATCCACAAAACATGGTCATCTCATAATGAATAAACCTTTTTACTTTTCTCCTTAGATTGATTTATCATAACCCCCTTTCCTATGTCAGGTTGATGTGGGGGGTAGCTGCAGACTTCTAGGGGCCCTTCAAAGTTTGGTGTGGGCCTTGGGGGTGGATTCAGTGCAGGAGGTGGTTTATTCCTTATGGATACCACTTCCTCCTTGATCATTTTTTCCTGGGGCTGATGGGGTCGCTCGGGATTTGAGATTAGTCAACTATAAGGAGACTTCTATCTTTTGAGCAATGGAGGAAAATCCTAAAATCTTGATGTATACTTCACTAGAATGAATGGTGTTCATAGCTCATCATAGAGATTATCGATGCACATAGTAAGCCTCTCATATTGGGGGGTCAGATGGTTTAGGGAGAAAATCAAACCCTTCCATCTGATGAAGAATTCTGAAACTATCTCACTCTCTCACTATTTGCAGTTCATAAGGTCACAGACTGTTGTTCTTGGAAACATTTTATAAGGACCAGCCTTAATCATTACATAACAGAGGACCATTTACCAGTCTTGGTTCTGGAGAATTAGATACAACCTTACAAATTATTTAAGTTGCAACAAAATAAAATAAAACAAACAAAAACATGGTGTGTGCTAACTTCGTAGGCAGAGTGAACACCATCGGAAAAATCTGTTGGATTTGTGAAAAGTAATCAAAATAAGGGGTGATTATTAAATATTCCTAGTAAGGGGTTTAAAAAACTTCGATAAATGCTTTTTAAAATAGGATTTGAATGTAATTTAATAAATACATAAAAAATTACCCTTTAAAAAATTAAATACTACTTGAAATTACTTATGGATTTAAAATACTAGGTTATTTTAGCAAATACTTAAGTACAAAATTGATTAAACATAAACCAATGTCTTTATGAAAACAATACGCAAGCTTCTGAAAACAAAACACTATTATGAGGTCACTTGAATCGTTAAAGGCTATCTAGACTACCCAATTTGTGAATGATGGGTTCACACCCCAATGAACTTCCATATTTACAACGATCAAGTGCCGTATTTTCTAAAAATGTTTTAATCTTTCATTAATTATAGATATATATATTTTAAATGGAGTTTTCAATATTTTGTAAAAATATATCTGCATTAAAACTCATTCCCACTAATGTTTACATGTTTGTACATATATATATATATATATGCATATATATACAAAAGAATATATACCTTTATCTAATAATACATGTGAGTTTGGTTACAACCAATCCCTCCCCAAAAATCGTGGCATAAACTATCGATATATTCAATCCATTTTCAAAAATACATTTGTGATAATTGGTCAAAATAATTAATCAGGTTCCTCTCATTAAATGGAAAATGAAAATTTTAAAATAAAATAATTTGATTGAATTCCATGTACTTATTAGATACAGAATTTAAACTGTATAATTTGAATTGGAACTCTGAATATATTTTAACACAGTGGTGGTCGATGTTATGCATACACGCATGGCCAGGTTTATATGTGCTTAAGACATCCATAATTTTAATATACAATGATAAGATGATATGTGATTTTTTTGAATCACGTCGATAGTAATAACCATTTTATACAAATGTATATATATACATATATATATATACATATAATACATATGTATGTATGCATATCACTGAATTTATTATAGATTTAATATTTATTAAAGACTTTGACCAAAACATTATATGTTTCTAACAAAATGAAATCATAGTTTTGATTAAATATAAATAATATAATTAAATTCCATGTATTAAAAATTTATTTGACACAAATAATTCAATTCATATGAATTTAAACATATATTTAATTAATAAAAATTCTTACAATATAGAAAGAGACAAATTAATGCTCCTAGTGAAGTACAATATTAGATAACATATATGTTGCACAATAATTTTTATAAAACATTTTTATATACTCAAATAAATAAGAAGACGAAAAAATTCAGGAATAAGAACATAGTTATATATATATATACACAGAAAATAACATAATTGGAAATATAAAATTAAGCCCTTACGTAGACTCAAATTAAACCAGAAAATAATTCATTATAATTAAAATATGAATAGTAAATATATAAACTCTCTTACTAAATAATATTAACCATAAATATAAATTTTAATTACCGTATGCAAGACAGTAAATTATAGAACGTAAGCTAAAAAATAGATGGTATATCCCAAACATGAGTAGCAGACTACAAGAAGACAATCTGCAGTAGCTTAGAACGAAGAATCAAATTGGGTTTTCCCTTAATCTTCTTTGCACACCAAAACACAACTTTTATATCTATAAAACTATTTTTTAAAAAGAGATGTGCATGACTCATCTTGCTGAAGAAGCTGGGAATTGAGGTGAGGACAATGAAAACAACATTAATCACATATATTGTATCTGATTCATGTGAATAAACCCATCTCAGAACAGATAGAATTAATATAAAATCATGATAACAGTATAGAAAAATTCACATTTTCAGATAAAAACTAAAAAGAACCAAAACTCTTAAAATAATGTCAATAATAGGACAAAAGTTTCTATCAACCAAGTAAAAAACCAGAGTAGAGAAAAAAATTAAAATTGACAGAAAAAGACCAAAAAAAAATGTAATACCATTATTTGTCAAAAGGACCATAGTTTTATTAAAGCTATATTCAACCATTAGATAGAACATACCTCCTTAGGGACAAGATTTCGAGACTCTGAAACCCTAACCGCAACTGATCACCCAGATGAAGCTCGTACCTCCATTACTTCGGTCGGACGTTCTCCATCTTCCTCTATCAATCCCAGGACTCTGATCGACCGCAACTCACAAATGACAGGACTCCCTTAGTTTTAGTGTACCCCTATCCTACCTCGTCATCTCCATGCTTACACGACACCTTTGGCTACGGTGTGCAACACCACTTCGTGTGACTCCACCGAAGCCGCTCGCCTGCTTATCTCAGACTGTCATCCTCCATTCGACCCAGGCCAAAGCGCATACTCTCAAAACCCTAACGCGACCCTCACCTAACCCTAGCACCTCACACCCTTCCCAATCATGTTTCCCCCTTATTTTTATTGTTTTATTTTCATTATTTTTCTCCTTTTTCTTTACACATTTTCCATAACATGCTTTCAAATTGCCTTTTGACTTTTTTGTCTCTAATTTGAGTTTTTTTTTACATTTTTTCAAAAAAAATAATTTTAAAAATACGACCAGGTTAAAAATATTTTTTTTACATCCCAAAGGCGTCACCTGGTGTGCCGCCTTTGGGGGTTTTTGCGTCCAGGGCAAGACAGCACATGGTGGTCCGCCTTTGCCCAAAAAGATACTACAAAGGAGGCACACCAGGTGCCTCCTTTGCATAAATATTTTTTTTAATTTTTTTTGTTTTGTTTTGTTATATATATATATATATATATAACAAAACTTTTCAGCAGAATTTTTCTGCTATTTAATATCCAGCGGTTCTGCAATTACAGCAGACTGGATTCTGACTAATACCCTCACCCAGGACTCCCTTTTATAAGGGGGTTTGCCCTGAAACCCATACTGCATTTCTGATGTGGGATTCTAGTTCTCCTTTTCCTTCACAGTACATTCTGTGTTTCCGATGTGTGATTCTGTTTCAAGTATGCGACTTTGAATGACTATAAAACATAAACTATAAGACCAATATAAATGAAACATTAAACACTGATTAAACATATAATAAATAGTTGAAAACAAAAATAATTTTATAAAAAATGTTGATACAAATTAATTTATAAGCTTTCAAACCCAACTACTTGAAACTTAATCATATTTCATGTACGTGACTTTGAAAGCTAATAAACGATAAACTACAAGACCAATATAAATGAAACATTAAATATTGATCAAACATATAAGAAATAGTTGAAAACAAAAATAATTTCATAAAAAATTTTGACCAAAAACAATTTATATGCTTTCAAAACCATAAATTTGAAACTTAAAAATGTTTCAAGTTTACGACTTTGAAAGACTATAAAACATAAACTATAAGACCAATAGAAATGAAACATTAAACATTGATTAAACATATAATAAATAGTTGAAAACAACAAAAACTTCCTAAAAATTGTCCATAAAAATTAATTTATAATCTTTCAAAACCGTCTACTTGAAACTTAAAAATGTTTCAAGTACGCGAATTTGAAAGACTATAAAACATAAAATATAAGTCCAACATAAATGAAACATTAAACATTGATTAAACATATAAGGAATAGTTTAAAACCAAAAGAAGTTCCTAAAAACTATTGATGAAAATTAATCTATAAGCTTTCAAAACCGCCTACTTGAAACTTAAAAATGTTTCAAGTACCCGACTTTGAAATAATATAAAACAGAAACTATAAGACCAATATAAATGAAACTCTAAATATTCATTAAACATATAAGAAATATTTGAAAAAAAATGGAATTTAATAAAAAAATGTTGATGAAAAATAATTTATAAGCTTTTAAAACCGTCTACTTGAAACTTAAAAATGTTTCCAGTACGTGACTTTGAAATACTATAATTATATTATTAATTAACTAATTAATTATTATATAATTAATATTTATATTAATAATTAACTAAATAATTATTATATAAGTAATAATTATTGAGTAATAATTAATAATTAACAATTAATAATTAATAATTTAATGAATAATTATAATAAATATTTATATTACTAATTAACTAATTTCTAATTAACAATTACTTATTAATAATTATTAATTACTAATTAATAATTATAATGAATAATTATAATGAATATTTATATTACTAATTAACTGATTAATAATTAATAATTAATAATTACTAATTAATTACTTATAATTATTAATTATATTACTAATTAATTAAATAATTATTATATATGTAATAATTATATTACTAATGAATTATTATATAATTAATAATACTATTACTAATTAACTAATTAATTATGACATATTTAATTGTTATATTACTAATTAACTAATTAACTATTATATAATTAATAATTATATTACTTATTAATTAATTAATAGTTTTATTAATAATTAACTAAATAATTATTGTATAAGTAATAATTAATAAGTAAAAATTAATAATTAATAAGTAATAATTAATAATTATAATTGATGAAAAATATTTTATAATAATTATATTACTAATTAACTATTATATAATTAATAATTATATTACTAATTAACTAATTAATTATTAAATATTTATTATATGTTTGATCAATGTTTTAGGTTTCAATTATATTACTCATATATTTTATGTTTTATATTCTTTGAAATTCGCGTACTTGAAACAGTTTAAGTTTCATGTATGAGGTTTTGAAAGCTTATAAATTATTTTTCATGGATATTTTTTACAATTTTTTTTGTTTTCAACTATTTCTTATATGTTTAATCAATTTTTAAAGTTTCATTTTTATTGGTCTTATAGTTTATGTTTTATAGTCTTTCAAAGTAGGGATCTTGAAACATTTTTGGGTTTCAAGTTGATGGTTTTGAAAGCTTATAAATTGTTTCTGGTCAACATTTTTTATGAAATTATTTTTTTCAACTATTTCTTATATGTTTAATCAATGTTTAATGTTTCATTTATATTGGTCTTATAGTTTATCTTTTATAAGCTTTCAAATTCACATACTTGAAATATGTTTATATTTCAAGTAGGTGGTTTTGAAAGCTTATAAATTAATTTTTATCGACATTTTTTGTGAAATTATTTTTTGTTTTCAACTATTTCTTATATGTTTAATTAGTGTTTAAAGTTTCATTTATATTAGTCTTATAGTTTATGTTTTATAATCTTTCAAAGTCACGTACTTGAAACAGAATCACACATCGGAAATGCAGAATGTATTGTGTAGAAAAAGGAGAACCAGAATACCACATCGGAAATGCAGTATGGTTTTCAAGGCAAACCCCCTTATAAAAGGGAGTCCTGGGTGAGGGTATTAGTCAGAATCCAGACTGCTGTAATGGAAGAACCGCTGGATATTAAATAGCAAAAAAATTCTGCTGAAAATTTTTGTTATATATATATATATATATAAAACAAAACAAAACAAAAATAAAAATAATAAATTTTAAAAAAAATATATTTATGCAAAGGAGGCACGTGGTGTGCCGCCTTTGAGGTTTATTTTTGGGAAAAGGCGGCACACCATGTGCCGCCTTACCCTGGGTGGAAAAAACCCTCAAAGGCGGCACACCAGGTGCCGCCTTTGGGAGGTAAAAAATTAATTTTTTTACCCTGGTGGTATTTTAAAAAATATTTTTTTGAAAAAATGTAAAAAAAACTCATCTAATTCAATCAATTATTCATTATCAATTTATTATTATTCTATCTTTACGTTTTCTATATTTGAGGTATTTTATATAATTTAACATATCATATGTAATATAAGTTTAATATTAAAATATTTATACCATTATAATTTTTATTAAACAAGAATCATAAAATTAATAATTTTAAAAAATTTAATACAATAAAAAATTAATAAATTAAAACTATAAACTATTACTTCATATATATATATATATATCATATTTTCAAAAAATGAAAATATTCTAAACTCAAATTATTTTGATATAATCATTTCTATGATAGTTTAAATATGTATTTTCATAAATAAAAATAGCGCATTTTTTACAAAGTAATGTCCTTAAAATATTTGATAATTTAATAATTTATAATATTAATTTAAAATGGAATTTATAATATAAATATAAAATTATAATTTAATAATAGTATTAGTTTTATATTATATTTATAATCTTATTCAATGATAATATCATATTTTGAAAATCAAAAATAATAATAATAACTATATCTATATATAATTGTCCTTTAAAATATTCTATTAAATAAAAATTTAGATAAAAGCATATTCTGTATAATAAAACTAGTTATTCTAACAGAGTAAACTAATAATTAATTTTATAATAAATTTGAGAATTGTACTTCTATTAAAACATTTAATTTTAATTATTATATTAAAGAAACTCGTCTTTAAAATGTTTAAATTATAAATAAATCTATCTAATGAAATATTTTTATTAAAAAAATATTTTTAAATTTTCTAGGCTATTACACATCGAGATGAACAATAAAAGTAATTGGCATTGGAGATCATCCCCTCTTTTTATTTAGCTAGTTAGAAAATTGGTGTCTGTAGGGTCCTAAAAACATCACAGAGGGAGGAAAATACACCCACAATTACATTGCAGAAGGAAGAAAGCATTCTTACAAGTCTAGTAAAGAAAATTGATGAAACTTGAGATGAATTATTTAGAAGTGACTTGATGGAATTGAATTTTTCAATGATATTAAAGTGACATGAATACCACCATTGACAAGGGTTTTTGAAATGCCTAAACTGCAAACCACCTTTATGCGGAACGACCTGTGAGGAGCTAGCCCACGAAGCGATGCCCAGCGAACCCAAGAGCCTGTGAACCATATTTCTGGAAGAATCAAGTGTTCGAAGGCCATCAAATTACCATCTTGTGAACTTAGTAGTTCGTGGTTTAAGTAAATTAGCAGGGTTCCGTGAACCATAACTCGTGAACCACATCCTCCACAAACACTGGTTGACTGAGTCTTCTACGGATCGAGATATATCTTTATGGGATTCTAAAAATGGTGCCACATTCCTATAGATATGTTTTCCCTATTCCTCTATAAAAGGATCCCATAAAGAATCGAGACTAGTGGATGAATTAAGCAAGGAGGAGACCCTAGAGGTTGGAAGTAAGAATGCGGAGAGGATTACAACTTTGGATTCGAATCATCAACAAACCTCAAATCCTGAACCAAATTTACACTGGTATAACGAGCTGTGAAATATAAAAATAAAGAACTTAATAATAAAGGGAAAACCACAAACCTAATTGGTGTGATCATGAACAACACATTCTGAGCAGATAAATTCCCTACAAATGATAGGTTCTAGGACCTTCCTTCAATATGGTGTTCTGCATAGTGTATCACTAGGAAGATTGAACCTAGTGCAGCGTACTGCATCACTATAAGGATGGAACCTGAAGTGGTGTGGAATAATTCATCTAGGACTGTGTACCACTGTGTTGTGTGTCGGTCCATGCCTAAGCCCACGTACCGCTTGGGTACGTGGATGACCCCTCTACCTGCATACCACTATGGAATGGGGAGCTCCCCCCATCTCGCATAAGAAACATTACTCGAAACGAGGTGTCTTTAGTTTTCCTTCCCTCCAACCCCAATTTCTCCCCTCTATTACCCTCAAGACCTCCAATCCTCCTTCCTGAACCAGTCCCCCAGAATCAGGCAAAAGCCTCCCCAAAGCCACTAGACCCATATGATTAGATCATCGAGCGCATCAGTGCACCCATTTGAGTCAAAATCCCCATGGTAATCAGAGTCACGAAGGCTCTCCCCATAATGGGTTTGGACTCTAGGGATGTTTGTATGTCTACATTCTCATGGAAACCTAGAGTCCAACCTTGGGGCGCTGACGTGAACCTCCACATTCATGGGATTAAAGGTGATCTCTCCCTTTTTAATTCAATGAGGAATGATGATCAGTTGAAGGAATCATATTTACATCCCATTTTGATGAGAATATACATTCCTCCCCTTTCATAGAAAACATTCTAGGGAACTTTTACTGAGGTATGTTCCCAATCTTCAGAGGGAGGAGCCTCATAACCTCTAATGGCATCCCACATTGAATGGTTCATCACTCTGCGTCAAAACCCACCATCTCCCCGGCATCATCCGATGTAGGCCTATCATCTCCCATCAGTGGGAGAAGAGGTGTTTGGTTGGTTGTATCCCTCACATACTCTTTTTTCTCACACCGAGTGTGAATCACGTGGTCTTAGAGGTTTGCAATGACAAAAACAGCAACACTAACCAACCTAACCCATATTGAACTATGAGAAATCTGTTTTTAGTTGAAACCATGATACATTGTATTCCTTCTTTAAGGTCTGATCTCAAAAGGGTGCCCTTCCAAAAGGGTTCACCTAATCATGTCCTAGAAATGGGAAACTCTCATGTGTAAGCCCCAAAACATTCCAAACTATGTGGGATCTGATTCAATTCCTAATGATATGTAGGAAACCCATCTTATGGGTCTTATCCTAAAATCAAGTCATCTTCTACCCCCTGGATGACGATAAAATCCTATGAACCTTATTTCATGGATTAAGTCAGCATCGCCTCCTTAGCATCAAATCTGCATATGCTTAGGATGATCTTGTAAACTAGGTGTAGCAAATAGATACACTATTCAGGAATGAACCAAGGATTCATGATCAAAGGAATAAGACTTAAATTTATAATAGAGTCTCGGAATATGCAATAATTCCACCCAAAAGGGTGTGACGATCCTATCCTCACATCCTCACAACCAATGGAGTCCTCAATTATCGTTCTCCAAATCGCCATCCAACAAGCGCCTGCCTTTAGAATGTAGATACATGAATCATGGATACCTAGGTAGTTGGGTGTTTTCGGTTACACCAATAAACCCCATAGAGACCATTCGAGAAAGTAGTATCCTAGGAGAACAAATTTCACAAATACTTGACCCCTTGTAATCACCCACTGGGACCATTTGACTGTGGCGCCTCCTTTGTAATGTTGAAGGGATAAGTTTCCCAGCCCCCACGGGATCAATCCAATCCCCTTAAAGGATAACGATGCAGATAGGGTTGAAACATAAATGAATGACCATTTTTGTCTGACCATTTTATTCCAGTCCCACACTGCGCCACCACCAGTCAAAAAAAATGCTGAACCTGACGTGAAACCTCAACCAAGGTGGCGGTTCTACCCCACTAAGTCCCCTTCATCTAATAAAAGGGGGAAGGGGGCCAAGCTGAATTGTCAAATATGCATATGTTCAAGAGATGTTACATTGGCAGGGTTTTGTTGTCTGTATATTTCATATATATATGTACATATATATTCCAGGTTCTAGCTGAGTAACATTCGATCCAAATGACATCCCGAAAACCAATACAGACATGCACCTCGGTGATCCCGCAGGCTGCTAGGGCCCCGATGAAGAGCAGGACCCCCTCTTCTACCAAATATTTTCAAAACTAGGTATTCTACATGATAATCAAAGAGTACCACCGAAATGGTACTCTATCCACAGTGGAGGTCACAAGACAAGCCCTCCAAACTACAAAATCTCACCAGCCACCTCCTCAATCATAGCCATCAACCCAACAAAAGGTGGCCCTGATAGTCATCATGAACTGTTTCAGGATCCTGTCCTGAGAATGTGACAATGAGTACCTCCATTATCTTAGGTGTTCATATTATGTTGATTCTAATGACATCATCTCAACTTCACAGGGGTCCTACTCACAGGGCCCTTCCAGAGAGCATTGCCACCAACACAGGGAAACCAAGTCTCCCCACATGGTGGGGGACCTTATGTCAAGGGAACATGCTGATGTCTAGACGACCCAGGCCCCTCGGGCTTCCTACCAAGGGGGGAAAATATAAAATTAAGAATAGGTTATCACCCTGGTTTCTGAGGATCATATCTACTGTAAAAACGTGATGTCATTAGATAAGAAGACATAGAATTGTGCCCCCTCCACTCAAGTACACCACAGGAATAGGGTGGCATAATACGAGCAGATGAAAATTTCTTCTAGTTATCACTAGTCACTCTATACAGACAGAGAGAAAATTTTAGGCAGATGCAGACATCTACTTATTCACAAGAAACCTGTCATCCAAATAAGATATCAACTAGCTACATGAAGGAACAAATACCTACTGACACATATCAAGCACGCCATCTAAATAGGGAGGCAATAAAATATGAGTAGATTCAAATTCTTGTAGATGCATACAATGCTTGTGAGACAAATACAATGGTAAGTGAGAGGATGAAAATTCCCGCTTCTGAATATAAATCCCACTAGTCAAATATGATGGAACCCAAAGAAGACAACTGGAGGCAGACTTATTCCTATATCTAGACACAAGAAAACTCTGAATATCTACTAGAAACCGATGGAATATTGGAGCAAGCACAAACTCCTACTCCAAAATTATAATGGGCCTTCATACCTGTTCCCGCCAAAGATGTATCTCATCACATTCTAGAAATGATGGAGGATCAGTTGTCCATTGCAGACCATATCCTCCAAACATGCCAAGATATCAATGCATCAGCAGAAAAGGTGAGGGACAAGGCCCAAGACCTTATTTCCTCAAGTGGAATGACTTACACTAAAAGTGGTTTAGTCACTCTGGAGTAGTTATGAATCCATTCTCTAGTATAGGGGGGTCGATGACAATACCCCACGATTCATGGACAACCAGATGGGAACAAATACCCATCCCAACTGGGGGACGCCGGTCCAACATGGTGGATACTTCAGGGCAGGCATATATCTCTCCCAAATCCCACCTATATATGAAGGCCAATACCTACATATGGGTGGCCCAACTATCTTCAAGAGAGAACCCAAAAATGAAATTCCCCAAAGGGAACCAAAAAATTAAGAGCATATACATGATCCAACTCTACTGGAAGATAGAGTTTCTGATGCCTTATAACAAATATAAATAAATTCTCATGACCCTATAAATGTATTACTAAATTATGTAAGTGGATTTATAAGTTTCCAAGTCCCTCCCCACAATTTTTCTACCAGCAGCTCTAAAGGTCCTCCCCAGATCACCCATGGGGGATTACTCTATAGGCCCAAAATCATCAATCATGAGAGCCAATTTCATTATGCATGTCAAGGTAGCCATCCCCTTGACCTAAGTATCAGAAATAAAGATGGTCATACTCTTTCTTTCATCCTCCCTAATTTTCCTCCCCAGGGTATACACTGTAGATATGCTTCTCCCAGAAGTCAGATGTCAATTCATGATGGTAGTCCTCGCTATGATGAAAATCATTGAGAAGGCCCTCCCCACAATGGTAGTTGTTGTGAAGGACCTCCACATAGTAACATCAGGAAACAAGAAGGTACTCCCCTCATTGCTGTACATCCTGAAGAACCTCCCCTAGATTTACACTATAGAAATTCTCCCTACAACTAGATATCAAGTTGTGATAATAGTCCTCTCCATGATAGCATTCAATGAGAATATCCTCCCCTCAGGTACATCAAGAAAAAAGAATGTCCTACCCTCATTATAGCCCTCCATGAAGCTCTTCCCAATGGTATACATTGTAAGGACATTCCTCGCGGTCAGGCATCAAGTTGCAATGGAAGCTCTCTCCATTGTAGCCTTAATTGTGAAGGTCTATCCTATAATCAAAATTCATATTGGAAAGAAGGCCCTCTCTGTTCTAGAAAATTTTTTAGAAAGCCCTCCTATGCTAAGGCACTCAGATAGACTGAGTCGGACATATCAGACACTCTATCTGTGATGAGTTATATCCTTTCTCAACTAGAAGACGGTCTGGGGACACACTCATCTTCTAATACACCCTCACACCGTTCTTATATCAATGAGGCTCCCACCTACCCAGCTGCATGGAATGAAATTATTAAGAAGCAGTCAAGATGGGAATATCAATTAGAGGAGTCCCCAGAAGAACCATAGTAGGGTATGTTCCTTGTGAGAATATAACTTTCTAAGGATAATATACCAGGGATGTATTTTCATATGGATACTTCTCACTTCGACATACCAAAGGAGTTGTCTGAGGAATGTATGCATGATATTCACCTCGATATCTGGAAAACTCTTCACTAGCTAAAAGAATAGTTCATTCCCTGTTAAGGGTATGCAGACCACGTCAATATATAAAGAGTTCTTCACTGTCTAATTGACTTGGAAGCCTTGCCGTCTTCACAGAAACCATGATCACAAATGTGAATGAAAATCCATGAACTAGCTTGCCCCCATGCTTTTCAAAGGTTTCATTTCCTTATTGGTGATTCCCCAAATGGATTTCATATTCAAGGATTGGGAGAACATGAAGCTCTATAATTCACCCATATTTCTCGTCTAGTAGACCTCATTGGAAATGATATCTTGTAGTGCCATTACCAAAAGGAAAAAATCAAACGAAATGCCTGCTCAAGAATGATGGAATAATCAACAAAAAATGTCCCAGAGTAAGTCTCAAAAGTGTCAGGTCCAAGTAGATCAAGACATTGAAAAACATATGATACAGGTAACTGAGAGCATCTAGTAGGATTCCAGCTTAAGGAATTCCAATCAGCAAGTAGTGATCATGTCTTCAAAAGCCTATAAATCAAGTGCAGGAACAAAATCATATGGCTCAGACCAATGTTAGATTGCGTGAAATCCAAAAGGTGCAAATAGTAGTTACTACTGTAGAAATATAAGAAAAACCCAACCCACAAGTCTTGGGGAATTTTTAACTCCAAATTCCCCCATAAGACCAATAAAACTAGGATGTAATGCATCAATGAAAGAATTGGAGAAACCCCATCCCACTGTGCTACGGTCATTTTTTCCTCATGTTCTGGGAAAAAAGACATTTGTTTCTCTTATCTTGGAAGAATGATGAGAATTGAAGTCAAATTTAACACCTAGACTCGTGGTTCTTACCCTCTAAGACAAATGCACGTTATGAGGTCAGGTCAGGGATCCATTCAGGACATTTTTTTCCAAGAAACCAGAAGTATACCATAGAATGAAATGAGAAAGTCCAAAAAAATGACGCATAAATATTTCCAACCATTCAGCACCAGGTACACCACCCCCAATGCGGTATGAATCAGTGAACATGGTAAGTGTAAACACTACATATTTCATAGGAGAAGATACAAAGGGGGAGGAATCAAGACAAGACGGTTCCCTCTAGGAGGCATCCCACACTAAGCTTGATGGTGTGTGTACCCAGAACTAGAGAGCGGTCCTAAATTTGGACGCCCCTAGTTATTCCTTCATTACCTCCCTTGTAAAACTCCAAGAAGGAGAAAAATAAATCTTAGGACTTATATAACCCACACCATCCTCCCCTTGAGAGTTTTTCCGTCACTCTCGAGGAAAGATTCACCAAGGAGGAAGAAATGAAAGAGCACAGGGGAAATAATGTCGAGTTTCATCAAAGGAGTTATCTTGCATTATGTGTTACCATTACAGAACATCAGCAAGTGTTCCTAGAAGAGGTTCACTTGACACAAGAACCCATCCTTGTAAATTAAGACAAGATCGAATTGACACCCATACTATCATCAGGACCATAAACCAACTTAAATTTTTTCATGTAAGGACATCAAGACTTCCCTCAATTAGGAAGGCAGCCAGAGTCTATTCAGGTGAACCCACAAATGATACACCCTTCTGGGTATCCACCCCAAATTCTAGCAGCACTGGAACATGCATCATTGGCCCTTGATGCACCCACCCAAGATTAGGTTTGGTAGGATATCCATTTAGGTCTCTTTAATATCATTGAGAAACTAACAGCTCGCCTAGAAGCTATGGAAGTGTGTCACACTCCAATAAAACCTAAGCCCAAACCCTTCCTCGATTGAGTGAGAAATGTTCCACCATCATCACATTTTGGGAACTCTGTATTCCCAGTGCTCAACGTTTCGGGAGACCTAGAATAGTATCTAATGCACTATGCCTCTTACAGGGATCCATGATGGGAACATCGGAGCAACAAGAAGACGTAAAACTAAGGTGATTTTTGCGAACCCTACATGGTTCAGCCTTTGTATGTCATAATATATTTCCAATTAACTCAATCATGGGCTGATAGGACCTATGGCAATAGTTTCTATTCCAGTTCAGTTTGAAATTGCCTAAGCCAACGGTCAGTGATCTCATGAACCATAATTATCAAGAGAGTGAAATAGTTTCAGAAAAAATTAGCTGATGGAAAGTCTTAACTTATTCAATGAACTGGATGCTCCCCTAGGATGAAATTCTTACTATGTGCATCGACAACCACTGTGATTAATTGTGAACAATGCTCATCCTAGTGAAGTACACAAGTGGGTTGCAAGTTTTCTTGGCCATTTCCCAACTGACTAAAGACTCATTATAGTGGGCCAATATCAAGTCTCGGGTGGTTATGTCACCCCCATGAAGAAGAAATGGAAAATTTAATGTGGCTTTTGTCACCCTTAAGACACCCCTTACACCAGCTCCAGTATCGAGGTCTCCATCAAATAGTGAAAAACCCCCTGGAATCTAAAATCCACCCACGCCTCAGCAAAATATGCAAAGGGGTTCTAAATTAAATCAATTAAGGGAGTGAACAAATAAATTATACTCATTATGAGATGAACAAGTCCACAACTACTTCATAGCTTCCATGAATTACAATTTGCTTCTGCTACAAAATCCAAAGTGAGCAGATGAATTGGGTCTCGACGACCATCCAAATTATTTTGTCTATCAACGGATATTGGGGAACACAATCTTGGAGTGCTAAATCTTAAAGGATCTCCTAAAAAATTTGCAGGATTCAATGAAAGCCGATATGGGTCCACTGACAGCACAATTGACATATGTCTCCACCTTAATCCCAAGAGTGGAAGAGAAATGGAAAGTACTCACCAGAAAAAGGAGCAAAAAATTGACAAATTAGATGATCTGAAAAATAGTCAACAAATCTCATGGTATCCTCTAGGTGTAGTTTAAACAACAAATCATGCACCTAATATATCCTAATGCATCACAACCATCATTCGCAGCCCTGAAGTCCTTTAAAGACTTGGAGAGAAGAAAGCTGGGGCAAGAAGTTGAGCTAACACCAAAGCTGATTCCAGTCTTGACAGATTCAGACTTCATGCTAGTAGGCTTGAGACAACAGGCACTACCCCACCAAATGGGACAACGGTCACCGTCCCACCAAACAATAAAATGGTCACTGCCCCACCAAATGGAACCATCAGAATAAGATTTTCAGATAGAAACATTGTCAGATCAAGAACTGGTCTTTGGATCCCTTAATTCCTTTCACTTGATGGACCCGTTCTCTGATGGAGACTATGGACATGAACCCAAATTCTCCATATCCAACCAGAGTTCCATAGGAAGATGTCGTAGTGTCCTATGTTTTCCTATAATGCATAATCATGGTAGGATTCAAATTCCCATCCATGCCATTACTCAGACCATTAATGTGGTGGAAACTCGTAGAAGGACCCTCCAGTAGAAACAACTGGAACCAGAATGATTCTCTAACCTAGCTAGAAAAAATCTGACCCCAATCATCGTAGAGTATCTTTCGGAAGAAGAAAAGATATATAATCACTTGAGGCATACAGGTGGACCAGTTTAACCAAACAAGTAAAGTTCTGTACCACCCACAACTCCTATCAAAGAGGTCGGACCACCTATTTCCAATGCTCAATCCCATAATGTTCCTGTGAAAGAGCACCCCAAGCTAGGAAGCACCAACCATTAGAGAAGAAATTTGATATTCTAAAGAATCTATCCTCACTAATCATGAAGCTATCAATCCTGGATGCCTTGATTCTGTCTGAAGACCTTCGGGAGGTACTCATTGAAGCCTTACTAAGTCCCTCGGAATTCAATGTTGAAGTAGCAGTGGCCGAAGTTGATCGAATGGAGAGCAGTCCTGAAGAATTCCACGTCATCATCTCATTCACAGACAAGGATGAAGAAACCATCATGTAAGGGAAGATCAAACCCTTATATGTGTGCCGAATGATAAATGGCATTGGGGTTTGAAGAATGTTTATCGACAAAGACTATGGAGTCAACCTCATCCTACTTCCAACACTTCGTCGATTGGGTTATGATTAGGATAGTATATAACCCTACACCATAACTCTTCTGGGATATCACAAAAATGAGTAAAACCCTTGGGATGAATCAAGATTATATCTTAGCTTGGAGACCTCATTTCTGATTCTGAGTTTCTGGTAGTATGGAAAAGTACGACATTCAATGTCCTTTTAGGGAGGACTTGGATGCATTAGCACGCTGTAATTTTTTCATCATACCATCAGTGCCTCAAATATTGCTCTTATGGGAAAAACAAGACATTAAATGCTGATATATACCCATTTGAATACTGTGAGTCTCATTACATTGATGCATGGTTCTATGAACCGAGAGAGAAGCAGTCTTTGACCAATGACATTGATTGGATCACTACCATGAATGGATTGGAAATGGATTTTGTCAATCCCCTCTAACAGATCGATCAATAGTATGTATTACCCATCAACCAAATTGAGTGAATAAGTTCCTTCTCGGAAACATAATAAATCATTTTCATTATTTTTTACGACCCCCATGTCCAAAGACAATGAAGAGTGGGATGGATCCTATGATGTCAGGAAAATCCCTAACAAAGATGCTCTTGCCCCATCCTTAGGACCGAGAACCATTCCCACCTTACTCACTAAGGTAAAAGATGATTTCACTCCCAACATTGGAGAGTTAATCTTGACAATACACTCTACATAAAAAGGGGAATAATATGGGGAAGATGATGAAGAGGATGAATAAGGAGAAGAAGAAGTTGTCAAAGATGCCCCTCAGACATTAAGAATAGTGTCTCCACCATAATCGATGAACTTAGGGAGATAAACCTGGGCACCAAAGAAGATCTGAGACCCACTCTGATTTGTGTGGATATTCCATTCAAGGAGCATGAGGAATATACCTCCTTCTTAAAAAATAATCAATACATGTTTTCCTAGAACTCCACAAAAATGCTAGGCCTCAATCAACAGGTTTCCACTCATCATCTTGGTCTCTCGGAAGACCATTGTGGCTATAATTAGGATTCCAAAAAGACACACCCAATGAATGCTACCAAAATAGAGGCTGAAGTTGATAATATAATCAAGGATAACTTTATTCAGGAAGTCCAATATAAAATATTTCTAGAAAACATTGCCCCTATCAAAAATAATAACTCACAGATTGGAGTCTCAATTGATATAAGGGACCTTAATCGGCACTGCCCGAAAGATGATTTCCCGATCTCAATCACAGAATCTTTGATCTAAGTGACCGCCAGACAAGAGGCCCCCTCTTTCATGGAAGGATATTCTAGATACAACTAGATCGAAATTTCCATAGGAGAGAAGAAGCTACATTTTTCAAGGCCCCTCACAAAGTTTTCTATTATAAGGTGATTCCCTTTGGTTTAAAAAATTCCAGCGTTATATATCAGCATGCCATGCACCACATTTTCAAACCCTTCATGGTAAAATTAATCAAATTCTACATTGATGATCGGGTGGTTAAATCGTGATAGTGCTCAAACCACCTGATATATCTTGAAAATGTGTTTAAAAATCTAGAACAACACTATTTAAATATGAATCTCCTAAAGTGTGCCTTCGGTGTTACCTCGGGGAAATTACTTTTCTTTGTCGTACGCCATCGTGACATCGTAGTTGACCTAGAGAAGACAAAATCCATCCTTGGAATGTCTCCACCTTGCAACCCCCTTGAGTTGAGGGGACTCCAAAGGAACCTAGCCTACATCGGGAGCTTTATAGCATACCTTGCATGTAAATGTTTACCTCTTACTAGGTTAATGAAGAAAGGGGTTACACATGAGGGTGATAATTATTTTCAATAATAGTTCAACAATATCAAAATAGATCTCTTAATCCCACCGGTCCTAATGCCTCTAGTTGAGGGGAGACCACTCATTTTATACGTAACCTCCTTGGAACGGTCATTAGGAGCCTTCCTCATGTAGAATAATGATGCCAGTAGTGAGAATAGTATCTATTACCTTAGAAAAACAATGATTGATGTTGAGACATGATATTCAAGAATCAATAAGAACTCCCTAGACCTAATCTTTGAGGTTCTGACTTTTAGGCATTACCGGTATCACCATGAGGTCCATCCGGTCTCCCATTGCAACCCACTCAAACACATCCTAAACCGTTCCATGCTATCTTGAGGCCTATCACGGTGGGCATTCATACTAAAATATTTTTACAAATGTTATGTGACCAAGAAGTTCATAAAATTCCTAGAGTTAGTAGACTTTATGGAAGAGAAGCCCTTGGAAGAAAAAACCCCATTGGATGCAAAAATTCATGAATAAGAAGTGGTATCCATCCAAGAAGACCCCCAGGCATGGGAAATGTACTTCGATGGTGGTTCTAGAAGCCCAATAGAGAAAGGAGTGTAGGATCCCAAGAACAAAAAATTGGGGTTGGGATTTATAATAATATCCCCTAAAAAGGCCATCTTTCCATACTCCTTCATGATTTCATAAGGATTCATAAATAATGAAGTAGATTAACAGTCCCTCATTGTAGGCCTAGAGGTGGTACTTCATGTACAATATGAACACCTAAAGATAAAAGGTTATTTAGAACTGGTAATCAAGAAGTTCAATGGTGACTACACCATTAAGAAAGAAGTATTTTCCCACTTTATGAACCATGTAAGAGAACTGATAGCGGAATTCCCATTAGAACCAACACTGGTCTATTTCCCATGGCCACAAAATGATCAAGATGATGCATTATAAAATGTTGCTATGACCCTTGCTGATCCAGACCAGGATGAAATAGTTAATAGCATTTCCCACCATTAGATGGCTTTGCAATTTATTCAAAATAATACGGAGGAAATGAATGAGATTAGCCGTTTTTCTGAGCCTTATGGTCACACCACCCATTGGAAGACACCCATCACAGATTACCACCGGAGGGGAAAACTCCCAGCAGATAAGGATGAAATAGAACAAATTTAGAGGCGAGGGGTCAACTTTGTCTCGTAAAATGGAATAAACCACGAAAAGATTATCTACAAAGAAGGCTTTGTTGGAGTCCTTCATAGGTTCATAGATGGGTAAGAGGTTGTTGTGGTCATGAATGAAGTTCAAATTAGATATTGTGGAGCACACCAATCAAAAACTGAGATCTCCCATCAAATTTGAAGGCTTGGAAACTATTGGACCACTATGATACATGATTGTTCCATATTCACTAAGAAGTTCCATTCATTCCAAGTCCATGCCAATTTTATTCACCGAACCCTAAAGCTACTTCACAAAACATTGTACTCCTAGCCATATGATGCCTCGGGGATGGATGTGGTGGGACTATACCCCTGCCCCCTCCATAGAAAAACAATTCAAGTACTTTCTCCTAGAAACTAACTTCTTTTCCAAACGGTATGAAGCCATGACCATTGATTAAGTCAATGAAAAAAATATTTGTTATCTTTTTAAATGAAAAAATTATTACCAGATTTGGTTTACCTTATGCAATACTGATAGAAAATAGCATCGTCTTATGCTTTGCTGAGTTGGAAAAGTTATACCAAGAGTATGGAATGAAATCCAACCATTCATCCCACTACCATAAGGCATCCAACGAGTAAATAGTGTATTTTCACAAGTCTCTATCCAACATACTCAAAAAATGTTAGATAAGGATAAGAAATTATGGCCAGAAAATATACTTAATTATTTATGGGATTACCAGAAAACTCCCTACACTGCCACCCAGGAAACCCCATCCTCACTAGTTTACGGGGCAGAGAAGGTTTTGCCTATTGAAATTCAATGGTCATCACTCCATGTTTCCATTTGGGATCAGCTATCCATGAATGAGAAATCCTAGAGACGATTTTATGAGTTGGAGTAGCTAGTTGAGAAAAGGCTGCACACATTGCACCATTTGGAAGTTTACCAAAATTTAATCGCACAAGACTTCTACAAAAAGGTTATCGCCAGTCATTCCTTGAATGAGAAATGGTGTTGGTCCTCAAAACCCCATTTATACTCAGGAAGAAGCCCCCAAAGACTGATCCAATGTGTTAGGGACTATTTTTTAGAAATAGGGCCAATTCAAATGGATCATATGCCTCGATATAAATGGATTAATTTCTAGGCATGGCTCCACCAATAAAGGGTTCTGAATAAGTAATTCGCGTAACAGAGATTCTCGTTGTACGAACTCTACGACCCTAAACTATGAGTCATCATCTTAACCACATGATGTAAAACTACATAAAATATATCATACTAATCACACAATGATAAACTGCATGATCCCTCATAGAACTATGTATGGAATGATTCCTATTCATTAGTGGGATATGTAGCGATGCATAGACCCTTGATCATGGACCAACCCCCATAAAAACATTTCCTTTATCATATCCCCTATCTCAGAAAATTTATGAGTGAAACCCTTCTCACTCCTTTTTCTAACATTGAGAAAAACTCAGGTGGGCATAGGATTAGTGGTAAGGATTCCCTTACGTAAAAAAACTATTAAGAAATATTGTAGACCTCACACCCATAGAATATGAAACAAACATCCCCCTACTCCTATTTTCGAGCCAGATCGGTACATGGAACACTCAAAACTACGTACGACTTGATTCCTACCATTTCAGGATATGTAGTGACACCAGAATTTAACATCTGAACCCAACAACCATAAAAAATATTCCCTCCCATGTCTCTACATGTGGATCGAACCTTTTTATAGAGCCTTCAGAACTATGTATGACTTGATTCCTACACATACAATATTTGTAGTGATTCGCAGATCTGGCATCCCGGCCCGACCACCAACTAAAGAAAAAAATTCCCCTTCCTCCATGCATAAGTCTAACTTGTACAGGGGAATCCATGAATGTTCCTAACCACAAAACATTAAACTATGAGAATTTTGAAGAGTCAACTACGGCACGATTCAAAATGTTATTTGATCCTGAACATGCCCCCAATTTCCTACACAACAAATTTAATGAGATGATGAAAATTCTAAGTCTGAATTCTAACTCTCATAATAAGTTAAAAGATTATACTCTCCCCTATATATGAGTCTTATCTATTTGGAAGCTTCAGTGGTTCTTGACTGATCATGGTCGGTATATTTCGTACATTCTCATAAACATCATTTTCATTTTTTCAAACTCTATACTCTAATAAATCTTGTTTCCCCATAAATATTCAAGGCTATCGGATATGGACGACCACTTTCCTTTGGAAACCTTTATTTGACTGTGCATGTCATGCCTCGGTGGCTCTGCATATATTTCCTACAAAAGACCATCAACCCAAGGAAAATTCATCCTCAGGAGAGTCCTCTCTTACCTTGATACGCCCAATGGCTTCAAATCCCCATGTTAATCCTCCCGATCCGTGTTTTCCCTTAGGAAAATGTTTTCACCTTCCATCATCACTCGCATTTAAGGAATGATAGAATTTCCTGGAGGCAATTAACTCAAATCTATTAATGGTGTTTGTGACATAATTCCTTCACTGCATGACTGTAAACTGCACAACATAATGTCCTAATTGTATGACTCTAAAATACACATCATAATTTCCTTGCTTCATGACTCTAAATTGAAGATCATAATGTTCTAACTGCATGACTCTAAATATCATAGCATAATGTCCTCACTACATGACTCTAAACTGCACATCATAATGAACTCCCTGCATGAATCTAAACTGCATAGCATAATGTCTTTGCTGCATGACTCTAAACATCAGAACACAATGTCCTTATTGCATGACCCTAAACTGTACAATATAACGTCCTCACTTCACAACATGAAATTACAAGGCTAGAACCATCCTTGTTGTATGACATTAAACTACATATAATTGGTTTAATCCTAATGTGCTACATGTTTTTGTTTTTTCTATACTTAAGTGGTGTCCCGGAATCCTCGTAATACCTTTTTTTCACCCTAGGTATAGCTCACTTGAGCTTAGGGATCTCCACAAGAGATCCACCATGACATCATGGAAAATCATTCCAGGGAGTTGGTCCTAGAAGCATGTACTTAAAAGGAATGATATGGTTCTCTTCCCCATAAAGAACCCCATGTCCTAGCAGTACAATGTTAAACTACAGGGTACCCTAATGATGGGACAAATTCCTCACCATGTGTATGAGTCAGATCTACACAGGTGATACTCAATCCCATTAGTGAACAATATCTTGAATGTTTGTAAGGTTTCAGGATACACTCCTACCATACCTCTAACACCGTGTATTGAGTGATCTTGAATCCCTATAATCATCCATGGCCATCAGAGATGGAAGGACAATTCCAAGTGGACACCTTTGTTTGACTATTGAGATCATGTCCCAGTAGCTCTACATATGATGCCTTTAAAGATTTCGACAATCAAATGTAAATTCATCCTCAGGAGAGTCCTCTACTATATCAGTATTTCCAATGTCTTCCATGGATCATGAAATCCCACCCGATTCAAGGGCCCTCAATGTCATGGTTTTCACCCTCTTTCCTACCAACATCCTAGATATATCAGGAAATTCTGGTCTAATTCACATCTGAGGCTTCAGTAAAATAAAGAGACCTCATAAATATTCATGAAGTTGATCTAAATATGAAACAAAAATTCCCCAACTCATTTTCAGGTTCCCTGGTAAATTTAATTCAAAATAAATGTCCCCTTTCATGATTAAGCGAAGCCTTTTTTTAAGAGGTCACATGTAATGTCCAAAAAGTTTCCAATCTACATAATCCATCTTGGCCATTGGAGATGGATGTCTAGTGTCCTACAAACACCTTTTTTACCTATGCACTTCATTCCCCCAGTGGATATACATATGACTCCAACAAGACAGTCACCAATCAAAGGAAAACTCATCCTTTTGAGAGTCCTTTCAAGTTTCTGTACACTCGTATGATATTTATGTCCTGTATCACCCCCCATATTTGGATAACCCTTATTTATAACATCTTATATATCCCTCCCTTTTCAAATTCCAAAACATGAAAAATATTTATAATTGGACTGACCATTCACAAGCTCTCCTTTGCACAAGTAAGATTCATGTGGGAATAGTTTCTCTTCCAAGGATAATACAAATTTCCCTAATAAATTCAGTCATCATTTCTAAGATAGGGCACCCACTATGGCCCCCAACCCCAAAAAAAATTCAATGTGTTATAAATCCTTCTTGTACAATGGTGATGGAAGGATAGTATCCTACAGACACCTTTTTTGACTATACACATCTTGCCTCAATGTCCCTTCATATCACGCCTACAAAACGACCGCCAATCAAAGGCAAATTCTTCCTCAGGAGAGTCCTCTGCTACATCCATATGCCTAAAATGGCTTCCAAGACTCATACATGTCCAAAACTCGCAAATTCATGGTCTAGAAAAATACCTCATTCATGTATGAAATTTATTAGGACAATACTAGCAGATGAAACCCAAATTTGGATCCCTGCCCCATCAAGTTTTGTCAAAGATGTTTGACCTAAAATGTCAATAATAAGGAAGGACTATTAACCGCTAGTAAAAGAGAAGCAATACTCCCTAGAGTGAAAACATTCAAAGAGAACCCTTCGATTATCATCTAGTAAAACCAATAATGTGTATTTTTTTAAAAAAAGAAATAATGTTGATCTATCAAAAGGGACATAAATATTGTAATTTTTAAAACACACAAATGGAGGCCTAGTAAAAAGTCATGTTATACCTGGTAATCTCATATAAAATGATCTTAGGAAAAAATTTGTGTGATAATGAAAAAGACATAAAATTTCGTGATATTTTCCCTGAAACCTCAACAATAGTCGAACCATGTTGGCTGAGTCTAGTATCTTAGAAAAAAATTAAACACCTATTAGATTATTTCATTTCACGGGTTTCGAATCATAGTTTAAAATTAATGCCTAATCAAAATGATGTTTATATGATTTATTTAGATCAATTGACCATACAGGAAAAGGAAAATAAGAAGTATTTGGGGGAAAATTAGTTCCATTAAGTTTAAAAAAACTGGAGGAACATCCCCATTTTGGATTCTCTCTGTAGTATCAAAGGAAACTGAGAACACATCATGATTTGGAAAAATTTATAATAAGGCTGGGATTCCCCTTTCCAAAAAAATTTCAAGAGACTATCATGGGCCATCAAGTGTTTTCTATAAATAAGATCTCTCATCTGCTTCATCCATGACCCTCGGGTGCATGCGTTCTATAACGGCTTTGAGGTCCCGCCCTTTTTCTAGATAGCTTCATAATTGGTACAAGAATAGGGAATTTGAGCCTTCAATCATACAATGTGGGCCTCACATTCTCAGATATTATCTTTTTGGTTGATCACCAAATCACAAGCCTTCACCTCTTCAACCGTTAGGTGATTGAGTGCCTTTGAAACATCTTAGATGGTCGTTACCTGATGATGTGAAGAATCGAATTTGGCATATTTATCCTCACAAGAATAGTGGTCTTCCTATGATATGAAAATATGGTAGATAAGAAGTTGAAGATGTCAGTAATCAAAGACACCAGAATCCATCTAAATAAATAACTACCGACAATATTCATTCTTTTCAGTAAAACTATCCATAGGTGTTTCTGCAACAAGGGAACATAACTGACACCATGCCTGCTTTCACACTACCTGATGCCTCCCTGCGGCACAAGGTACTTGTTTCTCCCCCAAATAAATGGGTATATAGGTAAGAAGTGTCATTATGGGAGTGGTATGGGATCCAAGATAGGTTACCCAATATGGGGGCTCTTCGCACCCTTTGATGGTTTGACTGCTAGATCTGGATGTGGAGGACTATCTGCAACTTCTAGGGTGTTTGGTGACTCTCTACTAGGAATAGCTTCATTAGGGTCAGAGGCCATATCTACAAGAGATGAGTTGTATGAATCACTACTCACTAAGATAGGTTTCACCATTGAAGCCCCTTTGAGACTCATCTGATGGAGAATCGAGCGTCTTCTTACCACAAGGGAAACAATAGATGGCGTAGTCATCATGGCCACCACATGGAAATGAATAGAATATGTAGTCATCACACTCGCCACAAGAGAATGGATATATAGAAAGGTTGTTGAGGTCGAAATGAGGACATGGATGGTTAGAGTAATTGGGACCCACCAATCTATTTTTCTTAGCACCATATCAGGGTAACATCCCAACCACAGTTGGGAATATTACAGTGAGAAAAAAATGGATCCCATCGTATCAGGCTTGATAACCACCATTGTGGCGCCTTCCCACATCCTCATAATCCATAATTAGATAAGAATTAGAGGATGAGATTCTCCACTTAACTAAATGGTAGGAAGAAGCGTATGCATTTGAAGGAACCCAAATTTCTTAGTGAACCGGTAAGGGAGGTATGGCTCACAAATTGACACTCGATCTATGCAAGCGGTGATCATCCCATATCAAAGCATGATAATGTATGATCACTCCTATAAATAACCTCCCCTATCACCCGTTAATGACCCATGAGGGGTAGGTTGGGGTGAAAATGAGAAGTGGGAAGCATCATTCAGCAACCGACAACATCACTAACTCTCAAAGTCATGAGATGAACAATGGAAATGTTCATAAGGGTAGGTTGAAAGTACGATCGAGGAACCCTTTCAGTGTTTCCATATTAATAGAAAGGTATGTTCTATTATATACATCCATAATATTATTGAAATGATCCATTGAGACTATGTGGAAGTCTACCATATTGTATCTATCACAACAACTCATTCAATTGGGCTAGAGTATGAGTGGCCAGATTAATTGGTCGACCCTCTGCCTGCACAACCGCCATCATCAGAGTGCATGCCCTAACCTTGGTATATACATTGTGGGATGGGAAGATTCATCCACTAATAAACATGGAAAAAAAAACCTTCTAATATAAGTGCAGGTAGCACATTCAGCTGAAGCTCATGTCCCCACGTAGTATACCGTCCCTCTTTGAGGGTAGCGCAATATGACCCTAGAATCTGTCGAGACTGACGAGATGGACTAGTTTGATTGTGGAGAGCTCTCAACTTAGACTCATTCACCTTCAAAAATAACCAAATCCAAGACTCAAATGGGATAAGAGAGAGATCCTGGAGATGGTGATAAATTAGTCCCCCTTCCATGACCAGTGGAAGCTTGTCAATGGGGACACGTTCAGTATTATCCCAAGTAGTGGATTCCAGGAGAAACACTTCATACATCTCACTAAGTATGTGGAGTCAACCAAGAAGGTCGATGTCCCATAATATGATTCTCACCTCACCATGTGACAAATGGAAGGTGTTGGTGCGTGAACACCAGCGGCTCAGTAGCTTAGGAAGGTTTTTTCCTAGGGATAAGGTTTTGAGCTAAGAGACCCAAGCTGCCTGAGATAAGTTCAACACCTCCAACTATTCAGGGGACTCTATCTGGTTTGGTGTACCCAAAATTCCCAAGCCCATTCTCCAAAGAAGATCCTACCACTTTCAGGTCCCATTTGGTGCTCCACCCACCATGTCGAGAATGGTTGATAATAGAAGAGTACTCTAGGGTGACCAGTCTCAATGTAGTTTTGTGACACCTATGATCACCCGGAGTCCACACTGTGCCTTTCAAGGAATTTTTGGCATGATCATGACCTTGTGGTGCTTGTAAGATAATGAAAGGAGTATTGGTGTCATCTAGTTTCAAAAGAACACCATCAGAAAGTCCAAAACTATAAATTGGCTGTTAGATTGACATTGGGTCATCTAGGAGCTCTGGCATAAGGATATATTTTTTGAAGCTGTCATGAGGAATAATGTATGATCAAATATGGCCCTCAATGTCCTCAACCATGTTTTCCATCATCTTGGTCGATTTATCCAATGTTTATTAAAGAGCCATTACAGAGTTCATAGAAAGATCCAAAAGCCGACAAAAAGTTATTTCAATAAAAATTGTTTGATAAAGTACAAAAAACAATTTTCTAAAGAACATAAAAAAATTTCTTCATGGGACTCTATGTACTGATCTTGGAAATGGTAAATGACTTCCATTTACCACATGATTCACGATCCATAGAGGCATTCCCCGCATACTTCTGTGATATGCAGAATCATTATATCTCTTATATCAACGGTACGCGAGTGTCCCGTGAGGCGCTGGCCCATTGAGTGTCGTTCATAAAACAGACGGGTTCACAGAAAAAAAAAAGAAACTGTGAACATAGGACTCACTATGATAATGTTCAAAGTGTCGGTTTAAAAGATTCTATTCAGATTCGTAAAGCATAATGTTCAGTTTGGCAGTTTATGTTTGGAGTGTGGGACACGCAAAACGCATAGCACTCTCCTATACAGAAGTCCAAAATTCAGTTTTAATATCCATGATGCAGTTTGTGAAGCCAAAAATCTGGTTCATGGGAAGAATAAATTCTGAAGAGTTCAGTTCATGGCACGTACAAAGTGGTTTGTGAATACAGACTTTGCAGAAGGCATGGTATTCGGATGTAGAGAAACCTAAGGGAGAGTTGTGAGCACTTTTCGCAATAATAAGTGGTAAAGGAAAAATGATTGGGGCCCTATATATAGGTGTTTTCCACTCATACAAGATCTATCTATTATACCGAAAACCACTATAGTACAAGACCATTTCTACTTCATAATTTTCTTCTTTTCATTCTGAACAGACCCCATTTCGATGGGTGGAATTTTTTGGGTCTTGAGAAATCGCAAATGGAAGAAAATACTCTCAAAATTACTTTTCAGAAGGAGGAAACCATTCCAAAAATCCTAGTAAAGAAAATGGATGAAAATTAAGTTGAAAACTTTAGAGAAAACATGATGGAATTGAATTTCTCAATGATTTTTAAGTGACTCGCGTACTATCACCGTGAAGAGTTCACAAAACACATGAACCGCGATCCACCAGTACACAGAATGACCTGTGAGACACTGACCTGTAGAGCAATGCCCAGTGAACCCAAGGTCATGTGGAGCACATTATTTGAAGAATCAAGCATGCAAATTTCATCTCCATTTTTTCTTGTGAACTCAGTAGTTCGTAGACAAAGCAAATAAGTAGGGTTCCACGAACCATGACTCACGAACTGTAGCCTCCTCAAACCATAGTTGACTGAGCCTCCTGCAGATCAAGATATATCTTCATGGGATTCAGAAAATGGTTTCGTATTCCCATATATATTATTTTTATATTTCTTTATAAAAGGTTCATTGAATGAATTGAGAGGGACGGACAATGAAAGCATAGTTGAGACCCTGAAGATTGGAAATAAGAATTCAAAGAAGATTTCAACTTTGGTTTCGAATCATTGACAAACCTCAAATTGACAACCATGTTTCTAAATATGAAACTAGACATGAACCATAAAATAAGAAACTTAATGATAATGGAAAAACTGAAAGCCTAATTGGTGCCATAGCGAACAACAGATTCCTCATGGATGAACTCCCCACGAATGAAAAATTCCAGGACCCTCCTTCAAAATGGGGTTCTGCATAGTGCATCACTATGCGGATTGAACCCGACACTAATTACTATATTAGTACATAAATGGAAACTGAAGCGGAATGGTAGATCACATTTAGGACTGTCTAAAAATATGGTGTGTGGTGGTCCATTCCCATGCTCGCGTACCACTTCGGTATGCAGACTACCCCTCTACCTACATACCACTATGGTCTGCATAGCTCCCATATCCTGTGTAAGAAAAAAGTACACTAAACGATTCATCTTTGGGTTTCCTTTTATCCAACCCCAATATCTCCCCTTTGTTATAGTATAGTCCTCCATATCTCCTTCATGAACCATTCCCTCATGATCAGGCTATGGCCTCCCCCAAATCTACCAGACCCATATGATCAGATCATTGGGCGCATCAGCATGCCTCTTTGAGTCTACATACCCATGGTAAGCAGAGTCATGAAGGCTCTCCCCACAATGGTTCAGAATCCAGGGATATCTATAAGTCTACATTCCCATGGTAACCCATAGTCCAAACATGGGATGCTGACAAGAACCTCCCCATTCTCGAGATTATGGGTGATCAATTTCTTTTCCATTCAATGAGGAATGATGATTAGTCGAAGGAATCATATTCACTTCTCCTTTTGACGAGAGGAAACATTCCTCCCCTTTCCCAGAACTAATTTTGGTTAACTCCCACTGAGGTAAGTCCCCATTCTTTTGAGGGTGGAGACTCATGACCTCTAATGGCATCACACATTGAATGGTTCATCGCTCTATGCCCTCCCACACCGTCACCCTGAGTTCTTCCACCATAGGCCCACCCTCTCCCATCATTATGAGTGGAGGTGTGTGGTTTGTGGGATCCCTCATATCCTCTTGTTTCTCACACCATGTGTGACTCAAGTGGTATTAGAGTTTTGTGATGATCACAACATCCACACGACCAAGCTAATACATCTTGAACTATGTGAACACTGATTCCTATTTAAACTAGGATATGTAGGATGTTTTCTTGGAGGCCTGAACTGAAAAAGGCGCCCTTTCAAAAGGGTTCACCCAATCATGCCCCCTCAAATGGGAATCTCTAATGTGTATGCCCAAACCCATTCCTAAACACATGGGATATGATTCCACTCCTAAGGATACATAGGAAACCCATCTTATGGGTCTGATTCCAACATCAAAACATCTTATGTCCACCCTAGATGATGATAAACTCCAAACCACATTATTTCCTAGATTAAGTCATCATTGCATCCATAGAATCAAATCCTCATGTTCTTATAAATATCCTACAAACCAGAGGTTACCTGTGGATAAACTCTTCGGAATTGAACCAAGGACTCACAAACATATGAACAATACTTAAAACTATAAGAGAGTCAGGGAATTGGAAATGATCCCCCCCCAAAATGGTGTGTTGTGACTGACCGTTCATTCTCTTGACAATGGAGTCCTTAAGTATCATTGGGAAAATCTTCATCCAACGAGTATCTTCCTATGGAAAGCAGGTCCATGAATCATGGATACTAGGGTCATTGAGTGTTTTTGGATCCACGAATTAACCCGCTGGAGGCCATACGAGAAGTTAATATCCTATGTGGACTGATTTCACAAACACTTGACCCCATGCAATCACCTTCTAGGACCATTTTACTGTGGATCCTCCTTCATAATGTAGAAGGGATGAAATTCCCAGTCCTCGCATGGGTCAATCTAATCCCCCCTTAAAGGATGATGACGTAGATAGGATTGAAAAATAAATGAGTGAACATTCTCATTAGAACATTTTGTTCCTATCCAATACAGCCACACCCTGTGTCGAAATAGTGCATCACACAAAGGCTGATCATTATAGTTTTTTCATGATGTATTTGAGCTTCAGTTCTTCATGTTTCTCTAGGGTTCCCATTATGAGATCACAGTAAGTCGTGTAGTGCATCAAATGCTGCTCTGGGTCACCCAAGCCATTGAAAAATAGGAATGTAGGGTTCCTAAAATTGGTTAATGGTGGAACATTGCACACCTAGTTGGGGTATGGCTTCTGTTATGGTTGTATAGGTGCACACCATCCATAAATGGCTTCCAATCGGGCATTAAATGACTCAATGGTATTCATGAGCCCTTGATGTGCATATTAATGAACTTGAGAAAGGTATGGCATAGTAGGGGGTGGATTGGACATACCGAATATGCCGGAAAATAAATAAAATACCCAGGTAGGGGTATCCTATGTGGATTTTCTTGAATCTATTTCAGCTACTTCCCCAATGGAGGGAAATCATGATATCCCTTTGGGACTAGATTCAAGAAGACTAATGATCCTAGTTCTGTCCTGGATGAGGTTCTAGGTCTTACCTCATTTATCAAGATGATCCTATAGGGAAGATGGACATATGATGTAAGTAAACGTTGATTCTCCACCTAGGAAACATACCTGATGGGATGACTTTCTTGGAGCATCTCATTGATGATTTTCTGTAACTCCTTCATTTCATCCTCCTATCAAGGGAATACCTCCTCGAGTCTAAGTGACATGTTTTCATGGGGAGGATGAGGTGGTTATTATACAACCTTTATCTTATTCCTCTCCTTGTTGGGGATTTTTGAGCTGTGAAATGATTGATAGGCTGAGGGAGCGAAAAAAAATATAGCGAAGATCATTGGTTCCAGGTGCACACACTATTAAGCTCTGTGTGGAACACCTATCAGAGGGTACAATATAATCCTATATAATCTTCTTTTGTATCATTTCATGTGAGGTCTATGGGACTGACATACACAACATTCACTTACGCATAACATATTGTGGGTGGTGTACTCAGTGTTGAATGGTTGGAGAGAATATTGAATCCTTTATTAGATTTCCTCCATCCATTATGTTATATTCTGAGGGTTTCTTGGTGAAGAGTGACTCAAATGGACCCTTGATCTGACCTTTTGATAAACCTTCATCTCAGGGGAAATGAGTCACAAGACATGATGGAATGAGTGACCTATCTTTCTAGAATCCTCCCTAGAAGGGAAAATACTGGAATCCACTAGGAAGATTCTTGAGATAAAAATTCCCCCAACCCTGTGGGTTGAGGTTTATCCCATTATTTTGTTACTATGTATCATCCTATATTTGTTGGTCTTATAGGGGTATTTTGTGTTAAAATTTCCACCTACCCTATAGGTTGGTGATTCTCCCATATTGTAGTGGTTTCTACTATTATTGTCTCCTTCTAAATCTCATTCATTCCCATGTGTGTGTGATCTAGATGTTGTGTCAGGTCTACATCTAAACATCATTCTTCTGAGGACATGATCATTGATCCTTTATTAGCCTCGATTAGGGAGAGAATCCTATTGAATGTTCTCAAAGGCCTAGGACATAATATTTTGAATGTATTTCTCTCGTCATGTCTGGTTCTTTTGAGACTTTCTCAAGGATGGTTCTTGTCGAGCATTCCACCTTTCCTAACAAGGGATCCCACCTGACTGCCTTCTAGGGATGATAACATTACATGATTACACCTCCGACGGGTTTCACTATATGGGTCATGGGGTTAAGTGTAAAGCTCCATGTTCCCCACATCCCCAAACATGTACACCGGATTGTGCATTACCGATAAGGTAGTGAAACTTGTGTAGTGAATGGAGGTATTCATGTTCAAGATCATTCTTTCAACTCTCTAATTGTGGTTTTGTGAATAAGGGAGGGATTATAGGTCAATTAGATGGTGAAGTTACCCTAATAAATTGACATGGTTTTCATACCATTCATAGGGTAGAAATTATCCCTTTAGATGTCAAAGAGTTGTCCAAATATTGAGTCAAATGTTGTGCATACATTATTATGAAAACTCCCTTGGTATGTTGTACTGGGAAGTGGATTTGGGCCAATAAATCACGGGTATGTCATCCCTATCAAGTTATCTTCTCACTAGCAACATATCCTCTTACTGTTCCCCCAGGAACTTCACTGTTTAATCTACCCAAATTGAATGCTTCTTAATGATTCCATTCCAAGCATTAGGTTTTATGGGTGCATCATTTATATATGAACGATATGGGTAGACTTGAAAGATGAGTGTGTCTACAAGCCATTCATCAATTGAAAAAGGATTTCTCTAGTCATAGATAGTGTATCTGACAAGTCAGACTCTATCTTTCCAAGAAGCTAATCATGTGATTGATTTCTATTATATGGGACCTTCATTCCAATGTAGATGTTGACTGTGGGGAGGACCTTGGTAGCTGATGTTATAATGGCGAGGACTAACATCACATCTTGATGTCTGAATGCAGAGAGAGTTTCTATAGTGTATACCCTAGGGAGGACCTTCAGGGAGGACTAAGAAATGGATAGGACCTTCTTGATGTTTGATGTCATTGAGGGTAGTATCTTCACAATGATTGCTATGATGGCAAGGACTACCATCAGAACTTGTTATCTAGTTGCATGGAGAATATCAATAGTGTGCATCTTGGGGAAGGAATTCAGGATGGGTTATAATGAGGGGAGGACCCTCTCATTTCTTGATGTCTCTATAGGGAGGGCCTTCAAAGTGACTTCCATTAGGATGAGTAAAACCCTAATATCATGAATTTTGAGTATAAGGAGAATAATATCTACATTTTATACCCTAGGGAGGACCCTCAAGATGGACAATAGAAAGGGTTTGACCTTCTTTCTGTTAGATCTTGTATCCAAGGGGAGGGATATCATGAAACTAATCCAGAGAGAGTATCTCTTGATTGACCATTTCATTCCTATAGAGTAATCCCCATGGGTTCTCTATGGAGGACCTTCAGAGATAATGGTAGTATATATAATGGGGAGGACCATAACAACTACTACTTCTGCTTCCATATTTTTTTAATTGATTGATAGGATCTTGAGCTTCTATTAATAGATGTTTTATGGTGTCAAGAACTATAGCTTCCAGTATAGTAGAATCATGAAGGTGTTGTTCATTTTCCAATTTCCTTTGGCACATTTCATTTTTGGGAACTCTCTTGCTGGAATTTTGGGATGCCTACTATTGGAAACAACATTTATATATGGATATCTATTTAGTCAGTTCCCACAATGTTTCTAGGATAAGTTGTTGAACATTTTGAGTTTTGGTATAGATATGTGGAAACCCTGGAACGACCACCACATTGGACAGATGTCCCCTAATTATAACAATTATTTTTTCATGATGTGGTTGTCCTTGATTAAAAAAACAGAGTCATAGACCCTCCTGTAATAGGGTAGGGATGCATGTCTACACCTTTGTGACTATCTGATTTTGTGAATGAATACCCCACATAGAGAGACCAAGTCGTGGTCCTAGCTCCTCGCCTTTTCTACTGAAAAAATGACCACTTCACAAGTGTGGAGGATATAGTCTGAAATTGAAGTTTATCCCTCCATCATTGATAGGATGTGTTATGTCACATATTTGGCTAGAATGGGTATAAATGTTGAATCTGATGTTGAAAAACGATTTTTTTTCCTTCTCCGGTCCTCCATGAGTTTCTAGAGGGTACTAGTAGTTTACCTATGTTGGGTAAAAGGAACGAGTCTACACCCAACTAGCTAGGATATGGCAGCTGTTTTTCTTCTTCAATTTCCACCATATTAACTGGTAGGTTTTATATTTGTGAGTAGGAATTTCCCTCTTTGCATTTGTGGCTATATTTTTATCATGTGCTTGATTTTCATTCACATGATTTTATTTCTGCTTGTATATAATTGTAACCATATTTTTTTAGTGGGCTTCAAAAGTATCAGCGGAGATGTATAACTACAAATTATTTTCCACCCTATTTAGATGGCGGACTTGGTGTGTATCAGTAGTAATTTGTGACTTCTTTCAGCTAATTTCCACCCTATTTAAATGATGGTCTTCTTGTGGATCGACATATATTTGAATATTTCTATAATATTCTGATCTCTCTGCTTGGAGGGACTGGTGAGCACTGGCAGGAATGTGCATTTTCTAATGATGTGCCACTATAAATTCATGGTGGGCTTTATAAGAAAGAGTGAGAATATGATTCTGTTTGTAGATTGGAACTGTGTTTACATGCAAGGATTAATAAGAGGAGGTAGAGTTATATGTTAGTACATGGTATGATGCCACATTTGTATGGTGGATCTCATCCATAGGTACTAGGGTAACGAAATGTTCTTGATTATATGTTTTACTCTTTCAAAGGGATGTCTGAGGGGAACATGTCCATTGGACTTCAGCACGTTCCCTCGGCATGAGATCCTCTTCAGAGCAAGGATATTTTTTTCTACGCTGCTTGTGGGGACTTCCTTCGGTCATATCCCTCGAGTGGGGTTCCTGTGCAACAGGTATTTAGTCTGCCTCCCTTGGATAATAGAGGTACTCTTATTCCCATTCCGGGGATAGATTCCTAAAATGATTTGAGATGGCCACTGGGGCCGCCCTGAGTTGGGGTTCTAGCCAATGATGAAGAGGCGACTATATGGATTTCACTGATTGGAAGGATATATTGTATCCTACACCATAAGAAGAGTACCCTTTTTGTGGTACTATTTGATTAGTTCATTTGAAACACAGTATTGAAGTTGTTGGGTAGGTGATGGGGTCTTGTTCATCATTGGGGACCCGACTACCTATATGGTCACTAAGGCTCTTGTCTGAACTAATTGTAGAGATTCCATTTGGATTGATGGTTGATATATTGAATTTATACAAATATATATGTTTGGTACCAACAATAACACCCATCAAAGTATCTTCTCATGATCACATGAATAATTGATTATTTACTTGGCCCTCTTATTTTTATTGATTTAAATGGTGCCTAAGGTGGGGTAACACCACCATATTGGTTAAGGATTAATGTCGGGTTCACCATTATTGTTGGTGTATCTCAGAAAACAAAATGGCCTGATGGGTAGAAACCATCCCTCTTTTATTTTAGAGGGTTTAATATCGGGGAAACACTACCACCTTGGTTAAGGATTCAGATTGGGTTCACCATTTTTTCAACCTGGTTTGCGTTGCACCCCTTTTCATTTCGGTGAGAGGGTTCCACCAAGATTGGATAGTATATCATTTTTTTTGTTATTGAGGAGGTGACACATTTTCATGTTCATGGAGGGTGATTTCAAGGGGTTAAATGCCTGTGCAATCAGCCAATGTTGGGTATTAGGTCCTCGGATGGTCTCCAACAGTTTTATTCATAGAGTTAGAAAATTCCAACGACCCTTTTATCAAATATTCATGGACCTACTTTCCAAAGGCAGGCGCTTGTTAGATGATTTGACCAACAACACTTATTGATTCCATTGGTGGATAGGATGGGAGGTCAGGCCCATAAAACCCATTTAGGAGGGAATTATTCCCTACTGTGGGACTCTCTTATAGATTTAATCAATTTTCATATGTTCGCGAATCCTTTTTTCATTCCTAAGAATGTTTATGTAGTGTACCCCTAGGATAACAAGATGAACCATAGTATGAATGGATTTAGAATCTGTTGAGACAATGATGACTTAATCCATGAAACGAGGGACTCTAGAGTTTATAGTTATCCATGGGGGATAGGATATATTCTTAATGATGGGGTCGAACCCATAAGATGGTATTCCTAAGTACCCTCATGAGAGGAATCATAGCCCACATAGATTGGTGATTAATAACTAGACAGATCACCTTTTAATGGCATGCGACAAGGATCCATCCATATAGTTTAATGTAATGTCGTGAGGAAGTCTTGACAGAAAATTCCTAGTCATGTATTTGTGTAGGACAGATGCCAAGGTGTAACGAGACACCCAAAAAAAGATGTGGTCTCCATGGTGGATATGTAATTACTGGGGATATATCCTAGTGAACATTAGGGTGATTTGGATGTTGGATTTGGACATCAGAGAGGATTCCTACATATCCCAGTTGGTTGAGAATAAATTCCCTTGTAGTTCAGTTGGATGGGGCAAACGCGTGAAAGAAGTGCATTTGATCTTGGGCCTTTAAACAGGTGTCCTATATATCTTGGATAGAGTAGGAATCATAGTTCTCATAGTTCATTCGATATTGGGGCTTACACCATGGTGGAGTGCCATATTTAGGGGGCATGATTACTCATTTCATGGATGAGATGTTATGGAGATCAGGCCTAGATAAAGGCTTACTATGTATCCCAGTCTTTTTGGGGATCAAATTACTAATAGTTCATTGCTAAAAGATAAGGGGTTATATGATAATCATTAACCTATAAGCCCACTTGAGTCATTCTCCATGTGAGAAACAAGAGGATGTTGAAGATCTATCAAATAACACTCCTTCCCTTATCTACTGATGGAAAAGGAGGGTCCCATGGTAGAAGAGGGTGGGGAAATAATGTATGAGGGTAGGGAGAACAAATCATTCAATTTGGGATGTAGTTTAATTTTATTAGACCTAGATGAAAATATTATGGGCTTACTCAAGGAGGGATTCCCTGACATTGGTTCTGGGAAAGGCGATGGGCATCATCGCTTGTCAAAAGTGGAAGGAAAATGTGAGCTCCTTATTTATCACTAGAGGACATCGAATGGAAAGACCAGTGATTTCCATTAATCCCGGTAATGGGGAGTTTCATATTGATATTACAAAGTTGGATTTTTGGTTACCATGGTAACGTGAACTTAGGGACATTCTAGGGGCTAGTGTTGTTGTGGGGATTACCTCAGTGACTCCTCATACCATGGGAATGCAGAATCATAAGGGTGTATTGACGCACCCAATGCCCTTATCATACAGGTATGATGGATTTGGAAGATGATTTTCTGAGTTTCCATTGGACTAGATTTCGGATGGGCCATGGAGGATGGGACAGAAATAGAAGGGCATGACCGAGACCCAGGGTGAAATGCCTGAATTAACCCCATTTTGCATACCATTTGTTCATGTGGGGTGAGGTTCCCTCTTCATAGGACATTGTTATGTCAGTAGGGGGAGTCTGTGTATCATGGTGGTATTAAAAGATAGATGTGGTCTATGTACTATAGTGGTATGTGACCCTGGATTCTATCAGCGTTGGGTGGTGCTACACGGTAATGGATTCCATCAGCATAGAAAACCGCTATGAATTACAGGGTTTCATCTGTATAGCGATGTTCTATGTGGTATGCCAGATTGAAGAAGGGGAATTGATCCTAAAATTAATGCAATGTTCTTTTATGAAGGGAATATGGTTCACAGTTAACCATTTAATTATGTGGCTACTATATTATTCTTATGTTTCCTTCATATGATGGTACATGATGTGTTTATACCTATGAAAATATGTTCGTAGTTCTATAATTTTTTGATCATTTGAATTAAAAGCCTTGTGTATGTAAAATCCATGCTCCCAAAATCAGATCCCATTAATATCTCCCCATGTGGTCCATTTATAGAGTGTTGAGAAAGCTCTATCTGTGGGGAATACAACACATTTTGCAGAAGCCCATGGGAAAATCATCTGGCCCACGAACGACTCAGTCAACTTAGGTTTACGGGACTCTTCTTCACAACAGATGTGGTTCGTGGAATCCTAAGAATGGAATGTCTTGTTCATAGGATGGATTCTTCTTTTCCTCTCCCATGAATTGTTTTGGTTTTCGGGGGTGGTTCCCGGTGTCATACTACTCTGTCTTGTTTTCACCAATGACATAGATCATGAGAGTTGTACGTGAGTGGATGTTCTCCACCTTTGATCAACCAATGATGTTTTTCATGGTGGAGTTGGATCTGAAATCTTCATTCATGAATTTCTTTGTTCTTTTTCCAACACCTCATAGGATATAATTTTTTAGGCCTTCCGCGAACTATCGTTTTTTGCGTGATGCCTTTCGCAGACCATTCCCGGAAGTTAGTACACTAACCGGTTGGGTCATTTTCCAAATTGGTGTTTAATTTTTTTTTCAAATCATCATCCGGTTACTTTTTCAAAACATACGACAGTATATTCTTTCACTTTTTGGGTTTTTACAACCTTATAGCTTTACACACAACATAAAGTTAATCCTTCATTATATATGACATTGTTTTTTAACAAAACCATGATATATTAGTAATTTAATTATTTAAAGACAACCGTTATAAACTAGTCATTAAACATAGTGATATTAATAATGAAAAATAATTTTTAATAATTAATTATATTGTTAATTTATAAAAGAAAACATATTGATAATAAAATAAATAATTTCCTGTAATTTCAATATCGGTTTTAAAAATACAATTTGATAAAAAAATGGTTTTATGTCTTTTAATGAACAATAATAAAATTAATTATTGAAACTTTTATAAATATAATTTGGTATAATAAACATCATATTTGAATTCAAAATTTCAAAATTAACTTGGGGTGATGTTTTAGGATTTTTCTAAAATGATTCACTTTTTGATGAATAGTGAAAAATACATAATTTTAACTAAAAACTACATTTTAGTCTAATTAAGTTATAAAGTAAAATTATATTTTAAATTGTTTTAAAGTATAAAATTTTAAATTATACATATATTAATCCAATTAAGTTCTTTGTTATCAATTTCATTTTGAAATTTGATATAAAAACTTTTTAACCTTTTGAACATTTTCACTTCAAAAACTCACTTTTTCTTCACATCTGAGAGGTTAATTTTAAATTAACATCTACCAATTATGCGCATTTAATTTTGGAAAATTAAATCCATATTTGTAATCATCATAATTTATAATTTCTAATTTTTTCAACTTTAATTTTTATCAAAATGAATAGTGGATGAAGAAGAAATGAATTACCATTGTAAAGGTAAAAATGGTTTTACCGGGGGTTAAACTAGAGGGATAAGAGTGAAAATAGCCAAAAATATTATATTTATTATATTTATTGAGTTTAGTTTGATATTTTTCATCATGTTCTCTGGAATATGTAAATTCCATGCCATGTTCCATTGAATATAACCCATATAATAAGTTAAGTAAAGAAAAAGATTAAAAGATACTTTTCTTATTTCAATATCCATAATGCTTTGGGATGGGGAAAAAATAACATATCTTAGATTATAAGTATTATTTGGAAATATAAATATATTTTTTTCTCATAATAATTTATCTTTAATTTTTATAGATCAAATAGTTACTTTAAATTCATAAGATATGTTAAGGCAATAATTATTTATTAATAAAAATAAAATAACTTATACTAAAAATAATAAAAGTGAAGTGAATTTAATGAATTATTTTGTTAAATTAATTTTCTAAATAAATATATCCTCTTAAAAAGGTGTGAACCTAATATATTATAATTCCATCATTGTCTTTTCCATTTTTAAATTAAAATTATAATAATATCAAAATTGAAATCAATTATACTTTATAATAAATGATATTTTTTTTAAATTACCAAAAATATTATCTTCTAAAACATGATTATTAAATATTAATAAATAATTTTTTTTCTGGTAATGGACCAATTTATCTTTTATAAAGAATATATTGACCTTTAAATATTAAAAACATAGTTAGCACTGTTAAAGTTAAAGGTGTTTTAACACATCAAAAGCGCTTTTGTTCAAATTAAATTTCAACGCAAATAAGATTTTTATTTGATAAATTGGATTTTATATTTAAAATTATCATGTCTAAAATATCTAATATGTATCAATTTAATATAGTCATTATGGATAAATTTCCTACTTTAGAAAACAAGTTAACGAAGTGAAAACCCAAAATGGTAAAACTAAGGAAACCTAGAAGTTGAGGAACAGAATGTTTAAAAATTTTGTTTCGATGTGTGGTGGAGATATTTATAGACCATGTCATCCCTATAAACCATTAATTATCAAATTCTAAGACACTTTAGGTATGATTGACCTCCAAATAGTGAATTCATTTATGTATTTAAAATAATGTCACTCTTCCTCAACAATTAAAGGGTATTAACTCTCCTCCCTTCTTCACACCGTCACACCTACATGATTAAGACATTACCTACCAAAGACACCTCTAAACTTACCTATAATTATGATTATTATAAAATAAAATTAGAATCTTATACATATTTAGATATTTTTATGTTAATTTAATGACCTAAAACCATCTTCACATCTATAAAATGGGTTACTTAATCATCGTCCATATGTAGGGCGGACTACCACCTTAGAAACTAAAGTCGTTCGTTTTTTAATTATCACATATCAAGGCTGGTCATAATGATACATGTTTTATATATATATGATATATATTATATTTATGATTTCATTGTGATTATTTTATTATCATATCACACATAACTTTATACTCTCCATTTTATGGGAATACGATAATGTCATTCGTGTGTACGGTAGACTACTGAATCACAAAGTGATGTGATTCGTTCACACTTTTCATTGAATATATTAAGGATGGGTTTAATAAAAAAAATTTACAAATATTAAATAAGAATTATTATGTAATGATAATATATATCATTTAATTTTTTTTCTTTCAACCAAAGAAAAAAAATGAAAAACCGAGTTCATGTGTACATACGGTCTACCGTCTCTGTGAATGATCTATTTTATTTCTTATAACTATATTTTATGGATTACTATGAACACATATATAATTAATATATATTCTATTTATATCATGTTTATTATAATGGATATAATGAAACCATTATAAAATTAAGAGGATCAAAAATATAAGAAATCAAAACATATACAAAACACAAAGTAGTTATTACCAAAAATGTAACATTAACATGGAATTATTAATAAAATAATATTAAAAGTAACAAGAAAACCTAATATTGAATAATATATATGAATTTGGTTCTATTATTTATTAATAAAAAAATTATTTTTATTATAAATGAGATTTTACTGAGTATTATAGAAGTCGAGACTTAAGGTATGTGAATTTTGTCTCCCTTTCTACTTCTGTTAGACACATACCATATTCACGGCCTATTTATTTTTTTGCTGTATATAATTCCCATGAATGTATTTTATTATCCTTATACATATTATTGTTGATATTTATATATCCATTTGAGTATATATTTTTCATGGGGTTTATAGTTCAAAAGTAAGAAAATCAGTATTGGATTTTTGTCTCAATTTTCTTTATTTGAGGAGTATGATATTTGGTGAACCTATATTATTTACCAAGGTGTATAGAAAACTACTTTGATGTGAAATATCATGAATTTTTTTTCCTCATTATATTTTTATATTCATATTATGTTACTCCTTCATGGGGCATATGATTCAAGTTTACCAAAGTGGTAAGTGTTTTATGTAACAATCAAATCACTTATCGGAAATGGTTATGATTATGATTCAAATGATGAAATACTAATACACACATATCAATAATATCTTGTACATTATTCTACTAGTCTTATGTCATGAGAATACATTTTTGGCATTCATTTTCAACAATTTTTGAACTCATGAATTACAAAATAATGTTTCTAAGAAAACCTGTATTTTCAGTCAAAAACCATTTTCCTTACAAAAGCATGTTATCTAAAAATATTTTCAAAAAATATATTATTATTATCTTATTAAATTTAGAAGCCATTTTTAACAATTTTTTAGTATTTATGAAAAAATCTAAATGAATCTTCATTTCATCTTCCAAAACAATACTCATTTAGCGTTTACTGAAAATGTAAAAAAATCATTTTTTTAACATATACAACATGAATAATATTTCATAATATCTTAATAACTTTATGATTTCAATATTATATTAAATATATTCAATTTTATTTTCAAGGAAAATTAATTCCATAATATTTGGGAATTTTTTATATTTTAAATAAATTAATTCAAAATGATTAGTATTTTGAAATTGTTTTATGTTATAAAAGAAATTTTTCAAAGAAGAATATATATTTTCCCCAAAAAATGTTTTAAATGATTTTTTTTAAAAATAATTAATAGGTTTTCGAATTTATTTTCAATGAAATTTATTTTCTTAATGTTTTATGTTTTAAAATTTTATTTTAATATAAGATCTATTTTCCTTAAGAAATGCCCAATGTTGCCTTTCAAAATTATTTTCCATCTAATATGACATTATTTGAAATTACATATTATTTACCGGGGATATGATTCAAGGATACCATTATTATTATTTCTATAAATGGATTATGTTTATGTTGAAACCATTTTTATGAAACCATTTCTCTTCCAAAGGTTATACCATGATAAAATTCTTATGAAACCCACGCTTTTTTTCATGGGTTATTCTTTGATGAAATGATAAAATGATTATGAAACCTCTTTATTTTCCACATGTTATGTTGTGATGAAATTTTTTTGAAACACATTCCATATCATAGGTTCTGATATAATGAATGATTTAATATATTCTATCACACATATGTATGCTTTTCATTATGTTTCCATGGTTGTGTTATAATCAATGATAATTTTGACTTATATCTCCATATAATGAATTGTGTAAAGATTTATATCTCATGAGATATATAGGGATGGAATGGGGAGTTAACCTATTATGGTATGATGGTTTGGAACAAGGAATGGACCTGTTTTCGTAAGACATGGCCGGAATAATGAGTGAACCCAGTTCAATAAAATTGAGCTTCAATGGGGGGTGAACCTGGTTCAGTAATATAGGGATGAAAAGGGGAGTGAACTTGGTTTTGTAAGGGTAATTATCCTATATGATGGCCTTGGGAGAGAACCTTGACTACTATGATTTTTTGGGGAGTGAAATCATTCCACTAAGAGGAATGGGATGCCCTTGGTGATGGTGGTGTGTTTTTTCCAAAAGGTGTAGCTCCACATAGAGTAAACTTATAAGTCTTTTCTATAGCCTTGACTACTAAGGAAATGATTTTAAATTCTTATGTGTATGTGAAAATTTTATGTCTTATGATAATTTTATGATATCATCGATCATGTTATTAGATTTCATTATAATTCATGTCTTATAAACTATCAATTTTTATTACATGACTCAAGATTCTAATCTCGATATGTAGGGTATGGTTATCCAATGTTATGCTCATGTTCTCATACCCTTATGTTCATGTTATTCTTATTTATCTCTTTTATTTACCCTTAGTGATCATCTAAGCTCACACTCTCTTGTTTTTCCTTTCCCATGGTTTTGAAAATTGGTTTTATGTAGGGTATACCAATGAAGAATATTTAATGGTATGATATTTATGAGAGACATTGAAGATATTTCACAAGTTTAGAATATTATAATCCCAATTTACAAAGGAACTAAACTATTATGGTTCTCACACATGTGTTTATGTAATATATTGAATATTCATAAAATAAGATTTAATATCCCTGTATGAGAAGCCTGGGTAATTATAGTTTTTATTAAAGAGAGTATTAGTTATCTGTTGGAAACTAGGATGAGAAAACTATTGTGATATCACAAGGGATATTTCTAAGGATATATCTAGGGATGTCTTTAAGGATATGTTTAAGGATGAGTTAAGGGAAATTAAAATTTCCTTGAATTTTTGTAGAGGATATAGTGAGTGGTTTCCAGGAAATTACATCTCTATCCAGATACTAAAAGTGGATGTGCCTATGGTATAGATGCACCTAGGGGTAAACCCTCCCCCAAAACACCGTATTGATCTAGACTTGATCCAGAAATAGCACATGAAAATTGTCCTTGATACACTCATAGTTTGTAACACCTGGGGGATATTATTTGAAAACTCACAATCTCTTTACAATCCATAGTTATTGATTGAAATAGATGATAATTTTGAATGAGAAAATATATTATAGATTAAATAAGGTTTTTTGATTTAGACTTTCTTTATGTTATTTTTCATGAATGTTGGGTTCCCCAGTATGATTAGTGTTCCTCACACTATGATTTTGGATTTATTAAATGGATGGAACCTGAATTTACCATGTTAATTCTAAGTGTGAAAAAAAGATTGCAGATAAAATTCAAGTGAGATAATGACAGGAGTGTAGGATTTTGAGATTATTTCTACACAATATTCCTAGAACATGATCAACAATGTATAAATGTACTAACTATCAGAGTCTCCAATTAAGATAAAGATAATTTTCACTAAGAGTTGGGGTCGTTAGGCCAAGGAGGAATACATATCTAGTTTTGTATGTGTAGAGAATGTTTGAAGAAACACCCAAGTTATTTTCTCAAATGATTGGGAATATGTTTTTACTATGGAATAGAAGGAAACAAGGTAAATCACTAAAAATGGAAAATGGAAAGATTAGTTAATGAAATGGATGGTAATATTGGTAAACCTAAGAGATCGTCAATTGTTGAATGATTTAGATGTGGAATGTATAATAATTATGGAAATCATTGTCCTAAGGGGAAATATCATGAAGAAAATCAGTAAGGTTTTATGCGTAACGATTATATTAATAATGTTAAAGATAATACATATGACATATGAAAGGAAGGATGTATTATGAAATAACATGAAAAATCCAACTTAATTTTTTGAGAATCAAGTTGGATGATGGATGTATTTATTTATTCGAATTCAATGATTATGAATCCTGAAATATATATGTATTGTTCACTATATATTTTTCTTCAAGGATTTCGAATAATATGTTGAAATATTTTTATTAACAAGAAAATTTATTTCATGGAAAGGTGATATTAATGGGAAACAAATTATTATGGTAAAGATAACCCTTGTTATTTTTATAATACTGAGATAATGAAGTTGGGATAAAGAGATGATTGATTTTGATAAAGTAAGATGGATAGTATTGATGACCTTTGAACTGATAAATGATTTATTGACCAAGTGGTTTATGTTATAACTAATGGAATTAACTAGATTTTTTTTAATGAAAATATCCAATAATCTATGTTTCGTGTAAGGAATGAATAAGCTTGTATGTTTTCAACACAGATTTATGATAATTAACATTATTACCATGTTTCAAGAGAATACATGATGAATATATTAACATGTTTGGTATATGAAAATAAAGATATACTTTATGATATATGGGAGATTAATGTTAAGTTGATTTTGAAAATTTTGTAACATTGTTTATAAGTTTTCAGTGTTTTAAGGGTTATAAGGTTAACCATTTATGGAATGGTTTATGTTATACTTAAGATGTGGTCTTATATATAAACTTATTACTTCGCCATATGATGATTTATCCATATTGGAAGAAAGTTACAACAACTTTTTAAGATGGAAAGAATGAATTATTATTCTATTACGGAACTTAATGAGTGCTTCAGACAAAAAAATCACCTATTAGGGAAATAAGTGAAGTGGAAATTGATCAAGGCACAACCAAATGATGAAATTATTCCTATAAAATAAAACAAAATAAATTATGTACATTTTCATATGTTTTCAGTATATATGGAAATATAATTCTCCAAAATTAGGAAAAATGTCTTGAAATAAAAATGTCATCATATCACCTTAATTTTAGATGAATCAAATGGCCCCTTAAATCATATTAAATTTATGGTTTTTTGGTTGTTATCCTTCTTTGGACCACCTGGTTTTATGTGATCAATTATCCCTCTCACTCTCTAAAATTATTTATTCTTTTCTTACATGTCCAAATATTCACTTCCCACAAATTTAATCCTATTTTAAAACCTGTTATGTGTTATTAAAGATGACCTATGCACATCCCTTTCTCTTTTTCAAGAGGATGTTTTATTAAGCCCTTTTATGATGTGGGTTTCTATGAATGAATTTTCAAATGTTAAACCTATGATGACCAAGATGAATTTTGGTGGAAATATTCATTTTATTAGTGGTAGAATGTAACAAAATAAGTTTTTATGAATTATTTTTTTAAAATAAATTATATTTCATTGATGGATTTCATTACATGAAACACCAAATTAATCTTGTGTTATATGAAACACTGAGATTTAATATAACCATGATATATATTAATTTAGTTATTTAAACACAATCCTTATAACCTACCTATTAAAAATAGTAATATGAATAGTAATAATTAATTTTTAAATAATATTTATTTTTATATAATGAAAACATATTGATAATAAAATACATAATTTTCGGTAAAGTGTTTATATGTTTCAAAAATACTATTATCTCAATAAAATGGTTTTATGCCATCTTTTGAACAATAATTATATTAATTTCTAACACATTTAAAAAATTAATTTGGAAAAATAAACTTCATTTTTGTATTTAGAATGTACGGTGTTTCGTTGGATGAATTTCTAGGATTTTTATGAAAAGTTATATTTTTTATGAAAAATGAAAAATACTGAATTTTAAGTGAAATCTTCCTTTTTGATTAATTTAGTTATAAATAAAAATTATATTTAAAATTGGTTTTACAAGAAAGTAACATCTCAACAATAAAAAGGTATTCAATCTCCTATACTCTTGACACATTCCCACCTCATTGGTTCATCCACTACCAACCAGAATCTTCTATAAAATCATATATAATCATCGTAGAAGCCTATTTTTTTTTGAACAAATCCACCATAGGAAGGATTTAAGTACAAACCTAAAGAGGATACCTAAAGAAGACATAATGGTCATTGACAAAAAATTTCATTTTATTTCCTCCTCCTGCCCCTCCGATTCATTTTATATCATGATTATATAATTATATAATTATATTAAATATACTAATATTTTTTATGTTAATTTAATTACCTCAACCCATCTCTAATTCCAACAAATATATTATGAAATCATCATTCTTGTGTATGTAATACTACCTCCTCTCGAACCTATCACGACCCGTCCTTGGGGCCCGTGATGTGACTACCCCAAGCCCGCCTTCCATAGGCCAGGGGCTGGCGACTAGCACCAAAGGCGTAAATCTGGATAGAAGGGAAGGAATTTCCTTTATATAAGAAAACAAAAACAACAGAGTAGGCAAGCTGAATTAAACACTAAGTAAACTGAGTACAAAAGTAAGTGATGGAAAGTAAATGAACCAGTATACAAACCCAACTGAAAGTACAGTACAACTGAGAAAAGTAATGTACAACAGCTGGAAAGTAAAGCAGCAACCACCAAGACGTCCTCGGGACACCCCACCTAAAGGGTGGGTACATATGGTCTCCTCATCTCTTCAAATCCGTTCGTCCGCTCCGTGTATGTCCCGCCTGATAGTCCTCCTCCGGAGACCATTCCACACCACAAGACTCAACTATGATCAGTGATGTCTGTCGTCTGCAACCAACACAACGTAGTGTGGGCATAGCCCGTGCAGGGGTGAGTATACGATACTTATTAGGGACCCTGAGACCCCCAAAGGCATCACAGAATCCACAAAGGATATACCACAAAGGAAAGATACAAACACGAAGTATCAACCAACTCTACTTAGGTATATTCCCATACATATATTTAAGTCATCAATTCCAATTCTGCTCCAACTCACGAGCCCAATTACAACCCAATCCACACAGGAAAGCATAACCCAATCCACATGGAAAAACACAACCCAATCCACACAGGAAGGAAAGTCAATCACATCAATGATAATGATTGCAAGTCAAGAATCATCTCACATAGGTACACTAATCATGAAGAGGGGTGGAGATGATTAGATGTATCCTCTGAATCATCTCCTCTGTCGAACCCACGTAGGATCCAATTACAGAAGTCGTCGCTGCCGAAACCATGTAGGATCCAAGTACAGTAACCATCATTGCCGAACACATGTAGGATCCAAGTATAGTCATCATCGCTGAAAAAACCACGAAGGATCCAAGTATATTCATCCTCTTTGCCGAACCCACGTAGGGTCCAAGTACAGTCGTCATCGTCGTCACAGTCAAAACCATCTTTAGGGTTCCCGCGCACAGCATGCTCGATTCCGGGAGGGTCCGCTACACGAGCCAAGGGTTTGATACATCAATTGTCACAAATTCTAGAGTTTATGTATCACACAGTTCTGTCTCGTTAATAGGAACTCAACGCGACAGACGGCGTGTTAATCGGACGCCCGGTCTGAGAGTTATTGGTTTTTCTGTCCAAGGGGCTCGGTTGGTTTTTAAGCTAAAACAACCTAACCATACTCTAGCTACGTCCAATCCTTAAGTGGAGTAAGACAAAAGAACTGTCTCACTAAGAGGAATTCAACATAATTGGTGGCACATCATTCGGACGTCCGGTCGTTAATTTATAAGGGATTCCGCTCCAAAGGCCCGGTTGGTTTTGGGTTCAAACCAACCCGACCATACCCAAACTTCGCCGAAACATTGACTGTAATATACCTAAATGACCGTATCGATCCAAGGATCCCTACGCAACTGACAATGCATCGATTGGAGTTTCGTATCTCATGATATAGTCTTTTGAACGAACCTAGTCTGAAAATAGGGGGTCCGGGCCCGGTCTGACCCGGCCCAATACCCCCTGGGTCGGCCCGAACCGGGTCGACCAGACCTAGGACCGGTTCCGGCCCGATTGGGTGCGGTTCATCCTGGATGGTGCGGCCCGACCCGTGGTTGGCCACGGCCGGCCCAGCCTGTGCGGCCTGTGGCCCGGCTCGGAAGCCGGTCGTGGCTCGACGCTTGCCGAGCGGGGCGCAAAGGGGGGGGGGTGCTGCCCCCTGTTTGCGGAAACGGAAGACCCTGTGGGGTCTGCCCTAGGAGTTGGTCGGGGGGTTACGACCCCCCGGTTTTTTAAATGGCTGGCCTTTATGGTCGGCCGGCTGTGTAACCGTGGGACCCCCTTGGGTCCCGCCTCCCGGTGGCGCTGACAACCAGCTGAATTCCTCCACAGCCTTAGGTCGCAGATCTGGTTCGACCAGAATGGTGTGATGGCGCTGCCCCCCACCGCCATGGCCCACCCCGTCCATGACCCCTTGAAGCTCCGGCGCAGCGCGACGGTGCCGCGCCCCTCCACCTCAGCCCGCTCCTGGCCGCAGCCTCCTTTGGCCTCATCAGCGTGGTGCGACGGCACCGCACCCCACCGCCGCGGCCCACTCCGGCCACAGTCCTCTTCATCCTCGTGTGGTGCAACGACGTTGCGCCGCCTTCGCCACAATCATCAATGAATATCAACAAGAAAAAGGGGAGGATAAACCGGCCACGTTTGTGTGATCCGATCTCCTCCCGTTATGATGATAACATTCGGCCAAAGTATACGAGATACTCAACGACAAAACAAATCACAATTTTAATTCATTAAAATTGAACTTAACCCCTACCTTGAAGGAAGTTCGCGGTTGTCAAGTGTCGTAGATGATGGTGTCATTTTTGTCATCATCGGTGTCTCCTCCTTTGTCACGGAGGAAGAAGAGGATGGAGAAACCCAGCTGTCGAGTCGACGTTCATCGTCGGAGAGTTGGCATTCATCGTTGAAAAAGAATTTCTTCAAAAGGAACTAGAGCTCTCTCCTCCAATTCTCAAAACAACAAGCCAACCCCCCAATAAAATAAGGCTCCTCTTATTTTAATAAAACATGCCATGCATTCAAATTAAAAAATTTAATTACTTAATTCTATTAATTGATTAAGTGTGTGTTGGCATGAATTAATGTGGGAGAGTGGGGAGTTACCCAATTAAATACAAGGGGTTTAATGGGGGTTTTAAGGGTTTTAGGGAATGTGAAGGGTTGGGGATCGTGCGGGCCCCACCTCACATTTATCCTCACATGGGTTGTTAGGATGTTAGTGGGTCCCACCCTAACTCCCCCATGTAGGGTAGAACCACCTTAGAATTATAAATAAAATTGTACACAATTTAATTCACTTTTTTTAATTCACATTTTTTAACAACTCCTCCAAAGAAAACGCATCTTCGGTAAAGGTCCTCTTAAGTAATTATCAGCGCTACGGTTCCATCGGTGCCCTCAGATTTCAATTCCGAGCACTGGTTCAAAAGATAGAAAAACCCGCTCGTTCGTTCACTGAACGTACCCGAGCTAAACTATGGAAATTGATTTCGGGCACACCAGACCTCAGAATCAGGTGCCGTCAGAAACTGCATACTCGTAAAATCCCAAATAATTTTAAAAAAAATCCTTGAAATTTAAGGTTCTTTACATTACTCCCACCTTAGGGAGTTACATCCCCGTAAAGCTACATCATAAGATAGGGAAACAAATGAGGGTATTGTGCACGCATCTGAGCCTCCCTCTCCCATTTGCTCTCCTAGAGGTTCTCGTGCTGCCACCTAATGCGCACTAGACGAATCAACCATCCACGTAGGAACCGCTCCGGTCAATCCTCGATCTCTATGGGGACCTTCGTAAATGTCACCCTATCATCGATGTCCAGCTTTCTGTGATCAATGATATGCATTGGGTCATGCACGTATCTCCTCAACTGAGATACGTAGAAGACGTCGTTCACCCGGTGCAATTGAGGTGGAAGAGCCAGGAGATAAGCCACCTCACCTATCCTGTTGATAACCTAGAATGGTCCAATGAAGAATGGAGATAACTTGCCTCCCCATCCAAATCTACGTGATCCACGTCGAGGTGAGACCCGTAAGAAAATGTGCTCGCCATCCTCGAACTCTTGTGGTCTCCGCCTCCTATCAGCATAGGACTTCTGTTGGCTCTGGGCAGTCCTCGTCCGCTCCTGGATGATCTGCACCTTTTCTGTCATAGCTTGGACCATCTCTGGTCCTACGAGTGCTGAATCCCCAGGGTGTGTCTAGCACAGAGGTGATCTGCAAGGTCAGTCGTACAATGCCTCCTACGGTTCCATCACGATGGTGGAGCGATAGCTGTTGTTGTACTCAAACTCTACCAAGGGTAGGTGATCCTCCCAGCTACGACCAAAGTCAAGGACACATGCACTGATCATTTGCTCAAGTGTCTGAATGGTCCTCTCCGTCTGGCCATCCTCCTGAGGGTGAAAGGTGGTTCTCAGGCGTAGCTGCATCCCAAAGGCCTCTTGCAACCCCTTCCAAAGCCGGGAAGTAAAGATAGCATCTCGATCGGAGATGATACACTATAGTACACCATGAAGCCGTACAATCTCCTGAACGTAGAGGCGTCCCAAGTTCTCCACTGATCCCTACTCTCTGATAGATATGAAGTGGGCCGACTTGGTGAGTCGGTTGACAATCACCCATATAGAGTTGTGTCCTCTAGAATTACGTGGAAGTCCCGTCATGAAATCCATATGTATCCTGTCACACTTCCACTCCGGGACCTCTAAGGGTTGTACCAAGCCTGCTGGTACCTGGTGCTCTGCCTTCACCTGCTGGCAGGTTAGGCATCGTGAAACAAACTCTAACACAGCCTTCCTCATACCCGGCCACCAGTGTTGTCGTCTGAGATCCTGGTATATTTTCGCTACTCTTGGATGTACTTCCAATGGGGAAGTGTGAAACTCTCTCAGAACCTCCTCCTGTAATGCAACTGGTACCATGGTAACTCCTCTGAAAAGAATGATGTGCTCTCCTCCTATATAAAATCCATCAGGTGCATGTCCTGTGGATATCTTTTCACATCACGTCTCACAGTCAATGTCCCCACGCTATTCCTCCCTGATCTGCTGAAGTAGTGGAGGAGTGACTGTGAGCGACTGTAGAAAGGCTGCACCATCTCTATCCATGAAGGATATCTGCAAAGTGGCTAACTGCTCTGTCGCCTCTCCAAGTAGTTGAATGCCCGACCTCCTGCTGAGAGCATCCGCTACTACGTTCCCCATCCCAGGAGTATAGACTATCTCAAAGTCATAGTCCTGGCAGAACTCGAGCGATCACTAATGTCTCAGGATTAGGTACTTCTTCGAGAAGATGTACCTGAGACTCTGGTGGTCAGAGTAGACTATAAATCGCTCTCCCATCAGATAGTGCCACCACATCTTCAAGGCGAAGACCATTGCTGCTAACTCTAGGTCATGGGTAGCGTAGTTCTGCTCGTGCTGCCTCAAATTTCGTGAACCATAGGAGATCACTGCCTGCTCATGCATCAGGATACACCTAAGTCCAGTCCCTGATGCAGAGTAGTAAACTATGCACCCTACGCCCTCCACTCGTAGCCTCAAGATGGGTGCACTGGTCAATCTCTGTCTCAGCTTCTGGAAGCTCTGCTGATATCTATCTAACCACACGAAGGGTTTCCCCGTCTTCATTAAAGATTAATGTGGTGATGTAACTCTATAGAAGTCTGGCACAAATCTATGATAGTACCCAGCCAGACCTTGGAAACCCCGCACCTCTGTCGCGCTCCTGGGTGGCTCCCAAGCTAGTACTGCCCCGATATTCACAGGATCCACCGAAACTCCCACCTCAGAGATGTCGTGTCCCAAGAAGTGGACCTCTCGAATCCATAACTGACACTTAGAGATCTTACCATAATGATGGTGCTCTCGGAGTGTGTCCAGTACAACCCTCAAGTGGTAGGCGTGCTCCTCCTTAGTAGTCGAGTAAATCAGTATGTCGTCGATGAAGACTACGAAAAATTGTTCGAGGTAAGGCTGGAAGATACTGTTAATGAGACTCATGAAAACTGCTAGAGTGTTGGTTACGCCAAAAGGCATAACCAAGAACTCATAGTGTCCATACCAACAACTGAAGGTCGTCTTCTGTACATCCTCATCTCGAACTCTGAGCTAATGATAGCCTGACATGAGGTCTATCTTTGAGAACCATCGTGCTCCCTTGAGCTGATCGAAGAGATCATCTATCCTCAGAAGTGGATACTTGTTCTTCACGGTCACCTGGTTCAGGTGATGGTAGTCAACACATAGTCACAACCTCCCATCCGCCTTCTTGGAGAACAAAATCGGGGAAGCCGAGGGTGAAACACTGGGTAGGATGAATCTCTTGCCCTGCAAGTCCTCCAACTGTACCCGTAGCCCTCGAAGCTCAGCAAGAGCCATCCGATATGCTGGATTAGATATCGGGGCTATCCTGGGGTACATGCCAATATATAAATCTACCTATCTACGTGGAGGTAGTCCTGGAACGTCATCAAGAAAAACATCCGCATACTGATCCACCACAATAGGAAAACTCAGACTCCGCGCGTCAACTGCTCCGAGGATGACACTATCCAACTAATGTTTGATCAGCTTCCCTCTCCTCTAGGTTAGTCCATCTTGCATTGAAAAGGCACCCTTCTCGCCAGTGAAGGTGAAACTACTCCCATCTGTGCGGACACACCGCACCTTGTGCCTAATACAGTCGATCTGATCATGGATCGTAGATAACCAATCCATGCCCAAGATGACGTCGTAGGCCTCGACACCGCTACAATATGATCCCAACCGAAGCTCTCACCTCCTAGAGTAAGCTCATACTGCTGTCACCAGTGCGTAATCATTGGGTATGCTCCCGTAGGAGTCTCTAGCCGTAAGGATTGAGCCAACGACTCTACTGGAATCTCCGAGCTCCAAAAAAGGGCAGCGGCAATGAAAGAATGACTCTCTCATGTGTCTATAAGAACTACAACAAGGGTGGATTAGACACAAATAGTACCTCGAATCATCTCATGTGTGCCATGGTCGTAAGCCTCCACTGCTTGAAGCTGAGCCTGCCTCTATCCGCCAGCTCCATGTGGTTGGGGTGGACCTCCTGGTGGTGGTGGTGGTAGAGCCCCGAAGCGTCTTCCACCACCTACTGCTTGGCTAGCTCCACTACCTCGTCTGCCTGCTCCCTGTGGAACTCCACGTTCGAACCTCTTACGCTTCTTCGGTGGTCCCTCAACTATCTGTTGCTCCTCTTCATAGCGGGTCGGGCAGTCACGAGCCATGTGGCCCTACCCGCCGCATGCATAGCACTATCTGCCTCTCGTATGACTAGATCTGCTGCGTGTGCCCCGCACCTCCGAACCAGTATCCTGAGGTCTCCCACCTAATTTTATGGTCATCTTGGACCTCTACGACATCTGTCTACTACTGGCTACAGAAGACACCACTACGTGTCTCCCTGCGGTAGGTCTCGCTACTGGTGTAGGCTCATCAAGAAAACTCTCCACAAGAAGGGATTTCTCTAGTACTCCTGCCTACGTCAGAATGCTGAGGGAGATCATCAGAGCCCTAATCTCATGACTTAGTCCCTGCTCGATGGTCCGGGTCCAGAAGAATGGGTCCCATTCCATGTCCGTGGAGTAGCTCGAGAGATCACTAAATCTTGCCGAGTACTAGGATACTGTCATGCTGCCCTACCGCAGTTGTAGTAACTCCTGGATGCACACTGCACGGAGGGTGGCTGGAAAGAACTCCGAGAAAAAGAGGCTCTCTAATTCTGTCCAAAGTAGAGATGCCTTTTCATGCACCTAGAGCATCAGGCTCCACCATCTACCTACTTCTTCATGCAGCAGACTCGCCGCAAGGATCACCATGAGGTCAGCTGGTGTCCCTACTAATCTAAAGAATCGGACGATAGCCTCCGGCCAATCATCGGTTGCCTGAGGGTCCGTCTCTCCGTGGAACCTGGGAAACCTCTGATGCTGAAACTCATGCAGTGCACTCAGGCGACGTGCACTCTCAACTGTTGGGGCTGGTGGCATCGGTGGCTCGGCAGTTAGAGGTACCGCTGGTGCCTCCGCTATAATGGGGCCCTGCACCAAGGCCTCATCGCTCGGTGGGCTGCCACCTCTAACAAAGGTTGAAACCCTAGCTGGTTGTCGTCGTGGGGCCATCCTGAAAAGAAACAGGTTCCCCACGGTTAATACAGTATACCTGGTGAGATGACACAAAGTAATCACAAAAAAACTTTTAAAACACACATGTAATCAATGTTTTCATGCACTGAGTCGGAAAGCAGAAGTTAGGGTCCTTGTGTATGGGTATGTCGGCCGCCGCACCAACACTAGACTCCCTAGACCGATAACCACACTCAATACTCTAAACATTATCACTTCACATGGAAGAAATTACCAGAGTCCTAAGTTTTGCGGTAGAACCAAATCCCTTGATTCCACTTTGTCACAACCCGTCCTCGGGGCCCATGTCGTGACTACCCCAAACCCACCTTCCATAGACCAGGGGCTGGCGACTAGCACCAAAGGCGTAAATCTGGATAGAAGAGATGAAATTGCCTTTATATAAGAAAAAAACAACAGAGTACGAAAGATGAAGTAAACACTAAGTAAACTAAGTACAAAAGTAAGTGCTGGAAAGTAAATGGGCCAGTATACAAACCCAACTGAATGTACAGTACAACTGAGAAAAGTAATGTACAACAGCGGGAATGTAAAGAAGCAACCACTAAGACGTCCTCCGGACACCCCACCTGAAGGGTGGGTACATATGGTCTCCTTAGATCCTCGAATCCATTCGTCCACTCCGTGTATGTACCACCTGATAGTCCTCCTCCAGAAACCATCCCGCACCACAAGCCTCAACTATGATCAGTGTTATCCGTCGTCTGCAACCAACACTGTAGAGACCCGAAGCCTGACGTACATGGACATTACATTACTTTTTCGGAATACTTAGTACATAACAAAAACACACACACAAGGATCGTAATAGTTTAGTGTCTTTGGAAACTCGGAACGTAATCTTCTAATCGTGGTGAAAGATCTTCAATATCTCCCATAAAGATCTTCCTTTTTTTTTACCTAAAACCTTTATTTATATCCTGGGGAAAAGAAAACATAAAAGGGTGAGCTCAAATGCTCAGTAAGGGTATACAAAAGAAATAAAAATCATATCATATCTTTTTGAAAATCATAACCTGCAAAAGAGATCATAATATCTTAACATGGAACAAATCATAGAAGTGAAAATGAGATCACCATAATCATAACATGAAACTTGAAACTTTGTGGCATGCACACATAATCATGGAAAATCATTTCTTGTTAGTCATGACTCATTGCCAAGACTATCTTAGTGGACAAAGTCCCTTTCTGAATCGAGTAACCCTCGTTTCAGTCCTGTTTCACTGAACCGGTATAACCTACCATTTCAGCCATGTCTATCTCATGAGATATAAAATCTTTACCCAATGCATTGGAGGGAGATATAGGTCCCACCCATCTTATAATGAATCCTTTCTTATGTGTACCACATAATCATAAAACATACATCATCGCATAACACATGTAACAAAAATGGGATTCTTGAAACATCATGACATCATAAATCAATTCATATAAGATAAAGGAATTCATAAACATAATTCCATCACAACATAGTCAAATCAATGTAAAAATATGGATAGAAACAGAACCCTTTATTATCTTAGATTGAAAATAAATTTGATAAAACACTTGAATTGAATTCTTGAGGAAAATATCCTTTCTTCTTCAAAATCAATTTCTTTTCACAAAACATAATGCAATTTTAATAGAAAGAGATTTTATTGAAAATAGTCATGAAATATTTTAGAGGAAGCTTCATGAAAATAAGGCTTTATAAAACAGTAGAAATCCGTTCGTGCCGTATAAGTTAAAAAAAACATTCTTCGTACTTTTGTCGGAAAAGTCAAAAAAGTACCTCGTACGAAAAACGACAAAAGATTTCATTCATACGTATTACTAAAAACTCACCGAAGGGTAAAAATGGATTTAAACAATTTTAGGTGGATGGAAATAATATTACATATTTAGTAAACATGGATGTGGATGATAAAATACACCCCAGTAAATACTTACGAATAAACAATCTCGGATAAAAATGAGATTGTGATATTTCCCTTACCTTAGGTCCAATTTGCTTCGTATGTGTCCGAACCTCCTGTATAATGATTTAAATAATGTTATTGACTTATTACAGAACCATATTCATTGTTATGATATCATATATGGTTCACTTATGACATTATATTACCCGTTCTTTTGTAAATTCCATGTTAAAGAAGCGTTTTGGGTAAAATCGTTTCATTTATCGTAGGTGTTTTGACTTGTTGTTCTTGACATCATTATTACTTATATCATGATTTACTTACTTACAGAATATAAAATATGATTTATATATCATATATATTCAGTATATATATATATATAATAGATAGATAAATAAAATGAAAAACACCGTTCATGGAGACGGTAGTCCGTACGTACGCATGAACGCTGTTTTTCTTTCCTTATTGTCTTGAAATGGAAGTAAGTAGATGACATACATATGTATATATATACATAAATCCAGTAGCTTTATAATGTCATATATTTCATTATTATTTCTTATATATAAATTATAATCATTCTTAAATGGTTAACATGGAGAATGAATCTCATCGCGTCGTGGAGACGGTAGTCCGTACGTACGCACGAGCGATGATATCATTTCTATAAAAATTGAATTGAATTGGAGTGGATTATAAAATATATCAGAATCAATATGATGTTGTAATAACTATGTATAGTTATTCTTTACACCATTATACCCATCCATGTAAGGTGGTGGGGGAAAATAGATTACACCACGGCGTGGAGACGGTATTCCGTACATACGCACGCGCGGTGATTTCTTTTTCCGTAGGATGGATAGATGGTGAAATAGGGTTGTTTCATACTTATAATAACATATCAGTATATGATTGATACTGATTTTATTACTTCATAATGAAACAACCTAAGAACAAGAAGTGGAAGAAGAAATAAAGATGAAACAATTGGTAACGGTAATTACCTCTTCTTTGAAGTGCCTCTTTGAGACCTCCTCTTAGGGCACTAGAATTGGTCTTTGAGGAAGACCAGAACCTCTAGGATGTTTCTAGGGAAGTGGAGAAGAGATTTTGGCAGGGGTTGGACGAGATTGAGTGCTCAAATTGGTGTGAGGAGGAGGGGGAGGAGGTGTCCTTTTATAGGGGAGGAGAGGGGCACCTTAGGAATATCTCAAAATATTATTTTATATTAAAGTCAAAATCGGTTTATAATGGTTCCAAAGGGTCTTACTTCGAAGCTAAAGTGGGGATGGGTCGAAATCCTATCAACCAATAGAATTTAGACAAGTTTAGGATATTATTTTAACCTTATCAATTAGATTTAACTCTAAGTTAAATAATTTAACTTTTACCATGTCTTTTTGTTTTCTTTCACTATATGGTTAATACACTTACTATAACATGCCAAACGAACCCCAAATTGTTTATTATTAATATATATATCCTTATCTAAGTCATTTGGCTGAACCTTAGATTTTTAGGAATACAATAACAATTAATAATATAATATTTGATTTAAAAACTATTTTGAGTCAATTTTGACACTATTTGATATATTATTTTTGTGAAAGTCATAAAAGAATTAAATGTTCGAACCAAGTTGATTAAATCAACATTAATATATCATAGTAACCTAGAAAATTAGTTTAATTCATAATAAATCTCAAATTACATTTATTTTGGTGTTTATAACATCAATTATGTCAATATTTCATTAATAAGATAATTACTTCATCATCGTTGTGTCATAAATAAATTAAATTATTTGATGTCTAAAAATTACAAATAAAATACCATCATGTAGGAAATCTTTTTAGCTTTCTAATGAATATTTACAATCGAATTTATCTTATGTATAACCCCATATTAAAAATGATTTACTTATTAAACATTGATTTTAACTATTTTACCCTTTCTTTAAATAAATTAATAATAAATGTCTTAATCTAATCCAAGTGGGCCTAAATGGTCATATTTTATTCCTAAGTTTGTTTTTGGTCGAATTACACTTGTCCAATAGAATTAGGACATGTGTTAGGGTAATAGTAATATCATATTTACCCTTAGTTACCCTATTTACTATTAACCGCGGTAAAAAAGTAAAAAGTTACTATTCACCAAAAAATTATTTTCATCTTATTGAACCACATTTTAGTCCTTGATATTAACCGTGTCTCTCGGATTTTCGAAATTCCATTCACAGAAGCGGCAAAATTAAGTTTTATGAAAAATTCAGTTTTTTTTAACTACCACTTAGTAGTTTCACTATTCATCAAAAATTGATGTTTTTCAGAACAATGCCAAAATTTCATCCTAAGATATATTTCATATTCCGAATTCAAAAATGAAATCTATTTTACCAAATTCATAACATAGAAGTTGCATTAATTAATTTTATAATTAAATCCCGCTGTTAAAATAAATAGCGTGTTTTTAGGAAACAATATATATCAAAAGATTGACACTTGATTATGTCTTGTTTAAATGTGAAATTACAACCAATGACCAACATTTTATTAAATTGTAAAAATATATTCTAAATATACTTTAAAACCACTCAAATTAATAATTTATCACTATTAATTATTTCGATTAAAAAAGTTGTTTTTAATTATAATTTAGTAATTTTTCACTATTCATCAGAATATGAAAGTTATCCGAAAAGTACCAAAATTTCACCTTAGGCTAAATTCGATACTCCAAATCCAAGAATGAAGTTCATTTTGAAAAATAAGATTTACAGAATTTTAAAAAGTGGTTATTACTATTCATAACGGCTAGTTTTAATAATATTTTAATAGCACATCGTTGTTTAGTGAAACTCAGTATTGCGTATTACACACGCTATTGAGGAAGGTCGCGATTGCGTGTAATGCAAGGCAAAACAAGGATGCGTGTTGTGCAAGCTCCTTTTGGTGTAGCGTACAACACAAGACATTAATAAAATTAAAAAGAATATTTCTTTATAAAATCTTGGGCTGTTACATTCTACCCCCCTTAAAATGAATTTCGCCCTCGAAATTCGTCGGGGTTATAAATGGTTTACTATTCGAAAGTTTCTTTAATAGAAACCCACATCGTAAAAAGGAATATCAAAACCAATCTTTAAAAACAAAAGTATGAAACGTAACGGTTACCCAAATAAACTAATCATTGGGTTTCCACATAGGTGAAAATATGGATATGGAAGAGAAATCTAACCATCATGTTCTGATGGAGAGTGGTAGAGAACATGGCTATGGAAAAGCCAGTAATCACAAATCCATAGATTTGTGATGATATAAGGTACCATCTGATTCATCAGGTATAAGATCACTAGGACAACATTTTTGGTTTTCAAGATCATTTCCCCTAAAGTTGAAAATTTGAATTAGAATAAATACTTACTTTATTTTGGTACAATCTCACTGTTGTTCGTGCCTTGAACAATTTCCACTTCATCTCTTAAATAAATGAAGTTGAATTTGTTCTTCGTGAAGTGTTAGAAGATCATGTGATAGAATGACGGGTCATTCCATCTTTCTCAAACAAAAGGTTAGCAAAAATTATATGCATAAATCGATCTATAGTGAGATTAATCATATATGGTTCCTAAAATGGACTTATACATCATATATCATACTGCTTAATATAATAAAACTAGTTTCTACTAAACAGGGACTCCTGTAGGTCAGTGGTAGGCGATAAAGGCCAGTCGCACTTCGGTTGTGGGTTCGATTCCTACAGCCTTGTCCGAAGCGATGGGCTGTCGCCCGTCCTGCAGGTTGTCCTTTTTTCTAAAGCTACATTACTATAACATCCCATCAATAATATCGAAAAAAAAAACTTCTATCCTTAAACAATAATCACTTATGTCCAACATAATCCATTTCAATCTTTAGGCTTATCCATAATACTGCAGTCCACTCTCATAACATAGTGAAAACGATTACCAGAGATTTAATACCATCGTTGATCCCCATATATCATAAGATATGTTTTGTTGGTCACATTCTAAACATTCAAAGTCCTTAATCATGTATTCTCTTGAATACCTTAGTGAAAACATGAATGCAGTTAAAAGTTAACACTTTCCACATACCAAAATCCTCAAAATTCTATATACTCAATCCATGATATCACTTAGTCCTTATATCAATCATGAGCTCATGAATACTATTAAACATTTCATTTTCTCGTCTTCATTATGCGCATATCATCTTATTTCCAAAAAAAATATCTCAATCACTTTGAATACCACATCAATAAATATTGCAATACTCAATGATACAACATTATTTTGGAATCCCATTACATAAACGCTTAATCATTCCACCACATCGTTATCATATTCAACATCGCCAATAGTGATCGCATGTGACTTCCCTTTGTCCTTTGCCTTCAGTGGTTTCTCATGTTGATCATCACTAACCCTTGGATTAGGGCAATTAATAGCATAATGCCCCATTTCCTTGCACTTGAAGCATTGAAGTGTTGGTGGTGCGTTCTCTGCAGTGTTTGCTTTATTCACATCATTAGAAACCCTTTTTCCATTACTTCGACACTCAGCTTCTCGATGACCTTCTTTTCCACACTTAAAACATTTTCTAGTTCCTTTAAGACAATCTCCACCATGCTTCTTTCCACACTTTGTGCATAAGGAAACATTCATCTTCTTTTCACCATTATTATGAGATTTCTACTTGAACTCCATCTTTCGTTTCTTGTCAAAACCATGAGATGGATATGTAACACCAACTTCCATTTCTACCTTGATAGCACAACGCACAATTTCTTCATAGCTACTGAAGTCTCTTATAGCTAATGCCCTTCGAAGACTTGGTTTTAAGCCACTGAAAAATCGATCAACTTTACTTTCAGGTTGGATGATAATGCCAGATGCATACCTTGCAAGTCTTGTAAAATTCACTTCGTATATACCAACAGATTCATCATCCTTCTGCTTCAGCTCAATAAACTCCTTCTCCATCTTTGTTCGAAGAATACGAGGGAAGTACTTACTGAAAAACAAGTTCTTGAACTCGTCCCATTCCATGGACTCAATTTCATCCCTTGGCCTCGTATTCTTGATAAGATTCCACCATTGATCAGCTTCACCTTCCAAACGATATACTGCTAAGATGACTTTATCATGTTCAGAACATTGAAAAACTGAAAATATCTTTTCAGTGGTACTGATCCATTGTTCAGCAACAAGTGGATCGGAAGTCCCACTGAAAGAAGGTGGACGTTGCCTCATGAAGGACTCAATAGAATATTGTTCCCTTCTCTGCTCATTTGGAAGTCCAGAATGATTCATAGCTTGTGTAAGTATAGCAATAAGATTTTGCACTCCATCTCCCATAACATTTGTTTGTTCAGGAGGGCAATCATTGCATTGTCCATTGCATTGATCAACACGGTTCCTTCGGGTTCCAGCCATCGTCTAAAACCCAAAAAGAATAGTGTGAGAGGCAAAAATCATGCTAGGTAAAACAACATAATAAAGGGGGATTACCTTCAATATCCAACATCTTAGGTTTAATTCTATGATCGTTAGCGTAATTCTATTACTATAACCTATACGTATACTTATCCCTAGGGACATCCCTAGACATACCTTAGAAATATCTCTAGGGATCTCACTAACGTTTTAGCATCCTAGTTTCCAAAGGTTGACTAAACCTTTCCTCTGATACCAACTGTAGAGACCCGAAGCCTGACGTACATGGACATTACATTACTTTTGTGGAATACTTAGTACATAAAAAAAACACACACACAAGGATCGTAATAGTTTAGTGTCTTTGGAAACTCAGAACGTAATCTTCTAATCGTGGTGAAAGATCTTCAATATCTCCCATAAAGATCTTCCTTTTTTTTTACCTAAAACCTTTATTTATATCCTGGGGAAAAGAAAACATAAAAGGGTGAGCTCAAATGCTCAGTAAGGGTATACAAAAGAAATAAAAATCATATCATATCTTTTTGAAAATCATAACCTGCAAAAGAGATCATAATATCTTATCATGGAACAAATCATAGAAGTGAAAATGAGATCACCATAATCATAACATGAAACTTGAAACTTTGTGGCATGCACACATAATCATGGAAAATCATTTCTTGTTAGTCATGACTCATTGCCAAGACTATCTTAGTGGACAAAGTCCCTTTCTGAATCGAGTAACCCTCGTTTCAGTCCTGTTTCACTGAACCGGTATAACCTACCATTTCAGCCATGTCTATCTCATGAGATATAAAATCTTTACCCAATGCATTGGAGGGAGATATAGGTCCCACCCATCTTATAATGAATCCTTTCTTATGTGTACCACATAATCATAAAACATACATCATCGCATAACACATGTAACAAAAATGGGATTCTTGAAACATCATGACATCATAAATCAATTCATATAAGATAAAGGAATTCATAAACATAATTCCATCACAACATAGTCAAATCAATGTAAAAATATGGATAGAAAAAGAACCCTTTATTATCTTAGATTGAAAATAAATTTGATAAAACACTTGAATTGAATTCTTGAGGAAAATATCCTTTCTTCTTCAAAATCAATTTCTTTTCACAAAACATAATGCAATTTTAATAGAAAGAGATTTTATTGAAAATAGTCATGAAATATTTTAGAGGAAGCTTCATGAAAATAAGGCTTTATAAAACAGTAGAAATCCATTCGTGCCGTATAAGTTAAAAAAAACATTCTTCGTACTTTTGTCGGAAAAGTCAAAAAAGTACCTCGTACGAAAAACGACAAAAGATTTCTTTCATACGTATTACTAAAAACTCACCGAAGGGTAAAAATGGATTTAAACAATTTTAGGTGGATGGAAATAATATTACATATTGAGTAAACATGGATGTGGATGATAAAATACACCCCAGTAAATACTTACGAATAAACAATCTCGGATAAAAATGAGATTGTGATATTTCCCTTACCTTAGGTCCAATTTGCTTCGTATGTGTCCGAACCTCCTGTATAATGATTTAAATAATGTTATTGACTTATTACAGAACCATATTCATTGTTATGATATCATATATGGTTCACTTATGACATTATATTACCCGTTCTTTTGTAAATTCCATGTTAAAGAAGCGTTTTGGGTAAAATCGTTTCATTTATCGTAGGTGTTTTGACTTGTTGTTCTTGACATCATTATTACTTATATCATGATTTACTTACTTACAGAATATAAAATATGATTTATATATCATATATATTCAGTATATATATATATATAATAGATAGATAAATAAAATGAAAAACACCGTTCATGGAGACGGTAGTCCGTACGTACGCATGAACGCTGTTTTTCTTTCCTTATTGTCTGGAAATGGAAGTAAGTAGATGACATACATATGTATATATATACATAAATCCAGTAGCTTTATAATGTCATATATTTCATTATTATTTCTTATATATAAATTATAATCATTCTTAAATGGTTAACATGGAGAATGAATCTCATCGCGTCGTGGAGACGGTAGTCCGTACGTACGCACGAGCGATGATATCATTTCTATAAAAATTGAATTGAATTGGAGTGGATTATAAAATATATCAGAATCAATATGATGTTGTAATAACTATGTATAGTTATTCTTTACACCATTATACCCATCCATGTAAGGTGGTGGGGGAAAATAGATTACACCACGGCGTGGAGACGGTATTCCGTACGTACGCACGCGCGGTGATTTCTTTTTCCGTAGGATGGATAGATGGTGAAATAGGGTTGTTTCATACTTATAATAACATATCAGTATATGATTGATACTGATGTTATTACTTCATAATGAAACAACCTAAGAAGAAGAAGTGGAAGAAGAAATAAAGATGAAAGAATTGGTAACGGTAATTACCTCTTCTTTGAAGTGCCTCTTTGAGACCTCCTCTTAGGGCACTAGAATTGGTCTTTGAGGAAGACCAGAACCTCTAGGATGTTTCTAGGGAAGTGGAGAAGAGATTTTGGCAGGGGTTGGACGAGCTTGAGTGCTCAAATTGGTGTGAGGAGGAGGGGGAGGAGGTGTCCTTTTATAGGGGAGGAGAGGGGCACCTTAGGAATATCTCAAAATATTATTTTATATTAAAGTCAAAATCGGTTTATAATGGTTCCAAAGGGTCTTACTTCGAAGCTAAAGTGGGGATGGGTCGAAATCCTATCAACCAATAGAATTTAGACAAGTTTAGGATATTATTTTAACCTTATCAATTAGATTTAACTCTAAGTTAAATAATTTAACTTTTACCATGTCTTTTTGTTTTCTTTCACTATATGGTTAATACACTTACTATAACATGCCAAACGAACCCCAAATTGTTTATTATTAATATATATATCCTTATCTAAGTCATTTGGCCGAACCTTAGATTTTTAGGAATACAATAACAATTAATAATATAATATTTGATTTAAAAACTATTTTGAGTCAATTTTGACACTATTTGATATATTATTTTTGTGAAAGTCATAAAAGAATTAAATGTTCGAACCAAGTTGATTAAATCAACATTAATATATCATAGTAACCTAGAAAATTAGTTTAATTCATAATAAATCTCAAATTACATTTATTTTGGTGTTTATAACATCAATTATGTCAATATTTCATTAATAAGATAATTACTTCATCATCGTTGTGTCATAAATAAATTAAATTATTTGATGTCTAAAAATTACAAATAAAATACCATCATGTAGGAAATCTTTTTAGCTTTCTAATGAATATTTACAATCGAATTTATCTTATGTATAACCCCATATTAAAAATGATTTACTTATTAAACATTGATTTTAACTATTTTACCCTTTCTTTAAATAAATTAATAATAAATGTCTTAATCTAATCCAAGTGGGCCTAAATGGTCATATTTTATTCCTAAGTTTGTTTTTGGTCGAATTACACTTGTCCAATAGAATTAGGACATGTGTTAGGGTAATAGTAATATCATATTTACCCTTAGTTACCCTATTTACTATTAACCGCGGTAAAAAAGTAAAAAGTTACTATTCACCAAAAAATTATTTTCATCTTATTGAACCACATTTTAGTCCTTGATATTAACCGTGTCTCTCGGATTTTCGAAATTCCATTCACAGAAGCGGCAAAATTAAGTTTTATGAAAAATTCAGTTTTTTTTTAACTACCACTTAGTAGTTTCACTATTCATCAAAAATTGATGTTTTTCAGAACAATGCCAAAATTTCATCCTAAGCTATATTTCATATTCCGAATTCAAAAATGAAATCTATTTTACCAAATTCATAACATAGAAGTTGCATTAATTAATTTTATAATTAAATCCCGCTGTTAAAATAAATAGCGTGTTTTTAGGAAACAATATATATCAAAAGATTGACACTTGATTATGTCTTGTTTAAATGTGAAATTACAACCAATGACCAACATTGTATTAAATTGTAAAAATATATTCTAAATATACTTTAAAACCACTCAAATTAATAATTTATCACTATTAATTATTTCGATTAAAAAAGTTGTTTTTAATTATAATTTAGTAATTTTTCACTATTCATCAGAATATGAAAGTTATCCGAAAAGTACCAAAATTTCACCTTAGGCTAAATTCGATACTCCAAATCCAAGAATGAAGTTCATTTTGAAAAATAAGATTTACAGAATTTTAAAAAGTGGTTATTACTATTCATAACGGCTAGTTTTAATAATATTTTAATAGCACATCGTTGTTTAGTGAAACTCAGTATTGTGTATTACACACGCTATTGAGGAAGGTCGCGATTGCGTGTAATGCAAGGCAAGACAAGGATGCGTGTTGTGCAAGCTCCTTTTGGTGTAGCGTACAACACAAGACATTAATAAAATTAAAAAGAATATTTCTTTATAAAATCTTGGGCTGTTACATTCTACCCCCCTTAAAATGAATTTCGCCCTCGAAATTCGTCGGGGTTATAAATGGTTTACTATTCGAAAGTTTCTTTAATAGAAACCCACATCGTAAAAAGGAATATCAAAACCAATCTTTAAAAACAAAAGTATGAAACGTAACGGTTACCCAAATAAACTAATCATTGGGTTTCCACATAGGTGAAAATATGGATATGGAAGAGAAATCTAACCATCATGTTCTGATGGAGAGTGGTAGAGAACATGGCTATGGAAAAGCCAGTAATCACAAATCCATAGATTTGTGATGATATAAGGTACCATCTGATTCATCAGGTATAAGATCACTAGGACAACATTTTTGGTTTTCAAGATCATTTCCCCTAAAGTTGAAAATTTGAATTAGAATAAATACTTACTTTATTTTGGTACAATCTCACTGTTGTTCGTGCCTTGAACAATTTCCACTTCATCTCTTAAATAAATGAAGTTGAATTTGTTCTTCGTGAAGTGTTAGCAGATCATGTGATAGAATGACGGGTCATTCCATCTTTCTCAAACAAAAGGTTAGCAAAAATTATATGCATAAATCGATCTATAGTGAGATTAATCATATATGGTTCCTAAAATGGACTTATACTTCATATATCATACTGCTTAATATAATAAAACTAGTTTCTACTAAACAGGGACTTCCTGTAGGTCAGTGGTAGGCGATAAAGGCCAGTCGCACTTCGGTTGTGGGTTCGATTCCTACAGCCTTGTCCGAAGCGATGGGCTGTCGCCCGTCCTGCAGGTTGTCCTTTTTTCTAAAGCTACATTACTATAACATCCCATCAATAATATCGAAAAAAAAAACTTCTATCCTTAAACAATAATCACTTATGTCCAACATAATCCATTTCAATCTTTAGGCTTATCCATAATACTGCAGTCCACTCTCATAACATAGTGAAAACGATTACCAGAGATTTAATACCATCGTTGATCCCCATATATCATAAGATATGTTTTGTTGGTCACATTCTAAACATTCAAAGTCCTTAATCATGTATTCTCTTGAATACCTTAGTGAAAACATGAATGCAGTTAAAAGTTAACACTTTCCACATACCAAAATCCTCAAAATTCTATATACTCAATCCATGATATCACTTAGTCCTTATATCAATCATGAGCTCATGAATACTATTAAACATTTCATTTTCTCGTCTTCATTATGCGCATATCATCTTATTTCCAAAAAAAATATCTCAATCACTTTGAATACCACATCAATAAATATTGCAATACTCAATGATACAACATTATTTTGGAATCCCATTACATAAACGCTTAATCATTCCACCACATCGTTATCATATTCAACATCGCCAATAGTGATCGCATGTGACTTCCCTTTGTCCTTTGCCTTCAGTGGTTGCTCATGTTGATCATCACTAACCCTTGGATTAGGGCAATTAATAGCATAATTCCCCATTTCCTTGCACTTGAAGCATTGAAGTGTTGGTGGTGCGTTCTCTGCAGTGTTTGCTTTATTCACATCATTAGAAACCCTTTTTCCATTACTTCGACACTCAGCTGCTCGATGACCTTCTTTTCCACACTTAAAACATTTTCTAGTTCCTTTAAGACAATCTCCACCATGCTTCTTTCCACACTTTGTGCATAAGGAAACATTCATCTTCTTTTCACCATTATTATGAGATTTCTACTTGAACTCCATCTTTCGTTTCTTGTCAAAACCATGAGATGGATATGTAACACCAACTTCCATTTCTACCTTGATAGCACAACGCACAATTTCTTCATAGCTACTGAAGTCTCTTATAGCTAATGCCCTTCGAAGACTTGGTTTTAAGCCACTGAAAAATCGATCAACTTTACTTTCAGGTTGGATGATAATGCCAGATGCATACCTTGCAAGTCTTGTAAAATTCGCTTCGTATATACCAACAGATTCATCATCCTTCTGCTTCAGCTCAATAAACTCCTTCTCCATCTTTGTTCGAAGAATACGAGGGAAGTACTTACTGAAAAACAAGTTCTTGAACTCGTCCCATTCCATGGACTCAATTTCATCCCTTGGCCTCGTATTCTTGATAAGATTCCACCATTGATCAGCTTCACCTTCCAAACGATATACTGCTAAGATGACTTTATCATGTTCAGAACATTGAAGAACTGAAAATATATTTTCAGTGGTACTGATCCATTGTTCAGCAACAAGTGGATCGGAAGTCCCACTGAAAGAAGGTGGACGTTGCCTCATGAAGGACTCAATAGAATATTGTTCCCTTCTCTGCTCATTTGGAAGTCCAGAATGATTCATAGCTTGTGTAAGTATAGCAATAAGATTTTGCACTCCATCTCCCATAACATTTGTTTGTTCAGGAGGGCAATCATTGCATTGTCCATTGCATTGATCAACACGGTTCCTTCGGGTTCCAGCCATCGTCTAAAACCCAAAAAGAATAGTGTGAGAGGCAAAAATCATGCTAGGTAAAACAACACAATAAAGGGGGATTACCTTCAATATCCAACATCTTAGGTTTAATTCTATGATCGTTAGCGTAATTCTATTACTATAACCTATACGTATACTTATCCCTAGGGACATCCCTAGACATACCTTAGAAATATCTCTAGGGATCTCACTAACGTTTTAGCATCCTAGTTTCCAAAGGTTGACTAAACCTTTCCTCTGATACCAACTGTAGAGACCCGAAGCCTGACGTACATGGACATTACATTACTTTTGCGGAATACTTAGTACATAACAAAAACACACACACAAGGATCGTAATAGTTTAGTGTCTTTGGAAACTCAGAACGTAATCTTCTAATCGTGGTGAAAGATCTTCAATATCTCCCATAAAGATCTTCCTTTTTTTTTACCTAAAACCTTTATTTATATCCTGGGGAAAAGAAAACATAAAAGGGTGAGCTCAAATGCTCAGTAAGGGTATACAAAAGAAATAAAAATCATATCATATCTTTTTGAAAATCATAACCTGCAAAAGAGATCATAATATCTTAACATGGAACAAATCATAGAAGTGAAAATGAGATCACCATAATCATAACATGAAACTTGAAACTTTGTGGCATGCACACATAATCATGGAAAATCATTTCTTGTTAGTCATGACTCATTGCCAAGACTATCTTAGTGGACAAAGTCCCTTTCTGAATCGAGTAACCCTCGTTTCAGTCCTGTTTCACTGAACCGGTATAACCTACCATTTCAGCCATGTCTATCTCATGAGATATAAAATCTTTACCCAATGCATTGGAGGGAGATATAGGTCCCACCCATCTTATAATGAATCCTTTCTTATGTGTACCACATAATCATAAAACATACATCATCGCATAACACATGTAACAAAAATGGGATTCTTGAAACATCATGACATCATAAATCAATTCATATAAGATAAAGGAATTCATAAACATAATTCCATCACAACATAGTCAAATCAATGTAAAAATATGGATAGAAACAGAACCCTTTATTATCTTAGATTGAAAATAAATTTGATAAAACACTTGAATTGAATTCTTGAGGAAAATATCCTTTCTTCTTCAAAATCAATTTCTTTTCACAAAACATAATGCAATTTTAATAGAAAGAGATTTTATTGAAAATAGTCATGAAATATTTTAGAGGAAGCTTCATGAAAATAAGGCTTTATAAAACAGTAGAAATCCGTTCGTGCCGTATAAGTTAAAAAAAACATTCTTCGTACTTTTGTCGGAAAAGTCAAAAAAGTACCTCGTACGAAAAACGACAAAAGATTTCTTTCATACGTATTACTAAAAACTCACCGAAGGGTAAAAATGGATTTAAACAATTTTAGGTGGATGGAAATAATATTACATATTGAGTAAACATGGATGTGGATGATAAAATACACCCCAGTAAATACTTACGAATAAACAATCTCGGATAAAAATGAGATTGTGATATTTCCCTTACCTTAGGTCCAATTTGCTTCGTATGTGTCCGAACCTCCTGTATAATGATTTAAATAATGTTATTGACTTATTAAAGAACCATATTCATTGTTATGATATCATATATGGTTCACTTATGACATTATATTACCCGTTCTTTTGTAAATTCCATGTTAAAGAAGCGTTTTGGGTAAAATCGTTTCATTTATCGTAGGTGTTTTGACTTGTTGTTCTTGACATCATTATTACTTATATCATGATTTACTTACTTACAGAATATAAAATATGATTTATATATCATATATATTCAGTATATATATATATAATAGATAGATAAATAAAATGAAAAAGACCGTTCATGGAGACGGTAGTCCGTACGTACGCATGAACACTGTTTTTCTTTCCTTATTGTCTGGAAATGGAAGTAAGTAGATGACATACATATGTATATATATACATAAATCCAGTAGCTTTATAATGTCATATATTTCATTATTATTTCTTATATATAAATTATAATCATTCTTAAATGGTTAACATGGAGAATGAATCTCATCGCGTCGTGGAGACGGTAGTCCGTACGTACGCACGAGCGATGATATCATTTCTATAAAAATTGAATTGAATTGGAGTGGATTATAAAATATATCAGAATCAATATGATGTTGTAATAACTATGTATAGTTATTCTTTACACCATTATACCCATCCATGTAAGGTGGTGGGGGAAAATAGATTACACCACGGCGTGGAGACGGTATTCCGTACGTACGCACGCGCGGTGATTTCTTTTTCCGTAGGATGGATAGATGGTGAAATAGGGTTGTTTCATACTTATAATAACATATCAGTATATGATTGATACTGATGTTATTACTTCATAATGAAACAACCTAAGAAGAAGAAGTGGAAGAAGAAATAAAGATGAAAGAATTGGTAACGGTAATTACCTCTTCTTTGAAGTGCCTCTTTGAGACCTCCTCTTAGGGCACTAGAATTGGTCTTTGAGGAAGACCAGAACCTCTAGGATGTTTCTAGGGAAGTGGAGAAGAGATTTTTGCAGGGGTTGGACGAGCTTGAGTGCTCAAATTGGTGTGAGGAGGAGGGGGAGGAGGTGTCCTTTTATAGGGGAGGAGAGGGGCACCTTAGGAATATCTCAAAATATTATTTTATATTAAAGTCAAAATCGGTTTATAATGGTTCCAAAGGGTCTTACTTCGAAGCTAAAGTGGGTATGGGTCGAAATCCTATCAACCAATAGAATTTAGACAAGTTTAGGATATTATTTTAACCTTATCAATTAGATTTAACTCTAAGTTAAATAATTTAACTTTTACCATGTCTTTTTTTTTTCTTTCACTATATGGTTAATACACTTACTATAACATGCCAAACGAACCCCAAATTGTTTATTATTAATATATATATCCTTATCTAAGTCATTTGGCCGAACCTTAGATTTTTAGGAATACAATAACAATTAATAATATAATATTTGATTTAAAAACTATTTTGAGTCAATTTTGACACTATTTGATATATTATTTTTGTGAAAGTCATAAAAGAATTAAATGTTCGAAACAAGTTGATTAAATCAACATTAATATATCATAGTAACCTAGAAAATTAGTTTAATTCATAATAAATCTCAAATTACATTTATTTTGGTGTTTATAACATCAATTATGTCAATATTTCATTAATAAGATAATTACTTCATCATCGTTGTGTCATAAATAAATTAAATTATTTGATGTCTAAAAATTACAAATAAAATACCATCATGTAGGAAATCTTTTTATCTTTCTAATGAATATTTACAATCGAATTTATCTTATGTATAACCCCATATTAAAAATGATTTACTTATTAAACATTGATTTTAACTATTTTACCCTTTCTTTAAATAAATTAATAATAAATGTCTTAATCTAATCCAAGTGGGCCTAAATGGTCATATTTTATTCCTAAGTTTGTTTTTGGTCGAATTACACTTGTCCAATAGAATTAGGACATGTGTTAGGGTAATAGTAATATCATATTTACCCTTAGTTACCCTATTTACTATTAACCGCGGTAAAAAAGTAAAAAGTTACTATTCACCAAAAAATTATTTTCATCTTATTGAACCACATTTTAGTCCTTGATATTAACCGTGTCTCTCGGATTTTCGAAATTCCATTCACAGAAGCGGCAAAATTAAGTTTTATGAAAAATTCAGTTTTTTTTTAACTACCACTTAGTAGTTTCACTATTCATCAAAAATTGATGTTTTTCAGAACAATGCCAAAATTTCATCCTAAGCTATATTTCATATTCCGAATTCAAAAATGAAATCTATTTTACCAAATTCATAACATAGAAGTTGCATTAATTAATTTTATAATTAAATCCCGCTGTTAAAATAAATAGCGTGTTTTTAGGAAACAATATATATCAAAAGATTGACACTTGATTATGTCTTGTTTAAATGTGAAATTACAACCAATGACCAACATTGTATTAAATTGTAAAAATATATTCTAAATATACTTTAAAACCACTCAAATTAATAATTTATCACTATTAATTATTTCGATTAAAAAAGTTGTTTTTAATTATAATTTAGTAATTTTTCACTATTCATCAGAATATGAAAGTTATCCGAAAAGTACCAAAATTTCACCTTAGGCTAAATTCGATACTCCAAATCCAAAAATGAAGTTCATTTTGAAAAATAAGATTTACAGAATTTTAAAAAGTGGTTATTACTATTCATAACGGCTAGTTTTAATAATATTTTAATAGCACATCGTTGTTTAGTGAAACTCAGTATTGCGTATTACACACGCTATTGAGGAAGGTCGCGATTGCGTGTAATGCAAGGCAAGACAAGGATGCGTGTTGTGCAAGCTCCTTTTGGTGTAGCGTACAACACAAGACATTAATAAAATTAAAAAGAATATTTCTTTATAAAATCTTGGGCTGTTACAAACACAACGTAGTGCTGGCATAGCCTGTGCAGCGGTGAGTATACGATACTCAGTAGGAACCCCGAGATCCCTGAAGGCCTCCCAGAATCCATAAAGGATATACCAAAAAAGAAAGATACAAACACTAAGTATCAACCAACTCTACTTAGTTATATGCCCATACATATACCTAAGTCATCAATTCCAGTTCTGCTCTAACTCACAAGCCCAAGTATAACCCAATCTACACCGAAAAGCATAACCCAATCCACATGGGAAAACATAACCAAATCCACACAGGAAGGCAAGTAAATCACATCAATGATAATTATTGAAACTGAAGACTCAGCTCACACAAGTATACTACCCACGAAGAGGGGTGGAGATGATTAGATGTAGCCTCTGAATCATCTCCTCTACCAAACCCATGTAGGATCCATGTACAGAAGTCATCACTACTGAAGCCACGTAGGATCCAAGTACAGTAACCATTGATGGAAAACCCACGTAGGATCCAAGTACAGTCTTCATCGCTGTCAAACCCATGTAGGATCCAAGTACAATCGTCCTCACTGTCGAGCGAATGTAGGATCCAAGTACAGTCGTCACCATCATCACAGTCACAGCCAGCTCTAGGGTTCCCGCACACAGCACCCTCGATTCCGGGAGGGTCCGCTCCACGAGCCAAGGGGTCGATAAATCAACTGTCACAAAGTCCAGATTTGATGTATCACAAAGTTCTGTCTCGTCAATAGGAACTCAACGCAACAGATGGAACGGCAATCGGACGCCCGGTCTAAGAGTTATTGGCGTTTCCGTCCTAGGGGCCTGGTTGGTTTTTAAGAAAAACCAACCCAATAATACTCCATCTGCATCCAAAACTCAAGTAGAGTAGGGAAAAATAACCATCTCACTAAGAGGAATTAAATGTAATTGACGACACGCCATTCGGACGTCCAGTCATTAAGTTATAAGCGTTTCCGCTCCAAGGGCCCGGTTGGTTTCGGGTTCAAACCAACCCTTCCATACATAAAATTTGCCGAAACCTTGAGTGTAATATACCAAAATGACTTTCTCGATCCAAGTATCCCTACGCAAATGACGGTGCATCAATTGGAGGTTCGTAGCCCATGATATGGGCATTTGAACGAACCTTGTCTGAAAATAAGGGGTCTAGGCCCTGTCCGACCCGGCCCAATACCCCCTGGGTCGGTGGGTCCGGGTCCAGCCCGATTGGGTGCGGCCTGGCCCGGCTAGCGCGGCATGGGCCGGCTGGGCGTGGCCGACCCAGCCCGTGCGGCCTGCGGCTCAGCTCGGAAGGCAGTCGCAGCTCGATGCTGGCCGACCGAGGCGAAAAGGGGGGGGGGCGCCCCCTATTTGCGGAATCGGAGGACCGTGTGGGGTCCGCCCTAGGAGCTGGTTGGGGGGGTTACGACCCCTTGGTTTCTTCAAATGGCCGAACTTCATGGGTGTCCGGCTGTGTAACCGTGGGACCCCCTCGGGTCCGACCTCCAGGTGGCGTAGGCGGCCGGCACAGCCGACCGCCCCTCGGAAGTCCGTCGTGGCCTTAGGTCGCGTCTCTAGTTCTACCGGCGCCGCGCGACAGTGCCGTGCCACACTGCTACAATCCACCCCAGTCGCAGCCCCTTGAAGCTCCGACACGGCGCGATGACACCACGCCCCTCCACCGCAGCCCGCTCCTGGCTGCGACCTCCTTTGGGAATGTGAAGGGTTGGGGCTCTTGCGGGCCCCACCTCACATTTATCCTCACATGGGTAGTTAGGATGTCAGTGGGTCCCACCCTAACTCCCCCATTTAGGATAAAACCACCTTTTAATTATAAATAAAATTGTACACAATTTTATTCACTTTTTATTTAATCCAAATACTTTAACAACTCCTCCAAAGCAAAATCATCTTCGGTAAAGGTCCTCTTAAGAAATTACCGGCGTTGTGGTTCCATCGGTGCCCTCGGATTTTAATTCTGAGCACTGGTTCAAAAGATAGAAAAACTCACTCATTCGTTAACTAAACATACCTGAGCTAAACTATAGAAATTGATTCCGAGCACACCGCACCTCGGAATCAGGTGCTGTCAGAATCTATGGACTCGTAAAATCCGGAAGAATTTAAAAAAAAATTCCTTGAAATTTGCGGGTCATTACAGAACCAATGTCATTTTTTTCCATTACCATCTATCAAGTTATATCAAAATGATGGATTTATTGTTTATATATGATATTTATTATATTTAGTATGCTATTATAATACTTTAATTATTCTATCACACGTAACTTCATACTCTCCATTTTTTGGAATATGATAACATTGTTCGTCTGTAGGGCGAACTACCGTCTCGTAAAGCAATGTGATTCGTTCATGATTTACATGGAATGTACTGGGGATGGGTTTGATATAAATTTGGGATATATATTAAATAATAATTATTATATAATTATAATATATATTATTTAATTTTCTTTCATTCAACGCAATAAGATAACGAATAAATAATGTTCATGCGTACGCACAGTCTGCCATCTCCCTGAACGATATATTTCATTTCATTTCAATAAATGCTATGGATGAGTAAAATAAATTTATACTAAATATATATTATATTTATATCATTGTTATAGTTATTTAAATAATGGAAAAATTACCAAAAAAGGACCAAAGATATAATAAATCAAAACAGATATGAAAAACAAAGTAGCTAATACCCCAAAAATAACTTTAACATGGAATACATAATAAAATCACTATAAAAATCGATAATAAAATCATATATGGTATGATATATATCAACATGATTCTATAATATTCGTAAAACAAAGTTATATTTAATATTTATAAGGTTTGAAGGAGTACGATGGATGTTAAGACTTATGGTAATGGAATTTTGTCTCATTTTTTACTTCTGTCAAACATATGTCATAGTCACTGTAACACCCCAGGTAAATAAATAATATGACATTTTTATATTTATCCCTATTTTTGAATAAAATTTTAATATTAATTTAAAGAGAACGCTATGCTCGATGTCTTACCCAATACGCAACAACGAGTTCCTTTGAAATCTTATGTTGCACTCTAATAATAAAATACTTTTATTTTAAATGGTAGTTAACACCTAGCCATTGTAATGATGGGAATGAACATAACTAACTACAAAATTATTATATATTTTTGCCAAATATTTTTCCTTTTTACAATAAATTTTAGAGGATTAAAAATGCGAATGAATCTGATTTTAAGCGTAAACATTCAAATATTCTTTAAAAGGTCGATTAACCGCCTTTTGATGGCGAACCTCTTTTAAATACACCTTTTGACAATTTTATGTGTTATATTTGAAAAAATAATATTCTTCTTTAGAATCGGGACATCAAAATTTACTTTGTGTAAATTTTTGGTATTTGTCCGATAAAGTTCATTTTTTAATGAATAGTGAAAAATGTTGTATTTTAATTCAAAACCTATTTTTAATCTAATTTATTTATATGATTAGATTATCTTTTTAATTGGTTTTAAAGTAAAATTATAATATATTTTTACCATTTAATCCAATGGTGGTCGTTGTAATTAATATCACTTTGAGATTGGACATAAACGAGTGTCAATCTTTTGATAGATATTGTTTCTTAAAAACACGCTATTTGATTTGACAGCGGAATTTAATTATAAAATTAATTAATGAAACTTCTATGTTATGAATTTGGTAAAAAAAGACATCATTTTTGAATTCGGAATAGAAAATATATCTTATGGTGAATTTTTGGTATTTTTCTGAAAAACCTTAATTTTTGTTGAATAGTGAAACCACAAAGTGGTTGTTACAAAAACTGATTTTTCATTTAAATGGAACTTTACCACTTCTGTGATTTAAATTTCAAAAATACAATATAAATTATTTTCATTATTAATTAAAATTTGGTTCAATGGGATGAAAATAATTTTTTATGAAAAGTAACTTTTGTGTTTTATTAATCGCGATTAAAGGTAATTAGTGTGATTTAAGGTAAAAATGATATTATAATAAAATGAAAATATCTTGAAACTTGTCCTAACCCTATTTTATGAGTCATGGCCGACCAAGACAACCCATGGGTCTATTTTGGGGACTCCATGGAGCCACTTGGGTAAGATAATGACATTAATGCCTTTTATTTAAAGTAAAAGTAAAAATGACACAAACATGTATTTTTTTACTAAAACAAATTTTAAATGGGGTTATACAAGTCATATGTTTGACTATAAATATTAATTTGAAATATAAAAATATTTCCTATATCATAGTATTTTTTTATAATTTTTAGACAAAAAATAAATTAAATTAGTTATGACATCATGATGATGCAGTGATGACCTCATTATTTAATGATTTAAGTAAAATGAAAAGATAATGTAAAATCTAAGACCTACACATGTCAAAAACCTATTGTATGGGTGGATTTTGAACTCTTATCACCTTATCCTCTAAAAACATCAATGTGGGACCTTTAAAATCCGAAACGCGTTTGAAAATAAAGTAACATTTTATACCTTTCCAAGAGTGCCCCTCCTCTCCTCTTATAAAAGGCCCCCACCTCTACCTCCTTACCCACACCTCTCAAGCCTTTGGCTCGGACAAGATCTGATAATTTTGTCTCTATACATCCCTCTCCTCATCCTAGAAGCCTTCCCTTATGCAGGAAGCTCTTCAAGAAACCCTTTTGGTTCAAAACAAAGGGAGTTACCCGATTTTAAGGTAATGTCTTCACTTGTGTTCTTTTGTTTTATTTTGCTTCTCCAACCCCCTAAACTCTTTTTATTAATTTATTTTGTAACAACTCCAGTATATTCAATATACTATGATGTTTTTATAAGAATTATTCGAGCTAAACTTACACACACCTACATCTAATGGTTAAAGAACATATTGTTTCTCTGGATGGGGAATTTCTGCCTCACGAAACGATGATTGTTCAATATTATTTTAACACCTTCAATGGTGTCCATAAAGATGTCACTATATTTATATATGATATATAATATGTTTATGTTTTCCTTAAGCTTCTGTATTTTTCATTTATGGCATATTTTTATGGTTTCCATTTTGGGTAAACGCGATATCTTCATTTTAGGAAGTGCGGACTAGTGCCCCCTCAAAGTGATTTGATTCGTTAATACCATATGTGGTACATATAAAGGATAGATTTAATGATATTATATATGATACCATACTGGAATTATAATACCTTTATGTATCATTATGTTTTAATTCCATTAAATATGAAATAGAAATGGAAGTAGCATTCATGCGTACGTACGGCTTACCGTCTCCTTGAATGGTGCATTTCATTTCTTACCTCTAAATGTTATGTAATATTATAAATGCATGTATATAATGGATATATATGATATATATGATATCTAAATAATGAATATAATTCTGGATATAATGGATATTTTACCCCATGAACAAACTTGTAATTATAAAGAGTTTATTTTTGACTCAAGTGGAAATGATCGACAAAACGACCATTATTAACTTAAATAATTACAGTGTTCATAACATGGTAATAAGTGATATAAAAGGAATAATGAACTTGAAAAAGGTTCTTAAGAAAGTAGAAATTAACTCAAGTTTATTATTCAGGAGGTTAAAGAACGATCGAGTCACGTCGGACCTGAGGTATGGGACTTCGTCTCAATCTCCTTTCATTGAGGCATATATTATACACAAATTTCTTTTATATGGTGTATAAAACCCTTTGACTTTTATGTTTATTCAAAAGGAATATTTTTTATACGAATATTTTACTAAACTAAAAAAGGGAATTTTTTTTGTCGTACGTATGCGGCGACAACAACTTATCTGCCGCCGTGACCATTATTTGAGTTTCGTCTTCCTCTACAAGCCATAACTTCTTTTGAAATGAAAAATAAATACCATGTTTTAGTTTTATTTTGTTTTGGTATTGAAAATGGTTTTCATAATGTTTTTATTATATCAATGTGTTGTATTGATATCTTGTGATTGAAATGTGGAAATGTTATGTTTTCTTTTACGCATGTTTTATGTGATATGATTATGTTATGGTTCATGGGCATTGTTATGAAGACGGGTGGTTCCGTGATAAACTGAGGGTAGGTGAGCCCGATATATCTCTCCAATGCATTGGGTAACGCGAAGGTGTTAAACGTTAAGGTTTCTCCAAAGAGATTTAGGGAATATACTGTGATGGGTATTCCAAACGGAACCAAGAGGGTTACTCCCTACGTAAGAATGTTATGAATGCCTCAAGTTACCCTTTATGTCTTATGATTTCTGTGATTTATTCATGATTTGATGAGGTATGTGATTATGTTTTATGAGTAAATTATGATTTCATTCATGGACTAATGTTTTCATTTCGTACTTTTATATCCCTTACTGAGCATTTTATGATCATCCTAAGTTTTTTAAAAAAAATTCACAGGCCAAGGGAAAGGTACGTGATGTGATGATAGTGTCAAAGAAGTGTCAAGAAAGAATCCATGTTTTATTTTAAATATTTTTTTGTTGATGGGAAAAAATGAGTAATATCTTTTATGTAACCACTTTGTTTAAATGTGGAATGTAATGCATGTTTTATGATCTAATTCTCTAAAACTCTAAACCTGAAAAGATCCTCAACGTGTATTCTTAAAGTAACTCAAGATTAAGTAAGGTTTAAGGTTGGGGCCTTATAATTGGTATCAGAGGTCGGTTTAGACAACTTTAGGGATTAGGAGTTTATGTTAGACACATGGTTAGTCCCTATATCTATTATATTAGTTAAATCCTTGTTTTATAACTTTTTTCAGGTCAAGTAAAGTTAGTTGCGAATGGAAGGAGGAGGATCTCAAATGAAATTTCTATCTCTTCCTGATGACATTCTTGCAATAATTATTGCAAAGTCATGTTCGGATGATTGTGAAACTTTTTCTAGCATACAAATCTCTTGCAAGCAGTTGTTTGAGATATCAAACACCTCCACTATACCTCGTTATCATCATGGATCATGGGTTGTATTTAGACAAATCATATTTTCACAATATTCTCATATTTTCAAGAAAGGTAGATATTATCAAGGCATTTTCAAATATTTTTCCTTGTCACAAGATTTTGAAGCATATTATGATTTTAAAGAAGGTGCTGAAGAAGGAGACCCTTTTTCAACCTACTTATATTTTCTTTTAAAATATAGTCTCTCAGCATATACCTATGTAATTTTAAAATGACCATTAATTGAAAGTTTCAACTCGAATTCATTCAGACTATTTTATAAAAATCATATCTTATCAGATGTCTTGAAATTATATTTCATACATGATTGTTTTCCAAAACTATTTTTCTGTGAACACCCATATGACCCGTGTTGTACAAGGTGTATTTGGATGGAGGAAGAAAATGATTTTTAAGGATCTCTAAATCATTATTGTAATGAATGGGACTTCTACCTACGTGAACAAGATGACGATGAATCCAAGTGGATGCCATGAACAAGGTATGTTGTTATTCATTTTGGGAATTGTTTTATTTTATGGTGGTGAAATAAGACTTCAAGAATTAAGATGTTGAGATCATAATGAATTTGGATGAAAATTAGAGGTATAAGGAAACTATTGATGTTAAAACATGTTAGGGTTATTTTTGGAGTTTTATAAAAAGGACAACACGCAGACCATGTGACAACCCGTCGCGTCGGACAAAGCTATGGGAATCGAACCCACAACCAAAGTGCGACTGTTATTTATCACCTACCACTGGACTACAAGAAGTCCTTGGTTAGTTTGACTAATTCTTTTTAGTTATATGATTTTATGAATTAATAGTATGTTGATTTTGGGTTATCTATGGAAATTATTAACCTATCATGGAGGATATGTGATTAGTTTAATTACTTTTCAATATGAGACTTTTAGAGAAACTGATGTTATTTGGAGATAAGTGTTAATTTGTACCTTGGAAGACTATGTGACTAAATCCTTCAAATATTTGGTTTTCGATATTAGTTTTGTTTACTTTGAATAATTTTATGGACAAATTTTTTATCGAATGGTCCTCATTGAACTTTGGGTTTTGTTGGACAAATTTTGGAGATTAAGAATAGATTTTCTTTTTATAAAGGGTTATCCTTTTCTGGTTTATCAGATCTTGTTCTAACAATTTTGGTTTTGGTAAGGGTCTAAATACATGGGAAATATATAGTTCTCTTTTTTGGATTAGGTGATTCTCAAGAAGTTGATTATAGTACTCTTAATGCGAACAAGTCTTCCCAAATACTCGTCTTTTGGAGAAAGTATGAGTTTGTGTAAGAAATCTAGTACAAGTTTAAAGTCAACATGACAAGTAAGTAAGTTTCGTTAAGATAAATAATAAATTCCTCAATGAAAATTAACTTAAAACAAAAATGTTGTCTATTAAATTTTCCTACTGGGGAATCAAATACCGTTTAACCCACCACAAGTTTGTGATTTTCTTATGGATAACTTTCTCCTAAACATGGTTTTTATCACTCTCCCTCATAACATGACCCTTTGCTTTTTCATCCATATACATGTTTTCCTACATGGAATCCTAGTATGGGTTAACTCAGGTGACCTCTTTACTTCTCTTTTTTTCTTTTAAAGCGATTGTTTTACCGACTCTTGTTCCGATGTGGGACTTTCAATGATGTTTCTGAGCCTAATTTTAAAATTGTGAGGACGCAATTCCCAAAAGGGGGGAAGGATGTAACACCCCAGGTAAATAAAGAATATGAAATTTTTATATTTATCCCTATTTGTGAAGAAAATGTTAATATTAATTTAAAGGGAACACTATGCTCGATGTCTTACCCAATACGCAACAACGAGTTCCTTTGAAATCTTACGTTGCACTCTAATAATAAAATAATTTTATTTTAAATGGTAGTTAACACCTAGCCGTTGTAATGATGGGAATGAACAGAACTAACTACAAAATGATTATATATGTTTGTCAAATATTTTTACTTTTTACAATATATGTTAGAGGATTAAAAAATCGAATGAATCCAATTTTAAGCGTAAACATTCTAATATTCTTTAAAGGGTCGGTTAACCTCCTTTTAGTGGAGAACCTATTTTAAATCCCTTTTTGACACTTTTATGTGTTATATTTGAAAAAATAAAATTCTTCTTTAGAATAGGGACATTAAAATTTACTTTTTGTAAATTTTTGGTATTTGTCTGATAAATTTCATTTTTTTAATGAATAGTGATAAATGTTGTATTTTAATTCAAAACCACTTTTTAATATAATTTATTTATATGATTAGATTATATTTTTAATTGGTTTTAAAGTTAAATTAGAATATATTTATACCATTTAATCCAATGGTGGTCATTTTAATTAATATCACTTTGAGATTGGACACAAACGAGTGCCAATCTTTTGATAGATATTGTTTCTTAAAAACACGCTATTTGATTTAACAGCGGAATTTAATTATAAAATTAATTAATGCAACTTATATGTTATTAATTTGGTAAAAAAATTCATCATTTTTGAATTCGGAATATCAAATATAGCTTAAGGTGAATTTTTGGAATTTTTCTGAAAAACCTTAATTTTTTATGAATAGTGAAACCACAAAGGGGTAGTTACAAAAACTGATTTTTCGTTTAAATGGAACTTTACCACTTCTGTGATTTGAATTTAAAAAATAAAATATAAATTATGTTCATTATTAAGTAAAATTTGGTTCAATGGGATGAAAATAATTTTTTATGAAAAGTAACTTTTAAGTGTTATTAATCGTGATTAAAGGTAATTAGTGTGATTTAAGGTAAAAATGATATTATAATAAAATGAAAATATCTTGAAACTTGTCCTAACCCTATGTTATGAGTCATGGCCGACCAATACAACCCATGGGTCTATTTTTGGGACCCGATGGAGCCAATTGGGTAAGATAATGACACTAATGCCTTTTATTTAAAGTAAAAGTAAAAATGACACAAACATGTATTGTTTTACTAAAACAATTTTTACATGGGGTTATACAAGTCATAATTTTTACTATAAATAGTAATTGGAAAGCTAAAAATATTTCTTACATCAATGTATTTTTTTATAATTTTTAGACATTAAATAAATTAAATTATTTATGACATCATGATGACGCAACGATGACCTCTTTATTTAACAATTTAAATAAAATTAAAACATAATGTAAACTCTAAGTACTACACATGTAAAAAACCTATTGGATGGGTGTATTTATAACACTTATCACCTTATCCTATAAATACATCAGTGTAAGATCTTTAAAATCCTAAACTCATTTGAAAATAAAGTAACATTTTATACCTTTCCAAGAGTGCCCCTCCTCCCCTCTTATAAAAGGACCCCACCTCTACCACCTTACCCACACCTCTCAAGCATTTGGATTGGACAAGCTCTGATAATGTTTTCTCTCCACACCCCTCTAATAATCCTAGAAGCCTAACCTTAGGCAGGAAGCTCTTCAAGAAACCCTTTTGGTTCAATCCAAAGGGAGTAACCCGATTTTAAGGTAATATCTTCACTTGTGTTCTTTTGTATTATTTTGTTTCTACAACCCCCTAAACTATTTTCATTCATTTATTTTGTAACAACTCCAGTATATTCAATATACTAGGATTTTTTATAAGAAGTATTTGAGCTAAACTTACACACACCTACATCTAATGGTTAAAGAACATACTGTTTCTGTGGATGGTGAATTTCTGCCTCACGAAACGATGATTGTTCAATATTCTTTTAACACCTTCAATGGTGACCATTAATATGTCACTATATTTATATATGATATATAATATTTTTATGTTTTCCTTAAGATTCTGTATTTTTCATTTATGGAATACCTTTATGGTTTCCATTATGGGTAAACGTCATATCTTCATTTTAGGAAGTGCGGACTACCACCCCCTCAAAGTGATTTGATTCGTTAATACCATATGTGGTACGTATAAAGGATAGATTTAGTGATATTATATGTGATACCATACTGGAATTATAATATTATTATGTATCATTATGTTTTAATTCCATTAAATATGAAATAGAAATTGAAGTAGCGTTCATGCGTACGTACGGCTTACCGTCTCCATGAACGGTGCATTTCATTTCTTACCTCTAAATGTTATGTAATATTATAAATTCATGTATATAATGGATATATATGATATCTAAATTAGTAATATAATTCTTGATATAATGTATATTTTACCCCATGAACAAACTTGTAATTATAAAGAGTTTATTTTTGACTCAAGTAGCAATGATCGACAAAACAACCATTATTAACTTAAATAATTATATATTGTTCATAACATGGAAATAAGTGATATAAAAGGAATAATGAACTTTAAAAAGGTTTTTAAGAAAGTATAAATTAACTCATGTTTATTATTCAGGAGGTTAAAGAACGATTGAGTCAAGTCGGACCCGAGGTATGGGACTTCATCTCAATCTCCTTTCATTGAGGCATATATTATACACAACTTTCTTTTATACGGTGTATAAAACCCTTTGACTTTTACGTTTATTCAAAAGGAATATTTTTTATAAGAAGCGTTTACTAAATGACAAAAGGGAATGTTTTTTTCGTACGTATGTGGCGACAACGACTTCTCCACCGTCGTGACCATTATTTGAGTTTCGGCTTCCTCTACAATCCATAACTTATTTTAAAATGAAAAATAAATACCATGTTTTACTTTTCTTTTGTTTTGGTATTGAAAATGGTTTTCATATTGTTTTTATTATATCAATGTGTTTTATTGATATCTTTTGATTGAAATGTGGAAATGTTATGTTTTATTTTACACATGTTTTATGTGATATGATTATGTCATGGTTCTTGGGAATTGTTATGAAGACGGGTGGTTCTGTGATAATCTAAGGGCGGGTGAGACCGATATAGCTCTCCAATACATTGGGTAACGCGAAGGAGTTAAATGTTAATGTTTCTCCGAAGAGATTTAGGGAATATACTGTGATGGGCATTCCAAACGTAACTAAGAGGGTTACTCCCTATGTAAAAATGTTATGAATGCCTCAAGTTACCTTTTTTGTCTTATAATTTCTATGATTTATTCATGATTTGCTGAGGTATGTGATTATGTTTTATGAGTAAAGTATGATTTCATGCATGGACTATGTTTTCATTTTGTACTTTTATATCCCTTGCTGATCTTTTTATGCTCATCACACATTTTTTGAAATGTTTTTCACAGGTCAAGGGAAAGGTACGTGATGTGATGATAGTGTCAAGGAAGTTTCAAGAAAGAATCCATTTTTTTTAAAATATGTTTTCATTGATGGAAAAAATGATTACTATCTTTTATGTAACCAATTTGTTTTAATGTGGAATGTAATACATGTTTTATGATCTAATTCTCTAAAACTCTAAACCTGAAAAGATCCTCAATGTGTATTCTTGAAGTAACTCAAGATTAAGTAAGGTTTAAGGCTGGGGCCTTATAGTCACCACCTATTTATTTTATGTGGTGTATATAATGACTATGAAAGTATTTTATTATTCTTATTCTAATCATTATTGTTATGTAAATATTCATTGTAGGTTTTCTCTTTCTTGGGATTTATGGTTCAAAAGTAACCAAATTGGTAAGGTATTTTTGTCTCAATTTTTCTTTCCTTGAGATATATGTTATATTGTTCACATGTATTATTTCACGAGGTGTATATACAAACAATTTAAAATGAAATATCATAAATTTATTTTTCATAATGATATTTTATGTTTCATTTTTTTACTCTTTCACTGGGCTTATGATTCAAGGTTATCAAAGTGGTACGATTTTTATGTAACAAATCTCATCGCTGATCGGAAATGCTTATGATTATGCTTCCAATGATGAAATATTATGAAAAATATCCCATGAATATCTAATATTTTCTTCTCATCTGGTTATGTAATAATCATACATGATTCCCTTTCATTTTCAACTCTTTATGTACTGATGAATTCAAAAAGAACATTTTATATAAAAACCATCTTTTCGGTCAAAATGCCTTTTCATTCCAAAACCATGTTTTCAAAAAATGTTCTCAATAAATGGTTTACAATTCTTCTGTTATTTCTAAAAGATATTTTTACCCATTATTATTTTTTTTACAAAAAAATAATAATGGAATCGTCATGTCATTTTCTAAAAAAGGATTTAATTCCTTTTACAGATAATGTGAGAAGATTATTTTTTAACATGCACGACAAGAACATCATTTCCTGCTATAGTTTCATCTCAATGATTTCAAACATCCTTTAAATATTTTCATATTTCATTTCAAATAAAATAATTTACTTAATATTTGGTAAATTTTTATATTTTAAATAAATTATTTCAAATTGAAAATGATTTTTAATGGGTTTTATATTTTAAAAATCATTTTTCAAATTGGAAATAATATTTTCCTCAAGAAATATTTTAAATGATTTTTAAAATATTACTTTATAAGTTTTCAAGGTTATTTTCAATGAAAAATATTTTAATAAAGTTTTATGTTTTAAATATTTATTTCCTAAGAAAATATATTTTCCAAAAGAAATTTCATATCTAGTATTTTAAAAAAATCCATCTAAGATAACATTCTATAAATTTACTTATTCTTTACTAGGGTAATGATCTAATGATACCATTCTTATTATTTCACATAATGGTTTATGTTTATTATGAAATTATGTTTACGAACCCCATTTCTATTCCATATGTTATACCATGGTAATTTTTTTTAAAAAACCTACACTATTTCCATGAGTTATGCTTTAATGAAATGATGAAATGATTATGAAACCTGTTTATTTTTCACATGTTATTTTATGATGAATTTTTTATAAAACACATTTCCTTTCAGGGGTCTGGATATGATGAATTATTTATGATCTTGTGGCACACATATATATGATTTTCATTATGTAGTTGTGGTTATGTTATAACCAAGGAAGGTGGTTACGTTATAACAAAGGATGGTGGTTATGTTATAACCAACAAAAGGTGGGAGCTATATCTCCCTCTAACTATTGGGAAATGATTTATGTTTCAAGGGATAAACAGGGATTGAAAAAAGAGTGAACCATTTTCAGTAAGACAATGATGTAATGGCGAATGAACTCGGTTCAATAAGACATGGCTAGAATGAGGAGTTAACCCGGTTCAGTAAAATAGAGTTGGAATGGGGAGTGATCCATGTTCTATAAGAAAGGGTTGGATTGGGGAGTGAACTGAGTTCTGTAAGAGACATTGTATACTATGCTAGTCTAGGGTTTGAACCCAAACTGTTGTGAAGGTTTGGGGACTGAAATCATTCTATCTTGAAAAAAGAGATGACATTGGGATGGTGGTGTGTCATACCCTGGTGGTGTAGCCACCCATAGAGTGACCTTATAAGTCTTGGAAATGAGCCTTGACTACTAAGGAATTGATTTTATATGATTATCTATATACCACAAGTTTATGTGTTATGCTAGTGTTATGCTCTCGTGGATCATGTTCTTTGATTTCCTTATGATTCAGGTCTTACCTACTCTCAATATTTATTCCATGACTCAAGATTGTGATCGTTGAAAATCATGGTATTGTAATCCAATGTTATGATCAAGCTCTCATACCCTTATGTTCATGTTATGCTTACGTATCTTCCTTTTTACCCTTACTAAGCATCTGAGCTCACTCATTCTTACGTTTCATTACCCAAAGTTATGAGGATAGGTTTTATGTAGGGTAAAACTATGAGGAGTACTTAATGGGAATATCTTTAACTAGTTTGTAATATTTTTTTCCATGTTTCCATAGGCACTGAACTATTATAGTCCTCAGGAGAGTATTTTTTTTATGTAATGAATATTCATAAAATTAATGTAATATCCATGTATGAGAATCCCAGGACACTATAGGTACCCACCCCATTCCTAAATGGAGGACTCACACCCCATGGTTGTAAAACTTATACCACTATTCAAATGGGGGAGTACGCAAATCGACAATACATATGGGGTTCCCATACCCTATCCTCAAAACACCTCCAAAAGGTTACAAACCCCATGTATGACCTGAATGACTCACACAAAATCCAATGAAATCTCCACAAAGTGATGTCCATATACCCTAAATGACTTGGAAACCACCACCAATATTAATGAAACATGCACCATCACATTTCAAGTTGATATCACATAGAATGGACAACTCATGTGTCTGATTCTGACTCCCATACAAGAAGATATGTAGCACACCGAAAAAATTTCAGTTCACAACAATTATTTTATTGGTACATAGCATGTAAGCCTTACGAAATAGTCAGGTGTACTATGTCATCATCTAGAATATGTGGAGTCAACCTACACAATATTGTGTCCATTAGGGTACCTGTTTTGTAGAAATTTTTTCTCCTTGAAGGAATTTATCCCTAGTACATGTTGACTCGTATACACAACCCAACCCACATGGGTCCCATCTAGGCCAATAGTAACCGAAGGCTGCATCTCAAGTGAAACTATGACAAACAAAGGATTGATGACTAACATAGAAAAATAATGCCTCATATCATGGGAGGTCTTAGTCTCTATCAACCTATAAAAAATAATATCTCCAATACATACATCTAACTGAAACATTAGCAGGATGTGTGTGTGTGTGTGTCTATGTATAATTTTAATTGGGGAATTCTTTGTTTTCATATTGAAATTCTCCCATATATTTTTTCTACCCTTTTAAAATTATTATAACTCATCAAATTGTATTGTTAATAATTGTCTGGGACTTCTCATTCTATTTGGGATTTTCATTTTAGCTCATCTATTTTGGACCATGTCATTCCCAACTTGCCACTATGGAATTCGTTTTTTTTTTCATGTTGTTTTTGGAGGTAGTGTCCCAATCCATTGTGACTTCCCATTTTCTCTATAGATTACACACAAAGCTAGTTTTCTGTTTTGGTTTTTTCCATCATGGTGTTTTCTCAATGGGTATGTAGTTATGTGGTTTAGTTTTTGGTTTTGGGAGGGGGTTCTTCATAATCTCTTGAGGAGGTTTCATGCATGATAAATATATCATATCTGAAATTTCCCTCTCAATCACTTTTTTTTGTGATTCTTGACGTCATCTTCCTCAAATCCTCTTAAATTTTTGTGCTCCTGGACTATTTCTCATGAATCTTTATAGTAAATCTCATTAAGTATCCTAGGATACTGTATGATTTGTTAGAGAATAAGTTTTAAATTTGTCTTCAAGTGCCCTTTTTCATGGGAAAGACTCCACATATGATGTTCTAAATCTTGATTTGGGTATTTTGTGTGAAGATTATATATTAATTCTTAGTGATGGCTATTGAGGGCCACAAAATGAGGTCATAAATTGTAATCTCTTTTGAAATCTATTGTTATGGAAACGATCTAGCCGAGCGAACCCCTTGATGTGATCTAGATAGTTGGACGTCAATGATTCTGGTGTCATGAGTTATCCTCCTTTTATTTCTTCTAGTTCCTATAAATTTTATTGATGTATTTGTTTGATAATTGATTCAATATTTATTGCATTGTTTCTCTTAGTCAGTTTTGTTGTGACCTAAAATCAATTTTAAATTTGATCATCTAATAAAAGTGCATGTGTGGGTGGTGTTCTTACATTGTTTATTATTCACATTTTTTAGTCACTATTTTTGTGTCCGGATGTGATGTAAATTTCTCAAAAAAATTAAAAATAAATAAAAATAATATATTAACATAAAAATATATTTATATAAATATAGATATAGTATATTTTATTAAATATTATTAAATAAGTCTAAATAAACATTTACACACAATATATAAAATATTTAGTCAAAATAGATTATAAAATAATTTAAAAACTAATATTAATTAATAATTTTGTAATTTTTATCACGTAAAACTCATTTAATAAAAATTTAAATATATAAAAAAATTTAATAAATGCCCTAAAAGAAGTTGAAAAACAAGACATGAACTTAAAACATCCATAAAATTTTATCCGAGTGTTTGTGTGGGATATACCTCATATCAAATCAAAACCTACAATGATATATACACATTACTAATAGTGGTAACCCCCTGTCACATTTTCTGAGGCCAAAAGAGGCATAGAAGGCCTCCAAATCTGAGTTTTTAGTCGGGGTATCCCAATTTTTTATCATTTAGCATATATTATTCTTCATTAATGGCTATATTTTTAAACAGTTTCAGTGATGATTGAATTTATTCTCAAGACTTATTTTCATATTGATATTATGGTTTTTGAAAATTATCATTCTTCATAATGTAGTATTATTTATAATCAAATATATAAAAATATATATATTTTGTATATATTCACTCATAAAAATTTAAATTTATAAATATATATTTAAACATATTTACATCTAAAGTATATTTTTAAATATATAATCCTTATATAAATAAAAAATAATATCCATTTTATTTAAAATGAAAATGAATGAATATTTATATACTTATACAATTAATGCATATAAATATATATATATATATATATATATATATATTCCTGTGTAATGATGAATAGATATATATTTATATATATATTCTAATATATGTAAATAAATATTGATATATATTATATGTAGATAAATATAAATATGTTTAATTATATTTATATATGAACACATATATATAAATATATGTACGTATGTATTTATAAACACTCAAACACAACATATTATATATATGTTTTTTAATATATATATAAATATATGGATAAAAAATGTAATGAAATATATATAAATAGATATATATATATATATATATCATAAAATGTAAATAAAAACAATGTAGGTGAGTGGAAGAGGCGTAGGGGCATGAGGGGGAGGTCCAATGTTCGAAATGTAGCAAAGGCATGGGAGTTCATGAGTAGGTGAAACATGCACTAGCACTATTAATGTTGGGGGATTTATAGTTATATTAAAGGGAAGGATTTTGGGGATTCCTTCCACTATTGAAAGTGGGATTGAGAAATGTTTTAAGAGGGCTGGTCTACCCTCTGGTTTCAAGATTTTTTCTAAAAATAATTAATTTTTTTGACTTATATCATAACTAAAAAACGATTATAAAAACCCCATTTGTCAGTGATTTTTTTTATCACATATAAAATTGAAACCCTTTTATCCGTACTTTGATTATCAGCACATTTTAGCACTAATAATGGTTTTTTATCATCAATAAAACTTAGATTTGTAGTAGTGTTAGAGGAGTAGGTTCAAAATTTATGAATAATAGGTCACAAAAATTAATAAAATGTCCTACATCCTAGTGTCAAAAAAGTGACCCATCAACAGTATGACTATTGATGATTTGTGGCTCATCATCATAGGCTCGTGGACCAATTACCACTCCACCAATTCAACATATTCAACATTTAAAAATTGATTATCATGGAAGAAAATATTCATTATCCTCTTAATGTTCATAGAAAAAAATGTGGGCAACCCTAGACGAGATCAATAAGAACATTTATACACACACACACACACAAACTCCAAGTCAATTAGAAATTTAATTAAAAGATCTAATAATTATCTATCTATGTCCCAAATACCAAACATAATGATTATACATGTCCTTGGAAAAACACTCCACTATAGAAACAACCATAGTGATGGAATTTCTATATGATCTTCCATCAGGAATATTCCAAAATCTGAAGTCATGGTAAAAATATTAATTTATTCAATAATTTTTTAATATCCCTTAAAATCTAACCTCTAGGGAGTTCCACTAAAATTAATCCCATTGGTAAACACCATGTTCCAAGACTAATGGAGTGAACAGAAAAAATTGAGGTTGATTTGTAAGGTAAATTTACCATTTTACTAATTCAAAGAGACATGAGACCTCGATGTTAAAAAAATGAATTTTGACTTGAGTAAAAATTCTATTGGGTACATCCTCCCAACCATTAATCCTTTATTACCTCCAAAGTAAAAAATACTATATCTACTAAGCTAAAAATGTGACATCTCGACCTGGATTCACCTAAATTGTTCCCCAAGATAGGATGCAGCATGACGTCAAGAACGCCTTCCCATATATTAGAGGTTTTTGACTAGTAGCATGGGTCTAAAGTGGTAGAGTGGGGAGATTATATCCTCATGATCAAATTATCATAATAATGAAAAAAATACATAATTAGTTGGAGAATAATAAATTATTAACAACAGAAGGTAAAGCATTCAAATGTAATAAATAACCAAGAAAAAAATATCCAGCATCATATACAAAATGTTGTAACATCATGTATCTATGAAAGTTAAGGATGTCATGGCAGCATACATGCAATATAGTACAAGTTTCAAAAGAATAAAAAGGCAAAAAAGACTATATCTAATAGCATCATGATCCATTTCTTAGTCATATGCCACCCTGGTCCCATGCTATCATCAAATCATGAATCAACCACTAGGTTCCTGCTAATGCCCTTACCTAGAACCAAATAGTCTTCCCATGTAACATCGCTGGCCCATATAGGATGTGAGATAAACTCATTAGGAAACCACAAAATATGCCTATAAATATCCATTCACTACATATGATATGGGTAGTGTGATGATATAGTAGTAACCAATAATAAAAGCTGTAAAGGTTATTCTCTTGTTTCTGATGGATACCAGACTGAAACTACCTGATTTGGACCATCCTAGATAATCTCTAAATATGTTACTATATATATATATACATATATGGTCTATATACACAGGGAGGTCCAAAACCATATATATGTCTTCTGCAACTTAACTGGACCTGATCCATGACTCAAGAATCCATAAATAGTAGCATGAGTCTGACAGATGTCGAGGGACACCATGCTCGGTATCACAAGAATAAGGGATGACATTCTCAGTGTAATAACAGTAGGGTCTTCATTCTTGAATCATATTAGTAAGGGTCACCATTCATATATTTCATATTCATACGAGTCAGCATACCTAGTATCATACCAACAGGGTCACCATTTGAGAATCATAACAATGTGGTCTCCATGCCGGAATCATAATAATAGGTTCTCCATGCATGTATTATAACAGTAGGGTCATCATTCCCAAATAATAACAATAGGGTGGCCATGACCATATCTTAACAATATGGTATCTATGACTATATCATAACTATAGGGTCTCTATTCCCATAAATTATAATTCATAATAGTCTCTATGACCATATATCATAATATAAGAAGGTTCACTATGTCTATTTATCATAATAGCGATAAGTAGTCAATGGATTTTATATGGGAAAGTAGTTAGTTCATAATTAATTACAATTCATCTTTATCAAGGACATAACTATTTTTCTATTTAATCAAGTGATGTGGTCTTTCCACCCACTTCTTTTTAATACATTATAGTCATGAAGATTAGAAGTCACACGCAAAACATATAGATGATGGTTTGTCCACTCAAAAATGTTCAATAATAATGGAAATTTCATAGGCACACCTCATAGGGTGGTACCAATTGAAGGGGACCTAAGAGAATCATTAGGTTGTATATTTAGGAAACCAATTGAAGACATATTCATTTTAGGTGAAATTCACAGTGAAACTGACATGCGACACACAACACATATTATAAAAAATTTAAACATTAAGGGATAAATTCTAAACCACATATCATATACCTATATAAGAGTAATTATGTAGTATCAACCTTTGGTTTGGTACAGATTGGAACAAAAGAGAAATATAGATGAATTCCCTGGAAATAGGGCATATGAGCCTACATCAAAATAACTCATTCAATAAGAAGAAAAATAGATAAAGGTAAAATATAAATAGGGAACTCACCAGTGCACATCCAATGAGACAATATATTGTCGAATCAGACACTGTATAGAATATTTTTCCATGATTCTTTCATGATGGGAGGAGGATACAAAATTGGAAGAAGAAGGTGTATGCCCTCTAGAATGATGAAAATAAAAAGTGGGTTTTCTGTTTTTGTAATTTTATAAGAAATATGGTAATTTTTTCTAACATTAATGGGTCACATGGTTTGGCTACCTAGTTGGACAATCTGGGCTCCAACCATGCACCATGAACTATCTCAAAACCCTCCTTACACAATTTATGTGAAAAGTTTGGGAAAACATGCACAAAAAATTCTATTTCACTCCTAAAAACAATATATCCCAAACAAAATCAATAGAATGGGTCTTAAGGTTTGGGAAAACTTTGTTTCTAACATCTTCTTATTATCACACCAAGAATGTTTATAAAACACTATGTGGATTGGGTAGAAAAGTTTATACTAATAGTGTAGTTTGATGATTTCTTTCACCGACTGGGGTTATGGGCTCATAAAAAACCCCAAATACCCTCGTTTCATACATATACTCACTAAAAATTCATATTAGGATAAAAATAAGGAATTGAATAGAAATTTAAAGTATTGTTTCCTCATATAAGAATCAGGTTCTTATAGTCTTACCACTTTAATGTAACTGGTCTTTGTTTTACCCTTCCAAGGGTGGTAAAATGCTATCTCAGAATAACTCTTTCCACTGAGCATGTATGTCTGCCTCCCACTCCCATGTATCATTCTGTATGTAGTTGTGCCTCCATATTACACATAATAAATGGATAGATAAGCATTTGATAGCCTTCGTTATCTTATCAACAATGTGTATGGGATACTCCTCAAAATCAACATTGACATCCATATCAATGTCCTCAGGATAAAAAATATTAAACATGCCAGAATGATAACAGTGAAGTTGTGATATGTGGAAGACATAAAGCATGGAACAGTACCTCTAAGGTAATAAAAATTAATAGGTTTCCATCACAACTCTATCCAAAATCCCAACTGGCCTGACATGATGTGGAGACAACTTCCCTTTCCTCTATATCCATCAATTCCCATGTCGGGGTTACACATATAAATACGTGATACCCAACCTCGAACTAAAGAGGTCATCAATGTTGATTATTGAAAGATTTATGCCTAAAATGAGTTGTAGACATATATTTTATGATCAAATTCACCTACTCTAATGTCTCATGCGCAAGACAATGATCTAGTAGCATTGCCTCCCCTACCTTTATCTAGTACAAAGGTGAATAGAATGACTAGTCGTATAAGATCTCATATAGATCCATATTAATCATTTCCTAAAATGTATTATTGTTTGAAAACTAAATGAGAGGGATAAGATTCACCCCAAAACCACTAAAATCAATGATGCATTCTCAAAGCATGTTCTCTAACACTTTTATTGTCCATTTTGACTCGCCATCAGTCTGTCGGTTAAAGGTTGTCCTTAGAATCAATTGTGTACCCAAATCTATTTTTAAACCATTCCAGAACCTTGATATAAAATTAAAAAACCTATTTAAAATAATATTATGAGGAACCCCATATAGCCATTAATCTAATGGGCATAGAGTCTTCCCAACTCATCAACTGAGAAAGTCTCTTAGATAGGCATGAAATGGGCTAACATTCCTAGGAATATTGGCAAAAAAAGTCAATGGACTATAGGTATTCAACCCATAATAATTTATTGAGATACAATTAACATATTTTAACCATATATATGAGTCTCGGGTGGTCCGTATACTCAAAAATGTTCTCTTCTAGCACTTAATGCCTCCAACAATGAAAAGTATGGACAATATATGCTAACTCGAGATATTACATTGGGTAATTATTCTTATGAGGTCTCAACTGGAGAGATCTAAATGAAACAACTCAATATTACTACATCGAAACTACTCCTATCCCGATTCATGAAGCATAACTATACAATATATAGTTTCTTCCCGGCTCTTGGATAATTAGGATCACCACTAAAGTAAGTATTCCTTTTAGTTACTAAAAGGCCTCCCCCAAAACATCAGAGTATATAAACATGACACCCTTTTTAGTCAATCTCATTTAATGTGTCTCTAAGAGTGAGATGTCCTATATGAATTCCTTTAATAACTAGATATCCCTCAGAAAATATGTATGTAAAAGATGTTCTTGGATTTTTCCTAGGTACCTAAGCACTCACTTTTTCCAGTTTAATTGATAATCCTAACTCAAAGAAAATATGACAGAAGAAGTGAACCCTATCAATAAAGAAGTGGCATTTACTAATCCTAGAATAAAACTTATGCTCTCTCATTGTATTGAAAATTATCTCAAGATATATGGAATGGTTATGTTGAGTTTAATAATACATGGAGACATCAACAAAAAAAACATTTACAATGGAATCCAGATTGGGGTGGGAAAATATATTAATAAAATCCATGAAACTAGTGGGCATGTTCATGAGATAGAATGACATAACCAGATACTTATATAAACCGTACCTACTTCAGAAAGTTTTATGAGGAATATTTGAAGGTATAACATGAACCTTGTGATATCTTAACCTCAAATAAATCTAAGAGAATACACTCACTTCACTGATATGTTCTAAGAGATCATCTATATAAGGAGAAGAATATGATTTTTTATAGTAATTTGATTCAATATCTATTAATCCAAAAAAATACTGAGGGTTACACCCACATTCTTGGTGTAAAGGAATGACCAACCCCATGTAGAAGTATTGTCCTGTACAAAACCCTTGGCCACTAAATCCTCAAGCTGCCTCTTAATCTCTTATGACATTATAGTATCTATCGGGAAAGAAGTAATGGATATCAGTGTAGTTCCATGAACTAGCTCAATAAAAAATTCTACATATCTCATAGGAGGAAGTCCAAAGAAGTCATTAGAGAAGAAATCTCTAAAATGATCTACTATATGAGGTAAATAAGCCTGATGTAGTCCTTGATTGTCCATATAAAGGATACAAATCAGGGCGGTCACATCAATTGGAAAAGAATCTATGATTCATCTCTAACATCCTATAAATTCAACCCACTAGTGTGAGTATAAGTACTTCACTCTGTTAACGTGAAAAATACCCTCCAACAATCACAATATTTATAGTCAAGATAGGGGACTAACAAATCCATTCCAAGAATGAAATCTAAATATGTAATATCAAGGATGAATAGGTCCCATAAGAAACATTAGTTTCCCACCTCAAGGGTACATTACATGAATTTTTATACACTCTCTGAATGTATATCCAATGGGGTGTCAAGAATCATCACTCCATTGAAGTACTCAATATCAAGCCCAAGGATTTCAACAATATCCACAGAGATAAAAGAGTGTAAATCACCCATGTAAAATAATGCAGATAAAATAGTAGAGTTACTAGAATAATACCTCAAATAGTGGATGGCCCAGCACCCTGCTCCTCTGGTATAAGTTTTACAATATACAACTAGTGGATCTATGGACTTATGTTGCAATCTAACCACCCAGAATGAGTCCACTCTGCTAGAACTTTTTTTCTAAATCCTAGATTCTCCCGCATGAACTGGTCCTTTTTATGTATGTTCATTAGTACTCCACCTACCTTAGTAGTGAGGTTCTCCTATTCCAACTCCCCATGGTGTGGGTAAAATTGATTCTCTCATATTGGGAACATGTGGGAAGGTCTTTCAAAAATACTAATGATGCCCCAATCTGCTATATCCTTGGCACTCAACAGGGTCTCTAGGACACTAGGGCTTCTAATGACAAAGATTTATGTACATGTGAAATATCACCTAATAGTTTGTGAGTGTCACCTATATGTCACTACTCATGCGTACAGTCTCAAAGTGTCACTTCAAACAATAGTCAAACCAGTAACCTATATTGGTTCAGAACTACCTCGACTCACTCTGTCATATTCTCTCATGTTTTTCTTAGTGTTGAGTGTTTGGTTCAATATATTTCACATGGTAATAAATTGGAAAATTTTTACCTAAGATCAAATAGGTTTCCTAATCCCATCCCTAAATCGGATCAATTTTGTTGAATCATCATTAGTATAGATATGTGAATAGTGTTTAAGCCCCATAAAATTAGGGGAGTAGGCCACAAAGGATATAAAATTTTACATTGGGTTCATGGACTCCATAGCATGATAATATCTTAGGGTTTTAGAAATAAAATAAGTGTAGAATCTTGATTGGAAATCCCCTTTAATTATTTCCCAATACTAACATATCTGGTACAGTATATCCCACTATTGTTTGTAATATCCTAGAAGCATATAAGAATCAAGATTCACTATCCTCTTATGAGATTTATCTAGGTTCATGATGATTTATAGGACTATCTCCATCCATACCTCTATAGACAAGGGGAAATCGTCCCCTAAAAAATTGGTGGATGATGCCGTTGAAGCTCATACAACAACTCTCCCATAAAAGGGGTAGATCATGGAGAACCTTGTGTAGTCTGTATAAGTCTCAAAAACTCCCCTAAAAACACATCATTATCAACATAATCAAGGATAGTTGGTGGTTACATAGTTGGAACTACTAGGGGTATCACTAGTGGCTTAGGTCCTTGCACCTTTGGAGCATTGTCATCCCCACCCTCTCAACGGATGACTAGAGGTGGTCATGGTGGCATAGCTCTAAAAATTCCAAACACACAACTGAGATATGTTTTGATAATATTAATGATTAAAAATACATAAATAAGAAATTTATAAGACTTAATATATAAAAGAAACACATATCTATCCACTATTAGATCTAGGTATGGGTTATAGGAACATTTATATAGAATATAGGAGACACTACCTACTACCCACTACAATGGTTGGGACTGGGTAAAGCTCCATCATATAGGTCCAAGGTCTTTATATACATAGTTTCAATTACAATTTATAGATGAAAAATTATTTAAATTTCAATTGGAATCCCTATTCAATGGTTATAATTTTATTTTATAATTCAATTTCATTAAATTTCATTATCATTTAAATAGAATTCCCCTTTAAATATTTGAACTATGTGGATTGCCACTTAAAATTTATAAGGGATCAAACACCTTATAAATTGGAATATGATATAAAATCAATAGAAACAACTCACTTATCACGTACCTACATGAAATTTATAACAAATCATGTATATAGAAAAAATAACAAAAACATGTTTCATGTAATGCATGTAGTAAGTTAACTTTGAATGGCATAATGCATGACATATAAATCCTATATGGTGCATAAAATAATGAATGATCTTGATTCCTTGTATTATCATAAAAAAGATAACATATAAACCTCAATCATAAAAATAAACATCACACATCACATGTGTCACTCAATGGTGAAATCAGGGAAACTATAATTAGAACAAACTAGAACATAATGTCCCATCCTTAGTAATTTAAACTTCCCTATATGTGGGTTAACTAATCTAAGGAAGAAATCATTACCAAATTATAAAGTATTTATAACTTCCTATCTAATATTCCCAAATGATAATATAAAATGAAATAAATATCTGATACCACTTTGTGATGCCCCAACCCAGATGCCACTAAACGCTGCTTCAAGCTGGTGAGACTCGTGGCCTCAAGCGTACCTCCTCATATGCCAGTGGATGAAAAATAGTCACAAGGTTAAAAGGTGGTATAATAGAGAGACTATACCCTAATGATCAACGTATCACAACGATGATAAGAATAGTTAAATATAAGAAGAAGAATAAATTGCAGACTACAGAAGGTAAGGAATCTAAATGTCATAAAAACCGATATCAACAATATTCAACATCATATAAAAAATGATGTAATTTCATGTATCTAAAAAGTGTAAATGTATAGGCATGGAAGTGGTAATGTAATATGATACAAGTTTCAATATAACAAAAATACCAAAAATACAATCTCCAATATCATCACGAGTTATAGCTCAATCATGTGCCCCCTGCTCCCACACTATAATCCAATCATGTATCAACCACTAGGTGCTTATGTAATGATCCAAAATATTATCAAGGAAAATTTACTTCATATAAGAATTGTATATGTTATAAAACACATAAATAACATATATAAACTAATAAAAATTTATTCTCATAAATTAATAAAGAAATAAGTGGTATTTGTAGAAATTAAGGGACCAATACCGATTGAATAATAACTCAACCCATATAATATTAACATGAACATTAAGAATATTAATCTTTAAAATAGAATATTATCCTCACTTATTAAAGTATAAATAATATTTACGCCTCTTATAAATTATAATATGATATAATTATATCATAGTATATGTAATTAAATGTTTTAAAATTGATAAATTAAGTGTTGATATTTTTTAAAAAAATAAATGTTTATTTATTAATTTATAACGATTATAATTTAATAAAACATAGTTTATTTATATAAGGTATATTTATAAATTAATATTTTGATGTCTGGTGATTATAATATTTGTTTATGAGACCTTAATTAATTTTTCAACGTGTTGTAAAATCTATTATAATATTAAAATTTGTATTTTTCAAAAAAATAGATATTTTATTTAATGATTAATTTTCTCATACATTGAAATATATTATCCCCAAATGGACTCAATTTTTAATTATACACATTAAAAAAAATTTATGGTTAATTTTTTGTATTTTTCTAAAATAGTTGATATTTTGGTGAACAGTGAAATACGACAATTTACAATATAAGATAAATACCTGGAGTTTTGAGTTATGGATGATTTATGGATGATGTAATACTATAATATAAAACTCTTCTTCATTATTTAATATAATTATTGATATGTTTTAAAACTGTTGGTTGTCTTGATCCAAACTAATAAAATAATGAATATAATAATAAAAACACCCCTCTCCACCCCAATAAATACCACTATCACCACCTATTCTCCTCACACCTCTAAAGCCTTTAAGCTTGTAAAAATTCTTCACAATACACTTCCCAAGACTCTCCCCGACATCACAGATCTTCTTTTGTCAAAAAAATTCCAAGCCAGCATGCCTTAAAGCAGTTCTCAAGGAGTTGAAATTCAAGATGTAAAATCCTCATTCATTCTCTTTTAATTTGATTTAATTTATTTTTATTTACTTATAATCTTCTTACCTAATATATCAAAAAATTCTTGGTTTCAAAAATATATTATATATACTATAATATTATTATTTCAATTGAATGTCCATAAAACCCCCCTTCCTCTCTCATTTTTTGTCTAAAAATTAAAACATCATCTGTGATGCATCGATTTACTACCATTATGAATGATGCATTTTTTTCCATTACCGCCTTCATGGATAGTAATAAAACCATTATTATTATTAAATAATATTTTATCATAAAAAATATATTCTATATAATGTTCTAGAACAAATATATAAGCATGATATTCAATTAAATGATATAAGTTTTTTATAGTCGTAAAAAGAAAAAAAAATAAATTAAATCATTTTCGTAAATATTTTATATAATGAATAATCCTCATACCATATATCCAAATGATATGTAAGATCATTTCATCTTCTTGATGTTTATTACTAAAAAATAATTATAATTCGGGAGAATTATTACCATTTTACATGAACTACCATAATTTTATACAAGCAAACCGATCATTAAAACCATGAAAACGAACACACACAAAATGATGAAATTGATCTATATAACTCAATAAAGTGTCCATGAATAATCATAATAAAATTATAATAAATAATATAAATTTATACTTGGGTTTTTTATAAATTAATGAATCTAATTTTTTTATCCATGATGTTAATGTGAAGAAATCATTTAGACACAAGGTAAGGGTATTTCTCGAACCCGACACCATTTATTTGGGTTATTCCTCTTTAATTCCATATTTTAGTGTGAATGTTCTTTCAATATTACTGAAACATAATGTAATTTTTCTTCCATTTTATTTGTGAGTATATACTTGTTTCCAATATTATTTTATGATCAATACAAATATTTTCAAAAAGAACACTTCTTTATAAAGCATATTTTGACTCATCTTGATTTGTTTCTTCTTCTCTCAAGAATGATGAATCTTATACCAAATATGTATTTAAATTTTCATTTTAGAACACCAAGTTTATTAATAATTTATTAAATCCTTATGAAAACCATTTATTTACATGGGTTAGTTCATGACTTTGATTTATATATTTTCTATGTGTCATGCATGATTATATAAATGTTATGTTGTGACAAGTGAGATATGAAATATATATCACTTCAATACATTCAGAAATGTGATGTATTTCAAGATATGATGTACAATATGCATGAAAATTATGATATATTTGTTCAAAATAATGATGTTTTGATTATGAAGTTATTTTATGAATGGACATGATGCTAGAATTGTTCCCAACTATGTGTGGTATTCGACAAATAAAACATGATGTTTAATTTTTATGCATTGCCACATTCCCTGACTATATCTAATGTTTACTCTCATGGTATTGATGATGGCCCTATGTCTATGTTATGAATTTAGGATTATACTCACCCGTTTTATATTGATTCATGTCCTTATCTATACTCTTATTTGGCTTCTATCTCACTCATTTCATTGATGTATACCCTCATGTGACTACATGTACATAAGAGATCATGAGAATTATAAGTATAAAGAAGAGGATTTTAAATAATTTTTTTTTTGTTTTATTTGGAATAAGTGATGTATGGTCCTAATTTTCCCATGATACTAATCCTATGGATCTTTATTTTTTAACACTATTATGTTTTTTATCCTTAAAATTATGTCATAGTTATATAAGAAAAGTATGGTAATAATAGTTTTAATTCTGGAATGGTTTACTTAATTTGTTAATTAGGATTATATAAAATTAGTTAAAACCCTTGGTATGAGACTAAGTATATTTAATGAGCCAAGAATATTTGTTTTGGAAAAAATTTAAACCTAGGGATCCCATAATATATGCCTTTAGAATGAATTACATTAAGGAATAAATTATACATGACGTGTTGATTTATTTTTTGTTCAAACCTTTTCTATTATAAAAAAATGGTTGGAACTAAGAGAAATAATGACAAAAACCATGTGAGTTACAATGAAGCAAATTCTTGAACAAAATCCCCAATGACTTAAGTAGTAGAGTTCAAAATTTCATTGTGATGCTTACCCAGATTTCTCATGCTATAAAAAATAAACTAAATAGTGTGTAATGTCCACCTTTACCAAAGAGGAAGCAATTGGATATCAATTTCTTTTGTGGTAATGACCAATGAAATTTAGTGGATCTTTTAAAATAGTAATTGCATAATGGTGGGTTAACTCAATGGAGAAGGTATTTTCATTGACCAACTTTTATGAGAAAGATTAGGTGACGCTAGTCGTCTATCAATTACATAGAGAGGCTGATCAGTCTTGGGCGTTGATTAAGAAATCCATGTTGAAGGAATAATTTGAAGAGATGGACGGTTTACACATTGAGAAAATAGTTTTTAACAATTATTTCCCTCGAAATCTTCGTAAACATATATACAGAGAATTCATAGAGATGAACAAAAAGGAAGGACAATCAGTCATGTATTATCAATAAAACATCACAAGGCTTGAAAGTTATTCTTGAGGTTTTGTTATTAACAATGATAGAAAAATAGATCGATTATTTAGTGTTTTAAAACCAAACATTTCAAATGCTCCAGCTATTGAGAATTTGGGAGTTATGAAAAGGTTTTTTGATGGGATCTCATAGTGGAGTTATAGTTTTAATAATGGTTCCATGTATATGGAGAAAACAAATGAATGATGGAATTTCAAACTAGAGGATCTAATGAAAAAGGATGAAAGAAATCTCAAATTATCACATGTCACAAATGTGGGAATAAGTAGCAAGGGAAATACCTCGAAGAGATGGGAAAATGATATAAGTGTCGGAGTGAAGGCCACCATACTAATGATTGTTGAAGATATATGATGAATTTGTCTAGTGTTATGGAATAAAGAAGAGCACCACCCATGGTTCAATGCTTCAACTATAGAGATAAAGGATATTTTGCAAGCCAGTGCACTAAACCTTGAGTTATCGAGGGTAATCAATGTTATCATCCATCAAATACAAAGGTTAAAGGGAAACTATATGCCATCTCTACAGCTAAATTTGCGAAGGAAAATGAAATCATACAAGATACACAACCTATTCAATCAATAATGGTAAATTAATTATTTGACTCTAGTCATATGAATTCTTTTATATCATCCATGTTTTCTAAAAGTTTTGAATCGAAGACCAAAAATATTGAAGTAGAGATATCTATAAAAACACCTAGTGGTGCGATCATTGAAACACAAGTGTTGGGTTCTCCTCCTATTGGATTATGTTGGATGATTATTCTAGAAATTCACATGATGGTTACCTTGGTGTAATTTGACTCTATACTGGTCATGGATTGGATCTTGTTATATAGAGAAAATACCAACTATCGGGAAAAGTAAATATCTTTTCAAATTCAGAACCATCCCATGATCCTCTAAAAATGAAAGGAATACCATCAATATCCTTGGTAAAACCCCTCAACATTATGGGTGATTATTCCCTATGAAGAAACATACTGCGATCAAATGGTTGAGTCATTTAAAGTAATCAAAATGGAAGAAATTACCATTATAAGGGAATATAGTGATGTATTTCTTGAAGATTTACCACGAATTCCACCAGAATGTGAGGTAGAGTCCTCAATAAAACTAATAATTTGGGATAAACCTATCTCAAAATTATTATATAGGATGTCCTCTATAGAACTAGAGGATTTAAGAAAGAAGCTACAGAGTATTTGGACAAAGGTTACATATGACCTAGTGAATTGACTTGGGGTGCACCTATATTCTTTTTAAAGAAAAAGGATGGATAAATGTGGAAGTGTATCGATTATGGGGAACTCAACAATATCACCATAAATAACAAGCGTCATATTCCAAGTATTTATTAAATTGTTTGATCAACTATGATGGGCTCACTACTTCTCAAAGGTGAGTCTTAATTTTCGATATCATCAAATCATAGTAAAGAAGGAAGATATTTACAAGTATACTTTATGCACATGGTATTAGCACTATGAGTTTCTAGTGATTACCTTAGTATATAACAATCCCCCTATGATATTCATGGATTTTATGAATAGAGTATTTAGTTACTACCACAAAAAATTTGTGGTAGTTTTTGTCGATGATATTCAAATCTACTCTAAGATCAAGGAAGAACATAAATAACATCAAAAGATTGTGTTGGTTAATTTATAGAAGGATAAATTGTATTCCAAGTTTATCTAGTGTCACTTTTTGATGTAGAAAGTCGCATTCTTGGGACACATGATCATACATGAGGGAATTTATATGGAGCCTTCAAAAACAATGGAAATTGAGGAATGTCTCAAACCAACTAGTGTCGTGGAAACACATAGTTTTCTAGGATTAGTAGGGAACTACCAATGTTTTTTGTAAAATTTCTCATGATTTTATATCCTACTAACTATGTTAACAAGGAATGGTATAACGTATGTATGGATGGATGGATGTAAGTAAAGTTTCATTGAGCTAAAGAAAAGGCTATTCACTGCACTTGTACTCACATTACCAAGATGTGGAGAACGTTTTGTGATTTATAGTGATGCTTCGAGGAAGATATTGGTTTGTGTACTCATTCAGGATGATAAAGTGATATCCTACACCTCATAAAAGTTGATGATCGACGATTACAACTACCCAAAACATGATCTGGAGCTAGCCATTGTTATTTTTGTCTTCAAAATATGGAGGAACTGCCTCTATTGTGAAAACTGTGAAATATATACCAATCATCATAGTATAAAGTATATATTCACATAGAAGGATCTCAATATTCATAAATGTAGATGGGTTGAGATGATCAATGATACAATGGAGCTATTCACTATCATCTTGAGAAAGAAAACAATTATCTAATGCCCTTACCAGAAAATAACCTGCTACCCTATCCACAATGCGGATTGAGAAATACCCTATCATCATGGATATGTAATAGATATATTTTGGAATCAAAAAGTTAGGGAATACATCCTACCTTGACCACATGATTTCCCAACCATCTTTCCAAGAGAAGATCAAGGAGGCACAAAGGAATGGTTTCGAGCTTTAAAATAAGTTGAATGCGATAAAGGAAAGGTGTAACGCCCTAACCCCAGAAGCCCAGAGTCAGTGCATTATTACATAACATTGGAATGATCACAAAATATCATGTCTTGAAAGAAAGATTATTTTAGTAGCCTTGGAAGTACTAGATACATTTATAGGGTTTACATTACATCATAAAATGGAAAACTACATCAACATTGTTTCCATATACAACAATGAGATCACATAGAATATCCCAGCAGATTTTTAATAATATACTTCTTCAAATCCTGGGAAAAATAAAACATAGAAAGGGGTGAGCTCAGATGCTCAGTAAGGGTAACTATATAGTGGAAGCTTTCATAAATAAGAAAAAACAATTAAGGCAATGTATAAAACTAAAATAAAACACTTTTCAACATAAACTTCATCATAATATAAAAAATATAAATCAAAATAATTCCATTTACTTACTCACATGGATATTCTACTAGTCAAATAATCACTTGCAATATCAATAGCCACTTTCATAATGATGGAATGCATAATGCCAGACTTTCATAACCACATAGTCAAGGCCTTGTGCAAAGAAAAAAAATAAGACATTGTCAAGGCCTTCTGCTAATACACTAGTTTGTCTCATAATAACTATAGATGCATTGAAGAGATATAGAGAGATCCACCCATCACTTACTCTGTCCAATGCATTCCTCAAATGAAAAGTTTTAAACATAACATAAACATTCGTATTAAAACTATCATACGAAATGTCAATACTTTATCTATAAACCATGAATGGGGTAAAAATAACACATCCATAGTCAAACATATCACAAAACCTTCAATACAATATGGAAGTTTTGTATCATAATAAATCAACTTCAAATAATCTGAAAATCCATCAATGGATTTTGACATAGATGAAATCAAAACCTTTTTTTAGAGAAATACCGCTTTCTATTTTGAAATCATTTAAGAGTCAAATAATTATAAAGAAATCATTTATTTTGAAAATATTAGAATAATAATTTTAGGAAATCTTTGATGATATTATAATGGCGGAAAATATCCACACCCGCCGTATAAGTTTAAAAAACATTCTTACCTTAATTTATTCGAAAAGGTCATAATGTACCTTGTTAGAAAATGACAGAAAGATTACTTTCAAACCATTTTATAAAAAGTAAAACAAGGGTATAAATGAATTTAAACCATAGTCTAGTAAATAGTAAAAAAAAATTGGAATAAATTTTTAAGAAACATGGTTGTGGATGATAAAGAGGTCCCAGTAGATACTTACGTAAAAACAACCTCGGATAATAAAGAGATTGGGAAATTAACTCTTACCTTTACTTTTCCACGGTCAAGGGTAGGTTAACCAACTGTATAATGGTTAAATAATTGTAATTAAATTATACAATAATCATATACATTAATATGATATTATATATGATCTTTTAACATTGTTTTGTTAATAATATCATAGTATTATCGTCGTTTCATGTGTCCACTGATTCATTCTCCTTTATATTATTTGTTACGAAAGTAATGTTTTTTATGGATAAGATATATATTATTCATATTCAAAATGATATTATTTCATTAAAAATTATTTTTAATCATCTAATTAAAATTAATCTTGAATGGATACGATGGGGAATGAATCTTATCATGTTCGTGGAGACGGTAATCCATACGTACGCATGAGTGACAATATCATTCTTTTGAAATTAAAATAATATATAATTCGATGGTATATAATATATAAAGAATTTGTATCATTTTATATTTATTATTTATATCAATTACTCTTATTTATTATACCCATCCAAATAATAATGTATTGAATAACCATTACACCACGACGTGGAGAAGGTAAGCCATACGTACGCACGTATGGTGACATGTCATTAAAAGGATGGATAGAACAATGAATATGGTTATACCATATTTATAATAACATCACAATATATAGAATATACTGGAGTTATTATCTTGTAATGAAAAAAACACAGAAAGAGGAAGTGGAAGAAGAAAGGAACTTGAAAGAGGTGATTAAATATTTACATCTTATTCAGTTTTTCCTTTTGATTTGATCGAAAGGGATCCTTAGGTTGGCTTTATGACTAAAGGAAGGCCTATAGAATGAAGGGAAAAAAATTTATAGGGTATTTGGTAAGGGTTTTACCGAGCCAAATGGCTTTGAAGGTGTGAATTAGAGAGAAGGGGAGTTCCCTTTTATAAGAGGGGTTAGGGGCACCTTAGGAAAAGCTAGAAATATTATTTTATAATAAAATCATTTTCGGTTTATAATGGATCCAAAATAAATTTTTTAAATGATAAGGTGGGGATAGGTCAAAAACCACTCAACCAATAGGTTTTAGACAAGTTTTGGTCTCTATATTAACCTTATCTTTTAGATTTAACTCTTAGTTAAACAGTTTGACATTTACCATGTCTCTTTGTATTTTTATATTATATGGTTAATAAACATAATATAAACATACAAGAGAACCCCAAGTGGTTAATTAATGATACAACTATCATTATATAAGTCTTTTTTCTAAACCTTAGATTTTTAGGAATATAATATCAATTAATAATATAATATTTTTAAAAAAACTCTTTTATATCAATTTTGACACTATTTGTTATTTTGGTTTTGGTAAATTCATAACAGCATTATTACTTAGAAGAAAATTCATCTAACCAACCCTATCATGTCATATTGACCTAGTAAATTTTTTTTAATTCATAAAAAGTCTCAAATTACATTTATTTTGATATTTATAATATCAATTAATTTAATATTTCATTAATTAGGTAATTACTGCATCATCATTGTGTCATACATAAATTAAATTATATAATGTCTAAAAAATATAAATAAAATACCATTATGTAGAAAATATTTTTATCTTTATAATTTATATTTATAGAAAAATTTATATTATGTGTAACCCGATATTAAAAATGGTTTAATTATTAAAATTTGAATTTAACACTTTTAACTCTTCTTTGAATTAAATAATAATAAATGTCCTAATCTCATCCAAGTGGACCAAAGAGGTTCATATTTTATTCCTAAGGTTTCTTTTGGTTGAATTATTCTTATCTAATAGAATTAGGACATGTGTTAGGGAAATAATAATATCATTTTTACCCTTAATTACCCTATTTACTTTTAACCGTGGTAAATAAAAGTAAAAAGTTACTATTCACCAAAAATTATTTTCATCTTATTAAACCACATTTTACCTACTGATATCAACCGTGCCTCTCATATTTTTAAAATTAAACTCACAAAAGTGGTAAAATTAGCTTTTAAGTAAATTTTAAAATTCTCCTAAAATAAATTTAAACAAAATAAATAATTATTTAAATAAAAATTCATTTTTAAACTATAACTCAGTGTTTTCACTATTCATCAAAAATTGAAAGTTTTCATAAAATTACCAAAAATTCACCCTAAGCTAATTTTGATATTCTGAATCCATATATGAAGTCCATTTTAAAAGATAAAATTTATAAAATTTCAAAAAGTGGGTATTACTATTCATAACAGCAAGTTTGATTGGTTGTGGTGTGTTAGAACTCGAAGTTGCATACAACACACGCTAAATTATTATTCAAAGAGAAGCGTACTATGGAAGCTCGTGGATTTACATTCTACCCACCTTCAAATAATTTTTTCCTCATAATTTCTAGAGTATTACTGTATAAAAAGACTTGGGTGGTTCTTCATCATAAGTTCCTCAGGTTCCTACATTGCCTCTTCCATCTTATGGTTTCTCCATAGAACCTTTACCAGAAGAGTTGTCTGGTTTATCAACACTTGTTCTCTTGTATCAAGAACCTTGATAGGCTTTTTAAAATAATACAGATTGGGTTCCAGTTATAATTCCTCATAGGTAAGTAAATGCGTTGGGTCAGACATGTATTTTCTCAATAGTGATACGGTGAACACGTCGTGAACTTTGGAGAGACTTGGCGTCATTGCCAAATGGTATGCTAAATCCCCAATTCATTCTAGAATTTGAAAATATCTAATGAAACTGGGACTCAATTTACCCTTCTTTCCAAAATGTATAACTCCCTTCCATGGAGGTACCTTCAAGAAAACATGATCTCCTTACAGAAATTCAATATCCTTCCTTCGGTTATCAACATAGCTCTTCTATTTACTTTGAGCTGCCTTGATGTGGTTTTAGATTACCTTCACCTTCTCCATCGTTTCCTCCACAAGTTCTGCGCCTAAGTGTTTTCATTCACCAACATCATCCCAACAAGTTGGAGTGTGACATATATTTTCATATAATGCTTCATATGGTGCAATTTGAATACTTGAATGGAAGCTATTATTATAGGAAAATTCTACTATAGTTAAATATTGATCTTGCATACCTTGAGAGTCCAGTGAGAATGATCTCAACATGTCCTCTAAGGTTTGAATAGTCTGTTATGATTGTCCATCAGTTTGGGGGTGGTAGGCAGTGCTTAAACAAAGTTTAGTATCCATGGCATTCTGAAGACATTTCCAGAATCTTGATGTAAAATGGGGATCAAAATCAGAAACAATCGATAGTGTTACTCCATGAAGTATTATAACTTCATTAATATATAGTATTGTTAAAAGTTCAAGTGGTAAATCTTCTCTTATAGCAAGAAAATTTGTTGACTTGGTAAGACCATCAACAATGACCCATATTGCATCATTCCTTATAAGAGTCTTTGGTAGCCCCATGAAAAAGTCCATCGTAATACTATCTCATTTCCACTCAGGTATGGGAAGAGGTTTCATAACTCCTCTAGGTAGTTGCCTTCCATCATTCACTTGTTGACAAACCATACATCGTGACAAAAAATCAGCAATCTCCCTCTTCATGTTGTCCCACAAAAAATGTTCTTTCAAATATCTATACATCTTAGTGATACCAGGGTGTATAGAGAAATTGGAGCTAGGATCATCATCCAATAATTCCCTTTTTAGATCAGGTATATCGGGAACACAAAGTCTCGTCCCAAATTTCAAAATTCCATATTCATACAAAGAGTCACTCAATCTCCCATCATTCACAGCTCAATCTTCTTTTGAAACTCCTCATCATCAACCTAAGAAATTTTTATCCTTTCAAGTAAAGATGGTTTGGAAACCATTTGAAAAAGCATTAATGTTTCAACTTTCATGGCTATCCCCATATCCATCTTTTCTAGATCCATGAAAATAGGATCCCTTTCTACTCTCATATTGTTTAAAACTTCAAGATTCTTTCTACTCAAATCATCTTCCACTTTATTTTCCTTCTCGGGGTGGTAATGTATAGTGAAATCACAATCCTTGAGTAGTTCAAACCATCGTCTTTTCCTCATGTTGAGTTATTTATGTGATAAAATATACTTCAATCTCTTGTGGTTGGTATATATCTCACATTTTTCACCATAGAGAGAATGTCTCCATATCATCAAATAAAAGATTAAAGATGCTAACTAGAGATAATGAGTAGGATAGTTTTGCTCATGAATTTTTAGTCGTCGTGATGCGTAGGCAATAACCCTGTCATTCTGTATAAGGACAGAACCAATTCCTTTCTTTGAAGCATCATAATAAATAAAAAACCCATCATTCCCTGATAGTAGAGTCATTATAGGATAATTGAATAATATTCTCTTAAATTCTTCAAAACATTATTCACACTCTTTTTTTCAAACAAATTTAACCCCTTTTTGTGTGATCTTTGTTAATGGTTTAACCAACCCGTCAAAATTCGAGATAAAACACCAATAATAACCTGCTAAACCAATAAAACTACGTACCTCAGTTATAATCATTGGTGTTGGCCATTCTTGTATTTCTCTTGTCTTAGAAGTATCAATGGAGATTACATCCTTAGAGATGATATGGCCAAGAAAAGAAATCTCCTAAAGCCAGAATTCACACTTTCTAAACATCCCATATAATTATTGTCTTCTAAGAGTTTTCAGGATAATGTTCAAGTGATTTTCATGATCTTTGTAGACTTTAGAGTATAAAAAGATATCATCAATAAATAACACTACAAAGTCATCAAGATATTCTTTGAAAACTCTATTCATTAGATCCATGAAGTTAGAGGGTTCATTAGTCAATATTAATGGAATTACTGTAAACTTTTAATGCATGTACCTAGTTCGAAATGTTTTTTTCAGAATGTCTTCCTTCTTCACACAAAACGGATGATATCCAGATATAAGTTCAATCTTTGAAAATTATTGAGCTCCATGAATTTGGTCAAATAAATCATCAATGTGAGGTAGGGGATACATGTTCTTTATTGTTATAGCATTGATCTCCCTGTAGTCAATGCACAACCTCATAGATCCATCTTCCATCTTAACAAAAAGGACAGGGGATCCCCATGTAGAAACACTAGGTCAAATAAATCCCTTATTACTCAATTCTTCTAGTTGTTTCTTTAGTTCCACTAATTCCACAGTGGCCATTCTATAAGGGGTCTTTGATATGGGCCTTGAACCAGGAAATAAATCAAGGGAAAACCCATATTCTCATTTCGGAGGATGTCTAAGTAAATCTTCTAGAAACACATCAACATATTCTTTTAAAATTGGTACATCCTCTATTTGAACATTATTTTCCTCGCCCACAGTTATTTCATTCCCTTCCTCCCCAATAATTGAATTTAGTTGAGCTACTGGGGGTGGATCTAGATAAGAATTAGTTGGTGATGATTTTACTCTAATGATAAGGTGTTCTTTATCATCGTCATCAAAAATAGTAACCTCTTTAATATTAAAATAAATTTTTAAATCATGGTCCGAAAGACAATCCATAACGGGGATTATATCAAATTAAATAATGGGTATGACGATGAGATTGGGAGATAAAGAATATTTATATGCCCTAATGGGGACTGATTCACAAAACATTATTGCAATGATACTTCCCTTAGGAGTTTTGACTGTAGACTCCCATGTTAAATCAAATTGGAAATACCTAATTTTCTTAGCAAACAAGGAAGAAATGAAACAATTCAATGATCCAAAATCAAATAAAGCATTTTCTAAACTCAAGGAAACCATTAAATTACCTACCACTACGTCTTTCAGTGCTTTAACCCCAGCAGTAGTGATGGAATATGATTGGACTTGATCCCTTGGCCTTTTTGAGGTAATTTTCCCTAAATCATAGGACATTCATTTGCCTAATTTCCCATCTCCCTGCAATTGCAACATTGAACATTGGTAGCGTCTTTCATTCACATAAAATCACCAGCAATATGGCCTTTCTATCCACATTTTTAGCATACTCCTTTTCCTTTTAGACTGGCACTAGGGTGCTTCCTTCCACAATTATCACAGGGTGGAAATTCAATTCTTCCCTTCTTCATGGTTTCCTTATTTCCTTTCCTGGAGTGTTTAGCATATCTATTATTCTCTTGATCTTTTTTAAAGTTAGAAGACTTAGAGAATTTCTTTTCTTATTGGATAGAACATGAGATAATATCTTCGTACAATGAGAAGGATTGTGATACTAATGCTCAACGGATAAATGGTTTTAACCCATCAATGAAACAATCAATCTTACATCTTGGGTTATGTATATAATCTGCAGTATGCCTCGCTAACTTTGTAAATTTCGCTTCATACTTTGTGACATTCTCATCCTCTTTTTTCCTCAGACTTAGAAATTTCCTTTCCATATCTGCTCGATGGTCATGAGGAAAGTATTTTTTAATGAAAAACTCTTTAAACTCCCTCCATTCCATATTTGACACTTCATAATCTTCCTTTGTGTTTTGAATCAATGACCACCATTGATCAGCATCTCCAGTGAGGCAGTAAACTGCAATGAAATTTTTTTTCTTTCGCTACTCCCCAAGGAATGGAATATTCTCTATAAGGAATTTATCCATTGCTCAGATACTCGTGGATTTGTACCCCCATTGAATGTTGGTGGTTTTTTCCTCATGAAGAGATCTTACATTGATCCTCCATGATGCAGATGAGGGTGCTCTATACGGGTAAGGTTATTGTTAATAACCAGAGTGAGTTGTCCCAGTATGGTGATTAGTTGATCAGCACTAGTTGCATCACCAGCTCCACTATAATTATCTTGAGTAGGAGGTAAATAACTACAAGGAGTGCGTGCATTGATACGGTTTCCATTCCTTCCACTAGGTGCCATTTCTAAACAATGGCATAAACTAGATTAGTTTATGAATCGCAATACATAAATCCAAACTTGTAAAACACTTAACATAAATTGAACAGTTTATGGATATAATCCATAATCATAAAAAAAAATCTTTGAGGAAGTATATAGTCATAAATCCATCATAATGGTTTTTAAAGAAAATGATAATTATCCTAATCATATCCCCTAGGAGTGTTGTAACCAAGAGTGCAGCAAGGCCTATTGTCGTGCACTTATTCATGTTCGAGTCTAGCTCAAAGCGGTGTTTTCAGGTTTTACCCCTAGGTACATCTGTTTGAAATCCGCCTCTACCTACTCATATCCATAAAGGGATGTATTTCTTGTAAAACACACAAAATCTCAATAATACTAAAATTTTAGGAAGTTCTTCTATACTAATCCTCAAAGCCTATTTTAGGGCCATGTGCTCTAATCAGAGTTTATCTAAATCTAGTTTCCATGGTTTTTACTAAACTTCCTCCGATACCAACTGTAATGCCACAAACACAGAAGCCCAGAGTCAGTGCATTATTACATAACATTGGCATGATCACAAAATATCATGTCTTGAAAGACCGATTAGTTTAGTAGCCTTGGAAGTACTAGATACATTTATAAGGTTTACATTACATCATAAAATGGAAAACTAAAATAACATTGTTTCCATAGACAACAATGATATCGCATAGAATATCCCTTCAAGTTAGTCATAATATACTATTTTTCATCCTAGGAAAAATAAAACATAGAAAGGGGTGATCTTAGATGCTCAGTAAGGATAACTATATAGAGGAAACTTGCATTAATAAGTAAAAACATTTAATGTAATGTATAAAACTAAAACAAAATCCTTTTCAACATAAAATTTATCAAAATATGGAAAATATAAATCCAAATAATTCTATTTACTTACAAACATGGATATTCTACTAGTCGAATAATAACATGCAATATCAAGAGACACTTTCATAATGATGGAATGCATAATGCCAGACTTTCATAACCACATAGTAAAGGCCTTGTGCCAAGACTAAAAAAATACTTGTTCAAGGCCTTGTGCTAAGACACTATTTTTTCTCATGAGACCTACTGATGTATCTAGGAGCTATAATGGGCTCCACCCATCACTTACCAAATCCAATGCATTTCTCACATGAAAAGGTTTAAACATAACATAAAAATTCGTATTAAAACTAGCGTACGAAATGCCAATAAATTATCTATAAACCATGAATGGTGTAAAAATAACACATCTACAGTCAAAAAAATCACAAAACCTTCAATAAAATATGGAAGTTTTGTATCATAATAAATCAACTTCAAATAAGCTTAAAATCCATCAAAGGATTTTGACATAGATGAAATCAAAACCTTTGTTAGAGAAATATCTCTTTCTATTTTGAAATAATTTAAGAGTCAAATAATTAAAAAGAAAACATTTATTTTGAAAATATTCTTATAATCTTGTAAGGAAAGCTTTTATGATGTTATAACAGGGGAAAATAGCCACACCCTCCATATAAATTTAAAAAAACATTCTTTCCTTAATTTTTTCGAAAAGGTCATCAAGAACCTTGTTGGAAAACGACAGAAATATTACTTTCAAACCATTTTATAAAAATTCAAACAAGGGAATAAATGACTTTCAAACATAGTCTAGTAAATATTAAAAATGTTTTGGAATATATTTTTATGAAACATAGATGTGGATGATAAAGATGTCCCAGTAGATACTTACGTAAAAACAATCTCGGATAATAAAGAGATTGTGAAATTAACCCTTACCTTGTACTTTTCCTTGGTCAAGGGTAGTTTAACCTCCTGTATAATGGTGAAATAATTTTTATTAAAGTATAAAATAATCATATACATTAATATGATATCATATATGATCTTTTAACATTTCTTTGTTAATAATATCTTAGTATTATCGTCATTTCGGGTGTTAGCTAATTCGTTTTCGTTTATATGATTTGTTATGTAAGTAATGTTTTTTATGGATAGTATGTTTATTATTCATACTCAGAATGATATTAAGTCTTTGAAAATTATTTTTAATCATCTAATGAAAATTATTCTTGAATGGATACCATGGGGAATGAATCTTATTGCGTTCATGGAGACGATAATCCATACGTACGCACGAGTGACAATATCATTCTTTTGATATTAAAATAACATATAATTAGATGGTATATCATATATGCAGAATCATTATCATGTCATATTTATTATTTACATCAATTACATATCATTATTATAACTATCCAAATAATAATGTATTGAATAACAATTACCCCACGACGTCGAGACGGTTAGTCGTACGTACGCACGTATGGCGACATGTCATTCAAAGGATGGATAGAACAATGAATATGTTTTTACCATATTTATAATAACATCAAAGTATATATAATATACTGGATTTATTATTTTATAATGGAAACGACAAATAAAGAGGGTGTGGAAGATGAAAGGAACTTAAAAGAGGTGATGAAATATTTACCTCTACTTCAGGTTCTTCCTTTTGATTTGATCGAAAGGGATCGTTAGGTTGGATTTATTACTAAAGAAAGGCCTCTAGGATTAAGGTAGGACAGTTTAGAGGGTATTTGGTCAGGGTTTGGATGAGTCAAATGGATTTGATGTTGTGAATTAGAGAGAAGGGGGAGTTCCCTTTTATAAGAGGGGTGAGGGGCACATTAGGAAAAGCTAGAAATATTATTTTATTATAAAATAATTTTCGGTTTATAATGGCTCAAAAATGAATTATTTAAAGGATAAGGTGGGTATGGGTCTAAAACCACTCAACCAATAGGTTTTAGAGAGTTTGGGGTTACTATATTAACCTTATCTTTTAGATATAACTCTTAGTTAAATAGTTTGACATTTACCATGTCTCTTTGTATTTTTATATTATATAGTTAATAAACTTACAATAAACTTCGAAGAGAACCTCAAGTGGTTCATTAATGATACTCCTATCATAATATAAGTCTTCTGTCTTAACCTTATATTTTTAGGAATAAAATATCAATTAATAATATAATATTTGTTTTAAAAACTTTTTTATGTCAATTTTGACACTATTTGGTATTTTATTTTTTCTAAATTCATAACTGCATTATTACTTCGAAAAAAATTAATCTAACAAACCCTAACATGTCATATTAACCTAGAAAATTATTTTAATTCCTAAAAATTCTCAAATTACATTTATTTGGATATTTATAATATCAATTATTTTAATATTTAATTAATTAAGTAATTACTGCATCATCATTGTGTCATAAATAAATTAAATTATTTAATGTCTAAAAAATATAAATAAAATACCATTATGTAGGAAATATTTTTATATTTATAATTAAAATTTATAGTCAAATTTTTTTTATTTATAACCCTGTATTAAAAATGCTTTAGTTATTGAACTTTAAATTTAACACTTCTTTGAATTAAATAATAATAAATGTCTTAATCTCATCCAAGTGGACCAAATAGGTTCATATTTTATTCATAAGGTTGTTTTTGGCCACATTATACTTATCCAATAGAATTAGTAAATGTTTTAGTGTAATAATAATATCATTTTTACCCTTAATTATCCTATTTACTTTAAATTGTGGTAAATAAAAGTAAAAAGTAACTATTCACCAAAAATTATTTTCATCTTATTGAACCACATTTTACTTTCTGATATCTACCATGTTTTTCAGATTTTTGAAATTAAACTCTCAGAAGTTGTAAAATTAGGTTTTATATAAATTTTCAAATGCTTCTAGGAGGTGGGTAAAAGACGATAAAAGTTCAATAAAATTTCTATATATCTAAAATTATTATAAACTGACTCCATTGAATTAAATTGAACTTATATAAGTATTATGTATCTATTTTGACCTAAAATAAATTTAAATAAAATAAATAATTATTTAAATAAAAATTCGGTTTTAAACTATAACTTAGTGTTTTTCAATATTCATCAAAAATTGAAAGTTTTTAGAAAAACACCAAAAATTCCCCCTAAGCTATTTTCAATATTCTGAATCCATAAATGAAGTCTGTTTTGAAAGATAAAATTTATAAAATTTTAAAATGTGGGTATTTCTATTCATTATGACTAGTTTGATTGGTTTTGGTGTGTTAGAACTCGAAGTTGCATACAAGACACGCTATTGTATTATTCAAAGAGAAGCGTATTGTGGAAGCTTGGGGTGTTACAAAAGAAAGTTCCAAGAGTTATGTACCACTGAGGATGGTGTGATTTAGTTTATAATTAGGTTGTGTGTCCCTTAATTACCTAAGATAAACTTGGATCTATTGGATAATGCACATATCTCACCTTTCTCAATCCATAATGGAAGTACCAATATGTACCATGATCTCTGAGAAAACACCTTGTAGGATAACATAAAGAAGAACATTGTGAAATATATCTCTAGGTGCTTGATATGTCATAAACATAAAGTAGAGGTACATAAGTACAAAGGGATGAGGAAACCATTTATTATACCCATGTGAAAATGGTAGAATTTCTCTATGGAATTTTTCATTGGTCTCCTAAAGACATTAAAAGGAACAAACAGATATGGGTTGTGATGGATTGACTAACTAAGAATTCTAAATTTATATTTATTCATAAAGATCTATCACTTGAAAAACATTCAATGATATATGTAAAAGAAGTGTTGAGGTTGTATGGGGTTTCACATTAGATCATCTCTGATCATGATAAAAGGTTCAAATCTAAATTACGAAGAAGTCTTCAATATAAATTATGTACTGAATTGAATTTTAACATGACATATCACCCCCAACCTGATGTCCAATCTAAAAGGACTATTTTGATAATCAGAGAAATTATAAGAGCCTACTAGATGGATTTAAATGGAGGATGGGATCTTCATATCCCATTTTTATTTCTCATACTAAAATATCTTCCTCTTGAGTATTCAGATTTCTCCATATAAAGCTATGTACGGAAAGAGATGCAAAAAATTTAACTTGTTGGGATTAGGTTAGTGAAAAAAACCTACATGGACCTGATCTTAAGTAAGATATAGCAGAGAAGGTACAAATCCACTAAGTAGGTTATGGATTTTTTAATTAATGAATCTAATTCGATTATCCATGATATTAAAGTTAATAAATCATTCAAACATAAGGTATGGGGATTGTTGGAACCCAACTCCTTTTCTATGGGTTATTCCTCTTTCATTCCAAATTTATGTATGGATATTCTTTTATTGTTCCTCAAACAGAAATTAATTGTTTTTTCCATTTATTTTAATGAATATAAATGTTTCCAATATGACTATAGAACAAATAAAAATATTTTTCCAAAAGAAACATTCTTTCTAAATCATATTTTAAATCCTCTTGAATTATTTCCTCTTCGCTCATAAATGGTGAATCTTATACCAAATATATATTTAACTCTGGGAACCACAATTTTATTCATGATTGATTGAATTATTATGAAACTGATTGCATTAAAATGGATACTTTTGAAATTTTATTGATATATGTTCTATGTGTCATGCATGATTATGTAAATGTTATGTTGTGATAGTTGCACCCAGAATTATTGTTTTACAACATTTTTGAATTTGATGCTATATTTGTTTCACAATGATAATGTTATGGTCATGCACTTGTGTTATGTGCAGACATGATGCCATATTTTTTCATAACTATGTATGGTATTTGACCAGTATCACGTGATGTTTGATTTTTATGCATTTCCAAATTCAATGCCATTATATATTTCATCATATAATGGTTATGATGATGATCCTATGCTTATGTTATGATGATTATTATTATTATACTCACCCATATAATATTAATTCATGTCCTTATCAGTCTTATTACTATGTTGTTATCTCACCCCTCTCTTTGATGTATATCCTTAGATGACTACATGTACTAAAGATATCCTGATAATTAAAAGGATAAATAATAAAATTTTAAATAATTTTTTTTGTTTTATTATGCATAAGAGATGTATGTTCCATATTTTTGGAAGATAATAAACTTCTAGATCCTGGTTTTGTAACACTATTTTGTTTTTTCTTTAAAATGATTTAATATTTATGTAAGAAAAGTTGGGCCATGATAGCTTTCCCCTGTATCTATCTTCATAAACATAGTTACGCCATGTACCATCAGCAGCCTAGATAGGGTGTGAGATAAAATCAGCAGTCCACCACCAATGGTGTCTATATGTATCTAATCAGTGCATACAATATGAGTAGTGTATAGATATATTAGTAAGAAATAATAATATTTTTAAAGGATTGGATCTAGTTCGTGAAGGATAGAAGGTTTACACTATATGCTTTAGCCACTACTACAATGTTTCTGAACAACTTACCATATGTATACATATATATGGTCTCTATTTTTAGTGATATATAAATACATATATATGCATGCAGCTACTGGACTAGAAATGACGTGTAACTCAGGATTCCATAATTAGTAGCCTGATTCTCACAAGTATCAATGGACACCATCCCTGGTATCTCAAGAATAATGGATGCAATGCCTAGTTCCATAACAATATGGTTACCATACTCAAATCACAATAGTGAAGTTTTTCATGCTCGTATATCATAATCATAATTTTCTCTATACCAAGCATCATATCAATAGGGCCACCATGCCTAAATTATATCAATGGGGTCTTTGTGACTGAATCATAACAATAAGGTATACATGCCTATATCATAATAGTTGGGCCGCCATCCCCGAATCATGACAATAGTTTTTCCATGCCCATATCAATATATTATGGTTTCAATTGCCATATCATAAATATAGGGTATTAATGACCGTTCATTATAATTCATAAGGGTATCAATGCCCATATATCACAATATTAGAAGGTCCATTATTCCAATTTATCATTATAGTTATAAGTAGTCAAAGGATTTAGTATGATCCAATAGGTAGTTTATAATTCATTATCATTCAACATTAACAAGGGTGTAACCATTGTACTACTTAATCAAGTGATGTGGTCATACCACTTACTTATATTTAATACATTATATTCATCATGATTAGAAGTCACACCCAAACAATATAGATGATGGTTTTTTCATTTATACAATTATAATAACAATGAATATTTCATTGGCACACCTTAACGGGTGGAAAAAGTTGAAGGGGTCTAATAGAGTCATTAGCATTGAAATTTATGAATCTAATTGAAGAAAAATTAATTTCAGGGAAAAAAATAAGGAAACATTCCTTTGGAACACAAAACATATTATAAAACATCTGAAATTTGAGGGGTAAATACAAGACTACTTGTCGTGTTCCTGTAGAGGGGAACTCTTCCACTATCATTCTTTGGTTTTGTCCAGATTATAAGAAAAAAATGAACTAATTGCTTTGGAAAAGGTTATATGATCCTACATAAAAATAAATCCATAAATATAAATAAAAATGAATAATGGTTCAAGATGAATAAATTAATCACCAGTTCGCATCCAATGAGATGATCATAAATCAAATTAGATCCCAGATGGGGTATTTATCCAGAAACATTGCTTATGGGAGGAGGAGATCAAATGGGATGAAGAAGGTTGTTTCCCTTTGGAATGAAGAAAATAAAATAGGGGTTTATGTTAATATAGTTTCAATGGAAAATGGTTATTGTTTCCTACTTTTAGGGGTCATACGGTTTGTCCACACTATTGTCCAAACCAAGTGCCAACTATGAGCCACGAACCATCTCAAATCCCTCCTAGAATTCTCATGAGAATGTTTTGTGAAACCATGCTAAAATGATGTTATTTACCACTATTAAAAAAATTAAGATCCCCCACATGGGTTTTTACCATGGTTTTCATAGTTAGGGAAAACCATATGGCCCACTTCTGCAGACTGAATTGCCCCACACTGTTAGGAGAAAACTTGCGGACTAGGATGCACTGTTTCTTCTGACTGTGTGGTTTTTTGATTTCTTCCATCGGCACAATTCCTAGTATATAAACAAGTCTAGTCTCTCTATTTACTTTTAAACCTCACTATTAATATATATTTGGAGAAAACAAGGAATTAAACCAATTAATAAATGATATGTACCTCATAGAAAAATCATGCTCTTTAAAAAATCTCATGAAACAACTTTGTGTGGGATAAAGTCCAACATTTCATGCACTTTATCAAAATCTTAAGGTCCATGATCTATGTGAACCTAGGACACAACCATATAAGAAAATTTTTCATCAACCATTTTCACCCGATTATCTTTTTTGTATTTTCACACCCTGAAGAGATTCAATCAGTTCAAACATATTACAGTACATCCTTAAAAATCATAACCTCACATTCTGAGACTTTCTCTAATATATTCATTGATAACCTTTCCATCCTTATACCATCCTTCAACATAGAATGATTCTAAAACCACGTACTACCCACATCAAAATTGGAAATTCTAATTATTAAGGGAAACATAGGTGATGGCATTATGTTCCTCACCTTTAATAAGAACCCCAAAAAAACTATCACCTGAAAATCCTCATCCTCCACTAAATACCACCATAGGGATAAATGTCCAATGATTCCACACTGACCCTATATAATATCACATGTCAGTACTCATTTTATGTTTGATTAAAATTTTCATCCTCATATGAAAAAGCACACGTTTCGACATCCCCAAAATTAGGAAGAAGGATATAAAAACCCCTAAAGATAGAATAATTCGTTTCCACCAAAGGAAACTATAAAAACACAACTCTAATATAAATTAATATCACATCCCTTTCTATTAATCACACATTTGGGTTAACACTCTCTATGTGAATTAAATTTAACAGAGAATAAAGATACAACACCAACCTCCTCAAAATAGCATGAAAAAATGCTTAACCCTTTGGAAACCAATTCTTCCATAGTCCAATTAGACAGTCCAGGATATTCAGATAACCCCTCTCTGTATACAGCTCTACCCTCATCACATTGATGACCCATTTCACCACAATCTGATGTAGACAGTTCAGACCATTCAGATAACCCTACATAGTTGGCCCCAGATAACTATATACCCCTTCCAAAAATTGAGTGACCAATAACCTCAAACATTATAAAAACATCATTCATTACATAATAATATTTTCCACACAATGAACATCAATTATAAATCATGTTGCACCACCAAGGTCACAAACTATATTAAGAGACCTTAGATAAAAATTCTTCATCATAACACTCAAAATGAGCCATATGAAAACAAAAAAAAAATCAAAATTTTAAGAAATATTTTGTACTGACCACATTTAAGTTGATTTATTAGCCACATAATACATAAATACATGATCACACATGATCCAATAATCAATGATGTCATACAAGACCTCCAATATTCATTGAGATGTGAGGGCCTTCAGTACTTGTGCAAGACATACTATATCTCCCTCTACTATCAAAAGTGACTATACCATGACCAGTTTCTTAGAAATCTACTCTTTCTACCGAGAACAAAATTCCTACCAAGGGTGTTATCTACCACACCACTACCATGCCATTCTATACACACAAGACACAAAAGCTTCAAGAATCATGTGGGATAATCATTACAATGACATTTTAGATAGTATATATGAATGGATGGTTTTATCACAACCTTAACTCATACTTCAAGAGCCCCCAATATTGTTAGTGCTCCCAATGTAATCCATGAATAAACTCTAAATACATAGGTCACTAACTCTCTGATTCATCTCAACAAGGGTGACAACAACAAAAACTACCATGAACGATCTGCATGTTACATAATTACAAAAAGGGTGTTAATTACTCTCAATGAGATCACTAGGATTTAAAAATGTTCATAGAAATGTCTGGACACTATCCATGGAAATTATCCTCCAAAAATTAAGGATAATACCAAAAAATGATTTTTTAATATATATGTTTTTAAAAAAATTAAAGAATTCTAGGTTAATTTTTTTTTAAAAATAAATGCAGAAAGATGGTTGAGTATCAAATTACTTTTAATTAATTAAAATTTTGCATATAAAATGACACATTTGTCGTTCATTGATGCAGATTGATGACATGGAAAAAGTGGCAAGTGTGATTCCACCGTTTTCCTAATGTAAAGCGAAAAGTGGCTTCTATGATGCTGCATTTCGTATAAATAACATCCAATGGAGGAAACATTGTTGCTGCCTTTCCCTAATGTTCCCATGAAAGGGACCCCCTTTTCCCTCCAAATTTAATTGATATCTCTATGTTACAAACTCTCTCTATACATTAAGCCAGGCGATTATAACTTTGTGTGTGGTGGTTTCAGTGGCCTAAAAGAAGTGTTGAATTTTGTAAAGCATCATTTAGAGGTATTTTTTTCTTATTTATTTTAAAGTTATTTATTTATTTATTTATTTTTATGATCAATTATATATATGTTATTTATTTACTAGCTCAGTTAGTAAGATATAATTTTGAAATAATAATTATTATTAGTAAAAATTAAGTGTAGATTAACTGATGAATAACTTAGGATTAAGAATGATTATGTAATTATTATCTAATAATAATTAACTAATGAATAAAAAATGATTAATTAATGAATACCATGTGATTAATAAATGAATAAAACATGATTAACTAATTAGTAAGCCTAAATTAATTGAGGACAAATAATGTTTAACTAACGATTTACTAATGAAGAAAGAATGGATAACTATTGATTAAATAATGATTAAGGATTGATAAATAATGATTAAATAATGATTAACTAATTATTAAATAATCATTAAAAATTTAGTAAATATTTATTAACTAATTATTAAATAATGATAACTAATGTTTAAATATTGATCAAATAAGGTTTAATAATTAATTGGCTAATGGTTAAGGAATGGTTAACTAATAATTAAATATTGATTAATTAATGATTAAATATTGATTAACTAATGCCTAAATATTGATTAACTAATGTTATATATTTACTAACTAATTATTAATGATTGATTAATGAACAATTAAGTAATGATTAATGAATGATTATCTAATGATAAAATAATTATTAAAGAGTGATTAACTAATGATTAAAGAATTATTAATGATTGATTACAGATTCATTAAAAAAAGATTAAATAATGATTAACTAATTATTAAATATTAAATGAATAATAATTAAATAACTATTAACTAATTGTTAAAGATTTATTAACTAATGATTAATTAATGATTAAATATTTATTAACTAATGATTAAAGATTTATCAAATAATCCTTTTTAATGGTTGGGGCCGAAGCCTCATTTTTTTATTAAAGAAAAGCAAATACCTCTTTATCAAATAATTATTAAATATGGATTAATGAAATATTAATGATTGATTATGTACTGATTAACTAATGATTAAATAATGATTAACTTCTAATTAAAGAATTATTGAAGAATTATTAACTAATTATTAAAAAATGGGTAACTAATGATTAACTAAAAATTAACTAATGATTAAGTAATTACTAACTAATGATTAAAGAACTATTAACTATATATTAACTAATGATTCTTTAATGAATAAATAATGATTAAATACTGATTAAAGAATGAGTAAATAATAATTAATGAATGATTAACTGATGATTAAATAATTATTAAAGAATGACCAACTAATGATTAAATTTTGATTAACTAATGATTAAACAATGATTATCTAGTGATTAAAAAGTGTTTAAATACTGATTAAGGAATGATTAATAAATGATTAAATAATGATTGAATAATGATTAACTAATGATTAACTAAAGATTAACTAATAACTAAAGAATGATTAAATAATGATTAACTAAATATTAACTAATGATTATGTAATTATTAACTAATGATTAATGAATGATTAACTAATGATTCATGAATTATTAAAGAATGATTGAAGAATTATTGACTAATAATTTAAGAATGATTAATAATGATTAAATAATGAATAACTAATGATTAAAATAGAATAAAAAAGGATTAAATATTGATTAACTAATTATTAAATAATATTTTACTACTGATTTAATAATGATCACATAATGATTAAAGTATGAATAATTAATGATTGACTAATGATTAAAGAGTTATTAATTAATGATTAAAAAATTCTTAAGTAATGAGTAAATAATTATTTACTAATGATTCTGTAATTATTATAGAATGTTTGAATAATGACTGATGAATAATTAAGGAACAATTAATATTGAATTAATTAATGATTAATTAATGATTAACTAATAATTAATTAATGATTAGCTATTTATTAACCTAGATTACCAAAAGATTAAAAATTTATAACTGGAAGGCAATGTGGCTAACTGTACACATGATTTGTTACTCATATGATTTAGATAATTATTACCTAATAGAATGTCTAGTTTGTTACTCTCTATGGATATGTTTAGGATGAATCACATTCTCTGTTCATGAAACATAACTTTAGAAAAATTAAAAATTGTACTACGAAACATTATTGTAATTTTTTTGGATATAATAAGACATTAAAAAATGGTAACATAAATATTATGTTGTTATATAAGAAATTAAATCGTTATATTGATACCACAAGTAGATGTGGATCAAACACATATGTACTAAGGGGTAAAAACTGAAAACACTACATTGAGCTAGATTTGATCGGGAACTACAGCACAACAACATGTCTTACTGCACACCTAGATTGACACTCTAGGGGGATATTCATCAGGTGATTCATATTTTATTTATAAACTATTGAAATAACTTTATGATGATTAAAAATTATACTATGAAACATTAGTATCATCTTTTAGTATGTCAGAAGTAGTTCTACAATTTCAGTGTCCTAAAGTTTATATGGTTTACCATTATTGTTAAAATTCTTTACACTCTCATAATCTTGATCAAAACACATTTTTGATTTATAGAATCATGTTTACCTATGTCTAATACTATAAGGTTGTTTTTAAAACATAAAAAGTAGCTTCTTATAGTACACAAACAAAAAAATGGATAGGACATATGACTGTGTAACCTCAGGATAATGTCAAGAAAGAATTAATGGTTTCTTAAACCTGGGACATGACCAAGATATTGAGTCTATTATCTATAGACCTTTGTAATACCCTAATACTATAACGACCCAAACATTCATTAATGAAAATTTATCATGATCTATTTAAATGTATTATTATGGGTATATAAAACTTATGCACTTCCATGGTTTTATGTTTTTGGATTTTAAAATACCATTAAGAATTGTGACAACTACTAATATAGTCGTTGAATAGTGATCACATGATTAGTATAAATATAGGGCTTTAACAAATCTAATTTAATGTGAAAAAGAATGTGATGGCCTCATCTAGTAGAATTTCCTCATACAAAGCCCATTTGTCGGAGCTTGATAAGGAGGTGGTGTCATTGGGCTTCGCTCTTGACCAAGACCAAGCTGATCTTGAACATGTTAAGCGTGAGAAAAATAGACTATGGGAGAAGTGGAAGTTAATAGAGATTACCACCTAAGCGATGTTATCCGACCAACCCCAAGAGTCTATCACCATCATGCACTTAACCCTTTGGTCTTATACGGGTGTTACAAGGGGTTATGTAACAAGAACATAGCCCTGTGAATATGTGCATTATTTTTCTATATAATAATGAATATACATTCATTTTATTATTATTTCATTGAAAATAGTTTTTAAACCTAAAATGGTATTTTTATTTAATATTCAACAAAGATATCTATTTTGATGAATTAATGGATTATTGAATTAAATATTATTTTAATAAAATATTATTATTAATATTAAATTACCTTTTATTAAATATAAATTATCGTATAATTTTATGAATACAATTACAATTTTTATTAAGGTTTGAAAGTTATTTTGGTCAAAACCCATGAATTTCCGATAAATGTTGATTTTTATTTTAAAAGTCAGAATTCACATATTTAGAAAATTATTTAGATAAAATTAATATTATTTTTGGAATTAGGACATCAAAATTATCTAACAGTGTGTTTTTCATAATTTTCTGAGACAGTATAATTTTTGGTAAAAATTAAATATCGTTGAAATATATAATGTGCTTTATGACATCATAATAACCCAATAGTGATGTAATAAAATATTACAAACAATAGGTTCGGCCAAAATATGTTTTACCAATAAAATAATGTGATTTCAGGTTTTTTTTATTTATTTTACAAAGCTTTAATGGACACTTCAAGGCTTATAAAACATTTTGTCTTTTTAAATTGATTTCCTTGAGATTGTGGCTGACCTCCACATAAGCAGCCCTATTATTTTAAGAAGATCAGTGATTGGACATATAAAATTTTGTTTTCCACTCCCCTTTGGAAAAAACCATGGGAAAAATCCATGGTCTGGTTTATGGTTTTGATTAGTTTAATGTGACGTATCCCAAACCAAAATAATAAATTATTCCTCCTCTTTCCCTATATAAAACCATCCATTCTCCCACTTCATTTGCACTAAAATCCCTTGGAGTTCTTCCAAACTCTTCCCTTCTCTATTTATAATCCTCCCAAGGTTCCACAAGCTCCCAAGAAGCCTCTCTCAATCCCCTCCCAAACCATTGGGACCACACTTCCAAGTAAGGGTTTCCTACCATTCCCTTTTTATCCAAATTTCATAATATTGTTATGCCCTTTTATTTTCAATTATAAATGTTGGGGATTGATTTTTAACCTACACCATACTTCACTATTCATTATTGAATAATGATATATCCTATTTCCCTCTCATTAATTCCACCCATTTACACCTGTTACCATGCCGAAATTCCGTAAGGAATTTCTCTCTCCTTAATTACATTTAAGAAATTATGTTGTATTATGTATCTAAATTCCATTGTATTTATTGGGACATGTATCTATATGAATCCTTTACTGTACATTTCATATACATATGATGATACACCCATTTTTCTCTCATCAACCATTTTTAATAATTCTTATGTCGCGTCGTTATGCAGCCGATATTGCACCGCGTTTTTCCAAACCAAGATCATTGTGTAGTGAATACCATACCCTTGTCTCTATCAAGGGTATTCACCTTTATGAAAATATACATATTGATTTTTACATTCATTTATTTATTCCACATTCCTTAATCATGTAATAACTTATTATGTTAATGAATCCATGTTTTTATGATCTATTTGACACACTTATGCGTGAAATAAAATGATTGTGAAGGGTGCACCCTAATAGAACTCCAACACATTGGGTAAAGTATAGTATCGTGACATGTCATGTGCAATGCATGTTGACTCATTATAATTAAAGTGAAATGAGGGTTTACTCGTGCTTCATGGGCAATGAGGGTTTACTCATGCTCCATGTGTAATGAGCCTTGGCTCATGCTAATTCCATGTTAAGTGTTGTCACCACATCTCCATGTTATGATTATCATGCTTTATCATTCCTCTATGTTCATGTTTCTCTCATGCTCTATTGATATGTCTATTGTCTAACATTTATTGTTTTCCTCATGTTATTCCATGTTTATTCTCTTACTAGGATTTATAGCTCACCCTTTCCTTATGCATGTCCTCAAGTTATCCAATGCAATGCTATTTTTGATGGAATGTAGTGGTCAAGTAAAGAAATTTTTCAATAAGATGTTGTGTTTTATGTTTTGAGTTGTTATGTAATGTTTCTAATCCCAAAATACACTAGACCTCTCGATCTTCTATGTTGTATCAAGTGAAGGTTTTATGTAATAAATTATTATTATATGTGAGATAAAGAGCCGGGTTGTTATAATTGGTATCAAAGGATAGGTTTAGTTATTTTTGAGATTAGGATTAGAAAACCCTAGTGAAGCATTAAGGATAAGAAAAAGTATAATGAAAACATCCCTATATTTTGGTGAGTATTGAGTAAGTGTTTTATAAAAAAATACATCTCTGTCCGGATACGAGCAGGTAGAGGTGGCTCTGGAATAGCTGTACCTTGGGGTAAAAACCCTGACAAAGAGTTTTGGGATTGACTCGAGGTATCCTGGTACACAAAAACGGTCCCTGATGCACTCTTGGTTACGACACTCCCAAGGGATATGCTTTGGTAAATACACAATCTTAGTATGAACCCTTATTAAGGGACTAAAAAAATCCCTAGAAAGATATGTTAAAAATTAGATCATGGATAACATAGATTGAAGCCAATAGATTCATAAGTTAAAGGAAAAAAATCTATTTATAATTCATCTGTTTTTTCCTTGGATTACCCATTAGGTGTTACCCCTAAATTTCCTTTTATTCCAGCAAATGTCCGGTAATAGGAGGACTTAGGCTAACAACCGATGTGAAGATCAATGTGATGACTGTGATAATAAGATACCCAATCCAATGGGAGTGGGAATTGCAAACTTTTTCACAATTCTCTCTTAGTTAACTCAAGATTTGAATAAAAACATGGGTCAAGAGAAATGTTCAAACCCCCTTCCCTATGAAATAACAAGTCACTATGGAGATATTAATGAGACAAAGTCCTCCTACTTTTAATGGATCATCTAACCCCTCAATCGCTGAACAATGGATCAACTCCATTGAAAAGATCTTCTCCATCCTTCTGTGTTCCGAATAAGAGAAGGTTCTGCTAGTTGCTTGTCATATTGAGGGTAAATCTAATCAATAGTGGATATTGATAAAAAAATATGAAGCCTGGGAGGAGATTGAGGCGTTGGAATGGAAGGATTTCTGAAAGATGTTTTTTGATAAATATTATTTGTGTACCCTCTGGATTAAGATGGAAAGGGAATTCCTTTCCCTCAAGAAGAAAGATGATGAATCTGTCGAAGCGTATGTGGTAAAATTACCAAGTATTGAATGATATTCCTCAAGCTTGGTCTTTACCCCTGAATGTAAGGTTCACTGCTTCTATTGTTGGATGAAACCTAGCATGTGGAAATCCCTAGTGGTCTGTGACTTTGAAAACTATGAAGAAATTGTCTGATCAGACCTCAATGTCAAAATAAAGATCAACGAATCTCAAGGGTATCATGGGGAGAAGAAGAATTAGGTGGACTTCAATTCTGGGGGTCCAAAGGATAAATCCAACAGTGCTAAGAAAATCCAGCACCCCACTTGCCAAAGGTGTGGAAATAAGCACCCCTGAAATTTCTTGAAGGGGAAGAGGAAATGCTTTAGGTGTGGAAGAGAAGGGAACCTAGATAATAACTGTCAGCAAGAAAAACCCCATGACTGTAAAAGAGTATAGAAATGATCTATTCAAAATGCAATGCATTGTTCAATGCTATAACATCAAAGAACCAGGGATGTTTTAAAATTAATGCCCTAAGCCAAGGGTTTTTAGAGGCAACCGATATCCTCTAAGGTAGAAAGGGAGATCTTTTTCCATCACTACCATTGATGTGAACCTCAAAAACGAAGTGGTGACAGGTACGCTAGTTATTCCGTAAAGAATAGAAACCTTACTTTTTTATTCATGTTCTATGAATTCTTTTATATCCTGAAAGTTTAGTAGAACAATACCAACACCACCATAATAATGGAATTAAATATGTTGGTGAGTATGAAAAATGAGCCAATCATTCCATCCCATGAATAAACTACTCCCTTATCATAACTTGTGGAATGAACTTCCCGGTGAACCTCATCATACTCCCTCTGGGGGAATTCGATGCAATTCTTGGTATAGATTGGATTTCTTTATATAAAGCCAACAAAACTTTTCGTGAGAGGGAAATCACTCCCCGTGTGGAGAATCGACCCCTGATTCTGTACATGTGCAAGGATAATGATGAATATTATTTAGCTCCATCATCTCAAGCACGGATATTACTTCCCTATTAGCATGAGTGTCTGGCTTAGATGATTGATTCCAAGGAATCGACCATCTTTGAACACATTCCTATTGTGAGGGAATTCACTGAAGTGTTTCCCAAGGAATTTTCTGGTTTGTCTCCTATAAGAGATGTTAAATTCTCAATTGATCTTATACCTGAGTTGTTTCCAATATCCATGAATCTGTATAGAATAACTCTTGTGGAGAATGAGGAAATGTAAAACAACTACATGAGAATCTAGATAAAGAGTTTATACTCCCAAGTGCTTCACCATGGGGTGCACCAGTCCTCTTCACCAAGAAGAAGGGTTGGTCAATGTGCCTTTGTATGTATTATCGTGGGTTTAAAAAATCACAATAAAGAACAAGCATCGTCTCCCACGAATTGATTAATTTTTCGATCAGTTATTTGGAGCACAATATGTCTCCAAGGTATATTTTCAGTCGGGATATTATCAAGTAAGGGTGAAGAAGGAAGATATCCCCAAGACTGCTTTTCGTAAATGATACAGGAACTATGAATTCATAGTAATGCCTTTAGGACTCACTAATTCTATATCAATCATCATGGAATTGATTAATAGAGTCTTTAGATATTACCTCAACAAATTTGTGGTTGTCTTTATAGATGATATTCTAATATACTCCAAAACCATGGAGGATCAAGGGGAACATCTAAGAACTATACTAGAGACCATGTGAAAGGAGAAGATCTATGAAAATTACATCAAGTGTGAGTTGTTTTTTAAGTAGGTATTATTATTATGCCATATCCTCACAAGAAATGGGATATCTATGGATCCCTCTAAGACAGCTACAATCGAGGGATAGTTGAGGCCAACATCGGTAACAGATATATGTAGCATCTTGGGGTTAACTGGATATTATCGAAGATTTGTGAGAAATTTCTCATGATTTTCCAACCCTCTTACCAAGATAACTCAGAAGGGATTAATTGTTTCTTGTAGTGATTAATGAAAAGAAAGCTTCAATGAGTTGAAAAGGAGTCTTATCACTGCGCTCGTTCTCACTTTACTCATAAGTGGATAACTTTTTGTGGTATTCAGGGATGCTTCGAAGAAGGTCTTGGGCTGTGTGTTAATCCAAAATGACTAGGTAATTGCCTATGATTCAAGGAAATTGAATGTTCATGAGTATAATTGTCCAACACATCTTCTGGAGTTAGTTGCGGTGATATTCTCTTTAAAAATTTGGCAACTTTATCTCTTTGGGGAGAAGTGTGAAATATATACAGACCAAAAAAGCCTCGAGTATATATTCACACAGAAAGAGTTGAGCATGTGCTAATGACGATGGTTAGAGTTGATCAAATACTATGACTACTCAATCCATTACCCCTCTAGGAATGAAAAACAAGGTGGTGGATGTTCTAAGTAGAAATGACCCAACGATTATATCATTGATGAGAATTGAGAAGGATCCAATCTTGTCAGATTTGATGAAGATGGACATGGGAATCAATAGAAGGGAACATCATCAATTCTTTCACAAATGATTGCTCAATCATATCTTTTGTAAAGGTTAAAGGATGATCAAAAGGAATATATGGGAATTCATAAGGGAGTGGAAGCTATCAGAAAAGGGAAATCCCCAAATTTCGACGTTAATGAAGAAGGAATTGTGAGATTTTGGAAAATACTATGTGTTCCATCAATTATGGAGCTGAAGAAGGAACTTTTGGATAATCCAAATAGTTCAAATTTCTTTATTCCCCCAGGAAGCACAAATATGTATCGAGATCTTTGAGAGTAATATTGGTGTGATAATATGAAGAAGGAGATCACTGAGTATACATCAAAGTGCCTCGTGTGTTAGCAAGTGAAGGCAGAGAGGTAGAAGTCTAAGGGGATGATCCAACCATTGCCCATACCAGTATGGAAATGGGAGAACATTACCATGGACTTTGTCACCGGACATCTGAAGACATCCAAAGTCAACATTGAAATTTTTGTCTTTGTGGATCATCTTACAAAGTCTACACAGTTCATTGCAATTTTTGAGGATTCCACATTGGATCAACTGGCACTGATATATATTAGGGAAGTGGTAAGGCTGCATGAATTACCACTATATATTGTATCCAATCATGATCCGAGATTCACCTTGAAAATCTGGAAAAGTATCCAACATGCTCTAAGAACTGAACTGAACTTTAGTATGGTCTATCATCCTCAAAATGATGTCCAATATGATCAAACTATTTAGACACTAGAATATATGTCAAGATCATGGTCAATGGACTTTAAAGGTGGATGGGATCAACATCTTCGAATGGTTAAATTCACCTATAATAATAGTTTCCACTCGAGCATACGAATTGCACCTTATGAAGCCTTGTATGGGAAGAGGTGCAGAACATCAGCATGTTGGGATGAAGTCAGTGAACGTAAGCTTCTAGGACTAGAAATGGTCGAAGAAATGGTGGAGAAGGTGAAAACCAATCAGCAGCCTATCAAGGAATCCTAGATTCGACAGAAGAGTTATGCAGATAACTAGTGGTGAGACCTTGAGTTTAATGTTGGAGAAATGGTATTTCTACACCTATCTCCATGGAATACGTTCATGAGGTTCAGATGGAAAGGGAAGTTAAGTCCTAGGTACATTGGCCCCTTCAAGATTCTTGATCGTGTCTCAGCTGTGGCCTATCAACTAGCACTTCCATCAACCATGGCCAAATTATATGATGTCTTTCATGTATCCCTCTTATGTAAGTACATACCAGACCCTTCACATGTACTCTCTTTAGAGGTATTGAAGTTAGAAGATGGTCTTTCCTATGAGGAGAAACCAGTGGGGATCCTCGATCTTAGGGAAAAAGTCCTAAGAAATAAGACAATGACTTTTGTGAATGTTTTGGAAAAAAACCACAAGTTTGAAGAAGCAAAGTGGGAATCAGAGGAGGTAATAAAGTAGAGTTACCCACATCTATTTTTGTGTGGGAAATGGAAATTTCTAGGGTGAAATTTCTTAAGGGGGGAGGATTGTAAAAACCCAAAAATTCATTAATGAAAATTTCTCTTGATCTATTTAAATATATTATTATGGGTATATAAAACTTATGCACTTCCTTGATTTTATGTTTCTGGATTTTAAAATACCATTATGAATTGTGACTGACACTAATATAGTCATTTAATAGTGATCACATGACTTGTATAAATATAGGGCTTTAACAAATCAAATTTACTAAGACAAAGGAAGTGATGGCCTCATCCAGTAGACATTCCCCGTTCGAATCCCATTTTTCAGAGATTTGAAAGGAGGTGGAATCATGTGTTTTCACTCTTGACCAATCCCAAGATGATATTGAACATGTTAAGCATGAGCACAACTGACTGCAAGAGAAGTGGAAGTTAATAGAGATTACCACCGGAACGATATTATCCGAGCCACCCAAGATTATGTCACCATCACATACCTTACAATTCGGGCTTATGCGGGTGTTATAATGGGTCATGTAACATGACAATCACACTATGAATATGTGCATTATTTTAGTATATAATAATTAATATACATTCATTTTATTATTGTTACTTTTTAAATTGTTTTTTATGCAGAAATTGTATTTTTATTTAATATTCTACTAAGAAATTTATATTGATGAATTAATGGATTTTTCAATTAATTAAAATTTTAATAAAATATAATTATTATTTTTAAATTAATTTTAATTAAATATAAATGATTGTATAATTTTATGAATGAAATTGTAATTTTTATTAACGTTTGAAAGCTGTTTTTGTCAAAACCCATGAATTTTTGATAAATATCAGTTTTTATTTTAAAAGTAAAAATTAACATATATAGAAAATTATTTAGATAAAATAAATATTTTTTTATAGTCTAGACATTGATATTATCCAGGGGTAAATTTTACATAATTTTCTAAGACGGTCAAATTTTTGTGTAAAAATTAAATAATTTTTAAATATATAATGTGTTTTATGACATAATAATGACCCAATTGTGATGTAATAAAATACTATGAACATTATTTTCGGCCAATATATGTTATCCATTAAAATAATGTGATTTCTATTTTATTTTATTTATTTTACAAAACTTTAGTGGACCCTTCAAGGCTTATAAAAGATTTTGTCTTTTTAAATTATTTTCCTTGAGAGTGTGACTCACCTCCACATAAGCAACCCTATTATTTTAAGAAGTTAGGCCATTGGACTTATAAAATATTATTTTCCTCTCCCCTTTGGAAAAAATCATGGGCAAAAGCTATAGGCTGGTTTGTGGTTTTGATTAGTTTAATGTGAGGTGACCCAAACCTAAATAATAAATAATTCCTTATCCTTTCCAATATAAACCCACCAAAGCTCTCACCTCCTCTTCATCCAATATATGTTATAGATCTTGTTTCTCTCTCATTAATGCCTCAATGTACACCTGTTACCATGCCAAAATTCCATTAGGAATTTCTCTCTCCTCATTTACATTTAAGAAATTCTTTTGTATTACTTATGTAATTTCTTTTACATTTGTTGGGACATGTATCTATATGATGCCCTTACTATCCATTTCGTGTACATATGATGATACGCTCATTTCTATCTCATCAAAAAATTTATGAATTGTTATGTCACATCGTTATGCTGATGAAAATTACCCCACGTTTTTCCAAGCCAAGATCATTGTGTAGTGAATACCATACCCATGTCTCTATCAAGGGTATCCACCTTTATGAAAATATACATATTGATTATTACATTCCTTTATTTATTCCACATTCCATAATCATTGAATAACTTATGATGTTAGTGAATCCATGTTTTTAGGATCTATGTGGAACACCTATTCATAAAATGAAATGATTATTAAGGGTGAGCCCTAATATCACTCCAATGCATTGGGTAAAGTATAGTATCATGATATGTCATGTTCAATGACTGTTCACTCATGATAATTCAAGAGCAGCAAGGGTTTATTAGTTCTTCATGTGTAATGAGGGTTTACTCATGCTCCATGTGCAATGAGTCATGGATCATGCTAATTCCATGTTCAGTGTTGTTTCTACATCTCCATGTTATGATTATCATTCTTTATCATGTCTTTATGTTAATGTTTCTCTTGTGATCTATTGATATGACTATTTTCTAACATGTATTGTTTTCCTCATGCTATTCCTTGTTTATTCCCTTACCAGGATTTGTATCTCACCCTTTCCTTATGCATGTCCCCAGCTTATCCAATGCAATGCTAAGTACGATGGAATGTAGTGGTCATGTAAAGTAAGTTTTCAATAAGATGTTTTGTTTTATGTTTTGAGTAGTCATGTAATGTTCCTAATCCCCAACAACACAAGACCTCTCGATATTATTTGTTGTATCTTGTGAAGGTTTTATGTAATAAATTATGTTTAATTTGTAGGTTCTGGGCACAGCAGAAGCACGTTGGTGGGTTTTCCCAAAATTAATTTTAGCATTAAACAACATTAAATCCTAGATCCATCATGATAATAAAGTTCCAGATCTTTAGAATGGAGCCAACTACTAAAAAAATTAAACTACTAGCTCTCACATGATATTCATACTTCTTCTGAGATTGGTCTTTAGTCATGGGGTCTTCCATGTTCTCTTTCGTTGACACTCTGCTCACTGAAACTTCACCCATTTCATAGAAATCCCTCAAGAGGTGATACTTCTAGAGTATGTGCTTTGTACATTGATGTGATCTTGGTTCTTTTTCAAGATCCACCATTGCAGTATTATCACAATACAACGTGATAGGATCTTTACTGTTATGCACCACATCATGCTCCTGGACAATGTTCTGAATCCAGATGGCTTCCTTGGCTGCATCAGAAGCCGCTATATATTCAGACTCCACTGTAGAATCAGCAACAACTAGATGCTTTGAACTCTTCCAACTCACAACTCTTCTATTGAGACAGAAAACATATCTAGATTTCAACTTGAGATCATTATGATCTGTCTGAAAACTAGCATCAACATCCCCTCTGATGATGAGTTCTTTATCTCCTCCATACAACAGGAATATATCCTTAGTTCTTCTTAGATACTTAAGGATAGTCTTAACAGCAGTCCAATGATGTTCTCCTCGATCTACTTGATATCTTCCTACCATGATTTGTGCATAGGAAACATCAAGTCTGGTACATAACATAGCATACATGATGGATCTTATAACTGAAGTGTATGGGATCTTAGACATTTTATCTTTCTCTTGTTGTATTTGAGGACACATTTTCTTAGAAAGATGTAGTCCATTTTACACTGGAACCAATCTCCTCTTGGATTGTTCTATACTAACTCTCCTTAGTATCTAGTCAATGTATGTACCCTGACTTAGTCCGATCAGCCTCTTGGATCCGTCATGAATGATCTCAATCCCCAAAATGTAGGCTGCTGCACCCAAGTCCTTCATGCAGAAACACTTGTTCAAACAGTCCTTAACTGACTGTAAGACAGGTACATCATTTCTAATAATAAATATGTCATCAACATATACTACTAGGATAATTATCACATTCCCATTAAACCACTTATAAACACATATCTCACATTCGTTCTTAATGAAACAAAAATTCCTTTATGGCTTCATCAAATCGAATGCTCCATGACCTGGATGCTTTATTTAATCCATAAATGTATTTCTACAACTTGAAAACTCGTTTGGATTCACCTTTTGTCACAAACCCTTCTGCTTGTGTCATATAGACATCTTCCTGATGATTCCAATTAATAAATGTTGTTTTAAAATTCATTTTCCAAATCACGTAGTCATGGTAAGCTATTATGGAAAGTATTATTCTTATGGATTTAAACATGGAAACTGGTGAGAAGGTTTCATCATAGTCAATTCCTTGACGATGTTTGAATCCTTTAGCCACTATCCTTTCTTTATAAGTGTTATCTTGACCTTCTAAGTCTATTTTTCTCTTAAATACTCATTTACATCCAATATGCTTTACATCAACTGGCTCATCGACCAGAACCCAAACTTGGTTTTTATACATGGAATCCATATCATAATTCATTACTTCTAGCCATCTTGCAGCTACTGAGTTGTCTACTTCTTCCCTTTAGGAGAGAGGTTCATCAATGTCAAATAATAATGATTCACCATCCTCAGTGACTAGGAAACCAAATCTCTCTAGTTCCCTTACCTCTCTGGAGCTCATATGCAGTACTTTTGTTTCTAGAACCTCTTCCACAGGGACCTGTGGAAATTGATCCTGTACCAACTCTTGTGTATCTTGAACATCAACTGCATCGAATTCAATCTTTCTCTCACTATACCTTTTGAGGATGTGCTCCATCTCAGGAAATAAATCTTGTCTAGCAACAATCACTTTCATGATTGAGGGTTATATAGGTAATATCATTTTGTTTCCTTGGGATATCCTATAAAGATACACCTCATTCCCCAGGGTGCTATTTTGTTGCCTAATAACACAATAAAAAATGCCTCAGATCCCCATACACGTGTATGAAACAAAATGGGGTTCTTTCCATTCCATAACTCAGAGGTAATTCCATTTTCCGCCTTAGTTGGTACTCGGTTTAATGTGTATGATGAAGTTTGTAATGCATATCCCCAAAAGGATAATGAAAGATCTATATGACTCATCATTGACCTCAACATGTCCAACAATGCGGGGTTCCTCCTTTCACTAACACCATTATACTATGGTGTATAAGGAGTAGTGATCTGAGATATAATCCCAAACTCCCATAGAAGATCGATGAACTCTTGGTTCAGATATTATCCACCACGATCCAATCGAAGTTTCATTATCTTCTTACCAAGATTATTCTCTACTTCATTCATGAATTCAGTAAATTTATCTAAGGCTTCTGACTTATACATTGTTATGTAGACATAGCCATATCTACTCAAATCATCAATAAAAGTAATGAAGTAAGAATATCCACGTCTAGCTTCTACTCGAAATGGTCCACACACATCTGTGTGCACCAATCCTAGAAGCTCTATGGCCCTTTCACCTTGCCCACTGAACGGAGGCTTGGTCATTTTTCCTTGTAATAATGTGTGACATCTATCAAGTGGTTTTATCTCAGTATAGTCCAAATAACCATATTGGCAGAGCTTTGTCAAGCGCTTGTCGTTTATATGACCAAGACGATGATGCCACAACTGGGTAATGTATGAGTCATGTGAGTTTTTTTCATTATCGATTTACAACAATTGGTTTTCATAATTTAATACATACAAAACATTATTTAAATGGGCAACACTATAACATATATTGTTTTTATAAAAGAGACAACCCTTATTTCCAAACTTGAAAATAAATCCATCCATATCCAAACAAGATACAGAAATTATGTTCTTGGTAATACTAGGAACATAATAATAGTTATGTAAAACCTAAATCATCCTAGTTGGCAATGATAGGTGGTAATCGCCAATAGCCAACACAACCATCCTTGCAGCATTGGCAGCTTGAAGATCCACCTCCCCTCTAGAAATCTTTCTAAATCTACTTGGTTCCTAGATTTGAATACAGATGTGAGTCCCACAAGCTATATCTAATACCCAATGTGTAGAAATGGAAAGATTACACTCGATAACGAACGCACCATTAGTGTCCCTATGCTTCTGAGTGCAGTTCATATTCTAGTGGCCTTGCTTGCCACATGAATAACATACTGCCTCCCATTCCTTTCCCTACCTCTGGATCTTCCCCTCCTTGGAGGGATGGCACTCGGGGGATTCGGACCATTTATAAGTCTCTAGTCCCTTTTCCCTATCCTTCAATTTATTATTCACCATAAGGACTGCGGGTTAGTCACACCCCATTTACTTATCTACCTGGTGAATTAAATTCAGAAGTTCTGATAGACTCTTCTCATTGTTTATCATGTTATAATTGACAATGAAGCTAGATAAGGTCTTGGGAAGTGTTAATAGGATGTGATCTGTATGCAACTCATCCGCGAATTGAATCCCTAATATGTCTAGACATTCAATGTAGCCAATAAGCTTGACTACATGGGGCCTAGCTGGCACAGACTCTCCAAGCTTAGTTGTAAACAAAGCGTTGGATATCTCATATCTCTCTTGTCTCGCCTTCTCTTGGTAGAGATCCTTAATGTGAGACATCATGATATATGCATCCATGTTTTCATGTTTCTTCAAGAGCTCATTAGAGATGATATATAGGATGAAACATTTGACATCTATGGAATCACCCATATGTTTCGCATAATGTGATATTTCCTCATCACTGGCCTCTTTCCCAGGTGCAACTAGAATAGGCTCTTCTAGCACATACAATTTCCTCTCGTGGCGAAGGATAACACGTAAATGCCACTGCCACTCTTGGAAATTAGTGCCAGTGAGAAGGTTTTCCTTATCAAGTATAGTTCAAAATGATATGTTTGAAGTCATTTTTCTTGTCGTTTCTACAAATTATGATGGAAAAGGTTTTAGTACTTTATAAAATAGATTCAAATAAATTAATTAATACTTATTAGTCTCCCACTATTTTATCAAAATCCCATAGCCCTCACCATTTACTTCGGAATATTTTGTTTCCTGAATATTCTAGTGGAAAGGATCCATATTGCCCTTCACATTACCCCAAATAGGGTTGGTCAAGCAACTTGAAGGGTTTTAGGTAGGCATAAAAAATTCCAATTGCATTAACTCATAACTCGTTGATCTGTTGAGTGGACTCCCCAATCCTGAAATCCTTTTATTTTGGATTTCCTCAACCTTTTCCTCTTGGTCACATCGTGTCTTTTTGTGGAAGTCAAACCCTGATGCGAACCAAGTCAAGTCAACCCAAAACCTTGAACTATAAGTCCCTAATCATTGAAATCACCCCAACTAGGGTTGGTCAAGCACTTTCAATTATAGTTTGATTCTAACCAAGATTATGGAAGGCTATAACAACTTAATATTCCATTGAGGGATTTTATCTTTATACATAATTTTCCATTTTATTATCTTTGATTACATACTTGTTAATATTATATGGGATATACTTAAGTGATTAACCATGTGTAATTAATATTTACGCACAAGCCGATCTTATTTTAGTTCCATCTTGCATTCTTGTTTAATTCATTGATTGTGTGATCATGACAACACACCCACAATAAGTAAACCATGAAACTGACAGAAATAAAATAAATAGAATGATTTTGAGCTTATTCTATTGGTTAGTTTATCTAGCGGTTGATAAACTAACCCCAGACCTAGGGAAGAAACACCTTCAACCTTTTGTGTTCATGTTTACATCTTTCCACATGTCCACCTTTGTATCTCCTTGGATTGGTTTCACCTTGGCTCCTGAATTGAGCCACATCCACTTGCTAGGGAGCTTCATCCATTACATATGCATTAATCTCACATGCAGGTGAGGGGTAAAATGGGTTTTACATAAAAGAATCCTTGGGCGCGCAGGCCCTACATATTAATGAGGAGAAGGCTCATAGGCCAACAAATTTAATTTAAATAAATTAATTAAAAGAAACCATTCACATACAAATGTCTTGGTCTAGCTCATGATCATTTATACATGAAACGATATTTACGCGTAAATAAAACTAGCATTCAATTCTTTAATCGTTCCTTCTTATGATAAATAAAGCTCGAATCAATTAATTATCTTTAATTAATCAATCCTTTTATCTTAAACCCTTTTCTGAATTTCCTTGATATTTTCATCCATCATAATTTTAAACAAATAAATTCATTTAAAATTATATTTGTATGTAACTTGTACCTTGGAGGTAACCCGGTGAATTCCAATTCATTACACAGATGTTAAATTAAACACATATATATAAAACACCTATCACGTGTTGTGCCTTAGCTTTATGTCTGCACTATGGTACACGTCTCAATAGTTTTCATAATATAATAATAAATTTTAATAAATCTGCGTAATTTGGATGAGTACACGGCGTGTAGTTCCGACTACACAGCGTGTACTTTTTTTTCACCTTCCATCTGAAGTACACGCCCGGGGACATGGCGTGTATATGTACTTCAGAAAATTTCGGAGTACACAACATGTTCAGTGGGACACTCACTGTGTAGTATCTGCATTACACAGTTTCCAGCTGGCAAGCTGTGTATGGGGTGCAACTTCCAACCCTACCCTAAAGGGACTACACGCCATGTTCAATGGACCACACGATGTGTAATCTGGAAACTATGTGCCACCTGTTCCTGGTCAACACATAGTGTCATTTATGACTTAGGTATACTCCAATACACGACCTAATTTGGCGGACCAATCCAATGCATTGAACCTAGACTACACGATGTGTACTTCTGAATACACACTTTGTATTCTTGTGTTGTACATCCAGGAACCTTTGGCTCCTCTGAATGAGATCCTCTATTTTATTTTAATCAAAGTTAAAAGAAAAATTTGTTTGTATAAGGTGATCGAGAAATGAGAGAGGAGGAACAGATCTCGATATTCAGATTTAAAGAAAGATTAACTTGAATTGAAACAACTAAATTATTAATTGCATAAATCACCAATGAAAAACTAAATAATTATAATCAATGATATGATTGATCTGATACCACTTGTAGGTTCTGAGCACAGTGGAAACGCGTTGGTGGGTTTTTTCAACTTTAATTTTAGCATTAAAAAATGTTCAATCCAATATCTATCATGATAATCAAATGTTGGATCTTCTAAATAGAACAAAGAATGAAAAGAAAGAAAAGGGTCCCTGAACCATAGAGAGGATCATCATATTTTGGTTATAATTAATTTAATTAATTTACAAGAATTACCTTGATGTAATTATTTATTCGTTAAAGTTTCCCAGTCATGTTTCGATCTGATTAGTCATTGCGTCATAGAATCCAAGTGTATAATTCCTCTAGTGGTGATCCAAATGTGCACCACATATCTCTGGACATCACCAAAGAAATCTATGGGTGCTAGCATAGAGAATCATGTGCTTGTGTTTTCCGCCTTAGATCGCCTTTATTCGATGGAGGAGGATCTCTCTCATTCTTTAGAGTGTTCATGGAGGAAGGAGTTCTCTCAGCCTTGAGATAATTTTCAAGAATTGTTGTGCACAACGATTCTTAGAAAAGTGATGGGGTTGTGAGGATATTTATAATCGGGATTGTGGTTATATAGTTATGACAATAAATAAATGTGTTACACATTTTATTTATTTCATTGACTCTTATTGAAAACCCCCATGTTGAATCATTAATTCCATGACATGTGCCCACGCTGATTATAATAAATATCATTTAATAAAAAAATATTATTTCCTCAAAATCCCAACTGAAAAAACTATAGGCCATGCAATCATTAATACACAGCGTGTACTTGTTTTTCATTTCAATTCCAAAATGAAAACTACAAAGCATGTACATTCAATGTACACGGCATGTATATCTTGTTTTTCATTTTATTATTCCTTGAACATTAAAACGATTTAGGCTTCTTTGAATAATTTTTAAACCACATATGGGAATAATCATTATTCTACTTGAGATACTTGGATACACTTAGTGTGTGACCCTCTAGGCCTCTTTCTCATTGGCATTAGGTGGGCCGGCCTCCAGGATTACAGTCTAGCAATAGGTCAAGGAACCCAAGAGAATGAATTTGACGTCACATTGACATGTCACCTCATACGAATGCTTACAGTGTAATTTAATCCCTTTGTTTCAAAATCTATAATCAAGCAGGTTTCATGCTAGTGCCATCATCCCATGTGATCGATTATTCATTATTTGACTTCCCGGAATTGAACTCGCTCATACCTTACCATGGCCATGGATTTATTTAGGCTATATCAATTCCATCAAAGGGCCTGAGATATCTACTTCTATTATGGAACCGAAGGGACAAATCTTTTCTCGCATTATCTATTAATGCAGTATCACTCGTGACACACCCAACGTATCCTACCTCACTGTGAACAGTGTGCCATCACAGTTTTTGTCAATACATCTAAGTGTGCGAGTTGTAATACCCATTAATAATAATATTAAAGTATAAGGACCAATACACACATCTGCAGATAGGAACATCCAATGTCACTATGAAATGTAGATTTCTTACTAGCGGGTCTCGTTCTCATAATATCCTCTTAGATATTACCAAGGGATCACACCATGAGAAGGTGCCTTAAAGTTTTATGAGTCATCACCCCTAATGGACTGTATTATTTGTGTCCCTCAAATAACATCATTTGTTCATAGAACATATATTCAACAATAGTGTTATGACACTTCTGGGTTCTCATCATAGCGGGGATCCGCTATGACCCTTTAATGAAACAATTGTCTTTAGGACATTATCACATGCATTGTCACACAAAAGAACAATCAGGATGTGATAAGGTATTTATTAATGAATAAAGTACAAAGTAATTGGTTCTAGGCCCCCAAATCAAACATAATTGTGAAATAAAGAGGCGGTTGTTGTAAATACACTGTGGAATCTTGCTTTTCTAGTGGCTGCTGATAAGAACTAGGTCTAAGAAAGAACATTATTTTCCCAATGGTCAGATGGTTCCATGATGGAGTTATATGTTAAGGTTTATATTTTATACAATAATTTCAAATTGTACAAAGACAAAGACATTTAAGAGTGGTTGAAGAAGGTCCATCCCATGAAATTGTGGATATTCCCTATAATGTAGATGAGGATAACCATTCAGATCATCTGGATATATATGTAAATATTACTTCTAATAAAGAATTTTTTAATGATTTAATAGATGGAGACAATAGTGCTGATGAGTAGGAATAATTTTTTGTTGGTGTGGATGTTTTAAGAGATGCAGTAGTTGTACAGTATCCTCCACCCATAATAAACCATCCCCCACTCTTCTTATCATTTCCATAACCCGTGACATGTTATCTAAATTAGATTATAATGGTGTGACACCTACAACCATGTTTCTAGGAGTTATAGATGATTTTTTTATTGGGATATAAAAACATTATATATTGGAATGGATTTTGCATGTAAATATGCAATGAAAAACATACCAAAATGATTTCATATTGAGAGGAACTATAGATATTCAGTTCAGGAATAAAACTATTAAAAATGAATCATATAGTAAGGTAAATATGGGGATGATTTTCTATTCTTGTTTAGTTTGATTCATGAAATTTCATTATGAGGTTATAGAATTTTAAAGATTGAGGAAACTCATACTTGCATTCAGCCAAATCCAATACAAGATATACTTATTTTGATGCAGAATTTGTGTCATCTATTGTAACACCCCAAGATTTCATAGTGTGTTATTTATTCAAAATAATACAATAACTTGCACTACACGCAACACCGAGTTCAAGCACACCATGACTTACCAAACAAGCTGTTCAAAAGAGGTTATAAATAGTTTTAACTAAATATAATCCTTATAATTTTAGAATCCATATTATGAGTTTCTTAGACATAATGTAAGAACAAATTCATTTTCAGTATTGCACTTTTACCAACTTTTAATAGTGAACCCTTTTTAAATACAATATTTTAAACTTTTTGACTAAATGGGGACATCAAAAAATTTAAAATGAAACATCCCAAGCTTCCATGGTACGCTTTCCTTTGAATAATACAGTAGCATGTGTTGTATGCAACTTCGAGTTCTAACACACACCACAACCAATCAAACTAGCCATTATGAATATTAATACCTACTTTTTGAAATTATATATATTTTATATTTCAAAATAGACTTCATTTTTGGAGTCGGAATATCTAAATTATCCTAAGTTGAATTTTTGGTATTTTTCTGAGAACTTCCAATTTTTATGAATAGTGAAAAATACTTAAAAACAACTTTTTTTAATAAAAATAATTTACAGTGATAAATTATATTATTGAGAGGTTTTAAAGTATAATTAGAATATATTTTTACCATTTTATCCAATGTTGTTCATTAGAATTAATTGTACTTTGAAATTGGACATAAACAATTATCAATCTTTTGATATATATTATTTCTTAAAAACACGTTATTTGTTGTGACAGCGGGAATTAATTATAAAATTAATTAATTCAACTTATATTTTTGGAATTTTGTAAAATAGACATCATTTTTTAATTCAGAATATCAATTATAGCTTAGGGTGAAATTTTGGCATTATTCTGAAAAACTTCAATTTTTGTTGAATAGTGAAACTACTAAGTGGTAGTTAAAAACCTGAATTATTCATAAAACTTAATTTTACCGCTTCTGTGAATGGAATTTTAAAAATAAGAGAGACACGGTTAATATCAAGAAGTAAAATTTGGTTCAATGAGATGAAAATAATTTTTGGTGAATAGTAACTGTTTACTTTTATTTACCACGGTTAAAAGTAAATAGGGTAATTAAGGGTAAAAATGATATTAATATTACCCTAACACATGTCTTAATTCTATTGGACAAGTGTATCTCTACCAAAACATCCTTAGAAATAAAATATTATCATGTAGGTCCACTTGGATTAGATTAGGACATTTATTATTATTTAATTCAAAGAAGAGTTAAAAGAGTTAAAATCAAAGTTTATTTATTAAAACATTTTTAATATAGAGTTATACATAAGATAAATTCTATTGTAAATATTAATTAGAAATATAAAAATATTTCCTACATAAGGATATTTTATTTATAATTTTTAGACTTTAAATAATTTAATTTACTTATGACACAATGATGATGCAGTAATTACCATAATAGTGAAAAATTAAAATAATTGATATTATAAATACACAAATAAATATAATTTGAGACTTTTTAGGAATTACACTAATTTTATAGGTTAATATGACATGTTAGGATTGATTAAATTAACGTTTTTAGAAGTAATCATTCTGTTATGAGTTTTAAAAAAATCAATTATTGAATAGTGTCAAAATTGACCTAAAAGAGTTTTTAAAACAAATATTATATTATTAATTGATATTAAATTATTAAAAATCTAAGGTTCGGCCAAGAGACTTATATCATGACATTTTCATCATTAATGGACCACTTGTGGGTCTCTTGGATGTATATGGTAATTTTATTAACCATATAATATAAAAATACAAAGAGACATTGTAAAAGTGAAACTAATTAACTTAGAGTTAATACTTAAAGATAAGGTTAATATAAGTACCCAACCCTGTCTAAATTCTATTGTTTGAGTGTTTTTCGACATATACCCACCTTAACCTATTAATAATCAACTTTGGAGCCATTATAAACCGAATATAAATTTATTATAAATTAATATTTCTAGCTTTTCCAAAGGTACCCCTCACCCCTCTTATAAAAGGACACTCCTACTTCTCATTTCTTCACACCTTAAAAGCCTTTTGGTTCGGCCAAAATCTGTCCAAATACTCTCCCAACTTCCCTCACTACAACCTAGAGGCCTTAGTTTAATCATAAATCCAACCTAAGGAGCCCTTTTGATCAAATCAAAAGGAAGAACCCGAAGAAGAGGTAATGTTTTCACCACCCCTTTTCAAATTCCTTTCTTCTTCCACTTCTTCTTTATTTGTTATTACCATTCTAAAATAATAACTCCAGTATATTATATATACTGTGATGTTATTATAAATATGTTAAAACCTTATTCAGTATTCTATCCACCCATTGAATAACATGTCACCATACGTGCGTACGTACGGCTTACCATCTCCACGTCGTGGTGTAATTGTTATTCAATATATTATTATTTGGATGGGTATAATAATGATGTGTAACTCATGTAAATAATAAATATAACATGTCAATTATTCTGTATATATGATATAACATCCATTTATATATTATTTTAATATCAAAAGAATGATATTGTCACTCGTGCGTACGTACGGACTACCGTCTCCACGAACACGATGAGATTCATTCTCCATTGTATCCATTAAAGTATAATTATCATTTGATGTTTAAGGACTTGATATCATTCTGGATATGAATAAGATACAACCTATACATAACAAACACAGCTTATGTAACAAAACATATAAAAGAAAACGAGTAAGTTAACACCCGAAACGATGATAATTCAAAGATATTATTAACAAATCAATGTTAAAAGATCATATATGATATCATATTAATATATATGATTCTTGTATAATTTAATAACAATTATTTCACCATTATACAGGAGGTTAACCTACCCCAACCAAGGAAAAGTACAAGGTAAGGGTTATTTCACAATATCTTCATTATCCGAGGTTGTTTATATTTAATAATCTACTGGGATCTCTTTATCATCCACATCCATGTTTCTTAAAAATGTATTTCAAAACATTTTTACTATTTACAAGAATATGGTTTAAAGTCATTTATACCCTTTTTTGACTTTTTATAAGAGGTTTATAAAGGAATCTTTCCGTTGTTTTCCAAACAAGGTACTTTTTAACCTTTTCGATAAAATTAAGGTAAGAATGTTTTTTTAACTTATACGGCGGGTGCGGCTATTTTCTGCCGTTATAAAATCGTCGAAGCTTCCCTTACAATCTTATAAGAATATTTTTCAAAGAAAATGTTTTATTTTATAAATATATGACTCTTAAATGATTTCAAAATAGAAAGAGATATTTCTCTAAAAAGAGTTTTGATTTCATCTATGTCAACATCCTTTGATGGATTTTACGCTTATTTGAAGTTAATTTATTATGATACAAAACTTCTATATTGTATTGAAGGTTTTTTGATATGTTTGAATGTGGATGTGCTATTTTTATACCATTCATGGTTTATGGTGAAAGTATTGACATTTCATATTCTAGTTTTAATACGAATGTTTATGTTATGTTTAAACCTTTTCATATGGGAATGCATTGGACTTAATATGTGACGGGTGGAGCCCGCTATAGCTCCTCGATGCATCAGTAGGTCTCATGAGACAAACTAGTGTCTTGGCACAAGGCCTTGACAAAATCTTATTTGTAGTCTTGGCATGAGGCCTTGGCTATGTGGTTATGATAGTCTGGCATTATGCATTCCATCATTATGAAAGTGGTTATTACTGCATGTGATTATTCGATAAGTAGAATATCCATGTGAATAAGTAAATGGAATTATTTCATTTTTCTTTTTCCCTACTATGTTGAAGTTCAAGTTTAAAAGGATTTTGTTTTAGTTATACATTGCCTTAAATTTTTATGATTATTTTTGAAAATTTCCTCTATATTGTTATCATTACTGGGCATTTGAGCTCACCCCTTTTCTATGTTTTATTTTTCCCAGGATGTGAAGAAGTAAGTTATGAATGACCTGCAGGGATAGTATGTGGGTATTTGAGTGTGGAATATGGAGACTATGTTTTTGTAGTATTTTTTCACTTTGTAATGTAATGTAACACTTTATGAATATATCTAGTGTTTCCAAGGCTACTAAACCAATCGGTCTTTCGAGATTTGATCTTTCTTGTGATCATGACAATGTAATGTAATAATGCACCGACTCTGGGTAACTAGGGTCGGGGTGTTACAGTTGGTATCAGAGGAAGTTTACTACAAACCTTGGAAGCTATATTTTGATAAACTCTGATTAGAGCATGTAGACCTAAGATGAACTTTGAGGATTAGTATAGAAGAACTTCCTAGAATTTTGTTATTGTAGAGATTTTGTGAGTTTTCCGAGCAATACATCCCTGTCTGGATATGAGCAGGTAGAGGCGGATCTGGCACAGATGTACCTAGGGGTAAAACCAAAAAACACCGCATTGAGCTAGACTCGAACGGGAACTGGTGCACGACAACGGGCCTTGCTGCACTCTTGGTTACGACACTCCCGGGGGATATGCTTAGGATAATTCTCATTTTCTTTACAAACCATTATTAAGGGTTTATGTGGATTTACTTCCTCAAAGGAGAAATTTTTATGATTATGGATTATATCCATAAACTATTTAATTTATTTTATGTGTCTTACAAGTTTGGGATTAGGTATTGTTATTCATAAACTAATCTAGTGTATGCCATTGTTTAGAAATGGCGCCCAGAAGAAGGAATCAGAACTCCAGCAATGCACATGATCCAAAGAGAAATAAGGATCATATCTTTCATGGTCTTAAGCCAGAATTTATAAGATAAATAGTCTCCCATGTATTATCATCATATGAAGAAATAATATCATGTGTTGATAAGATAAGTAAAGATTTTACTGAGTCCTATGGTTTTGAATGGAAGCAAGAGAAGAAAAGTATGGAAGAGAGAACGATGGATAAAGGGAAGAGGGAAAATAAGAATTTTCCCATATGTGATAAATGTGGGAAGAAACACCCTAGAAATTGTCTGAAAGGAATGGGAGTTTGTTATAAGTGTGTAGGAAAAGGGCACAAAGTACATGACTGCAAGGGTAAGAAAATGGTTTCAAATGTACAATGCTTCATTTGCAAGGAGTTTGGACACTACGCGAACCTATGTCCCAGTCATCAGACTATGATGAAAATGATGTTATTGGATAATAATCAAGTTATGATACTACCACAGATGAAGAGGAATTATTAGAGTTCTTATGTTGATTATGTCATTTGAGTGTTGTATCAACAATGTACTTGTTATAATAATTATGGAGTATATAAGGATTGTACTGCAGTACTATTTCATTAAGGACTTGAGATTGTGTGGAACAAAGAAAAGTGACTCAATAGCAGGTTAAATTTTTGGAAAATATATGGTTGAGAGAAAGATAAACCATAATATGGTTCTAATACCGAGTTAGTGATTTTAGAATAATACATGATTGATTTGGATAAATTATATTGGATATTCTTGACTACCTTGAAGCTGATTAATGATTTGTATATTCCATCATTATTGGGGTTTAAAACATTTTTGGATTGATGAATTATATCCAACATTCTATATGGAATAAGGGAGCATGAATGTAATGAATAAGTATTATGGTAATTCAGGATGTTTCAGTGTTTTAAAAGAATACATGATGAAGGTATTCATATGCTATTACGGGGTAAAAAGGATCTCCATTAAGTTTACCTTCCTTATAAATATTGGACTGTGAGTTTGGACAAAAGTATTTTGGATAAATTCTAGTTTGAGATTAATTTTTGATTGCCATAAAAGGACAACCCAGAGGTCGGGCGGCAACCCGTCACGACCGGCAAGGCCGCGAGACTTGAACCCGCAACCGAAGGGCGACAAGTGTGTATCACCTACCACCGGCCCACGATATGTCCTGGATAAAATAATGTAGTTTTTTTAAAAAATATATGGTAGATGAATTATAAATTCGTTTATTTTGGAACCCTGTACGAATAGTATAAATAGAAAATTTTTTTACGAGTGAAAGATGAGTTTGTGGTAAGAATTTATTAATGGATAAAACTCTAATTATAAAGTAATTATATCTCCTTATGATCTTAGCCAATCTCATAAATAAATTCCTCAACATTAAGAAAAGGAACTTAGAACAAAAAAATTTTCCTAGATGGTACCTAAAATCATCACTAATTTATGGCTTTGGGATTGTTGGCCTTTTCATAGCCATGTTCTCTACCACTCTCCATCAGATAATTGATGGTTATATTTCTCTTCCATATCCATATTTTCCTACATGGAACCCTAGTATGTGTTATTTTCGGTAATCTTCATACATTCTACTCTTTATTTTAAATAGAGGCCTCATTAATTCATTTTTCGATGTGGGATTTCAACTAAGATATTTTGAAACGTAAAAAATGTGTTATCCTAATACCTTATGTTTTGTTGAATCGATGGTATTTTAAATCATCGTAGATTGATGAATTTAAGGATCTCAATTTTAAACTTGTTTGTGATTTATGACCTCAATCAGTACCTATAAATATTTATGTTTTTCCTCTAATTATATGTCTCTAATTGCCACCAATGTTCTCCTAATCGAGATCATAATTTTGTGGTGTCCCTTTCATTTCTCTTTTCCTCATATTAAGACTAAATTTTAGTAACCCAATTTCCGATGTGGGTTTTCCCACAAAGATATTTTTTATTTTCAACCTTTTATTTTCGAAGAACAATTTCAAATTGCGAGGACGCAATTTATTGAAGGAGGGGAGAATGTAACACCCCAAGATTTCATAGTGTGTTATTTCTTCAAATTAATACAATAACTTTCACTACACGCAACACCAAGTTCAAGTACACCATGACTTACCAAACAAGACGTTCAAAAGAGGTTATGAATAGTATTAACTAAATATAATCCTTATAATTTTAGAATCCATATTATGAGTTTCTTAGACATAATGTAAGAACAAATTCATTTTCAGTATTGCACTTTTACCAACTTTTAATAGTGAACCCTTTTTAAATACAATATTTTAAACTTTTTGACTAAATGGGGACATCAAAAAATTTAAAATGAAACATCCCAAGCTTCCACGGTACGCTTTCCTTTGAATAATACAGTAGTGTGTGTTGTACGCAACTTCGAGTTCTAACACACACCACAACCAATCAAACTAGCCGTTATGAATAGTAATACCTACATTTTGAAATTATATATATTTTATATTTCAAAATAGACTTCATTTTTGGATTCATAATATCGAAATTATCCTAATTTGAATTTTAGGTATTTTTCTGAGAACTTCCAATTTTTATGAATAGTGAAAAATACTTAAAAACAACTTTTTTTAATCAAAATAATTTATAGTGATAAATTATATTATTGAGTGGTTTTAAAGTATAATTAGAATATATTTTTACCATTTTATCCAATGGTGTTCATTAGAATTAATTTTACTTTGAAATTGGACATAAACAATTATCAATCTTTTGATATATGTTGTTTCTTAAAAACACGCTATTTGTTGTGACAATGGTAATTAATTATAAAATTAATTAATTCAACTTATATTTTTGGAATTTTTTAAAATATACTTCATTTCTGAATTCAGAATATCAATTATAGCTTAGGGTGAAATTTTGGAATTATTCTGAAAGACTTCAATTTTTGATGAATAGTGAAACTACTAAGTGGTAGTTAAAAAACTAAATTTTTCATAAAACTGAATTTTACCGCTTCTGTAAATGGAATTTCAAAAATCCGAGAGATGCGGTTAATATCAAGAAGTAAAATGTCGTTCAATGAGATGAAAATAATTTTTGGTGAATAGTAACTTTTTACTTTTATTTACCACGGTTAAAAGTAAATAGGGTAATTAAGGGTAAAAATGATATTAATATTACCCTAACACATGTCCTAATTCTATTGGACAAGTGTATCTCGACCAAAACAGCCTTAGGAATAAAATATTATCATTTAGGTCCACTTGTATTAGATTAGGACATTTATTATTATTTAATTCAAAGAAGAGTTAAAAGAGTTAAAATCAAAGTTTATTTACTAAAACATTTTTAATATAGGGTTATACTTAATATAAATTCTATTGTGAATATTCATTAGAAAGATAAAAATATTTCCTACATAAGTATATTTTATTTATAATTTTTAGACTTTAAATAATTTAATTTACATATGACAGAATGATGATGCAGTAATTACCATAATAGTGAAAAATTAAAATATTTGATATTATAAATACACAAATAAATATAATTTGAGACGTTTTAGGAATTACACTAATTTTATAGGTTAATATGACATGTTAGTATTGATTCAATTAACTTTTTTCGAATTAATCATTCTGTTATGAGTTTTACAAAAATCAATTATTGAATAGTGTCAAAATTGACATAAAAGGGTTTTTAAAACAAATATTATATTATTAATTGATATTAAATTACTAAAAATCTAAGGTTCGGACAAGAGACTTATATCATGATAGGTTAATATTTAATGGACCACTTGGGTGTCTATTGGATGTATATGGTAAGTTTAGTACCCATATAATATAAAAATACAAAGAGACATTGTAAAAGTGAAACTAATTAACTTAGAGTTAATACTTAAACATAAGGTTAATATAAGTACACAAACCTGTCTAAATTCTATTGGTTGAGTGTTTTTAGACCTATACCCACCTTAACCTTTTAATAATCAACTTTTGAGCCATTAGAAACCGAATATGAATTTATTATAAATTAATATTTCTAGCTTTTCCAAAGGTACCCCTCACCCCTCTTATAAAAGGACACTCCTACTTCTCATTTCTTCACACCTTAAAAGACTTTTGGTTTGGCAAAACTCTGCCCAAATACTCTCCCAACTTCCCTCAATACAACCTAGAGGCCTTATTTTAATCATAAATACAACCTAAAGAGCCCTTTTGATCAAATCAAAAGGAAGAACCCAAAGAAGAGGTAATGTTTTCACCACCCCTTTTCAAGTTTTTTTATTCTTCCACTTCTTCTTTCTTTGTTATTACCATTCTAAAATAATAAATCCAGTATCTTATATATACTGTGATGTTATTATAAATATGGTACAACCATATTCATTATTCTATCCACCCTTTGAATAACATGTCACCATACGTGCGTACGTACGGCTTACCGTCTCCACGTCGTGGTGTAATTGTTATTCAATATATTATTATTTGGATGGGTATAATAATGATGTGTAACTCATGTAAATAATAAATATAACATGTTAATTATTCTGTATATATGATATACCATCCATTTATATATTATTTTAATATCAAAAGAATGATATTGTCGCTCGTGCGTACGTACGGACTACCACCTCCACGAACGCGATGAGATTCATTCTCCATCGTATCCATTAAAGTATAATTATGATTTGATGTTTAATGACTTGATATAATTATGGATATGAATAAGATACATTCTATCCATAACAAACACATCTTATGTAACAAAACATATAAAATAAAACGAGTAAGTTAACACCCAAAACGAAGATAATTCAAAGATATTATTAACAAATCAATTTTTAAAAGATCATATATGATATCATATTAATATATATGATTCTTGAATAATTTAATAACAATTATTTAACCATTATATAGGAGGTTAACCTACCCCAACCAAGGAAAAGTACAAGGTAAGGGTTATTTCATAATCTCTTCATTATCCGAGGTTGTTTATACGTAATAATCTACTGGGATCTCTTTATCATCCACATCCATGTTTCTTAAAAATGTATTTCAAAACATTTTTACTATTTACAAGAATATGGGTTAAAGTCATTTATACCCATGTTTGACTTTTTATAATAGGTTTATAAAGGAATCTTTCCGTTGTTTTCCAAATAAGGTACTTTTTAACCTTTTCGAAAAAATTAAGGTAAGAATGTTTTTTTTAACTTATACGGCGGGTGCGGCTATTTTCCGCCGTTATAAAATCGTCTAAGCTTCCCTTACAAGCTTATAAGAATATTTTAAAAGAAAATGTTTTATTTTATAAATATATGACTCTTAAATGATTTCAAAATAGAAAGTGATATTTCTCTAAAAAGAGTTTTGATTTCATCTATGTCAACATCCTTTGATGGATTTTACGCTTATTTGAAGTTGATTTATTATGATACAAAACTTCTATATTGTATTGAAGGTTTTGTGATATGTTTGACTATGGATGTGCTATTTTTATACCATTCATGGTTTATGGTGAAAGTATTGACATTTCGTATGCTAGTTTTAATACGAATGTTTATGTTATGTTTAAACCTTTTCATATGGGAATGCATTGGACTTAATATGTGACGGGTGGAGCCCGATATAGCTCCTCGATGCATCGGTAGGTCTCATGAGACAAACTAGTGTCTTGGAACAAGGCCTTGACAAAATCTTATTTGTAGTCTTGGAACGAGGCCTTGGCTATGTGGTTATGATAGTCTGGCATTATGCATTCCATCATTATGAAAGTGGTTATTATTGCATGTGATTATTCAATTAGTAGAATATTCATGTGAATAAGTAAATGGCATTATTTCATTTTTCATTTTCCATACTATGTTGAAGTTCAAGTTTAAAAGGCTTTTTTTTAGTTATACATTGCCTTAAATGTTTATGCTTATTTTTGAAAGTTTCCGCTATATTGTTATCCTTACTGGTCATTTGAGCTCACCCCTTTTCTATGTTTCATTTTTCCCAGGATGTGAAGAAGTAAGTTATGAATGACCTTTAGGGATCGTATGTGGGGATATGAGTGTGGAATATGGAGACTATGTTGTTGTTGTAGTTTTTCACTTTGTAATGTAATGTAAAACTTTATGAATATATCTAGTGTTTCCAAGGATACTAAACCAATCGGTCTTTCGAGATTTGATCTTTCTTGTGATCATGCCAATGTAATGTAATAATGCACCGACTCTGGGTAACTAGGGTCGGGGCGTTGCATATATTATCATCTAGATGATTAAGAAATGCCATTATTTTATTTTTTACCTTGTACAAGATAGGATACAAAAATCTTTTGGATATAATATTTCTTATAATAAGGAATGTATATAAAAATATAAAGAAATTGTGAAAGTCTATGGTGATTAGGTTAACTTGTATCGGTGTAACTGCAATTTTTTGACATACTAGGACACAATGAACAAGTTTTCTTCCATCATGATAGAAATGAATATTTGTCTCAACATAGCTGACTTGATCCATCTCATGTTCAATTTCATCGATTTTTTAGGAATTCCTCCCATGTATTTCCACATTTTGTTTCTAAAAATAGTTCATACAGCTTAGTGGAATGTTTCTATATGGAAAATAAAATGGTGTATTGTTTACTATGGAAGCCATATATTGAAACCATTCAACTCTTCTACATTCATTTTCCATTATGTATAAAAACTATGAATTTTGGATTTGGTTTTTTATCATGTATAAGCAATCATTTCACCCACATTTTGGGGGTCTATTTCATATCTGATCATCATCGAGCATTCAGTGAGGCAATCAATGTGAATCCTGATACATGGAGACCCCTAAATTCACATCATATGTTCAGAATCAGACACACTACTAGAAATGGGTAAAAAATCAATAATTAACCTATAATGATGTAAACTATCTAGGTTAGTATGAAATGTCATTATTTTATCACTATTTCAATATAATGATAAAATAAATATATGTGAAATATGTTCACTTATGTGTATCATATGAGTTGGATCAAAAATGTTTTGAATAATGTTTCTAAGAAATATACAAGGCTAATCGAAGATTGTATGATTATATGATGCTGATTCCAGAAGAAAAATAGACATTAGCATAAGACATAGGAGAGGTACAAAAACATTACCAAAATATTGTAGAGTGCATCAATGGTTTCTTTAAAGGGATTCACATGTTACCTATAACTTACCTTGTCTATGATATATTTTATCATTATGTGAAGTATTTCATTGATAGAAAAAAACATTCCTTAAATGGGATTCCCTGGGGATATGGTATGGAAAACACTTTCAATGAGATATTGAAAATAATATTGAAGAAATGTGTGCTTATAAAGTGTACCTTTTCCTTTAAAAAGACTCACAATTTTATGTTCAATAGTGTATATACCCCATAAAAATAGATAAGTAATGTGGTGGTGGTAATATAAGAAGAATGGAAAAATCAATGTGGTAACTTCCAGGAATTATGGTTTCCATGTGAACACGTAATTGCAGCATGTTACCCTATGAACATATCATGCAAAGAATATGTTTATCTAGTGTACTGGATGGACACCATTGGTAACTACTATGATACACCATAGATACATATCAGGGAGTTTTAATATTTCCCACTTCCCTAAGACTAGTCAATATTAATACCTGACATCAAAATGTTGCGTCAATGAGGGAGACTGAAGTCTAGAAATATGTGGAATGAGATGGAATGGCCTCAAGAACAAGTAAAATGTTTTAGATGAAACATATGTCATCAAGAAAGTCAGAACAAAATAAATCCCTAATATTTTCGGATTGAGTTCACACTCTCAGCTATAATGGTCTATTTTCTCCAACGTGAACTTTTTATATTATTAGTTACATGGTGTTAATGTAAAATCCTTCATCTTGTAGAATTTTGTGACATTTCACAATACTTTTACTATAAAATAACAATAGTCCATTAATATTGACACTATAAGGAATATGAAAAGTACATGTGAGATGTCATGAAATCATAATCAAACTATTCATGGCTAACCCATAAGGAAAATATGTGATAAAACAATCATGAATCATATCATCATGTGATAAATCATACATAAATTCAAATAGACACAATTTGAGATTTAAAATATTAGTTAATGTCAAAGTAAAGTTGTGTTTGGTTATAAAAAACATTTTCCCTTTTGTATCTAAAATATTATTAGAAAATAAGTCATGAAATATTTTGGTACGATTGGTAAAAATAAGAGAAAACACCAAATCAATTTATTTATGCACTATAAAATGATAATTATGATCATATAAAGTGAAATGGACAAGAATAAACCCATTAAATTAAACATTAATTCTTTATAATATATAATAAATTCCTTGTCATTTTTCACAAAAATGGATTTTGGAAGAGATGATTCTGACTTTGGGAGTAAAGTAAAATCCAGCATATTTTCATGTGGTATCTTAATAACATCTCCCAAAGGGATGATCTTAACTTTTCACTTTTCAAAAGAATTCATCCATCTAATGAAATCACCACCATATGGGGAGTCTTATCATTAGAAGGATGAAATCTTTTAAAAATTGAAAAGCTAAATACATCCATTCGGAAGAATTTATTAGGCTACCACTTTAAAATAAGCTGGATTTTACTATAATGTTGAAGTAAGGATCGTCTCAACAAAACTCTATTCTATTGAAAATTTCAACCTATTTCTTGTCTATTTTAAATCATTCATGTGTTATTTAATGGGTTGGTTCTTTTCCATTTCACTTTATATTATTATAATTGTAATTTTATCATGGATAAATAAATTGATTTGATGGGGCCTCCATTGCTTCTCTATCCCAAGGTCACAAAGGGTCTATTGGATAATAAAACTATTTTTTCCCATGAGCTATGTGCCACGATGGAACCAAACATCCATTGATACAATGGAGTCTGGGAGAATTCAACCTGTGTAGCTTTAGGTGTCTGGTGGTGAAGGATTGGGTGGAATCTACTGCAATTAATTTATGGAATTTTTAATTATCTCTATTTTCCCATCATTTGTTTGATGTGTAATTTTACCCCAATAAATAGGGGTGTGGTATGAATTTTAATAATAATTCCAAGTGGAAGAAAATTATATGAGTTGGTTTCCACTGTGTTTGTGTTGCAGCAATCAACTCTAGTGATTTTCATATGATTTTGTTTGCTTTTGTGTTAGCCACTGTTAAATCCACCATCAGTGATATCATAGGGTTTCAAGGTAATATGTGTCGAGATAAATCCATGAGATCAAAAAATGATAAATTCTAGTAGTGAATAAGATGATGAATAGTATTCATAGCTATTCAAAATCATGGGTAAGAGGTCTTCATTCTACAATGTTCTTTTTCATTTGTTAGAAGTTGGTTCAAATAATTCCAAAAAATATCATTTTTTTGTTTTTTCCCTTTCACATCGTGAAAAGGAGTGCTTCACATTGTAAAAAAGTAACTCATAAAGTAAAAGGTAAAAATATTCCCTTTTCATTTTTCCCCCACCATGTGTATTTCATTCCTCTTTCATCATTTCCTTTTCACCTTTTCCAATTTATCAATCATTCCATTAAATTTCCTCTATGTCATATCCATTTATCTTAAAAATAATATATTCTCCCATTTTTAAACCATTTTTATCTCATATACCTTAGCACCATCCATACAATAAAATTCACATTCATTATTAAAAAAATAGCAACTATCGATTAACAAATATATAATCTTCAATTCGGAAAAAATACGAGTCTTCAATTATGAATTTTGTTTTGAAATTATGAAAAAATAATTGAAATATTTAGTATTTTATGAAAATAATTTCCTAGAAATCAAATTTTGTTTCATCAACAATTTCTTAAACTTCTCTATAGACATAAATGGTGATGATGGATTCCCATTTCCTTCAAATTTCTCCTCCCTCTCTCATCTCCCAAAGCAGAGTCAATCATCAACACCTGAAGCCGCAAAAGAAGAGAAGTTTCTATCAAATGTAGACTCATTCCAAAATTATGAGACCTTCTTTAGAATTGTTTCCAAAGACCCATCTTCTTATTCTAGCTTCCTAATGCGTTGAATCCCCGTGTTGGTTACCTGTGCAATGAACAGTGGTTCTTCTATCTAGTATGCTAGTATACAAGTCCCGGTGAAGGGCCAAAGTAAGGGGGACATTTCTATGAACCAAAGGAAGAAGATTAAATGGATAAGAATATGATCCAAAAAGGGGAGTACAAGGTGGATAATTCCAAATCAAAGAAATAAGATCCGGTTTATTTCTTTATTTATTTATTTATTTATTTGTGATCTCCTTTAGGGATCTTCTTTTCTACTTCTACATGTGCTATTAAATTTTCTACTTCCATTGACAATGATGAATTCATTATACCTATTGGTCATCCACCAAGATAGGATGAAAATTCAGGGTTCCTAAGGAGAAAAATATTGAAGGGGATTTTTGAATACTAAAATTGATTTTTCCTCGGATGAGAAAAAACTTCTACTCCTAAAATAGAGTCTTGGAGTGTTCAAATTGGGCTCCTTGATGAGTCTGGCACTGAAAGATTGGGAGGAACCTTCCACAATCAATTTATAGACTTTTTATTTTACTCTATTATACATCATTTTTTAGGTGAGTAATTGAATATCTATAAATTGGTGTGTGTTATTTGTTCTATTATTAATTTGAAGTTGAAGAAATAAATACAAGTTTGTTTCCACTGTATTTGTTTTCAAGGATCACCTCCAGGGATCTACATATGATTTTAGGTTTTGTTGTGTTATCCACTTTTAAATCTACCTTAAGTGGTATGAGATAATTTTAAGGTGATCTATGCCGAGAGAGATCCATGAGATCTGAAACTGTTCAACTCAACAATTAGAAAGATAATGAATAGTATTCCAAGAAATTCCAAATCATGGGGGTAATAGTTTTATTACAACTTGTGATTTTTCAACTTTTCAGATGATGGTTCAAATAATTACCACACATCACATTTTTGGGGTTGTCTCTTTCCAATTGTTAAAAAGAGTACTTTAAATTGTCAAAATGTATCTCATAAAGTAAGAGGAAAAAAATATTTCCTTTTTCATTTTCATTTCCACTATAATGTGTATTTATTTCTTCTTACATCAGTTCTATTTCACTTTGTTAAATTTAACCACCATTCTATTACATTTCCTCCATGCTATATTCATTCTATTTAAAAAAAAAAAATTCTCACATTATGAAACCGTTTTTATCTCCTCCCTCTTGGAATCCTACATAGAAAAAATATCATTCATTTCTTAAAAAATATCCGATGTCGTTTAAAAGCAATCATCTTCAATTCTGAAAAAAATAACATTCTTCTACCCTTAAAAAATATAGTTTTCAAATCTAAAAAAATAATTTCATTTTTCACTATCTAAATAAATGATTTTCATGGATATCAAATTACATTTCTTTAATGATATATTAAATTATCTCTAAAAATTGATAAAGATGATGGATACACCTTGCCTACATCTTTCTCCTCCCTTTATCTTCTCTCAAAGTTGAATCAATCGCCCACACCTAAAGCCACTAAATAATATGAGTTGATATAAAACCCAGATTCCATCCTGAAAGATGATACCATCTTCAGAATTGTATTAGGTGAAAAATCCACTGAATGAGGCTTCCTAACGTGTTTAAGCACATTGTCAGTTCATCAGGTGATGAACTGTGATGCCTCCATCTAGTATACTAGCATCTGGATCCTAGTGATGGCCTAAAGAACGGTTAAATGTCAATTTACTTGAGGTAGATGATTCCTAGGACAATAATTTAATCCAAGAAGACGAGAACAAGTTGTAAAAATTCCAAATCGAAGTAGTAAAATTCAGTTTGTTTCCTACTTCTATTATTTTATTCTTATGATAATCCCTAGTGATCTACTTAACTGATTCTACATGCACTGTGGAATTCACTACTTCTATTGACTATGATGAAGTAATTATACATGTGGTCCATCCACCTAAATATGATGAAAATTCTGGGGTCATGATGAAAACATGTTTAATGAGGGATGTTGGAATTCTAAACATGGTTTTTTCATGAATGACAGGAAACATCCACTCCTATAATGGAGTCCTAGAGAATTAAATTTGGGCGGCTTGATGTGTTAGACAACAAATGATTGGGAAACACCTACCATAATTTTTTTTTGAGTTTTTATTTATCTATATTTCCCGTATCTATTTGGTGTGTAATTGTATCCCTATAAATATGTGTGTGGTATGTTTTGTAATATTAATTTCATGTTCAATAAATTAATACTAGTTTTTGAATGATATTTTTATGTTATCACGAGGACCTCCAGTGGTCTATATATGATTTTGTGTGCTTTTCTATTAGCTAATGTCAAATCCCCCTTTAGTGGTTTCAAAGTGTTTTAAGGTTAGCTATGTCTATATTGATCCATGAGATTTGAAAATGATCAATTCTAATTGAGATAAATATGATGAATAATATTTCTAGATATTCCAAATCCTTAGTGTGAGATTTTCATTCCAACTTATTATTTTTCAGCTGTAAAAAATTTGTTCAAATAATTCCCACACATTTGATTTTTGGGTTTACCTCTTTCTATTTGTGAAAATGAGTTATTCACATTTTCAATAGGTATCTCATAAAGTAAAAGAAAAAAATTATTCACTTTGTCATTTTGTTTTCCACCACCACATGTATTTCCTTCCTCTTTCAAAATTTCCTTTTCACTTTGACCAATTTATCCACCTTTACATTAAATTTCCTCCACACCATCTCCATTCTATTTTAAAAAAATATTCCTTCATTTTGAAACCATTTTCATCTCCTATTTCTTGGCATCCACCAAACCACAAAAATACTATTCATTACTAAAGAAATATCAGTTACCATTAAAAAATATTTTCACCTTTAATTCCAAAAGAAAATATTTGTCTTTAATTCTGAAAATAAATGAAGTTTTCATTTCTGAAAAAATAATTGTAATCTAAACTATTCAAAAAAATGAATTTCAAGGATATAAAATTCCATTTATTTAATGATCTCTTTGACTTATCTATAGACATAGATAATAATTATGGATTCCCCCATCTTTATATTTCTCTTTCCTTTTATCTTATCCAGAATCTAAATCAATCGTATCCACCAGATGATTTCAATGAGCAATAGTTTCTATCAAATTCCCATTCCTTCTCGAACGTTAATACCTTTATCATTGTTGTATCTAGAAAACCATACACTAATTTAGGCTTCCTAAAGCATAGACGCCCCATGTCGGTTCCCTGAGAAAATAATAATGACACCTCCTTTTAGTATGCCATCATCTGAGTCCTGGTTAAGGCTCAACGTAAGGGGAGAATTTTGAAAAACCTGAGATAGAAGATTATGTAGAAAGGAATTAGATCCAATAATTATATTAGAAGGTGAAATAATTCCAAATCAAAGTATAAAAATATAGTTTTTTTCTTATTGCTGTTATTTTTTATCTTATGATCACCTCCGGTGATCTAATTATCTTCTTTTGCATGTGCTATTAAATTTAATACTACAATTGACTATGGTGAAGTTATTATACCAGTTGGTCAGCCACTCGGATATGATGAAAATTATTGGGTCATGAGGAAATCATGTCTAAAGGGGGATATTTGAATACTAAACTTTTTTTTCTAGGGACCTTACTAAACATCAACTACTACAAGGATGATCGGAGAATTCCACTTGGGCTACATGATCTGTCTGGAGCTGAAGGATTAGATGACACCTACCACAATAAATTTTTGGCCTTTCTATTTTTCTTTTTTATTCAATCATTTTTTTGTTGTGTAATGGTATTGTTAAAAATATGTGTATGGAATGCATCATATTTTTAATTCCATGTTGAAGAAATAAATACCGGTTAGTTTCTATTGTGTTTGTGTTGGTGCGATCAACTCCAATGATTTACATATAATTCTACGTTTTTTTGTGTTAGCCTCTTTAAAATCCACCATTAGTGGTATAAAAATATTTTATGGTGATTTGTCTTGAGATCGATCCATGAGATCGGTAACTAATCAATTCTTGTTGCGACGAAGTTGATGAATAGTATTCCTAGTTATTTCAAATCGTGGATGTGGGATTTTCATTTCACCTTGAACATTTCATTTTTCAAAAGATGGATCAAATAATTCCCACAAATCTCATTTTTGGGATTGTCTCTTTCCAATTGTGAAATAGAGTGTTTCACATTTTCAAAACGTATCTTATAAAGTAAAAGGAAAAAAATATTCCCTTTGTCAATTTCCCTACCACCACCATGTGTACTTTTTCCTCTTTCATCATTTCCATGTCACATTGTTCAATTTATCCACCTCGACATTACATTAATTCCAATCCATCACCATTATATTTTTAAAAAAATATTCTCTCGTATTGAAACCATTTTCATCTCTTCACTCTTGGAATCCTCCATACAAAAAAAATTAGGTCATTAAAAAAATCAACAACCATTTCAAACAAAGTTACCATCTTCAATGAAGAAAAAAAATACCAGTCTCCGATTATGAAAAAATGATGTTTTAAATCCTGAAAAAATAATTTCAATCTATACAAATGAAGAAATTATTTTTCTTGAAATCAAGTATCATTTTCTTAGATATCATAATCTTCTCTTTAGACCTCGGTGATGATGATGGACACCCCACCCATCATCTTTATCCTCCCATTCTCTTCTCCTGAAGCTGAATAAATCATATTCACATGAATCCACTGAAGAAAAAAAAATTCCTATCAAATGTAGACACCTTACCAAAAGACTATACTTTCTTCATCGTTGTATGTTGCCAACCATCCTGCAATTCAGGCTTCCAAATGCATTAAGGAACTGTGTTGTTTCCCTGGGTGAATAAAAACGTCACCTTCTTCCAGTATGTTGGATTCTGAGTCCCAGTGAAGGCCCAAAGAAAGGGAAAATTTCAAAGAACCCAAGGTAGAAGATTCCGTAGACAATAATTTGATCCATGAAGACGAGTACAAGGTGGAAGAATTCCAAATAGAAGAAATAAAATCTAGTCTGTTTCCTATTGTTGTTATGTTGTTGTGGTGATCAACTCTTATGATCTACATATCTTCTTCAACATGAGAAATTGAATTTAATCCTTCCATTTACAATGATGAAGTCAATATACTTATTGTCCTGTCACACAAATATGATGAAATTTTAGGGTTCATGAGGAAACCATGGTTTGTTGTTGGATGTTGGAATAATAAACTTGGTTTTTTCTTGGATAACACTAATCATCCAAATCTTCAATGGTGGCTTGAAGAATTTAACTTGGGTGGATTGATGTTTTTAGCACTGAAGGATTGGATGACACCAACCACAATCAATTTTTGGACTTTTTTATCTCTATTTTAAATCATTTTTTATGTGTAATTGTATCCTTATAAATAGGTGTCTGGTATGAATTTTAATATTAATTCCAAGTCACAGAAATAGATTTCAGTTTGTTTTCACAACATTTGTGTTACAGCGATCACCTACAGTGATATGCATATGATTTTATATGATGCTTTGTTAGCTACTGTTAAATTCACCTTTAGTGTTATCAGAGCATTTGAAGGTGTGCTATGTCAAAATAAATACATGAGATCTGTAACTGATCAATTCCTAAAGCAAGGAAGATTCTAAATAGTACTCCTATATATTCCATATCATGGGTTTGATATTTTATTCCACCTTATGCATTTTCAATTGTCAAAATATGGATCAAATAATTCCCACGCATCTTATTTTTGGGTTTTTCTCTTTCAAATTGTGAAAAGGAATGATTCAAATTGTAAAAAGGTATCTTATAAATTAAATGGAAGAAGCATATTCCTTTTTTCATTTTGCTTTCAACCACCATGTGTATTTCATTCCAATTATTTCATTTCCATTTCACCTTTTCCAATTTATCCACCTGGCCATTACATTTCCTCCACATTATCTCTATTCTATTAAAAAACATATTCTCTAATTTTGAACCCATTTTCATCTCCTCTCTTGGAATCCTCCATACATAAAGAATTATCATTCATTGTTGAAAAAAATAACAGCTATTGTTTTAAAAAGAATCATCTCCAATTCTAAAAAAATCAATCCTAACAATTAAATAAAGAAAAATTTTCAATTTTGTAAAAAATTGCAATCATCACTATCTGAAGAAATACATTTCATAGATATCAAATTCAGTTTCTTCGACAATCTCTTCAACAACCCTCTAGAAATGAACAATGATGATGGATTCCCCCACCTTCATATTTCTCCACCCTTTTTCTTCTCCAAAAGATGAATAATTCCTCTTCACCTGAACCCATAGAAGAACTGGAGTTTTTATTAAAGGTAGATTCCTTACCAAATGTTGATAACATATTTAGTATTTTATCTAGAAAACCATACACTGATTTAGGCTTCGTAAATCATCGAAGCCCCGTTTCGGTTCTCAAGATGAAGAATAGTGGGGGATCCTTCTACTATGGTAGCATCTGAGTCCTAATGAAGGCCCAAAGCAATAGGGACATTTCAAAGAACCCAAGGTAGAATATTGTATTGAAAAGAATCGAATCCATAATGAGAAGTACATGGTGGAATAATTTCAAATTGAAGAAATAAAATCTAGTTTGATTCATGTTGCTATTATTTTATTCTTTCGATCACCTCTGGTGATCTGTTTATGTACATCCACATGCACTGTTGAATTTACTGCTTCTATTGACTATGAAAAAGTCATTATACCTATTGGTCATCCACCCAAGTATGATGAAAATTTTGGGGACACGAGGAACAAATGTTTAAGGGGGGATTTTGAAATACGAATTTTTTTTTCCTAGGATGGAACCAAACATCCACTACTACAGTGGAGGCTTTGAGACTTCAACATGGGTTTTTTGACATGTCTAACACTAAAGGATTGGATGGAACCAATAACAATCAATTTGTGTCCTTTTTTATTTATCTATATTTTCCCTTCATTTATATATTGTGTGATTTTATCATAATAGATAGGTATGTGGTATACATTTTAATACTAATTACTAGTTGAATAAATAAATAATAGTTTTTTTCCACTATGTTTGTGTTTCTACTATTACCTCTAATGATATGAATATGATTCTAAATGTTGTTATTTTAGTGGTTTTTAAATCCACCTTCAGTGGTGATATAAAATTTTAAGGTTAGTTATGTGGAGAGAAATCCACAAGATCTAAAACTAATCATTTCTAGCAATAAGGAAATTGGTGAGTATTATTCCAAGATATTCCAAATTGTGGGTGTGTGATTTTGATTCCACCTTGTTCTTTTTCATTTTTCAAAAGTTGTTTGAAATAATTCCCACATGTCTCATTTTTTTGTTTGTCTCTATCCAATTGTGAAAAGGAGTGATTCACATTGTCAAAAGGTATCCCATTACATAAAAGGAAAAAATATTTCCTCTTTCTTTTTGTTTCCCCCACCATAGGTATTTCATTCATCTTTTATATTTTTCATTTCACATTTTCCAATTTATCCTCCTTGTTATTGCATTTCCTCCATTCCATCTCCATTCTATTTAAGAAAAACCTATTCTCTTATTTTGAAACCACATTCATCTCTTCTCTCTTGGTATCTTACATACAAAAAAATTCTAATTCATTAATGAAAAAAATATCAGTCTTCAATTCTGAAAAAAATAAAATTTTCAATTCTAATAAAATAATTTCAATCTACACTACCCAAAAAATGAATTGTATGGATATCAAATTCCATTATTTTGACGATCTCCTTGACTTCTCTCTTGACATAGATGAAAATGATGGATGCACCCCATGCATTTATATTTCCCCTTCCTTTATTTTCTCCCAAAGAAGAATAAATATTCTGCACCTGAATCCACCAATGAACATGAGTTTCTATCAATCTCAAATGCCTTCATGAAATTCAATACCTTCATCAACAATGTATCTGGTGAGCCATTCATCGATTCCGGCTTCATAATGCATTGAATCCCTATATCAATTCCCTAGTAAAAGAACATCGGCGATACCTTTCAGTATGATGGCGTCCACGTCCTGGTGAAGGCCTAAAAGAGGGGGTAATTTTGAAGATCCTAAGGTAGAAGATTATCTGGAGATGAATCTGATCCAAGAAGATGAGTCCCTATTGGAATAATTCCAAATCAAATAAATACAATCTAGTTTTTTTCTGCTGTAATTATTTTTTTCTTGTAATAACCTCCAGTGGTTTTATTGTTTTCTTTCTCATGTGCTATTGAATTTACAATTTCCATTGACTATGATGAAGTAATTATACCTGCTATCCAGCCACCCATATATGATGAAAATTCATGGGTCACAAAGAAAAAAGGTTTAAAGGGGGTGTTTGAATACAAAACATGGTTTTTCCTCAAATGGTAAAAAAATTTACACTACTATAATGGATTCTAGGAGAATTAAACTTGGGATTCTTGACATGTTTGGAAGTGAAAGATTTGGTGGGACCTACCAAAATAAATTTATGGACTTTTTATTTATCTATGTTTTCCCTTATTTGTATTTTGTGTTATTTTATCAATATAAATAGGTATGTGGTATTCATTGTAATATTAATTCCAAATAAAGAAATAAACACCATTTTGTTTACATTGTGTTTTTGTTATTGTGATCCCCACTAGTGATCTGCCTATGATTTTACTGATTGTTTTGTTAGCCAATATTAAATTAACCTTCAGTGGAATTTCAGCGTTTGTAGTAGATTTGTGTCAAGAGAGATCCACAATATCTACAACTGATCATTTCTAGTAGTGAGGAAGATGATGAATAATATACATATCTATTCCAAGGCATTGGTATGATATTTACATTACACCTTGTTCTTTTTAATTTGTCAAAATTTGGTTCAAATAATTCCTAGATATCTCATTATTGGGTTTTTCTATTTCCAATTATGAAAAGGAGTTCTAGACATTTTAAAAAGGTATATCACAAATTAAAAGGAAAAAATATACCCATTTTCAGTTTGGTTACCACCATCATGTGTATTTATTTCCTCTTAAATCATTTCCATTTCACTTTGTCCAATTTATTAACCTTTCCATTACATTACCTCCACACTATATCCATTCTATTTAAAAAATGTATTCTCTCATTTTGAAACCATTTTTATCTCCTCTCTCTTGGCATCTACCAAACAAAAATAAAATTCACATTCACTGCTAACAAAATTAAATACCATTGTAAAATAAAATCATCATCGTCAATTCTAAAAAAATTATTGGTCTTTGAAAAAATGTTTAAAATTCAAAAAAAATAATTATAATCTACATTATCTAAATAAATGAATTTTCTAGATATCAAATTCTATTTCTTCCATGATCTCTATGACTTCCCCATAGAAATTTATGGTGATGATGGAGGCCCCCTGACTTTATATTTCTTTTCTCTTTCTCTTATCACAATGAAAAATCAATCATCTAAACCTGAAGCCTCCAAAGAACAAGATTTTATATCAAATTTAGACATAGTCTTGAAATTCGAACCCTTCATCAGCATTTTATTTCATGAAATATCCACTGATTCATGCTTCTTAAAGTGTTAAATCCCCATGTCAGTTCCTTGGGTGAAGAACAGTGTTGCCTCATTCCATTATGCTGGTGTCTGAGTCCCAGTGATGTCCCGACGAAAGATGGACATTTTGATGAACCCGGTCAAGATGATGATGTGGAAATTAATCTAATCCATTGAGAGGTGTAGAAGGTGGAAGAATTAAAAATTGAACCAATAAAATTTTGTTTGTTTATTAGTGGTGTCAATTTGTTCTTATGATGACTTCCAATAATTTACTTATTTTCTTCTGCATGCACTGCTGAATTTACTAATACCATTGACTATGAAGAAGTCATTCTACCTGTTGGTCATCCACCCAGATATGATGAAAATTAAATGGTCACAAGAAAAAAATTTAAGGGGGTATGTTGGAATGAAAAACAAGGTTTTCCTTAGATGAAATGAAACATCAACTACTATAATGGAGGCTTTGATTATTCGACTTGGGATGCTTTACATGTCTGTCATAGAAGGATTAGGTGGAACCTACTGTAATATATTTTTGGAATTTGTATTCATATCTATTTCCCTTGATTGTTTGGTGTGTAATTTTATCCCTACAAATGGGTGTGTGGTATCTTTTTAATACTAATCCCATGATGAACAAATACATTCATGTTTGTTTCTTCTATGTTTGTGTTGTTGTGATCACCTCTAGTGATTTGCATATGATTCTGTTGGCTATTATGTTCGCCATTTTTAAATCCACCTTCAGTGTTATTAGATTATTTGAATTTGATCTATGTTGAGGGGAATCCACGAGATCTATAACTGATCAATTCTAGCAGTGAGGAAAATGATGAATTGTATACCCATCTATTCTAAATCATGGGTGTCTTAATTTCAATCCACTTTGTGCTTTTTAATTTGTCAAATTTTTGTTCAAATAATTCATGCATGTCACATTTATAGGTTTATATATTTAGAATTGCGAAAATGAGTGCTTCACGTTATCAAAATGAATGTCAAAAAGTAAAAGGAAAAAAACTATTCCTTATTTAATTTTGTTTTCAACCACCACATGTATTTCTTCCCTATTTCATCATTAACATTTCACTTTTTTGAATTTATCCATCATAACATTACATTTCCTACATGCCATCTCTATTCTATTTAAAATATATATATTCTCCCATTTTGAAACCATTTTCATCTCTTCTCTCTTTGAATATTTCATACAAAAAATACCCATTCATTACAAAAAAAATATCAGCTACCATTTCAAAAAACATTTCCCCACCAATTCAGAAAAAATACTAGTCTTCAATTCTAAAAAATAAAATTCCTGGAAATTTGAAAAAATAATTGCAATATGCACTATCCCAAAAAGTGAATTTCCTATATATCCAATTTTATTTCTATGATGATCTCTTTGACTTATCTCTTGACATAGATTATGATGCTGGACACCCCTAGCATTCATCTTTCTCTTCCAATTCTCTTCTCCCAAAGCTGAAACAATCATATTCACTTGAATCCACCAAAGAACAAGAGTTTCTTTCAGATATAGATACCTTCTCAAAATTTTAGACATTTTTCATCATTTTATCTAGCAATGCATCCACCGATTTAGGCTTCCTAAAGAATAAAATCCCTATGTTGGTTCCTTTAGTAAGGAAAAGTGGAACCTCATTCTAATATGATGGTGTCTCAGTCTGGTTGAAGGACCGAGGAAAGGGGGACATTTCGAAGAACCTAAGGCGGAAGATTCTATTGATAAGAATCTAATCAAAGAAAAGTAGTACAGGGTTTAAAAATTATAAATCGAAGTAATGAAATCTAGTTTGTTTCATACTTCTATTATATTGTTCTTATGATCACATCCAATGATCTTCTTAACTACTTATGCATGTGCTATTGAAAATATTGCATCCATTGATTGTGATAAATTCATTATAGCTGTTTGTCAGCCACCCAAATATCATGAAATTTTGGGGTCAGGAGGAAAACAAGTTTAGGGGGGATGATGGAATACTAATCATGGTTTTTTCTAGGACAGCACCAAACACCAACTACCATAATGGAGTCTGTGAGAAGTTATCTTGGGATTCTTAACGTGTCTTCCACTGAAGGATCGGGTGGTACCTACCACAATCAATTTTTGTAATTTTTATTTATCTCTATTTTTCTATAGTTTTTGTGTGTGTTTAATTTTAAACCTAGTAATAGGTGTGTGGTGTGAATTGTAATAATATTTCCATATTCAAGAAATTAATGAAATTTTTTTCTGCTACATTTTTGTTACTGCAATCACATCCAATGATTCTACATGTTTTTGTGTTATCCAATGTTAAATCCACATTCAGTTGTATCATATTGTTTATAGGGGATCATTGTCAAGGGTGATCAATGGTATTTTCAATTTATCAATTTTAGTAGCGAGGAAGATGATTAATAGTATTCCTAACTATTCCAAATTGTGGGTGTGTGATTTTCATTTAACCTTGTTCCTTTTAATTTGTTAAACTATGGTTCAAATAATTCCCAGACATCACATTTTTGGGTTTCTCTGTTTTGATTTTGAAATGGAGTTCTTCACATTTTCAAAAGGTATTTCATAAAGTAAAAGGAAAAAAATTACCTTCATCGTTTTTTTATCCATTGAGTGTATTCTTTCCTCTTTCATCATTTATATTCACTATGTCCAATTTATTCACCTTTCCATTACATTTCTTTTACACCATATCCATTTTATTCTTTTAATCTATTCTCTCACTTTGAAACCATTTTTATTTCATCTCTCTTTGAACCCTCCATTAAAAAAATTGCATTCATTAATATAGAATATTTAATCTATCATTTCATAAAAATGCCATCATCAACCAATATACATGGCTTAGAGGGAATTATTAACACCATAATATTTCATAATGTTAGTACTGGTGTAACGCCCCGACCCTAATTACCTAGAGTCGGTGCATTATTACATAACATTGGCATGATAACGAGAAAGATCAAGTCTCGAAAGACCGATTAGTTTAGTAGCCTTGGAATAACTAGATACATCCATAAATTTTACATTACATCATAAAAAAACATCTTGTCTTCATACCCCCTCATACTATCCCTGCAGGTCATTCATAAATTACTTCTTCATAATCCTGGGAAAAAATAAAACATTGAAAGGGGTGAGCTCAGATGCTCAGTAAGGATAACATTATAGCATAAGCTTTCATAAATAAGCATAAACACTTAAGGCAATTTATAACTAAAACAAAAGCCTTTTAAACTTGAACTTCAGCATAAAACGGAAAAGGTAAAATGAAATAATGCCATTTACTTACTCACATGGATATTCTACTAGTCGAATGATCACATGCAATATCAATAACCACTTTCATAATGATGGAATACATAATGCCAGACTATCATAACCACATAGCCAAGGCCTCGTGCCAAGACTACAAATAAGATTTTGCCAAGGCCTTGTGCCAAGACACTAGTGTGTCTCATGAGACCTACCGATGCATCGAGGAGCTATAGCGGGCTCCACCCGTCACTTATTAAGTCCAATGCATTCCTCATATTAATAGGTTTAAACATAAAATAAACATTCGTATTAAAACTAGCACACGAAATGTCAATACTTTAACCACAAACCATGAATGGTATAAAAATAGAACATCCACAGTCAAACATAACTCATTTGATACAATATGGAAGATTGTATTGTATCACATTAACCTCAATCATGAATAATGAAGGATGTTGACATAGATGAAAATAATCATCAAAACTATTTGAGGGAAATATCCCCCTTTTCTTGAAATCATTTAAAAGTCACACTATTTGTCAAGAAGCCATTTAAAAATAGATTTTTTGAATCAAAGTGTCCCATACCACTTTGAAACTTTTAAAAGGAGTTTTAATTTTAAAACTTTAATGTCCATATAAATAAATCCTTAAAACCATTTTTAAAACATGGACATTAATGAGCAAGATATAGAAGAATAAGTCTTTAAAACATTTTAAAATGGTATTTTGGTTAGAGATTCTAACCAAAAGAGAGACACTTGAATACAAATATTTGAGGTAATCAAAAATTTGTAATATCATGAGAATAAAGGGATTCATGATATACTATGTCAAAGTACATTATATAAACCACATAAAAGTGATTTGGTGTATATCAACAAAGAAGTCTCAGTTGAATGTAAATTGAGATGAAACCTCTCATAAAGGTCGTATCCTTAGGTTAAGGATAAATCAACGACATAATTATGTGTTAAAAAAAATATAAATACACTAAATATGATTGAATATTCAGTGTAAAACAATCAAAGGATATTCACACATATTCTTGTAGAAACAACACCAACGAATTGGATGTTTAACTCAACAAATGGTGAAAGAGTTAAAATTACTCTTATCAAATTCATATTAATGACTTCAGAATTATAAATGGAGTGATTATGTGTATCAAAAGTATATCCACAGGAAGGGGAGTGGAAATTATGACATAATAAAATGAATAGTGATTCCACACATAATCTTGGAGTAACATAATCAATGAAATATGCGTAAAGCCGAATGAGTGGAAATTGAAATCTCAAATTCCCTTATCGATTTGGTAACTTACGAAACAAACAACCATGAAATAAGGATCATACCATGACTATGTAAATACCCATAAATTAAAGTATATTACACAATGAATACAATCATGGGAAGTACACATACACCACATGTAATAATTAAGTGGTGAACAATGGAATTCTCACGAAATTAAGAGCGAGATAAGAAACTCCTTACCACGTTAATCAACTGAGTCGTATGGCCAAAAGTTAATAACCACCAAATGATTTACAGAATAACATGAATATAAAGATAATCATGATAATATATATCAAATGGAAGTACACAATACACCACTTTCAATAATTTAGTGGCGAACAATGGAAATCTCACGGAATTGAAAGTGAGATAAGAAAATCCCTTACTTGTACTTTTTCCTTGGTCGATGGTAGGTTTAACACTTGTATAATGGTGAAATAATTGTTATTGAATAATACAAGAATCATTTACTTTAATATGATATCATATATGATCTTTTAACATTGATTTGTTAATAATATCTTAGAATTATCGTTATTTCGGGTGTTAACGGGTTCATTTTACTTTATATTCTTTGTTATGTGATCCATATTTGTTATTAATGGGATGTATATTATTCATATCCATAATGATATAAAGTCCTTAGATACTATTTTTAAATCATCAAATTATAATTATACTTGAATGGATATGATGGACAATGAATCTCATCGCGTTCGTGGAGACGGTAGTCCGTACATACGCACGAGCGACAATATCATTCTTTTGATATTAAAATAATATATAATTGGATTTTATATCATATATACAGAATCATTATCATGTTATATTTATTATTTACATGAGTTACACATCATTATTATACCCATCCAAATAATAATATATTGAATAACAATTACACCACGACGTGGAGACGGTAAGCCCTACGTACGCACGTATGGTGACATGTTATTCAAAGGATGGATAGAATACTGAATATGGTTGTACCATATTTATAATAACATCACAGTATATATATGATACTGGAGTTATTATTTTATAATGGTAATAACAAAGAAAGAGGAAGTGGAAGAAGAAAGGAACTTAAAAAGGGGTGGTGAAAACATTACCTCTTCTTCGGGTTCTTCCTTTTGATTTGATCAAAAGGGCTCCTTAGATTGGCTTTCTGATCAAACTAATGCCTCTAGGTTGTAGTGAGGGAATTTGGTAGAGTATTTGGGCAGAGTTTGGCCGAACCAAAAGGCTTTTAAGGTGTGAAGAAATGAGAAGGAGGAGTGCCTTTTTATAAGAGGGGTGAGGGGCACCTTTGGAAAAGCTAGAAATATTAATTTATAATAAATTCATATTCAGTTTCTAATGTCTCCAAAGTTGAATATTCAAAGGTTAAGGTGGGGATAGGTCGAAAACCACTCAACGAATAGAATTTATACAGGTTTGGGCACTTATATTAACCTTATCTTTAAGTATTAACTCTAAGTTAATTAGTTTCACTTTTACAATGTCTCTTTGTATTTTTATATAGTATGGTTAATAAACTTACTATATACATCCAAGAGACCCCCAAGTGGTCCATTAATGATGAACCTATTATTATATAAGTCTCTTGGCCGAACCTTAGATTTTTAGGAATTTAATATCAATTAATAATATAATATTTGTTTTAAGAACTCTTTTATGTCAATTTTGACACTATTCAATAGTTGATTTTTTGAAACTCATAACAGATTGATTACTTTAAAAAAAGTAAATTAAATCAATAATAATATATCATATTATCCTATAAAATTAGTTTAATTCATTAAAAGTTTCATATTATATTTATTTGGGTATTTATAATATCAATTATTTTAATTTTTCACTATTATAGTAATTACTGCATCATCATTGTGTCATAAATAAAATAAATTATTTAATGTCTAAAAATTATAAATAAAATATAATTATGTAGGAAATCATTTTATCTTTCTAATGAATATTTATAATCGAAAATAAAACATATATAACCCTATGTAAAAATTGTTTTGCTAAAAGATATATGCTTGTGTCATTTTTGTATTCATTTTAACTTAATTAAAATAAAGTGTCATTATCACCTACAAGTGGATCCATGGGGTCCCAAAATCGACCCAAAGATGCTCATGGTCGACCATGTATCAACCAATAGGGTTAAGACACGTTTTAGGGTAATTTAGTATTATTATAATATTATTTTTTAACCCTTATTTACCGGATTTACCCTTAACCATGGTAAATAAAATATTTACCGCAGTAATTATTCAAAATGTATAAAAATAAAAGTTACCTATTTACACAATTTGAAAATCCTGATTCCAAATATGGAATCCATTTTCCTAAATTCAAAACATAGAAGTGGCAGAAATTAATTTAAAATTAATTCCCGCTGTCAAAACAAAAAAGCGTGTTTTTAATAGATAATAACTATCAAAAGATTGACATTATATTAAATGGTAAAAATATATTCTAAATATACTTTAAAACTACTAAAATTCATAATTTATCACTATTAATTATTTTGATTAAAAAAGTTGTTTTTAATTAAAATTTAGTAATTTTCACTATTCATCAAAATATGAAAGTTATCCGAAAAGTACCAAAATTTCACCTTAGGCTAAATTAGATATTCCGAATCCAAAAATGAAGTCCATTTTGAAATATAAAATATATATAATTTTAAAAAGTAGGTATTACTATTCATAATGGCTAGTTTGATCGGTTGTGGTGTGTGTTAAAACTCGAAGTTGCGTACAACACACGCTAATTTTTTATTCAAAGGAAAGCATACCGTGGAAGCTTGAGATGTTTCATTTTAAATTTTTTGGATGTCTCCATTTAGTCAAAAAGTTTAAAATATTGTATTTAAAAAGTTTTCACTATTAAAAGTTGATAAAAGTGCAATACTGAAAATGAATCTGTTCTTGCATTATGACTAAGAAACTCATAATATGGATTCTAAAATTATAAGGATTATATAAAGTTTAAAATTTAGTTAATACTATTCATGACCTCTTTTAATGGTTTTTTTTGTAAGTCAAGGTGTGATTGAACTCGGTGTTGCGTGTAGTGCAAGTTATTGAATTATTTTGAAGAAATAACACACTATGAAATCTTGGGGTGTTACATTCTCCCCTCCTTCAATAAATTGCGTCCTCGCAATTTGAAATTGTTCTTCGAAAATAAAAGGTTGAAAATAGAAAATATATTTGTGGGAAAACCCACATCGGAAATTGGGTTACTAAAATTTAGTCTTAATATGAGGAAAAGAGAAATGAAAGGGTCACCATCGAATTATGATCTCGATTAGGAGAACATTGGTGGTAATTAGAGACATATAATTGGAGGAAAAACGTAAATATTTATAGGTAGTGATTGAGGTCATCAATCACAAACAAGTATAAAATTGAGGTCCTTAAACTCATCAATCTATGATGATTTGAAATACCATCGGTCCAACAAAACATAGGGTATTGGGATAACACATTTTTGACGTTTCAAAATATCTTAGTTGAAATCCCACATCGAAAAATGAATTAATGAGGCCTCTATTTAAAATAAAGAGTGGAAAGTATGAAGATTACCGAAAATAACACATACTAGGGTTCCATGTAGGAAAATATATATATGGAAGAGAAATCTAACCATCAATTATCTGATGGAGAGTGGTAGAGAACATGGCTATGAAAAGGCCAACAATCCCAAATCCATAAATTAGTGATGATTTAAGGTACCATCTAGGACAAAAAAAAAAATTTAAAGTTACATTACATAAGGAAGAGGAATTCATTTATGATATTGACTAAGAACATTATGATATATACTTACATTTTAAGTATATTTTCATTCTTTAATAAATTCCCACCACTAACTCAATTTTTTTAAACGATAAGTATTCAAGAAGACTTGGTCACACTGGAAGAGCTAGAATAAACTTCTATAGAATCACATGATCCGTGCAGGATAAACCATATATTTACATTGTCTTTGAAGATTAATCAAAACCAAAATGGTTAGTGAATGATCTAATGATCCCCCAAAAGGATATTCATTGAGATAAATATGTACTAATCTTAATTTCTAAAATTAAACCAACAATACCCCAATGTTAAATAGATACCATTCAATAACCAATTGTCCTTAAAATCCTCTAATATAATCCAAACTAATATTGAAACCCAAAACATAGAAGAATTTGATTATGTAGTCTCCCTTGTTACATTGTATCTCCAAATGACATCAAATACTCTTAAAGTCACATACTTAAAAGTAATTAACATCATCACATATTCTCTGTTATAGGTTAATCATTTCCATAAATAACCCAAATCACTATAAATCAACAATAAAAACGTAGATAAAAATCCACCATTACTCTACAAATGAAACCTCATTGTATTCCATTTTCCTTGGGCATATAGTGTTCCTAACAAAACGAACATCTTCCAAAATAACATTTATCACTTAATCTCCAAATCATTTTCCTATACCAAGGGTATTCATTTGATAAGACATAAGAACCCAAATCATCTTATTATAGATCAATAAAATCATTTAACAAAAAAAAATAGTCACACTAACCAGGGACTTCACGTAGTCCAGTGGTAGGCGATAAATCCCAATCTCACTTTGGTTGTGGGTTCGATTCCCACAGCTTTGTCCGACGCGACGGGTTGTCACACGGTCTACATGTTGTCCTTTTTCAAAAACTATATTTTATAATATTACCAAAATGAGATATATACCTCAAAATAACATAATTTAACCACAAATGTTATATCATACTTTGCATTTTCATCCCAAATTATAATAACATATCATTTTCTCAAACCCCAATGATCATATAAAACCAAATGGTTATTTATACCAATATCCACAAGAGAAGAGACAATTCTTCCTCAAATATCATTCTCACATGGGAAACAGCGGGGTTACAAATACAAGAGAAAATTATTCCAAAGTAAACCCATCAACAAGGAGTGCTAATACTTTTTAAATTTTTCTCCAAACATTTATTTCCACATAGCTTCTTCTTTGACCAAGAAAATATTCTATAGAATAGGACATTCATTCGGGTAATGGCCAGGTCCCCTACATTTACGGAAAATGACTGTAAATGGACTCTTGGGACCATTTTTATCTTCTTCCATAGTACTCTTCATTTTTCTTCGGCAATTCTTCACTTTATGTCCTTCCTTCCCGCACGTAAAACATTTCGTTGTCCTATTGAGACACTTTCCTGGGTGTCTCTTTCCACATTTCCTGCATGATGAAAATTGAGGTTTCTTTTCTCCATGGTCTCCATTGTTGTAGATCTTATCATTTATCACCTTTCTCTTCCTTGTTGAGTCTGGGAGTTGGTTAATATATATGTTGTTGATCATATTTTTGGAAAAATGATTTGGCATAAAGACGATATCTTTTACGCCTATCAACATTCCATTTTGTTGCTCATTGCCACCACCGTTCCCACCTTGTACATCATTCTCAAAGTCACTATGACTTCCTTGGAATCCAGCCATTGACTAAAACCAGAAAGCATTGTGTGAGTAATAGTAGTCGTAAAATCATTTAGAGATTAAAATGTCACCATATTCTCAATTTGAAACATATTAGGATTAACCAAGGTCATTTACTCTCATCTTATGTATATATTACTTAAATCGGTTTGTAAAGAAAATGTAAATTATCCTAATCATATCCCCCGGGAGTGTCGTAACCAAGAGTGCAGCAAGGCCCGTTGTCGTGCACCAGTTCCCGTTCGAGTCTAGCTCAAAGCGGTGTTTTCGGGTTTTACCCCTAGGTACATTTGTGCCAGAGCCGCCTCTACCTGCTCGTATCCAGACAGGGATGCATTGCTCGGAAAACTCACAAAATCTCCACAATACCAAAATTCTAGGAAGTTCTTTTATACTAATCCTCAAATTTCATCTTAGGTCTACGTGCTCTAATCAGAGTTTATCTAAATCTAGCTACCAAGGTTTGTACTAAACTTCCTCTGATACCAATTGTAACGCCCGACCCTAATTACCTAGAGTTGGTGCATTATTACATAACATTGGCATGATCACGAGAAAGATCAAGTCTCGAAAGACCGATTAGTTTAGTAGCCTTGGAATAACTAGATACATCCATAAATTTTACATTACATAATAAAAAAAAACATCTTGTCTTCATATCCCCTCATACTATCCCTGAAGGTCATTCATAAATTACTTATTCATAATCCTGGGAAAAAATAAAACATTGAAAGGGGTGAGCTCAGATGCTCAGTAAGGATAACATTATAGCAGAAGCTTTCATAAATAAGCATAAACACTTAAGGAAATTTATAACTAAAACAAAAGCCTTATAAACTTGAACTTCAGCACAAAATGGAAAAGGTAAAATGAAATAATGCCATTTACTTACTCACATGGATATTCTACTAGTCGAATGATCACATGCAATATCAATAACCACTTTCATAATGATGGAATGCATAATGCCAGAATATCATAACCACATAGCCAAGGCCTCGTGCCAAGACTACAAATAAGATTTTTCCATGGCCTTGTGCCAAGACACTAGTTTGTCTCATGAGACCTACCGATGCATCGAGGAGCTATAGCGGGCTCCACCCGTCACTTATTAAGTCCAATGCATTCCACATATGAATAGGTTTAAACATAAAATAAACATTCGTATTAAAACTAGCACATGAAATGTCAATACTTTAACCACAAACCATGAATGGTATAAAAATAGAACATCCACAGTCAAACATAACTCATTTGATAAAATATGGAAGATTGTATTATATCACATTAACCTCAATCATGAATAATGAAGGATGTTGACATAGATGAAAATAATCATCAAAACTATTTGAGGGAAATATCCCCCTTTTCTTGAAATCATTTAAAAGTCACACTATTTGTCAAGAAGCCATTTAAAAATAGATTTTTTGAATCAAAGTGTCCCATACCACTTTGAAACTTTTAAAAGGAGTTTTAATTTTAAGACTTTAATGTCCATATAAATAAATCCTTAAAACCATTTTTAAAACATGGACATTAATGATCAAGATATAGAAGAATAAGTCTTTAAAATATTTTAAAATGGTATTTTGGTTAGAGATTCTAACCAAAAGAGAGACACTTGAATAAAAATATTTGAGGTAATCAAAAATTTGTAATATCATGAGAATAAAGGGATTCATGATATACTATGTCAAAGTACATTATATACACCACATAAAAGTGATTTGGTGTATATCAACAAAGAAGTCACAGTTGAATGTAAATTGAGATGAAATCTCTCATAAAGGCCGTATCCTTAGGTTAAGGATAAATCAACGACATAATTATGTGTGAAAAAAAATATAAATACACTAAATATGATTGAATATTCAGTGTAAAACAATCAAAGGATATTCACACATATTCTTGTAGAAACAACACCAACGAATTGGATGGTTAACTCAACAAATGGTGAAAGAGTTAAAATTACTCTTATCAAATTCATATTAATGACTTGAGAATTATCAATGGAATGATTATGTGTATCAAAAGTATATCCACAGGAAGGGGAGTGGAAATTATGACATAATCAAATGAATAGTGATTCCACACATAATCTTGGAGTAACATAATCAATGAAATATGCGTAAAGCCGAATGAGTGGAAATTGAAATCTCAAATTCCCTTATCGATTTGGTAACTTACGAAACAAACAACCATGAAATAAGGATCATACCATTACTATGTAAATACCCATAAATTAAAGTATATTACACAATTAATACAATCATGGGCAGTACACATACACCACATGTAATAATTAAGTGGTGAACAATGGAATTCTCATGAAATTAAGAGCGAGATAAGAAACTCCTTACCACGTTAATCAACTGAGTCGTATGGCCAAAAGTTAATAACCACCAAATGATTTACAGAATAACATGAATATAAAGATAATCATGATAATATATATAAAATGGCAGTACACAATACACCACTTTCAATAATTTAGTGGCGAACAATGGAAATCTCACGGAATTGAAAGTGAGATAAGAAAATCCCTTACTTGTACTTTTTCCTTGGTAGATGGTAGGTTTACCTCCTGTATAATGGTGAAATAATTGTTATTGAATAATACAAGAATAATTTACTTTAATATGATATCATATATGATCTTTTAACATTGATTTGTTAATAATATCTTAGAATTATCGTTATTTCGGGTGTTAACGGGTTCATTTTAATTTTTATTCTTTGTTATGTGAGCCATATTCGTTATTAATGGGATGTATATTATTCATATCCAGAATGATATCAAGTCCTTAGATACTATTTTTAAATAATCAAATTATAATTATACTTTAATGGATATGATGGACAATGAATCTCATCGCGTTCGTGGAGACGGTAGTCCGTACATACGCACGAGCGACAATATCATTCTTTTGATATTAAAATAATATATAATTGGATTTTATATCACATATACAGAATCATTATCATGTTATATTTATTATTTAAATGAGTTACACATCATTATTATACCCATCCAAATAATAATATATTGAATAACAATTACACCACGACGTGGAGACGGTAAGCCGTACGTACGCACGTATGGTGACATGTTATTCAAAGGATGGATAGAATACTGAATATGGTTGTACCATATTTATAATAACATCACAGTATATATATGATACTGGAGTTATTATTTTATAATGTTAATAACAAAGAAAGAGGAAGTGGAAGAAGAAAGGAACTTAAAAAGGGGTGGTGAAAACATTACCTCTTCTTCGGGTTCTTCCTTTTGATTTGATCAAAAGGGCTCCTTAGGTTGGCTTTCTGATCAAACTAAGGCCTCTAGGTTGTAGTGAGGGAAGTTTGGAGAGTATTTGGGAAGAGTTTGGCCGAACCAAAAGGCTTTGAAGGTGTGAAGAAATGAGAAGGAGGAGTGCCTTTTTATAAGAGGGGTGAGGGGAACCTTTGGAAAAGCTAGAAATATTAATTTATAATAAATTCATATTAAGTTTCTAATGGCTCCAAAGTTTACTATTAAAAGGTTAAGGTGGGGATAGGTCGAAAACCACTCAACCAATAGAATTTAGACAGGTTTGGGTACTTATATTAACCTTATCTTTAAGTATTAACTCTAAGTTAATTAGTTTCACTTTTACAATATCTCTTTGTATTTTTATATAATATGGTTAATAAACTTACTATATACATTCAAGAGACCCCCAAGTGGTCCATTAATGATTAACCTATCATGATATAAGTCTCTTGGCCGAACCTTAGATTTTTAGGAATTTAATATCAATTAATAATATAATATTTGTTTTAAGAACTCTTTTATGTCAATTTTGACACTATTCAATAGTTGATTTTTGTGAAACTCATAACATATTGATTAATTCGAAAAAAGTCAATTAAATAAATCCTAATATATCATATTATCCTAGAAAATTAGTTTAATTAATTAAAAATTTCATATTATATTTATTTGGGTATTTATAATATCAATTATTTTAATTTTTCACTATTATAGTAATTACTGCATCATCATTGTGTCATAAATAAAATATATTATTTAATGTCTAAAAATTATAAATAAAATATAATTATGTAGGAAATATTTTTATCTTTCTAATGAATATTTATAATCTAAAATCCAACATATATAACCCTATGTAAAAATTGTTTTTCTAAAAGATATATGCTTGTGTCATTTTTGTATTCATTTTAACTTAATTAAAATAAAGTGTCATTATCACTTACAAGTGGATCCATGGGGTCCCAAAATCGACCCAAAGATTCCCATGGTTGACCATGTATCAACCAATAGGGTTAAGACACGTTTTAGGGTAATTTAGTATTATTATAATATTATTTGTTAACCCTTATTTACCGGATTTACCCTTAACCATGGTAAATAAAATATTTACCGCAGTAATTATTCAAAATGTCTAAAAATAAAAGTTACCTATTTACACAATTTGAAAATCCTGATTCCAAATATGGAATCCATTTTCCTAAATTCAAAACACAGAAGTGGCAGAAATTAATTTAAAATTAATTCCCGCTGTCAAAACAAAAAGCGTGTTTTTAAGAGATAATAACTATCAAAAGATTGACACTTGTTTATGTTTGGTTTAATTGTAAAATTATGTCCAATGACCAACATTATATTAAATGGTAAAAATATATACTAAATATACTTTAAAACTACTAAAATTCATAATTTATCACTATTAATTATTTTGATTAAAAAAGTTGTTTTTAATTAAAATTTAGTAATTTTCACTATTCATCAAAATATGAAAGTTATCCGAAAAGTACCAAAATTTCACCTTAGGCTAAATTAGATATTCCGAATCCAAAAATGAAGTCCATTTTGAAATATAAAATATATATAATTTTAAAAATTAGGTATTACTATTCATAACGGCTAGTTTGATCGGTTGTGGTGTGTGTTAAAACTCGAAGCTGCGTACAACACACGCTACTGTTTTATTCAAAGGAAAGCATACTGTGGAAGCTTGAGGTGTTTCATTTTAATTTTTTTGGATGTCTCCATTTAGTCAAACAGTTTAAAATATTGTATTTAAAAAGTTTTCACTATTAAAAGTTGATAAAAGTGCAATACTGAAAATGAATCTGTTCTTGCATTATGACTAAGAAACTCATAATATGGATTCTAAAATTATAAGGATTATATAAAGTTTAAAATTTAGTTAATACTATTCATGACCTCTTTTAATGGATTTTTTTTGTAAGTCAAGGTGTGATTGAACTCGGTGTTGCGTGTAGTTCACATTATTGAATTATTTTGAAGAAATAACACACTATGAAATCTTGGGGTGTTACAACTGGTTCCTAGGGTCAAGTGAATGGGATAGTAATTTTATTTTATTCTAGGTTTCCATACTCATTCCTACCATCTATAACCGTTTTCTTGTCCTCATCGACATTTATCAGGGGAATCCAATTCTGAGACAAAAAATAATATTCATCTTTGAATGCATTTTGAATGAAGATGTGGAATGTGAAGAAGTTATCCATGTAGACTGGAAGCTAAGGGATCCTAACACAAGGAAAAAAATTCACCAAGTGGAAGAAAAGTTTAAATGGAAGACAAACAATATATTCCACCAACCATATTCTCTATATGACATATCTAAAAGGAATCATAACTTTTTATTCTCTTTCCACCCCTGATATTCAGTTCTTCATAGTATCTCATCCCTTTAAGTAGAGATGGTGGCAGAATTTAAAATTAAGATATTTTTTTGGGAAATTAAAGTATCAGAAATTCATATCAATGAATGTGATTTTAATTCTTTATAATTTCATCATAAAGATTCTAAGAGGTGGTTTAAGAACACAATCACTTATCTCACAAATGAATATGTAAGAAAGGTTTTTAATGAAATTTAGATTCATGAAATTATCATTAACTTTTATCAGAATATTTTTATAACCAGGTAGTTCACCATTACCTCTAATACCACATCTTGTATTGAACCAATGTTTACAGACACTATGAATTACCATCTTTCACAAGACATTACTAATTATGAAATATTTATGGCCCTAAAACAAATTCATTCAACTAAATTACTTGGTCTATATGGGTTCCATGCCTTATTTTTATAAAATATGGGAACTTTATCGAGAATAATATCTCGAGGATTTTGAAATACATTTGGTTGATAGAAGTAAATTTCTATTCTCTTAATGAGACCATTATTACAATATTAATGAAAATTAAAAAACACACTTTGGTTTTGGACTTTATACCCTTCGTCTTGTAAAATGTGATCTACAAATTTTTCTCAAGACGTTGGTCAATCTGCTACACCCATGGTTACCTTCTATCGTTTCTAAAAACTAATGTTATTAATTTACTATGAGACTTATTTGAGATAATTCCATTATGGACCGTGAATATTTTCATTCCATGAATACTATATCCATGGCTGAAAAGGATATTATGGATTGTAAATTGGATATGATAAAGTTGTATGATAGCATTTTTTATCCTTTTATCTGTGTTATTATGAGGAAAATGGGCTTAGGATATAAATGGATTGATTTTCATCGTGAAATGTGTTTCCACTATCTCATTCAGGATTAAAATCAATGTTAGATTCTCTCAAAGCTTCACCCCCTCCTAGAGTTTTCGATATGGTGACCATCTCTCCTGCTTACTTTTTATTTTGGTGGATGATGTTTTTCCATGTTAATTTCTATGGTAGATGATGAAAAATTGGTGCATGGGTAAAACATTTTTTAGTAGGTCCCACTTATTACCCACATTTTCTTTGCTGAAAATAACATACTTTTTTTAGAGTAACCTCTGAATAATGTGGAACCATCTGCCAAATGATTCACATATATGAAATGAAATTAGGGTAGTCAGTTAACACCTCCAAATATATGATTTTATTTATATTGTGAGTCCCTCAGTACATCAAATCTGAACTTCTCACCATTTTGGGATTCAAGGGGTGGAAATGAACCATAAGTATCTTAGGCTTCCCACAATCTTTGGTCACTAAAAAGGAGGAGTTTTCCATGATTATGGATAGGGTGGCGAAAACAATTTTGGGGTGGACCAATAAAAGTGTCTCTAAAGAAGGTATGGAAATCATCATCAAGGTTCTTTCCTACTATATCCCCACATATGTTATGTCCCTATGTTTTGATTCTTAATCAACAAACTATATGCTATATTGGAAAGATTATAGTGGGGTTTGAATAAGGGAGAGAAATAAACTCATTGGGTGGCTTGTTCCAATCTATAAATCCCCAAGGGTCATGGAGGGATGGGGTTTTGAGATTTGTGAGTATTTAAGGATATCATTCTCACCAAAAATGGATGGATAATTCTAGAGTCCCCTTTATCTCTCTGTAACTGGGTCCTTTCAGCCAAATACATCCCAAACTCGACCTTTTCTAGTTCAAAACATGGGCCACCCCTATATTTCTTGGAAGATAGTGTGGGGTGATCATGATTTTATCAAAAATGTAATTTATTGGAGGATTGGTTATGGTTCTAAAGTGAATGTATGAAAAGATCCTTTGATGATGGATAATAGTGGATCAATGGTTATTCCGTGAATTATTGGTGGTTCAGAAAACAAAATGGTGCATGGATTAGTTACAGAGGATGGTGGAGGTCAGTGCATTAATACGTTGAATTCATTGTTTAATGAATGAGATCAAAAATATATTATGAAACTCCTATGGGAAAGTGATCTTGGAATGTACTACCTCTATTGGAGAAAAGAGGCTTCAATTGCATTCTCTTTTAAATCTAGTTATTCACTGGTGCTGGGTGAAATCGAGATGTATACTACGGTGACATGGAAACTTATTTGGATTCGTTGGGTTCCTCTAGAAGTATGTTACATCTGGCAGAAATATTGCACTGATATTCTTCTTATTAAATAGTTTCTCTTCTACCACCATGCCATCGATGACCCGCTCTTCCATATGTGTTTGGATAAGATCGATTCCTCTCCACAAGAAATATTTGAGTGTCCTAGTGTCAAGGAAGTATGTAATGAATGGGATTTTGATGCTAATAATTTGTAATAGATTTCATTATGTTGAGTAGATATACTGGTGATGTGTGATTCGACCATTACTGTAGAGTTGTAGAGTTTAATGTGCACAATGACATGGATTATTTGGGTTTGAAGAAATTAATTTATCATTGGTAATATGGTCAGACAAAACTTTTTCTGGGTCGAGCAGACCACCTCTTGGATTTTCACATGGGGCCAAAAATAGGTATAGGTGGAATGAAATGATACATAGTCTGGATCATTTTTTTGCAGATTTCTCCAAACAAGGTTTTAAAAGTTAACATGGATGCTTCGATGTTGGATGGAACCTTCTCAGGTATTGGTCTAGTTTCTTGGGATTATTTCTAAGTGATATTGTTAGTGAGGCAAGCTTCCTTTTTTCTTGGTATAATTCAAAGGTGGATGAAGCTCAAGCAATTATTGCTGGAATAGAGTTTACATTAAATTGTGGATGGAGTTTGATTATCTCGAGCCAAGTTGTCTTATTATTCTCAAGTATATCTCATCACTAGAAAGAAAATTCAAATTATTTGGGTCATAGTTTTGGAGGATTTTCTCTATATGGTACCACTTCTCATCTTGTTTTTTTATCAAAAGGGATAGAAATAGTGTAGAACACCTTTTGGAATCTTGTAGTCTATTTGGAGATTCACTTGTTTAGTAAATCTCAGTCCATGTCTCAAAGATTGAACACAAATATTATACCTCACCTAGGGAAAAAACTACAATACAGACACAAATGTGGTGCTATAATTTATATCTGAGCTTCCATCAGGAATATAACACAACCCGCACTCACAAGAAAAATATTCATATATTCAATAATTTTTTAATATTCCTTAAAATCCAACATCCATGTAATTCCACTAAAATTTAACCCAAGGGTAAACACTATATTCCGAGACCAATGGACTGACAAGAAAAAATTTGGGTTGATAGGTAGAGTAAAATAACTATTTTACAAATGTAAGGAGACCTAATAGTTTTTGAATCAAAAATGAATTCACACTTGAGTAAAAATTTTGATTGGTGCATCCTCCTTACCCATATTCCTTTTTCCTTCCATAACGAAAAACCTAGAACTTTTAATCCAAAAATGTGACATCCTTGCTCGAATGCAAAACAATGGCACTCCAATCCATTAAGACATATGATCTTAAGCACTCTAACCCATATGTCAGAGGCTTCCATCTAGTAGCAACTATCCAAGGTGGTATAGTAAGGAGATTATACTCATAATATAAAACTAGTACAATAATGAAAATAATACATAAATAGAGAAATAATAATAAATAATTGATAGAGGATGTTAAACCATCCAAATGTAATAAATAACCCACATCCTCAATATCTAGTATCATATACAAAATTAATTAATTTCATGTATCTAACAAAATTAAATAGGAAGGCATGGCACGAGACTTTCAATACGGTACAAGTGTCAAAAAATAAAATAAAAAATAAAAAAACTATCTCCAATAGAATCACAGGACATAGCTGGGTCACGTGCCTCCCCACTCCCATGTTATCATTGAATCAAGTATTAACCATTGGGTGTTATCCACTATCCCTACTTGAATCTACAAAGCTTGTCAAGTACCATCAGTAGCCAAGATAGGGTGTGAGATAATCTCAGTACACAACCTCCAATGGTTCCTATAAATATCTAGTTTGTGCATATGATATGAGAAATGTGATGAAGTAGTAGTAAGCAATAATAAAAAGTTTTAAAGGGTCGGCTCTTCTTCACTATGGATACCAGGATGACACTACCTGATTCGGCCTATGTCAAATAATTTTTAAACAAGTTACGAATTATATACACATATATGGTTTGTATATATAGAGTCATCTACAACCATATATAGGGATACTTCTACTAGACTAGACCTAATCTCTAAGTTAGGCTTCTGTAAGTAGTGTCATGAGTCTCACAAGTGTCAAGGGACACCATTTTCGATGTCCCATGTATAAGGGATTCTATGCCTAGTATCATAATAGTGAGTCATCATGCCCAAATCATAACATTAATGGTCTTCATGCCTATATATCATATTTATAGGTTTTTTCATGTGACACCCCGAACCTTTTCAACATGTAATAGTAACGTTTAATTATTTAGTCATTCAAACAAAGGTTCTCAAAATAAAACAAGACCCATAATATTAATAAACCACTGAAATGTTTACCCCTCAAAAGGGTATAAAACCATAGTTATCCTAAGAAACTAATATAAAATCTGAGAGGTGCCACTAGGAGACCTGCTAACACCACAAAGAGGCTGATCCGGTAGCCCTTGTCGCTTGGACCAATGATAATGAGGAATGTGATCTCCAAGAGAATTGCACAAGTACTAAGCGTAAAAGGAATGTAGAGAACCATCCTGGTAAAATGAACCAACTTAGATATGAGATACTATAAACATGTATTTATAAGGGTTTCCCTAACCATTAGAAATACTTGTGACCATTTTGTAGTCGTTGGAGTTCAAAATGATGTAACCGTTGGATTTTTAATCAAGTGATCGTTAGTGTTTAATTAAACAGATGCAATTATAAATTTTAATATAGTTTCTTGTAAAATAATAATAGAAAATTTATATTGAAGTAAATTTTAAAATAACTATATTTATTCTTTTCGAACTATTATTTAATAAAATATTTTAAATAATAATTATACTAATATATGAATATAAATAATTTGTTGTTTGTTTTCAAAAATGTGATATATATATAAGTGTTTATATTGGGTTTGAATTATATGAAAATACTATTATAATATTTTAATCATATATTGTGGTTATAAATATCATTGAAAATTGTTATTCTAAAATATTTTAATGACATCATTTTGCACTATTTTAACTAAGAAGATAGTTTCTTAAACTATTATATGAATAATTATATGGGTTTTATACATATAGGAAAATGTTAAAATTATTAGATTATAAATTTGATTAATGTCTCATAATATTATTAACATTTTTAATATATAATAAAATTATTTTAATTATTAAAATTGTACATATATGAATGATCTTTTGATAAAAATTATTTTAGATTAATATTACACTTTTATAAGGTTTCAAAATTACAAATTATGATAATACATATCCAATTATCAATTTAATTTATAACATTTTTTTATGTATATATAATTTTACCATAAAAACGGTTTAGATTTAGATGCTAAAAAATGGATGAATGATAATATGTAATAATATAAAAATGCATATTTTAATTTAGGCAAATACATATTTAAACTATCATAGGAATTAACATATCAAAATTATTTGAGTTTTATATACTTTATTTTTTCAAAAATATGATATATATATATATAAAGTAATAATTAATAGTTTTAATTTAAAATTTTATTATTAGATTAATTTTTATAAAATCATTAATTTTATGATTCTTGTTTAATAAAAATTATAATGGTATACATATTTTAATATTAAACATATGATATGTTAAACTATATAATAAAACTTAAATATAAAAAGGTAAAGATATTATAATAAGAAAGTGATAATTTGATTGAATTGGAGTAAAAAAAATACAAAAGTTAATTGGAAATCGTGTTATTGAAAATGTGTAATGAAAAATGAGGAAAAATGAAAAATAAAACAATAAAAAAAAGGGAATCCCGTATTGATTTTTGGGGTTTCATTTGGCTGTTTGTTGAGTAGGTTAGGAGTGTTGTGCTGGAAAGAAGAAATTCCCCTCAAGCATAGGGTTTCAGTGGGTCGAGCATCGGGGATGAGTCACGGATAGGGTTTCAGCATGTTGTAAGGGAGATCGCACCTCGGGGGTGCGTCACACTTCAGCTACAGGTCACGGGTCCAGGCCGCGTCTAGGGTTTTAGTAGGGTGGGGCGAGCTCGGTGGTTGAGTTGAGCAGGGTCCGACATTGGTGTCAGGTCGCGAGGCTTGGGAGTCTCGGCCTTGGTTTCATGGGGAGTTGTCTAGGTATAATCGAGTCAAGGCACTAATGAGTCCAGATCTACTGAGTCATGTTTCATCCAGTTCTGGAGCTGGTTTGGGTTAGGGTTCCATCCTGGTTAGATTTTATCAAATCCGCAATAAGATTAGTTTATTTTATTTTGTTATCTGAATCTTCGGTTTTGAGTCATACTCAATCTTTCCACATATGTTTTGTCAATTTTTGAATAGTTGATACATTAATTTCTTCTAACTTCCTATTTACGGTTTGGTTTTAAATTAATGTTTGATTTTTGTTGTTCATGGAAGACCTTGTAGCCGAACTTCTTTACTGTTTTGACTTTGTTTTGTGGGTAAATAGTTTTGGTCTGTGAATGTTTTATTGGTCATAGTTATTATTATTATTGTTATTATTATTATTATTATTTTATCCACTATGTTCACAACTTTCACATGAATCTCACCCGTTTGAGATTTTAGAGGTTATAAATAGCATGGTTACTCTGCTTGTTTTTTGCTAGTCCCAATTATGGATATAAAAATCCAGAAAATCTAGACCTGTGTAAGTTTTTAGTAGGCTATTGTTGTTGGTCTTGAGTATGGAGTATACTTCTTCAACCCTCATTTTGTTTCAGCTCTGCAGGTAATGGATTTAATAGTTTCGAATTTATTTGTAAGTGTTTAATTAATTTGACCAATTTTGTTGTCTATTTTTTTACAAAGGTATACACATATATACTTGTGTATAAATGTTAATATGAATCTATATATTTCATTGTAACATATTATTTTCTGAACTCGGTTATGATTTTAAAATCTATGTGTTAAAAGGGGTTTATTTTTTTTTCTTAAACCATGTTGTTATAAAATGTTAGACGTGTCTATATATATATATATAAGAAACCATATCTATCTATATAACCTAGAGATTTTTAAATGATAATGATTTTAAATTTTAAGTATTTATCTCTAAATCATATGTATTGTGAGGGTGTAATTTTATCAAATTACGGTTGTTATATGTTTGTATATATATACACACACGTATAACTTATTATTTTATGTTTACATAAGTTAAGGGTTATTTTAATTTGTAATAATTTTCTATTATACTCTTTGTTTATATTTGGACATACACACGTAATTCAATTTATTTTTATTTTATGTTATTAAAGAAGAATTACAATATTTAAATAAGGACTTGGAAGCGAATAATGTTTTGGGTTCAAATGGATTGGCATATTTATTACACATACACCATAGAGTTTTAATCCACCCGATTTTTAATTCTTCTAAGTGTTAATTTGAAAATGATGTAAGGAAAATTTATTTATTTATTTATATTCTTTTTTTAGTTATCGCAAGGGAGTTCATTTTCTTAAAATATGAATTAATTTTATGATGATAAGGGTTGTAATTGTTAAAAAAATTACATTTCTTGTAAGATATTAATATACATATACATATATATATATGTATATGTATATGTAATTTTAGTTTTCAGAATATATAAAGGGTTCGACATATACAAATTTTATGTATATATATATATGGTTATATGTATGAACCTATATTTTTTAATCATAATCTGAACTAAATTGGTCTAAAATAAACATCGGTGGTTAAAGTATGTTTTTGATATGTTTATTTTAATACATGCACTACATAAAACAAATGATGCGCTACAAATTAATTGGCCTTATATACTATGCAATATAAGGCATGGACACTTAATAAGATGCGATCGTTATCAGCACATGCTTTGTGTAAAAATGACTTCTATCTTAATTCTAACTTAGTCATTTTAAACTATAAATGTTCTTTTCCATGAACCAATGATTTTGAAAATTAAGGAACTATCATTTTATGTGGTAACGCCATCCATTCATTAGCTGTGTGTTTTAAATCAATATCAATGTGAAAAGAACATTTACTATATTATGCATGTTGTTGAGAAATTTATTAACTAAATAATAACTGACATTTTATAATTTATCCCCACATCATTTCAATTTATCATCACATGAATTGAGCAGGAATAATACCTATCCGGAGTCATAAACATGCAATGTAATGCATTGGATGTTTATGGAAGCAGTTGTAAGTTATTAATTTATGTGATAAATCAAACTATTTATTATTCATCACATATAATAATGAATTAAGAATTAAATTATTTGGAGTGGTATGGGACACCCCAAATAAAAGATATGGAATTATGTATTCAAAGTTGTATGGGACACTTTGGATTCATGGCCTTATTCAACATAAGAGGATTGTATTGGAAAAGTATGTTCCGAGTTGGGGACCAGTAAAATTAATCCCTTTGGGTTGGGATTGATTACAGAAGACCCTTTGGGTTGGAGTTTGGTTACAGAGCCTCTCCGGGATAGAGTTCGGTTACAGAGGCTCTCTGGGTTGGGGTCCGGTTATAGTTAGCCCCTAGGACTTGGCACGAGGCCTTGACATAGAAATTAAAGTCTTGAATTATACATTCCCTCATTATGTGTATGATAATTAATTAACCAAATGGATATTTGACATGTTAAATATACATGGTTAAGAGCTAGTACCAATGAGTATCAGAAAAGAAAAAGCTTATGACATGACATATGTTTAGCACTCAGTGATTTAGTATTTGGTGTTTGAAATTGATGTTATTTCCTTTACACACAATTTTGATTATTAATTACTCTTAGCTGTTTATTTTGTGCTCTCATATGAATATTTCATACATGTTTAGAACATCTTTTATTTGTTACTCCAAATGAGCATGCCTATATTTGATTCATGAATCCTTGTATTTCTGTTAACATGTTTTTAATTGAGCACTTTTATGATACATTACATGTGTTATAGTTTTTATTTAAGAAAAATGTTTTATGGAAAGTATTAAATAATGTTTTCAAAAGTTATATTCATTCATTTTAAAACCCCTTAATGGGAATTTGTATTCTCACACTATGTTTTTGATTAAAATTTTCCTTGTATCAGTTTTTACTAAAGAATTATTTCAGAAGTAACTGGTTTCTTAGAGCCTGAACAGAATTCGATCCTCTGTATGGCACCAGCTCTGGGTACTCAGGAGCTGGGGCGTGACAGTTGGTATCAGAGGATTCAGTTTTGATAACTCTAGAAAACCATGACTAAAAAAAATAAAAAAAATCTTAAGTATTACTTAATATGAAGTGTTCTAATTTTTAGATGGAAAATGAAGGTACTAACCTTATGCCTCTTCCTGATGAGGCCCTAGAAACCATAATTTCAATAGCCATCCATGAAAATTATATAAACTATGCCCATATCTATATGTCATTCAAACATATCTATAACATATCCAATTCTCTTCGAGTACTTGAACTCCACCGAAGAGCAGTCCTGGATTACATATTTATGATGCATGCCCAATTTCCATCCTACGCACAGTGGGGAAAATACTACAAGGGACTTTTTAGATGCTTCACCGTAGCAGATGGAATCCAGTCCCTCACGGCCTTCCAAGAAGCTGCAGCAGGAGGAGACCTTCGCGCATCGTATATGTGTCAAGTCCTGTCCTATGGCCATTATGGACAAGTAATGTACTTTTACATCCTTGAATACAAAGCCTCATGTTCTGTGTATAGACAACAAGTACATACAGATGTTTCTCAGTTGTACACCCCACATGTCAGACTCTTGATACAACACAAGTGCACCCACAATATCGAACCAGATTTCTCAAGTTACATATGGTTCAGGGAGATTGAATGTTTCAAATTAGTTTTGGGGATTCGTGTATTAGGGAACTATGAAAACCATTAGCCCTGTTTTACTTTATGTACCAATTGTTATATAAGAATATAACTTACTGTATCTTTTTTTTGTTATCCTTTCATCGGTTATACTTTTGAATGAGTATCACTAGGTGAACTTTCATAATAAATTTTTAGATGGAAGGATAGACCCATATGTTATCTCTTCCTATTGAGTTACTGGATATTATTGCGATCAAAACCTGTGAAGAAGAGTACCTACCTCTTGCAAACTTGTGAAAAATGTGAAAACTATAAGAAGTGACAAATAGTCCTAACATTCTTCGTACCTATCAAGGGAATGCTTCCATTTACTACCGCATAGCCACGACACAACTTGATGAGTATAGGCGAAGAGTAAAATATCACGAAGGGCTTTTCCTATGTTTCACCCTAGGCCGGAACTACACGGCCAGGTTAAGATTTCAAGAGGCTACTTTGGAGGGAAACCTTTGTGTAGTATACATGTACCAAATCCTCAGTTTTAGCCTGTATGATAACGTCTATGACATAGATGTTCTTGGTCGATACATAGTTTGGGGATTTATTCGTGTGTTGGTCCATCTAGACATTTCCAAACTTTCTACAATTCGAGCCTCCCTCTAGAGCTCGAGTGTTCGATGCAAGAGTTCAACCCCTTCTATCCAAGGTGTGTTTGGTTCAGAGAATTAGGGGACTTGAGCATCAATTTGGGTTTTCTACTGAATGCACCTGAGGATCCTTTACGGTGGGGGATGTGGTAAGAACATCAGAGAGATTTTTTCTATGGTTATGAAATGAATTACGAGGACACAATTCTTCGAAGGGGGGAATAATGTTATTCCCTGAACCTTTTCAATGTGTAATAGTAACTTTTCATTATTTAGTCATTCAAACAATGGTTCAAAAAATTAAACAAGACCCATAATATTAATAAACCGCTGAAATGTTTACAGCTCAAAAGAATATAAAACCATAGTTATCCTAATAAACTAATAGAAAATATGAGAAGTGCCATTAGGAGACCTTCTAATTCCATTAAGAGGCCGAGCAGGTATCCCTCATCGCTTGGACCAACTATAATGAAGAATGTGATTGCTGGGAGAATTACACAAGTACTAAGCGTAAAAGGAATGTAGAGAACCATCCTGGTAAACCGAACCAACATAGATATGAGATACCATAAACATGTATTTATAAGGTTCTTCTTGACCATTAGAAACACTTGTGACCATTTTATAGTTGTTGGAGTTCAAACTGAAGTAATCGTTGGAGTTTTAATCAAGTAATCGTTAGTGTTTAATTAAACGGATAAAATTATAACTCTTAAGATAGTTTCACATAAAATAATAATAGAAAATTTATATTGAAATATAGTTTAAAATAACTATTTTTATTCTTTTCAAACTATTATTTAATAAAATATTTTAAATAATAAATATACTAATATATGAATATAACTAATTTTTTGTTTATTTTCCAAAATATGATATATATATATATATAAGTGTGTATATTGAGTTTGAATTATATGAAAATACTATTATAAGATTATAATCATATATTGTGGTTATACATAACATTGAAAATTTTTATTTGAAAATATTATAATGAAATCATTTTGTGCTATTTTAACTAAGAAGATAGTTTCTTAAACTATTATATGAATAATTATATGGGTTTTAAACATATATAAAAAATATGAAAATTATTAGATTATAAATTGGATTAATTTTTTCATAATATTATTAACATTTTGAATATATAATAAAATTATTTTAATGATTAAAATTGTACATATATTAATGATCTTTTGATAAAAATTACTGTTGATTAATAGTACACTTTTCTAAAGTTTCAAAATTACAAATTATGATAATACATATCCAATTATGAATTTAATTTATAACTTTTTTGTTTTAAGTATATATAATTTTACCATAAAAAACAGATTAGATTTGGATAATATAAAATGGATGAATGATAATATGTAATAATATAAAAATGCACTATTTTAATTTATACAAATACATATTTAAACTGTCATAAGAATGAATATATCAAAATTATTTGTGTTTTATATACATTCCTTTTACGAAAATATGATATATATATATATATATATAAAGTAATAATTAATAGTTTTAATTTATAAATTTATGAATAGATTAATTTTTATAAAATCATTAATTTTATGATTCTTGTTTAATAAAAATTATAATGGTATAAATATTTTAATATTAAACATATGATATGTTAAACTATATAAAAGAATATAAATATAAAAAGGTAAAGATGTTATAATAATAAAGTGATAATTTGAATGAATTAGAGACAAAAAAAGAAGTCAAAAGGCAATTTAAAATCATTTTATTGAAAATGTGTAATGAAAAAGGAGGGGAAAATGAAAAATAAAAACAAAAGGGAATCCCGTATTGAGTTTTGGGGTCGCATGTGGCCGGTTTTTGAGTGAGTTTGGAGTGTCGTGCCACAAAGAAAAAATTCCCATCAAGCGTAGGGTTTCAGCAGGTCTAGCATCGAGGATGAGTTGCGGATGGGGTTTCAGCATGTCGCAAGGGAGACCATGCCTCGAGGGTGAGTCGCGCTTTGGCTGCAGGTCATGGGTCCAGGAAACGTCTAGGGTTTCATCCGGGTGGGGTGAGATCGGTGGTGGAGTCGAGTAGGGTCTTACGTTGGTGTCGGGTCACGAGGCATGGGAGTCTCAATCTCGATTTCATGGGGCGCTGTCTATGTACAATCGAGTCAAGGAACTGATGAGGCCGGAGCTGCTGAGTCGGGTTTTTTCCAGTTCTGGCGCTGGTTCGGGTTAAGGTTCCATCCTGGTCAGATTTTATCAAATCCTCAATAAGATTAGTTTGTTTTATTTTGTTATTTGAATCTTCGGTTTTGAGTCATACTTAATCTTTCCACATACTTTTTGTCAATTTTTGAACAGTTGATACATTAATTTATTATGACTTCCTATTTACGGTTTTGTTTTAAATGCATGTATGATTGTTGTTGTCCATGGAAGACCATGTAGCATAACATATTTACTATTTTGTCTTTGTTCTGTGGGTAAACAGTTTTGGTCTGTGAATGTTTTATTGGTCACAGTTATTATAATAATAATAATTATTATTATTATTATTAATATTATTATTATTTTATTTTATCCATTTTGTTCATAACTTTCACATAAAGCTCACCCGTTTGAGATTTTAGAGGTTATAAATAGCATAGTTACACTGCTTGTTTTATAATAGTCCAAATTATGGCTATAAAAATCCAGAAAAGACATACCTGTGTAAGTTTTTAGTAGGCTATTGGTGTTGGTCCTGAGTATGAAGTAAACTGCTTCAACCCTCGTTTTATTTCAGCTCTCTAGGTAAGGGATTTATTAGTTTTGAATTTATTTGTAAGGGTTTAATTAATTTGATCAATTTTGTTGTGTATTTTTTTACAAAGGTATACACATATATACTTGTGTATAAATTTTTATATGAATCTATATATTTCATTGAAACGTATTATTTTCTGAATTGGGTTATGATTTTAAAATCTTTGTGTTGAATGGTTTTTAATTGTTTTTCTTAAACCATGTTGTTATAAAATTTTATACGTATCTATATATCTCTATATATATATATATATAAGAAACCATATCATTCTATATAACATGGTGATTTTTAAAAGATAATGATTTTAAATTTTAAGTATTTATCTCTAAATATTATGGTTTGTGAGGGTGTAATTGGATCAAATTATAGTTGTTATATGTGTGTCTATATATATATACACACACATATATATAACTTATTATTTTATGTGTACATAAGTTAAGGGTTATTTTAATTTATAATTATTTTCTATTATACAATTAGTGTATATTTGTACATACACACATGATTAAATCTATTTTTATTTTATGTTATTAAAGATTAATTACAATATTTAAATAAAGGCTTGGATGTGAATAATGTTTTGGGTTCAAATGGATTGGAATATTTATTACACATACACCCATAGAGTTTTAATCCACCCGGTTTTTAGATCTACCAAGTGTTAATTTGAAAATGATGTACGGAAAATTTATATACTTATTTATATTATTTTTTTATTACTTGCAAGGGATTTGATTTGATTAAAATATGAATTATTCTTATGATTCTAAGGGTTTTAATTATTAAAAAAATTACATTTTATGTAAGATGTTAATATACATATATATGCACGTATATATTTATATGTAATTTTAGTTTTCAGAATATATAAAGTAAGGGTGAGACATATACATATTTTATGTATATATATATGGTTATATGTATGAACCTATAAGTTTTAATCATAATCTGAATTAACATGGCCTAAAATAAACTTTGGTGGTTAAAGTGTGTTTTTGAAATGTTTAATTTAATATATGAATTAATTAAAACAAATGATGTGCTGCAAATCAATTGCCCTTATATACTATGCAACATAAGGCATGGCCACTTAATAAGACATGACCGTTATCAACACATGCTATGTGTATAAATGACTTATATCTTAATTCAAACTTAGTCATCTTAAACAATAAATGTTAATTTCCACAAACCAACGATTTTTAAAATTATGGAACTGTCATTTTATGTGGTAACCCCATCCATTCATTACTTGTGTGTTTTAAATCAATATCAAATGTGCAAAAAACGTTCAAAATATTATGAATGTCATTGAGAAATTTATTATCTAAATAATAAATGACATATTATAATTTATTCCAACGTCATTTCCATTTATCATCACATGAATTGAGCATTAATAATACATATTCGAAGTTATAAACATGCAATGTAATGCATTGGATGTTTATGGAAGTAGTTGTAAGTTATTAATTTATGTGATAAATAAAAATATTTAGTATTCATCACAAATAATAATGAATTAAAAATTTAATTATTTGGTGTGGTATGGGACACCCCAAATAAAAGACATGGAATTATGCATTCAAAGTGGTGTGGGACACTTTGGATACATGGACTTATTAAACATATGAGGAATGTATTGGACTAGTATGTTCCGGGTTGGGGACTAGTAAAAGTAAGCCCTCTGGGTTAGGGTCTGGTTACAGTAGACCCTCCAGGTTGGAGTCTAGTTACATAGGCTCTTCAGAATGGAGTCCAGTTACAAAGGCTCTCCAGGTTGGGGTCCGATTATAGTTAGCCCCTAGGTTTTGGAACGAGGCCTTGACATAGAAATTAAAGTTCGACATTTTACATTCCCTCATTATGTGTATGATAATTAATTACCCAAATGAATATTTGACAAGTAGAATATCCATGGTTAAGATCCAGTACCTATGAGTATCAAGAAAACCAAAATATTATGGCATGACATATGTTTATCACTCAGTGATTTAGTATTCGGTGTATGAAATTGAAGTTATTACCTTTACAAGTAACTCTGATTATTTATTACTCTTAGCTGTTTATTTTGTGCTCTCATATGCATATGTCATACATGTTTAGAACATATTTTATCTGTTACTCCAAATGAGCATTCCTATATTTGATTCATGAACCCTTGTATTTCTGTTAGCACATTTTTAATTGAGCACTTTTATGATACGTTACACGTGTTATAGTTTTTCTTTAAGAAAAATGTTTTATGGAAGGTTTTAATGAATGTTTTCAAAAGTTATATTGGTTTATTTTAAAACCCCTTACTAGGAATTTGTATGTTCACCCTATATTTTTTATTAAAAAATTTTAGGTATCGGTTTTTACTAAAGAACTATTTCAGAAGTAACTGGTTTCTCAAAGGCTGAACCGAATTCGAACCTCTCTATGGCACCGGCTCCAGGTACACGGGAGCTGGGGCATGACATTCCATGCCCAGTCTCATATCAATAGGGTCACCTTTCCAGAATCATAATGACAGGGTCTCCATGATCGAATCATAACAATATGGTCTTCATGCCCGTATCATAATAATATGGTTTTCAATCCCTATTCATAACAATATGGTAGGGATTCCCATATCATAATAGTAAGGTTTCCATTCATGTATTGTAATAGCCCATTATATTGAAATGTTAATTTAATTTCCTTTATTAAATTTCCTTTAAAAATAATATTTTACATTAAGTATTTTTTAAATTGATTATAAGATGATTATATAATAATGCTTATATATAATTATTTAGTGTTCAAATCACATTTATAGCATCATAATTCAATGTAAATATATTTATTAATGAACTAGAATAACAAAATTATCGGAAGGGGTGTTTGATGAAATATTTTAAATAAATAAATGTCTAAAAAAATATGTTGATAGTTGAAATTATAATAAATATGAAAAAAATTATTTAATATGAAATAGAAAATGATATACATTGAATATAAATAATTTTGTTTTAAAAAAAAATTATTTTTGAAATAATATATGGATAAATATATATATAAATATATGAAATTATTATAATTTGTTTTAAAATTATGAATTTAAATTAGATTTATAAAATTATTTCTATTTTAAAACTAGGAATTATATTTATATATTTTAATTAATTAATGAAGTTATATTTCATGCATATTATAATACAAATTTTCTGATAGTTTTCTTTAATTTAAAACCATATATATATATATGAAACTTTTTCTAAAAATAAATATATGAGTTATGAAAGTATCAAATATATATATATATAATTATATGTAATTATGGTTTTTGTTTTAAAATATATATGTTTTATTTTAAGGGAAATATAAAAAATAATAAAAAAAGAATAATGATAATAAAAAATGATAATGATGGAATGTTTTTATTTTCAGAAAATCCAAATAGAAAATTAGAAAATTAGGTTAAGGGTATGTGTGAAAGGAAACAAAAAAAAGAATAAATGAAAATGAATAAAAAAATTAAATAAAAAATGTAATTGAAGGAAAAAAGGCATAACATTAATGCTTTAGAAAAAATGATAAATGTGTTTAATAAAAAAGGGGACTATAAAATATGAGAAAGGTGATCACATTAGGGGTTTTGTTCTAGGACACACTGTAATGGAATCTATAGGCAAATTTATTAAGCCGTAGAGCTTCAGCCGAGGCAGTCCGTGCATCGTCTAGCTTTTGGGCCAGTTGCGAGCAGGGACTGGGGTCATGTGGTGGTTGAGTCGAGGCTGAGACCAGCTGATATGTGCCGAGCACTTGTGAGTAATCTCTGAGAATCATCACAAAGGTTCAACCATAGGTCTGGGTTCCGAATCAAATCTATAAAATCAAGATCTGAAGGCCCCCGGTCTTTTTCAAACTAGCAAAGTAGGCTTGCGGTTCACCTCTACGTGTATGATTCTTCATTTGTTAAAATCTGATGTTTGTATCCATTCATTTATTTCTATTTCAACCCTTTTTCACCATTGAAACATCTTACTATGGTCCTTTTGATAATTTAATTTTATGTTTTTTTTGTTTGTTGTTTTTTTCCTCTATCAGTTTCACTGTCACGATCGTATACCTGTTTTTTGGACCAAATGTTATCTTCTATTTACCTTTTGGTTTATGAAAATAATGGCATTGAATTTGATTCATTGATTTCAATATCAACTATATTATATATATATATATATATATATTTGTGTTTGGAATGTTTATAAAATAGATGGAAAACATATTCTAGATAATAATCATTTCATAATAAATTATATCTCTAAAGTGATTTTAAGACTTTAAAAAGGGAGTTTGGGTTCTCTGTTGCATACAGGTTTAATGTTTTTGAGTTTTTCATCTTCAATATTTTTATGTCACCTACTTATGTGCCCATTCTTGGTGTATCCAATCATCTAAATCCACCAAGGTAAGGGAGATATTATGATCTTTCACTTTTTAATCTCGCTTTTGGAATTAATTTATTGGTTATTGTGAGTTGTATTTTCAAATATCAAGCGTAAATATTCCAAAATCTGTAAGGGATTCAATATTTATTTTCTAGCTAAAATTTATTTTAAGTTATTGCCTTTATTTTAAAACCTTAAATTCAAGAATTTATAATTTTGATTTGTTATATTCATCTCAAATCAATGTTTTATACACATGTGATTCCAAAATTTACGTATTTAGAATTCAAATTCATAATATATATATATATATGTATATAAATATGTGTATGATATTTCATGTTCATCATACATTAATATATATATATATAAGTATTTTTTAAAATTATTTACTAATTTCATTGAAGTAATGTAAATTGGTGCAATAAATGTATATATGCGCATATAATATACAGTTCAAATAATTCATTTATATATATATATGTATATGTATATATATGTATACATATATATGTGTATATGTATATATATGTATGTATGTATATGTATATATATACATATCAATATATTAGTGCATGTCTTGAAAGCACAAACAAATCATGTACAGTTATGGGCTAAAATTAATATCAAGGATATGTACACGACCTTATTTTCGATTTTCTCATGGATGGAATGGTTATATTTATATTTATAATTTTATTAACATGTTATAATGTTTATAATCTTGTTTTTTAACAAGTGTGCATAACATGTCATCATGTTTTACTAATATTATGGTCGTCGTATCTGCATATAATCATGCCCATGTAATTATGCACATCATCAACACTCGTCACATTAAAATAAAATTATGGTTTAAATTTTAAGATTTAATTTCAAAAAATAACAAGTATATTTATATCATTGAATGTATTTTATTTTAAATATTTCCTTTACAATTTTATAATAAATTATTATGATCAATTGTGGAAAATGTATTTCACGGAAAAAGGATTAGATACCTATATAGTCTATGCAATGCCTTTTTGGTAGAAGTTTTGGTTGTGACCAAACATGTATGTGATGCATTGTAAGTCCATGTATTATATATATATATAATTATGAATGTGAATTTTAAAGCAGTGGCATGTTTTCAATGTAAAAACTCCATTGAAAATATATACATATGAAAATAAATCTTATAACTTTTTTTGAAAACCCTGTGCTTGATCGTTTAAAATATGGAATGGAATTGGGGAGTGTACCCATCCTTCAGAAAGAGCATAGGCCAAAACATCCTTCAATTATTCAAGTGGCCAAAAATAGTGTTTTGTTTTCAGAAGCTTACGTGCTATTTTTTGAAAAACACTGGAATATGTTTAAAGCAGTTTGGTGCATAATTAATTTTCAAGGAATTGCATTATTATTATTTTTCATTGTATTGAATTACAAATGATGTTTCCAAATGATATATATATATCCAATTGTATTTTCTAGATATAATTTTTAAAATAATATACAAAAATTTATTTTTTTTTATCGATGGTTTTAAAACCTCATACTAATCATATTTTTGTAATCACCCCTTTGTTTTCATTGTTTTTTCACCAGACTAGTAGAGTTTCCTAAGGAATTATCTTCACTTATGGAGTTATAATGTGTCGTGTTTTTGTTCTTTTTTGTTTATTTTGTTACAACTCTTATAATTTTTAAGGTTGTATCGAATTCTTCAGAACCTAGACCGTTAAAAAATTCTCTTCTATGTAATGTGTAAGGTCGGGTCCTTATAATTGGTATCATAGGAATGGTGTAGACATCATTGGAGATTAGATGTTGTTGTCTATAAGACTAACAGTTACATTTTTTTTACTTCTATTCTAAAGATGAAAATTCAGAATTCTTTTGGTCCCACGATATGAATTGCTAGGATGTAATTTGTTTGAGGGGGAATTATGTAATAGCCCAAAATACACTAAATTTAATTATTTTTTATTTATTCATTTTCCTATAAAAATAATAATTTAAATTAATTTATTTATTAAATTGAATCTAATTAATTTATATAATAATTCCTCTATATAATTATATAGTTCTAAAATCAATTTTATAGCATTATATTTCAATATGAATATATTTATTAATGAATTTGAATAACAAATTTATTGGAAGGGGTTTTTGATAACATATTTTAAATAAATAAATTTCTAAAAAACAATATATTGACTCTAGAAATTATAATAACTGTGAAAAAAATTATTTAATATGAAATAGAAAATTCTATAGATTTAATATAATTAATCTGGTTTTATAAATTTTGATATTTGAAATGATATATTGATATATATATGAAATTATAATCATTAGTTTTAAAATTATGAATTAAAATTCGATTTAGAAAATTTATTCTATTTTAAAACAATGAATTATATTTATATATTTTAATTATGTGTTGAAATTATATTTTATAGATATTTTATAAAAATTTTATTATAGTTTTATATTATTTAAAACCTGATTTACATATATACATGAAAGGTTTTCTTAAAATTAATATACGAGTTTTTAAAGAATCAATTATATATATATACATTTAATTATATTTCATTACCGTTTTTTTTTAAATAAATATTTTTCATTTTATGGGTAAGATAAAAAAATAATAATAACAGAATAATGATAATAAAAAATAACAATGATGGAATGATTTGATTTATACAAAAGTCAAAAATAAAATTAGAAAATTCGGTTAAGGGGAAGCGTGAAAGGCAACCAAAAAAGAAGAAAATAAAATGAATAAAAAATGAAATGAAAAATGTGAATGAAAGAAAAAATGAATAACTTTAATGCATTAAGAAAAAAATGATAAATGTGTTTAACGAAAAAGGGGATAAGAAAATTTGTGAAAGAGGATTTCATTAGGGGTTTTGGTCTAGGTCACGCTATAAAGGAATCCATAGGTGAGTCAAGACGGACATGGATTTTCAACCGAGGCAGTTCGTGCATCGTCTGGGTTTTGGGGCGGCTGCGAGCTAGGAGTGGGGTCGCATAGGGGTTGAGTCGAGGCTTAGAGCCACTGTTATGCACCAAGAACTAGTGAGTAAGCTCCGAGCAACACCACAAATGTTTGACAACATATTAGGGTTCCAAATAAAATCTGGAAAATCCATATCTGAAGGCCCTCGATCTCCTTCGACCTTGAAAAGTAGGCCAATGGTTTAATTTTAGGTGATTGATTTTTCATTGGTTAAACTCTGAATTTATTCTGCTTTAATTTATTTCTCTATCGACCTTCCATTCACCGTTGAAACTTTTTTATTACGGTCCTTTTGTTAAAATACTGGTATGTGTTTGTTTGTTTGTTATTTTTTTCCAATATCAGTTTCACTGTCATGATCGTATACCTATTTTTTTTTTGGACCAATTTTTATCTTCTATTTACCTTATGGTTTATGAAAACAATGGCATTGATTTTTATTCTTTGATGTCAATCCCATCTATATTATATATATCTATTTGAATTTGGATTGTTTATAAAATGGATGGAAAACAAGTATTGGATAATAATCATTTCATAAAATTCTTGTCTCTATAGTGATTTTAAGGTATTAAATAGGGGGTTTCGGTTATGTTCTACATATAGGTTTCATGTTTTTTAGTTTTTCATCTTCTGGATTTTTATGTGCCCTGATTCTATGCCCCTTATTGGTGTATCCAAGCATCAAAATCTACCCAAGTAAGGGAGATATTATGATCTTTCACTTTTTAATATCTCATTTAGAATTTATTTATCGGTTAGTTTGAGTTCGATTTTCGAATAGAATGCTTATATATTCTAAAATCTGTAAGGTATTCAATATTTATTTTTGTGGTTAAATTTATTTTAAGGGAATAACATTATTTTAAAACCTTAAATTAAAGAATTTATAATTTTGATTTTTTATATTCATCTAAAATCCATCTTTTATACACGAGTGATTCCCAAATTTACATAATTATAATGAAAATCTATAATAAATATATATTTATATAAATATATGATTGTGATTTCATGTTCATCATACTTGAATATATATAATTATTTTGAAGTATTATTGATTAATTTCATGGAAGTAACATAAATGGGTGAAAAAGATGTATATTTGTGTATATAATATACAATTCAAATAATTCATATATATGTGTGTGTATATGTATATATATATATATATATATATCTATATATATCGATATATTAGTGAATGATTTGAATGCATAAACAAATTGTGTATGGATATGGGCTAAAATTAATATCAAGGATTTGTATAGGACCTTATTTTCAATTTTCCCATGGATGCAATGGTTATAGTTATATTTATAATTTTATTAGCATGTTATAATTTTTATAATCTTGTTTTTGAAAAGGTGTGCATAACATTTCCTCATGTTTTACTAATATTAAGGTCACCATGTCTGCATATAATCATGTCCATGTGATTATGCACATCATTGACACTCGTCACATTATAATAAACATATGGTTTAAATTTTAAGAATTAATTTCAAAAATAAAAATTATATGTATATCATTGAAAATATTTTATTTTAAATGATTCATTTACAATTTTATAATAAATTATTATGATCAATTATTGAAAATTTATTTTACGGGAAAAGGATTAAATACCTAGATAGTCCATGAAAATCCTTGATGGTATATGTTTTTGTTGTGACCAAACTTGTATGTGATGAAATGGAAGTTAATCTATTTTTTATATATTTATATATAATTATGAATTTTCATTTGAAAGAAGCGACATACTTTCAATGTAAAAACTCTGGTGAAAATATATACAAAAGAAAAGTAAGATTAAATTGTTTTCGAAAAAAATGACACTTGATTGTTGTAAATAGGGAAGGTAATTGGTGAGTGAACCCATACTTCAGCAAGTTGGTAGTCCCAGATAGCCATCAATGACTCAAGTGGCCCAGAATAGTTATTTTTTTCCAATTCCTATGTACTATTTTCAAAAACACACTATAATACGTTTAAAGCAGTTTTGAGCATAATTAATTTCCAAAGCATTGCATTATTTTTTTAGGTGTAATGAATTCCAAATGATTATTCCCAAGGATATATATATATATATATCCAATTTTATTTTCTAGATATAATTTTCAAAATAATATTTTAAAAATGTATATCTTTATCAATGGTTTTAAATCCTCTTATTGATCATATTTTTGTGCTCACACCTTTGTTTTAAATGATTTTTCTAGGGGTCTCGTGGTTTGGTTTCATCGTTGGCCAATCTGTGCTCCAATCGTGCACCATACACTATCTCAATACCCTCATTGTGTGGTTCATGCACCCAGTTTGGGAAACCATGGAAAAACCTTTCCATATCACTCTATTAAAACTATAGATCCCTGACATGATTTTTCACCATGAGTCACACGGTTAGGGAATACCGTGTGACCTACTTCTGATCACTAACACACCCAACACAATTAGGAGAAACTGACTATGCAGCACCATTTCCACTAACTGTTCAGTCTTGTGATTTTATTTACCGATCTAGGTTCTGGGCTCCTAAAACCCCTGGATACCCTTGTTTCCTCCATAGACTCCCTACACATTCATATTAGGCTAAAACCAAGTAATTAAATAAAAAATTAAAGGATTCATAACTCATATAAAAACTGAGTTTTTACATTCTTCCACTTTAGAGGAAGTCATCCTTGAATTACCATTCCTTGGGTTGAAAAATTATGTCTCAAAATAACTCCTTCCACTATCATGTATGTCGGCCTCTCACTCCCATGTATCATCATATACTGAGTTGTGATTCCATAGTATATGTACTGAAGGGAAATAAATTCCTAAGAGAGCCTTCATGATCTGATCAACAATGAGAATAGGATACTCCTTAAAAAAATATGCATCTAGATCAACATCCCCATGATCAAAAAGTATAAGACTGGTCAAATTATAGTTGAGAAGCTCTGATATGTGGAAGATTTATTGCACAGAGTTGTACCTCTAAGGTAATAGAAACTAATAGGATACCGTCCTGACTCAATCCAAAATCTCAAATGGACTGACATAATGAGGCCATATCTTCTCTTGCCTATATATTCATCTATGACCATTTCTGGGTTATACATGTTTGAATACACGTTCCTCACATTCAAACACCATAGGTCATCGATGGTGGTCAATGTAATATTTCTACCAAGAAATAGTTGTAGAAAAACATATTCTAATCAAATTCACCTTCTTTAAAGTCTCCTGCACGAGATGAGGATCTAGTAGCACTCCCTCCCATACATCTATCAAGTACTGAGGTGAATGAAACAACCTATCATACAAGGCCTCATAGAGAGCCATCTAAATCATTTACTGAAATCTAATATTGTAGGAAAGCACAATAAGAGGTATATGATTCTCCCAAGAACCACTTAAATCATGGAGAAATTCATGAAGCATGTTCTCTAACATAGGTATAGTCCATTCTCATTGTCTATTAGTATGATGGTGAAAAGTTTTGATCAGAACCACTTGTATACCCAAAGTTTTATATACGCATTTCCAGAACATCATTATAAAATTAGTGTCCCTATTTAAAATATAGAATGAGGAACATTTTATAGCCACATAATCTCATGGACATACAGTCTTCCTAGCTTATCAATTAATAAAGCCTCCTGGAAAGGCATAAAGTGGGACACCTTTTTCAGTCAATCCATGACTACCCAAATTGTGTTACTACCTCAATGTGACCTTGGTAAGCCAACACCAAAATCCACTGAAACATCCCTCAATTGCCATTCTGGGACCAGTAACAACTATAATAAGCCAGTGGGCCTCTAGTGTTCTGCCTTCACTGGCTAACAGGTCGAACACCTAGTGATAAATCCATTTATCTAATGTTTCATTTGAGGCTAGAAATACTAATGGTAAATATCACGATACATATTATAGATTCCTGGGTGAACTACCCACTAAGAAGCATGTGACCCTTTCATTATCACCTCTCTTATATCAATAGAAACTTAGATACACCCATGTATATATAATATTTCTTCACCATTGATAGACTAATTCAGAGGCGCATCCTCACCAGAAATACTCTCTCACATGACCAATCCTTTAGGGTCTAAGAACTACCTCATCTTCACTCTCTCCAGAAGTGATGAGGTCGCTAATAGAAATGAATGTACCGACTATCCATTATGTTCCATAATCTTAATGTGCATATCAATAAACGGGTTCATAATCCATAACTCATTAATGTCCAGTTGAACTATCTGTTTTTGATTCCTCCTTCTCTGAGCATCAACAGAAACATTGCCTTTCCCATGCATATGGGCAATTTGAATGTCAAAGGACTGTAGGTATTAAACCCCCCTTCATTGAATTATATTTAAATCATGTTGTTTAAAAATATATTTGAGGCTCTTGTGGTTTTTAGACACCACAAAACACTCTCCTAGCAAGGAATGCCTCCAACAACACAATGCATGAACAACAACTACTAACATGAGATTCTATGTTAAGTAATTATCATCATGATGTCAGAACTACTGAGATCCATACGCAATGAATCAATTTACGTACCTTAAATTTTTTCATATCCCAATACAAGATACATCCCAATACACTATACAGCTTCTACATGGATCTTTTAGAATCTGGATCAGCACTAACGTAACTCTTAATTTTAGCTCCTAAATGGCCTTATTGCACACTTTAGACCATAAAAACTTGACACCCTTCTTAGTAAATCTCATAAGATTTGTTGCTAAGTGTTAGAAGACCTATATGAAACAACTATAATGACCATATGGACCCAATAAAATTATATTTTAAAGAAATTCTTGGAATACACCTAGATCACTATATCACTAAACTTCTCTAGCTTTATTGATACACATAGCCATAAGATAATATTACCCAACAAGTAAACCTTGTCAATCTAGAAGTGGAATTTATTAATATTAGTATACAATTGGTTCTCTCTCAATGTATTCGACTGGATCTCAAGATGTTTGGCATGGTCATGTAAACATTGAGAATACACCATGATATCTCCAACAAAATCCAGAACAATGGAATCTATAATGGGGTATAAAAATATATTCATCAAAACCATGAAAATGGAAGGGGTGTGAATTAGACCAAATGACATAACTAGATACTCATATAAACTATAACTTCTATAAAAATTATTATGAGGTATATCTGAAAGACTAACACACATCTTGTGATACCCTGACCTCAAATCCATCTTAAATAACATGCTCAAACCTCTAATATGGGTGAAGATATCTTATATATGTGGAAAATGATACCGGTTATTTACATTAAATTGATTAAACTTTTGATAATATATGCAATGCCTAAGGGTTATATCCACTTTTATGAAGAAAAGGACCGGTGAAGCCCATGGAGATGAACCAAGATATATAAAACCCATGGACTATAAATATTCTAGATACCTCTTGATCTCCTGCAACATTGTAGTATCCATCTGTTAAGGAGGAATGTATACTAGTGTAGATCCATGAAATAGCTCGATAGTATATTCTACGTATCTCTAAATAGGTAGTCGAGAGACGTAATTTTGGATTACATCTCTGAAATGATCAACTATAAAAAGTAAATTAGCCTGATGTAGTACATGATTATCTTTATAAAGTCTACCAATCTGGGCATTCACTCCACTTATCCTAAGAAGCTTTAATCCATCTCTACCTACCAGTACATCCCACTCACCCTTTTGAGTATAAGTAAACCCCTATGTTGATGTGAAACACAACCTTTGGTTATAAAAATCAATAAAGGCGTGATAAAATACCAACCATTCTATTCCAAGAATGACATCAAAGCCTGTCATCTCGAGCATGAAGATGTCTTATAAGAAATTATGTTTTCTTATATCTAGGTGGAATTCCTTGCATGGGCATACACTCTTTAAATGAATACTCAACGGGGTGTCAAGTGTCATCACACCACATATCTACTCAATATCAAGCCCAAGTCTTCATATAATATCCATGGAGATTAAGTAGTGTAAATAACCCATGTCAAATAAAGAATAAAAAATATTAGTCATTACTAGTATAATACCTCGAACAGTGGATGACCTGACGCTTTACTCCAATGGTATAGGTTGCACTGAATAAAAATGGAATGATCCATATCCCTCTACCATATCTCGGCTACCCCTAGGCAGGTCTGCACTACTAGAACTATTTATCTAAATCCTAGATACCTCAGCAATGAACTCATCCTTTTCTTATTAGGCCGGTAATACTCCACCTAACTTCCTAGTGAGGTTCTCATAAACTAACTTCAGAATGTGGAGCTAAAATGGGTCCTCTACTACTAGGAGCATATGGGATGGTCTTGTATAAAAAATAATGATTACCTATTCTACTGCAACATTGGCCCTTAATATGGTCTTTAGGAAATTGGGGATACTTATTCACAGGCTTCCCATACTGGTGACATATCACTTAACTATCAGTGAGGGTCACCTAGCTGTCATTGCTCACGCACAAGGTCTCAAAGTGTCACTTTTGACCTCTAGTTTTACTAGTAACTTACCTCAGATCTGAACTGCCTTGGCTTCCACCAACAAATTACATATGTTTGTTCTTATTGATGAGACCCTGGTTCACTATATTGGATATGGTATTCAACATGAAAATGTTTACCTATGAATGAATAGGATGCCTAAGACAGTCCAAAAAATTTATCTCCTATGCAAGATCATCAGAAATGTAGATTGGTGCAAAGAGATGAATCTCTATAAAATGATATGAGTAGAACATAAGGGATATAAAACCTATTGTAGGTTCATTATGTCCCTCAAACAATCATCCCATAGGGTCTCAAGGAATTAATAATCATAGAGGCTAGATTGTAAATCCCTCCAAATTACTTCCTGATACTGACCAATTCGGTTCAAAATATCCAACCATATTCTGGGAGATCCTCGAATCATATATGTATAAAGCCTCACAATCCTCTCAGGAGGTGTCTATAAGTACTCAAATATTGATAAGACAGCCTCGAACCATAAATCTAAAGCCTAGGGGCCACCATCCCCTAAACATGTAGGTGGACGATGGTGCTGAAACTCATACGTCAACTCTCCCATATAAGGGGTAGATCATAGGGAACCATGTATTGTCTTTATAAGTCATAAAAAATTCCTTAAAATGGTTCATAATCACCCACATCAAGGATAATAGGTGGTTCCATTGGTGTCCCTACTAGAGGTATCACCGGAGGCTCAGGTCCCACCACCATAGGAGAGTGGTTGTCATAACCCTCCTAGAGAATAGCTAGAGTATGTCGTGGTTTCATAGCTCTAGAAATTTCAAACACATGCCTCAAATAGTTTCTTATAAAAGTAAAAAATCAAAAATACATTAATAGGATTTGTACAAGCATACATGTATAAAAACCACACCCCTCTGCTTACTCTTAGCACCAGGTGTGGGTGATAGGAAAAATTATATAGAACATAATAAGTGCTACCTACTACCCACTACTAAGGTTAGGTCTTTGACTAGATATATGTTATAGGTCCTAAGTTCTGGTATACCAAGATTCAATTTCAATTTATAAAGGAAAATACCATTTATATTGATATTTTATTCCATATTTAATGGTCACAATTTTATTTTAGTATTCAATTCAATTTATTTTCATTATCATTTATATAACATTCCTCTTTAAATGGTTGAACAATACAGATCACCACTTCAAATTTACAGGTGTCCATACACCTTATAAATTGTAACTTGACATATATTCAATTGAAATCACTCACTTATCATTTCTCAACATAAAATGTTAGCACAATTAGTGGATATTTCCACAAGAACCAAAACAGGTTGCAAATAATGCATGTAGTAAGTAAAGATGGAATTTCATAATGCATGAAATATAAATTCTATATAGGGACAAAAATAATGTATGATCATGATTCCTCACTGTATCAGGACAAGGATCAAATATATACTTTAATCATAAAAATAAACATCACACGTCTTGTGTGTCACCCAATGCTAAAATCAAGGAAATTGTAATAATCCTAAATCAAAAAATAATGTACATTCTCAAGGAATTTATAATTTCCCTACATATGGGAATAATAATCCTAATCCCAACTCATTTCCAAACTCCTACACATTCCTAATCTCCTTTATAATATTCCCCAATGATAAAAAAATAAAAATAAATCTCTGATACCACTTTGTGGTATTCCAACCTGGATTCCACAAAATGGTGCCCAGAACCAGTGAGCCACATAGCCTCAAGCATCCCCCCCCCCCACTTGGTATGCTAGAGGATACTAATATTATCAAGGGTATCAGGTGGTACATTGGGGATAATATACCCAAATGATAAAATTAGCACAACAGTGAAAATAATATACGAATAATAGAAGAATACTAAATAAATGATCGTAGAAGGTAAAGAATCCAAATGTAATAAATATCCACCATCAAAAATATCCAACATCATAAGAAAAATGATGTAATGTCATATATATAGAAATAGTAAATAGACAGTCATGGAAGCAGGCATGCAATGTGGTACAATTTTCAAAATACAAAAAATACCAAAACGACTATCTATGGTAGCATTATGAACCATAACTTGGTATTGTGCATCCCATATTCCATGCAATAGTCAAATCATGTATCAACCACTAGGTTCTTATGTAAATACCCAACCTTTTTTCAATGAAATTTTCCTTTTTATAATTGTTTTATAAGTTATAAAAGAAATAAATAATATATAGTACATAATAAAAAAATTATTATCATAAATTAAGGATAAAATAAGTGGTATTAATAGAAATTAAAGAACCTATATGGATGGTATAGTAACATGACCATTAAGAATTGTTATCCATCCAATAGAATAATAACCTCACTTTTGAAAGTGTAAATAAAATTTATTCAACTTATAAATGAAGATATGATATAATTATATCATTTTATAAGTAAATAAATTTTTTTAAAATGATAAATTATGTATTGGTATTTTTTTAATACATAAATTTTATTTACACTTTTAAAATTAATATAATGATTTAAAAGTAAATTAATTTTCATAAAATATATTTTTAAATTAATATTTTTTTTCTTATTATTATAATATTATTTTATGAGACATTATTTATTTTTTCATTGAGTTGTAAAATCAATTTTAATATTAAAATCGGTATTTTTCAATTAAATGATGATTTTATTTGAAAATTAAATTACTAATATTTTATAAAAATAATTTCCTAAAATGTAGTCCATTTTTAAATTATAAACAATTATAAATGGTTAGCATGAGTTTTTTGGATTTTTCTACTATAGTTGAATTTTTGGTGAATAGTGAAATACAATAATTTACGATATAAGTAAAATACATGATTTTTATAGTCGTGACTGATTTATGGATGATGTAAGCTCATACTATTGAATTATACTTGATTATTTAATTTATTTAGTGATAAGTTTTAACATAATTTATATTTATGAGACAACATAATAAAATAATGATTATAATAAAAAACACCCCTCTCCTACCCTATAAATACCACCACTCGCCACCTCTCCTCATCACACCTCTGAAGCCTTGATGAATGTCTAAATTAGTCCTAATACACTTCCTAATCCCCTACCCCATATCTTTTATCTTCTGTTCTCAAAAAAATACCAATCATAAGTGCCTTTAGAAGGCTCTCAAGAAGAATAAATTGAAGAGGTAAAATCCTCTTTCGTTCTCTTTTAATTTGTTTTAATTTATTTTTCTATTATTATACTATCCTTACCTCATATATCTAAACATGAATGATTAAAATATTGTCTTATATATACTATCATTATATTATGTTAAAGTAATATCCATCATTAAGCCGCTTCTCGTCTCCCTTTTATTCTAAAAATGAAAACATCATCGATGACGTGTCGATTTACCACCATCATGGATGATGCATATTCATTTTATATTACCACCATCAATAATATAAATAAAACCATTTTTATGGTTAAATAAAACTTTATTATACACATTATAAGTTATATAATGTTCTTGATAAAATATATAAACATGATATTAAATAAAATGATATAAATTTGTGATCTTCCAAAAAACCAACAAAATAAATTATATCATTTTCATTAACATTTTTCCTAATAAATCTTCCACATACATTATAACCAAATAATATATAATTTATTTAAAAAATCTTGAAGTTCATTGATAACTTATAATTTAAATTCTATAGTGTTATTTCCATTTTACATTAACTTATGTACTTGTATATAAGTGAACCGATCAAGAAAACCTGGAAAAAAAACATACCCAAAACTATGAAATTTATCTATATAACTCACCAAAATGGTCATAAATGAACTTAATAAAATTATAATAAATAAAATACATGTATAATTGGTTTTAAATATTTTAATTAATGAATTTAATTTGTTGATTGAGGTTATTATATTGAATATATCATTCGTATATAATGTTAGGGTATTTCTTAAACCCAACTGCTTTTCTTTGGGTTATTCCTCATTCATTCGAAATTTAAATGTGCATGTTCTTTTATTATAACTAAAAATTAGTTTTATTTTTCTTCTATTTTTTTAAAGGATATACATGATTCCAATCTGATTTTATGAAAAATACAAAGATCTTCTAAAACAAATCTTCTTTCCACAACATATTTTGACTCCTCTTAAGTTGTTTCTTCTTCCCTCCAAAATGATGAATATTATTTGAAATATGTTTTTATTTTTTCATTTGGAAACTATAAGTTTATTAATCATTGATGAAATCCTTATGAAACTCATTACATTAAATAGGTTACTTCATGACCTTTATTTATATATGTTCTATGTCGCATGCAATATTATGTAAATGTTATGATGTGATCGGTTCGCCCAGAATTATATAGTGCTCCAATGTATTGGGTAATGTGATGTATATTAGGATAATATGTGAAATTATTTTAAATATGTAGATATATTTGTTCAAAATGATGGTTTTATGATTGTGCACTTATGTTTTATATGGACATGATGTAATATTTGTTCACAACTATATGAGGTATTTGACCATTAAGACATTATGTTTCATTTTTATGCACTACCACATTCCATGCCATTATCTATGGTTTTGTCACGTGATTATGATGATAACGATATTCTCATTTTATGATGATTATAATTACGATCACCCATGTTATATTGATTCATTTCATTATCTATCATCTTATTTGTATTTTATCTCACCCCTTTCTTTGATGTATATCCTTAGGTGACTACATGTACTAAGGATATAGTAAGAATTATAGGGATAAAAAAGAATATTTTAAATAAATATTTATTTTTTTTATGCATAAATGTTTTCTGGTCCTAATATTCGCATGATACTAAACCATTATATCATGGTTTTGTAGCACTATTACATTATTTATCTTTAAAATGATGTAAAAGTTATGTAAGAAAATTAGGGTCATTATAGTTGGTATTAGAGCATGGTTTATATAATTGGGTAATAAGGATGGGAGAAAATTAATGAAAACACATAATATGAGACTATGTATATGTAATAACCCAACAATCTTTATTTTATAAAAATTAAAAACATAGGGATCCTGCAAGACATGCCTTTAGAATTAATTATAACAGGGAATAAATTTTTCTTCAATTGTTGACTTATTTTTGTTCAAACGTTTTATATTTAATAAAATGGTGGGAACCAAGAGAAACCAAGACAATAACCATATGAGGGACAATGTTTTGAATTCCTGAACGATGTCCCCAATTCCATGGGAGGTGGAGTTCAAAATTTTAGGGTGATGTTTACACAACTATCTTAGGGTAGGAATAATAACTTGAATAATGTAGATCATTCGTCTTCACCTAAGAGGGAGAAACTCGTTATCAAATCTGTTATGTGGTAATGACCACTATAGTTTAGTGGATCTTCCAATACAATTATTGACGAATATTGGGTTTATTCAATGGATAATATCTTTTCTGTGATCCACTATTCTAAGTAGAAGAAGGTGGCTCTAGCTTTCTATGATTTGGATGGAGAGGCAGATCAATGGTAGATTTTGATTAGGAACACCAAATAGAAAGAAAAAACTGAATAGAGGAGTGGGAATAAATTAATAAAATATATATTAAAAAATATTTCCCTCAAACTCTTCATACAACGATGGAGAGATAATTCATAGAGTTGAAGAAAAAGTAAGGTGAATTTTTTATGGATTACAAAGAAAACATTACAAGTATAACAATGTATTCCCTAGATTTTTCTATCAAAAATGATATAAAATAGATAGATTATTTATTGGTATAAAACTACACATTCAAAAGGATTTAGCTGTTTGATACTTTGGGAGTTATGAAGAAGTTGTTAAATGTGATCTAAAGTAGATATAGAGTTTATATAATGGTCTAATTTCTATGGAGATATGAAACAAAAGATGGAGTTTTATGTTGGAAGATCTAATGACAATGGTGGAAATAAATCTCAACCACTCACATGTTAAAAATGTCTAATAAAGAATCATGGGAACAGCCTCAATGTGATATGGAAATTATATATGTGTGTGAGAGAATTCCACAATGCTCTTGAATTTCAAATACATGTGATGAATCTGGCCAATATGATAAAGGAAAGAAGAGAACCACCCATTGTTAAATTCTCCAACTATAGGGAGAATGGGAACTATGAATTCTAGTGAACTAAACCTAGATTCCTCGAGGATAATTGATGTTAGCATCCACCAAATACAAATAAAAAAGATAATGAGTATTCCATCACTACTAAAAAAGTGGAGCAAGAAAATGAAGTCATACACGGTACACTTCATAAACCTTCAAGAATGTAAAATTCCTTATTTTATTTTGATTCTATATATTCCTTTATATCCTTCATGTTTTCTAAAACTGTTGAACGAAATCCCAAAAACATTGAAGTAGAGATATCTATAAAAACACATATTGGTGTGATCATTGCTACCAAAGTGTTATACTCCCCTCATGTTAGCGTATGTGGGAATAAACTTAAAAATAAAATAATGATTCTTCTTTTAGTATAATTCAATTCTATACTTCAAATACATTCAATCTTGTTATAGATAGAACATTTCAAATGTTGGGTAAAGGATATATCATTTCAAATTATAAACCATCCCATTCTCCCCTAAAAATTCCAATAATACCATGGATTGCCATTGGAAAATCCCTTAACGATGTGGGTGTTAATTCCCTATAAAGACGCATACCTCACTCAAATGGTTGATTAAAAAGAAGGTATCAACCTATAGAGAATGCCTATTGTGAGGGAATACAGTGATGTATTTCCCAATGAGTTACCTAGAAATCCCACATATAATGAGTTAGATTTATTAGTAGAACTCATTATTAGAGATACTCCTATCTCAAAATGTCCCCAAAGTATGGCCTCTATCGAACTGGAGTTAAAGAAGAAGCTGTAAGAGTATTTGAAAATAGGGTTCATATTCCCTAGTGCATCTCTTTGGGTTCTGCCGGTGCTCCTTGTAAAGAAAAAGGATGGATCAGTGTGGATGTGTATCGATTATTGGTAACTCAACAAGATCGCTATAAATAAAAAGTATCCCCTTCAAAGGATTGATGACTTGTTTGATCAACTACAAGGAGATCAGTACATATCAAGGGTGGATCTTCATTTTGGATATCATCAACTGAAGGTGAAGACATATGATAATTATAATACTACTTTTCATACTAGGTCTGAGTACTATGAGTTTCTAGTGATTCCATTCAAACTTAATAATTCCCCTGTGATCATTAGGGATGTGATGAATATAGTATTTAGATACTACCATGAAAAATTTGTGGTAGTATTTACTCTAAGAGATTGGAGGAATATGAAGAACATGTAAGGATTATGTTTGTCACATTAATGAAGGATAAATTTTAGTCATAGTTCATCAAGTGTGACTTTTGGATTTATTAATTCACATTCATGGGACATGTGATAACAAGTGAGGGAATTTCAATAGGCCCATAAAAAATGTAATTGAGGAATGTCCCATACCTACTAGTTTCATGGAAAATCTAAATTTTTTGGATTAGCAGGGAACTACCAATGTTTTTTCAGAAATTTATCATGATTTTCTATACCACTAACTAAGTTAATGAGGAAAGGGGTAATGTTTGTCTGGATGGATTAATGTGAGGAAAGCTTCAAAGATCTAAAGAAGAGTTAGATCAATACACCTATACTCACATTACCAATAAGTGGAGAAAGTTTTTTGATATAAAATGATTCTTTAAAGAAAGGATTGGGTTTTTTAATCATGCATAATTATGAAATGATAGTCTACACCTCACAATATTTGAAGATAAATGAGTATAACTACCCGACGCATGATATGGAGCTAGAAGCTATGATTTTTTCATTGAAAATCTGGTGGCACTACCTCTATGGTGAAAAGTGTGACATACATACCGATCAAAAAATTATAAAGTTTATATTCACATAGAAGGAACTCAACATGCATTAAAAAATATGGGTACATCTAATCAAGAACTATAATGGCTCTATTAACTATGATCTTGGGAAGGAAAACAAGGTACTTGATGCTCACTACATAAAATAACCTGCTACTCTATCCATGATGTGGATTGAGAATGACCCTGTCTTCATGGATATGAAAAGTTTGGATTTTGAAATCATAACAGTAGGGAATACATCCAACATTTCGAAAAGGATTTCCTAGCCATCTATCCCAGAGAAGATCAAGGAGGCAAAAAGGGATGATTTGGAGCTTCAAAAGAAGGTGAATACAATAATGGAAGGAAATCTGTAAGAGTTCTATATCGATGATGATGGTGTGATTTTTTTTTGGAATGAGGTTGTATATGCCTTCATCACCTGGGAGAAAGATGGATCTATTGTATAATTCATATAGCTCACCTTTCCCTAGCCATCCTTTAAGTACCATGATATATTGTGATATCTGAGAACACTTCTGGTATGATAACATGAAGATGGATATTGAAGAATATAGCTCAAGGTTCATGATATGAAAGAAAGTTAAAGTATAGTGATATAATTCAAATGGCATGATGAAACCATTTCCTATACCCATGTGTAAATGGGAGAATTCCACTATGGATTTTATCACTAGTCTCTTAAATAAATACAATAGAAATAATGTGATTTGGGTTGTGATGGTTTGACTCACCAAGACATCCCAATTTATTACTATTTGGGAAGATCCCTCACTTATTCAACATTCCAACATATATGTGAATGAATTGGTGAGGTTGCATGGGGTTCCACATTTGATCATTTGTGATCGTGATCCACGGTTCACATCTAAATTCTGGAGATTTCTTCCACATTATTTGAGTAATGAATTTAATTTTATCATTTCTTATCACCCCCAAACCAATGGAAAATATAAATGGACTAATAAGATTCTTGAAGAAATTCTCATATCATAATCAATGGAATTAAATAGTGGATGTGATCAGCCTCCCTAATGGGTTTAGTTCCCATATAACAACAGTTTCCAATCAAGTATTCATATGGATGAAAATAATGGTTTGTATGGAAAGTGATGTAGAAATCAAACCTGTTTGGATGAGGTTGGAAAATAAAAGATACTTGGACATGATCTCATACAAGAGATAACAGATATGGTTCAAAACATCCAGAAATATATCAAATATTCTTGCAGACGAAAAAAGATTTATAATTACAATCATCGAAGGGACATGGAGTTTGATGATCGAGAAAATGTCTTCCTTCAAATATCACCATGGAAAAGGGTCATATAGTTTGGAAAGAAAGGGAATCATAGCATAAGGTAAAATTTCCTCTTTGATATCCTTGATCTCATAGAAGCAGTGGCCCAACATCTTTCACTTGCACCATGTATGCATCAAGTACATGATGTGATCCATGTATCACTCCTGGGGACATACATATCTGACCCCTCACATGTAATGAATCTGGAGGGGGTACAACTAGAGAACATACTCTCATATAAAGACCATTTGTTAAAGATCATAGACCGAAGAGACAAATTCCTACACAAAAAGAAAACTCACCTTGTCAAATTTTTGTGGAGGAACCATAATTATGAAAAGAGACATGGGAACCAGGGGAAGAAATGAAGGAGAAATACCCTCACCTATTTATGTAAAACCAATTTTTCAGGGTGAATATTCAATGAAACTTCACTTCATATAATTATTTTATATGTTATAAAACACATAAATTACATAAAGAACCTAATAAAAACATTATTCTCATAATTTAAGAAAGCAATAAGTGGTATTCATAGATATTAAAGACCTATACAAGTGTAATAGTAACTTAACCCTTGGAATAGTAATCTATTTTTTTGAATAGTACCCTCACTTATTAAATTTTAAATAAAATTTAGGCATCCTATAAATGAAAATTTGATATAATTATATCATAGTATAAGTAAATAAATGTTTTTGAAATGATAAACTATGTGTTGGTATTTTTTTTAAAACATAAATGTTTATTTACAATTTTATAATTATTATAATGATTTAAAAGAAAAATTTCATTCATAAAATATATTCATATATAAATATTTTTTATGATTATAATTTAATTTTATGAGACCTTAATTAGTTTTTTAATGAATTTTAAAATTGATTATAACATTAAAATCAGTATTTTTTGAATAAATGATGATTTTATTTAAAAATTAAAATACTCATATTTAGAAAATTATTTTCATAAAATGGAGACCATTTTTAAATTCTACAAATCAACAAAAAGTTTGGGTAAATTTTAGGGGGGTTTTCTAAAATAGTTGAATTTTTGGTGAATAATGAAATATGATAATTTGCAATCTAAGATAAATACATGAATTGTTTAGTCATGGATGATTTAGGGCTTATGTAAGACCATAATATCAAACTATCCTTCATTTTTTAATATATTTAGTGATAAGGTTCAACAATATTGATATTATTGATCCAAAAAATAAAATAATGTATATAATAATAATAAAAACCACTCTCCTCCTCACTAAATACTACCCTCACCACTTCTTCTACTCACACAACTAAAGCCTTGAATTTTGTCTATATTCTACATAATCCTATTCCAAATCCTCTCCCTAATGTCTAAGATCATTTTTTATCCACAAAATACAGACCTAAAATCAATAAGGAGGTTCTCATGGAGAAAATATTCAAGAGGTAAAATCATATTTTGTTCTCTTTTAATTTAATTTTCTTTTCTTATCCTCTCCTTAACTCCTATATCCAAACATTAATGATAATAAAATTATAATATATATCATGTAATGTTATTTTTTTAATGTAATATCAATCAATAAATCCCTTCTCCTCTCCATTTTTTTCTAAAAAAGAAAACATCATCTGTGATTTGTCAATTTACCACCATCACAGATGATGTATTTTCATCTTCTATTACCGCCTTCGAGGCTGGTCATTAAATCATTATTATGGTTTAATAAAAATTTATTATGCATATTATAAGTTATATAATAGTCTATAAACCGTATATAAAAATGGTATTAAATAAAATTAAATATGTTCATGATGATCCTAAAAACCTGTTAAATAAATCAAATCATTATCATTATCATTTTATCTCATGAATTATATTTATACGTTATGTTCCCATTCAGGATCCATGTATCATTGAGAAGATTAGGGGTAAATCAGTGTTATCTTTTCATTTAATGTTTCCTTTCTTTTTGAAACAACCTTCATCTCCTGTTAAAGAGTTATTTCCCTGTTGGATGCACACAACCATAGGAACACACAATTTAAAGGTTCACTACTCAACAAGAGTATCTACGTCCTTGGTATGGTATGTAAATAATCCAATACCACATAATACACTAGAAAACAACCCTTTTATGTGTATTACAATAAGTAAGATATGACTTTTAAATTATGTATTACTTGGGAGTTAATCCTCAAGTATGTGTGCACCCTCTTAGCACAAATAGGGTAAAGAAATATCTATGTGCTTCTTGAAAAACTATCTCAATTCTGATATCTAAAAACAACTCTTCTCTTTCGGATCCAGACGCTAATAGGAACTACCTAGAATTTGAAATAATACTTTGTTATATACCCCAGTCATACCTTGATCCACTTGAATGCACTTCTCAATTAATTTGGGTACTCAAATATTCAGCTTGCACAACTCCTTCCCAGATCTCCTTCGCAAAGCTCCCAGCTTCGTAGAGCACTCTAGTTCACAAAGCTCTCTAGTTAAAAAATCTCACTAGATCATATAGCTTACTATTTTTCAGAGCACAGATTGGTCATTGCGAATTTCACTTCTCTCACAAATCTCAACGGCTTGCCGCGAAGTTCCTTTCCTTCGTGGAGCTCACTACCTTCACAGAGCTCTCTTTATCCATGAAACTTATTTCCAATTTCAGAGCTCTAAAAATTATCATTATGTATCTCTACTTTTCCCTTGGGGTGGAGGCCTATTTATAGGCATTTCTCACTGAATCCAAACCCTTCTAGCCACCTTATCTCCATGTCAGCACCAAATTGCAGAGGTCCAAATTTCCCACCAAAATTCACTCTATTTCATGAGGATCCATGTATATTTTCTAGATTCGCAAATATCATAATAATCTTGAAGAAATATGTCAAATCCTTTGGCCTTCGAGATGTTCCTTCTTCCTTTTCACTACCACAATTCTCTTCACCTTCACCATCACAATTATAATTCTTCCTTTTCATTGCTGCAATGTGCTTCACCTTCACCAAAACAATGATCACCCGCAATGCTCCTTTACTCTTCAATTCACAAAACTCTTCATAATCACAAAGAACACCATCAACATTATTCATGTCTTCGTAAAATATACTTCATGAATCCCATCTTCGTGAAATTCATTCCTTGGCCATATTTTGATGCGATCTTCAAGGAAATCCCCTTTCACAATGCTAGCCCAACCCCAAATTATAGACCTTAAAATTTTAGTAAACATTAGGAAATTGTGCCACCATAGACACCTTATTCTGAAAGAACAACCATACTGATTGACCGTATATTTTTCTCCTTTCCTTCATAAAGCATTCATCACAAGTTCTCTAACAAACTTATGACCTTTGTGAAATAAAAACTAGTAAAGCATCATCTCATTTTCTATGGAACGTATTGTAACTTTCCTTTCATTCCTCGCCCACTTCTACAAAGTGAATTGATTTCCATTCTTCTAAAACATCCTTAAAAACAAAAGAAAATAATTCATGCATCAAAAAACATCATAAGAAAACTTGTTCCCAACAATACGATATAACCAACTGATTTAAAAAATCATTTAAATTTATAGAAGTTCATTAATGACATATAATTTCTATTTTGGGTAATTATTCCCATTTTACATGATCTTCAATACTTGTATACAAGTGAACTGATTGTGAAAACCAAGAAAAAAACACACCCATAATGATGAAATTATACTATATAACTCCTCATAATGGCCATAAATGAACATAATAAAATTATAATAAATAAAATACATGTATATGGCTTTGTAATTTTTTTAAGTGTTTGTGAATTTTTTTTATTTAAACCATATTTTAACATATATTCAATACATTTTTTTACATATATATTTAAATGATTAATTTAAAAAAAATTAATTTTTTTAAACGCATGACTTTTAAATTTATTTTTTTAAAACATTTAACTTTTTAAAAAAATTTAATATAAAAAGTTTTTTTAAGTGTTTGTTTAAAAAAATTAATTTAAATGTTTGTTTTAAAATCTTTTTTTAAACATTTTTATTTAAACCATTTTTTATCATTTGTTTAAAACAATTTTTACATTTATTATTAGACATTTAATTTAAAACGTTTTTTAATGCATGTTTTTTACATGTATTTTGTTTAAAAATGTTTTATTCATACACATTTTTTATTAACATTTTACAGTGGGTGGATATGTTATTTTTTTTAAAATAGATTTATATATGTGTGTAAATTTATATATATTATGTGAAAATTGAAAAAAAAAATTAATGAGGAATTGGGGGATGCGCAGTAGTGGGTGCATTTAAAGTGTTGTTATTTAAACATTTTTTTATCATTTATTTAAATCATTTTTTAAATTTAATTTTTTAAAATGTTTATGAAAAGTATTTTTAAGCGTTTGTTTAATTTAAAACATTTTTTTAAACAATTTTTAATTTTTTTGAACACATGTTTTTTACCAGTATTTTTATTAAGCGTTCAACATTGTTTTGTAAGAATGTTTATTTTCTATTTTATTAACATTTTACAGTGGGAGGATATGTTATTTTTCTTATAAACAAATTTATATATGTGAATCTATATATATTATGTGAAAATAAATAATGAATGGTTGGCGAGTGCAGCGGTGGGTGAGTTAATTTTTTTTTCTAAATAGATTTATATATGTATATATAATATATATAAAATATGCAAGTTTCATCATATTAAAAAAAATAATGAGGTTGGGGGTGTGCGAACATCATTGGGTGAGTAATTATTATTTATTAATATATATATATATATATATGAGAAAATTGTAAAAAACAATTAGGGGTTGGGAGGTGCATTGTTGTGGGCAGGTTAATTATTTTTCTAAATAGATTTATATATAATATATGCAAGTTGCAACATACTTAAAAATATTTATGAGGTGGGGGTGTGAACCAACATCATTTGGTGAGAATGTTATTTTTTATTATTATAAAATAAGTTATTATATATACAATATTCAATCATTGATATATATATATATATATATATATATATATATATTTATATCTTTGTTTATATATATATTATATTAAATCATATATATATATATTAATATATTTTTAAAATCCACACTTAATTGATATATATATTATTAATGGATTTCTTTATATATATATATATTATCATATCATTGATATATATATTATTAATAGATTTGTTTATATATATACATATATATAATATGAAAGTTTCATCATATTTAAAAATAATAATGAGGTTGGGGGGGTGTGTGAACATAATTGGGTGAGTGTGTTATTTTTTTGTTAATATATAATAAGTTATTAAATATATATAATGTTAAATGATTGATATATATAATATGAGAAAATTTTAAAAGTAAAAATTAGGGGTTGTGGGGTGCGCTATAGTGGGCAGGTTAATTTTTTTTCTAAATATATTTATATATGTATAGTATGTATAATATATGCAACATGAAAAATACATAAAAAATTAATGAGGTTGGGGGAAATGCACGAACATCATTAGGTGAGTGTGTTAATATTTTAATTAATATACAACAAGTTATTATATATACATAATATTAAATCATTGATTTCTATATATTAATAGTTTTGATTGTATATATATAGATTATATTAAATAATGTATATATACATGTATATTATTGATGGATTTCTAAAATCCCCACTTAATTGATATATATTATTAATGGATTCATTTATATATATACATATATAATTATATATCGTTATATATATACACACACACACAGAGACATTATAATTATATATAATAATAGTTATATGTATATATATTATTTTTTTAATATATAATGATATTTATATATATTTATATATATCGTTGATATATATACATATATATACAGTATGGGGATAATATAACAGGGGCAGCTCTTGGGCCAGTGGGTCAAGGTGCAGCCTTGGAAGCCTGAGGTAGGGGGATCGAATCTCCCTACCAGCATCTTCTCGTTATTTTTTTTACAGTGGACCAGGATTCATATGGGTCATCTTTATCGAGCCAACCCGGCCTGGTCTGCACACCATCTTGGACAGGCCCATGCTCGGCCTGATGAACCTACGGCCCGAGCCTGGCCTGGCCCGACGCAGGCTTTGTCAGGCCGAGCCACCAGGCCAATCTTACACCCCTAGTTGCCATATCTGAATCATAATAGTAAGGGTTTACATGCCTGTATATCATATTCATAAGGTTTTATATACCCTATATCATATTAATAGGGTCACCATTCTAGAATCATAACAGTATGGTTGTCAAGAGTGAATAACAACAACAAGGTCTCCGTGCTCGTATCATAATAGTAAGTTTACTATCCTCGAATCATAAAAATAGTGTTTCCATGTCCATATCTTAATAGTAGGTTTTCTATGCCCATATAAAACTCTAGGGTTTCAATGACCATTCATTACAATTCTTAAGGGCTTCCATTCCCATATATCACAATATCAGAAGGGTCATCATGCCCATTTGTCATAGTAGTGGTAAGTCTTCCGAGGATTTAATAAGAGGCAATAGGTAGTTCATAATTCCTTATCATTCATCTTTAACAAGGGAATAATTATTTTCCTATTTAATAAAGTGACGTGGTTATACCACCCACATTTATTTAATCTATTAGATTTAAAATGATTAGAAGTCACACCCATTCCATATAGATGATGGTTTGGAAATTTAGACATTTATAATAACAATGAAAATTTCATCGGTACAAATGAAGGGGTGGAACTAATATAAGGGGGCCTAATAGAGTCATTAGGTTATTAATTTTGGAAACCAATTAAATAAAAATTCATTTCAGGGGAAACATATAGCGAAACTGACCTGCAGCACATAACAAAAATTATAAAACATCTCAGTTCGCATGGTTTCTCTTAACAGTGTGGGGAATTTTAATTAGTATAAGTGGGTGGAACGTTTTTCCATAACTATGGGACCCATGGAACATGCCCATGTAAGGGATCAAAATATTTTAATAAAGGGGAATAACACGGTGTTTTCACAGTTTAACAAATCATTCACACAAAACATGCAATGAGGGATTTGAGCTAGTTCATGGCACACAATTGGCATATGGTTTAGAAAATTGTGTGGACAAACCGTGCAACAAATTAATGATTTAAAAAATTACCATTTTTCCTAAAAATTATAATAAATTGAAACCCTATTTTCATTTCATCATTCTAGCTAACATCCACCTTCTTCATCCCATTTTATCTCCCCATCCACAATGATGTATTGCCACTAATTTGGTCTTTTTATATTATTAAATACACGATTTTTTATAAAAAATTTCATGTTGTAGAATTTTCTAACATTTATTAATACGTTTACTATAAAATTACAATAATCCTTTCATATTTAAATTATATGGAATATGAAAAGTACATGTGAGGTGACATGAAAGAATAATCAATATTTACATTGATATAGACTAAAGAAACCATGTAAAAAAATATTAATGAAAAATACAAACACATGAGAAAACATACATAATGTATAAAGTATACTATTTTGGATTTACCTTATTAGATAAAGTCATACTATTTTTTTGTTGGGTTATAAAAAACGTTCATTCTATATTAACTAAAAAATTATTAGAAAGTATGTCATTGAATGTTTTGGAAAGTGAGGTAAAAAGAAAAAAAACATCATATCAATTTTTTATCCATAATAAAATGACAACTATGATAATATAAAGTAAATTGAACAATAACAACCCCATTAAAAAAATTAATTCTTTATAATATAAAATAAAAAACATGAAATTTTCAACAAAATATAGTTTGGATGAGATGATTATTCCTTCAAAAGAGAAGTAAAATCTATCTTACATTCAAGTGGTACCTTAATAAAATCATCGAAAGGGATGTTCTTAAATTTGGAATTTTATAATGCTTTCATCCTTATAATAAAATCATCACTGTATGGGGAGGCCATTAAATAGAAGTCCAAATGCTTTTTATAATTCAAAAGTTATGTAAATCCCTTTGGATGGTGTTATTAAGATACCCCTTGAAAATAATCTGGATTTTACTTCCCTTTTGAAGTGAATCTCATCTCATCCAAACTCTATTATATCAAAAAATGTCAAGGTTTTTCTTTTCTAGTGCAAATAATTCATGTGTTATTTAATGGTTTTTTTCTTTTAAATTTCACTCTATATGGTCATTATTTTCATTTTATAAAGGATAAATAAATTGATTTTATGATTTATTTATTTTATCCCACATTACAAAAATATATATATAACTTATTTTCTAATAAACTTTTATATAATGAAAACAAAATGATTATAAATATATATAAATATATAAAACCATATCTTACAAAACACACTCTACAAGGTAAAAACATATCTAAATCAACTTTAAAAATATGATTTGAGAAACATGAATACATGTCCTTTTCTTTTGGTAAGAAAAACATCAGAAAGCCATTGGAATAGTTATGTTTTATCTCACATTCTACCTGTCATAACATTTTTCAGACTGTAATGTTATATTTTCAATTTATATTTAATACATATTTTTTTTATGAAGAGTTGGAGGATACTATGAAACTCAATGAGAATTAGAGGCATGTTTTATGTGATGTTTTAGCAGGCCATGAGGTTTGATAAATTAAGGTGCGTAGAGAACACCATTATCATCACATTCTTCTTAAAGCTTCCATTATACAATACATATGTCATGAGGGATTCTATGGAATGGTTGTATTTGAAATTATATTTGTCAATTGTCATTTTCTTATCATACTCATCAAGATATGGACAGCTGAGACACACACATTCTACTTGCTTGAGGGAGAGATAACTATTACCCTTGAGAATATGGTAGTTCTTCTCAGTCTTTCAATCAAGGGGATACTGTTATAGGACCCTCCCATGGAGACTAGAGTAAGTTTGTATACATATTTATAAGCATCAAAATTCTAGGAAATGGTGATGGTATAGATGGTGGTAAGATATCTATGAGGTGGATTAAGATTCACTTTACACAGTTACCTGTTGAAGTTGACAAGTATACTACCATGCGTCATACCCATGCATATATCTTGCAGCTCATTTTAGGGACACTATACACTGATCAATCTGGTATGCATGTGAAAATGACATAAATAGGGATACTTGAGTATTTTTATTAGTCCGGAAGATATATATATGGATCTGAATTCTTGCATAACACATACAGAGCATTATGCATGACATGGTAATAATATCGGATGGATCACATCCCTCCCCTCTCCCCTATTATTGGTGGTTAGGAACATCATATTGATATGTTGCATGATGCTATGCGTGGATGCTGGTATTATCACTCATATTTTAATTTCTAATGCTACTGTGATTTATTAAATCTAATTTCTTCTAATTTATCACTTTCTATGTTCTACTTTATAGGTGGATTCCGGTACACCACTTTTTCAAGACATCGAGGCACTACTTGGGTGCATATCATCTCATGTTGGGTAGTCTAGTACCCACAGATGTAAGTATATACAGTCTTTCCTTAACCAATCAATTTCATAATATTATATATTTTTTGGTTTTTAGTAATAATTTTTTAACCAATGTCACAAGACATTTCAGATTGTATGGCTTCCATATTGGGATCTATTAGAAAAGATACCTAAATATTACACTGATGTGATTTATGATTCCATGGATGTAGTTCCTCTAATTTACATTCACATTTTTTATTGGAACTATCCTGATAGAGTCATGTTCCAGTTTTTATTTATTCAATGTATTCCCTTTCTACCGATATAATTAGGAACTCTTCATTCTATGAAGATAATAAGGAGGCAAAATTTCGACTAGATCCAATGACATGTAGAGTGTCTAGAACTCTTTCATAGAGGAGAATCATATCATATTGAGGGTATGTATACTATGTGATTCCATCTAGAAGGGGATATCAATTATAATCCTTATTATTGACTGATGTCTATACTATATCTTACTCAACAGGACAGAGGGCTCCAGGATATAGTAAGTAAATAAATTTCCATTATTTTTTTTGTTTTTATTTTTTAATTCATTTTGGATATCTATATTTAAGACTCAACTTCAAAATATTATCTACATGTCTAATTTGGAGGAGTATAGGTTTCTAACTAGGCAGTGTACCATGATACAGTACATTGGATGATGCTAGTGCATCATGTTTGACACAATAGGATATTCGATCATCCACCACGGGGAGATGATGTTCTTGCCCAAGGAGTTGAGTTTCTTACCCAGTAACATCCCCCAGTAGCGTCTGATGTCAAGGAGCCACGAAGAAGACAACATAGATGACATTGTGATGCATGTGAGGCCTTGCCAGTTCCATAGGTAGAGGTCGGCCCTCTAGCAATCTAGCCTCAACTGATTGGGAATATGCTTCATGAGTCATGGGATTCATTCTCCCTATCAGGATATCCGTAGTTTTATCTAGGTATATCTTATCTGATCATTTATAAGGGGACATTTCCCATGAATCCACTCTTTGTGCTTGAGTTTTCACAGGCTTTATTGTCCGCCCATAAAATGATGCTAAGTCCTTTCAACTCACATAGTGGGAGGAGGATCGGGTGCCGATGATGACATCCAACTGACACCTCCTCTTGACGATTCATAGCTAGAGCATCTGATATTCGAGGTTCTTATACCCAATTAATATCTCTCTCAAGATCATCATACATCACCCCAGTAAAGAGGTCAGCTATATTAATACGGACATCTCATTCTCACACCAGATTGTGGGACATGGCCTCATCATAGAAAATGATTATACTCGTTTATTTATATGTGTCATATTGAATTAAATAATTTGAATCAAAAATGAGTTATATCCTTTATATGATTGTATTTCTATTAAAATTAAGAACTTTTTTTACTATCAACCATTTTAAAATGTTTATCCACTATTTCAATTTTTAGTTATATTTTAGTTAGAGTTTATATTTTATAATCATTCAAAGTCTACTACTTGAATCATATGAAAACTTATTAAATTTAAAGTAGTTAACATTAAAATATTATATATATAAACTATAAAAAAATCAAAATAAAACATAAAACATAGCCTAAAATTATAAAAAAATGAAAATAAAAATAATTTCATAAATATAATAAATAATTGAAAGTTAAATAAATGTAAAAAAACTTATAAGTACAAATGAAATGGTTTAAAACAACAGTAAATTATGCAAGTGAAAATAAATTTTCTTAATTGTTTTTATGAATTTTTTATATTCTGAATTATATTTTATATGTACAATAAGTGTGTTAAACTTCATTTAGATTGTATTTATACTTTTATATTTATATAATTTCAAAGTCATCTACTTCAAACATTATTATGTTTCCTGTACGTGATTTGAAAGAATATAAATTATAAAATATGAATACAATATAAATGATATTTCACAAGCTTACTCAACATATAAAACATTATTGAATATAAAAAAATAATAATTGTAAAGACCCGTAAATGTCAAGGAAATTTTTTTTTCTTAATTTTCTTTGGAATTTTACAAGAACGCAGTTTCTGACGGCACCTGATTCCGAGGCCCGGTGTGCCCGGAATCATTTTCTGAAGTTTGGCTTGGGTACGTTCAGTGAACGGATGAGCGGGTTTTTCTAACTTTTGAACCGGTTCCCGGAATCAAATTCTGAGGGCACCGATGAAATCGCAGTGCCGGTATTTGCTTAGAAATGCCTCTTCTGAAGTTGTGTTTGCTCGGGTGTGGTTTTTAATTTTCGGGCTTAAAGTTAAGAAATAAAATAAATTGTTCGAAAAAATTTATTTTATTTCACTTAAGCCACCTGGAAGCCACTTGAAGCCACTTAAAGGAGGCTTAAGATGAGTTGATCTGGATAGGATGCTATCCAGAAATATCCTACCCCCTTGGTAGGATATTTGTGAGGTGGGGCCCGCACGAGCCCTGCCGTTTCTTTCCGCTAAGTAACGCACCCGCGAAAACCCGTCTTTATGAAAGTCAACTGACGCATTTTCTTAATTTCTTAACGCAACATTTAATTGGGCAGTTTTGTTCGTAAATTAAATGGGCAGTTTCTTTCGTTAATTTAATTCTACGAATTAAATGGGTCGTTACTTACCTCCTTTCATTTATTGGCGTAATAATAAAATAAGACCAATACCAACATTTGGAGGATTACTCGTTGAGAGGCTTTGACAGAGTTCTTGAGCCTTCATCCTCCTTCGCGAAGAATGCGAAGAACACGAAGAATGCTGTCACCCTCGGAGTTTGACGACGCTTCATCCGGGACGTTCTTCCCCACCCCGATCTCCGATCACCAACTGCTTGAGGTAAGAGATCTCGGGTTTCTTTTTAATCTCCTCTGATACCAATTTGTCACGAACCGTCCTAGGGGCCCGTGCCGTGACTACCCCAAGCCCGCCTTCCATAGGCCAGGGGCTGGCGACTAGCACCAAGGCGTAAATCCCAACAAAAGGGAAGGCATTGCCTTTGAAAAGTAAACAAGCACCACAGAGTAAGCAAGCGGAAAAGTAAACACTGAGTAAAAACTGTAACAAGCTGTGCTGAAAGTAAAAGGGGCCGGAAATACAAGCCCAACTGTAAAGTAAAACTGAAAGGGAAAAACAACAACTAAAAGGAATAGTCGCAGCGTCGAGCCGTCCTCTGGAAGTCCCACCTGAAGGGTGGGTACAGATAGCCTCCACAGCTCCTCGGGTCCACCTGACCGCTCCGAGTACGTCCCGCCCAGTGGTCCACCTTCAGGTACAGTCCTGCTCCGCAAGCCTCCACCACGATCAGCGCTGTCCGTCGTCTGCAACCAACACAACGTAGTACAGGCATAGCCCATGCAGGGGTGAGTATAAGCTACTCAGTAGGGACCCCGAGACCCCCGAAGGTCTCCCGAAATCCACAAAGGATAATCCGCTTATGGGTTGTACTAGACACACTCTGAGAGCACCAGCTTTATGGCAAGCTCTCGAAGTGCCAGTTCTGGTTACGTGAGGTCCACTTCTTGGGGCACGTCATTTCAGAGGTGGGAGTTGCAGTGGATCCCGCGAAGATCGAGGCAGTGCTAGCTTGGGAGCCACCCAGGAGCGTGACAGAGGTGCGGAGTTTCTTGGGCCTATCCGGATACTATCGGAGATTCGTACCGGACTTCTCCAGAGTTGTGGCGCCACTCTCAGCGTTGACGAAGAAGGGGAAACCCTTCGTGTGGTCAGACAGATGTCAGCAGAGCTTCCAGGAGCTGAGACAGAGATTGACCAGCGCACCTATCTTGAGGTTGCCTGAGGAGGGAGTTGGATACGTAGTCTACTGCGATGCATCAGGGACCGGACTTGGATGTGTCCTGATGCCGGAGCAGGCAGTGATCGCCTAAAGATCACATCAGTTGAGGCTGCATTATCAGAACTACGCTACCCATGACCTGGAGTTAGCAGCAGTGGTCTTCACTCTGAAGACATGGCGGCACTATCTGATGGGCAAGCGCTTTACAGTCTTTTCTGACCACCAGAGTCTCAGGTACATCTTCTCTCAAAAGGACCTGAACCTGACACAGCGGAGATGGATCGAGTTCCTCGAGGACTATGACTTTGAGATATTCTATACTCCTGGGAAGGGAAACATGGTAGCTGATTCCCTCAGCAGGAGGACAGGCATCCAGCTACTTGAGGAGGCGACAGAGCAGCTAGACGCCTTGCAGATATCCTTCGTGGATAAAGATGGAGCAGCCTTCCTTCATTCTCTCACAGTCACCCCTCCACTACTGCAGCGGGTCAGAGAGGCACATCGTGAGGATCCTGACTGTGAGACACGGCGTGCAAAGATATCCTCGGGACAGGCACCAGATGGTTTCTCCCTTGGATCAGAGCCCGACGTCCTTTTCAGAGGACGTACCTTGGTGCCAGTCGCTTTACGAGAGGAGGTGCTGAAAGAGTTTCACACTTCTCCTTTGGCGGTACATCCTGGAGTGGCGAAGATGTACCAGGATCTCAGACGACAGCACTGGTGGCCGGGCATGAAGAAGTTTGTGGCAGAGTTCGTTTCACAGTGCCTCACCTGCCAGCAGGTGAAGGCAGAGCATCAGGTACCAGCAGGCTTGGTACAGCCCTTGGAGGTCCCGGAGTGGAAGTGGGACGAGATATCTATGGACTTCGTGACTGGACTTCCACGCACTTCCAGAGGTCACGACTCCATTTGGGTGATTGTTGACTGACTCACCAAGTCGGCACACTTCTTACCCATCCGAGAGTAGGGTTCAGTGGAGAGCTTGGGGCGTCTCTACGTTCAGGAGATTGTACGGCTTCACGGTGTGCCATTGACTATCGTCTCCGATCGGGATGCTCACTTTACTTCCCAGCTATGGAAGGGGTTACAGGAGGCATTCGGGACGCGGCTACGTCTGAGCACCACCTTTCACCCTCAGATGGATGGTCAGACAGAGAGGACCATTCAGACTCTCGAGGACATGCTCTGCGCATGTGTCCTCGACTTTGGTTGCAGCTGGGAGGACTACCTACCCTTGGTGGAGTTCGCGTACAACAATAGTTACCACTCCACCATCGGGATGGCACCCTGCGAGGCGTTATACGGCAGGCCTTGCAGATCTCCTTTGTGCTGGACAGACCCTGGGGAGTCAGCACTGGTGGGACCAGAGATGGTCCGATCCACAACAGAGAAGGTCCAAGTCATCCAGGAGCAGATGAGGACAGCTCAGAGCCGGAAGAAGTCATATGCTGACAGGAGGCGGAGGCCATTAGAGTTCGAGGATGGCGACCATGTCTTCTTGCGTGTCTCACCTCGACGTGGTTTGCGGAGATTTGGCTGAGGCGGCAAGTTGTCTCCACGCTTCATCGGACCTTTCCAGGTCCTCGGCAGGATTGGCGAGGTGGCTTATCGCCTGGCTCTGCCACCTCAGTTGCACCGGGTGCACGACGCCTTCCACGTATCTCAGCTGAGCAGATACGTGCACGACCCGACGCACATCATTGACTATGGGGAGCTAGACGTGGATGATGGGGCGACTTTTGCGGAGGTCCCAGAGGAGATAGAGGATAGATAGGAGTGGGTCCTACGTGGGCGATCGATTCCTCTTGTGCGCATCAGATGGAAGCACGGGAACCTCCAAGAGAGCACTTGGGAGCGGGAGGCTCAGATGCGTGCTCAGTACCCACATTTGTTTCCCTAGTTTTTGATGTATCTTTACGGGGACGTAAAGCCCTGAGGTGGGAGTAATGTAAAGACCCATAAATTTCAAGGAAATTTTTTTTTCTTAATTTTCTTTGGAATTTTACAAGAACGCAGTTTCTGACGGCACCTGATTCTGAGGCCCGGTGTGCCCAGAATCATTTTCTGAAGTTTGGCTTGGGTACGTTCAGTGAACGGACGAGCGGGTTTTTCTAACTTTTGAACCGGTGCCCGGAATCAAATTCTGAGGGAACCGATGAAATCGCAGTGCCGGTATTTTCTTAGAAATGCCTCTTCTGGAGTTGTGTTTGCTCGGGTGTGGTTTTTAATTTCCGGGCTTAAAGTTAAGAAATAAAATAAATTGTTTGACAAACTTTATTTTATTTTACTTAAGCCACTTGGAAGCCACTTGAAGCCACTTAAAGGAGGCTTAAGCTGAGTTGATCCAGATAGGATGCTATCCAGAAATATCCTACCCCCTTGGTAGGATATTTGTGAGGTGGGTCCCGCACGATCCCTGCCATTTCTTTCCGCTAAGTAACGCACCCGTGAAAACTCATCTTTATGAAAGTCAACTGAGGTGTTTTCTTAATTTCTTAACTCACCATTTAATTGGGCAGTTTTGTTCGTAAATTAAATGGGCAGTTTCTTTCATTAATTTAATTCTACGAATTAAATGGGTCGTTACTTACCTCCTTTCGTTTGTTTGCGTAATAATAAAATAAGACCAATACCAACATTTGGAGGATTACTCGTTGAGAGGCTTTGACAGAGTTCTTGAGCCTTCATCCTCCTTCGCGAAGAACACGAAGAACGTGAAGAACGCGAAGAACGCCGTCACCCTCGGAGTTTGACGACGCTTCATCCGGGACGTTCTTCCCCGCCCCGATCTCCGATCACCAACTTCTTGAGGTAAGAGATCTCGGGTTTCTTTTTAATCTCCTCTTTGGTTTTTAACAAAACACGGATTTAATTATTTATAATTAAATCTGTTGTTTCTTGGTCCATTGAGTTCGTCGACGCCCTTCCGCGACGACGCGATGATCCCCCCCCCCCCCCTTCCGCGACGAACAAATCCGCGAAGAACGTGCGTTCGACGACGACTACGAGGTAGGGATTTTATTTTTGGAAATGTCCTTTTTTCCCATGTTGTTTCCGTTCAAGAATGAAGAACCCGATTCATAAAACAATTTATTTCATTAAAAATTGTTTTTGGATATGTATTCATGTGTTGAATGTGTTTCTCCCGTTGTTTATCTCTAACGCGGAGGGTGTGGGCCAAACGAACACGGCCCGACAACCCTCTATCGTTCTTCGTTGTTGTGAGGATTTGACGGGCAATGACGGAACATGCCGCAACTGAATTTTGAGGTTTCTGCAGTGAAGAATGAGTCCTGGGAGGAGCAGCGGCAAAGACGGGAACAGATTCGGACCACCGGAGCGACTCCGGTGGCCCGCGGAAGTCGCCGGCAGCGCGGGTCGCCGGCGCGGCGGCACCGGCAGCCAGGAGCGGCGGCGCCCCGCTGCGCCGCCGGACAAGGCCACCGCAGCAGAAGCCGCGGCGGCGGTGCTCGCGGACCCGCGGCCGCGTGGGTTCGGCGCGCACGGGACGCGACTGAAGACGCGTCCGGTTGTCCGGGGAGACACCCCGCGGGTTCCGAGGGGTTGTCACGCGGGGGCGGCGCTCGCGGACCCACGGCCGCGCAGGTTCGGCGCGCACGGGACGCGGCTGAAGCCGCGTCCGGTTGTCTGGGGAGACACCCCGCGGGTGCCACGGGGTTGTCACGCGGGAGCGGCGGCTCCCCCTCGCGTCGCTCGGGTTGTCCAGGGTGACACCCCGTGGGTGCGGTGGGGGTGTCACGAGGGGGCGGCGGCTCCCCCCCGCGTCGCTTGGCCGCTCGGCCGAGCCGGGCCGGGCTGGCCGAGCCAGGCCGGTCCGACCGGTCGGGCCATGCCCTGGCCGGGCTGGCCGAGCCATGCCGGTCCGACCGGCCGGGCCGCGCCCTGTTCGGGCCAGACCGGGTCGACCCGGTTCGGCCGATCCAGGGGGGGTCGGCCCGGGCCCGGACCCCCCATCTTCGGACCGTTTTTAGTCAAATGCCCGTAACTTGAGCTACGGGCCTCCAAACGACTCTCCGTCAGTGGAAACGCGATCCTTGGATCTAGACGGTCATTTTGGTATATCACAGTCAAGGTTTCGGAATACTTTGAGTTCGGCCGGGTTGGTTCGTACAGGAAACTAACCGGGGCCCTCGGAGCGGAAACGCTCATATCTTGAGCTACGGACGTCTGATTGACGTGCCGTCAGCTTTTTTGAATTCCTATAAGTGAGATGGATCTTTTGGAATACTATGCCCGAGGTTTGGACGCAGGTGGAGTACGGTCGGGTCGGTTTTTCCTTAAAAACCAACCGGGCCCCTGGGACGAAAAAGCCAATAACTCTCAGATCGGGGGTCCGATTGACGCGCCGTCTGCGACGTTGAGTTCCTGTTGACGATATGGAACTTTTGGATACATCAACTTCGGACATTGTGACAGTTGATGTATCAGCCTCTCGGCTCGTGGAGCGGACACTCCCGAACGAGCTTGCTGTGTGCGGGAACCCTAGTGTTGGCTGCGACTGCTACTTCGACAGCGACGACCGTGTAGAGATCCTCAGTGGACTGCGGCGACGACCGTGTAGAGATCCTCAGTGGACTGCGGCGACGACCGTGCAGAGATCCTCAGTGGACTGCGACGACGACTGAGCAGAGATCCTCAGTGGACTGCGACGACTACTGCACTCAGCGATCCTACGTGGATCAGTGCTACAGGTCCTGTGTGGGCCCGATCTTGTGTGGGTCCGATCCTGTGTGGGTCAGCGCTCAGCGGTTCTGTGTGAGCCAGCACCTACAGGTCCTGTGTGGGCCTGATCCTTTGTGGGTCTTTGCGGGGGTTAGTTACCTATCGATCCTTTGTGGGTCCAATGACTTAGATGGATCAGTGATCATCTTTATCGTCATCCGAAGAAGTATACATGTGTGAGCTGAATCATGTGTTACTCTCCTTTGTGGATTGTGTTGAGCTATCCTGTGTGGATTTACTGTTTACTCTCCTTTGTGGATTGTGTTGAGCTATCCTGTGTGGATTACTGTTTACTCTCCTTTGTGGATTTTGTTGTGCTATCCTGTGTGGGTATACGTTTGCTTTCCTATGTGGACTGGGTTGTGCTTGGGCTCAGACGTTGGATTCGATCAGGAATTGATGAATTAGGTATATGTATGGGCATATACCTAAGCCGTGTCAGATTTTACTTCGTGATTGTATCTTTCCTTTATGGATTATCCTTTGTGGATTTCGGGAGACCTTCGGGGGTCTCGGGGTCCCTACTAAGTAGCTTATACTCACCCCTGCACGGGTTATGCCCGCACTATGTTGTGTTGGTTGCAGACGACGGACAGCGCTGATCGTGGTGGAGGCTTGCGGAGCAGGATGGTACCTGGAGGTGGAACACTGGGCGGGACGTACTCAGAGCGGTCAGGTGGACCCGAGGGGCTGTGGAGGCTATCTGTACCCACCCTTCAGGTGGGACTTCCAGAGGACGGCTCGACGCTATGTCTTTTCCTTTCAGTTGTTGTTTTTCCCTTTCAGTTGTACTTTACAGTTGGGCTTGTATTTCCAGCCCCTTTTACTTTCAGCACAGCTTGTTACAATTTTTACTCAGTGTTTACCTTTCCGCTTTCTTACTCTGTGGTGCTTGTTTACTTTTCAAAGGCAATGTCTTCCCTTTCATTGGGATTTACGCCTTGGTGCTAGTCGCCAGCCCCTGGCCTATGGAAGGCGGGCTTGGGGTAGTCACGGCACGGGCCCCGAGGACGGGTCGTGACAATAATAATAATTAGAAGCTAATTTAAAAATCATAAAATTTATTTCTTCAAAACATAACATTTTTTCTTTCAAATATTAATGGACATAATTCAAAATAAAATAAAATAAAAACAATATATATATATATCAAAAAATAAAAACATATATATTATGAAATATATAAACATGTATCTTAAAATTTTGTTTTTCTGGCTGAAAGGGGACATCACTGATGCCGCCTTTCTGCATTAATTTCAAAAATATTTTTACCCTAGACTAATTTAAATAAATATTTTTTTGGAAAAACTTATATTATGACAAAATGTACCAAACACAACTAATTTTGACTGAAAATTACCCTCTTTTTTACATTTCCATGGGCCATAGAGGTCTCACTAATCCCAACATAAATATTTCTATAACATGTCACCAAACTACACCATCATCTCCCTTAGAAAAGGCATACCACTAGAAAAATTGTAAAAGATATTAATACAGAATCTAGAGAAAACTAATATGAACGCCAGCAATTTGGTGAGGGAAACCTTGAGATCTACCCCAAGATATATTTCATGTGTTTATGAACCATAACAAGTAACCTCATCACCAAAGTGTATATAGGAGTCTAAGATAGGCTTTACAATTAGCGGATGATCATCTTAAATCCATCGAAGCTTTACCTTCTCAAATTCATCCATCACGCACAACCATCCCCAAACAGACTAAATGAGTATAAGGTGTGCGGGACTATCCAACCACTCAAGCATGTACTACCTGAGCTGCCTATTTCATCGCCAAAATTCATGACGTGTTTGAGGGTCCACATGACATGTCGACATATGGGTTGACATGGCATGTACACATATGGTACATGCTGATTCCTGAGGTCCAATAATAAATGGTGTGTGATCCATATTCAATCCTAATGTCATATTTATCGATTCAGATAAAACCTAAAAATGCATGGTCGCGTTCTGCATCACACCTGTTGTCATCTCCTCAGCCTTAGGTCATGCCTCTGCTGCCAATCAGCATCGAGACCACAAAGGGTTTTTTCGTTATTAAACATATTTTTTCCTTGGACTGTGCCTTGGGATGAAACTGTTGGGACCCTAAATTATTGGACCACTGGTGCAGCGATAATCACGAGATAAAAATAAAGTGTAAAATGAGGAAAAATAAATGACACCAGATGTAACGTGGAAAAACCCCCAAATGGAAGGGGTAAAAAACCACAGGAAAATAGAAGGATCACTATGGGAGAAATGGGTATACACTCCCTTACTTATTACAAGGAGAAAACCCTTGTAATATTATCTCTTGAACATGGTGGGGAAACCACCTCACTAATACCTCTCACAAATGGAATAACTGATTATGAGATTGTCAGTGAAGGTGATGATAAAAACTAGGGAATCTGCTGCCTTTTATAGGCAACTTCCAGCCCTCATGGTGCCTCTCCCACAGAAGGGTTTGGTGGGGTTTTTTCCACCCACCATCTACCCCGCCAACCCCCTTTGACAAATCAATGGGGGGGGGGCGGTGTCGTCCAGAAGAAATTACCAACACATCTCCCATTTAGAGATTTGATTGTGAACCAATCACATCTCCAAATCCTTTCTATCTGCCAAATCATGCTGCTCAAGTCTCTACAAGGCCGCTCGAGGATATGCACCATTTGAACTTATCAGTGTTAATCGCCTTTGTCTGGAAATCTTCCAGATTTTCTTTAGTATGAATATTCTGCATATCCACACTTCCTTCCTCCACCACATCTTGGACAAAGTGATTCGTCCTGGAATGAAAAGATGGATTCCTTGCAGTGTGAAAGGAGATTTGACTATCACAAAACAATGGAATCTACTCCTGTCTGTTACCAAGATCCTCTAGAAATTTTCTCATCTAAACCACCTCTTTGCAAGCTTGTGTAGCTTCCATGTACTCTGCCTCCATCGTGGATAAAGCCACAACTAACTGTAACTTCAAAATCCCGCTCACAGCTCTTCCTGTAAGAGTAAACACATAACCAGTAATAGATTTCCTCTGGTCAAAATCACTTGCAAAATCTGAATCAACATAGTATTTGACAGTAAAATCCGATCCTCCATAACATAATGCAGCATTTGAGGTCTCCTGTATGTATCTTAGGATCCTATTCACTATTCTTCAATGCTCCCATCCTGGATTTGGCATGTACCGACTAACTGCTCCCATTGCATGTGTAATGTCTGGTCTAATAAAAACCATATTGAACATTAGAATACCCACTGCTGGTGCATATGGTACTCGAGACATCTCATTCCTCTCTGCTTCACTTCTAGGACTCATCGTGGAGGATAACTTGAAATTAACAGGAAGAGGGGTAGAGATTGTCTTATAGTCTTGAATGTTGAAGCGTTTCAAGACTCTATGTAGGTAACTCTTCTTCGATATCCAAATCATCCCATTATTTTTGTCTCGGTGAATCTACATCCCAAAAAACATGCTTGCTGGTCCCAAGTACTTCATATCAAACTTCCTAGCCAACTGTGCCTTCGTCTTTTGGATCATATCATTGTTGGGGCTTACAACCAACATGGCATCCACATACAACAGAAGAATGATGAAATCATTACCATCTGAACCCTTGAAAATGCACAAGTATCTGAATGAAGTCTGTCGTATCCAAGGCTTATGATATAGGTATCAAATATCTTGTACCAACACCTCGGCGCCTATTTGAGACCGTACATTGATTTTTTCAACCTACAAACCAAGTTCTCTTTTCTTTATTCTAAAAAACCTTCCGGTTGGAGGATATATATCTCTTCATCAAGATAATCATGGAGAAATGGAGTCTTCACATCCAACTACTCTAGATTTAAGATGTATGTAGCACAAATTGCCATAACTAACTGAACATTCATCAGTCTGAGAACAAGAGAAAATATTTCATTGAAATCAATAACTTCCTTCTGAGAAAATCCTTTAACTACCAATCTCGCACGATATCTTTCCACGTTGTCCTTTTCATCCTTCTTGATCTTAAAGACCCATTTATTTCTGATATCCTTCCTTCCACGCGGTAATGGAACAAGTTCCCAAGTCTTGTTCTTGTGCATGGATTCAAGTTCCTCCGGCTCACTGTCATCCATGAGGATACATCTGGACTCTGGGTCACCTCCACAAAATAAGATGGATCTCCATCCTCTATCAATAAGCAATACGAAATATTGCTCTCAGTGACATAGTCTGAGTTCCATACTGGTTCTCTTTTCTCCCGAGTTGACCATCGTGGTCCAGAGTCAACCGGTACTTGATCATCATGCTCTGGTAATGCCTCAGAGGAAATTGGTTCTTCCTTGGATTTGTCCTCTACTTTGACTGTTGTAGTTTATGTATTCTCTTTCTCTGTGTCTTGATCAGTTGTCATTTGCACCTTGTCTTCTGCAAAAATGACATCTCTGCTGATGATAAATTTGTGGGCAGTGGGATCCCACAAACGATACCCCTTCACACCATCAGCGTACCCTAAGAAGATACATTTACTGGATCTCGAATCCAACTTCGATCGTTCCTGGTCATTAAACATTTCATATACAGGACATCCAAAAGTATGTAACCGAGAATAGTCAGCGGGTTTACCATTCTACATCTCCATTTGTGTCTTCATCTCAATCGCCATTGAATAATATCAGGTGATCACATAATAGGTGGTATTCAATGCTTCTACCCAAAAAGTTTTGGCAATACCAGTAGTCTCCAGCATCACCCTTGTTCTATCCAATACGGTCATGTGCATCATCTCTGCCGCTCCATTCTGCTGATGAGTGTACGCCACCATGAACTGTCTCTTGATTTCTTTCTATTGACGAAAATTATCAAACTCCTCACTTGTATATTCTCCACCATTGTGAGTCCTCAGAAACTTGATCTTCTTTCCAGAGTCAAGCTCCTTCTGTGCTTTGAATTTTTTGAAGACTTCAAAAACATCTACCTTCCTCCTGATTGTGTACACCCAACATCTCCTAGAATAATAATCAATGAATGATACAAAGTAACTTTCTCCTCCCAAGGATATAACTGGTGCTTTCCAAACATCAGAATGGATCAACTCCAAGATCTCCTGACTTCTCGCTATTGACATCTTGAACTTTAACCTATGTTGCTTGCTCAAAACACAATGCTCACAAAATGGTAAGGATACCTTTGTCAGGCCAGGAAGAAACTTCTGATCCGCATGAATCTTCAGGCCTCGTTCTGACATATGGCCAAGCTTTTGATGCCATAACGTCATCAACGCTTTTGTCGAGGTAGTTGATGCAACAAATATCTCCGCCTCCTTGTAAGTTTCACCCATAAGCATGTACATGTTCTTTGAGATTTTCTCCTCCTTCATTACCACAAGCGTGCCCTTCACAATTATCATCACTCTATTATCTGTACGATTCTTGCATCTGATGTCATCAAATTTTCCCAAAGACAATATGTTCTTCTTCAGGCCCTTCACATGACGTACTCCTTGGATGGTCTGTACTATTCCATTATGCATCTTAAGTTTGATGGTACCGACTCCAACGATCTTCAGATTGGGATCGTTGCCCATATACAAAAGTCCTTCCAAGATGGTTTCATATTGGTCAAACCATTACCGTCAAGACGTCATGTGCCATGTTTCTCCTAAGTCGATAATCCATGCAATGTCAAGATGCTTCCTGCTTCCAGTAGTCATCACCGCTTCCCTAACTAATATATCTCCACTTCCATAAGTACTCACCACATTCCCCTGAGAGCTCTTTTCACCACTCTTCTTATTCCAAAAATCCTTCTTGATGATCCCCTTCTTTCCAAAATTGAAACATGTGACATTCTTCTTCTCACTCCTTGATTTGGACCTGCCATGATTTAGGCTCACACTGGAACCATGCTCCATCATCCTTCCTCTCTCCATTGACAGAGCTTCTTCTTGGTACGAATTTGTCTGTCTGTCCTCCTTGTTATTACGCTGACATTCTTCTTCAAGAACCACGGCTAAAATATCATTAAAGACCAGCATATCCATCAGGATATTATTGGTGAGGTTGATGATGAGTTGGTCATACGAATCTGGAAAACTCTGGAGTAGAATCTCCGCACGTTTAGTATCCACAATCTTATAGCCCAACGCTGTGAGCTGAGAGAACAAGGTATTAAGGTTGTTGATTTGGTCGGTCACCGATGATGACTCTACCATCCGAAGTGTGTAAAATTTTATCTTTAGGGAAAAAAAATTTTTGCAGTGACTTTGCCTTGTATAGCTTCGTCAGAGTATCCCATATTTCTTTTGTCGTCCTTTTCTCTGTAATGCTCGATAGGACCATGTCTACCAAAGCCAAATGGATGTTAGTAATAGAATTCCCATCCATATCATTCCATTTCTCCTTCGTCACACCCACCGTATTTTCTCCAATTACCAATAGGAAATTATCCTTCCGCATCACTGCCTGCTTCTTCATTTTCCACAATGAAAAATTATTCCCGTTGAATTTTTCGATCTCAAATTTCGCCGCCATATGGACACGCCATCTGTCCAGAACCTCATCTGTTTCACAATGGTGTATTTAATAATCTCAATAAATTTTTTCTGATGTGACAGATCAACCGGAGTTTTAATCAAAGAGCATACTCAAATTTACGAAAATTATTAATACCTGAAAACGTGAACATCCCCGAGCCAGAACATTGCCTCTAATACCACTTGCTAGGACCATAAATGATTGTCCCACTAGTGCAGCGATAATCACGAGGTAAAAATAAAGTGAAAAATTTGGAAAGATAAATGACACTAGAAGTAATGTGGAAAAACTCCCAAATGGAAGGCATAAAAAACCACGGGAAAATAGAAGGATCACTTTGGGAAAAATGGGTACACACTCCCTTACGTATTACAAGGAGAAAACCCTTGGAATATTCTCTCTTTAATTTGGTGGGGAAACCGCCTCACTAATACCGCTCATAAATGGAATAACTGATGATGAGATTGTCGGTGAAGATGATGATAAAAACCAGTGAATTCGCTGCCTTTTATAGGAAACTTCCAGCCCTCCCGGTGCCCTCCCGTAGAAGGGTTTGGTGGGGTTTTGGCCACTCACCATCTACCCCACTGGCCCCCTTTGACAAATCAAAGGGGAGGTGGTGCCATATAGAAGAAATGCCAACAGAAACTAATCATCTGCTACTAAAATGGAGGATTGGAGGATTCATCATGGACTACTTGAGGTGTCTAGTGCTGAAGGATTGGGTGTCACCTATAGCCGAAAATTTGTGGAATTTTTATTTATATTTATTTTCCCCTCAATTATTTAGTGGGTAATTGTATCCTTACAAAGAAGAGTGTGGCATGCATTGTAATATTAATTACAAGTTTAAGAAATAAATACCATTTTGTTTCCACTATTTTTGTGTTTTTTGGATCACCTCAAGTGATCTGCATAAGAGTTCAAGTGTTATTGTATTAGCCACTATTAAATCCACCTTCAGTGGTATCAAAGCTTTTTAAGGTGAATTGTTTCAAGAGTGATTCAGGAAATATACAAATGATCAATTCCAGTAGTGAGTAATATGAAGAATATTATTCATAGCTATTCCAAATCATGGGTGTGATATCTTCATTCCACATTTTTCTTTTTCCTGTATCAAAATTTGGATAAAAAACTTCCACATGTCTCAATTTTTGATTTGTATCTTTCCAATTTTGAAGAGGAGTGCTGCACATTATCAAAAGGAATCTCATAAAGTAAAAGAAAATAAATATTCCATTTTTCATTATGTTTTCCACCAGTATGTGTATTTTTTTCCACATTCACCATTTAGTTTTGACTTTTTCCAATTTATCCACCATGCCATTACATTGCCTCCAATAGATCTCCATTCATCTATAAAAAATATACTCACTCATTTTGAAACCATTTTCATAACCTCTAACTTGGCATCCTCTATATAAGAAAAATTATCATTCATTAATAAAAAATAAATATCAGTTATCATTTAAAAAAGAATGTCTTATTCAATTCTGAAAAAAATTCCAGTATTCAATTCTAAAATAGTCAAAGTTATCAATTATGAAAATATAATTACAATATGCACTATATAAGGAAATTAATTTCATGGATATCAAATTTTATTTATTCGACTAATCTATAGGGATCGAAGATAATGATGGAAACCCCCTATTACTCTCATCTTTCTCATCCCTTTATCTTCCCCCGAAGTTGTATCAACTTATAGGCACCTTTATATACCAAAAAACAAGAGTTTCAATCAAAAAAAGACTCCTTGAATGTCGAGACATTTGTCATCATTGAATCTAGAAAACCATTTACCTATATAGGACTCATAATTCATCAAATCCCCTCGTGGGTTCCCCAGGTGATGAACAATGGCACCTCCTTCTAGTATGTTGGTGTGCACGTCCCAATGAAGGCCCAAATCAGGAGGAGAAATTTCAAGGAACCTAAGTAGATTATGTGGACAAGAATCTGATCAAAAAGGAGGAATACATGGTGTAAGAATTCCAAATTTAATCAATAAAATTGATTTTGTTTCCAGATGCTGTTATTATTTATTTGTGATCACCTCAAGTGATATAATTATTTAATTCTTCAAATACTATTGAATTTACTTCTTCCATTGACTATGATTAGGTCATTATACCTATTGTTCAGCCACCTAGATATGATGAAAATTTAGGGTTCTTGAGGAAAACAATTTTAAGGTGGGATGTTGGAATACTAAACTTGGGTTTTCCTAAGACAAACACAAACATACAATACTATATTAGAGTCTTGGAGAGTTCAACATGGGCTTCATGAAGTGTCTGGTGATAAAGGATTAGGTGGATCCTACTACAATCAATTTATGGACTATTTATTTATCTTTTTTTCCTTTTTCTCATGTATAATTTCACATCTATAAATAGTTGTGTGGTATATATTGTAATATAAATTTCCATTTCAAGAAATAAATACTATTTTGTTTACACTTTATTTTTATTTATAAGATCACCTGTAGTGATCTATATAATATTTCTCATGCTATTGTGTTATCCACTGTTAAATCCATCTTTAGGGGTACCAGAGCATTTGAAGGTGAGATTAGATAAGAGAGATCACCATGATCTGAAATTGATCAATTATAGTAATGAGGAAGAAGATTAATATTTTTCATAGTTATTATAAATAATGGGTGGGATATTTTCATTCCAACTTTTGATTTTTAATTTTTAAAAAGTTGGATCAAATAATTCCCACACGTCTCATTTTTTGGTGTGCCTTTTTCCAATTATGGAAAGGAGTTTTCACCTTGTCATGTGGAATCTCATAAAGTAAAATGAAAAGAATATTCCCTTTGTCATTTTTCCACCACCAGGTGTATTTATTTTCTATTTCATCATTTCCATTTCACCTTGTACAATTTATCCACCTTTCCATTACATTTCCTCCATATCATCTCCATTATTTTTAAAAAATATATATTCAATAATTTTGAATCAATTTTTATGTCCTCTATTTTAGTATCCATGATACAAAGAAAATTCCCATTCATTACTAAAAAAATATTAGCTACCAATTCAAAAAATATATCATCTTCAATTATAAATAAATACCACTCTTCAGTTCTGAAGAAAAACATGAGGTTTTCAATTATGAAAAAATAATTGAAATATTCACTATATAATGAAATACATTTCATGGATATCAAGTTGAATTTATTATAAGATCACTTAAACTTCTCACCATACATAGACTGGGATGATGGACACCCAACCTTTATCTTTCTCATCCCTTTCTCTACTCCCATGTTGTAATTAATCATCTTCACTTAATTCCACCAAAGAACATGAGTTGATATCAAATGTAGACGCCTTCTCGGAAGTCGAATCCATTTTCAGCATTGTATCAGGTAAAGCATCCACTGATTTAGGCTTTCTGAAGCATCAATGCCTCATGTCACTTCCCCAGGTGAAGAATAGTGGTGCCTCCATCGAGTGTGTCGGTGTCTGAGTCTTGGTGAAGTCCCGAAGAAAGGGTGACATTTTGATGGACCCAAGGTAGAAGATTAAGAGGATGAGAATCTGATACTAGAGGTGGAGTATATGGTGGAAGAATTTCAAATCGATGAAATAAAACCCAGTTTCATTCCTTCGGTAGTAATTTTGTTCTTGTGATCACCTTTAATGATATGTTAATCTTCTTATGCATACCCTGTTGAATTTGATGCTTCCATTGACCATGAGGAAGTAATTATACCTATTGTACAACCACTCAGATTTGATAAAAAGTCAGGGTTCATGGGAAAAATAAGTATAAGGGGGGATGTTGGAATACTGAACTAGTTTTTTCCGAAGACCTCACCAAATATCCACTACTACAATGGGGGATTGGAGGATTAAACGTGGGATTCTTGACATGTGTATCATTGAAGGTGTGGGAAGCACCTACCACATTCCATTTTTGGACTTGTTATTTATCTCTTTATTTTCCACGTTTGTTTGGTGTGTAATTCTATCCCTATAAATAGGATTATGGTATGTTTTTTAATTTTAATTCCAAGTTGAAGAAAGAAATACCATTTATTTTTCAATACATTTGTGTTACTACGATCACCTCCAGTGATATGCATATGATTTCATGTGTTGTTGTGTTAGACGCTATTAAATCCACCCTTATTGGTATCAATACATTGGAAGGTGAGCTGTGTCGATAGTGATCCATGAGATCTGCAAAAGACCAATTCCAACAGTGAGGAGGAGGATTCATATTATTCCTAGCTATTCCAAATCGTGGGTGTGATATTTTCATTCACCAATGTTCATTTTTATTTGTCAAATGTTGGCACTAATAATAGTACTCGGTGAATATGGAGGTTTTCATTTTCTGGGTTTAACTAAAACACACTACCACCACACATGACTAGCCCAAATACCGACACCACCTAGGTGATCACCCTCTCCTCAAAGGATCCACCATAGAGGTTTCTATCTCACAACAATCCATTCACAAGTTTCAAGTGGTCCACCACATCATTTGATTCTTAAACCATTTTTCAAAAATTCCATAGTGTTCCAACCGGTGCATCACATCACAGGAGTTTCAAAACAAATCTTCAAAACATCTCAAAGTACCAACAATTCCTTACATTTCCAAACACAATTACATTTCAAAAATTATTTAAAAAATCATGATGAGAAAACATATCATATATAAGTATGCCAAATGGTTTTTCATACTATTTAGAAACCAACGAGCTTCCAATGTACCAAGATGTCCCTAAATTAGACCACCAATTTGAAATCACATTGGGGTCATTTGAAATCGAGGAACATTTTGTAAAAATCCAAGTGTTTTGGGAGAACCAATGAAATGAATAGTGTTGAAGAAGGAAGAATGGAGGTGGGAAAAGTGTTTTGAAATATTTTTTTTAAGTTGATTTTATTTATTTATGAAAATTATAATTTATGTGACAATCCATATGTTCCCCCCTTTTACAAATGGATGTGGTCCCTTCAATTTCACCATCAATGAATATCAAGAGAACACCCTTGAACCATTTTTCGAAAACACAACATGCTTTTCCACTAAACATAACAAACCACACATAAGAGGCAAGCCATAAAACAACCAAAATCTATGCACAACAACCAATTCATAACCCAACCAAAGTACAAAAACATAATAAAGGGTACACACCAACAAATTCACCAAATTTCATTTTAAAAGAATCTATTGAAATTTCATCGAACACATTACAATCATATATACATAGTAATATTTAATAAAACACAATAAATACCATTCTACACCAATTTTACATCATGGAAACACCAAAAAAGTCTACAGAAACACATCACAAGAATGGGAATCACATTTAGAAAATATTTATGAAATCTAAATCATAGAATGGAATGTTCCAGAAGGGTAATGGACAAAAACACCTATATCAACGATGTGAAAACACAACAAAACTCTATAAGAAGTAATAACACACCCCCAGGGACAATCTATATGCCCTAACATCATGGAAATCAAACCATACATCAACCTTAACCCTTAGGGTTTGGTAAAGATAAAATCACCAATAAAACACCAAGAAACCAAGAGATGAAATATATTAGAAGTAGAAATCAACTAAAAATCCAAAGGAAACATTCGATGGGACCTTTAATGAACATCAATGGAAGAAATGGTGAAAGGGAGGAGGGTTTCTCGGACTACACTAGTGCGCCTATGTCCAAAAAATGGGAGGAAACCTAAAATATAGTAAAAAAAGAGTGAGGGGAAAGATAGGAATTTCACATTTTTAATGACTGGGGAAACTCGCATGGTTAGGATGCATAGTTTGAAAAAAATTTCACCAACCATGTTAACCCTGCTAGAGATAAGGGGAACCCTATATAGTTTGGCCACATTATTTTGGGAACCATGTGAAAACTATGAAAAACGGTTCAATAAAATTGAAAAACATCCCCACACATATGCCACACAGTTTCTGCTAACCAGGCATAATCCATGAACCCTGACCCAGACACCAACCCCCAAGATACATTGTTTCTCCTAGGCCCCGCATAGTTTAGGCTAATCCATGATCGAATCATCTAAGAAGAAAATAAATAAAAAACAACCTCATTGTCAATAGGTCACATGGTTAACCTCCAAATTGTGCACTCAAATAGTGAGAAGCCCAAAAAAACCACCTATAACTCCTAAACGCAAAAAAAGAAAAGTGTGAACTCATTCCCAACTACATCCAGAAGAACCAAATCCAAGAAAATGTTAAAATAAATGAAAATAAATATTTGGGGTGTGAAAATTCTCTCCACCAAAAACACTTTCTTCTCCCATAAAGTCACCCATCCTAATGATAAATAAACTCAATCCCACAAATGAAACAGAATGTAGCCAAAAGGAACTACAAACCTCAAGGTTGGATTTTTCTCCACATGTCACACTCGACCATCTCTAATAAAAATACTATGAAATGATCCACAAAAAAAGGATGAGGGTTCTCCCCACCAAAAAAATTTGACAAGCAAGATCCACATTAAAACTCCCAACATAAAGGAAATAAAATGGGAATTCTCAACATGAACAAAAAATTCATGGAACTAGGAGAAATACTCACAAGTAACTCCAACTAAACAGTGAATAAAACCAACATTTATATACTCCAAATAACCAAAAAATCACCAAAATGAGTATGACTGAGAACATGAACTAATCAATGGAAAGGACAAGCAAACCTTAGAGAGGAAATTCAATTCAAAGACTCGCATCCAGATAAGCATAAAAACTAGGATTAAAAATGAACAAAACCATAATTGTTTTGAAAAAAAAATTGACCCTACAATAGTAATGAAAATGAAAACAAAGAAACTTCAATAATCTCCACCCAGCACTAGATACGAAGGTTGGACCAAGGTAACCCAGAACCACGGAAGTTCCTGACTGCAATAAAAGCATCACTCCAAGGCTTATGGTTGGACACCTAATGTCCTGAAACATCCACAGACCCATATTTATGAGATGAAACCTTATGATTGAGGATTCTTCCTTAGTAAAACATTCTTACCAATATTATCCAGATGACCCAAACTGCCAAAATGATGAGATGCCTTTGGAAGATTGTGACAAAATGGATTTGAATTCCAAAAAGTAACTGCACTAAAAGAACATAATCATACAGTCTGATGAAGGTGAAGTAAAACCCGATAAAAGAGGATTCCAAAAAATAGCCTCCTCAAGAATATAACTCTCTCCAAATGAGGAACCTTATTGAGCACCAAGAATGACTATTTCACCAGTCCACACTGACTCCATTACGTGGACCAACTCAACGAGAAATGCCTCATCAACCAATTTCACGAAATAAACATCACTAGACAGTAGGACTCAATCCATGATCTTTGAAAAAATACCACAAATGAAAACATGATCATTTAGCTGATTCTATGAGGCTATCATAGAAGAAAATGAATCCAACTCCTTAAAATGATCATTATAGGCATTCATCATTAGTTGGCCATGTTGAACTCTCAACAACTCCACCACTATCCTCGCCTCCACCTCCTTAGGTATGAAACATCCAAAGAAAGTGATCTTAAACATCTTCAACATCATCCCAACTCAATGTGATGTCATTATGATCACCTTCCACTATTCTAATGTAGGACCTTCAATGGAATCCAAAATGGCACACACTCTCACTGATTCGGCAGTTCGCAAAGACATGATGATACTCTAAACTTCCACAATCCACTATGCTTCCCCAAATGGTCCATGATCACCATCAATGATCAGATAAAATATAGTATAATTGAACTCTTTTACCCTAGATGGAGTTTGGGAAGGGCCGACCACCAGACAACACTCACTAGAATTCTTGGGGACCTTTCTAGACTGCATACTTTGAAAAGAAGAAAAACACATAACCAAAATAAATATAAAAAAACTAAACCAAAAGATAATCCTAGGCCAAAACAGCCATCTCAGAAGACTAACATCATAAACAAAACCAAAACCCTCCGTTTCAAAAGCCACCATTCCATTACAATTTTCAATAACCACCTTCTTCCAAGACCACTTTCTGAAACACCAGACAAGATTTCAAATTCAATCCCATTACCAAAAACCACACTGAAAACCAAACAAAATTTCAAACCATTTTCCTTTTTGAAAACCCATTTTTCCTTTGAAACCATTTTCCATTTCAAAAATGGCTCATACTAACCAAAATCAAACCAACGCACAAGCCACACCGAACTACCATAATAAAGAACTGGTGGCCATGTATGACTTGGAAACATGATTAGTGGGCCACTCCCCAATAAAGAACCAACCACAATGAGGAAATTGAACCACGTAATCGAAATCCACATGGTTTACTACTCCATGTGAGATCAAAAAATTCCACCTGATTTCCCTCCCATTCCATATCCACACAAATCAAAACCAATGGAAGATACTCAAACCACATACTACCCCAGGAAACACAAGGATCAAAATGAGAAAGGGTTCAGGACATCCTTCTCACACCTACTTCTCAAGTCCTGATAGTCCTAGTATCCAACTGCCTAACATCCAAAATAATGAAGGGATTCTCTGATACCATTTTTCCACAAACTATGCTGGGATTCCATCCAACTCAAAACCCGACCCAGTCTAAGAAAAATTTGGAACGGTGTTCCAAATCCCCATGAGCTAGAAACTAGTTCTAGATATCAAAATAATCCATAGGGAATGGTTTAGCCCAATAAATAACCAGAATCAATAACCGAATTAAACACAAAGCAACGACCAACAATTCTGGACATCAATAAATACCTAGACCAATCTAGACACAACAGTTGTTGAATAGAACAAAAACTGAATATAAAAATTAAACTGAACCACAATAATATGATCTTCATGGTACCTCTTGGTTACCACCAACAAAAGACGAACATTCTCTAAAAGATAAACGAACTAGAAACCCAAACCTAAAAAACTAATTATGTCTACCAATGTCAAGTGGCACAAGTGGGGTGTGAGCATATAAATGATCAGTAGGTAATCGCCACAGATTCCATGCATTTCCTTTCCCAAAAAAATCCACGAACACTAATTCAAAATACATAATGAAAATACGGTTTTAATCGTGTTCAGCAGTCAAATACATATTTCCAGAAAAAAAAATCCACTTTTCAAATCAACCCAACAGTTTCTTTTTTAAAACATATTTTCTTTTTAAAAACATACAAGTTCAAAAGCAAAAAACCAATACAAATGCATCTCATATGATAAAAAGGGTTATACTGAAGAAAAGGAAATAGAACAATCTTGGACAATATCTAACATGTAACAGAAGTGAACAAAAAATTCTGATAGTCTATTAGGGGAATTTTCTAAACAACTCTAAAAGAAATCCCTATACGTACTTAGTTTAGACACACCTATCGATGTATGGTGTAGCTCCATAGTCAATAACAATCTAGCCTCTCTAAAATGGCTAATCCAATGGCATGTCCCACCTGGACTCATCAAATCCAATAGGTACCGAAAAGTCTAATTGGGGTTGACATGAATCCATCACTCGATCCCCTATTTGCGATGGGATTTCGTCTCCCGTCGCAAATAGTTTGGCGCGGATAGCGCGCCAAACCGCGCGAAAGTTATTTGTGACGGGGCCCGTCGCAAATAATCGGCGGCAGTTTATAGTATTTTGTGATGAGACACCTTTTGCGACGGGCCTCGTCGCAAATAACCGGCGGCGGTTTATAGCCTTTTGTGACGGGATGTCGTCCCATCGCAAAAGATGTCTCGGCAGGGACTATTTGCGACAGGTCCCGTCGCAGATAACTTATTAACCGCCGACAGTAATTAATGTGGGCATAGGTATTTGCGACGGGTCCCATCGTAAAAGATACTATTTGAGATGGGTATCCAGTCGCAAATAATCCCGTCGCAAATAATATAACCTATATATACCCTCATCTGTTTTTCCTCTCATTCCTCTCAGATTTTAGATCTTGTTTCTCTCTAAACTCAGATTTTAGAGAGAGAATTTTTCTAAGTTTATTTTTTTGTTGACGAAGAAGTTGTGAAGCCGTCTGCATCAATAGAAAATCAATCTTAAAGGTATTTTTTTAATTTATTATTTATTTCATTTTTTATGTTAATTTATTTTATTGTTGATAAGTTATAATTAAATTAAATTTCAATTGTTTTGTCATTAATATTTATTTGTACTAATAAATTGGAATTTTTAGTTTTAATTTTTAATATTTATTAGTAATTATTAATTATTATCGATAATTAGTAATATATATAATTAATTTTTAGTAATTAATAATAATTGGTAAAAAAAATATCAATATATAGTAATAAATAAGAATAATTAGTAATAATTAGGAATAAATATTAATAATTAGGAATAATTAGGAATAATTAGCAATAATTAGGAATAATCAGCAATAATTAGTAATAAATTGCAATAATTAGCAATAATTAATAATAATTAGTAACAAATTGTAATAATTAGTAATAAATTGCAATAATTAGTAATAAATACTAATAATTACTAATAAATACTAATAATTAGCAATAAATACTAATAATTAGAAATAATTAGCAATAATTAGAAATAATTAGCAATAATTAGAAATAATTAGCAATAATTAGAAATAAATAGCAATAATTAATAATAATTAACAATAATTAGCAATAATTAGCAATAATTTGCAATAATTAGGAATAATTAGCAATAATTAGGAATAATTTGCAATAATTAGCAATAAATGGCAATAATTAGTAATAAATAGCAATAAATAGTAAAAAATATGAATAATTAGTAATAAATAGGAATAATTAGTAATAATTAGGAATAATTAATAATAAGTAGAAATAATTAATAATAATTAGTAATAAATTGTAATAGTTAGTAATAAATTGTAATAATTAGTAATAAATTGTAAGATTAGTAATAATTACTAATAATTACTAATAATTACTAATAAATACTAATAATTAGAAATAATTAGGAATAATTAGGAATAATTAGAAATAATTAGCAATAAATAGAAATAAATAGCAATAATTAGGAATAATTAGAAATAATTAGAAATAATTATCAATAAATAGAAATAATTAGCAATAATTAGCAATAATTAGCAATAAATAGCAATAATTAGTAATAAATAAAAATAAATATTAATAAATAGGAATAATTAGTAATAATTAGGAATAATTAGTAATAAATATGAATAATTCGTAATAATTAGGAATAATTAGTAAAAATTAGGAATAAATACTTATAATTTGTAATACTTACTAATAATTAGTACTAATTAAAAATAATTAGGAATAATTAGGAATAATTAGGAATAATTAGCAATAATTAGTAATAATTAACAATAATTAGCAATAATTAGCAATAATTAGCAATAATTAATAATAATTAGTAATAAATTGTAATAATTAGTTATAAATTGTTATAATTTGTAATAAATAGTAATAATTAGTAATAAATTGTAATAATTAGTAATAAATACTAATAATTAGTAATAACTACTAATAATTAGTAATAATTAGCAACAAATACTAATAATAAGCAATAAATAGCAATAATTAGGAATAATTAGCAATAATTAGAAATAATTAGCAATAGTTAAAAATAAATAGTAATAATTAGCAATAATTAGCAATAATTATAAAATAAATAGAAATAATTAGTAATAATTAGGAATAATTAGAAATAATTAGAAATAATTAGCAATAATTAGTTATAAATAGCAATAACTAGTAATAAATAGCAATAAATATTAATAAATTGGAATAATTAGTAATAGTTAGGAATAATTAGTAATAATTAGGAATAATTAGTAATAAATATGAATAATTAGGAATAAATACTAATAATTAGGAATAAATACGAATAATTCGTAATATTTTCTAATAATAAGGTATAAATACTAATAATTAGTAATATTTAGCAATAATTAGTAATATTTAGCAATATTTATTAATAATTAGGAATAATTATTAATAATTAGAAATAATTGCGAATAATTAGAAATAATTAGGAATAATTAGCAATAATTAGAAATAATTAGCAATATTTAGTAATAATTAGCTATAATTAGTAATAATTACTAATAAATACTAATAATTAGCATTAATTACTAATAAATACTAATAATTAGAAATAATTAGGAATAATTAGCAATAATTAGGAATAATTATCAATAATTAGCAAAAAAATAGCAATAATTTGCAATAAATAGGAATAAATTGTAATAATTAGCAATAATTAGGAATAATTAGGAATAATTTGAACTAATTAGAAATAATTAGTAATAAATAGGAATAAATTGTAATAATTATTAATAAATTGTAATAATTAGTAATAATTAATCATAAATAGTAATAAATAATAATTATAATTATATCTAATTATTACTAATAAAAAAATTATATTATCAATATTTTTGAAAAAACAATATAAATATTATTAAAATAATATAAAATTTATAAAATATTAAATTTATCAATATTCGCAACTGGCTTTGCTATATTCATAATGTGTTCCAATCTCAATGGGTTTCCAATTGTCAGGTCATGCGCAATAAAAAGTTTGTGTCATCCATGTCCAATGTAAACTCTATAATTGTTCTTGCTTGGTTTATCACCTTGCAAGTAGTGTTGCAATAGGACAACCCATGTCATGCCCTTCTCATCAATAAGAATTATCTCACATGACCCTTTACATAGACCAATCTTCCATGAAAATTTAAGGGAAAGATACGGATGTCCCCTTAAATTTTTAAGGAAGAATGATCTATGTAAAGAGAGCGAGATGATTCTTAGAGATGAGAATGACATTACTTTGATCGTCCTATTGCAACACTACTTGCTAGGTGATCAACCATGCAAGGACAATTATAGAGTTTACATTGGACATGTCTGACACAAACTTTTTATTGCACATGACTTGACAATTGGGAACCCTTTGAGATTTGAACATGTTAAGAATAGAGCAAAGACTGTTGTAAATATTGATCATTTTAATAATAATAAATTTTTTATTATTTTAATATTATTAAAAAAAATTCATAAATATTTATAATATAATTTTTTTTATTAGTAATAATTAGATATAATTATAATTAGTAAATGAAAACTGCTTGGATAATGAAGGGAAATTTTCTAATTATCTACACAACGATGATTACCAAATTTCCTTTCATTATTCAAGTAGTTTTTATTTCTCTATGTATTTCTAAGTATTGCTAAATTAGTAATAAATAGAAATAAATAGTAATAAATAGTGATAATTAGTTAGGAATAGTTAGAAATAAATTTTAATAAATTTTAATAAATTACAAGAACCTGGCACAATTTTCAGTGGATTGATGACACTCCTTTTGCTCGATGACTTTTCTCCTTTCAACTCTCACCAACTCAAAACAATATGAAAAATGTGATGCTACATAGGAATATTCAATCTCGTATACATGAGATTGGATATACATTCGTGGGATCGTATTTTTTATAATGTTTTCAGGCAGTGACAGTTGGAAGAATATGACTCATCGACGAAAAGGGAGCTCTTTTGTCTGATGGCTCATTTACGTGCATCTTTATCACACTGAAATCACAATGAAGAATCTCGTCGAAGATATGTATATTCATTCTCATGCATATGAGAATGAATATGCGTACCTCCGACCAGATTATTCATTGTGATTTCAGTGTGAAAAAAGATGCAAGTAAATGAGCCGTCGGACAAAAGAGTAGTCGTCAATCCACTGGAAATTGTGTCGCCTTTAATTAATGGTAATTATTAATAAGTAGTAGTAATTATTTATCTTCTTTTTTCAGATAGTATTTTTATAATTTCAAATTATTCAAAAATAGTGATGATTTTATATTTTGTAGAAAAATATAGAACAAGGAAGTCGACATCAGTCATTATTAGATGATCGCACATGGATAAATCAGTGTAGAAATCCAAATGGTTCTGGTTTAAATTATATATATATTGAGGGTGTTGAAGATTTCTTATCATTTGTATCATCAAAACAAGAATTTGTTTCAGAAGGCCCAATTAAGTGTCCTTCTAAAAAATGTTCTCTAAGAACGTTTGACACATTTCATAAGGTTGGGAGACATCTCTTGAGGTTTGGTTTTCAACCAGATTATGTTTTTTGGTATCAACATGGTGAACGTAGTTCCAGATAAGATACTAATAACTTGATTCTGGATCCATCACAGTTCAAAAATTTTGTACATGATATTGTAGGTCCATCTGTTCAACAAACTGAAACTCACGATGATATTGATTTAACTCCTGAGTTGGCACCATCTGAATTTTATGAGTTGTCGAGGTCTACTGCGGATGCATTATATCCTAGTTTAAAGATAATAAAATTAGAATCAATTGCAAAATTTATTTCTATTAAATCAGATAATCCAATATCAAACAACTGTTTTGATCATATATTTTCTTTGGTTAAAACACGGTTACCTGAAGGAAATGTGTTGCCTGCAAATTACTCTTAGAGAAATAGGTTGGTTCATAATCTAGGCCTTAGTTATCATAAGATTCATGCATGTGAAAATTATTGCATCTTATATTCTAGTGAAAATGAGTTGTTGGATAGTTGTCCAACATGTGGACAATCGAGATATAAAGATGCTCAACTAGGGAAGTCTGGAACGATTCTTGTAAAATATTTGAGATATTTCCCCCTGACACCTAGGATATAATGTTTATTTATGTCTCATAACACAGCGTCAATGTTGTCATGGAACAAAACCAATATTTCTACTGGTAAAAGATTGAACCATCCATATGATGGTGATTCATGGAAACATTTTGATCGTTTGAATCCTTATTTTGCTTTAGAATCCCAAAACGTGCAATTGGGTCTTTTTACTATTGGTTTCTATCTATTTGGTTCTTATGGTAGTTAGTATTCATGTTTTCCAGTCTTTATAACTCTGTACAATCTACCTCCTTGGATTTTGATGAAGAAGCCCTATATCTTTTTCACCTTATTAATCCAAGGACATCTGAAAAAGAATATTTATGTTTATTTGAAACCATTGGTTGATGAGTTAAATTCATTGTGGAGTAATGTTGTTAGTACATATGATGTTGCTGCGAAACAAAATTTCACATTAAAAGCTGCATTGATGTTGACTATTAGTGACTTTCCAGCATATGGCATGTTATCTGGCTAGAGTACACATGGTCTGAAATCATGTCCTTACTGTATGAAAGACAAAAAATCTTTTATGCTCATCAATGGAAAAAAACCTTGCTATTTTGACTGTCATCGCATATTTCTTCCAACCGATCATCTGTTTCAATGGAACAAATCTCATTTCAGAAAAGGCACAATTGAAAGGGATGAACCTCAAAAAATGATCTTAGGTACATAGTTAAAATTAGTTGTATTTTCATTACCTCCCATCACATTTGGTCCAACTGTAAACCAACAGAAAATTCATTTCTTTGGGAAAGTACATAATAGGATAAAACGAAGCATTTTTTGGGATCTCTCATATTGTTCTGATTTTTTGGTTCGCCACATGTTGGATGCCATGCACATTTAGAAGAACTATTTTGATAATTTATTTCATACTATTTTGGATACACCAGGTAAGACCAAAGATACTGTAAAAGCATGATTAGATATTGCCCAAATTTGAAGGCAACTAGAACTTGAACTATTTGAAAATGTCAGATCACAGAGTTTAATGAAGCCAAAAGCAGCTTATACATAGTCCAAAGAAAGGCGTTTATTATTTTGTTAGTGGATTGCAGATTTGAGACTTCCAGATTATTATGCTTCCAATTTGGGAAGATGTGTTAAGAATGGTCATTTTACCAGATTAAAAAGTCATGATCATAATGTTATAATGGAAAGACTTATACCAATTGGATTTAGAGGTTTGTTGAATTCTATGATTTGGGATTTGATAACAGACATATCATATTTTTTTCAAGACATTTCTATAGTTCAACTGACTATGATACGCTAAGAAAACTAGAAGAAGATGTTGCTGTAATTATATGTAAACTGGAAAAAATCTTTCCACATGCTTTATTTGACTCAATGGAATATCTGATATTACTTTTTCTACATGAAGCTAAATGTGGAGGTCCAGTACAGTTTCTATGGATGTACCCATTTGAGAGATGCATGTAGAAATTGAAGAAAAAAGTACGTAACAATGAATTAGTTTAAGGCTCAATTATTGAGGCTTATTTACAAGAGGAAATTGCTTTTTTATTCTCTCACTATTTTGAATCTGAATATCCCTCAAAACAAAACCGCATGGGATGAAATGAGGGAAATGTTAATGATGAAATGGAAAATCATTTAACAGTTTTTAATCAGCCAAATCTTGGATTCAGTGGAGTTCAAGAACAATGGATTTCAGACAATGAACATTACAGAGCTCATACATATGTTCTGCTCAACTTTGAAGAAATGACAGCATTTGTACTATGAGTTCTTCTATCACTTGTTCTATAATTTCTATTATAGTATGTAAACTTATTTTATTTGTAGGTTATATGATAATCATATCAAGAAACAAGTTCCACAAATTACAGCAGCTTATCCTGAAGAATGCAGACAAAAAAAATTCTCAATGGTTTCAAAAGTCGGTAACATAAATTATTGATGGTTTAATATCAATTATGTTTATTATTTATTATATTGATAATTGTTTTACAAATTTTCAGGTGTCTCAACATGCTGATAAAACAGATAAGTGACTATGTATATTGAGTAACCCACCATCCAAAATGGTTAAATATTATAATGCATATGTGGTGAATGGTTTTTGATTTCATAAACGTGCATATGGGGAATCAAAAATAATAATGAAAAGTGGAGTTTGTTTGATAGGATCGTAGCATAGAGAAACTGAAGTTGACTTTTACGACATTCTGGATGAAATTATTGAGCTATGTTATCTTGGTCAAAATTATATAATGATGTTTAAATGTCAGTGGTTGGATACTGAGAGAGGCTTGTGTGTTCATCTGACTCATGGAATCGTAGATATTAAATATAAAAGTCTTCAAGTAGTAAATGAACCATTTTTACTGGCTCAAAAGGCACATCAAATTTAGTACGCAAAGTACTGTTCTACTTCTAGAGAAATGGGTGATTGGTGGAGCATAATAAAAATGAAATCTCAGGGAAGTAAATTTACTCAAACTGAATTTGGTTCTGCTGAAGTGGAAGAAATTGAAAATTTTTAAGAGACTACTCAAAATCCATATTTTTTACAAAGAAATGTGAATATCGATGAGGATACCCCACAATTAAGGGTCCATGGTGAAGAAGATGTTAGTGATGTTACAAATGAAATTTAAATGACAAGGGGTGATGAAAGTTAAAATCATATGGATATTGATGATGCCGAGGAGGAATATGAAGACATTGACATCGTCAGATATGAAGATGATGATAAAGGTGAACATTGGAATAGTTAAATGCTGGTTATGATCATAACTAATATATATATATATATAATAGTTATTTTCAACTATCTGTTATCAACAATAATTTTGTGTTTCAGATGGACTCTGATCAACTGATTGAGTTAGAGGAGGCTGAGCTACCGTTAGATGATGGGGATGTGGGATCATCTGACCCTCAGCCTACTGGTGGTTCAGGAGGTTCGCGGAGGGGGCACGATATTGCGTGACTGATGATTCTTGTCCCTATCCCCGAGCGACGTCCACATCTTGGCTCCGATCCATGCACATGGAGGTATGGTAACCTGTATATTTTATTTAGATTTCATTAATTTATTTATATATATACTAATTGTTTTATTTTTTATTCTTTTTTCACAGTTTTTCTCATGTAGCTGTTGGATATGGGAGTGTTATCTTGCGCAATTATTTTTCTCAGCCATGGACCACATGAGAACAGATTCTCGTTGATGGAAGCTCTACATGTACAATCATTGGCTGGTACGTAAATAAATAATATTTATTTTTAAATTTATTTTATTAATAACTTGATATTATAAATTATTTGTAAATTTTATGGTATCCAATTGAGGATAGCATGCATGACGCTATCCATGAAGCATGAGAGGTGGCTATGTGTTAGAGTTTGTGTCAATTTTTGCATAATTTGAGAAAGACGGCCATTAAGAAAGCAGGAGCGATAGTATTTGATGAGTCGTGTAGAGGCCACCGACCAGAGTACATTTCATATCAGGTTTGGGATGAATTATGTGCACACTAGTTGGGTGGTGGATTTTAGAGGAGGTCTTCATTGGGTAGGCAGAACCAGGGGAGACAGGATGTGATGCATCGAGCTTGTAGTCGTACATTCAGTATGCATAGAGATCATCTGGTAAGTATTTTTTAAAAATATTTTATATAACATCAAATATAATCAGTTAATTTTATATTCATATAGGAAGTCGAGAATCCTGATATTATAGAGTAAGATGTTTATCATATGATGTACAGTGATCCAGCCACCAGAGAGATTAGAGGTGATAGTCAGCGTCAGATTGTGGTCAGCCTTATTTTTTCAGTTTGAAAATTAACTTCATATAATATTTTAACAATTTTTATTTCAAATTGGAATTGAAGGAGTCATATGAGGTTGTGATGTCTCAGACACAGGCTGAGGGTCAGGACGAGATGACTGATCAGACCAGTGCCCACCATTTTGACGAGGCGGCATGGATGGAGGCCACTTAGTATGGCTTTGAGAAGAGATGAGTAGTTGGTATTAACTCTCATGTGACTCTTGGTACTTATTATGGTACTGTTATGATGTTGGTGTCCAGCTCGAGAGGAGCTCGTGGAGAGGAATCATCTTCTGTCTTACAGTATCAAGAGCAGTTCTGATCTCAGAATGACCTTATAGAGAGTTTGAAGAAGCAGCAAGAAGAGATGTGTCAGCAGCAGCAGCAGGAGGAGGAGGAGATACGTCAATGGCAGTAGCAGCATCATGAGTAGATGGAGTATATGCGTCGCTTGACTCATAGTTTAGGGGTGGATTTTCCTCCACCAGCTCCTTCAGCTGGTCCACCTCCTCCAGAAGACGACCCCCTTGGGATTTGTTTTATGTCAAAAACATTTGAATTTAAATTTGTTGAAATATGAACTATTTACAGTTTCTGTCTTTTATATCAGTGTGATTATTACATAATTTAATTTTTAATATTTTATGATTTGTTTTTGTGAATATTGTGAATTTTAATAATTTTTATTTTTTTTATTATTTGAATTATATTAATATTATTGTTTCATTAATAATAATTTTATTAAATATATTTTTTCTGAATTATATTTTTTAATATTTTTTTATTTTACTAATAATAATAATAATAATAATTTATGATTTTTTGTATATTTTTTTGTGAATATTGAGAATTTTAATATTTTTTATTTTTTTTATTATCTTAATAATATTAAAATTAATTTTTCAATAATCATAATAATATTTAATGATTTTTTTATATTTTTTTGTGAATATTGAGAATTTTAATATTTTTTATTTTTTTAATATTTTATTAATCTTTAAATTAATTTTTCAATAATCATAATTTTATTAAAAAAAATTTCTTAAAAATTTATTTATTATTTGCGATGGGATCTGTTGCGACGGGATCGTGTCACAAATAGTCTAAATAATGTTTTCTTAAAAAAGGTATTTGCAACGGGCCCGTCGCAAATAATCTGAATAAATATTTTCAAAAATCATTTGTGATGGGATTACGGGCTCGTCGCAAAAGAACTTATACATAAAAAGTATATAACAAGATATTTATTTGTGACGGTGAAGTTTCCCATCGCAAAAAATATTTTTTTGCGACAGGCCCGTCGCAAATAATATTTTTTGCGATGGCGCTTTCTGCAACGGGATCCCGTCACAAATAACCCGTCGCAAATACCTTGAATTCTAGAAGTGTACTACCACCAAGCTTGCCTAACCCAAACACTAACATCACTTATGTGATGACCATCCCCTTGGAGGATCCACCATAGAGGTGACCATCTCACAACAAGCCATTCAAAAGATTCAACATGTCCATCAAATCATTTAAGCTAAAACCATTTTCCAAAAATACAACAGTGTTCCAACTGGGCCATCACCTCACACGAGTTTAAAAAAAATCATCAAAACATCTCAAAGTTTCAAATGGACCTTACATTTCTAAACCCAATTCAATTTCAAAAATAATTTCAAAAACCACGATGAAAGCACCCAACATACATAAATATTCCAAACATGCATTTATACCATTTAGAATCCAACGATCTTCCCATGTACCAAGAAGGCCGTAAATTCAACCACAAATTTGAAATCACATTAGATTCATTTGATTCAAAGGAACATTTTTTAAAACACCAAGGTTTATGGGAGAACCATTAAAAAAAATATTTTTTGAAGGAAGAATAGAGTCGGGCTAAATGTTTTGAAATCCATGTTTTATGTTCAGAAAATTTATCTAAAACCATTATCATTTTTCTTCCCATCCAATGGAACCCTCATTAAAAACCATGCGATCACCCGAAAACCATTTTGACGACACACCACTTTATTTACCACCAAACAAAACAAACCACACATATGCACTAAGACATAAAACCACTAAAATCCACACACAACACCCAATTCATAACGAAACCAATGTGAGAAAACATAAACAATGGTAAACACCATCAAACACACAAAATTTTAATTTAAAATAATCAAATTACATTTCATCAAAAACCTTACGGGCATATATACATAGTAATATTCAAGAGAACCCTTTTAAACCCATTTCTCAACAATCTTATATCATGGGAAAACCAAAAAAATCTGCACTAACATGTCACAATCATGTTAATCACATTTATAAATCGTTTAAGAAATATCAAGTGTCAAATGGAATGTGTTGGGAAGAAAATCGATGGAAATACCTGCCACAAAAATGGGTGAATGTAAGGAAACTCTGGAAGAAGGAAGAACACAACCCAAAGGACAATCCACACACCCTAACCTCAAATAAATGAAACCACGCATCAACCCTAAACCTTAGTGGTTTTCTAAGATATATCCCACCAAGAAAATACTAATAAACCAAGAGAGGATAGAGATAATAGGTGGAAATTGAAAAAAACCCAAAAGTAACATACCTAAGAACCTTCAAGGAGCTTCAATGGTGGAATGGGGAAAAAGGAGGGTTTCTTAGACCTCTCTGGTTCTCCTAGGTGGAAAAAGGGGAGGAAAACCAAATATAGGGTTAAAACATGAGAGGGAATGATTCGAATTTTTTCACTTTTAATGACTATGGAAACTGACACAGGTAGGCCGCACAATCGGAAAAACCATGCACCAACCATGCACATGCTACTAGAGGGAAGGGGTGCCCCGAAAGTTTTGGTCAAATGGTTTCTAGAACCATGCACCATCTGTGAAAATTTTTCTTTTATATTAAAAAACCTCCCCACAGGCTTTCTGTAAGGTTTGTTCAAACCATGATCAAGTCAGGCTCCATGTGTGAGACACCAACCCCCAAGCCACATAGTTTCTCTAAGAGAACACATTTTTTAGGCCAAGCCATGCTCAAACCATTAATATAAAACCATAAAAGAATAAAATGAACTAAAAACACCCTCAGCCTAAAAAAACACACTATAAACCTCCAAACAGTGCACATGCCAAAAATCCACTCGAAACTGAAGAACTCAGAAATCCAAACTGGGAATCAACCGTAACCTCATCCAAAAGAACCAAATCAATGAAAGGAATAAAATAATGGAAAATTAAATGATATGGTGTGACATCCAATGATCTATTTATCTGCTTATGAAAGTGTTATTGAATTTATTACTACTGTTAACAATAACAAAGTTGTTTTACCTATTGGTCATCCACCTGGATAAGATGAAAATTCATGGGTCACAAGGAAAAAAAGTTTAAGGGGGAATATTGGAAGACTAAATTGATTTTTCCTTGGATGGAACGAAACATCCACTACTATAATGGAGGTTTGTATAATTCAACATGGGATTCTTGATGTTTCTGGCACTGAAGGATTGAGTGGATCCTACCACAATCAATTTGTGGAATTTTTATTTATTTATGTTTTTACGTCATTTTTTTATTGTGTAATTTTATCCCAATAAATAGGTGTGTGGTGTGTGTTTTAATATTAATTCCATGTTGAATAAATAAATACGAGTTTTTTTGTTGTGTTTGTGTTGCAACGATCAACTCTAGTGATCTGCATATTATTCCATGTATTATAGTGTTAGGAGCTATTAAATATACCATCTGTAGTATCATAACCATTGATGGTGATCTTTGCTGAGAGAGATCCACAAGATCCAAAACTTATCAATTCCATAAGTGAGGATAATGGTAAATAGTGTTCTTAGGTATTCAAAATTGTGGGTGTGATATTTTTATTTCACTTTTTTCTTTTTTATTTTTCAAAATTTGGTTCAAATAATTCCCACACGTCTATTATTTTGGGTTTTACTCTTTCAAATTGTGAAAAGTAGTGCTTTATATTGTCAAAATGTATCTCATAAAGTAAAAGGAAAAAATATTCCCTTTGTAAATTTTCCACCACTATGTTTCTTTCTTTTACCATTCATCATTTCCATTTCACGTTTTCTAATTTAACCACCTTTCCATTAAATTTCATCTAAGACAAATCCATTTTATTTTTAAAAATTTATTCAACAATTTTGAAACAATTTTCATCTCCTCTCACTTAACATCCTCCGTACAGAAAAAATCTCATTCATTACTAAATAAAATAAAATCTATGGTTTCAAAAAAAATTAATCTTCAAATCAGAAAAAATATAAGTATCAAATTCTGAAAAAATGAAGTTTGATATTATAAAAAATAATATTAATATTAACTATTAAAATAAATGAATTTCTTGGATATCAAATTTTACTTCCTCAATGATCTCTTTGAATTCTATCTAGACATCGATGATGATGATGGACACCCCCAACCTTAATATTTCTTCTCCCTTTCTCTGATCCTGAAGATGAATCAATCATCTACATTAGAAGCTGGTGAATAACAATAGTTTCTATCAAATTCATATTCCTTCCCCAAATTATAGTTCTTTATCAGCGTTTTATCTGGTGAAAAATCAACCATTTTAGGCATCTTAAATTGTTAAATCCATATGTTAGTTCCTTGGGCAAAGAAAGGTGGCATCTACAATCAATATGTTGGAATCTGAGTCCTGGTGAAGAACTGAAGCAAGGTCATGCATTTTAAATAACCTGAGGTAGAAGAATCCATGGAAAAGAATATGATCCAAGAAAAGGAGTACAAGGTTGATGAATTCCTAATCTAAGCTATATAATATAGATTGTTTCCTGCTGTTTTTATTTTATTCTTGTGATAACATCCAGTGAAATTCTTATCTACTTCCACATGTTCTATTGAATTTATAAATGCCATTGACTATGAATATGTCATTATACCTGTTGATCATCCACCCAGATATGATAAAAATTAAGGGGTAATGAGTAAAAAAATATTAAAGGGGATGCTAGAATACTAAACATGGTTTTTTCTCAGATGAAATAAAATACACACTGTTATAATTGAGACTGAATTAATTCAACCTGGGTATCTTGAAGTGTTTGGTGCTGAAGGGTTGGGTGACACCTACAAAATAAAGTTGAAGACTTTTTATTTTTCTCTATTTTTCCCTCATTTGTTTTGTTTGTAATTGTATCCCTATAAATAGGTGTGTGGTATGCAATGTAATATTAATTCCATGTTGATGAAAGAAATACCAGTCTGTATATACTACATTTATATTGTTGCGATCACATCAAATGATCTACATATGATTCCGCGTACCATTGTGTTATCCATTTCAAAATCTAACATCACTATTATCATAGAGATTTATGGTTATCTTTGTTGAGAGTGATCCATGAGACCCGCCACTGATCAATTCTAGTAGTGAGGAAGAAGATGAATAATATTCCTAGCTATTAAAAATTGTGGGTGTGATATTTTCATTATATCTTTTGAGTTTTCATTTGTCATAATTTGGTTCAAATAATTACCACTCATCTCATCTTTGGGGTTTTATCATTCCAATTAGGAAAAGGAGTGATTCACATTGTGAAAATTTTCTCACAAATTAATAGGAAAAAATATTCCCTTCTCCATTTTTTCCACCACCACATATATTTCTTTCCTCTTTCATCATTTCCCATTTCACTTTGTCCAATTTATCCTACTTACCATTACATTTCCTCCATGCCATCTCCATTCTATTTCAAAAAATAATATACTCTCTCATGTTGAAACAATTTTCATATCCTCTCTCTTGGAATCCAACATAAAAATTATCATTCATTACTAAAAAAATATCAGATAACGTTTCAAAAAATTGTCATTTTGAATTCCAAAAAAAATATTATTCTTCATCTCTGAAAAAATGATGTTTGAAGTTATCAAAAAATAGTTGCAATATGCACAATTCATCGGGTCGGGTCGGGCTTTTTCAGGCCGGGCCGGGCTTTTTCGAGCCGGACCATGGTGGGGTTTTATTATTTTCAAAATAATTTTTTCTTTTAATTTTTTTATTTAAACATTTTTTTAACATTTATTTAAAACGCTTCTTTAAATTTATTTTTAAATGCATGTTTTTTGTGAAAAGGTTTATTTTATTTTTTATTAACATTTTAAAGTGGGTGGATATGTTTTTTTCTAAATAGATTTATATATTGTGAATATATATATATATATATATATTATTTGCAAATTGTAAAAAAATAATTAGGGGTCCACAGCTACCGTGGGTGAGTTTAAAGCCTTATTATTTAAACGTTTTTTTAACTTTTATTTAAAACATTTTTTACATTTATTTTTTTAACTTATTTATAATTTTTTAAGCATATGTTAATATTTTTTATTTAACTATTTTTATTTAAACTTTTTTTTAACATATGTTTAAATCATTTTTTTACATTTAATTTTAAATGATTAAATTAAAACATTTTTGAATTTTTTTAAACGCATGATTTTTACATGTATTTTTTAAAACATTTAAGTTTTTTTTATATTTTAATGTAAAAAGTATTTTTTAAGTGTTTTTTAAAAAAATTAACTTAAATGTCTGTTTTAAAAACATTTTTAAACATTTTTATTTAAACCATTTTTTAACACTTGTTTAAAACATTTTTTTACATTTATTTTTTGACTTCAAATTTAAAACGTTTTTTTGAACGCATATTTTTTACATGTATTTTTTTAATCATTTAACACATTTTATGTAAAAACATTTTACAGTGGGTGGATATGTTATTTTATTCTAAATAGATTTATACATGTCAGTGAATTTATAAATATTATGTACAAATTAAAAAAAAATAATGAGTTGATTGGGGGGTGCACAACATTGGGTGGTGGGTTTAAAGTGTTGTTATTTAAACATTTTTTTATCATTTATTTAAAACATTTATTACATTTATTTTTTGAAATTATTTATGAAATTTATTTTTAGTCGTTAGTTTAATTTAAAACATTTTTAATCATTTTTTAATTTTTTGTAAGGTATGCCCGACCCGACTCTGTCTGGACTGAAATTACACCCTTAGTGGGTGCGTAATAGTGGGTGAGTTAATTTTTTCTAAATAGATTAATATATGTATATATAATATATGTAATATATGAAAGTTGCATCATATTTAAAAAAATTAATGAGGTTGGGGGTGTGAGAATATCATTTGCGAAGTAGTTATTTTTTTGTTAATATATAATAAGTTATTACATATATAATATGAGAAAATTGTAAAAAAATAATTAGGGGTTGAGGGTGCGTTGGAGTGGGTGAGTTAATTTTTTTCTAAATAAATTTATATATAATATATTCAAGTTGCAACATATTTAAAAAAAATAATGAGGTTGGAGGACGGGCATGAACATCATTAGGTGAGTGTGTTATTTTTTTGTTAATATAAAATAAGTTATTATATAATATTAAATCATTGACACACACACACACACATATATATTATTAATGGATTTTTAAAAGCCACAGTTAATTGATATATATTATTAATAGCTTTAAATATAATATTAATGACTTTGTTTATATATATATATATATATATTAGTATATTTGTTTTTATATATACATATATATAATATTCAAGTTTCATCATATTTAAAAAAATAGTGAGGTTAGGGGTGTGCGCGAACGTAATTGGGTGGGTGTGTTATATTTTTTATTAATATATAATAAGTTATTATATATATATAATGTTAAATGATTGATATATAAATACACACAGATATATATATATATAGTATGAGAAAATTATAAAAATAATAATTAGGGGTTGGGGGGTGCGTCGCAGTGGGTGAGTTAATTTTTTTTTCTAAATAGATTTATATATGTATATTATATATAATATATGCATGTTGCAACATACTTAAACAAATCAATGAAGTTGAGGAACTTTCACGAACATCATTAGGTGAGTGTTATTTTTTTATTAATATACAACAAGTTATTATATATATATATATAATATTAAATCATTCATATATATATATATATATATTAATAGCTTTGTTTATATATATATATATATATTATTTTAAATCACACACACACACACACACATATGTATTATTAATGGATTTTTAAAAGTCACATAATTGATATATATTATTAATAGCTTTATATATAATATTAATGGATTAATATATATATATATATATTATCATATCATTGATATATATATATATATATATATATATATTAGTAGATTTGTTTTTATATATACATATATATAATATGCAAGTTTCATCATATTTTAAAAAAATTAGCGAGGTTGGGGGTGTGCGCGAACATCATTGGGTGAGTATGTTATTTTTTTATTAATATATAATAAGTTATTATATATATATATGATGTTAAATGATTTATATAAATATATATATATAATATGAGAAAATTATAAAAATAATAATTAGGGGTTGGGGGGTGCGTCGCACTGGGTGAGTTAATTTTTTTCTAAATAGATTTATATATGTATAGTATATATAATATATGCATGTTGCAACATACTTAAGAAAATAAATGAAGTTGAGTGACTTGCATGAACATCATTATTTGAGTGTGTTATTTTTTTATTAATATATAACAAGTTATTGTATATATATATATAGTATTAAATCATTTATATATATATATATATATTAATAGCTTTGTTTATATATATATTATATTAAATCATATATATATACATATACATATACATATATATATATATTATTATTAATTGATTTTTAAAAACTGCCCTTAATTGATATATATTATTAATGGCTTTGTTTATATATATACACTATTATATATATAATTATATATCATTGTATATATATATTTATACACACATTATAATTATATATAATAATAATTATATGTATATATATATTATTACTTTTTGTTAATATATAATGATATATGCACATATATATAGAAATATATATATACACATATAGATATATATAGATAACTATATAGATAAATAAATATGTATACATATACATGTATGTATATATATAGGTATATATATGTGTGTATGTATATATGTATATATACATAAATATATATATATATATATAGATAGATATATACTACCAACAGTTTTTCTCGTTAAATTTTTTTACAACATGAGGCTTCGCACGGGCTGGGCTTTGCGTGGGTCATCGGGTTGGGTTTTTTCGGGCCGGCGTGGCCTGGCCTAGCCCGCGGGCCTTCTTGGAAAGGCCCAGGCCCGACCCAATGAACCTACGGCCAGAGCCTAGCCTGGTCCGATGCGGGCCGGGCCGTTGGGGCTTTCTGGTCGGGCCAAAATTGCACCATTAGACACCCCCCACACCTTCATCATTATCATCCATTTTTATTCTCCCGAAGGTGAATCAATCATCCACACCTAAAGCCGAAAACAAATAGGAGTTTATATCTAATGCAGATCCCTTCCTAAAAATTGAGAACTTCATTAGTGTTGTATCTAGAAAACCATTCATTAATTCAGGCTTCATAAAGTGTCGATTCCCTAGGATAAGATTAGTGGTGCCTCCTTCAAGTATACTGGAATCCATTTCCCGATAAAGGACCAAAAAAGGGGGCCATTTTAAAGAAACCAAGGTAGAATATTTTGTGGAAAGGAATTTGATACAAGAAATGGAGTACAAGGTGGAAGAATTCAAAACCGAAGAAATAAAATCTAGTTTGGTTCATGTTGCTATTATTTTGGTCATTAGATCACCTCTAGTGATCTTCTTATCTGTTTCCACATGCGTTATTGAATTTTCATCTTCCATTGACAATGAGGGACTCATTAAAATTGTTTACCATCCACTCGAATATGATGAAAATTCAAGGGTCATGAGGAAAACATGTTTAAAGGGGGTTTTGGAATGCATAACATGGTTCTTACTAGGAAGACACCAAACATCCATTGCTACAATGGGGGCATGGAGAATTCCACTTGGGCTGCAGGACATGTCTCGTGCTGAAGGATTCGACAGAACGTACCACAATTGATTTTTTGAATTTTTATTTATCTATTTTTCCCTCTTTTTTGTTATGTATTTGAATCCCTATAATAAGTGTGTGGTATGTATTCTAACATTAATTATTTGTTGATAAAAATAAATACCAATTTATTTCCACTATGTTTATGTTGTTGCAATCACATCCATGGATTCACATATTATTCCCTTTGTAGTTTTGTTAGTCGTTGATAAATCGACCTTTAGTTGTATTAGAACATTAAAGGGTAGTTGTGTTGAGACTCGTCCATAAGATCAACAACTAATCAATTCCTACAATGATTAAAATGATGAAAAATATTCCTAACTCTTCCAAATCATGGGTTTGATATTTTCATTCCACCTTGTAATTATTTATTTGACAAAAGTTGGTTAAAAGAATTCCCACACAACTCATTTTTGTGTTTTTCTCCTTCTAACAATGAAAAGGAGTTCTTCAAATTTTCAAAAGGTATCTCATAAAGTAAAAGGAAAAAAATATACCCTTTGTCATTTTGTATTAAACTACTACGTTTATTTATTTTCTCTTTCATCATTTCAATTTCACATTGTCCAATCTATCTACCATTCTTAAAATTATCATCTCAGGTCCACCACCTAGACCAAAGGGTCAGTTACACTGCGGGATGACCTCCGTGTGGCAAAAATGTGATGTGCCGGAAGATGTAAATTTTAAATGATATTGATTTTTAAAAAATAAACTGATTTATTTGAATGAGTTAGACATAAATACCCTTCAATAAAATTACAAAAAAAAGAAACTCATAAACATTAAATCAAAACAAAATATATTATAAGAATTTATTAATAGTAAATGTATTTGGAAATATAAAACAATAATAAATATTTAACAATAGTAAAAAAACTAAAAGTATAAAAATAATTAATAATTTGTTATATGTTTATAAATATATAATAACTATTAATAATTTTTTAACTATATAAACTTTTTATATTTATTCACTCTAAATTTATTGGTGGAAATTTTCGTTGATATTTTACATTGTTTTATATATATTAATATATTATGTATGAATACACTACAATTTTGTATAAAATATTCCCATATATTTATAATAAAAAATATATTATGTATATTAAATAATCTTTGAAAATTTCCAATAAAAGTTTTCATAGGAAATTTCCAATGGAAATAATTAGGGAAAAGTTCCATTGGAATTTTTCATAGTTTATTTGTGCATTAATATACTCTCAATTATTTTTTAAGTAAAAATCCAAATTGGAAATTTAAGATGATAATTTTCTTTTTAAATTTCCACTATAAATTTTGAGTCCATATTTGAATTGATTATTTATGTATTAATCTATTCTCACTTGAAATTTATGTGGAAATTTGAATTAAAAAATTGTGATGAAAATTTTCATCTTATGATCCTACGTAATGAAATAAAACTCTAATACATGTAAAAATATATCATAAATAGAATCGACATTAAATGAATAACTCTCATAGAAAAGAGATCATATCAGGAATCTAGTTGCCGCAACAAATTTTGATTTCACTGATATCTTTAAACTTTCACTATAGGTTTTCATTGAAAATTTTCAATGGGATTGTGTGACTTTCCAGTGTTAATTTATACATAAAATTATACTGTATATTTATATTTGTATAGATACATATATATGTATGTATATATATATGGATTCAAATTTTTTATAGTAAATTTCTACTAAAAAATCTTAGTATATATTTATATTAATGAGAATTATCAAAGTAAATGTAAAACACCACATTTCAATGAAAGTTTACACTGATGTTTGTATATACATAATGAGAATTTCCACATTAAATTTTCACTTGATGTTTATAATTTAATATTACCATGTTTATTTTTATTTGTATGTTTGTCTTTGTGTTTATTTATTTTTCATTGAAAATTTCCATTATACTTTGAATTTATATTTTAAATTTTTAGTGAAAATTTTCTCTATGGATTTTAAAATCTGTTGTATAGTGGAAAATATACATTGAATATTTCCACTAAAAATTTGACTGGAAATTGGTAATAGATGTTTCTAGTGTAAATTTGCACTAAAGGTTTCCAATGGAAATTTTCAGTGAAAATTTCTAATGAAAAATTATATTTTTTAGTTATGTATCAATATAACTTCATTGTAATTTAATTTATAAATTTGAACTGCTAGTTGAAGTTTTCACTAGAAATTTCTAGTGGATGTTTGCACTGGAAATTTTCAGGGAATGTTTACACTGGATATTTCCCTAGGAAATGTCTACTTCAAATTTTCTATTCATTATTTATTAAGTGTTTATAGACTCTTATAAATCCCTAAATTTTACACAAGAAGTTTTTAATACAAATTTAGAATGCAAATATTTATTAAAAAATTTCATTTTTTACTTATGTATTAATATATTTTCATTTTAATTTTAAGTGAAAATTTGAAGTATAAATTTCATGAGGAAATTTTCATATAAAATTTATAGTGGAAATTTACATCAAAAATTTCTGGTGGAAATATACCCAGGAATTTCTAGTATAAATTTACCTAGTAATTTCTAGTGGAAATTTTGACGGGAATTTCCAATAGCGACAGTGTAACCCCCCCCCCAATGCATAACTGGGGTATTTTCATCCAAAACCCCAACCTGAGGGTCATGTTCAGGTGCCCAACCTGAGAGGATTTAAATCCCCACCATTCTGTTATATTTCCTCCACACCATCTCTATTCTATTAAAAAAATATATTCTCATTTTGTAAACATTTTCATATCCTCTCTCTTGGAATCTTTCATACAAAAAAAATTCTCATTCATTACTAAAAAAATATGACCATCCATTTCAAAAAAACTTATCATCTTCAATTTGGAAAAAAAAAATCGGTCTTCAGTACTAAAAATAACAAATTGTTTAATTTTGAAAAATTAATAGCAATATGAACTATCCAAAGAAATGAATTTCCTAGATATAAAATTCCATTTCGTTGAGGATCTTTCTCTCTTCTATCTAGAAATTGAGGAAGATTATTGATTCCCCAAGACTTCATCTTTCTCCTCTCTTTCTCTTCACCAAATGTAAATCAATCATCTTCACCTGAATACAATGAAGAATAGGAGTTTCTATCTAATGAAAATTCCTTCCCAATATTTGATACCTTCATCTGTGTTGTATCCGACAAACCATTCACCAATTAAATCTTCCTAAAGCATTGAATCCCAATGTCGGTTCCCCTGGTGAGGATGAGTGGTGCCTTCTTCCAGTATGTTGGAGTCTGAGTACCAATGAAGGCCTAAATAAAGGGGTCATATCGAAGAACCTGAGGTAGATGATTCCCTATACATGAATCTAAATCAAGAAGAGGAGTACAAGGTGGTAAAATTCTAAATTGATGGAATAGAAATCCATTTTTTTCTTGTTGTTGTTATTTTGTTCTTGAAATCAGTTGCAGTGACATGGTCATCTACTTCTCTAGGCACTATTTAATTTACTATTCTCATTGAATATGAATAAGTAAATTTACATATTGGTTATCCAATGGTATATGATGAAAATTCAGGACTCCCGAGTAAAACAAGTTTAAGGGAGATGTTGGAATAATAAACATCAATTTTCCTCAGAAGACACAAAATATTCACTGCTATAATGGAGGCTTAGAGAATTAAACTTGTGCTACTTGACGTGACTAGCACTAATGGATTGGATGGCACCAATCACAATTAATTTGTGGAATTTTTTTATATCTATTTTCCCTTATTTTATTGGAGTGTAATTGTATCCCTATAAATTGTTGTCTGGTATGTATTGTAATATTAATTCCATGTTCAAGAAATAAATACCAGTTTGTTTATATTATGTTTGTGTAGTTGTGATCACCTCCAGTGATCTACATATGGTACTTCATGTTGTTATGTTAGAAGCTATTAATTCCACCATCAATGGTATCAAAGCATTTTTAGGGGAGCTGTATCAAGAGTAGTCCATGGGATCTATAACTAATCAATTCCAGTAAAGAGGAAGATGATGAATATTATTCTTAGCTATTCCAAGTCATGTGTGTAAGATATTCATTCCACTATGTGCTTTTAAAATTTTCAAAAGTTGGCTCAAATAATTCTCACACACCACATTTTTGGGTTTTTCTATTTTCAATTTTGAAAAGGATTGCTTCACATTTTGAAAATGTATCTCAAGAGGTAAAAGGAAAAAATGTATTCCCTTTTTCACTTTTTCTTCCACCGCCATTTGTATTTCTATAATCCTTCATCATTTCCATTTTACTTTTACCAATTTTTCCACCTTTACATTGTTTTTCCACCACACTATTTCTATTATGTTAAAAAATATCTATTCTCTCATTTTGATACCATTTTCATATCCTATATATTAGCATCCTTTATAAGAAAAAAATATTATTCATTACTTATAAAAAATATCAGCTACTGTTTCAAAATAAAATCATCATCACCAATTCAAAAAAAAATCGGTCTTCAATTCTGAAAAAATTCAAAATTTTCAATTTTGAGAAAATAATTTCAATCTGCACTATGTGAAGAAATTAATTTCTTGGATATCAAATTATGTTTCTTTGAAAATCTCTGCGACTTCTCTCTTGAAATCAACAGAGATTATGGATGCCCCACCTTCACATTTCTACATTTCTATTCCCATGAAGATGAATCAATCTACTATACCTGAATCCATCAAATAATGGGAGTTTCTATCAAACAAAGACACCTTCTCGGAAGTCCTTCATCAATATTGAATCTGACAAACCATCTATCAATTAAGGCTTCCTAAATCATCGAAGCCTTGTTTCGGTTCCCCGGGTAAATAATAGTTGGTCCTCCTTCCAGTATGCTGGCATCCAAGTCCCAATAAAGGATATATTAAAGGCGGAACATTTTTAAGAACCCTAGGTAGAAGAATCTATGGACATGAATCTGATCCAAGAAGAGGAGTTCAAGGTGGAATAATTCTAAATCAAAGAAATAAAATCTAGTTTGTTTTCTACAGATAGTATTTTGTTCTTGCGATCGCTTCTAATGATATGCTTATCAGATTCTACATGCGTTATGGAATTTACTACTACCATTGGCTATGATAAAGTCATTATAGCTATTTATTAGCCACCCATATATTATGAAATTTTGGGGAGTCACAAGGAAAACATGTTTATGGGGGATGTTTGAATACAAAACATGTTTTTTCATAGAACACACCAAACATACACTACTATAATGGAGGCTTAAAGAATTCAACATGGGCTACTTGACGTGTCTAGTGTTGAAGGATTGGGTGACACCCAACACAACCAATTTGTGTACATTTTATTTATCTCTTTTTCCCTAATTTTTTAGTGTTTAAATGTATTCCTAGGAATAAGTGTACGGTATGAGTTGTAATATTATTTCCAAGTTAAAAGGTAAATACCAATTTTTTTCCTCTGTGTTTGTTTTTTTACAATCACCTCTAGTGATCAACATATGATTCTATGTGTTTTTGTATTAGCCTCTATTAAATACACCTTTTGGGTCACTATCAGGCCATTCTGAAGCTTCATCATTATTTTCCAGCCATTTGGTTATCATTTCCTCACGATATCATGCCCAAACCCCACTGGAGCACCATCCAAGCAATCACTAGCCCAGTGTCGACATTCAACTTTTGCACCAACATGGCCTCCAAAAGTCATAGTATTTCATCATCCATGTCAAATTTTAATACGACGGGGAAAGAACAAGTGGTAATGATAAATATTGATGGCTAATGGGTACTGCCCCCTTCTGGACTGGAGGACCCATGCCCCATGAATGGAAAACATGTTCCCATGGGGGAATACACATCTCCACAATACATATGGGGGACAGTCACCCTGTCCTCAGAATATCTCTAAGGGGGTTACCAACCCCATGTATGTACCGAATGTCTCTCCCCAAACGGGGCCACTCCCAAATTTGGGATTCATCTGGGGGGAGTTTTTTTTGGAGGCAACAACTCATGTAGAAACATTCCTTGGTTGGAAACCAACCCATCCAAACACCGCTTACTTTGTAGATAAGCAGCAGGCGGTGGTAGATTTTTCATGGGTAGCTGAACTACCCACAAACCCTTGGCCATGTTGGTTTGTTTTTGTCTATTTAATGTGATGTAATCCCATGTTTGTATGTGGTGTAATATGTGGTGTGTGTTGTAATCATCCGATGAGATCTGGAGAGGAGAGAAACAAAAGTGACACCCCGTTCTCTTGTGGATGTTGGAAAACAATGTCAAACCACGTAAATCTTGTGTGTTGCTCCATTTGATTCCATTTTTGTGTGTTTTCGGTACCACACACCTCCGCTGTGCCCCAACAAGTGGTATCATAGGCGAGTTAGAGAGAACGGAGTTGAACCAGAGAGACGACGATGATTTTTCCAGTGATTGGAAAATTGAAGTTGGTCAGAAAATTTTTTTGAGGCCAGATCCATGTAGAGGATGACAAGACGAATCCAAAAGTGCAAGCAGCAATGAAAACGGAGTTGAAACGAGCCCGGTAATCTCGGTCAATGTTTGTCATACCTGCGGGTAAATAGTACCCCCATGCCGGAGAAGACTACATTGTTCATGCCACCGGCGACAATTCCAGAAAGATTTCGGCAGGAACTCCAGCGTGCCATGTCAGTGCCATGTCAGCGCCACGTCATCGAGTGATCTAGACCTTTGAACGTGTTTTGACCATATCTCGGTCAATTGGTGTCTGATTTCGGCGATCCAAGAGTCGATTCCAACTATTTTTACCATTCTGGACGCATCCATACTATTAGTTTATAAAAAAATTTATCCATCAATTGGTTTCAGAAGGGTGCGACGTCGACGGTGGTGATCGCGTTTTGCAACAACGACGATAGCTGGTGGAGGAGCACTACCAAGATTTTCGATTGAGAAGTTCGATGGTTGAAACAATTTCGGCTTATAGAAAATCATGGTGAAAGATATTTTGGTGAAGTAGGGATTTATTAGACCGTTTATCGGAGAAAATCCCGAGACAACCAGTGCTGATGATTGGGAAGAGCTCGAGATGCGGGTCGTCAGCACAATTCCATTGTGTTCGGTGAATGAGGTAAAATACTTGGTGTTGAACGAGACCTCACCGAAGGAGATCTGGAGGAAGTTGGAGCAGTGTTATATGGAAAAATCGCTCACCAAAAAGTTTTTCTTAAAGAAGAAATTGTACCAGTTGTGCATGGACGAAGGAACGAACTTGTTGGATGACACCAACGAATTCAAAAAAATCCTAACACAGTTATTGGGGCTCGGTGTGAAGGTTGGAGAGGAAGATAAAGCGCTTCTGGTTTTATGATCCTTACCAAGCTCATTTGATGGGTTTTTGACTGTATTGCTCATGGGGAAGGAGACATTGAAGTTGGATGATGTGACGGCATCACTTTAATATTCAGAGGTATTCTGAAGACCTACAACACATTGAGGTGAGAAAATCATGAGGATGCAAGATGATCAACATGGGAGGAGCCGACATCAGAAGTCAAGAGGTAAAGAATGGCGGCCAAAATCTAGGGGGCGTGATCCTAGAGAAATCACATGTTTCTGGTGCGAAAAAAAGGGTCACTATAAAAGTGATTGTGGGGAGCGCAAATGGTATGTTGCTGGGAAGAAGAAAGTTGAAGAGGAGGATGAGAAAATCATAGAACTATCAGCATATGATGAAGTCTGTGTGACAATGAGAAGTTTTCACTCAGATGGGAGAGTTGATCGGGAAGAAGTGCAGTGTCATTACTGTAAAATATTTGGGCACATGAAGCGGGAATGCCGATTTCTAAAGAGTAAGAACGATCGAACTCTAAATCCAATGGAATACAGATGGGTTTTGGATTCGGGGAGCTCGACACACATATGTACGATGGGAGGTACATTTGATACTATTAACCAGGTGCGATACTCGGTGAGACTTGGTGATGGATCATCATGTGAGGTTCGAGGAGTCGGGATCGTGAAATTAAAGACACCGGATGGAGGAGTTCGTAAACTGGTTGACGTGAAATTCGTTCTGAGGATGAGACAGAACTAGGTATCATTAAGTACGCTTAATTAAAAAGGGATCAAGATTTCCATAGTAGGTGGAGTGTTGGAAGTCTCACATGGGGATGCAGCAATATTTACTGGGAAGTAGTCCCAAGGGTTGTATCATTTGATGGGGACCGCAGTCAGCCCGAGATCTAATGAAGAAAGTGGAAGTTCCACATCATCTGGAATGAATAAGCGTTTTCGATTTGGTGATGATGTTTTCAAAACCTGCAAGGACACTTCAGGTGAAGCTTCTACCCTAAATTGGTCGTGAGGGGAATATTTGTGGGGGCCACTCTAAAACATGGGATTCATCTCAGGAGGAGTTTTTGTTGGCGGCAACAACTCCTGCAGTAGCATTCCTTGGTTGGAAGCCAACCCAGCCAACCCATCCAAACACCGCTGACTTTGTAGATGAGCAGCAGGCGGTGGGAGATTTTTCATGGGTATCTGAACTACCCACCAACCCATGGCCATGGTGGTTTTTTTCGTCTATTTAATGGGATGTAATCCCATGTTTGTATGTGTTGTAATATGTGGTGTGTGTTGTAATCCTCCGAAGAGATCCGGAGAGGAGAGAAATAAAAGTGATGCCATTTTCTCCCATGGATGTAGGAAAACCAAGCTGAACCACGTTAATCTTGTGTGTTTCTCCGTTAGATTCTGTTTTCGTGTGTTTGTTGTACCATGCACCTCCACTACGCCCCAACACATAAATTCCCTACAAACCACCACCACTATCAATGAAACATTCACCATTTCATTATATATTGAAATCTATTATAATGGAAAACATATGTGTCTAATTCGGACACCCAGACAAGAAGATATAAAGCACACACAAAAATTTCCACATCAGAGTATTTATTTTGTAAGTACATGTTGTGTAAGAATTAAGTGATAGGTAGGTGTACTTTTTGACCATCCAGAACATGTGGAGTCGACCTACACGATATGTTTCCATTAGGAAACCTAGTGAGTAGGGCATGTCACTCTATCTGGACATTAATCACCAGTAAATACCTAGTCGTATAGACAACCTAAACTACCTGAGTCCCATCTATGAAAGTTGTAACACAAGGGTTCATTGCAAGACCACCTCAAATAGTCTAGGGATTGGTGACTATCACTGAGTCAGCATATCTCATAACATGGGAGGTCTTAGACTATATCAACATACTTGAGAAACATATCTCAAAATCATAAAACAAAGAGAAATATTAGCGGGATGTGTATATATACCTCGCCTAGAAAATCAAATCCAGATCTATAAAAAATCAATTGCAATGAATTGTGTTGGATTGACACTATACGAGGAGGCCAGGAGATTTGTCTCATGGTGGTTCGGGAGAGGGAGAAGGAGATAATATGAAGAAGAAAGGTCGGCATGGAGATATTAGATCAAGAGATTTATTATGATGAGCTATTTTTGATGAAATAATTAATGTCATCGCAAACATTTATTCTATCAAAAGTATCTATGATTGGTATTAATTTTAGTCACAAATACACCCGAGTCGACGGGCATTTTGCGAAATATGTTGAAGCCTATCAAAAATGCCCACCACGAATATGATTCATGTTGGTCGGTAGGATATTCCTCCCAAACTATTTTCAAGGGATGAAATATTCCACAAAACATAATTATAATTTGTGACAGAATAACACATATGTCACAAATAGTTCATATTTGACGATTATTTGGGATAGGTATTTACCAATCGCAAATTCCCCATCGCAAATAGTTGAAATTCTGGTAGTGGTTTGGTAATTTATCACCTATACACGTCGAGTCACAAATAATTAATATTCAGTGGTCCTTGGAATTACATGTGGGGGTTGTATTCACCTTTTCCTCACAACATACAATCAATTGAATTTCATAAAAAGCATGTATAAGACATTACATACAAATACATCATCAAAAAGAAAAACGTAAAATAACTTTACATTTCATAAATCTCTTCCTATTTATGTGAACCATAGGATAAAGGTACCCCTTTATCAACAATTTTTTAACACTATCAATGGGTCCCCCTTTATCATTGTTTTTTATTAGTTGTGATAAAAGTTAAATTTGACAAAAAATTATAAATAATTAAAAATAATGGATTATAAAATAATTTTAAAAATAATATTAATTAATAATTTTCTAATTATTATCGATAAATATCCATTTAATAACAATTTTAATATATAAAATATCAAAAAAATAGTAAACACTCTAAAATAAGTTGAAAACAAGACTCAAACTTCAAACGACCATAAATTTTGATCTGTGTGTTCTTTTGGGATCAACCACATATCAAATAAAATTATACGATGAGTTCTATGTATTGTTGAAAGGGGGAACCCCATATCATGTTTTTTGAGGCCAAAAGAGGCCAAGAAGTCCTCCAAAACTGAGTTTTTAGTTGGTGTATCCCAATTTGTTACCATTTAGTGGACTTTCAGCCTCATTTAAGGGGGTCTATTTGCACATTTTTAGTGGGGAATGAATTTATTTGCAAGGCTTACATTCATATTGATATTATGGTTTTATAATGTTATTGTTTTTCATAATTTAGTTTTATTTATAATCAAATATATAAAAATATATAGATATTTTTTATATATTCACACATAAATATTTAATTTTATAAATATATATGTAAACATATTTACATGTAAAGTATATTTTTAAATATATAAACCTTATCTAAATAAAAAATAATATCCATTTTATTTAAAATGATAATGTATGAATATTTATATACATATAGAATTAATATATATATTTATATTGTTTGTATATATATAAATATATTTTCTTATGTATTGATGAATACATATATATTATTATATATATTATAATGTATGTATATAAATATTATTATATAATATATGTAAAAAAATATAAATATGTATAATTATATTTATAGATGAATACATTAGTGTATATCTATATGTATGTATTTATAAACACAAACACTGAAAAATATATTTTATATGTGTATTTAAATAAATATATATATATATGGATAAAAAATGGAATTAAATAAATATAAATATATAGATATAACATAAAATAAAAAACAAAACAATGGAGGCAGGTGGAAGAGGCATAGGCGCACGAGGGAGAGGTCAATGTTTTGAATCCCTGGATAAGAAATGGTGTGCACAGGTGGGTGAATTAGGCCATAGATCTATTAAAATAGGGGGAGCATCATAGTGGTATTAAAGGGATGGGTTGGGGTAATCATAGCGTTGTTGAAAGGTGGGATCGAGCGTTGTTAAAAGGGGGTGGCTCTACCATCTGTTTTACAGATTTTTATAAAAACATATTTTTTTACTTTTATTAGTGCTAAAAAAAGAGCTGATAAAGATCCCTTTTATGGGGGCTATTTTTTAGAACTGTTAAGAGTGACCCCCTTCTATCAGTTCTTTGATTATCATCTCTTTTTTAGCACTGATAAAGCATTATTATAGTTGATAAAACCCTATTTTTAAGTAGTGTTAGAGGAGTAAGGTCATCCTATATGAAGAATAAGTCGCAAAAATTAACAAATGGTCCTACATTGTAGTGTTAAAACACTAACCTGTTAAAAATCTATGCATCGTTGATTTTTGGTTCTTAGTCATCTGGCCATGAATCAATTACCGCTCCCCCATTTCAATGTCGCCTCCACCAAAAAATTGATTCTTGTGGAAGAAAATATTAATTATCCAAATAGGGTTCATGGAAAAAAATGGGAAACCCTATAGGAGATCAATAAGAACATGTGTATACACATACACACACAAACACTAACAATCGAACTCTAAACCAATCAGAAATTAAATTAAAAGACTCAATAAATCTCGGTATGTGTCTCAAATACTGAACATAAAGATTATACATCAACTAGGGAAAACACTCCATTACATATAGAAGAACAGTGCTGGAATTTCAGTATTAGCTTCCATTAGGAATATACCATAATCCATACTCCCGAGATAAATATTTATTTATTCAATAATTTTTTAATATCCCTTAAAATCAAACATCCGTGGAATTCCACAAAAAATCATCCCAAGGTTAAAAGCCATTTTCTGAATTCAATAGAGTGATAAAAATATTATGGTTGATGTGTAGGGTAAATTTACCATTTTACCAATTTTATGAGACCTGAGACTTCTATACTAAAAATTAATTTTTCACTTGAGGAAAAATTATGTTGTTTGCATCCTCCTAACCATTAATGCTTGTTTCCCTCCAAAACAAAATTACTAGATCTGTTAATCCAAAAATGTGACATCCCACCCCAGATACAATTAAATGGTGCTTGAGCTCTTGATCATCATTAAATCTATCGCACCTTACCATGCGTAAGAGACTGCCAACTAGTAGAGAGAGTCCAAGGTGTCACAATGGGGAGATTATACCCTCATGGTCAAAGTATCATAGTAGTGAAATGAATTGATAAATAGTATAATAATAACAAATAATTTACAGAGGAAGGTGAAGAATCAAAATGTAATAAATAATAAAAATCAAAAATACCCATCATCATATAAAAAATGATTTAATTCCATGTATCTAACAAAAGTAAATAGTATGGTATGGTAGTAGAAATGAAATATGGTGTAAGTGTCAAATGAATAAAAAGGACAAAAATATTATCTCCAATAGAATCACTAGCCATAGATTAGTTATGTGCATACCTTCTCCCATGATCTCATCAAATCAATCATCAACCATTGGGTGATTGCCAATGTCCCAACCTACATCCACATAGTCTTCCCGGGTACCATCGATTGCCTGGATAGGGTGTGAGATAAACTCATTTTAGGGGCAATGCATGGTGAAACTGGCATTAGACTAACAAGACATATTATAAAACATATAAATTTTGGTGGATAAATACTAAACCACCTACCTTATGCCTCTATAGGTGAACCCATCCTGTATTAGCCCTTGTTTTGGTCTAGATCTGAAGAAAAAAGAAAAAAAGACGAATTTTCTAGAAATAGGACTTATGAGCCTCTATCAAAATAACTCTTTCAATAAGAAGGAAAACAAATAATGTTGAAATATTAATAGAGAACTCACCATCACTCATCCAATGAGGAAATTAGAAGTCAAATTATATTATAGATGGAAGATTTATCCATGATCCTAAGTTTATGAGGGGATGATATAGAATGGGATAAAGAAGTTGGTTGTCTTCTGTAATGATGAAAAGAAAATTGGGATTTAGGTTTTTTTAATTTCAAGGTTGAAATGGTAATTTTTTCAAAATTTCATGGGTTTCATAGTTTGGATGCATGCTTGGTAAATCTGTGCACAAACTGTGTGCCATGAACTATCTCAAAACCACCCTCGCATGGTTCATGTGCATGGTTTGGGAAACCATGAACAAACCATGCTATTTCCCCCTTTTAAAAAAAATCCCGCCATACAGACATGTTCCCTAGGTATTGCGATTAGGAAAAACTACGTGGTCAAATATTACTCACTAAAACACCCAGCAGAGTTAGGAGAAACCATGTTGACTGGGTAGCCCGATTTCTACTAACTATATGGTCCAGGGATTTCTTCCATTTGCTGGGGTTCTAGGCTTATACAAAATCCCAAATACTCTTTTTTCCTTCATATCCTCACAACACATTGATCTTAGGCTATATTTAAGGAATTGAACTGAAAATTAAAGGATTCATATCTCTTAGATATATAGGGTTCCTACTGTCTTCCCACCTCAAAGGAACTTTCCCCATCATTACCCTTCCAAGGGCCATAAAACGTAGTATGAGAATAACTCCATCCACTGAGCTTGTATTTTAGCCTCCTACTCCAAGGTATTTTCTTCTATGGAGTCATGTGTCTATAGTAAATGTACTAATCTGACAGTGAGGCCCTGGAGATCCTTCGTTCAATAATCAATGATGTGTTTGGCATACACCTGGAAAGAATCATCAACATCGATATCAATATCCTTAGGATCAAATGTATGAGACTGATCAAAATGATAATGGTGATGTTGCGATATGAGGAAGACATTGTGCATGACCCGGTACCTGTGAGGTAACAATAATCAATAGGATAACCTCATGACTCTATCCAAAATCTCAAATGGCCTGACATAACGAGGTTACATCTTCACTTTCCTCTATATCTGTCTATGACCATGTCTGGGTTATACATGTAGGGATACATGATCCTTGAACTCAAAATACAGAGGCCATCTATGGTGATCGGTTTATGATTTTTACCTAGACTAACCTTTAGGCATACATTTTCTGATCTACTGAACCTGTTCTAAAGTCTCCTGTTGGAGAAGAGGATCCAGTAGCACTCCCACCCCTACCTCTATCCAGTATAAAGGTTAATTGAATGAACTGTCATACAAGACCTCATACATATCTATATGAATCATTTCCTGAAATCTATTATTGTAGGAAAACTCAACAAGAGGGATATGCTTCTCCCAAAAACCATTGTAATCAAGGACGCAAGGTAAAATCATATGATCTAAAACATTTTTAGTCTGTTATAACTCATAATTAGTCTGAGGGTGAAAGTTTTTTCTCATAATCACATGTGTACCCAAATCTCTATGTAACCATTTCCATAACCTCGATGTAAAATGAGGGTATCTATCTAAAAAAATAGTATAAGTGACCTCAAATAACTATATAATCTCATGGACATAAAATCTCCCCATCTAATGAAATAACAAATTCTCTTGGATAGGTAAAAAGTGGGTACCCTTTTTAGTCAATCTATGACTATGAAAATGGTATTTCTACCTCTAGGCGACCTCAATAACCTAACCAGAAAATCCATTGCATCATATTCCCATTTCCATTTTGGGGCCTATAATGGTAATATCAAGTCAGTGGGCCACTAGTTTTCCAACTTCACCCACTAAAAGGTAGAACACCTAGTGATAAAATATGTAATCTGATGTTTCATCCTAATACACCAATACTGACGGTTCATATCTTGATACATCTTAGAGATACCTAGGTGAACTGGCCACTAAAAGGCATGTTACTCTAACATTATCTCCTCTCTCATATCTATAGAAACTCAGACACACCCATGTATAAAAGATATTTCTTCACTATCTATAGAAAAATTTGGAGGAGGGTCCTCACCATAAATACTCTCTCATTTGACCAAGCATTTATGGTTTGAGAACTACCTCATCCTCACTCTATTCAAAAGTGAAGAGGTCACTGAATGTATTGAAAGTGTATATTTTCCATGAAAGTCCTAAACATTTATGTGCATCTCAAAAAATTGGGACATAAGCTACCACTCACTACTGGCCTCTTGAACTATCTGAATATAGTTCCTCCATCTCATAGAATCAACAACAACATTGTGTTTCCTGGTCATATTGGCAAGCTCTAAGTCAAAGCACTATAGGTATTCAACACACCATCATTTCTTGAGATTCATTTCATATTGTTTAAAAATATATTTGAGTATTTTGTGGTTTTTATACACCACAATGATAATTACCAGCAAGTACTTCCTGAAAACTCTCAAAGCATGGACTACATTTACTAACTCGAGATCCTATTTCGGGAAACTAAACTCGTGAGGTCTCAATTGGAAAGATCTGTACGTAATGAATCAATATTCCAACATCAAAACTAATCCTATCCCAATACATGATGCACAAAAATACACAATAATTTTTCTTCCATATCTCATAAAATCAAGATCAACACTGACATAAGTCTTTCTTTTATCTCCTAAAAGGCATCCTCCAAAACTTCAGACCATATAAACAAGACACCCTTCCCAGTCAATCTCATAAGAGATGCTTCTAAGAGTGAGTAACCCTATATGAAATGCATGTAAGAAGCATCTATCCCTAAGAAAATAGGTATTTCAAAGACATTATCGGGATGCTCCCATGTAACTAGAGAACTCACATTCTCTAGTTTAATTGATACTCTTTCCTACGAGATAAATTGAACAATGAAGTAAACCTTGTCGATCCAGAAGTGGAATTTAACAATCTTAGAATATCTCAAGTGATCTATCATTGTATTCAAAATGATATAAAGATGTTTTAAATGGTCATTTTGATTGTGAGAATACACCAAGATATAGCCCACAGAAAAATGTAATTCATATAGGGGTGGAAAACTATATTCATCAAATAAATGAAAATAGTAGGCATGTTCATGAAATAGAACAGCATAACCAGATACTCATATAAACATTACCTACATTGAAATTTTTGTCGAGGTATATCTAAAGGTCTAAAATGAAACTGGGGATATGATAACCTAAAATAAATTTTAAATAATACTATCTCTTCTTAGAGATGGTCGAAGATATCATCTATATGAGGAAAGGGATAACAATTCTTTATATTAAACTGATTCAACTTCTGATAATCCATCCAAAGACTTAGGGTTCCATCCACCTTCTTGGTGAAAAGGATTGGTGAACCCTAAGGGTAACTATTAGGATGTATAAAAACCTTTCCCTCTAAATACTCTTGTTACCTTTTGATCCCCTTTAATATAATAGTATCCATCTTGTATGGAGGAATGGATACTTGTGTAGTTCAAGGAACTAGATCAATAAAAAATTCTATATATCACATAGGAGTATGTCCATAGAATTCATCAGGGAATAAATCTCTGAAATAATAAACTATGGGAGGGAAATAAACTTGATGTAGTCCCTGATCATCTATATAAAGAACACTAATCTGGGATGTCACTCTACCTATCCAAAGAAGCTATGTTCCATTTCATTCTTCTTGGACATCCTGGTCACCCTTTGGATTATAAGTACTTCCCTATGTTGATGTGAACAACACCCTCCATTGATCACAATCCATATAAGAAATATAGGGGACCAACCAGTCCATTCCTTGAGTAACATCGAATCCTTCCATCTCAAGGATGAAAAGTTCTCATAAGAAACCTTGGTTTCACACCTCAAGGGATCATTCCTTTCATTGTTTTACACTCTATGAATGTATATGCAAAGGGGTGTCAAGCATCATCATGCAGCAGAAGTACTCAATACCAAGCCCAAGTCTATCCACAATATCCACAGAGATAAAAGAGTGCAATGTACCCATGTAAAATAATTTTGATACAATAGTTGAGGTTACTATAATATTACCACTAATGGTGGATGTTTGAGAAGCCTACTCCTTTGGTATAGGTTTCACTGAATAAAGCTGGTCGGATCCATGTACCTATGCATCAACATGACTACCCTGAATGGGTTTGCTCTGCTAGAACTATGTATCTAAATCCTGGATACCTCATCCTTGAACTAATCCATTTTAAGTAAGTTTGGTAGTACTCTACCTACCTGCCTAGTGAGGTTCTCCTAATCCAACTCCTAAAGGTGGATCTGAAATGGATCCTCTCCTACTGGAAATATGTGATAAGGTCCTTAAAAAATACAGAATATTCCCTAATATACTACATACATGGAACTTAATGGGGTCTCTAGGACACTGAGGTTTCTTATTCCTAGGTTTCTCATACATTTGACATATCACATAACTCTCATTGAGTTTCACCAAGTTGTCACTACTAAAACACATAGTCTCAAAGCATCCCTTTATACCACTAGTCGAACCAGTAACCTATCTCAGATCTGAACTTCCTTGGCTCACACCCATAATCTTCCCTAAGGTTATACATGGTGATGAAAGGCTAGGTCAATATATTTTACATGGTATTTATCCAAAAAACATTTAGTTGACAAAAAACTGGATGCATAATCCCATCCCTAAATCGGATCTCCTTTTCTAGATCATCATCAATATAGATATGCGCAAAGCACTGAAGATATTTAAAATGAGTTTAGTAGTCCATAACAGATATAAAATCATACTTCATGTATATAAACTCTATATCAAGATCATACCCCGAGGTCTTAGAAAAAAATATTCATTGAAGCTAGATTGTTAATCCCTCAAATTATTTCTCGTTACTGGCTTATCTAGTTCATAATATCCCAGAAATGTTAGGAAGATCCTAGAAGAATATAATTATTAAGATTTAATATCTTCTAAGAATGTGTCTCTAGTTTTTAAAATATATATAATGCTATCTTCATCCATAAATGTAGATCCTAAGGGCCACCACCCCCTATAAAAGTTGGTGGATGATGCTGCTAAAAATCCTACATCAACTCTCCCATAGAAGGGGTAAATGTTGGAGCTCGTTGTATAGTCTATATAAGTAAAAACCTCTGATTGAAAATAAAAATCATCCCCTAAATCAAGGATAATAGGTCATTCCATAGGTGTCACTACTAGAGGCATCAATGTTGGATCAAATCCCAGCACCACTGTAGCATGGTCATTACAACCCTCTCATTGATTGATTATAGGATGTCATGGTGGCATAGCTATTTAAATTATAAAAACACACCTAAGATATGTTTGGAAAATAGTAAATATCACAAATACATCAATATGATATGTAAAAGACATCCTATTTTAAAAAACACATCTATGTCTACTCTTAGAGCTAGGTATGGGTAATAAGAACACTTATATAAAACATAAGAGATTCTACCTACTTCCCACTACTAAGGCTGAGCCTAGTTCATGATCTGTGTTATAGGTCAAAGGTCCTTGTATATAGAGTTTAAATTTAAATTTATAGAGGAAAACATATATTTTATTTCAATTTTCATCCCTATTTAATGGTGGCTAGTTTATTTTAGAAATCAATTTCATTTAATTTCATTCTCCTTTATATAGAATTTCTCTTTAAAAATTTTAACTATATGGATTGTCACATCCAATTTATAAGGGTAAATAAGCCATTAAATTAAGATGTGTAATAAATTAAATAAAAACCACTCACTTATCAAGTCCCTACATGAAATGTTATCACACTTAATTGATATAGAAATTAGAACAAAAACATTTTTTCAGTAATGCATGTTGTATGTAAACATGACATGGCATAATGCATGACATATAAATCCTATATGGAACCTAAAATGAAGCATGATCATTCTTACTTGTCATATTGGTCCAAGGAAAAAATATAAACCTCATTCATAAAATTAAACATCGCACATCATGTGTGTGACACAATGGTGAAATAAAGGAAACTAAAATAAGCATAAACCAGATCATAATGTCCCACCCCCTGTAATTGTTTCCCTGTATGTTGGTTAGCTACTCCCAGCCACAAATCCTTGCCAAATTTCAAAAAATACCTAATATCCTATATAATATTCCCAAATGATAATACAGAATCACAAAAAGCTCTAATACCACATTGTGATGCCTCGACCCAGATTCCACTAAACGACACCCTTAGCTAATGAGACACATTGCATCAAGTGTGCCTCCCCATATGCCGGAGGCAACTAAATAGTAGCAAGGGTCCAAGGTGGTATAGTAGAGATACTGTAGAATAATTATCAAAGTATATCAATAGTGAAAATAATAGATAAATAATGGAATAATAATAATAACTGACATCGAAAGGTAAAGCATCCAAATGTAATAAATAACCACAATCAAAAATATCCACCATCATATACAAATTGATGTAATGTCATGTATCTAACAAGAGTAAATAGACAAGAATGAGTGCAGTAATTTAATACGATACACATTTTAAAAGAATAACAAGACCAAAAAGGCTATATCTAATATCATCTGGAGCCATAGCTCGGTCTTGTTCCTCCTTTCTCCCATTCTATAATCAAATCATGTATCAACCACTAGGAAATTATGTGATGAGCCAAACTTTTATCAATGAAATTTACCTTATTATAATTATGTTATATGTTATAAAATACATAATTAATATTTATATCCAATTAAAAAAATTATTCTCATAAATTGAGAATGAAATAAGTATTATTCATAGAAATTAAATAACCTATACTAATGGAATAATACTTTTACCCTTGTAATAATAACACGGTCATTAGAAATAGTAATCCAGCGAGTATAATATTAACATCGATTATGAAAGTATAAATAAAATTTAGGAATCTAATATATGAAAATATGATATAATTATATCATACAATAAGTAAATAAATGTTTTAAAATTGATAAATTAAGTGTTGCTATTTTTTTGACACATAAATGATGATATATAATTATTTATTTAATATAACAATTTAAAGGAAAATTTATTTTTTAAAAAAGATTTATAAATTAATATTTTTCTTTCTTCTGATTTTAATGTTAGTTTATGAGACCATAATTAATTTTCAACGTGTTGTAAAATCGATTATAATATTAAAATTGGTATTTTTTAATAAATTGCCATTTTAATTAAAAAAATCGCATATTTAGAAAATTATTTTCCTAAAATGGTGACCATTTTTTAATTCTATAAATTGATAAATGGTTAGGATTAATTTTAGGTATTTTTCTCAAATATTTGAATTTTTGGTGACTAGTGAAATATTATAATTTACGATATGTGCTAAATACATGAATTTTTGAGTCAAGGATGATGTATGAATGATGTAATACCATAATATCATACTATTATTCATTATTTAATATATTTAGTGATAATTTTTAATACTATTGATAGTCTTGATCAAAAATAATAAAATAATTAATATAATAATAATAAACGCCCCTATCCTCCCCTACAAATACCACCTATTCTCCTCACACCACCAAAGTCATTAATCATGTCCAAATTCACCAAATAATATTCTCAAGCCACTCCCACATATCCTAGATATTTTTTTCTCAACAAAAGTCCAAACCAAAGTTTCGTAAGGAGTTTCTCAAGGAGAATAAATTCAAGAGGGAATATCATTTTTCATTCCTATTTAATTTTATTTAATTTTTTTAATTATCATTTCCTCTCCTTACCACATACATCCAAACATTAATGATAACTAAAGTTTCTTATATATGCTATAATTTTATTATTTTAATGGAATATCCATCGTAAAATCCCTTCTCCTCTCCCATTTAGTCTAAAAATGAAATCATCATCCGTGATGCGTCGATTTACTGCCATCATTGATGATGCATTTCCATTTTCCATTACTGTTTTCATGGATGGAAATAAAACCTTTATTATGGTTAAAAATCATTTTATTATAAATATTATATGTTATATAATCTTCTAGAACCAATATATAAGAATGATATTAAATAAAATGGAATAAGTTCATGATGATGGTAAAAACCGCAAAAAATAAATTAAATCATTTTCACTCATGTTTTCTATAATGAATCATCCTCATACCATATAACGAAATTATATATAATAATATAAACTTATTTATGTTCATTAATAATATATAATTTAAATTCTATAGAATTATACCTATTTTACTTGAACGTCCATACTTGTATATAAGTGAACCGATCATCAAAACCAAGAAAACAAACACACACAGAATGATGAAATTGAACTATATATCTCCCCAAAATGACAAATAATGAACATAATAAAATAATTATAAATAAAATACATGTATAAGAGGTTATGGATTTAATAATTAATTAATATAAATTTATTGTCTCTGATATTAAAGAGAATAATGCATTTATACATAAGGTATGGGTATTTCTTGTACCCAACTCATTTTCTTTGGGTTATTCCTAATTCATTTTATATTTTAGTGTAAATGATCTTTTAATATTACAAAAACATAATATCAATGTCAGTAACTTTTATTTTCAAGGATAAACTTGTTTCCAATTTTATTCTAGAAAAAATACAATGATTTTCCAAAAGAACTCTTCTTTCCAAAGTATATTTTCACTCCTCTTGAGTTGTTTCATCTTCGCTCAAGAATGTTGAATCTTATACCAAATATGTTTTTAAATTTTCATTTGATAACCCCATTTTTATTCATAATTGATGAAATCCTCATAAAACCCATTCCTTTACATGGTTTTCATCATGAATTTTATTAATATAAGATCTATGTGGCATACATGACTATGTGAATGTTATGATGTGTCAAGTGTGCTTAGAATTATGTAGCGCTCCAATTCATTTGGTAATTCAATGTAATGTATCTCATGATATGATGTTAAATATTCATGAACATGATTCTATATTTGGTCAAAAATATGATTTTATTATTATTTACTTATGTTATGTGTGGACATGAGGCTAGCATTTCTCACACCTAGGTGTGGTATTTGACAAATAAGACTTGAAATTTCATTTTTATGCATTGACACACTACATTCCTTTATCCAATGCTTCATATCATGTCTACGATGATGATATTATTATTTTATTATGATGATTATTATTATTCTCACCCATGTTATATTGATTCATTTCCTTATCAATCCTCTTACTAGGATTTTTGAACACCCCTTTCTTTGATGTATATCCTCAGGTGACTACATGAACTATGGATATTGTGAGCATTATAAGGATAATGAATATGATTTTAAATAAATTTTTATTTTTTATTATGAATAATAGATGTACAGTCCTAATTTTCCCAATATGATAAACCTTTGTATCATGTTTTTGTTACACTATTATGTTGTTTATCTTTAAAATTATGAAATTTTTTTGTAAGAAAAATTGGGTCATTATAATTGCTTTTAGAGAATGGTTTAGTTAATTTGTTAATTATGATTAGATAATATTAGTGAAAATCCTTAGTATGAGACTAAGTATATGTATGAATGCATGAAGCTTTGTTTTAGGAAAATTCTAAATATTGGAATCCCATAAGATATGCCTTTAGAGTTAATTGTATAAAGGAATACATTCTTCATGACTTGTTGACTTAGGTTTTGTTAAAACGTTTTCTATTTTAGAAAATGTGGGGAACTAAAATAAAACAGGAAAAAATAGGGTGAGGGACAATGCATCAAATGCCTAAAATACATCCCCAATGCCTTGGGATGTGGAGTTCAAAATTTCATGGGGATTATTAGCCATAAATCTTAGGCTATTAATAATAACATAAATAATGTGGAATGTCCACCTTCACCTAAGAGGGTAAAACTAGCTATCAAATATCTTATATATAAATTACCACTAACATTTAGTGGATCTTCTAATCTAATTGTTGAGGAATAGTGGGTTAACTCAATGGAGAAGATCTATTATAGGCTCCACTGTTCTAATTAAGAGAAGGTGACTCTAGCTGTCTATAATTTAAATTGAGTGGTTGATCAATGGTGGGTGTTGATTAATAACACCAATATGAAGGATTAATTTGAAGATATGGAGTGGTAATACATTAAGAAAATAGTTCTTAACATGTGTTTCCCTTAAAATTTTTATACAATGTTGGAGAGAGAATTCATAGAACTAAATAAAGGAAAGTGAATATGTCATGGATTAAAAATAAAACATCACATGTTGTTCAAGGTATGCCTTAGGTATTTTATCAACAATGATAGAAAAATAGTGAGTTATTGACTGGTTTAAAACCAAACCTTCAAAAGGCTCTAGCTATTCGAGACATTTGGAGTTTTGAACAAGTTGTTCGATGTACTCTAAAAGTTGAGATATAGTCTGGAGAATGGTACCACTAATATGGAGATATAAAATGAAATATGGCATTTCAAGCTTGAGAGTATAATGAAAAATGTGGAAATATAGCTCAACATCTCACAAGCCAAAAATATGGGATGAAGCATCAAGGAAACTGCCTCAATAAGACAAGGAAATGATATAAGTTTGGAATACAAGACCTCCAATATTATGAATGTCGAAGAAATGTGAATAATATGGCTAATATGATTGAGAAAAAGAGATAACCACCCATGGTTCAATGCTTTAACTCTAGGGAGAAAGGGAACTATTCAAGCTAGTGAATTAAACCTTGAGTCCTTAAGGATAATCGGTGTCAGTAGCCACCAAATCCAAAGGATAAAGGGAATGTGTATGCCATCACTACTGCTCAAGTGGATCAAGAAAATTAATTCATACAAGGTACACTTAATATTAACTCAATAATATAAAAATTCTTATTTGATTCATGTTATATGTATTCATTTATATCTTAAGAGTTTTCTAAACCTATTGAATCAAAGACCAAAATCCTTAAAATAGATATATTCATAAAAAAACCTAGTGGAGCGATCCTTGAAACCCATGTGATGGACTCTTCTCCTATTAGCATATGTGGGAAGATTCATTCAGTGATTCTTGTGATGCTTCCCTTGGGGAAATTTGAATCTATAGTGGGCATGGATTAGATCTCATTATATAGATAACATATCATCTTTTTGGAAAAAGAAATATCTTTTCAAATTCATAAACATCCCATGATCCTCTATAAATGCAACTAATACCATGAATCTTCTTTGTAAAATCCCTCATATGTGTGGGTGTTTATTCCCTATGATGAAGCATACCTTTCTCGAATGTTTGAGTCCAAAGAACGTAACAACATAGAATAAATTCTCATTTTGAGGGAGTAAAATGATGTATTTCTTGAATTTTTACCTTGAATTACCTCATATCATTAGGTAAATATCTCAATAAAACTCATACACTGAGCTACTCTTAACTTAAAATGTCTATATAGGATGTCCTCTATAGAACTTGATGAGTTAAAGAAGCAGCTTCAAGAAAATTTGGACAAAGGGTTCATACACCATTGTGAATCGCCTTGGGTGAACAAACTCTTTTTTAGAAGAAAAAAGATGGATCAATGAGGATGTGTATCAATTATTGGGAACTCAACAAGATCACCATAATGAAAATGTATCCTCTTCCAAGGACTGATGACTTGTTTGATCAACTATGAGGATCTTAGTACTTATGAAAGGATGATCTTCATTTTGGATATCTTCATCTTAATGTGAAGACGAATGATATTCAGAAGACTGATTCTCGTAAAGGGAATGATCACTATCAGTTCCAATTAATTCCCTTAAAAATTACTAATACCCATATGATCTTCATGGATTTGATAAATATAGTATTTAAATCCCACATCGACCACTTTATGGTAGTATTTATCAATTATATTCTCATCTACTTCTTGAGAAAGGAGAAACATGATGAACATCTATGGATTGAGTTGGTGACATTAATGAATAAAAAATTATAATATATGTTCTGAATGTTTGACTTTTGGATGCAGAAAGTTACATTCTTGGGACATGTGATCTCAAGTGATGGAATTTCTATAGACCCTTCAAAAATAAAGGGAATTTAGGAGTGGATCATAACCACTATTGTCATTAAAATCGATATTTTTCTGGGATTAGAAGAGTAATATCAACGTTTTGTGTGACATTTCTCAGGATTTTCATTCCCACTAACTATGTTAATAATGAAAGAGGTAACATATGACTGAATGTAAGAATCTGAGTAAAGTATCAAGGAGATAAAGAAAAAGGTGGATCATGACACATGTAATCACATTACCAGTAAGTATAGGAAGTTTTTATATATACAGTGATTCTATAAACAAAGGTCTAGGTTTTTTACACATTCATAATGATAATGTGATAGCCTATGCCTCACAACAGTTGAATATCAATGATCATAACTACCCGACACATGATCTTGAGGTAGAAACTATGTTTTTTTCTTGAAAATATATTGGCACTACCTCTATGGTGAAAAGTGTGACATATATAATGATCAATGGTGTCAAAATTATATATTAAAATATAAGTAACTCAATATTCATCAAAGGAGATGGTTTTATCTAATCAAGTACTACAATGGCTCTATTAAGTACCATTTCAGGAAGACAAACAAGGTATTTGATGCTATTAGAAGAAAAGAACCTACTAATATATCCATGTTGTAGATTGAGAAAGTCCCTATCATCATGTATATAAGAAGGATATATTTTTAAATCATAGTAGTAGTGAATAAATACTACCTTGTCAAAATTATTTCCCAACCATCTATCCAAGGGAAGATCAAGGAGGCATAAAGGGATGATCTAGAGATTTCAAAAAAGGTGAATGAAATGAAGGATGAGAATTTGAAATACTTCCATATCGATGATGATGGTGTGATTTGGTTTGGAATGAGGATATGTGTGCTATCATCACCTTATATAAAGAAGTATATATTGGATAACACACATAGATCACCGTTCTCTATCCATCATGGAAGTTCCAAGATGTACCATGATCTCAAAGAACACTTCTGGTAGGATAACATAATGAAGGAGATTGTGTAATATATCTTAAGGTACATGGTATTTCATCAAGTTAAAGTATAGAAACATAAGTACAAAGGGGTGATGAAATCATTTCCTATTACCATTTGGAAATGGGAGAATGTCACTATAGACTTTGACACTGGTCTCCCAAAGAAATCCAAAGCAAACAATGTGATATGGGTTGTGATGGATTGACTCCCAAAACAACCAAATTTATTTATATTTGGGAAGATCTCTCTCTTTAATAAATTTCCTAGATAAATGTGAAGGATGTGGTGTTGTATCATGGGGTTCCTCTTTCAATAATCCCGAATCATGATCCAAGGATCACATCTATATTCTGGAGAATTATTCAACCTGATTTGAGTAATGAATTAAATTTCATCATGGCCAATCACCCCCAAACTAATGGCCAATCTGAAAGGACTATTCAAATGCTTGAAGAAATTCTAAGAGCTGAATCAATGGAATTAAATAGTGTATGGGATCATCATCTCCCGTTGGTTTATTTCTCATACAACACCAGCTTCAACTCGAGTATTTAAATGGCTCCATATAACGTTTAATATGGAATGTGATGTATAAATCTAACATGTTGGAATGTGTTTGGATAAAAAAATATACTAAGACATGATCTCTTACAAGGTATGATATTGAAGGTTTAAGCTATCCAAAAATATATCAATGCTTCTTAGAGTAAAAAAAAGAGCTTTGGTGACAACCGATGAAGGGCCTTGGAGTTTGATGTTAGAGACAAATTCTTCCATCAAATATAACCCTAGAAAAGAGTCATGTAGTTTTTAAATAAAGGGAATCTTATCCCAAGGTACATTGGCCCCTTTGAAATACTTGATTTCAAAAGATCAGTGGAATATCGACTTGAACTTCCCCCAAGTCTGGCTTAAGTACATGATGTGTTCCATATATCACTCCTAACGAATTAAATATCTAACCCTTCACATGCACTGAATCTGTAGGTGGTACAATATGATACCAACCTCTTGTATAAATATTATCTAGTAAAGATCTTGGACAAAATATATAAAGTCTTATATAGCAAAAAAACTCAACTTGTCAAATTTTTTTGGATGAACCATAAGTATGAAGAAGAAACTTGGAAACTCGGGGAAACAATGAAGGTGAAATACCCTCTACTGTTTATGTGAAATGAAATATCCAGGGTAAAATTTCAATGAAATTTATCTTCTTATAATTATTTTATATGTTATAAAACACATAAATAACATATAAAACCTAATAAAAACATTGTTATGATACATTAAGAATGAAATAAGTGGTATTCATATAGATTAAGGAACATATACCAATGGAATAATAACATGACCCTTACAATAGCAACATGACCATTAGGAATAGTATTCTAGACAATAGAACAAAATTCTCACTTAAGAATGTATACAAAAAATTTAGGCATATTATAAATGAAAATATGATATAATTATTTCATAATAAAAGTAAATAAATGTTTTAAAATTTGATAAATTAAGTGTTGGAATTTTTGTAAAACATAATTGTTTATTTACTATTTTATAATTAATATAATGATTTAAAAGAAAAAATAATTTCATAAAATATATTCATAAATAAATATATATTTTTCTTATGATTATAATACTATTTTATGAGACCTTAATTAATTTATCATATTGTTGTAAAATCGATTATAATATTAAATTTAGTATTTTTTAAATAAATGATGACTTTATTTAAAAAAATAAATTTCTCATATTTAGAAAAAAAATCATAAAATATATTCCTTATTTAATTCTACACATCCAGAAATGGTTAGGGTTAATTTTTGGCATTTTTCTAAAATATTTGAATTTTTAGTGAATAGTGAAATACAATAATTTACAATATAAGAAAAATACATAAATTTTTTAGTCATGGAAGATGTATGGATAATTTAATCCCATTATATCAAACTATACTTTATTATTTAATATATTTAGTAACAATATTCAACACTATTGATAGTCTTCGTCCAAAATAATAAAATAATGAATGTAATAATTAAAAACACCCCTCTCATCCTCTATAAATACCACCCCTCACCACCACTTCTCCTCACACCTCTAGATCCTTGAAAGTTGTCCAAATTCTACCCAATACTCTTAAAAATCCTCTCCGTCACATCAAATAGCTTCTAGTATAAAAAAAAAGACAAAACCTATTTTCCTAAAGTAGGTTCTCAATGGGAACAAATTCAAGAGGTAAAATCCTCTTTCATTCTCTTTTAATTTCTTTTAATTTATTTTTATTTTCTTATTCTCTCCTTACCTCCAATATCCAAAAAATCATGATATCTTCATTATATTATATATAATGTAGTTTTATTTTTTTAATTTAATATTTTTCATCAATCCCCTACTCCTCTCCCTTTTATTTTAAAATTGAAATCATCATCTGTGATGTGTTGATTTATCGCCATCATGGATGATGCCTTTTGATTTTCCATTATCTCCTTCAAGTCTGGTCATAATACCATTATCATGGTTAAATAATATTTTATTATACATATTATAATTTATATAATATTTTGGTACCAATATATAAATAGGATATTAAATAAAATGATATAAGTTCTTAATGGTTGTAGAAAACACAAAAATAAATCAAATCATTTTAATTAACATTTTATCTAATGAATCATTTTAATACCATATAAAAAATGATATATTAGATCATTTCAAATTATGTAATCTCATTAATAACATATAATTTCAATTTTGGAGAATTACTCCCATTTTACAAGAACTTCTATATTTATATACAAGAAAACCGATTGTAAAAACCTAGAAAATGAATGCATGAGGAATAATTAAATTGAACTATATACCTTAGAAAAATTTCCATAAATGAAATTAATAAAATTATAATTAAAAAATAAATGTATTATAGGTTATGGATTTAGTAATTAATTAATCTAATTTGATTTTCCTAGATATTAATGTAAAAAAATAGTTAGATATAAGGTAAGTGGATTTCTCAAACCCAACTCATTTTCATTGGCTTATTCATCTTTCCTTCTAAATTTCATTAGGGATGCTCTTTTAATGTTCCTAAAACATACTTTCATTGTTCATTCCATTTATTTTTAATAATATACATGAATCTAATCTCATTTTATGACAAATAAAATGATTTCCCAAATGAACTCTTCTTTCCAAAGCATATTTTGACTAATTATTAGTTGTTTCTTCTTCACTCAAGAATGATGAATCTCATAGCAAATATGTTTTTCTATTTTCATTTTGGAACCCCTAGTTTATTCATGTTTGATGAAATAATTATGAAACCCATTCATTTACATGGTTTACTTCATGACTTTTACTTATATGTGTTCTATGTGGAATATATGATTATGTAAATTTTATAATGTGATTGGTGCACCCAGAATTATATAGTCCTCCAATTCATAGGGTAATTTTATGTATCTCGTGAGATCATGTGAAATATGTGTGGATGAAAATATATATTTTTTCACAATGATGATGTTATGATGATGCACTTATTTTATGTGTGTACATGATGCTGGATTTCTTCATAACTATGTGTGGTATTTTTCCACTAAGACATGATGTTTCATTTTTATGCATTGCTACTTTCCATGCCTTTATCTAATTATTCCTATTATTATTATGATTATGAACCTATGATTATGATATGATGATGATAATTTTTCTCACCCATATTATATTTATTCATGACCTTACCTATCCTTTTACTAGGATTTTAGCTCACCCCATTCTTTGATATTTATCCTCAGTTGACTACATGTACTAAAGAGATCATGGTCATTAAAATGATAAAGAAGAAGATTTTAAATAAATGTTTATGTTTTTTTATGCATAAGTGATGTATGGTCTTAATTTTTCGAAGATAATAAATCTTTGGATCCTGGTTTTTTAATACTTTTACATTGTTTGTCTATAAAACCATTTAATAGTTAAGAAATAAAGGAGGGACATTATAGCTTTCCCATTCCCCTACCTACATCTACATAGTCTTGTTGGGTACCATAGATGGCCTGGATAGGGTGTGAGATAAACTCAGTAGCCCACCACCAATGGTGTCTATATGTATCCAATCAGTGCATACACTATAAGCAGTGTGTAGATATAGTAAAAAGCAATAAAACACGTTATAAATGGTCGACAATAGTTCCCGAAGGATACCAGGTTGACACTAGATTCTTTATCCCCTTTGGGAAAGTCTCTGAAAAAGTTACCATATGTATATATATATGGTCTGTATACATTATGAAATCTAAACCCATATATATGGATACTACTATTAGACTAGATTTGTGTTGTAACATAAGCATCCCAAATCGTAGCATGAGTCTCACAAGTATCAAGGGACGCCATGCTTGGTATCACAAGAATAACAGATTCAAAGCCCAGTGTCATAATAGTAAGGTCACCATACCTGAATCATAACAGCAAGGATTTCCATACCAATAAATCATATTCCTAAGGTCTTCTATACCAATTATCATAACAATATGGTCACCATGCCCGAATCATAACAATTGGGTTATCATGTCTGAGTCATAACAATACGGTCTCCATACCTTTATCATAAATGTAGGGTCACCATCCCCAAATCATAACAATAGAGTTTCCATGCCCATATCAGAATAGTAAGGTTTCCATGAACATATCCTAACTATAGGGTTTCTGTGACCATTCATTATAATTAATATGGGTCTCCATGCCCATATATCATAATAGAAGAAGGTTCATCATTCCCATTTATCATAATAGTGATAAGTAGTCAAATTCTTTAATAAGATCCAATATGTAGTTAATAATTCATTATCATTCAACTTTAACAAGGCAATAACCATTTTCTCTATTTAATCAAGTGATTTGGTCATACCACCTACTTCTCTTTAATCAATTATAGTCATCACGATGATAAATCAAACCCAAACCATATAGATGATGGCTTGTCCATTTAAACGTTTATAATAATAATGGAAATTTCATCAGCACGCCTTAAGGGGTGGTAACAATTGAAAGGGGGCCAAGAGAGTCATTAGGTTCTAAATTTGGGAAACTAGTTAAAGGCACATTCATTTTAGTGGCAAGACATGGTGAAACTAGCCTGCAACACAAAACAAAAATTAAAAAACATCTCAAATTTGAGGGATAATACAAGACCACTTGACTTATTCTTTTAAAGGAGAACTATTCCACTACTAGATTATGGTTTGGTATAGATTTTATGAAAATGGGAAAAATAGATGAATTCCTTAGGAATATGGCATACGATCCTGTAGAAAAATAACTCCATAAGGAGGAAAACAAATGAATAATGGTTTAAGGTGAATAAATAACTCACCAGTGTGTATGAAACAAGATGATCGAAAGTTGAATAAGAGTCCAGATAGAAGATTTATCCCATAACCTAGCAAGATAGGAGGAGATAAAATGGGAGGAAGAAGGTGGATTTACTCTAGAATGAATAAAAGAAAAGTGGGGTTTATGTTACTATAATTTCAATGGAAAATAGTGATTTTTTTCAACTTTCATGGGTCACACGTTTTGGCCACATGGTTTTTTAAACCATGCGCCAATTGTGCTCCATGCACCATCTCAAATCCCTCCACATGTGTTTTATACGAATGCTTTGTGAAACCATGCTCAAACTGTGTTATATACATCAATTAAAACATGTATATCCCCTGAATGGGTGTGTTCCCTAGGTCTCATAGTAAGGGAAAACCATGCAGCCCACATCTACTCATAGAAACACCATAGACTGTTAGGGAAACCTTGTGGACTGGGATACAAGGTATCTACTAACCATTTAGATAAGTGATTTATTCCACTGACTGGGGTTCTAGACTCCAAACAAGCCTCTAAAACCCTCATTTCCTCTATAACCTCACTAGAAATTCATATCAGGCTAAAACCAAGAAATTAATCCAAATAATAATGGATATGTACATCATATAAAATCACGCTCTTACAAAAAATTTCATGAAAAAACCTTATGTGGGATAAATCTTATTGTTTCACACACATTACCCAACTCTTGAGGTATAGGTTCTATGCAAACATGGGACACAACCATATTGGAAGAAATTTAATCAACCATTTTCACCCAAATATTGTCCATGTATTTCCAAACCCTAACACTATAGGAAACATCGGAATTTCTGACGAGTTATTTTCGATGGGTCACTGAACCATCACAAATAGTCCATCGTTAGGTCTTACTTAGAATAGTAGAATCAGCCTATTACAAATAATAAGGTTTTTTCGACTGGGGGGTGGGGGTTCCCTTCGCAAACGGTGTAGTGCTCTATGCACACCAAACTGTGGGAAAAGGGTATTTGTTATGGACTACAATAACCCATTGCAAATACCCATCAGCATTTATTAATGTTTGTGATGGGAGATAAATCTATTTTCAAATGATATGGTGGCAGGTTGGAGTTTGCGATGGGGCTCGTTGCAAAAGACTTTTTAACTACCACCCCTAATTAATTGGCGCAGAGGCCATTTTTTATGATCCCAATCGCAAAAGACAGTATTTAAATTTGGTATTCCGACCACAAATAATCACATCGCAACTAATATAACCTGTATATACCCCCCACCCATTTTTCCTCTCATTTCACTCATTTCTCCACTCCTCTCTCTCTCTCGAATAAAAAAATCATCTCAAAATTTTTCATAGTTTAATGTTTTAATTATAATATTTATTCGCAACTTATATCCTTATAAAGTTTCATTTTTAAGGTATTTATATTTTTCTATTATTTTTAGTGAATTAATTTTATTTTATTTTAGTTATAATTATTTTTAATTTGATGCAGTTAAATTAAATTAGAATTGGCTTCTTTTATTTATTATTATTTATGTATATCTTTACAAATAATTACTTGAGATTAGTATGAATCATTTTTAATTAATATATATTATATTAATTATTATTAATTGTTAATCATTGATATTAAATTAGAATCATTGTAGTTTCCCCATGTCAAGATCCACTAAAGGGGTACTCTAATCTGGGTTAGCCACATAACCTCAAGCGCGTATTCTCGATCGCTAGAGGCTTCCTACTAGAATATAGGGCCTTTTTAACGTGTACGTGGGGAAGACTATGCCCTATTAGGTAATAGATAATATACAACATAAGAAAACTGGTTTATAAATAATAGCAGAAGCATAAAAATAATCAAACTAAAACAGAAACAAATAATCAACCCCAACTACATATATAATATGTATGGATGATGATAAATAAACTAGATTCAAAATGATGTCATGCTATGATGTCTCTGCTTATGTAAGAGTATGGAAAATAGGAATACGAGCATTAAATCAAAGATTCAATGAAAATGACATGAAATGCAACAACTGCATCACGAGAAGAAGCTTGATCCTCTTCCCACAAGCTCTATCCTAAGTAGCAAGCCACATCCATGAACCGAAAGTTACAGGCTTCCCATTATCTCTATCTACGTGTGTTAATTCTACTTGGGTACCAAACTTCGCCTAACTTGGGAGTGACATAAAATCTTAGTAGGCCGACACCCATGGTGTCTAAACCATTCCATTCTGTGCTGTAAAAAAAAGTAGTATTCCAAAATATTATAAAGGTAAGCACTTAAATAAACATATATAAAATAAATACATCTTAGTCTAGGTCCTCAATGGCATATGTCCCATACCACCTGGTTTGGATCAAGATGGGTATCTGAATAAGGTACCTGTAATAAGAAGGATGCACACACACACACTCTCTCTCTCTCTATCTCTCCCTCTCTCTCTCTCTCTCTCTCACACACACACATATATATATAAGTCAATAAATAAAAATTGAATGAAAAAGGAACAGTATCCAAAGCTTGTGCTTTAGCCTAGGGTTTAGTTTAAGTGTCCACAAACCGTGCTTCAAGAAATAGAAGGTATAACAATTTAAAATGGGGAAAAAGGCTGAATAATTAAACACTTTTCACGCTTCATTTTTATTATTATGTACAAGTTGTATAGTTGGAGTCTGAGCCCAATTTTCCTAAAAAATTCAACAAAGGCGGCAATGTCCTTTCAACCTTTAGATGAAAAATCAAATGCGGCAAGGCTGATGCCGCCTTTCTATCCCAGTTTTATAAATATTTTAAACCTAGTATTATTTTACAAAATATTTTAAAAAACATATAAAAAACTCAAATAAATCCCACATCATATTTAAACATAGGATAATCTCTTCCTTATAGTGTAATACCCACCTCATGACCTCTAAATAACCCCATAGGATCAATCCCACTGATCCACCTATGCCAACCTGTATAGTGTTTTGAACTTGAAACCCTTCACACATAATCCCATGCATAAAATCATTATGCTGGTTCTTTACCACTATAATTCTCCTCCCTGGAAACCTTGAGGCATGATACCTATAAGATTTACCGGTACATTGGTCTAGGATTTTTGGGTTCCTACCTTAGTCTAGCCACACATTTTTTAACAAACCCACAAGATTTTTTTCCTTTAGCGCATAAATAATTTACAATAATAAACTTCTAATTACTTAACTATCAATGTATTTGTGGATTATGTAGTCAATACAAGTGGAGAGGGGGTGAATCAGGGGTGACTAATTTTTACCAATTAAGTTCAGAATAAATTCTTACTTTATTAATGTTGATCAAAACACTATCATTAGTTTGGATGTATCAATCTTGATAATTTCCCCCCACCACATTTCTCTAATGTTATACATATAATTTAAAAAAAACACATATATATTTATATAATGTTCAAGCTCAATGTGATAAAAAACTCCTAGCTATGTCGACTCTAGTCGATTCATGGATTCTTCCACTAATTATCATTTTCAATAATTAGAAAGTAATGTGGGAAGTTACTATCTTAACCCAAAATGTGAATCTCACACACAAATATTCCAGACTTTAAAAAGTCTCCCAACATCATATTATACTCAATCCCACCAGTTTCCAAGATTCTCTAAACGTTAATAGGTCATCGACTACAAGTTCTTCATCCACTAGAGTACTTTCATGCTGAAATTATTCTAATTCTGGTAGAATTAATTTAATATCTCTCACATTTTCCTTATAATGAGAAGTTCTAGATTCTAAAAATTCTTTAGAAATTGATATTCTAGTCTTTTCAACTTTCCTTAGAACCCAATATTCCAGAATCCTCAAAAATTTGACCAAATTAAACCTTCTTTGAAAGATCGGGTCGAAAACATACTCTCTTTTTTTCTCCTCAACTATACCCAACGTCATCATCTTTCTCTTAATGAGATAAATTTGTTTTATAGGAACAACTTCCACTGAAAATTATGGAATAAACATGAGATCCAAATTTGATTTTCCCACTCAATTTTTCCTTTGTTTGACTGCCATTAAAAAATACTAAATAATCAGTGTCAACTTTATTCATCAAATTTTCATCAAATTTCATCATAAAAAACTCTTTAAATCTTCCTGAAATCTTGGGTAGATTTAAAAAAGTTGAAATTATAGCTCAACATCATCACAATTTTAAACATTATAATGGTTTTGAAAACCAACTTATGATGTATAAACATTCTCTATGAATTTAAAGCTCAAACTATGTACAAATAATATTTATAACATGATCTTTATAAAACTCAACTTTATCATTTGAACTTCATAAAAATAAACTTTATAAATCAAACCTTGTACAACTCATATTTATAATTTAAACTTTTCATTGCTCAATATTTTAACCCAAACATTGTATGATTCCTTATCTCTTACTAGTGATTTTTGTGAAGTTTTGGTGAGCATTATCCATTCAGTAAACTCACATTTATTTGTATGAAAAACTTTTAAATATTATTAAATTTCTATATATTAAAATATTAAAAACCTTGGTAAATTTATCTTTACAGAAAACATAAAATTATTTTTAACTAAATCTACCCAGAACTATTAAAAACATCTCTCTGTTCGAAACATTTTCAAGTGTTTCTCCATCTCGAACTTTTACAAGTTTTTCTCCATATGGAACTTTTTCAAACATTATATATCCAGAACCTTTAAAAACTTTTTCAATCCAGTGATTATTGAATAAAATCATCTTAAACAACGAAAAATATTAGTAATCATGATGTTATAAACTTTGAAGATCAGTAAAGCATCATCTGATTACCACATGAAACTTTATAAAAAACACTATAGGAAACTCCATAGTAAATTTCTTTAACATATACATTTAATTTCCTATAATATATTGAAAAAATACCATAATTTCATTATCATCATCCAAATTATTTCAATCTCACTATTTTTAATTTTTATAAATACCAAATTCACCTTAAATTCAATGAGTTTTCTCTCTCCCTTATTGACAATAAATTCAAAGATTCTCCTTTGAGGGATATTATTTTACCTCTCCCCCTTAATGAAATGATTTTGAATTCCCATAATTGAAATCATGGGGTGAGAAGAAATCATTATTCACATTCTTCCCATGTTCCCCTTTTCTCCAATTTTATTTAATTTCTTAATAAAAGGTTGAGATCACATTTATTAAAGAAATGAGCCATAAATCAACTTAATCTTTATCTATGTTAGTAGTACTTATTTTAGAAAATAAGATTTATTAACTTAGACATCAAAGGTATTTATAAAAATTAACCAAGTGATACCAAATTTTACAAAATATTTTTTTGGTATGTTTATTGGGTTTCAATTCAAATTACTTTTCTAAAACCATATCAAAAAATAGATAGAAAATGTCCAAGAATACAATAGTAGGTTTCACTCCCTTTATAAAATATTTTTCACTTTATATTCAAAAAAAAATTCTTCCCATTAATCTGAGAATTTATTTTTATCCATTGATAAGATAAAAATACCAATGTACCTAAATATGGAAGAATATTTTATGGTTCATTTATTTTTCATATGTTCAGTTAATTTTATGAATACAAACAATTAGTTGTGAGGAAAATAATTCACTAAAAATTATTTGAACACCAAATCCTTTTGGACTTCCTTTTGGTCATAATCACATATTTCATCATCATCCAAAAACCTTTATTTGATAATTCACTATTTCACATGACTTTTAAAAAATAAAAACCATGTTTTTTTAAAATGAGTTCTTCTCTGTGAACTATATCCTATTAATATCAGTGTCATCCTAACACTCTTTATTATTCATTAAAACACTCTCATGAAGATCATATGGGATCCACTATTTTCAATCTATATATATTACTAGATGAAGAGTCTGAGAACATATCCGTCCAATATCCTCTATTTATAAATTTCAATCCATAATTCTATATCTAAAATACTCAGTATTAAATTCTCTGTAAAATACTTAATATTATAATTTCATCAACTATTAAATGATTTTTATATATTTTGGATACCTATATAATCATACATGATCTTCTTACGGGTGATAAAAAACTCATGATCTATTTCTCATGAGACATATCACATTTTAATTACCTTTACTGATTATCAACATTTTATCATGGACAAAGACCCTAATGAATATTTGATGAACTCAACATATCCCATCATTTGTTGAGTAATCCACTTTCCACTATTTTATATGTGGCTTTTCATTTGTGTGGATATGAATTATTGTGTTCAATGTCTTGGTAGCACAACTCTACTCTCCATCTAATCATCATGCTTATGATATTTAGTTCGATCTTTTTAGTTTGATTCTCTTCCAAATTATCAAGTAGTTCTTTCAAAATTTAATGTTCTAGAGAGATCTCATTCAAACATACTCTTTCTATTGGTATGAAATTATCTATATTATATACTAATTTTTCTCATTCTGATAGAACTATATTTTTTTTATTGTGTTTATAGTTTTCTTCCCATTTTTTCATCTTCCTGATAGTCACATGAAATCATGACAACATGTTGCTTCTGGTATCTTCCCAATTGGATTCAATGTTAAGAAGCCTTTCTCATATTTGTATTCTTCATGAATTATATTGATTTTGAGAAAAGAAAACCATTTTCTAATTAGCTCATTCTTGAAATTATTTATCTTGTATACTCATTCAAATAATACACTGTCTGGTAACCACATTCCAATGTACTCATTATGATAATTTATTTTTAGTTTGTCGAAATGTGAGCATCATTCAAGTGATACTGCATTTTTGGTGAACCATACATGAAATTAACCTGTTAAAAATTATTTAATATAAATTAATATACTTAATTTTATCTCAAGTTCTTTTATGAAGCAAGAAATATACTTAATCAATATTCTTTTACACACCTTCCACCTCAAGTGAAACCTTAATTCTTTCATTATTACTCATACATACACCATTTGTTCAATCCTTGATAATATAGTTATATCTGGTGTTCAATATCATGTGGATAATATTATGATCATTTGATCAATTCATATGTGTTCTATTGAATATTGAAAAATAATTATCACCACCCATGAATATGGAATCCCTCTTTTTTATTTCATAACTTTTCCATACATTTTACAAATAGAAGACCTTTAATGTATAGTGTCTTGGAATTCAGGAACAAAATACATGAAAACTTAAACAATCTTTTAAATACCCTTAAAAATACTCTTTAAAAGTTTATCCTATGTACAACTACTGCATCTCATAACCTGGAGACATACATCCAAGGAAAGGGTGAGTAGAAGGCCCAGTAAGGAAAGTAAGTGAATTAGTTTACTTGTGATATCAACAAGAACATGATGAAAAACATAAAGATATGAGAAATGGAAGTAGAGGAATATCATAATAGAAATAACTTGAAACATAACATGAATATGTGGATAAAACATTTAATTTATACATTCATGAACATATCCCCAAGTTTCATCCCCAAGGTGTCATAAAAATTACCAAGGTTATTCACCAAGGTATCGTGGAACATATAATCTATAGAGATTAAATTCATTACCCAATGAATTAAAGTGATATCAGGGATCACCATTTAATATGTAATTATTTTCATGTGAGTCACATAGATCATAATCATACATTTCATAAATAACCCAAATAGAGTAAAAGAAATGGGTTTCACTTCAAAATTGTGATGTTTTTAAAGTTCTTAAAAATAAGATCATTATGTCATTTAAAACCCATGGAAAAAGAATAAAGATTATGTGTATGTAAATTATAGAATAAAATATATGAAATTTATGTATTTATGAATAAACATGGAAATAAAATCTTTTTTGGTATTCACATAATGAAAATAAGAGAATTTATTGAGAGAAAGAGAGAAATTTTGAGATGAAATTTCTGCAACATAACGGCTATCTAACATGGTTTTAGAAAACAATAAAAAGAGACTGGAAAATGGTCTCCCATACATAAATGAATAATTTTACATTAGATGGATATAATAAAATATAAATAAGATCATGGTGTAGATATTTGAATGACATACCACATGAAAAGGAATCTTGAAAAAATGTGATTTTTTAACAAAAATTCAGCAGCCTAATAACATCACTTAAAAATTTAGAAAATCAATTTATGAGAGTGGAAAGGGTCTATAATAATTTGGAAATGAATTTTAAAGTAATAGGGATATATAATAACATACCCCAACATAATAATATGGAAACTAGAAGACATAACATAAAACAAGTCGTGACTTAAAATTGGAGGGTGAAAGGTTCCCTTACCTTGAAGAGTGACTTCAGAAGCTCGAAGGTTGGGACCTTGGGGGGATTGTGGGAACCTTTGGAGGACTTTTTTAGATGTAAAAATACAATATAATAGTTGATGAGGATTATTGAATTAAATGAATGATATAATGTCTTGGTATTTATAGAAAAGGTGAGGGAATATTTAATTAATTTCCAAGGGACACCTCATCGGTGGTATTTTCCAAACCATGGTCTTTCCCGTGGTATTTTCCCATGGTATTGGCCACACAGGACACCTAATAACATATAATACTATTCAAAAGTCTATCAGAATGATTAAATCATTATTACATCATTAATGATGTCATTAATCACATCGAAAGTCAAAACTGTATTTTTACTATTCATCGAAAAACAAAACATTTTATAAAAATCGCATAAATTCATCCTAACATAATATCAAAGATATGAATACAAAAATGAACTAAATTTTATTAAAATATTTTTATAAATATTTTTAACTTAATTTTTAAATAAAATCATTATTTATTCAAAAAAACAACGCTAAAACTATACTTGTTTTGTAACACCTTGAAAAGGTAATCAAGGTCCCACAAAATTATTGTATAACCATAAGACAATAAAGTAAAAATTTATTATTATATATTATGAAAATAAATTTCATTTTTAAATTATTAAATTAATTATAAACTTTAAAATAAAATATTTATGACATATAAAAATACCAAAACTTAAACTATGATCATTTTTTCACTTTTAAGATGTCTAAATAGTATTTATACATTTGTTGGTGAAGTTTCTATTTTTTTTCCTATTTACTTTTCATTACTATTCATATGGGAATATTACTATTCATACTTTACTATTCACTAAAAATTAAGTTGATCTTATTAGACTCTAAATTTCTTATTGGTCACAACTGTAGAAGACCATTTTTTTGAAAATCATTTTACATTCTTAATTATTTAAAGTATAAAAAATATTTTAAAATACACTTTTTCCAAAATTCATCAGTAATATTGAACTTCTATAAATTCATCTTATATTTATTTTAACATTTTAAATCCACAAATTTAACATAATAAGAAATAAAATTTTATTTATTCAAAAGGATTACACAATATAACTAAGGTCTCGTTACATAGCCCCTTATAACACTTGCATAGGACCTAAGTGTAAGGTGTGTTATGGTGATAGATTCTTGGGGCAGCTCATACAGCATTTCCCGAGTGGTGATTTCTATCATCTTGAACTACTCTCATAGGCGATTCCATTCAAGATTTACAAGTTAAAGCTCAGCTTGGGCTTGGTTCAGAGCAAAGCCCAGAGATGCTACCTCCTTCCCAAGCTCTGACAGATGGACTTCGTATGGCCTAAGTCTACTAGAGGAGGTCATCAACTCTTCTTTCTGTATTAATTAACCATGATCACTTGTATTTATAAACCATAATTATAATGTTAAGAATTTTTTTTCAATGGTCATATTGACCAATGGTCATATAACAATCAAAACCTAGTGGTATTATTTTAATTATAATCACTTCATTAATTAAAGGATATAGTCTTGTTGAGTATAAAATAAAAAATACACAAAATTTTGAAACAAATATTATTCAAAAGTTTGGGTCATTATATTCTTTCCCCCTTAAGAAATTTCATCCTTGAAATTTTAACTCGAACCCTCAGAAGAGAAAAGATGTGGGTACTTCTTCCCTATAGATTCCTCTGGTTCCCACGTGGCTTCTTTATATTTTTGGTTCCTCCACAACACCTTAACAAAGTGGGTAGTCTTGTTGTGTAGAACCTTGTCTCTACGATCCAAGATCTCCACCGACTACTTCTCATAAGAGAGGTCATGTTCCATTTGTACCACCTCTATATTTAGTACATGTGAAGGTTTAGTTATGTACTTCCTCAAGAGAGATACGTGTAAAATATCATGAACTTGTGCTATATTTGGAGGAAGTGCAAGCTGATAGTCCAGTGCTCTTTTTCGATCAAGGATTTCATAGGGGCCAATGTATCTAGGGCTAAGCTTCCATTTCTTCCCAAACCTCGTGAATCTCTTACAATGTGAAATTAGAAGAAAGACTTTGTCACCAACATCAAACTCCAAGTCCCTTCGACGGTTGTTGGCATAGCTCTTTTCCCGACTCTGAGCAGCCTTAATGTGTTGCTAGATGGTATGGATGTTTTCAGTCATCTATTGCACAAGATCATGCCCAATAAGATTTCTCTCACCATATTCATGCCAACATGTAGGAGTTATACATTTCATTCCATATAGATCTTCATAGGGTGCCATTTGAATGCTCGAGTGGAAGCTGTTGTTGTAAGAGAATTCAACTAACGGGATATGTTGATCCCATCCACCTTTAAATTCCATTGAGCATGTTCTCAGAATATCCTCGAGGGTTTGAATAGTTATTTCAGATTGGCCATTAGTTTGGGGGTGATAGGTTGTACTGAAAATCAATTCAGTGCTTAGAGCTTGTTGAAGACTTCTCCAGAATTTTGATGTGAACCTTGGATCATGATCAAATATGATAGAAAGTGGAACTCCATGCAGCCTTAACACTTGAATCACATAAATCTTGGCAATTTTATCAAGAGAAAAATTTTCCCAAATGGAGATAAAATGGGAAGTATTGGTGAGACGGTCGAAAATAACCCATATCGCATTTTTTCCTTTGGAAGTTCTTAGGAGACCAGTGACAAGATCCATTGTGATATTTTCCCACTTCCATGATGGTATGGGTAGTGGTTGTAACACCCATTTTGGAAGTTCTATCTCTTCCTTCACTTGTTGACATACCATACACCTTAAAGTATTGTCAGCAATCTCCCTTTTCATATTATCCTACCAATAATGATCATGAAGGTCTCTATACATTTTTGTACTCCCATGATGTATAGAGAATGTAGATCTATGAGATTCATCCATCAACTCATTCTTTATTTCTGGAATAGAAAGAAGACACAGTACTATATGAAATTTCGGTACACCTTATTGATTAATATTGAACTCAAGAAAGTTCCCATCCTTCACAGCTTCAAACTTCTTCTGTAACAAAGGATCTTCTTTCTGATCTTTCTTGATTTTCTCTAGTAATGACGGTTGAGAAATCAAATGGGTTAGGGTGGATGATATCCCTTCCCTTATAATTCTCATGTATATATTTACTAGTTCATTGATCAAAGGATCTCTTTGAATCCCCATTATGGAAAGAACAACTGTGTATTTCTTACTTAATGCATCAGCGACTTGTTTTTCTCTTCTGGGATGATAATGAATTGAACAATCATAGTCTTTAAGAAGTTCCAACCATCTCCTTTGTCTCATTTTCAATTTATTTTATGTGAAAATATACTTCAAAATTTGATGGTCTGTGTATATATCACATTTCTCCCCAAAAGGATAGTGTCTTTATATCTTCATAGAAAAAATGACTATAGCCAGCTCCAGATCATGCGTTGGATAGTTCTTCTTATGAGTCTTCAACTATCGAGATGCATAAGCAATGACTTTTTCATTTTTCATGAGGACACACCCAATACCTTTTATATATGAATCACTAAAAATAAAGAATCCTTCTCCACTTGAGGGTAGATTTAACACAGGTGTAGTAACAAATCTCTTCTTCAGCTCTTCGAAACTTTCCTCAAACTCCTTTTTCCAGATGAACTTGACCCCTTTTCAAGTTAACTTGGTTAATGGATTATAAATCCCTGAAACGTTTTTCACAAACCTCTTATAATATCCCACTAATCAAAGGAAACTAATAATCTCAATTATTGTTGTAGTTTGAGGCCAATCCTCTACAAATTTTGTCTTTGCAGGGTCAATTTTGATTCCTTCATTAGTAACAATGTTCCCCCAGAAAGAAACTTGTTGTAACCATAATTCACATTTGCTGAACTTTCCAAAAAACCTCTCTTTCCACAGAGTTTTCAAAATAACCCTTAGATGATCCTCATGCTCCTCACTACATTTGGAATATATCATAATATCATCAATAAAAACTATCAAAAAGTTATCATGGTAGTCCTTAAAGGCACTATTCATCAAATCCATAAAAATAGCAGGTGCATTAGTCTATCCTAAGGGAATAACAACAAACTCATAATGAAAATATATTTATCATAAGGAAGTTTTTGGAATATCATCTTTATTCTCCCTCAATTGATGATAACCAGAATGAAGATCCATCTTAGAGAAGAATTGAGCCCCATGAAGTTGGTCGAATAAGTCATCAATCCTTGGGAAAGGGTATTTTTTCTTCACTGTGATCCCGTTCAATTATCTATAATCAATGCATAGCCACATTGATCCATCCTTCTTATTCAAAAAGAGAAAAAGTACTCACTAAGGAGACACACTTGGATGGATAAACCCCTTATTCAAAATATATTGGAGTTGCTTATTTAATTCCTCCAGCTCCACATTTTCCATCCTATATAGGGTCTTTGATATCAGATGAGATCCAGGTAAGAGTTTAAGGAAGAACTCTACCTCTCTTTTTGGTGGAGGTCCAGGTAACTCCTTAGGAAATACGTCAAAATATTCCAGGATGATGGGGGGGAATTTCTATCCTTAAAATCTCATTTCCTTCTTCTTCTTCACCGATCAAATACATAACGATAGATACAAGAGGTTCTTCTAGACAAAGGTCAGGTTGAGATATCTCTCCTTGGAAGATTACTATAGTTTTTCCATTCAAGACTACTGATATTTCCTTGCTTCTGCATTTGATCTTAGCATTATACTTTGAGAGCCAGTCCATCCATAGTATAATGTCGAATTCCAGTATGGGAATGACTTTTAGATTTGGGATAATATTGTGCTCACTAAAGTAAATATTAGATTTTCTAAACACTGATGATTCTTGGATAATCCCAACAGGAGTCCCCACTGATAACTCTACTTTTAGAAATTCAAGGGATGATTCTAAATTATTTACAAACTTGGAAAAAATAAAGGAATGTGTAGAACCATAATCAAACAAAGTAATTTATAGATTTGAGAGAAAAACAAGAGTATCTGCCACCAAATAATTTGGTTCCTCAACTTCAGCCGTAGTGATTTCAAAAGTAAGACCTTGTTCCCTTGGATGATGCTGAGGCTGATAGTGATTCCCCTCCACTACACTTGGATTTGGAAATTGATTATAAAAGTGACCAACTTTTCCATACTTATAGAAGTGGACATCAGGTAGGGCATGTACCATATTCTCTTTTTCATTATTGTTTAGGAGTTGAGGCTTCACCTCACTACGATAGTTCTATGTGATATGGCTATCTTTTCCACACTTGTAGCACTCCCCACTCCCAAGTAGGCAGTTCCCCGAATTCTTCATCTCACATTTGTTACACATGGGATGTTTCACTTGATTTCATCCTCTTCCCTGATCAAAATTACACCCTAATCTTGGCTCCATTGATATTTTATTATCATTAGATTTATGATACCATTGCATCTCACCAAACTCCATTTCAAATTTTATCGCAGTCCACACGATCTCCTCAAAGATAGCATAGTCTCAGTTGTCTAGATTCTTCCATAGATGAGGTCTCAGTCTACTGAATAATCTATCAATCTTACCATTTGGATCCATGACAAAGCTAGAGTTGTAATGTGAAAGCCTTGTGAAGTTCATCTCATAGCTTCCCACTGATTCATTCTCCTTCTACTTCAGCTCGAGAAACTCCTTCTCCATTCTTGTTCTCATGGAATGAGGGAAATACTTACTGAAGAAGATCCCTCTAAACTTTTCCCACTCCATAGCTTCAACCTCCTCTCTTGGATTCATTTTTTTAATCATTTCCCACCACTGATCAACTTCTCCCTCAATGCGGTAAACAGTCAGGGTGACCTTCTCTTATTCCGAATAGCAGAGCACAAAAAAGATCTTCTAGATAGTACTGATCCACTATTTAGAAATCAATGGATCGTTAGATCCACTGAAGGTTGGTGGTCTTTGATGCATAAAGAACTCAACAAAATGATGTTCTCTTAATGGTGAGATCATTCTCTTATCTTGATTCAAGTTATTTCCTATAACTTGAGTTAGTTGGTTCATCATTCTAATGAAAGTTTCAATTCTGAATTCTATTGGAGGGCCATCAGCACATGGTCCATTGCGGTCACCATTTTCATGGTTCCTCCTATTTATTTACATTTTCTAATAGAATAAAACCTTAGTTATAATCTTATTTCATTTAAAAATATTTTAACTATGAATGATTCTATGTCTTAAAACTTCATGCTTAAAAAATTACATTTCTCTATAAATCCTTCATAATGATTCATACAAAGCTTGTGATTGACCAAACATATCCCCCTAGAGTGTCAAACAAGGAGTGCAGAAAGCGCCATTGTCGTGTACCAAGATACTCCGAGTCAATCCCAAAACTCCTTATAATTGTTTTCACTTCTAGGTACATCTATGCCAGAGCCACATCCACTTGTTCGTATCCAGATATGGATTTATTTGTTTAGAACCCACTTACTTAATATTTCACCAAAATACCAGGAAGTTTTCATATATTTAAAATTTTCTATAGGGTTCCTCCTAATGTTTTAATAGCCTAATTTTCATAAATAACTAAACTATCCTTTGATACGAACTATGGAATCCCACCTTTTTATTTCCTAACTTTTCATTACATTTAACAAATATAGGACCTTTAAAGTCTAGTGTCATGGAAATTAGGAACAAAATACATGAAAACATAAAAATAACTTTTAAATCCACTTGAAAAGCCTCTTGAAAATTTATAATATGTACAAATACTGCATCTCATAACCTGGAGACATACATCAAAAGGAAAGGGTGAGCAAAAGTCCCAGTAAGGAAAGAAAGGGAATCAGTTTACTTGTGATATCAATAAGAACTTGATGAAAAACAAAAAGAAATGAGAAATGAAAGTACAGGAATATCATAATGAAAATAACATGAACCATAAATTGAATTTGTGGTTAAAACATTTAATTTAGACCTTCATGAACGTATCATCAAGTTTCATCCCCAAGGTGTCATAAACATTTCCAAGGTTATTCACCAAGGTATCATGAAACTTGTCATCTCTAGAGATTAAATTCTTTACCCAATTCATTAGAGGGATATCTGGTAAAACCATTAATATGTCTTTATTTTCATGTGATCCACATAGATCATAATCATAATTTCATAAATATCAAAAATAGATTAAAAGAAATTGGTTTCACTTCAAAATTATGACGATTTAAAAGTGCTTAAAAATAAGATCATTATGTCATTTATAACCCATGGAAAGGGAATAAGGGTTATATGTATGTAAATTACAGAATAAAATATATAAATTTAATGTCTTTATGAATACCCATATAAATAAAATATTTTTGGGTATTCACATAAAGAAAATAAGAGAATTTATTTAGAAAAGGAGAGATATTTTGAGTTGAAATTTCTACAGCATAACAGTTATATAACACTGATTTAGAAAACAATAAAAAGAGAGGGGAAAAGGGTCTCCCATCCATAAATTAATCATTTTATATTATAGTAATAGAATAAAATATATGTAAGATCATGTTGTGGATAATTGAATGACATACCACATGAAAAGGATACTTGAAAAAAAACGATATCTTTTACAAAAAATCAGCAGCCTAACGGCGTCACTTAAAAATTCCTAAAATCAATTGATGAGAGTGGAAAGGGTCTATAATAATTTGGAAATGCATTGGATAGTAATAAGGATATATAAAAACATACCCCAACATAATAATATGGAAACTAGAATACATAACATAAAATGAAGTCATGGCTTAAAAGAGGAGGGTGAAAGGTTCCCTTACCTTGAAGAATGACTTCAAAAGCTCAAAGGTTAGGACCTTGGGGGATTGAGGGCTCCTTGGGAGGACTCCTTGAAAGGTAAAAAGACCATATCTTGGTTGAGGAGGATTATGGAATGAATGGAATGAGGGTATGGCTTGGTATTTAGAGTGAAAATGAGGGAATATTTAATTAATTTTCAAGGGACACCTCATTGGTGGTTTTTGCAAAACCATGTGCTTGCCCATGGTATTTTCCCACAGTATTGGCCACATGGGACACCTCATAACATATCTCACTATACACAAGTCTACCCAAATTATTAAATCATTATTATGTCATTAATGATGTCATTAATCACACAGAAACTCAAAACTGTATTTTTACTATTCACCAAAAAAACATTTTATAAAAGTCTCAAAAATTTATCCAAACCTAATATAGATACTATGAATTCAAAAATTAAATCCATTTTATTAAAAAAATCTAAATTTTTTTAATTTAATTTTTAAATAAAATCATTATTTATTCAAAAAAAACAACTCTAAAACTATAACTTGTTTTTCAATACATTAAAAAAGTACTCAAGGTCCCATAAAATTATCATATGACCATAAGACAATAAAGTAAAAAAATTTGAATACATTTTATGAAAATAAATTTACTTTTAAAATTATTAAATTAATTATAAAATTGTAAATAAAATATTAATGACATATAAAAATATCAAAACTTATACTATGATCGTTTTTTCAATTTTAAGATGTATAAATTGTATTTATACATTAATGGTTGAAGTTTTTATTTTTTTGGCCTATTTACTATTCATAAGGGTATATTACTATTCATAATTTACTATTGACTAAAAATTAAGTTGATCTTATTAGACTCTAAATTTCTTACTGGTCAGAAATATAGAAGACCATTTTTTGAAAATCATTTTACATTCTTAATTATTTAAAGTATACAAAAAATATTTTAAAATACTTTTTTTCCAAAATTCATTAATAATATGGAACTTCTATAAATTAATCTTATATTTATTTTAATATTTGAAATCCAAAAATTTAACATAATAAGAAATAAAATTTTATTTATACAAAAGGATTACACAATATAACTAAGGTCTCGTTATATTTCCCCTTATAACACCTGCATAGGACCTAAGTGTAAGGTGTGCTATGGTGATAGAATCTTGGGGAATCTCGGACAACATTGCTTGAGTGGTGATTTATATCATCTTGAACCACTCCTATAGGTGATTCTGTTTAAGCTTCACATGTTGAAGCTCAGCTTGGGCTGGGTCCAGAGCAAAGCCCATAGATGCTACCTCCTTCCCAAGCTCTGGAAGATGGGCTTCATATGGACCGAGTCTAATAGATGAGGCCATCGACTCTTCTTTCTGTATTAATTAACAATGATCACCTGTATTTGTAAACAATAATCATAACTCTAAGAATTTAGTTTCCAATGCACATATTGACCAACGGTCATATAACAGTCAAAAAACAGTGGTATTATTTTAATTATTCTCACTTCATTAATTAAAGGATATATTTTAAATGAGTATAAAATAAAATAATACACAGAAATATGAAATAAATTTTATTCAAAAGTTCGGGTTGTTACAATGAACTTTTAGAAGATGGTGGGTAACCTCCAAGGATTACCTTCTTCCAAAGGAGACCCACTTTAGAGGTTTAGTGTTTCCCAGTGATGACCTACAGAGGGTTGTTCCACCGAAGAAGAATAGATGCAGTGGTTTAGGTAACACTTGGAGAAAACTTGTAGCAACCATTTTTTCTCTATCCTCTCCACCCCTTAAATAAATTAGGATATTTCTATGGGGTAAAAATCATGGTAATTTGTAATATGTGAATTCCCATTTGATAATAAGACTAGCTGCTACCTTCCCCATGGATGAAGATCAATTGAATCCCTGTTTGTTTAATATCTCTAATTTTGTGTGAGATTATTAAGAGAGTGAGACTTTTTCACATTAAACTAGTATCAGAGGGGTGAGTTTTGATTACATGGGAAGGAAATATAACATGGTGTCTACAATTATAACTATTGTACTCAACCCCAACAACCAACTGGTATCTACACCTCTGTATCCCTCAACTCTTTTTTTCGTGCCCTATACTACTTACAGGCTGACCATATCTAGTTTTGAATTCCCTTATATGTTTTTAAATATATTTTTTTTAATATCTGATGTGACTAGATTTGTGAAATTTGGTGTTGAATAATTTAATAAGGGGGAGGAAGGTGTTGTGTGTGGAAGGAAAAATGAGGGGGATTTTTTTAATGCTTGTGGAAAAATAAAACAATAGGAGGAATTTGTTTCTTTTATAATATTAAGGTGAAGATATAGAAAAATATAGCTTTTACTAAATTTGAAATATGGGTGGTGTGTAAAGATAAATTTTGGAGATTTTATAAAAAAACGTTTTTTTGGTTAAAAAATTAGGTTATTCTTTTTTGATCAGTTTGATGAAATTAAATAGTTGATTTTATCATTTTTTTACTATTCTGGATTCATTATAATTTTCTTTTTTTAGACATTCTGAACTATTTTTGATAAACAGACTTAAAAGAGGATTGAAATCAAGGAGAATTTTTACCTACCTCCAGCCAAAAAAATATGAATGTGCCTATTATCATAAAAAGGTCTACTATAAAAGGGTTGTCCCAAAATTGGAAAAACAAAAAAAAAATCTACAAAAAATAAGGATGTGGAATATTCAAATTTCCTCATTTCCTCTATAGAAAACCACTTTTAATGTTATATTCTTGATTCTGATTGTTCATTCCATATATATAAAAATAAATATTGGTTTTAAATCCTTAAGGAGTTGTATAAAGGTGTGGTGTTTATGGTCCATAGTCACCCTTTCCACACAAGTGGTTTTTGAACAATATGGTTGAGTATTCATGATGGTAAAACTCAATTGCATACAGATGCAATATTTGTATGAGAATTAGAAAATAAACTCATATTTATTAGAGTCTTGGATAAGATTGGTTACTGAATAACCATTGAATATGGATTTATGAAAGTTATCCATGGTTAATTACTTAAAAAGAGAGGTACTGAAAAGGTAATTTGTATTATTTGAATGCAGAGACTATTACAGGTGGAGTGGTGATAAGAGAAGAGAGTGATCCAGAAACTTCCATATTGTGGTACATGAGACTCAGACATACTGAAGAAAAATCCATGTAGAGTTTCGAAAGGAAAAGAGTTTTTAAAGGTTACAAAATTTTAAAATTATAATTTTGAAAGCATTGTGTAGTGGGTAATAAGTATAGAGTTATTTTCAACACTGAAGCCTATTTCATGAAGGTAACACTTGACTATATCTAAATCAATGTTTGGAGACTATTGAAAAATGATTCATTGGGAGGTAATCATTATTTTGATACATTTATTGATGATTAATCATGATATATTTGGGTATATGTAATGAAGAATAAGTATGAAGTGTTTAATATATTTATTAAGTGGGATAAGATGATTGAAAATCAGATGAGAAGTAAAATCAAGAGACTAAGATCAGATAACAGTGGAGAATACACATTAGATCTATTCAATATGGTTTATCAAGATGAAGGTATTTTGAGAAACTTTACTATTACTCAAACACCACAAAATAATTGTATATTAGAATGGATGAACTATACAGTCATTGAAATTGTATATTGTATGTTGTCTTAGTATGATTTGAGAAAATCATTTTGGGTATAATGATTAATATATACAGCACACATTGTGAACTAATTACCTACTTCCACAATTGATGATAATACCTGGATATAGGTTTGGTCTGGTGAGAATGTTTTTTATTATTAAAATCATCCCATCATTGGGTTTAATTCCTATTTTTACGTGATAGACTCAAAGTTGGATCTTGGGGAGAAGAAACCTATATTAGTTGGATTCAATGATTGTTTTATGTCTTTTTAACTGTCTGATCACGAATTGAAGAATATTATTTAGAGTCATGATGCCAAATTTGAAGAGTCAGCTATGGTGAATTCAAATTATTCGATATAAGAGATTGTGGAATTGGATATAGTTTTGATTGAAGTAAAAAAAATCTAGCATTGAGTGATCAGGAGATACAAGATAAAGATTTCAATTATCATATGGTTATTACAACTGAGGAAGAAGTACCACTACAACAGGATACTCATCATCATGAGAGAATCACCACTGGTAGAATAGGATGTTCCATACAGAGACCATCTAGGTATGAAGATATGGTTAGCCATACTCTTTCTATAATTTAAGATGATGTTTCATACAACTATCAAGATTTCTTTTGTAGTAATTAAATGAACTAGTGGAAGTTTGTTATGGAAGAAAAAATGAGTTCACTAAATCAGAAGTATATATGGGTTCTTGTTCCTCCTCCAAATGACAAGAAGGAAACTACATGGATAATGTTGCAACATTTTTTGGAATTGATCAATATATATGATACTTTAGATTCATACAAGTATCAAGAAGACAACAACATCAGGAAGAATATTTTAAGCAGCAACATGGTGATATGTATCATTGTAAAACCCCAAAATTCTTATGTAAGAACATTGTATTCAATAGTATATATGACATGCAACACAAAGCATGTATGGGAATATAATATCCTGAGACTATATAATTTATTTAATAATTTAAATAAATTTAATGTATTTTATATCCTTTAATGAACAAAACATTGAGTTAGCTTCTATCACAAACAAAAAGGACATTATTATAAATTTTACATTACACATAAGACCTAGTTTTGCCGAACAACAATATATTATTATAATATTATTATTTAATATAATAATATATAACCTAGAAATTAAAATAGTGGTTAAAAAAGGATTAACTAAATTATGAAAATATATGGTTCACACAAATATAATAGGAATTCACTGGTTTCCAATTAATTATAAAGTAATATAAGAACCAATTGAATATAAAGGAAATATTTTTATAGAATACCATTATTATGCCCACAAAGATGTTTTACACTAATAAATACAATTAATTATAATTAGTTAGTGATATTAATGTTATATATATATATATATTATATTTTAGAAAAATATTTTATATATTCATCCAATAGATTTGATAGGCATAAGATAATAACCAACCAAATTTTATGCATAAAAACCTATATTCTTTATAAAGGTTCTTTTACCTTCTTTTAATGGTGAACCCATATTAAATCCATTTATTGGAAATTTTATAGATTTTATATGTCAAACTAATATTCATATTTGAATTTAAAAATAAATAAAAATTAGTTTAGGATTAATGTTTGGTATTTTTCTGTGAAGATTCATTTTTTTTATGAATATTGAAAAGTACTAAATTTTAACTCAAAACTGGTTTTTATCTAATTTATTTATAGTGATAAATTAAATTTTTTATTAGTTTTAAATTTTAATTAGATATATTTTATTAATTATTACAATTTAGTTCATTTTAATCAAATGCACTTTGAAATTTGATATAAAATCTTAGCAAGATTTTGACTGTTTTTTACTTTAAGACCAGCATTAGCGTCATGTCGCCATGATTAATTTAGAATTCATTTATTCAAATTATTTGATTGGAATTTTAAAAAAAAATATTCCAATTTTAAAATAATCATAATTTATAATTTCTAATAAGGTCAACTTATCTTTTTACCAAAAAAATATTAGTGAAAGTAATTAAAATTAATTACAATGATTAAGGTAAAATTAAGCTTAACAAGGCACTAAACCTTAAACTTAAGGGCCAAAATGACCTAGAAACTTGTACAAAGTCCATTTTATGGGAATATTTTTACCCTATAATACATTTTTTGAATATAGACCATTATCATATCCACATGACATGGGAAAATGGTGGGTGGAATTCCCATTCCAAAACATTACAAGAGTTCCACTCCTCCTCCACTATAAAAAGTCCTCCTCTCCTCCCACTTCCTCAAACCTCTCAATACAGTTTTTATGGATCACGATATGCCTAAATGTCTCATAAAAATACCTCCCATGAACTTATAATCCTAACCGTGGGCATAAATCTTTCCAAGGAATCCATTTGTAGCAAACCAAAAGGAGTTACCTGAATAAGAGGTAACATTATTCCTCAAGATCTTCAGTTTAATTTTCTTTATCCACCCCAAAATATATTATTATTAATGAATTATATAATAACAAAATTATACTAAATATAATTTTTTTTATTTTTTCAACCTACACTTACACACACTTCCATCTTATGGGTAATGAACTTACCGTTAATGTGTACGACGAACTACTGTCTCATGAAACGATGATTGTTCATTTTTTTCTTTACTGCCTCTCATGGATGGGAATTATGATAGAAACTATATTTATATATGATATATATGATATTAATAATGTCTCTATTATTCTGTAATTTTTATATATAACATACCTTTATGATTTCCATTTAGTGTAATTAAGATAACATCATTTGTCGAAGTGTGGACTACCACCTTCTAGAAGCAACGTGATTCGATCACATGATACATGAAATGTATAAAGGATGGTTTTAATTAAACATATGTTACATAAATATATATATATATATGATATTAATTCTATAATTAAATTTATGTAAATATAATATATATCATTTTCTCTATTACCCTTTCACGCACATAAAAAGTAACAATGTCATTTGTGGATGTGTGGACTATCTCCTCCTTGACATGATGTGATTCATTATAAATCACAAGAATTATATATAGATTTATATATTATTAAATAATATGTTATTTATTATATAATTATAAATATTTAAATATTAATGTTACTTACCTTTTTTCCATAACAATCATTGAAAAATGGGAATGTTACTCATGTGTACGTACAACCTACCATCTCAATGATTGTAATGTTGGTTCAATTTTCATAACCATATTTAATGATTGGTTTTAAAATTATAATTGATTTATAAATATTATAATTATTTATTTTTTATTTTTTATAGATGTTATATAGAGACCCCTTTAACTATAATTGACCTACCAAAGTTATTTTTGACACATAAACCAAATTTGGTCAAAACACCCAAGTTAAAATTAATTGTTTAAGTAGTTGTGTAAAAAATGGTAATAATTGATATGAAAGTAATGATAAACATGAAAAAGGTTCTTAATAAAGTAAATAATTAACATAAGATCATTATTCATTAATATAAAGTCACATAAGACAAGTCATACTCAAGGTATGGAATTTTCATCTCACTTTTTACATCTGTGAGATTAATGTCATATTCATCAATTAATCCTTTTATTTTGTGTATCTATTACACCTTTTGTTATATTATATCATGAATCCTCTTATCTTAAATGTATTCAAAGCTTTAATTTAATTCTATTTCTTTTTTAGGATTATGATTTAATATGTTTTGAAGTGTTTTGAGAAACTTTGGAATGTTTAATGATTGTTTTCCTCAAGAATAATTTTAATGTTATTTAAAAGGAATTTATATTTGATGAAATTAATTGAATATTTTTCAATAAAACCTTTAATTTTACACTAATTTGTTTATTCATGACCTTTTTAAAGTATAATTATCATTTCCACACTCTTTGGTATGTTTTAGAAAATATTTTTAAGAAAACCCAACTTCATTTATCTCTTTAGTCAGAGAACCTATTTTATTCTAAAAACCTTTCTTATAAAAGGTTTTCAGAAAATGTTTTTATCCTTTAAAAAATGATTTATTAATGAAATCATTACCCCTTTTGACTTTTACAAATGTTTTTAGAATAATGTTTTTGTTGCGATCTGAATAAGGCATTTTTCTAACCTTTTCACTACACAAAAGGAATGTTATTTTTACATAATACTTAATATACATATTTACCCAAATTTATTTTTTTGAAGCTTAATTATCAAGTTTAAAATTTTAATTTTTAATTAAAATGTTTTCAAAATTTATTTTCCCATAAATGGGTTTTCAAGAAAAAATTATATTTTCCTCAATAATGTTTTTAAAATATATTTTTATATCTTTTTATATTCATCAAATACAACAACCCTTTGTTTTTAATCCACTTGGAAATTTTATTTTGATACCATCATTATTCATTCTTTGGATTCTATATGATTTATTTGACCAAGGATATTATTGATATTTACCTCCATAATTCCTTTTAGCCCCTTGAAATTTTCAATTTCTAATGATCTTTTGACATTGAATTTCCCCTAAATATCCATATCATTTTTCATGGATACAATGATTTTCTGAACTGTATATCATTTATCATAAAATTTTTACTTTTAATGTTATTTTATTGTTATGGGAAATATTAATAAAACCATATCACTTCTTCAATATGAATATTTGATAAGGCATATTGTTTTTCGACATGAGGAATGCTTAGGACATGAAAGACATGTGTTGGGGACCATTTTAGGCAAGACCTATGTGTTGGGTATAGGTTAAGGAAATCCCCATGATAAATTGTTAGTCTCGTGATATGAAATTTGTTGGAAAAATCCATTCAAGTTTTTTTCTAAGAAGAATAGATATGTTTATACCCATTCAAGTTTTTGTGACGGTGATGATTTTTGGTAGTGCTCTGTGATGGTTTTTCCGGCGATGATGCTTGATGGTCTCGTCGGCGACCTGCAGTGGTGGATGCATGTGGTGGAGATGTGCGTGGTTCCAGATTTCTCGCTGGCTGTGTAATGGCTGTCACGTGAAACGCTTCTCGAGGTTTCGCGCGGCTCGAGGAAGGATCAGGGTTCGTGGTTTTTGAATTTTGAATTTCGGATGTCGTTTGTGCTTGGGGGATCAGTTGTTTGGTTGTAAGGTTTCCGGTTCTCCTTAACCTGCTTTTACTGTACTTTTTCATTTTCTTTAATAAATGGTCAGGGACTTTGTCCCTGGCTGAGCTTTCCTGGTATCTTGAGGATAGATCTTGACTGTATAATGGTTTCTATACTAAATACATAATATATAATAATTAAGCATTTCCTTCATTTTCATTTTAGTTATTATTTATCCATGATATTTTGTGTCGGAATATCTATGGATTCATTTCATTCTCAGTTCATTTATTAAATGTCATGTGTTTCAGTTTATTGCCTTTCTATATTTATATTTCCTTATCAAGTTATTTTAATGGAATTTATTTCCATTTATTTTCCTTTCCATACTTTTTACACATTTCCTTCCCAATTTATTAATTACATGGAATGTATATTTTGTTATTAACTTTCCATATTGACTATTCTTATTGATTAATTATTTATTCCCTTGTACTTTAGCCTTACTGATCATTTGATCTCACCATTATTATGTTTTCATTCCCCAACAATCCAAGAGGAATACTAAGTAAGATATGAAAAGATATACTAGATGGAATAAATTTATCTAAAAAATAAAAAATTATGTTGTAATTAGTGTATTCATTTGTAATACAATACGCATATATGCATCTTTTTTACCAAGAATAATAAACTCTTTGGTCCTTCAGGATTTGATTCCTTGTAATCATGCCAATATAATGGTAGTAGACACAATATCCTGGATTTCTGGGCTCAGGTCGCTACATTTGGTATCAAATGAAGTTTAATAGCAACCTTGGTAACTAGATTTATGAAAACATAGGTTATAGAACATAACCCTAAGGTAGAATTTGAGGATAGTTATAGAAAAAAATCATATAATTTTGGTAGGTTAGAGATTATGTGGGAATTACTATAAATAAATTCATGTCTAGATACTATAAGTGGATGGGATTATGGAATATATGTACATAAGATTAACAACTCTGACAAGGTGTGTTGGGCCTGACTTGAGTGTAACCCAGTACAGTACAATGAGCCTTACTACACACCTATTTTGAAATTATTGAGGGATATTTATAGGATAATTCACATTTCATTTACAAACCATTATGAAGGGTTTGTATAGATGGTGAGAATTAATGACCTGGGTTACATTACTAAAAAATGGGGTTTTACCAACAGATCTATTCCAATGGTTTACAAAAACTATTAGAATAAATTTGATATACCTATGGTTTTAATAAAACCATAGGTATATCTTCCCTCAAATATAATTCTATGGGGTTCATCTCACGTGCCCCTGCAAACCCTCTCCCCACAAATCCATCTCCCCCGAAAACCGTCTCCCCCACCAATCCATCCCTGATTATCCATCACACTCATCCTCGGCGTCAATCATCTTCTCCCCCACCAACCCTCTTCTCACGCAATTCCTCTCTCTTGATTCCACCATTCCATCTTGGTATTTTGTCCTCATCCCACTAAAATTTGAAACCTTGTCTCAACGCATGAGTTCCTTCCAATTCTACCATTCCATCTTGAGCTTCCATCCACCTTGTTAATGCTCAAAACCCAGTATATGGTTTGATCTTCATGGTTTGTGCTTCGATCACCATGGTTTAGTCTCCAATTCATTTTCCTTATTTCCTTGTAGGTTTCTCCTTCCCTATTGTGGTTTAGTCGAACCCTTGTTTAAGGGGTTGACCAGATTTTTGCGGTTTCATTGGTGTTTAGGGTTCATGGAAGTTTCTTATTGGTTTTTTGGCCATCCACTAGCAGATGGGATGTATTTCGGCTCATGTGTCAGTGGTTTGTATAGACGTCTGCACTACGCCGTTACTGAACTCTCTATCATCCAAAGAAATCTTCATTATTCTCCTTTATGTTAAAGGAATTAGTATTTTGTGGATATATATTGGATCTCATTTGAGAATAAAACAATTTGGCATGACCCATGGATACCTCAAAATGTGGGATGTATTTTGGATGTAATTTTAGTTATCTATCTCAAACCCATATGCTGGTGTTTAAGATGATATTGTGGATTCTTCAATAAATGGTACACGTTTTGTAGGATTTATTCATTTTATTATCTTATGAATTTTTCATATTTCTAGCATGGTAGATAATCCATATGGGATTTATACACTTCTATAGGATCTAATAATTGTTATTAGAATAATTTAAACTCCAACAGTGGTATCCTAGCCCTACCGTGAATTGGATTTATGAATACTTGCATGAGATGAAGAAGAAAACAAAAAGAGAACATTATTTTCAATTTTATGGAATGTTCAATTTACCTTTATGTATTTTGGATCTACCTAATGGTTTTTGGTTTTTCCTGGACATTTAATGGTATACATAAGTGACATATCCACTTACCCTTTTATAATGTAGTCTATGTAAGGATAACCTAGTATTATCCTTACATAGAATAATCTATATAAGGATCGTTCTATTGTACCCTTGTTAAGCTAAATGAAGTTACCCTTATATAGAATGTTTTTTCAAAAAGGTAAATGAAATTACCCTTAAGAAGAATGGTTCTATATAAAATTAACTTTTATATTACCTTTTCACTAAAAGCTGAATTTTATTTAGTTTGAAACATTAATCATAATTCAGTAAGTGTTGGATGACACCTATTCTACAAACACTGACACATACTTTATTATTGATGAATCATTCAAAAATTCAATTCACTCTTACACTCAACATAAACAGACATACACTAGTCCTCATTCACAAAAACACTATGCATTAGTGTGACCTTTACATAGGATTGACAGACCTCCATACAGATCAAATATGACCATTAAAAAATGTACTAAATCAGGGAATAACCCTTATCAAACTCTCCAATATTCTAGATTATCTTTTTGTGGAGTTTAGTGACCCTAATGTAGCTCTGGAAATTCAATTTTACCTTTACAAGAAACACTAGTTTACTATTACATGGACACTAGATGACAATTAAACATGTCCTTGATTTTATATTTTCCCTCATGCAACTCTTGATTACCTCTACACAAGTAGTAATTTACTGCTATGAAAATAGTAAATTATCTTCACACATGTCTTTTCTAACACAACTTATTTATATGTATCCACTACTGTCACAACCCATCCCAGTGGGGCCCGAGCCGTAACACCCCAAGACCGCCTCCAATAGGCCAGGGCTGGTGACTAGCCCCGAGTAGGCATGTTACTAACATGGGAGGAATTTCCTATAAACCTATACACACACACAAACATATCCAAGCCCACAAATCTGAATAGTAAAAACTACTAAAAAGGGAAATGCATGCATACACTAAAAACCCAACCAACAGAGTTCAACAAGAAAGTAAAGTACAATAATGTAAAACCTTGGGCCAAAAGTACAAGACCACCAAAAGAGAGTCTGCAACAATGTCCAACCTGTAAATAAAGGTACTGGGACTAAACTCTGTAGCCGTAGGAACACACCTCGGCTTGCCTGATCTCACTGAGCACCGTTCGGTCCTAGTGCGCCTAGAATCCTATCAAAGGCTCGCTCGTCTTCACAAGACACAACATGTGCGGGAAAATCCCGTGCAGGGGTGAGTATAACAATACCCAGTAGGACACCCCGAAACCACAAAGGAATACAACAACGGAATAATACCACAAAGGAAGGATATAGTCAGCTCTACATAGTATATGTTTACAGAACATATAACAAGAAATATCTAGATATACTCATACATGATTGACCATCATGAAACCACCACTAAAATCCAGCTCGAAGATTCCACTAAGCACATAACATGGAGAACACACTCCTAGGTCTGAAGAGAGAGATACGAAGTAGTCATTCCAGGAGAACACACTCCAAAAGTACTTGAGAAAATATCCTCAGATGAGGATCACAACCAATAGCCATGGGGTGATTCCAACAACTTAGTCTGAACTAATACGCTAAGCAGAGGATCGATGCCTGGGTAAAGTTGGTCACGTCGATACCAAGAAATCTAACTAGGGTACCAGGAAGGAATATAGGATCTGGCTCCAAGTCTCATAGAGGAGATTCCAACAACTATATTCAAGAATTCCTAATGAAGGGATCATACTTTTGTATGTAGTAAATGATACTGGTAACTTTCAGGATAAAGACCAAGGGGGAAAACCCTAAGGAAAATAGTCCAAGTCACAGAAGGAAACTGGATCAAGACATGTAAAGTAGATTACATGGCCTATAGTATGGTTACACGCTGTGTTCCTTGACCCTGGGTACTGCCCATGTAAATGACCCGTGTCATCCGTCCAAGATATGTAAAACTCAACTATACGACGTGTAGAAAGATCACAAGCCATGTTCCTTGACTCCGGGTACTGCTCGTGTAAATGGCCCATGTCATTAAGCTTGTCATATAAAAAGTCACTACATGGTGTGTACTTGGATTACACGTCGTGTCAGATCATTTGGGGTTTGCTCCGTGTATGCTGGCCATGTGCCCGTGCATGGTCTATGTCTGTGTCGCCTACTCATGTACCAGTACACAGGGTATCCCATGTATCTAGCCGGGTCTAGCCGAGGAAGTGTGTACGCATCGTGTCCTTGGTTGTGTACCCAAACCGTGTCCGTGTACTCTCAGAGTACATGCTAGGTGGTCTTCCGAAAAACACACGCCGTGTAGCCCATACTACACACCGTGTAGTCAGGATTTTCCTAGAACATTCATCTTCCTCCACGCGCCTCGTCTGGATCTCTAGATCTCTTTTTTCTTACCTTTTTTCCGTGAAACTCAAGATACTAGGTTGCCTCATCATCTTGATGTAAAATACATGGGTTTCAGGCCTTCGATCGGCTCCGAAATACGATTCCGTTCATCCGTGAAGAAATCGTTCGAAGAACGATATCTTCCGATCCACTTCGATCCATTTGTTGCCACCGCAGCTGGACCTCCATGGTGTTGTACTGAATCCAGATCTTCAATTTTGGATCGTTGTATCACAAAACGGATTCACAACGATCCGTTGTTCATATCTCCATGAAGAATGCGTAGAACGCACATGAGGAATGTGAGAAATCGGGGAAGAAAGGAATAACAAATCGAGAGGAATGAACCTCGATCTATGTTCGTTTCAATCTTGGTTCATCGCCATTAGAAGATTAACAAACCAAAATAACTTCAAGAATCAAAACCCCAAAATCCCTGTAAAAAGCTCATCCTGCAAAAATATGATTCATCTTTTGGCTAATTTGTTCATGGATTAGTCCGTGTTCATCTTAGGAATCAAGAACGGGGAAAAGAAACCAAAATCAAACATCCTACCCAGATCCGCGACTTTTATTGGCGAAGATCTGATCATCGCATCGTCGTCGCTGGCAAAATTCATCAAGAACGTCATCGCCGCATTGGGGGTTTCCTCCAGAGCTTTCCAGAGCCTCCAGGAGAAACTCAGGGTTATGAGATCTGTAACCTTGGACCCCTGCGTAAATCTCTATTTAAAAAGATAAGAGATATTCTCCGCCACAAGATTTAATAAAATATTTTTTATTAAATATTTTATTATAGTTACATCCAAAAACTAGATTTCACCACCGACCTGCACCGTCCGATATTAGGCCCCACCTAAGGTAAAATCACTGCTCTGAATGCAACGGTGCCCTCAGATTTCTAACCTGAGCACCTGTTCAGGAGTTATTCCACTTTTTCAGAAAAACCATACACGCACGTAATTTAATTATTTAATTAAATTCAAACATTTGTTCCGGGATCACCGGGCCTCAGAACTGCACGCTGTCTCAAAGCCTGGTCTCGAAATAATTTCCACATAATATTAAAATAACACATAGAAAAATCTAAGACATTACATCACACCCACTATAGGGATTTTACGTCCTCGAGAAGCCAAAACAAGGGCTACTCAAAAATATGTGGGTACTACACACGAAATTGAGCCTCCCGCTCCCACGTCCTCTCCTAGAGATTATCGTGCTACCACCAGACACGCACCAAGGGAACAGCTCACCCATGAAGGATCTTCTCCTTCTGATCCTCAATCTCCACTGGGTACTCAGTAAAGGTCGATCCATCATCGATGTCCAGCTCACCCCAGTCGATAAGGTGCGATGGATCATGCACGTACCTTTGCAACTACGACACGTGGAAGACATTGTGTACACGGTCCATCTGAGGAGGTAGATCCAAGCGGTACTCCACCTCTCCAACACTAATTAGAATCTGAAAAGGGCTGATGAACCTCGGAGATAGCTTTCCACCTCGTCCAAATCTCTGTAATCCCCATCGAGGTGATACCTGAAAGAACACATGGTCTCCCTCCTCGAACTCCAAGGGCATCTGTATCCTGTCGGCATAAAACTTTTTCCAACTATATGCAGTCTCCATCCACTCCTGGGTGACCTACACCTTCCATGTAGTAGCTCACAGCACCTCTGGGCCCATGAGTGCTGACTCTCCTGGGTCAGTCCAGCAAAGTGGTGACCTGCAAGGTCTCCCATACAAAGCCTCGAATGGTGCCATACTAATAGTGGAATGATAACTATTGTTATAAGAAAATTCCACCAGTGGTAGGTGATCCTCCCAACTATGACCGAAGTCAAGTATGCAAGCTCGTAGCATATCCTCCAGAACCTGGATGGTCTGCTCCATCCGAGCATCAGTCTGAGGATGAAACGCTTTGCTCAAGCGTAAATAAGTCCCAAAAGCTTACTACAATCCCTTCCACAACTGGGATGTGAAATGAGCATCACGATCTGAGACAATCGTGGATGTCACTCCATGAAGTTGAACTATCTCCTACACATAGAGGCGTCCCAAGCTCTATACTGAACTCTGATCCCATATAGCTAGGAAGAGGGATGACATGGTGAGTCGATAAATGATCACCCAGATAGCATCGTGTCCCCTGGACGTACGTGGTAAACCCGTCACGAATTCTATGGATATCCCATCCCACTTCCACTCTGGCACCTCATGGGACTGAGTCAAACCTGCTAGCAATTGGTGCTCAGCCTTTAATTACTGACAAGTAAGGCACTGAGAAACAAACTCTGCCACACTCTTCTTCATTCCTGGCCACCAGAACGGACGTCAAAGGTCCTATCACATCTTTTCCACGTCTGGACGTACCGCCAAATAAGATTTATGGAACTCCCTCAGAACCTCCTCCCGCAACTTCACTGGTACTACTGTGCGCCCTCTGAAAAGAACAAAGTGCTGCCCACATTTTTAATATCCTTTGGAAGCATCACCTGTGGATATCTGAACACATAGAGTCTCACAGCTAGCATCCTTGAGTTGTGCTTCCCTAACTCACTATAATAGTGGAGGGGTAAAAACCATCGACTAAAGGTAAGCTCCCTCATCTCTATCCACGAAGGATAAATGTAAAGAGGCCATCTGCCTTGTCTCCTCATCCAGAAACTGTGAACTGGGTTTCTTGCTGAGAGCATCTGCCACAACCTTCCCCTTCCCAGGAGTATAAACGATCTCAATGTCATAATCATGGAGGAACTCAAGCCACCGTCTCTATCTCAAATTCAGATCCTTCTAAGAAAAGATATATCTGAGACTCTTGTGATCAGAGTAAATGGTAAACCGCTCACCCATCAGTTAGTGCCACCACATCTTCAACGCGAAGACTACCACTGCCAACTCAAGATCATGGGTCACATAGTTCTGCTCGTGTGGCCTCAACTGACGTGATCCATAGAAAATCACCACTTTCCTCTGCATCAGGACACAACCAAGCCCAGTTCCTAATGCGTCGCAGAACACTATGTACTCAACACCCTCCTCCAGTAATCTCAAGATCCGGGCGCTCGTCAGACTCTGTCACAACTGCTAAAAATCCTGCGGGCATCTCTCGGTCCATACGAAAGGTTTCCCCTTTCGGGTCAAAGCTGTCATGAGTGCTAAAATCCTAGAGAAATCAGGAATTAGTCTCTGATAGTAGCTTTCCAACCCAAGGAAACACCGCACCTCCATCATGCTCCGGGGTGGCTCCCATGCTAACACTGCCTCTACCTTGGCTAGTTCCACTGATACACCATCTGCTGAGATAACATGTCCCAGAAAGTGGACCTCCTGTATCCAGGACTGACACTTCAAGAGTTTCCCATACAACTGGTGCTCTCTGAGTGTATCCAAAACCATCCTTAGGTGCCTCGTGTGCTCCTCCTCAGACACAGAGTACATAAGGATATCATCAATGAATACCACCATGAACCAATCTAGATAAGGCTGAAAGATCCAATTCATGAGTCACATAAACACTACCAGGGCGTTCGTCAAGCCGAAGGGAATCATCAAGTACTCATAGTGACTATAGCGACATTTGAAAGTTTTTTTCAGTATATCCTCATCCCGTACTCACAATTGGTGATAGCCTGATCATAGATCAACCTTAGAGAACCATCGTGCCCCTCTTAACTAGTCAAAGAGGTCATTGATCCTCGGTAGTGGATACCAGTTCTTCACGGTCACCTGATTCAAGCGTCGGTAATCCACACATAGCCTCAAGCTCCCGTTTGCCTTCTTGGAAAACAACACTAGGGCCAACTAAGGTGAAATAGTGGGTCTCACAAAGCCCTTACTCTGCAAGTCTTACAGTTTCACTCTTAGCTCGTGAATCTTTGTAGTTGCCATCCGATACGCTGATGCTGATATCAGTGTCATCCCGGGTTGCAACTCAATGTAGAAAATCTATCTCCCGACGGGGATTTAGCCCGGGGACATCCTTCGAAAAGACATCCTCGTACTCAGCCACTACTGCTGGAAACTGAAAACTCGTAACATCTACTGTGCCAAGGGCTAGGCTAGCCAACTGATGTGAAATCGGTTGTACCTTCCTACGCACATGTCCATCCTGCACTGCCTGTGTCTCCTTTTCACCGACGAAGGAGAACCTCGTCCCATCACTGCAGACACACCGCACCCTTCGCCTAAAACAGTAAATATGGGAATGAACTGTGGATAGCCAATCCATACCAAGAATGACATCGTAAGGCCTTGACGCTACCATCAAGATGTTCCAACCAAAACTCTCACCTCTAAGGGTCAAGTCACACTGTCTGCAAAGGTGTGTGATCTCTGAATATTCTCTAGTCGGTGTTTCTAAGCGTAAGGGTCAAGTCAAAAGCTCAACTGGAATCTCAAGTTCTTGAACAAGATAAGTAGCCAGAAAAGAATGACTAGCACCTGTGTCTATCAGTACGGAAACCAAAGTAGAAAAGACACAGATTGTAATTCTAATCATTCCAGGAGTACCTGGGTCAAAAGCCTTTGTTGCCTGCAGCTGTCTCTGCCTCTGTCCACCAGCTCCCTAAGCCTAGGGTGGACCTCCTGGGGGTGATGGTGGTTAGAGGTCAAAACTTCGACCACCTCCAGCTGCTCTCCCAACTCCACTTACACATCCGCCGCCCCGGGGATCGGGCTGCTCCACACATTGCCTCTGCCTCGGTGGTCCATCCACCACTCCCATGTCAGTAGTATGGCAGGTCAGACAATCTTGAGCGAGATGTACCCTGCCATCACAAGAGTAGCATCACCTCTCTCGAGGCTATCTGGATGCGCCCTGTGAACCATGTATAGAAGATTCTGTATCCTAAGATCTCCTATGAAAACGTCTCCCATGCTTGGGTCCCTGACATCGGCCCCCTGTTGTCGAGGTCTCTGCTCCAGCTCACTCACTACTGACAACTGCCGGTTGTCTCTGCTCTGCCAAGAAGCTCTTGACCACTAAATCCCGCTCGAGCACCCCATCATAAGTAGGAATGATCATAGGGATGATACTATCTCGGATGTCTCTGCGTAAGCCCCATTCAAAAGTCCGAGCTCTGAAATATGGATCCCTGACCATATCCATCGAGTACCGTGAGAGGTCAGTGAACCTCGATGAGTAGTCATCCACAGTCATGGTTCCCTACTGGATCTAAATAATTTCATGTATATGTACTGCTCTAAGGGTAACCAGTGAAAACTCCTCTCTGAAGAGATGCTCAAACTCTGACCATGCAAGAGTCGCCTCATCGTGGTTCTTGATAACCAAACTCCACCATCGTCCTGCTGAGCCCTGCAGAAGGCTCGCTGCCAGGATCACCATCTGGTTTGCTGGTGTTCTGACCAAATGGAAGACTTTGGCCATTGTCTCAAACCAGTCCTCTACTGCCTGAGGGTCAGGCTTTCCTCGACACCAAATGGGTATCTATCTCTGAAACTCGTGGAGTGCGCTTAGCCTACACTCCTAATCTACTAGTACAGTAGGAACTAAACACTACTCCACAGTTGGTGGAATAGATGGCACACAACCCGAAGGTTAAAATGGGGGATCTGGTCCCTATATCAAAGCTTCATCACTGAGTGGGTCATCCTCGTGATCGAGCTGCTGGATCCTAGCGGGTGCGCATCACGGAGGCATCCTGTAAAGAAACAAGATGTATCTCAGTCAGTGAGTATATCTGGAGAGCTGACTCAAGAAGGACATGGAAACCACAACCCATTCATATATGATGAATGTACCATTATTTTCCCCTGAAACTAGTGTTCTCATGTTCCGAGTCAAAAAGAAAGTTATGAGAGTCCTAATGTATGGATATGTCGGCCGCCCGTACCAACACAGGGGTCCCTGTCCTGAAAGACAAACTCAAAACACTTAACATTGTTTCCCCAGACCAACTCATAGACTCTCGGTCCTAAGGTAGAACCGACCACCTCTGATACCACTTTGTCACGAACCGTCCTAGTGGGGCCCAAGCCACAACTTTCCAAGCCCGCCTCCAATAGGCCAGGGGCTGGTGACTAGCACTGAGTATGCAGGTTACTAACATGGGAGGCATTTCCTATAGACCTGTACACACACACACACATCTCCAAGCCCACAAATAAGAATAGTAAAAACTACTAAAAAGGGAAATTCATGCATACACTAAAAACCCAACCAATAGAGTATGACAGGAAAGTAAAGTAGAATAATGTAAAACCCTGGGCCAAAAGTACAATCCCACCAAAAGAGAGTCTGTAACAAAGTCCAACCTGTAAGGAAAGGTACTTGGACTACAATATGTAGCCTTAGGAACACACCTCGGCCTACCAGATCTCACTGAACACCATCCAGTCCTGGTCCACCTAGAATCCTGTCAAAAGCTCGCTCGTCTGCACAAGACACGACACGTGCGGGAAAAGCCCGTGTAGGGGTGAGTATAACAATACCCAGTAGTACACCCCAAAACCACAAAGGAATACAACAAGGGAAAATTACCACAAAGGAAGGATATAGTCAACTCTACCTAGTATATGTTTATAGAACATATAACAAGAAACATCCATATATACTCATACAGGATCGACCATCACGAAACCACCACTAAGATCCAGCTCAAAGATTCCACTAAGCACATAAAAAGGAGAACACACTCCTAGTTCTAAAGAGAGAGATACTAAGTACTAATTCCGGGAGAACACACTCCACAAGTACTTGAGAAAACATGATCAAGTGATGATCACAACCAATATCCATGGGTTGATTCCAACAACTCTGTCTGAACTAATCCGCTAAGCAGAGGAGCGGCGCTCGGGTAAAGTTCGTCACGTTGATACCAAGAACTCTACCTAGGGTACCAGAAAGGAATAGAGGATCCAGCTCCAAGTCTCATAGAGGGGATTCCAACAACTCTATTCAGGAATTCATGCTGAAGAGATCATACTCCTATATGTAGGAAATGATACCGGTAACCTTCAGGAGAAAGACCAAGGGGACGAACTATAAGGAAACTAGTCCAAGTCACAGAAGGCAACTAGCTCAAGCCATTTAAAATAGGTTACACGGCGTGTAATATGGTTACACACCATTTTCCTTGACCCCAGGTACTACCTGTGTAAACAGCCCATGTCATCCGTCCAAGATGTGTAAAACTCAACTACACGGCTTGTAGAAAGATCACACACCATGTTCCTTGACTCTGTGTACTGCCTGTGTAAACGGCCTATGCCATTAGGATTATCGTATAAAAATTCACTACATGGCATGTACTTGTATTACACACCGTGTCAAAACATTTGGGGTTTGCTCTGTGTACACTGGCCATGTGCCCATACACGTTCTCTGTCCGTGTCGCCTGCCCGTTTACCAGTACATGGGGTATCCCGTGTATCTGGTCGGGTTTGGTCGGGGAAGGGTATACACGCCATGTCCTTGGCCGTGTAACCAACCTATGTATGTGTACTCCCGGAGTACATGCCAGGTGGTTCACCGACGAACACATGCCGTGTAGCCCATACTACACACCGTGTAGTCGGGATTTTTCCAGAACCACTGTCTTCCTCCTCGTACCTCGGCCGAATATCCGGATCTCATTTTTCTTGTCTGTTTTCCACGAAACTCAAGATACCTGGTCGCCTCGTCGTCATGATTCTGAATCCGTGGGTTTTGAGCCTTCAATCAGCTCTGAAATCCGATTCTGGTCATCTGTGCGGAAATCGTTCGAAGAACAATATCTTCCGACCTTCTTCGATCTGTCTTTTTCCACCGCAGTCACACCTCCATGGGGTTGTACCGACGCCAGATCTTTCATTTGGGATCGTTGCATCACCCAACGGATGCGCAACGATCTGTCATTCATATCTCTGTGAAGAACGCATAGAACGCACACAAAGAACACGAGAAATCAGGGAAGAAAGGCACCAAAAAGAGAGAGGAATGAACCTCGATCGATGTTCATGTCGATCTTGGCTCATCACCATTAGAAGATTAACGAACTAAAATAACTTCAAGAATCAAAACCCCAAAATCCCCCACAAAAAGCCCATCCCGCAAAAATACGATCGATCCGTGGGATAATCTATTCATGGATTAGTCTTCGTTCGTCGTAAGAATCATGAACGGCGAAAAGAAACCAAAATCAAACATCCTACCTAGACCCGCAACATTCATTGGGGAAGATCTGGTCGCCGCATCATCGTCGCCGGAAAAATTCGTAAAGAACGTCGTCGCCACGTTTGGGGTTTCCCCCAGAGCTTTCGAGAGCCTCCAGAGGAAATTCAGGTTTATGAGATCTGTAACCCTAGACCCCTGGGCAAATATCTATTTAAAAATATAAGAGATATTCTCCGCCACAAGATTTAATAAAATATTTTTTTTAATTATTTTATTACAGTTACATCCAAAAACTAGATTTCACCACCGACCTGCACCGTCCGATGTTAGGACCCACCTAAGGTAAAATCGATGCTCTAAACGCAACGGTTCCCTCGGATTTCTGATCCAAGCACCCATTTAGGATTTATTCCACTTTTTCAGGAAAACCATACGCATGCGTAATTTAATTATTTAATTAAATTAAAACATTTATTCCGGGCTCACTAGGCCTCGGAAATGCACGCCGTTTCAAATCCTGGTCTCGAAATAATTTCAACATAATATTAAAATAACACATGGGAAAATCTGAGACATTACAACTACTTTTAACCTTTTGAAACTACTGTAATTCCAGACTTCATCAATTTAGCATCTAAAACCTTTTCAACTCAACTCGAAGACTACTCTAACACTCTAAATACTCTCAAAACATCATGATATATACTGAAGAAAAATTTTTTACCCCTAAAATAGTTTTCTTTAATTATTTAAATTTTACGTCACCAACAATTATCAAAATTACAAAGAATGATACATTGAGGCTATCCAGCCAAGGTCATTAATAAGCAATACATAGTCTCCTTTCCATTTATGATGGAATCAAACTCTAAAACTCTAAAACATCTTCAGGAACATGTTAAAAGATTCTTTTATCTTTCATAATGATAAAAAATATAATCATACATGGGAACTTAAATAAACCATTGTAATTGTTTTCAATACCACAACACACCTCATAATTCAATATGTGTTCTCATTTATTTCACATCCCAACAGGTACATAAAAAATATATTTTGCAAGGTATAAAAATATCACTTTCTCCTTGACATTGACAATACCCCCTTTATAAATAGATTTATTATCATAAAAAGAGGTAAATTTTATTTATTGGAATACCTATTATTTTATATTTTTAATGATGTTTATATAATTATAGATTTCAAAATTTTGAACACTTTGAAATCCTTTTAACATGTTTTCCTCCCTCAAAAGAGATGAACCCACTGTACCATCATCATGGTAGTTTATAAAATCAATGATGAGAATATTCTCTTGTTATACAGTAGTGATGGCATCTTCCAAATTTCCTAATATTTTATTCTTTCAATTCCCTACATGTTAGTAAACATCAAATGAAAGGGGGTAGGGAGGGGTTAATTTTATCTTTAATTAGTCCTAAAATGTTGATAGATGTATCTCTACTGAGATCTTCCATATTTCCTAACTTTATCATTTGGATAATCCTTAATCCTCATTTTCTAATTGTATCATCATTTATCTTTGTAGACAACCTGATGTTCTCACTTTTCTCAACAGGTTTATTGTGTGGGACCTCATTTATTGAATGTGAAACAAAGTGAAATGAAACCTTATATGCTAGCTTATTTTTCCTCATTTTTTGATTTTTTTTCTTGGTAGTAATGTCATACTATCCTTTGCAACATGACCAGTTACCTTCCATTATCTTAAACATTACGTTTTTCTTATTTCATTTCCTTATATACAACATTTTGTTCTTCAATTAGATCCTTATTTTTTCTCCTGTAAATTTGAATAGATTTTATACTTATTATTTGACTCTTCTAATGTTTAGAAATCATTGGATACTTTTTTTAGACTTCTCACTTGTATATTTCTACATTCTGTTATTATTTCTATTTCTCATAAAATATCTTCTTCTTTTTCCTTGATTTATCCCATAGATTCATTATAGTTATATGTTAATCACATGTTCTTATAATAATTAAAGTATTTGTTCAAAAATATTCCACAACACCAATTGTTACCCTTGAAACATTGGTCTTATAACATATTGGTGAGTCTATGTAAGAAATTATACTTTTTGTCCAGGAATCATGCAACCTCTATTTAGCCTTCTCCCAAGGCAGTATTCTTGGTTTTCTTTCACATGAATTTTCATTTATGTTGGAGTACCCTTATCAAATCATCTTTTTTCCCAAACACTGTTTGTTTTGTCTTTATAATCTATAATTTAAGAGAAAACGGAATCAATGTGATTTGAAAAATCAATAGTTTTTCAGCTTTTGCTTTGGTCTATTAATATTTGAAAACTTAGATAATTTATCTTGACTCTCTACTTCTCTATAATAATATTATCTAATATTCCTGAATGTATTTTCTGAATTAATCCATCATGATTGTGCCTCATTCAATTATTTATCTTTTAAAACAAGATTATCATTATGTTCATTCAAGATTCTATCATTCTCTATAATTGTTACCATGGATGTTATGATATATTTAATGAGATCACTCTTATTTAAATCCACATTTATTCCTTATTTATCATTCCATTTAATTTAATTCTTATGTTGGGTATTTTTTCTCAAGGAAAAATTCCAATTTTGTTCTTGGAATGTACTCATTATAGGTCTTTTTCCTCCCTCATCAATACATGAAGAATATATATGTTTTTAAACTTGAACAATGTAGGATTTATGCTTTTGAGAGAATCTTTAATCATTATATTCACTCAATGAAACTTATTTATCAATTGTTTCTCCACTCGTCGTATTTTTATTTTCCATTCTTGATTATCACTTCTTCATCATTAAATAGCCTCTTTTGGATTTTTTTTCATATCTTCTCCAAGATTATTATTCACTACTTGAATAATTTTATTCTAGTATATCTAAATCAAATTCAATGTTCTTTTTTTTAAATAAAAAAATTCAATGTTCTTATTTGCATAGTTTGAGGTGAAATTCACAACACATTTACATTTATAACATCATAAAGAGTGTTCTCCTTTATATGTTCATTCTCCCTTTTTGAAGAACAATATTACTAGAGCTGTCTCCCTCTTAACATGAACTCATTCAAACTGAATTCAATCAAATTGGACTAACCTAACCTAATTCAGATCAAAACAAACCAAATTAAATAAGATTTTGAAGAGTAAACCGAAATGAGTTGAACTAAATAAAGTTACCCCATACAAACCCACAATGTATAGAATAAAACTAAATAAAAAATATAATTATTTTTTTTAAAGAAACATTCACAAAATAACAGAACATTACTGGTATAAATGTAAATCCGATCAACCAAAATAGATCTAGACTGATCAAAATCAAGAAAATAGAATTCAAATTGAAAAAATTGAATGAAACTAAATTAGACCAAGTCATACTAATCTAACTTGAACTAATTTTATATTACAAATGAGGAATCAAATTGGAAGAAATGTAATGAATTAAAACCTATATGATCACAACTGAAATAAACTAAAATGAACTCAATCAAACTGATATAAACCAAATATAATCAAACTAAATCAATTAGAACTAAAATGAATGAAATTTCCCAAGCTAATATAAACAAAAACAAGATGAACTAAATATAATGAATATGTCCCAAAATAACTTGTATCAAACAAAACCAAACTAAGATGAAACATGAGCCAAACTTATTATATACCATTAAAAGGAAGATTAATTTTTAATTAATAGGAATATAATATTTGATAGAATCACTTTGAAACTTGGATCTATTTCCCCCTTACTTGCAGATGCATGATTTGACCCATGGGGTGTTGTGGTTCTTATTTGTTGGGTGGTGACTTGTATAGTCACAAGAGACAGGTATGTTGTAGTTTAGTTTTTATTTTATTTTCCTTATCGCATCATCCAATTAGGCATTTTACTATTTCCTACAGATGGAGGGTAGTTATATTATTCGAAGGGGGCCAAAAGGGATCTGGACGCAGCTTCACAGTTTTCTTTACAGGGGAGGGAGATCGGGGTAGTGGAGAGATTAATTATTTGGTTTCATTTTTGTACACTTTTATACCATGTTGCTTTTGTTTATTTTCTTTTCCTTTAGTGTGGACACCCGATGTACAGATGGGTCATGCCAAATATTGTTCATTTAATTGGCCTTATTGTATCTACTAAATATTTTCCATTCATGTCCAGTGAAGGATTCTGTTGGCATGAATATGGAAATCCCATAAAAAAACATGTATTGTCTCCTTCTTGATTTCAAAAGCATAAAATTTGGTGAATTGTTGTCTAGATATTTCAATAGTTTCCGCAATCAAAAAACAATCAATCACCAACATGAGATTTTTTTTATAAGTCAATTCAAAAAATCTAACACTCAAAGAAAATTTTCATAATTTCTCCATAGTACCAATACTCATCTAGTGGAAATATAACCTAGCATATATTTCAAAACAACCATCAGTCCAAAACCTCTCATATACTGGACCATCATACAATCCACTTCATCATTCATGTATCATCTTGACAACATTTTTGATGCTCCTAAGATTTTTGGTTTCACAAAGAAAACATATACTGGTGTGCCACTTTTTTTAAGGAATGTAATTACTTGTTCAATGGATCTTGTGAGATACCCCAACATGTACATGTTTCGATTATCCCTGCACTCTTCCATATTCATATGACAACCATGCCACTAACTCCATCTTATAGTAATATTATTTTACAACATGGAACCACTCTTATGAATCCTTATTATATATCTGTAAACCTTTCCCACCTTAAACCATAATTATAAATCCCATAACATGGCTACTATGCTTTATGACACTTCATTCATGCCTTAAATGATTGATTTTATTAACAAAACACATCTGGTCCCAAATCACTCTTAGGTTTAACTCCCAACAACGCCTCATGTATCTCTTTCTTGTTGGAAATTTCTTCAAAGAAAACATTGTATTGTTTGGATACAGTGTGTGGTACCATGTCCAGAATCACTGCATGGGATCCTGGGTGTCCTTTAGGAATACAGGGATTAGCTCCTCCAGGATGTGCCTTGAAGTAAGACTCATCCATGCCACCAACCACACCCCTATATTTTGTATATGTGTCTCCCTCTAATAGTATAATAAGTATTATGATGCGTCATTTCCCCTTGATTAATGCTTGGAAGTATTTTGTATTCTGATCACCTTTCCGGAGCCACTTTATTCTTGATTGTTCGCGCACTAGTCGTTCTTGCCTAAGAATCATGTCTTCTAGGATGTCCTTCTTGCTAGTGAGTTCATCGAACAATGTGTCATTGTAGTAGTCTTTGAGACTATATTTTAGTCAGTTGATATCCATCTTGAATACACATTAATCTCCTAAGAACAGGGGGGTCTTACATGCCTATTGTGAGGCCCAATCCATGGACTTACCTTCCATGATTCATTCACAACATGATGATATCTTAGAGTGTTGGTCCACAAATTAGATAAGTTTAAGAACTTTTCCCTCTCCTTCCTGGAGGACAAGGAAACCAGAAGTGGTGAATGATTAGATATGCTTTTTACCAGGTGAGTTACCTTTGCATTATGATAGGTAGATATTTCATGACATTCTAAAGTCATAGATCAAGAAAACTCCAAGTTTGAATACCCCATATCTAGTTATTTTACCATGTGAATTGATCCCTAGTGTACCCCATATCCATAAACCTATTTCTATCCATGAGCTAGAAAAATTTCATGCTAGAATTTTTAAGGAATACTCCAATCCCTTTATTTTCATTTGGATCTGAAAAAACATTAAATTCTCCTACAATAATCCACGTGAATTCCCTGGATCTAAGTATCCTAGCCCATGCCACATGTATTCTCTTATCTACCCATATAAAAAAGTTTTGAGGGTTGGCATGAATATATGAACACATTATTATTCTATGCACATAATCTCTGATTTCGGAAGAGAATTGCTTTATATTGAGCATAGAAAAAATGGAAGCCTTACTATTCTAAATTTCTATAGTGATAAAATAAATTTTTACCCAAGAACCCAGGAATCTGGTTTTCATATTGGGATCATTGATCTTGTTGATGATTGAATTTGGCCTAAGGAATCTTATCCCCTTTCATCTAAAAAGAACCTGGCTCTTGAGTGTGTTTGGATTGAGATCTCAAACACACTCCATTATGCTGAGGCAAAAGAGAATGTTGTAGGAGTTATTAGAACCTATGTTTAAAATTTATTCTCCTTTGACACACTAGAAAAATCATGTGGAGACAGACCGGGTACATCACACATTGGGGCAGACCTAGTACACACACCTGCATGCATGAGGGATTGGGAAACTCCCATATAAGGAGATTCCACTTGCGAGGCCTGGGATAAAAGGATATCTGAGTATTATTGAGAATTTTATACATATGATAACACCCTGTAGGGAAATCCTTGGTAATGAGGCCACTAACCAAAGGGACATAGATCTCTAGGAGGATAGTAACGAATTTGGGGGTGTCATCTAGGATCTTCAAAGAAAACATTCAATAATTAAACCATAATTATGAATCCTATAACATTGTGGGATGATGTGGAGTGTTTTTTGTGGAATGTTTCATTGTTGTGAGTTTTTTATTGTGGGTGGGATACTATATTGGATTTGTGGGATTGATGAAGAATTGTGGTGGTGGGATACTAAAGTGAATTGTGGAGTGGGTGATGCTGAAGTGGAGTAGGGGATGTTGTAGAGATGTGGGGATGCTACAGTAGAGTGGTAGATGCCGTAGGGGAGTGGGGACTAGTTACTGGGGAAGTGAAGTGTGATGTGTGGAGTGGGGCAGTGGGGCAGTGTGGAAGTGCAGAGGGGCGGTGGGGATGTTGTAGTGGATTGTGGGATGTGGGGAGTGGGGGATGTTGCAGGAGAGTGGGGCAGTGGGGCAGTGGGGAGTAGGGTTGTGGTGGATACAACAATGGAGTGGGGAGTGCTGTAGTGGATGTGTAAGTTTTTTACATGGAGTGGGGAGTGGGGAAACAGGGCAGTGGAGTGTGGGGGATGCTATAGTGGAGTGGGGGCTGCAGTAGTGGAGTGGGGAGTGTTGTAGTGGACCTGTAAGGTTTTTACAGGTTCTGGATGGCAGGTTATCTGTTCTTCCTGTTGTTTTTTTTTTTGGAAAGAGGATATCCCAACGGTTCTCAGAACTATTGGTATACATTTGGGGAGAGATAAACCCCAACAGTTTTAATAAAATTGTTGGAATAAAGCAGTTTTGCTGGGAAGTATGTATTCCAATGGTTCTTGAACCGTTGGTATAAGTATATCCCAAAAATTTTATAGAAATTATTGGAATATATTAACTTTATATAGCCCTATACCAACGGTTTCATAGAAACCATTGGTATAGGTCTCTTATAATACCCAACATGGAAACGATTCTGAAAACCCTTGGGAAACCCTATCCCAATGGTTGCAGGAGCTATCCTAACTATTTCAAACCATTGGGAAAGGTAAAATTTTCAATAGTGTTAAACCTTAGACCAAGTAAGGACCTATGTTTAAATAAAATGGATGAAGTATTTTTGTTTTGTGGTTTTATTGAAAATCATTGATAAAAATGATATTTAGTTATTAACCTTATTTAAAATATGTTTATCATATTTATTTTGTAAATTATATGGTTTTAGAAAAGGAAAAATTGTATGTCAGGTGAAAACCCATCAAATCTTGTGAGGCTATAGGACATTAACCAATGATAGAAGGATGATAATGGTCTCACAAAATCCACTAAACTAAAAAATATCCTCATTAATATGTCATTGTTTTTAGCTAAATAATTTGATGAATAAATATTAATGATGAACTGATAGTTTAACATTTTAGGTTTAGAGATTAATTTCTTATCCATATTGTCTTTGGATAATAGTTAGAGAGAAATGTAAAGACATTTCAATCTTTTATGGGCCTTTCAATCTGTTAAATATTTATTTTAGTGCTTCCAGAATCAAAGTTAATTTTTGTATATCTATTTCTTAAAGTAAGGAAAGAATTATAATTTTATGGAAGCATAAACAAAATATGAAATTTACAATATAAATTTGGAACCTATCAATTAAGTATGTTTACATGCATTCATATGTAGTAAAGTAATTTCTCCACATGAAGAAATGGATCTTATAAAAACTGTTGTACTAATACATTAATTTTCATTGAAGTGGTGGTATTATAAATGATCATAGATTTATGGATTTGAATACCTAAAATTTCAATTTATCATTCACATATTTTTGATTGATGACCTCAATCAATACCTATAAATATTTATGCTTTTCCTCCTTTTACGTGTCACTACATTCCACTGATGTTCTCTTACATAGGAATCTAGTTACATGTTACTCCATGGGACCTTTTTAATTCTCATTCTCTCTTTTATAGAGAATTTTTATGAACCCATCACATGATGTGGGATTTCCACATAGGAAATATAAAATAATATATCACCAAGGTTGAGTCTAATTTATGGGGATACAATTTAATTCAGGTGGGGAGAATGTAACACCATGAAATTCTAATGTAAGAACATTTTATTCAATAGTGTGTATGACATGCAACACCAAGATCATAAGAGAATATAATAACATTATAATTTATAATATATTTACTATTTTAATTAAATTTAATATATTTGATAGCTTGAAATTAACACAGCATTTATTTATCTTGTGTTTTATGCAATAACAACTTTCTTCTAAAGCTTAAAATACATGAAAGATCGGGTTTTACCAAACATCAATATAGTATTAAAATATTATTCTTTAATATAAAAATATATTACCAAGATGTTAAATTACTGGTTTTGAATAAGATTAACTAACTTATGAAAATATATGATTAAAAAAATATAATATTAATTCATTTTTTCCAATTAATTTGAAATAAATATAAAACTAATTCAATATAAAGGGAATATTTTTATAGAAAACTATTTTTATGCTCACAAAGATGTTTTATCCTAATAAATTCAATTAATATAAATTTCTATGTGATATTAATTTAATATATATATTACATATTCAAACCCAAATTTTTTATATTTATCCAATATATTTGATAGGCATAAGATAAAAATTAACCAATTTCATGCATAAAAACTGATATTTTTAGAAAGGCAGTTTTACCACATTTTAATGGTGAATCCATTTTAAATCAAATATTTTGTACATTTAAAGATTTTATATGTAAAAATAAACATCATATTAGAAATCAAAGCATAAAAATTAGGTTAGGATTAATATTTGATATTTTTCTGTAAAGATTCATCTTTTAGATGAATAGTGAAAAATTCTGAATTTTAATTCAAAACTTCATTTTCATCTAATTTATTTATAGTGTTAAATTATATTTTTAACTTGTTTAAAATTTTAATTAGATAATTTTTTATTAATTAATCAAATTTAGGTCATTTAAATCAATCTCACTTTGAAATTGGATATAAAAACCTAATTTTAAATTAATTTTTTCCAATGTGATTTTAATTTAAAAAAATATTTTAAATATTTTAAATAACAATAATTTATAATGTATAATAATTTCAAATTATATTTTTACCCAAAACATTAGTGAAATAATTAAAATTAATTACAATGATTACGGTAAAATTAAACTTAACATGGAACTAAACCATAAACTTAATGGAACAAATGACCCAGAAACATGTCCAAAATCCAATGTATAACCTTATTTCTACCCTATAATCCCTTTAATATAATTTGGACCATTATTTTATCCACTTTACATGGTAAAAACGTGGGTGGAATTCCCTTTAAAAAAATTTACAAGAGTGTGAGTCCTCCTCCACTATAAAAAGGCCTCCTCTCCTCCCACTTCCTCACACCTCTCAATCCAATTTTGATCAAAATAAGATATAACCAAATATATCCTAAAAATATCTCCCATTAAACTTTATGCCTCATATTGGGAATAAATCCATTTGGTGCAAACTAAAAGGATTTACTCGAATTAGAGGTAAAATTGTTCCTCAAGCTCTTTAGTTTAATTTTAATTCTTCACCCAAAAAAATATTTTTATTGGATGATTATATAATAAAAAAATACTAAATATTTGTATACGTTTATATATTATGGGTTTTACCTAAATTTACACACACTTACATCTAATGGGTAACGAACTTATCTTTCATGTGTATGGTAAACTACCGCCTCACAAAACCACGATTGTTCATTTTTCCTTTATGAACTCCCATGGTTACGAATTATGATGGAAAATATATTTATATATGATATTTATAATGTATTTATTATTCTTAAATTTATATATAGAAAATATCTTTATGCTTTCACTTTTGGGTAAATACGATAACATCGTTTGTGAAAGTGTGGACTACCGCCTCCTAAAAGTGATGTGATTCGAACACACTATATATGAAATGTAGAAATAATGGTTTTAATTAAAAATATGTGGCATAATATATATATATATATTATATTAATTAAATAATTACATTTTTGGAAATATAATATATATAATTATATTTATTACTCTTTTACACACTTAGAAAGTAATAACGTCGTTCTTGGACGTGTGGAGTACCTCCTCCTCAACACGATGAGATTCCTTTTACAACACAAGAATTATATAATTAAGTATATATAATAAAATAATTTGGTATTTATTATATAATTAACATTATATAATTATTAATGTAACTTAACTTCTTTCTATAATAATCATTGAAAATGGGAACATTACTCATGCATACGTACGGACTACCATCTCTATGATTTTAACATTGATTAATTTTTCATAACTATATTTGATTATTGTTTTTAAAAGTATAATTGATGTATAAATATTATAATTATTTCATTATTGTTATTATGGAGATTTTATATAATTTCCCCTTGAGCATATTTGACATACCAATGTTTTTTTACACATAAACCGAATTTGGTGAAAACACCAGTCATAAACTTAATTTTTTAAATAGTTTTACAAAACATGGTAATAATTCAAATGAAATTAAAGATAAGCATGAAATATTTTATGATTAAATTAAATAATTAACATAATTTTATTATACAGGAATATAAATACACACAAGACAAGTCAGAATCAAGGTAAAGGATTTTCATCTCACTTTTTACATATATGAGATAAATGTCATATTCATCACTTACTACTTTTTTGTGCTATATCTACTGATAATTTTGATATTTCATATTATGAATCATTTTATCTCCATGGAATTAAAAATTTTCATTTAATTTTATTCATTCTAGATTATTATGACTTAAAATGTTGTAAAGTGGTATGGGTCACTTTGGAATGTTTAAAGATCATTTTCCTCAAGAATAATTTTAATGATATTTCAAAAATATTTACATTAAATTAAATTATATAACCATTTTTCAAAAAAAATTAATTTTACTCTCATCTAGTTATTCATGACCTTTTTTCATGTATTATTACTGTTTTCACACTCTTTGGTACTCAATATGTTTTAGAAAAATGTTTCTAAGAAAACCCGAATTCATGTATCTCTCCATTCGGAGATCCTATATTATTCTAAAAACCCTATTTTTTTAAAAAAAAATTAAAAAATGTTTTTAAACATTCTGAAATTATTTATTAAATATTTTTTTCTATTTTTTCTTTTACCAAATTTTTTTAAAGTAATATTCTTGTCTCTTTCTAAAAAATAATTTTTTCTGACCTTTTTACCATGTAAAAAGAATATTATTTTTACCTCAAATGGAATGTATGGATTTGCCCTTGGCCATTTTTTAGAAGCTTCATTTTCATTTTTAAAAGTTTATTTTTTAAATAAATTGTTTTCAAAATTTATTTTCAAAGAAATGGTTTTTTAAAACAAAAGGATATTTTCCTCGAAAATGTTTTAAAATATATTTTTATAGTATTTATATTCATCAATGACAATAAACCTTTAGTTTTTCTCCACATGAGTTTTTTTGTATTGATATCGTTCTTATTATTACATTGGATGGTTTATGATTGATTTGGCCAATGATAATATTAAAATTCATTTACTTGATTCCATTTATTCTCATTGAAATTTTCAATTTCCTATGAACATTTAACATTGAATTTCTTCTAAATATCCATATCATTTTTCAGGGATATAATTGCTTCCTAAATTAAAAACCATTTTTTATACGGTGTTTACATTGAATATTATTTGATAATTTAGAGAAATTTTGATAAATTTGTATCTTTTATTCAATGAGGATATTTGATAAGGCATATTGTTTATTCCATATGAGGATTTCTTAGGACATGAAATACATAGGTCGTATCACCGTCACCTGATCATTCATCTATTTTTTGACGATGATTTCTCTAGTTCTTAGTCATCAAATTCTCACATATGTGATAACAAGACATTCCATATCTTCCATTTAAAAGAATATTTTGATTGTGGTTAGGACTGAAATTGTGCGGCAGTGTGGATTCATCTTCCTCATCTTCCACTTCCCTTTTAGAACCCATCCATTTCAAAGTTATAGGAGACATAATCATTTATTTTATTGGGATTGATGATCATACACTTTTCTTGAAGTAGCTCTTATTTTCATGCCTATGTTTTGAGATAGACCTCTCAGATCCTCTCCTGAAACTTCTTCATCTCCATGTGGAAGGTACATTAGTTTTTGGAAATGCATTCATTATGAGGAAACCTTTTCCTATTGTTCCATTTCTATCGACAAGGCCATTGTCCTTTGTTATTCTCTTGACATGGGAGGAGAGTTCATAAGGGATCAGTGGATCAGCCTATTGACACCCTTACTCCAAATGTCTCAAAGGTTACTATTGGATTTTCTCTCTCTAGTATCGGGACGAGTCTAAGACCATGTGATCATCACTCCCCTCTGGGCATCCTTTGAGATCCAGCCACGTCGAGTCTTGGAAAATCTGCTTCTAGTCTACCAGTTTCGGCCTCTCATTCCCCCCTTGTGTTCCAAGGGAACCGGGTGGTAATAGTAAGGTTGAGGGCATCGGTGCAGTGGTTTCGGGGGAGGGGGGTTCTGGACCTTCCTATGCCAATGTTGTGAATGGTGTGGTGGATTACCCTTTCAGGAGAAGGGATTCCCAAACATTGTAGTGTTTCCCATAGTCGATGGAGATAATGGGAACATCACTTCTGTTGTTGTTTAACCTGATCATAAAATAGAATCCATTGTCACTTCACCCCTCTCTACATTTGAGGTTGTGTTGATCAGTGGAATGGGGGTTTAGGCTGAATTGGTTACACCTGTGGTTACTAATAACCACCTTGGGATCAACAATCTGCCAAATACAAATCCAAAAAAGTGAGGGGAAGCAATGGAGTTGTCCAACCTTGGTGTTTTGTTGATGGTTTTTGGTAGGTAGGAGGTGGAAGGACGGCTAGGTGGGACGTGCACCCGCTCCATCAGCCGTCAATCTGGTCTTGTGTTTGAGTATACATATCTCTATTATAAGAGGGAGTAGGATTTTTTTGAAGGTATGTATGAGGATGATTTTTTGCTGTAACTTCTAATCTTTTTGTTATTCTCACTCAACCAAAAAGTGATTTATGAAAATTTAAAAAGATTTGTGGTGGTGTGTGTGGTGGTGGTGGGAACATTTAATGTAATCCCTATGGGTTGTGGATTAGTTAAGGAAATCCCCATGATTCATTGGTAGTCTCATGATATGAAATTAGTATCCAAAAAACCCTTTGAGTTTGGTTCATAGTAAAATAGACAGGTTTCTACCCATAGAGTTAAACTATCTTGAGGATAGATCTTGAGGGTATAATGGTTCATGTTCCAGATACACAACATCTAATAATTAATAATTTCTTTCAATTTCATTTCAGTTATTATTTATCCATGAGATTTTTCATCAACATATCTATAGATTCATTTCATTCTCAGTTCACTGATTAAATGTCATGTATTTCAATTTCTTACTTTTCCATTTCGTTATTTATTTAACTAGTTATTTTAATGTCGTGTGTTTCCATTTATTTACCTTTAAATATTGTTTATGCAGTTCCTTCTCATTTTATTAATTACATGTCATGTTTCTTTAGTTATTACCTTACAATATTGAATATTCACATTGGTTTATTATTACTTCCATTTTACTTTACCATTACTGATCATTTGAGCTCACCATTATTATGTTTCCTTTCCATAAGAATCCAAGAATAATACTAAGAAATATATGAAAGGATACTCTATAGGGAATAAATTTATCCATAAAAGAAATATTTTTGTTGAAATTAGTGTATTTATTTGTAATACAAGACACATGTATGTATATAGTTTACCAAGACTACTAAACTCTTCGGTCCCTTGGTATTTTATTCTTTGTAATCATACCAAAGTAATGGTATTATACAACAACTATGGGCTTTCTGTGATCAGGTCTCTAAAATCATCAAGGAAGAGATTTTTGAATACTAAACATAATTATCACCACCCACATACTTTTAGTTGATGGTGGGTGACCTCCATGGATGACCAGCTACCAGAGGATACTGTAAAGACCCGAAATTTCCATGTAATTTGTTTTAATTAAATGGTAATTTTATGAGTCCTCGAAACATAACGGCGTGTGATTTGAGGCTCGGAGTGCCCAGAATCAATTTCTGAATTTTTGTTCAAGTACGTTCAGTAAACGTACGAGTGGGTTTTATAACTTTTGAACTAGTGCTCATAATTGAAATTTGAGGGTAGTGTTGAACTCGTAGCGTCGGTATCTGCTTAAGGAAACTTTCACCTTGATGGTTGTGGGTCGACAATAAAAGAAAGTTATTGGGATTTTCGTGGAAAATAATAAAATAAAACAGACTACACTTTATTTTATTTTTGAGCCACCATGTGGAAGTTGGAGGTGGGGTCCACATAACTAAACCTCCTTGTGGGAGTTGAAGTGTGGGGACCACCGGACCATAACCTCCCATGAAAGGTTACGGAGGTGGGGCCCACCTAAACCTAACCTCCTACGAGAGGTTATGGTGGTGGGGACCACCTTGGACTAAACCCCAATTTTTAATTGTGGAAAACCTCTCAACTCCCCTCTTTAATGAGGGGGGTCCTCTTGACCTCCTCTACCCAATTAATTCTGCCAACACACTTTTCATTAATGTGCCAAATCCTCCCCATTAATTAATTGAGCACATCAATTAAATATTTTTAAACCTTTTTGAATTTTTTTCCATCAATTAAATAATAGATAAACTTAATCTATTATTTTGGCTTGGCATATTTATCTTGGTGGAACTTGGGAGAGGAGGGAATAGGGAGAAATCTCTCCAATGAAGAACTTCCACTGACGAAGAATGACTTCAACTTTCTTCCTTGGAACCTCCTTCGACATAGGACACGCTCGTATATAATGAATCGATGTCCACCTTCTCGTGCCACTGTCGACGAACAATGAACAAGTAGGGAATTTATTTGAATATGATATTATTCCTTTAATTCTTCCCTTCTAAAGCAAAGAATCATTGTGGATGTTTTTCCTTGCGGGTTGGGAATTGTTTTTGCGGGAAGATGTGGGGTGTTGGGTTGATTTTTCTTCTATCTTATTTTCTTGTTAATTCTTTGAAATTCAAGAAATAATTGATCCGCTTGCTACCACCCTAAACGCGGATGGTGCAGGCCAAACCAACATGGCTCGACCCCTCCACCGCTCTTGTTTGTGATGTTCTTTAGAATAGAGATGGTGACGAGACGACGAATGTGATGAAGACAATGGTCGCGCTACCCACAGCCTCCACGACCGGCGCCACCCATCGGCCTCATCATCCTCCGGTTTAACCGGTCCGAGCCGCACCGCGCCCCGGCCGAACCAGCCTCGGTCATGTCACACCCTAGCCATGCTACCCTAGTCGTGCCCTCCGCCTGACCGAACCGGCCGAACTGACCCCGTCCACCCCATCTGCTGGCTGAACCGGATCCACCTCTCGGCCGCCTACGGTGCCTCCTGGCCGCTCGCGCCCTCCCGATCGCCCGCACCCTTCCAGGTGCTTGCGCCTCCCAGATGCCCGCGCCTCCCATCCGCCTGTGGCGCCACCCGGTTGCCCGTGCCCTCCTAGATGCCCCCACCTCCCGATATCCCTTTCCCACTCAACCGCCCATGCCTCCTGGCCGAACAAGCTCCCAGTCGATCCGGCCTCCCGAGCCCCCGGGAGAACCGTGCCCTCGCAGCAACCCAGCCAAGCCGGCCTCTCGCACTGCTCACAATGCCCCGAATGAGCCGGCCTCCCGCACCCCTTATAGCGCTTCAACCAAATTGGCATGCTCCCACATGGCGCCCTTCTGGGCTGAACTGCCATCGGGTCGACCCGCGGCTAGTCCGCGCCCTCGCGAATGTTCTGCGCTCTCGCGTCCCTCTGCGACCCCTAGTGGCTGGCTGGGTTGGGCCCAGCGAGTCGGGCCGAACCTAACGGGATGGCCCACCCAACAGGATGTCCCACCTAATGGGCTATCCCACCTAATGGGCCAGGCCAGACCCAATGGGTCAGGCTGGGTCGACCCAGACCGGTTCAGACTGGACCCGGGCCCACTACGACACTTTACCTTTCTTTTAGTCATATATTTGGCACCAGACGTCCGTTTGATGAACCATCAGCGACGCTGGTAATCATGGATAGTGGTAGTCCCTTTGAGTATATTCCACTGGAGTTTGTGTTATAGTTGAGATATGGTTAGGTTGGATCGTGCACGAATACAATCGGGCCCCTGGGACTAAAAGGCTAATGACTCACAGACCGGGCGTCTGATTGACACGCCGTCAGTTGCGTTGAGACCCCTATGACATGGAGGACCTTTGAGATACTTATTCGTGGGACTTCATGACTATTGGAGTATCAACCAGTAGCTCATGGAGTGGATCCTTCCCGAGATGAGCGGACAGAGTGCGGAAACCTAGTAGCTGGCTGAGACTTGACAACTGTTGACCGATTGACTCGGAGTGACTTGACTAGCCCAGTGGGGAGCGCCTGGTTGTGGCGGAAGACCCGTGGAAGAGGAGCTCCTGGATGTGGGGTCAGACCCATGGTACTCGACAAGAGGAGTACCTCTGTAGGCTATTAGGGGGAGCGCCTGGTTTTGGCGGCAGACCCACGGTGGGGAGAACCTTGGTGACGCAGCAGATCCATTGTACTTGACAGGGGGAGTACCTCAGCAATCCAAGGTTAGTGGGAAGCACCTTGGTGTCATGGTAGGCCCACTTTACTTGATAGAGGAGGAGTTCTCCATCAGCCGTGGTTTTGATAATGTGAATAAAAATCCTGGTTGAGCTGAGTCAGAAATTTTTGTGTTTTCCTTATGATTGAGATGGATTACTTGATAACTTAGGTATATATATGGGCATATACCTAAGTGGGGTTATTTTTGATCTCATACATTGTGGTTTATCCTTGTTGGATTTTGTGAGACCGTGTGGGTCTCGGGGTCCCTACTGAGTATTGTTATACTCACCCCTGCACAGGCTATACCCACACCTCGTTGTGTTGGATGCAGACGACGGACAGCGCTGACCAAGGCTGAGAGTACTAGGATTGGATGGTACCCGAAGGTGGACCTTATGGCGTGTCGGTATACGAAGTAGATGGATGGACGTGGAGTTCTGTGGAGATGATATGTACCTACCCTTCAGGTAGGAAACTTAGAGGACGTCCTAGTAGCAGTTTTTCTTTCCTTCAGTTGTACTTTTAGTTTATTGTAATTTGCTGTTGGGCTTGTATTTCCGGCCCCTTTTACTTTCATTACACTTTTTTTATACAGTTTTACTTAGTGTTTTGTTTCTAACGTGTCCTTTGTTGTGTGTTTTTATAGGTTATAAAGGAAATTCCTTCCCATCTTTAGGGAATTACACCTTTGGTGCAAGTCGCCCCTATGGAAGGAGGTCTTGGCGTAGTCACAGCATGAGCCCCAAGGGATGGGTCATGACAAATTGGTATCAAAGGAGTCGGTTCTACCGAAGAACTTAGGACTTTGATCTTTATTTTCTATGAAGCAATAGTGTTAAGTGTATTGAGTGTGGTTCTCAGTTCAAGGAGTCCAGTGTTGGTGTGGTGGCCGAGGTATCTATAAACTGGGACCCTGATTTTTGATTTCTGACTCAGTGCACAAAAACACAGATTGCAGGTGTGTTTTCAAAAAGTTTTCTTTAAGTCATCTCAACCAGGTCAGCTCACCAGGTATAATATTTTGACCGTGTCGCATCTATTTCTTTTAGGATTCCTCCCTGCAGATGACCATCTAGAGTCCTGAGAGTTGTATGCACAGATATCCCACCGAGCAATGAGGCCTCAGTGTAGGGCCCTTTTCCAGCGGAGGCACAGGCGGTGCCACTTCCCATTGGGTCATCGATGCCACCAACCCCAGTAGAAGATGATTCATGCCTCTTGAGCGAGTTTTATGGGTTCCAATGCCAGAGGCCACCCAGGTTCAGGGGATAGATGGACCCACAGGCAGCTGGGGATTGGCTAGAGGCTGTGGTGAGACTTTTCCAACTGGTAGGGACACCATCCGACCTCATGGTGATTATTGATTCCTTCCTTTTACAGGAAGCAGTGGGAAGATGGTGGAACTTGATGCTCCACGTTCATTAAGAGATGACTCTTCTTTGGGTAGACTTCGAGAGACTGTTCCAGGCAGAGTTTGTCCCAGCGACTCTACGCGCAGTGCACATACAGGAGCTAATTCGTCTGCAGTAGGGAAACATGATTGTAGCTCAGTACTCAACAAGGTTAATAGACCTCTCAAGTTACTCCAAAAATATGTTATGTGAACCATTCTTCAAGGCCAGGAACTTCGAACAGGGACTTAGGCACGAGATTAGGGCTTTAGTGATCTCACTCAGAATCCCGACACAGGAAGGGTTGTTAGAGAGAGCCCTCCAAGTGGAGAGTTTCCTTGCTGAGTAGTCTCCAGTAGTGAGATCCACCACCAATCGACACATAGCGGGGTCTTCTACGGTTGGTATCAGACAGATGTTGCAGAGGTCCAAGAGGACTAGACCTATAGGAGCACGACCACATGACTCAGGATCAGTTTTGTGGGGCACTCGGAGTAGTGACATACATGCCAGGAGCAGGTAGTGTTTCACATGAGTTGGGTAGGGTCACATGGCTCTTGAATGTCCGACCCACCATTTGTATGATCAACAGATGGTCTAAGGACCACCCAGGCCGAGACAGAGATTCGATTGAGGCAGTCCATAGGGAGCAGGCGGACGTGGCAGAGGAGCTGGCTGTGCAGCAGGCAGTAGACGACGATTCGAGGTGCTACATCCACCACCACTAAGAGACCCACCCTGACCACAGAGAGTAGGTGGATAGGGGAGAGCTCAGCTCCAGGCAGCTGAGGCCTATGATCATGGTGCTCAGGAGATGATATGAGGTACCATCTGTGTCTATTCCACCTTAGCTGTAGTTTTTATAGACACAGGTGTCGGTCACTCTTTCATTTCCATTGCCATCATTCGGATCTTGGAGATTCTGATGGAGCCATTGGCTCAATCCTTACAGCTACAGAATCCTACGGGAGATGACTCGATGATTACGCACTAGTGCCGGGAATGTGAGCTTACTCTAGGAAGGGAGAGCATCAGATGTGATCTCCTAGTAGCAGCGTCGGGGCCTTACAACGTCATCTTGGGTATGGACTGGTTATCTACAGTCCATGCATAGATTTACTGCATTAGGTTCAAAGTGTGGTGTATCCATTTTGATGGGACAGGGTTTACCTTCACCGGAGAGAAGGGATCCTTTGAAGTACATGACGGACTTACCTGGAGGAGGGTGCAGCCGATCACTCACCAGTTGGCTTACCTTACCCTTGGAGTAGTTGATGTAGAGAGTCTGAGCTATCCTGTAGTGGTGGAACAGTACACGAATGTTTTCCCTGATGATGTCACGGGTCTACCTCCTCATAGAGAGGTGGAATTTTACATTGACTTGTACCCTGGGACGGCACTGGTATCTACTCCAGCATATCGGATGGATCCCGTGGAGCTTCACAAGCTATGGGTACAGCTTGAGGACTTATAGGGGAAGGGATTCATCCAGCCCAGTGTTTCTCCCTGGGCAGCCCCGATTGTATTCGGCAAGAAGGCGGATGGGAGCTTGAGGCTTTGTGTAGACTACCAGCGCTTGAACCAGGTGACTGTGAAGAACAAGTACCCACTCCCAAGTATTGATGAACTCTTTGATCAGTTGAAGGGAGCACGGTGGTTCTCAAAGATAGAACTCAGTTCAGGATATCACCATCTCATAGTTCGATATGAGGATGTGCAGAAGGCAACCTTCAGATGTCGGTACGGCCACTACGAGTTCTTGGTTATGCCATTCGGCATAACCAACATTCTAGAATTGTTCATGGGACTCATGAATAGGATCTTTCATCCATACCTCAATCTCTTTATCTTATTCTTCATCGAAGATATTCTGATATACTTGATTACTGAGGAAGAGCATGCCTATCACTTACGGGTAGTACTGGACACACTCCGAGAGCACCAGCTTTATGGTAAGCTCTCGAAGTGCCAGTTCTGGATCCAAGAGGTTCACATTTTGGGAAATGTCGTCTCAAAGGCTAGAGTTGATGTAGATCCAGTGAATATTGATGTGATACTTTATTGGGATCCACCCAGGAGTGTGATAGAGGTACGAAGTTTTCAAGGTTTGGATGGATACAACCAGAGGTTTGTGCCAGACTTATCCAGAGTTTCATCACCACTATCAGCCTTGAAGAAGAAGGGTAAACCCTTTGTATGGATGGAGAGATGCTAGAAGAGCTTTCATGAGATGAGGCAGAGGCTGATTAGTTCCCCCATCTTGAGGCTTCCAGAGGAAGGCACATGGTATGTAGTCTACTAGGATGCATCAGGGATTGGACTCAGATGTGTCCTGATGTAGGATTGAGCAGTGATCACATATGGCTCTCGTCAACTGAGAAAGCATGAGCAGAACTATCATACCCATGACCTGGAGTTAGTAGTAGTGATATTCGCCTTGAAGATGTGGTGACACTATCTGATGGGTGAGCATTTTACCATGTAATTTGATCACAAGAGTCTCGCGTATATATTCTCTCAAGAGGACCTGAACCTAAGACAGTGACATTGGCTTGAGTTCCTCCAGGACTATGACTTTGAGAGAGTCTATACTCTTGGGAAGGGGAACTTTGTAGAAAGTGCACTTAGTAGAAGGTCTGGTATACAGCTGCTAGGTGAGGCGACGGAGCAGCTGGCTACTTTATAGATATCCTTTGTGGAACGTGATGGAGCAGCTTTTACTCGGTCTCTTACAGTCACTCCCCCACTTCTTCAGCAAGTCAGGGAGGCGCAGCGTGGGGACACTGACTGCGAGACACGACATGCTTAGATATCTACAAGGAAGGAACCTGATGGATTTTCTTAAGGTGGGGAGCATGTCATCCTCTTCAGAGGACGTACTATGGTACCAGTGTCACTTCAGGAGGAAGTGTTGAGGGAGTTCCATACATCCCCTCTAGCGGTACATCTAAGAGTGGCGAAGATGTACCAAGATCTCCGACAACATAACTGGTGTCCGGGAATGAAGAAATCTGTTGTAGAGTTTGTTTCTCGGTGCCTCACTTGTCAGCAATTTAATGTGGAGCATCAGGCACCAGTAGACTTGGTTCAGCCTTTAAGATCCCAGAGTGGAATTGGGATGGGATATCCATGAATTTCGTGATAGGACTTCCACGTACATCAAGAGGTCATGACTTGATCTGGGTGATCTTCGACCAACTCCCCAAGTCGGCCCACTTCCTACCGATTAGAGAGCAGGGTTTAGTAGAGAGCTTGGGACGCCTCTATGAGCAGGATATTGTGCAGCTACATGGATTACCTTCGACTATTGTCTCTGATCATGATGCATGATTACTTCCTGGCTATGGAAGGTGTCGTAGGAAGCTTTCGGGACACATCTTCATTTGATCACCGCCTTCCATTTTTAGACAGATGTCCAGACTGAGCAGACCATTCAGACCCTCGAGCACATGTTGCGTGCTTATGTTCTCGACTTCGGTCACAACTGGGAGGATCACTTACCTTTGGTGGTGTTTTTATACAATAACAGATATCACTCCACCATTGTTATGGAACCTTTTGAGGAATTATACGGGCGACCTTGCATATCACCTTTGTGATGGACTGACCTAGGGGAGTTAGAACTAGTGAGCCAGAGATGGTATGGGCTACCACAGAGAAGGTGAAAATCATCTAGGAGCGAATGAAGACTGCACAGAGTAGGCAGAGTCATATGCTGACAGGAGATGGAGACCTTTGGAGTTTGTGGATGGTGACCAAGTCTTTTTTCAGGTCTCACCTCGATGAGGTTTGCGGAGATTTGGCCAAGGCGAAAAGTTATCTCTGAGATTCATCGGACCTTTTTAGGTCCTCAGTAGAGTTAGCGAGGTGGCTTACCACTTAACTCTTCCACCTCAGTGGCATCGAGTGTACGACGTCTTCCATATATCCCAACTAAGGAGATACATTCATGACCCTTCCCACATCATCGACCATGGTGAGATGGATGTCAATGATGGGGATACTTTTACAGAGGTTTCAGTAGAGATTGAGGATCGACATGAGCGGGTCCTTCGTGGACGGTTGATACCTCTAGTGCGAGTTCACTGGCAGCACGAGAACCTCCAAGAGAGCACCTGGGAGTGGAAGCCTCATATGCATGCTCAGTACCCCCCACTTGTTCTCTTAGTTATGAGTTGTAGCATATGGGGACGTAAAGCCCTGAGGTGGGGAGAATGTAAAGACGTGGAATTTCCATGTAATTTTTTTTTAAATTAAATGGTAATTTTACGAGTCCTTGAAACTTGATGGCGTGTGATTCCAAGGCCCGGAGTGCCTAGAATCAATTTCTGGATTTTTGTTCGGGTACGTTCAGTAACCGTATGAGCATGTTTTTATAACTTTTGAACTAGTGCTCGGAATTGAAATTAGAGGGCAGTGTTGAACTTGCAGCGCCGATATTCACTTAAGGATTCTTTCACCTCAAGGGTAGTGGGTCGAGAATAAAAGATGGTTTTGGGTTTTTTGTGGAAAATAATAAAATAAAACAGACTACACTTTATTTTATTTTTAAGCCACCATGTGGATGTTGGAGGTGGGGTCCACAGAAATAAACCTTCTTGTAGGAGTTAAAGTGTGGGGACCACTCGACCATAACCTCCCCTGATAGTTTATGGTGGTGGGGCGCACCCGAACCTAACCTCTGGTGAGAGGTTACGGTGGTGGGGACCACTCGAGACTAAACCCCCATTTTTAATTGTGGAAAACCTCTCAACTCCCCTCTTTAATGAGGGGGAGCCTCTTGACCTCCTCTATCCAATTAATTCTACCAACACACATTTCATTAATGTGCCAAATCCTCCCCATTAATTAATTGATCACATCAATTAATTATTTTTAAACCATTTTGATTTTTTTCCAACAATTGGATAATAGATAAACTTAATCTATTATTTTCGCTTGCCATATTCATCTTGGTGGAACTTGGGAGAGGAGGGAATAGGGAGAAAGCTCTCCAACGAAGAACTTCCACCGATGAAGAATGACTTCAACTTTCTTCTTCAGAACCTCCTTCCACGTAGGACGTGCTCATCTACAACGAATCGACGTCCACCTTCTCACGCCAATGTAGACAAACAACGAACAAGTAGTGAATTTATTTTAATATGATATTATTCCTTTACTTCTTCCATTATAAAGCAAAGAATCATTGTGGATGTTTTTCCTTGTGGGCTGGGAATTTTTTTTGTGGGAAGATGTGGGGTGTTGGATTTATTTTTCTTCTATCTTATTTTCTTGTTAATTCTTTGAAATTAAAGAAAGAATTGATCCACATGCTACCACCCTAAACGCGGAGGGTGTGGGCCAAACCAACATGTCCCGACCCCTTGACCGCTCTTGTTTGTGATGTTCTTTGGAATGGTGATGAGATGACGAATGCGACGAAGACAGCGGTCGTGCTACTAGAGGCCTCCCCGACATGTGTCACCCGCTGGCCGCGCCATCCGCCAGCCGAACCGGTCCGCGTCGCGTCGCGCCCCAGCTGAACCGGCCTTAGCCATGCCGCACCCCGACCATGCCACCCTGGTCGTGCCCTCCGCCCGAACGAACCGGTCGAATAGGCCCTACCCACCCCGTCCGCCAGTCGAACCGGCTCTGCCTCCCTGGCACCCGTGACGCCTCTCGGCCGCCTGCGCCCTCCTGGTCGCTCGCTCCCTCCCTACCACCCGCGATGCCTCCAATCCGCTCGTGCCCTCCCAGTTTCCCGTGGCTCCCGGCCACCCGTGCCCTCCCAGTCGCCCGGTCCTCCCGGCCGAACCGCGCCTTCGCGGTGCCCTGGCCGAGCCGGCCTCCCGCGCCCCTCACGGCGCCCCAGCCGAGCCGGCCTCCCACGCCCCTCGCAGCTGTGTGGCTGAACCGGCCCGTGCCCACACAACTCCCTCCAAGCCAAACCGCCCTCGCATCAACCCACGGCCGGTCTGCACCCTAGCGACCGGTCTGCGATCTCACGGCCCTTTACGACTCCTTGTGGCCTGCTGTGCTGGGACCAGCGGGACGGGCCGAACCTGATGGGATGGACTGCCTAACAGTCCAGGCAAGACCCAACAGGTCAAGCTGGGTCGACCCAGGCTAGGTCGGCCCAGACTGGGTCAGGCAGGGTCGGTCCGACCGGGTCGGACCGGACCTGGGCCCACTACGACCCTTTACCTTTCTTTTGGCCATATCTTTGGCACCGGACGTCCGTTTGATGAAGCGTCAGCAGCGCTGGTAATCTTGGAGCATGGAAGTACCTTTGATTATATTCCACTGGAGTTTATGGTATTGTTGAGATACGGTCAGGTTGGATCGTGCACGAACCCAACCGGGCCCCTGGGACTAAAAGGCTAATAACTCACAGACCGAGTGTCTGATTGACGCGTCGTTAGTTGCGTTGAGACCCCTATGACGTGGAATAACATTGAGATACTTCTTCATGGGACTTCATGACAGTTTGAGTATCGACCAGTAGCTCGTGGAGTGGATCCTTCCCGATACGAGCGGACAGAGTGCGAAAACCTTATAGCTGGATGAGACTTGATGACTGCTGACTGATTGACTATGAGTGACTCGACTAGCCCAGTGGGGAGTGCCTGGTTTTGGCAGTAGACCCATGGTGGAGGAGTGCTTGGTTGTGGTGGCAGACCCACGGTGGGGAGCACCTTGGTGACGCAACAGACCCACGATACTCGACAGGAGGATTACCTCAGTAGTCCAAGGTTAGTGGGAAGCACCTTGGTGTCGCGGCAGGCCCACTGTACTCGACAGAGGAGGAGTTCTCTAGTAGTCGTGGTTTCAATAATGTGAATAAAAATTCTGGTTGAATTGAGTTAGTAACTTTTGTGTTTTCCTCATGATTGAGATGGATTACTAGATAACTTAGGTATATGTATTGGTATATACCTAAGTGGGGTTATCTGTTGATTTCATACATTGTGGTTTATCCGTGTTGGATTTTGTGAGACCTTGAGGGTCTCAGGGTCCCTACTGAGTATCGTTATACTCACCCCTACATGGGATATGCCCACACCTCATTGTTTTGGATGCAGATGATGGACAACACTAACCGAGGCTGAGAGTACTAGGACTGGATGGTACTTGGAGGTCGACCTTACGGAATTTCGGTACACGATGGAGACAGACGGACGTGGAGTGATGTGGAGACGATCTGTACCTACCCTTCAAGTAGGAACCTCAGAGGACTACCCATCTAAAGTTATTCTTTCCTTCATTTGTACTTTCAGTTTGTTTTACTTTACTGTTGGGCTTGTATTTCTAGCCCCATTTACTTTCAACACACTTTTGTTATACAGTTTTACTTAGTGTTTTGTTTCCAACTTGTGCTCTGTTGTGTGTGTTTATAGGTTATAAAGTCAATGCCTTCCCATCTTTACGGAATTACACCTTTGGTGCTAGTCTCCAACCCCTGGCCTAGGGAAGGCGGGCTTGGGGTAGTCACGACACAGGCCTCGGGGGACAGGTCGTGACAAATACCCACTACAGAGGTTTTTTTACTACTCATTGATAACCTATAGGTGGTGGTGAAACTAGAGAATAATCACTATAGGGGTTAAGATTCCACTCAGAGAAAATGTTTAGAAACCTTTTTTTTATTCTCCACATCACTGATATAAATTTGGATGCTCTTATATTAGAAAAATTTTCATAACTTGTAATACGTTTATTCCCATTTGATAATAAGACTATCTAGTTCCTTCCTCATCCAAATTGGTCAACTTGAATGAACCATGTTAAATGAATTTTTCTGTATTTGTTATCATTTATATGATTTTTTTGTTTGATTATTGAGAGATTGATCCTCCCTTACAACAAGTTCATCTCAATGCCGTTTTATGTTCTTCTATAAAGCTATTATCTCATGAAAAAATCATGCCATATTTCTCCTTTTAAAAAACCTCTTAAGATGATCTAGAAATCATATCATAAAACCTTTAATATTACTATAGTCCACAGTCATTTCTTACCACAACATCATCATTCGATAAACATAACAATATTATCATTATTAAATCCCCTCATGCTTGTATTTTTCTTCCGATAACACATTTGTGCATGATATATTTCAAACATTTTATAATTGAAACTGATAATTTAGTTTTCAATACACATAGGATGATTTTATGGTTTATCTAAACTCTTAAATCCCAGTTTAATTTCCATTTGATGCATCCCATTTCATTGAATTAAAATCTTTAGAAACACTATTCAATGTACATCATTTCACAAAACCCTACTAATATATTAAAAATTCATTTTATCCTATCAGATAAAGTAGATTGAATGAAATATCTCATTACTCATGTGTCACATACAGACACATACACTATAATTATCTTTCTATTTTCTTCAAAATTTTAATCCATATTTAGTTAAAATGAATTTCTTCATGTTTTTTTGTGTTTTAAAATTCCTCAAATGCTCATCTAATAACCCACATCTTCTTCTATAACATCTTGTTTAGCCTTTATCTTCACATTTTCTAGTGTCCTCTCTTCTACTCATGGAATCAATTTCATCTACTTCTAGTGATGTTGTCTTCTTGACCATATATCCTTTCAATTTTCTTTTAACTCTTTTGCATACACACTTCTTCGGGTAGTTTTCATTATCGGATAGTGTCCACATTATTTCATTCAAGCTATTTATGTGTGCAACATCTTTACACACACTCCAACTTCTTTTAGTGCACCACACATATCCTTTTCTAGAATCCTAAATATTATAGAGGCTCATGTTTCCTAATCTTATAGTGTCAAAATATCATGGATTGGTCCATAGTAAGCGGAATATAATTCATCCAAAAAAATTTCATCCACTGTATATATGTATATATGCATCTATCTCATTTTCCATTATTCCAATTATTTTTATTGTCATGAAAGAACACTCTATGGTGGACTGTTGTAACCTTGTACTTATCTATTTTTTAAATCAAGTATGCATAACTCCTTTTAGTGATATTAAGAATTTTTCTTCTAGATAAATTATAAGGACTCCATTTACTGAATATAAATGTTCCCTTTTAGTGAATGTACTTCTTAAACACCCATAGAAAACATCAATTTTATTAGGTATTTAGAATTACTATCTTTATTATCTGCTTAATTCACTAAGGAAAACACCCTGAATTAAATCGCCTTAAATTAACTTTTCAATCATCATCACAACCTATCATGGAATAAGTTATATTTTTTGTTCCTCATTAATTAGAGTAACATGGATGAGGATATTTTCTCAAACCAAAAACTCTATTCCCTTTAGTTTTATTTTCATTCAAGTAATTTACCATGGTTTTCAAAATACATATCTTATGATGCATAGATTCTTTATTATTTCCTTTATTTGTCACTTTATATAGAGAAATATTCTTATATTTAACTAAAAGGTAATAATAATTTTTCTTTTCTTCTTCTTCAAGATTCAATGATTCCTACAATTTATTAGGTTATACAACCACTTGATCATTCAAAACATGTTCAACTTTCTACTTGTTATGAGGTTTATTTACAAAAAAATTGTTCTTTATGATGATTGCTTCTATTTTTTATTATTTTATCCTATCATGGTAACCATTTAAATCATTTTCCAGAAGTGTGTTCAAATTTCTTACATCTTCCACATATTTTTTTTTTGTTATGTTACATTTATGTGGTAACTCATGGTGAGGTTCAGTTGAATATTTATTAACTTTCTATTCAATCATTATTAATGTAAGAATTTTCCTTTTTCAATCAGTTGAAAAATTATTCTATCAATCAAGGTCATTCTTCCCGAACATTCTATAACTCCAAATTTATCTAATAATTCCTGATTTTTCCCATCATGTTGATTTTTTTTAGTGAAGAATAGTTTTGAAAATTATTTCTTCAGGATATTAACATTTTTCTTCTTGAAATAATGAGGGGAACATATTCATTTATCTTTCTTTAATTACATATTTATATAATTGATGGTATTCTATAAAACATTCTTCACCCATATTCATCTAGAATTTGAACCTTCACTGTTCAATTATGGGATTTAGTGTATAAAGATTCATCAAAACATGGGATTATCTTTTTACTTAACTTATTAAAAGATAATATTTTGATGCCTTAAGAATTTCCATACCACTGTATTCAGTCTTTCCATAAGTAAGGAATTCCATGAAAACTACGAAAGTGACTCGTGTTTACACTTTTCATGAATATTCAACTTTAACAGCATCCATGTTTATTAATTTTATTTTCAACTCAATACACTTTAAATTACAAGTGTCCTTCCAATTTTAATATAACTCAGTATTCTATCTACATTAATCTTTTAACTTTATAAACTTTTATTCAGGAATATTACATTATTCTTGAAATATTTTTTCAATTTCTTTGATATTTTTGGATTTTATCTTCATCTGAGAGTTCTGGATATTTATAATTACTTCCAATGTAAGAAATATTTCCTTAAAAATTTACTTTTAAAAAATATTCTCATAAGAATAATTTTCATTTATTCTTTAAAAATTATAATATTCTATTTATAATGTAATAATTTTTATTCATTTTCTGCAATGATTTTAGTATGTTCTTTACATTCTATAAACTTATTTTCTAATTCCTTATCTATCTTATTAAGTTCTAATCCTAGCTATGTTTTTTACTCCTGAAATACCTTGATATATGCAAGTATATCTGCAATAACTTCAATAAGGTCATTTTTTATGTAATCATTGAATTCTAAATAAAAATATTCAATAGACTCAAGAGACTCATTATCAACACAACTAGAATAACTTTATTTTATAGGATTAACTCTAGTATATTTTTCAATATAAATTCTACATACTTTAACTTAAAGTAGTAGTGAACCCTTCATTAAATGATTTCATGAGGATAAATTTATTTACTTTAAAGTCTACTTCTTCTTTTGGTTACTCATAGTCTTGGATGATACTTCAATTTTTCCAAAAACTAGAGTATCTTCTATTCACATTACCTTAGTCATAACTTCCTTAAATTCAGGAGAAATGTTTTCTTCAACTTTTGGAAATCTAGACTTAATATAAACCAATGAAAAAAATGAAAAAAATATATATCTAGAATGGGGTAACCTATGCTCTGATACAAATTGAAAGTCCTAGGGGATCTTGTAGTAACCCTGAGGGGGGGATCAGGGGTGATCAACTTTTACAGATTATGTTTAACTAAAATTCTTACATCTTTTAAGTTGATAGAACCTCTAACGTCGGTTAATATGTATTGATATTGATAATTTTCCATCAAAATTTTACCCTAATGTTATATAGATAATTTAATGTGAATAACATCGAGATATTTTTACAAGGTTTAACCTCAATGTGAGAACCTTCTTCTTTCCAGTTTGACTCCTATCGAGTCATGGGTTCTTCCACTAATTATCATTTTCATCAATTAAAAAATGATGTATGAAGTTACTATATTAACCCAAAGTTTTTATCCTATAAAATAAGTCTCATAACTAAACAAAGTCTCTTGAATTTAGATTACAATAACTCCCTCCAGTCTTTAATATTATCCAAACTTGAACATGTCTTTGACTACAACTTCTTATTATGCTGGAGTATTTTCACATTGGCCTTGATCTGTTTTCAATAAAATTAATTGCATAGATCTCATTTTCTTATTTGGAATTAGATGTTTTAGTCTTCTCAAATTTCTATAGAACTTGATATTATAATATTATCAACTTTCCAAAAATTCTGATGTTCAGGACTCCTTACATCATTGAAATGACTAAATATTTCTTAAAAGAGACGGTTGTAAATTCCTCTATTTTTTCATTCTCAACTCTACCCAGCATCATCATATTTCTCTAAATGAGATCAACCCTTTTAAAAATCATAAATTCCTACAAATATTAAGTAATAAATGTAGGCTCCAAATATTAGTTTCCCACTCATTTTTCCTTATTTTACCACCTTTAAGACTTCCAAAATAATTGGAGTCAACATTATTCATCAATGTTTCCTTAAATTTCAGTATCAAAAAACAATTTAAATACTATAAAAACATTATCTACATATATGATCATTAAAATAATATCTAAAACCCCATCACAATGTTTGACCATATAATATTTTTGTAAATCTCCTCAAACCTTCGTCCAGTGTACAAAATTTTTATGTGACTTCATAACTCATGATTTTAACAACTCATATTTATCGGTTAAACATCATATATCTCAACATTATAATTCAATATTCCCATAACTCAAATTTATAACACAAAATTTTTACAACTCATCTTTATAATTATAACTTCTATAGCTCAAGTTTATTACTCATGCTATGCAAGATCCCTCAACTCTATCGGCTGATCTTTATAAATTTATGGTGTGCATTCTTTTTCTGGTATGATCACATTTCTCAATTTGGTAAACGTATTAATATTATTATATTTATCAATATGTAAATCTTATAAAAATTCTTAAATTTCTTCATCTGGTAAATATTCAAATTCTTTTAAGTTTGTCTGTAAATTTTATAAATTTTCTTATGTATAAAACTTTCAAAAGTTTTTCTCTATTCAGAATTTTTATATGTTTTTTTCATCTTGAACTTTTATAAAAATTATCTTTCCGGAACCATTAGAATCATTTTACATCCATAATTTATTAAATAAAATCTTATTGAACCATGAAAAATATTATTAATGATAATATTAGAAACTTTTAGGAATATAAATGTATCATCTAAATACCATATAAACTTCATATGAAACTCCATATGAAAATCCATAAGAAACTCCCTTATGAAACTCGATAGTAAACTCTATTGGAAACCCCATAAGAAATTTCTTCAAATCAATAATTAACTTTTCCATAATCTATTGACAAAAAATACCATACTAAATGTTCATCATCTAGTAGATATTAAAATTGTATAACCTTTAATTAATATTTTGGAATAAGATAATTAGGACCAACAACTCATCCTCACTTGAAATATAAAATTTTTCATAGAAACAGTGTTAACAAAAAATACAATAACTACAAAAATGACAAACCAAGGGTTATTTAATTCTTATTTTTATCAATTCTCATAATTATAAGACTATATGTTCATGTATTTCATGTTGATCCTTAGATAACTTAAGAAAATGGTGAATCATGCCATTTTGAAATCTTTTTAAATAATTAATATTTTAAGAAATATTTATTGTTTTGATAAGTTCTTCATAAAATATCTAGATAAATCAATGAATGAAAAATAAATAAATTAAAGTAATTAAAATAAGGACACATAAATTTTTACAAAGATTCAGAGAATAAATGGAATTTAGTCCTTTACACCAAAAAAATTGTTGAGTTTTAAAATTAATTTTGGTTCAACTATAGGTTTTTTTACAGAGATCAAGTAAGTTATTCTTAGAGTTACAAAATTACGTGAAAATAAAAATACATTTAAAAAGAATTACTTTCACCTTGGGTTTTATTTTTTTACTAAGTATAAATAGTGTGTATTAAATTATAAAAAATAAATTTTTAAAAAAATTCTAGCCCATAATTACATAAAAACACAAGTAAAAGAATTATCAATGAAAGGATAAAATCAAAAAAGAATATTTGGTTAGGTTGATGAAGTTTTAATATATATTTGATGTATAAAACCAAAAAATACTACAATATATTCATTTTTATAGGCGGTTTACTAAACTTCTACAAAAAAAATTAATTTATTTAGCTGCGGGTTTTTATAAACCACCGCTATTTTTTAGGTTTTATTTAAAAAACACACTTTTTCTCCATGCCCCACTCTTATACCTCCACCTAAAATTCTCCCATGATATCTCCTTCCATCCAAACATAAAAACTAGCACGTCGATGCTCATGAGCCCTCCTTCACTCCCCCCTTCTTCCTTGAGCTCCCCTTCCCCTTTAACCTCAAACCCTAGCATGACCCCCCTCACCAGTGCTCTCGAGCCCTCTTCCCTATCCCCAACCCTGAACCCTAGAAACCCCTCACCAGCACTACCGAGCCCTCCTACATTCCCCAATCTTCTCCCATGATCTCTCCTCCCCCATCCCCAAAACCTATCACCATCATGCTTCCCCACTCAATGGTGCTCATGAATCTCCTAATCCCTTCAATCTAATTCCTCCCCTTATACATTTCTAGCACTATGGTCATAGACCCCTTACTTGTCTCTCCCACCCTTTTCATCGCCCGAGTCTTCATCCTCGCCCAAGCCCTCTCTCTATCATTTCATTCACATGAACTCACTCTGGATGTTATGTCATATAATTTTTATTTCTCTCTATAGATAATCTAACAATGTAGTAGGTGTTTTAGTTCATTTACTATAATTTACATTTCAATTTTTTATTTATGTTTTCTGAATTTTTTTATCAAATTATGTTTATATGTGATAACCATGGTGTTTTATAATTGTTTTATATGGCTTTGAAAATTGTATGAAAGGGTACTATAATAATTTTCTAATTTCTAATTTTTTGTTTAAGGGCCAATTGTTTGAGAAAATGTTTATATGGTTTCTTTTAATGAATTTGTAATAATTAAATGAGTTAGACATTTTTTGGGTACTAGAATGGATAAAGTGTTGTTTTAAATTAATAAAGGGGTGTTATGTATTTGTAAATGGTTTTAATGAAAACAAAAATTTATTTTGTTAATAATATTTTGTTAGGTTTGATATGTTTTTTTTGATAAGTTTATTTTAAAAGTGGGATCTGAAAAGCGTAAAATGATTTTTTTTATTTCAATTTCATTTAAAAAAGGCATGCTTTCCATTTTATAAATGAGATATACATGATTTGTGTGTGTGATTCGCAGTTTTTTCCCTTGTTTCAATTGTACTTTATATGTATTTTATCTACCAAGAAATATGTTATATATTATATATGATATGGATGAAGTGAAGGGTGTTATTTATCAAAATGGAATTTTATAAGAGATGTGATTTAAATACAAGATTATTATCAACTATATTGATCATGTGATTCATTTATTTTCTCACTTATGGTTGTAGATTTTATGGTAACCCTAGGATAATATCACTAGAATGAAACATGTGGTTATGTACACATAGAAACATCCATTAGTGTAATAATGAGAACACACCAAATATGAAAATGTGACTCAAGAATCAATATAAAAAATTATAAAGATACATACATAAAATGGTGTGTATTTAGGGTGTGAGATAAACATTCCCAAAAGGATTTTAACAAATATTTTTTGAAATTTCTTTTCTATAAGGCAATTCACAAACACTTGGTTGAAAACCATTTAGAAAATAGTTTTTTATGTGATAAAGTTTATGGAAAAAAATATCGTACTTCCCCATTGAAAACATAATCACCCCTTTATATACCAATGGGGTAAACACCTTTTTTGGAAAAAAAATTATCACTTTCATCATTGAAAATATTTGTTTTGAAATTATTATGATAACAAAATATATATGCTTTCCTTTAAAACCAATCTCTGAAATCAACTTTTCATAAATCAAAAGTTGAACCACCACTTGGGAAGCTGCTAGTTTATATTATAGTGTCATATACCCATAATAATTTATATAAAATATTTTTGAGGTTGTGAGTGATTTTTTTTGGTTTTTGGAAAGTTATATACTGGTAGATATAATTGAAGTAAGATTTTTTTGTTTGGATTGTTTTAGGAAACACTTGTGTAAGTTTTCATTCCATTTTAATGGACCTTTAAGGGAGACTATGATTCACCTTATGAAATGGTATTGATTTGTTATGGTTATTACCCATGATGGAATATCTTTAAACCTTGTGAAAATAAAGTGTAAATGATAGTTGGTGGGGTCTATAAAGTGTGTGAGGGATTTATAGGGTGATAAAAATAATAATGATAAGGGATGTGGTTTTTACAAGATTTTTTTAAATTGATCTATTTTCATTATAGTTTCCATAGTGGGGTTGTATAGGTTACACAATCATCACAAGTTCTACAAAAGACCAATTTACTAGTTTGTGTGAATTCAAAAAAAAAATTAACACACGGTCACTATGTAACTTGGGTAAACTTTTTTAAAAGTACAAAATTTTTAAATGGTTTATTTTTTAACAACTTATTTAATCCAAATTCCCAATCGATCATAATTTTTTTTATAAAATCATCAAGGATATATTTTTTTCATAAATGGTATGAAAAAAGATTTTAATTTATATATACTTTTTATCTACTTCCTATTTCTATTTTGGCATAAATATATCACTCATTGAGGGTATCATTTATTAAAATGAATATTTTCAAGACATTATCAGTTTATTATTAGGAAGATTTTGATCAACGTGTAATTTGAGCCACAAATTATTTTTGTAGGGTATGTTTTACAAAAAACCAAACTGAATATAAAATTATAATTTTGATTATTATTGTTTTTTTAGCGCCAATTAGCACATTTCTCAATTCTGAAAAACTACTCACTAACGGACACCCCTTTATATTCACATTTATTATCTACTCATTCAGAGAATTTACATTTTAATTAAAGCTTCAACAAATTCAATTCCAAAAAATTCTACTTTAGGATATTTTACCACTATATATTTTCCTACTTAGGAATACTTAAGTGTTTTAATTTTCTTTAATAATGTATAGGCACATTCATATATATATAGATAAAATCTAGATCACATTATTAAGGAACACACCTCGGTATGCTAAGGTTTTGGATGATTTTATATATTTTTTAATTTCCAATTGATCCGTTGATTGAATAATAATATGTCCATGTCCTAAATGTAAATTTAGAATATGGTCAAATATAGATTATGTTTATGAAGACTAGACATTGAAGCAATCCCCTACTCAATATTTGTGTTAGATTTGGCTTGAAGAATCGAATTTTATAGAATTCTTGAAAACTGATGTCAATTGATAGAATTAGTTCCCAACATCATTTAAAATGGAAAATGGAATGAATAACCTTATAAATTATGAATTTGGTATTGCAAGAAACCAACATCAACATCAAAACATATATGAAAAAACCAATTTAGGGTGATACAAATAGAAACATAACAATTGATGTTTTTGATACTATAGGACAACCAGATCAACATTGTAGCATATCATTTTATCCTCCTCTTGATGATGTGGATAATAATGTAAGAGAAAATTTCAATAAGTATAAAAAATAATTTCATGGTTTAATTGGTGTTGGAAATCAGGATTTTTATAGTGTATGTTTGAGATACTAAAAACATTATTTTCTACTGAAGTTGTACCATATCAAATGCCTATGTGGAACTAAAAATAAGTAAATTTCCATGATTTTGGAATTGTTTCATGAATCATTTCTTGAATCAATGATCCCTGATTATTTTTATGATGTGAAAAAAGTTTTTAACAAGCTTGATTTGAATTATACAAAAATACATGCATGTCCCAATGATTGTATGATTTAGTGGGGAGAGTATTCAAGAAGATATGATTAAAAAAATGTTCTTATTCTTGATGGTAGTAATTGGGTGATGTTAGAAGTCTTAATAAACATTCCAATCTGAAGAATAAAAATAAAAAGAACACACCTGAAATGGTTTTGAGTTACTTTCTTTTATAGCCTTGATTTCAATGATTATTCTTGTCATCAAAAATCATCGATCACATGAAGTGGAATTCTATAGAAAATAACAATGATGGATTTAGGATACATCCAAGAGATTCACAATCATGGAAGGAATTTTATTCATTACATCAATATTTCTCATCTGATCTTTAAAATTTTTGATTAGGAATGGTTTCTAATGGATTAAACCCATTTTGATCTTTGAGCACTAATTAGAGAATTTGGTTGGTTGTTTTAATCCCTTACAATCTACCAATGTGGATGTGTATGAAACAAATGTATTTTATAATTTTTATGATTATTCGAGTAAAGAAAATTCCTAGAAATGATATTATTGTATACTTGTAGAATATAATTGGAGAATCAGAGGTTTCATGGATAAACGGTGTTGAGACATATGATGCATCTTCTAGAACAATGTTCAAAATGAAAGATGCTCGAATGTGGACCATTAGTGAATTCCCTATACATGGTAATTTATCTAGTTGGAACACTTAAATAGGTTTGGTTTTTCCTTTTTGTAACGTTGATTTTGATCATGAATGATTACTTCTGAGTAAAAAAATGATTCTTATTGGGTCATCAAAGATTTCCTGATGCATCTCATAGATTTTGGTTGAACAAGTCAAAATTTAATGATTCAATTGATCATAAACCACCTCCAAAGTTTATGAAAGGTTCTGAAATATTAAAAGAACATGGAAATGTTGAAAAACTATTTTATAAGGTGCATAATTTGAATGATAGTAGAAAAAAAGTTCAAAGTGCATGGTCAAGTGAAATCAAAATGCAACAATGGAATAAAAAACGTATATTATTCATACTGGGAATTTAATTTGTTGTAGCATAATCATGTTGCTTTGCACATTGAGAATAATTTTTTTGAAAATTTGATCTTCACATTGCTTAATGATCATGTAAAATCAAAGGACCATCTCAATTCTAAGAAATAATTATAAATAATGAACATAAATCATGATATTTTTCGAGATGGTAATGGAAAGTATGCACCAGAAATTTTTTCAAAAATATATGGATTAATATATACTCCTTTTAATTTTAAAACATGTGAATGTATCTAATGGGTATTCAAGTAATATCTCAAGGCATTTTGACTTAAATCATCATAGGTTTCTTGGATTGAAAATTCAAATTTCACATATTTTGTTACAGTAGTTACAACCAATGGCTTACTGTAAATTATTACCTAAAAAATGTTACTTATGTTGTACACCAATTTTTCACATTATTCAAACAACTATTTGGGAAAACTCTACAACCATTTGAGATTGAAAAAATTCAGGAGAGATTTATATTGACACTTTATGAAATGGAGATGATCTTTCCTCTGTCTTTTGTATTGTCATGATGCATTTAACTGTGCATTTGGTCGAGGAAGATAAATTAGTAGGCCATGTACATTATTGATAGATATATCCAATTGACAGGTACTTTATTTATATGTTTTTAATCTAAGAAAAAAATAATTGGAACTTTATTAAATACACAATTTTTTTATTTTTATTTTATTTCATAAATATCTTGGGCATTTGAAATCATATGTGAAAAATAATGCTCTACATGATGGATCAATTTATAAAGTCTATTTGGAAGAGGGGAGTCTTACCTTTTATTATAGATACATGGATGATATTGAGACAAGATTTAATCTAGTTAGATGTGTTGAAAAATTTCACGACCTTTCCCAGAGGGGGATATGATATGACTACCCCAAGCCCACCTCCAATAGGCTGGGGATGGAGACTAGCACCGAGTAGGCATATCCCACAAGTGGGAGGCATTTTCCTCAGTACATGTACACACACACACATCTCCAAGACTAAGATTATTAAATGTAAAACATTAAGTAAAAAATGAAAGAATACACTACGATGCCAACCATAGAGTACAATAGTAGGATGCTGGAAAGTAAATAGGTCCAGAATATAATCCCACCAAAGGAAAGAGTCTATACAAGTGAATGCACGAGTTCCTGAAACTCGTCCATAGAAAACCCTACCTGAAGGGTAGGTGTAGGATAGATATCTGATGTCGTAGGAGCACACCTTATCTGTTTTATCTCTCTAAGAACCACCTGGTCTTGGTCAACCAAGGACTCTATCAAAGTGTTTATTGTATGAACAAGACATGACACTTTTGGGTGAAGCCCGTGTAGGGGTGAGTAAAACCATACTCAGTAGGACACCCTGAAACCAAAAAGGAATACCACTAAGAAATACACAATGTATACCACAATGGAAATACATGAATTATATTACAAAGGAAATACAATAAGTACACCAAAAAAGAAATACATGAAGTATACCCCAATGTAAATTCACAAAGTACAATTATATCACAAAATTATATCTTTACAAAAAATATTCTAAGAAATTCCTGATGTGATCAATCGAATGAGACACGCTGTCATAGTGAGACACAAAGTCTTGGTAAGACACGTAATCTCGGTAAGAAAAATATTCTTAGTAATACTCACAGTATTAGTAATACACAAGGTCTCTAGGTCACATAGCTTCTAGGTCACACAGCTTCTAGGTAACACAGCTTCTCAGTCAAACTACTTTTATGTTATATCCAGCCAGAGGATTCATGTCACATCACACTCATTCTGGGAGAACCTACTCCTTGAGCCATTAGGTCTTACTCCAAAATTTAAAAAAAAATTATAGTATCCTAAAAGGACTGTCTCATTGCAACAGTCCCAATGTTTCAAATGGATCATCAAACAGACACACAATTTGAATCTTATAGCTATTTTCATAAAAAGGTCTGATCGGGGTATGAATCGGCCCAACCCATCGACCAGCCCAACTCGTTCTAGTTGACCTGACCCAACACATCATGAACCAGCTCGGCCCAAACCGAACTGGCTCTACCTACTGAACCATTGGACCTGGACCAATGGGCTACTGGAGTGGCCCGATTCGTCAACTCACCCCGCACGTGCAGGTCAGCCTCATCTTCTACACCTAGCAGACCTAGTCCCATGCTCCTGGTCATTACTGTTCCACTTCATTCCATGAAGATGACCATCGCGTCCACTGGATCCCCTATGGCCTGCACCCCCACGGGCTCCATGCGGTCCCCTAGCCGTGTATGCAGACCCCTTCACCGCATCCCTAGTCACCATCCACAACACTGTTCCAGCTACAGGATCCCATACAATCCCACATTGACCATGTTCTACCTCCTATATTGGTCACCCAGCCGGAGGCCTACCGTCTGCCTCATGCTCTTCCTGGACTGGCCCCACCGGGCCGCATCCTGCCTTCATCATCTCCCACCCCAGCAGTGGCCTGCCTGGACCAACCGGAGCCACTGCTCTAGGGATCCACTATGTACCACCACCTTGCACCACCGTAATCCACCACCTCATCCAAATTTCATTGTACCTTCACTGTCACACCTATGTGGTGTCGTTGTGGCATCAAATATTAGGTCTCAGGTTGTTACACCATGAATTGAAGGTGCAACAATCATCCACTCATAAAATCACAATGAATACAAAGATTATATAGTGGGGGAGAAGCACCAAAACACTAAAAGCAAGTATCTTGGACTTTGTTCATGTCTGCATCAATTTTTATTTGTTATAACGATCACAAAGAGTGAAGTAATCATACAAATCTATCCCCCATTTAAATCCCCGCAAGTATAAATCCCACACCGCAAGTGATCGAACCACATATCAACTTGTTTGTGGGTTGGTCTATGTTCATCAAAAAATTTAAGAATGTGGAATAAATCAAAAAGAAACAACACCCTAAATAGAGTTTGGATCAGTAGTTGATGAAGGGAAAATCTATTTCATCATCATTTATAGATTTTTCGATCTTATATCCAAGTTATGATCTTCGATCTATCATCTCCATTGAGAGAAACTCATTCTCCCTGTCTCAAGGAAACTCCAAAGTTATGGTGATAAAACTGGATTCCATGAAAACCCTAATATAAAGAAAAAGAGTTTCTACTTTGAAATAAAATATTTTTATTAAATATTTTATTACTAATATGTCCAAAAACTAACTTCCATCTCTGGACCGCGCCGACCAATGTTAGACCCCAATTAAAGAAAAATTCACTATTCTGAATGCAATGGTGCCCTCATATTTCTGATCTAGACAACCATTTAAGAGTGATTCTAGTTCGATGAAAAATTTCCCACACACTTTATTAAAAACATAACATTTTTCAATGAATTGTTCTGGGAACAACGAGCCTCAAAATCACACACTATATCAGTGTCTGGTCTTAGAATTTTCTCTAAAAAATTATAAAAATAAAACTGGAGAAAATACAGGTCACTAAAATGACACATCAAATCAATCTCAACTACATGGGAAATTAAAAATCTTTCCTAGTATTGTCTGATTAGTTGGGAGGAGCTCAAATGTTACACTGATAGAAATGGAATTATTACAGGCACATAGATATGTGCTATAGAATAGTGAAATTTCAGATCCATTTATTGAAATTTTGAGGATACAAAAAACGAGATTAATGAGAGGTCAAACACAAAATGATAAAGATATAATAAAATATGTTAATAGATATCTTATATAATGGTTTTCACAATGTGTAAGTTCATAAATATTTCAATCAATATGGATATTAGGTTGAAAATATATTTTTTATATATATAATAATGTATATTAATTTTTTTAGATCATGAATAAAGATAATCAAGCTGATTTTTCATAATAATCGATGTTTCTTGCTTGAGGTCCTCTAAAAAGGCTAGAAATTTCAACACATACAGTGTGAATGTCTTCAAATTTCATACAGTCGATCAGGAATAGAGTTTAAAAACACATAATACTTGTATATTTTCATTTTTCTAAATGGGATACTATAGAATTTAGACCAATATTATCAAATTAAACTACCATGGTCATTTTTTAGTAATTTTATTCAAATGAAATTGGGTAAATATTATCATGGGTGTTAAAAGAGACTCCTTTCTATTTAATTCTGTGAACTTCTCTTGCTTGTTGGATATCAGTGACAATGAATTAAATGATTCGTAAATATTATCATTGTAAGATAAAATGGTATATTATGTGGAAGATGTCATGGATGAAGGGTGGAGTTTAGTTGCTCTTGTAAAACAAAGATACTTTTATGGTATGGGTGATAAAGTGGATGATTTGACCGCTAACATTGAACCCCGTCAACAGAGATAAGCGAACTTATTTAACCATCATGATATTGAAAATATTAGTCTTTAAAGGGTTGATGAAGTATATGAATTTATGATTGAGTATGAAAAGGACATGATTGAAAGAAAAAATTATTGTATGTGCAGTAATCCATTCATTTATCAACCACTTTTTTTATTTGTGAAGTCATTCTTTAACATAGCCATGTATATTTTGTTTGTAAGTATTTCACATATGTTGTCATTTATATTTGTATCCTACATGATTTTTTTTCAAATATATGTTTTGAAGTTAATTTTATTTGATTAAATGCCAGGAATAAAAATAAGGAAGAATTTTAATAATTCTAGTTAACTCTCAGTCGAAGTTCCCTCAACCATACCAACAAATGATGATCCATCAGTATCACTCCCTAATGTATCTGAAACACCCTTTTCTTTCCCCCTTACACCATCTCTCACACCCTCTATTCTTTCATCTTCTAGCACACCCTTTGTCAGTTTTCCATCAGCATATCATCCAAATCCTCCCCATTCAATAGCCTCAACAGTGATAGAGCAGGTCTTCAGGAATGTTTCTCCTTGGGGATATTGGAGGGTGACTGTTATTGGTACAATTTTTATTATAAATAAATTTATTTTAATTTTTTATACTACTAACTTTTTGTTCATAAAATATGGATGAAATTCTATGATGAAGAGAAATATAAAAAGTTTAGATGTTTGGAATCTAAATTGACTGAAGATAGTTGTCCCATTTGACTGTTATGGGCTCCCTATAGATGACACTGTAATATTATTTGGCCAGTATCTATTCCATCTGGAGGCAAAGTTGGTTACCCGTCTGATTATGTTTGGTTATTGGAGATATATTCCTTAATCTTGGATAAATTAAGTTTTTGATTCATATATAAAGGTAATTTTAATACATTATAGTTTAATTCAATGTCATTATATTATTAAATTATAATATTAGAAAAATGAATCTCTTTGTATAGATTTTTTCTACTTTCTCATTGCTGATATTATAGAACAAATGTGGACATTGAAAATTTTGGGGAAGAAATGGAAATATTTTAAATAGAGATTGCAGAAAAAATTCAATGATACTTCATTGAGAACCCACCAAATATATGATAAGGTACCAAATGGGGTACCTAGAGTGTAAGGGAATGTTTTTGTTGATAGCCATTGTCATGGGACGTACGTGGTATTTAAATATATATTAATATATTAATATCATTTTACATTTATAAATTCATATGAAAAGGAGATGGAATTTAAAACATTACTATTAAATTACATTTTTTTATTTAAGGATGATTCATGGAAGAATGCATCGGGTTGATCTAAGAAAATCATCTCTCACACTACCGGTTCAAAGAGTTTTTCCAAAAACCGATCAGCTCTGGTAATATTTTCATCAGTTTAAATATTTATAAGAAAATATTATCTATTTAATATACTAAATTTTTTATTTACTCTTGTTTAATATAGTAACATAATTTAGGGCACCAAGTATCCTAAACAAAGTTTTGGTCGGATATTCATAAAAAATATTATGGGAGTTATGTTAATGAGCCTTCCAAAGAAGTTGTGGTATGAATTCATTTTTCATTCTAATAACATATTTTATGTTGTCACTATATTAATATATATTGATTAAAATATTACATATGTTTTATTTATAGGTAAAAAATAAAGAACTATGAGATTCCAATCTTGTGCAGTCCTTCTCAGTCTCCCAAGATGACCTAATTGGTAAAGTCCTTGGGAAGGAGTATCCTAGTCAAGTGCACGAGATGCATTGGGACCATTATCATTTGAGTTATTTGGTAGGCCATCAGGGATTTTAGTTGCATATACTCCTAGTTGTATTCATTCCCTACCCTGAGATGCTCATAAAGAGTTTGTTTCTATTCTATGAAAAATTTTGGAACAAGGAACCTAAATATTCGCTTTGCAGAAAGCATTTATTGATTTATATCATATGATGACAAGATCTGTCCTTAATTATATTTCATTTATTACTGGTGGTGAGTAGGTAAATCACCAAACTTCAAAATCATTTACTTCACAAAATTTTATTGGATTTATGTTTAAATATTAATATTGAATGTTGTTTAATTTTAAGTATAATTGTCTTATAGGTGCCGATAGTTGGAAGTAGAGACAAAGATAGAGAGGTTGTCAGGTAGAGTTCATTATTAGGTTGTGATTAGTGATATCTTTGATATTTTGAACCAATATGGAAAGATAGGGTTTGTCCATGTGTTATTTTTGGTACATAGTATTCATGTGTCATTTTCATGATTTCCCATGTTTGATTATCAGATTATCAATACTATGATCATGGTTAGTTATTTCAAGAGTCTGGAACCATTTATATCATGTTTTTTGGTATAACTGTATGGTTGAATGATTTGGTTTGTGTAAAATGGTAAGGTGTAAATATTATTTATGCCTCTAGATTTAATATTCTATACATTGTTTGTTTTTTTTCTAGGGTTGTTATTGGGATGCAAAGTCTGCAGTTACCGTTTTTTTTTTTGAAAATCATCATTTAGAGGTGGTTTAAACCACCTCTATGTCATATTATTTTTTAATGATGATTTAAACCTCCACTATATAATGATTTTCTTGGGCAGCGGTTAAAAATGACACTAAATATTCCATAATATTATTTAGAGGCAATATTTTTCATTTTTAGTGGGTTTTCGATCAAACAATATTTAAGAATTAGTCGTGGTTTAAACCACCACTAAATCCTAAACATTTTTTGGCTGGAAAACCACCTCTAAAATGAAGAAAACCACTGCCCAATATATTTTATGAAATTCTTACTAAAACCCACTTCTAAATGAAAGTAATTTCCACTGGTAGGATGCCAACACCAACTTTAGTGGTGTTTTTTTAAAACCCTTGTAGAAACATTTGGCAGCAGTTTAAATCATAGTCAAAAAAAATAACCACCTTAAAAGGTGATTTTATTATCTTGAACCAAGGGGATGATCTATGAAATAGATGATTATAAACTCCTTGATTAAAATTTCAATGATGAATTTATATTTTGAAATAAAAAAATCCATAATGAGATCTCAACGATCTTGTATTCTTTTCATTATAATCTAAATATCAACTAGTAAAGCCTTCTATATTTCAATAGTATATTAATGTTTTTATTTACTTCATGATACTATCCTTTATAAATTAATGAGATTAAAGTATTTATTTAAATAAATTAATAAATCTATAAAATTTAAAAATAAAATTGATTCAAAATCATTCAATCCCCTTGGTTTATGAAGAAAATTGATCCCTGAAAAATTCAATAAAAATATATATTTTAAATGAGTTGGAATAATTTTAAAAGAGATTTATATATAAAATAATTAATTATTATTTTCTAAATATTTTTGTATGATAGAAAAATCCATGTAAGTTTAGATATAATATAATTCAATTATGTTCAGTGTATTAATCAATTTATGGTAGATCTTGTATCATATTTTGGTAACGTTATAATCTTCTTACCTAATATGTTGCATGTATTAACATGAATTTGATATATCATGTTAAATATCCCACATGTATTAAACATTCATATGGTAAATTATGTTTGGTAAAATATGTCCAATAATCTCATTAAATTATATATATAAACGTTTAGTAGGTTTTGTGTATTAGCATGCATCAAATTAATCAATAAAGGATAGTTGATGTTGAGTATCCCATGTATAGTAATCCTATGTAAAGTATATTTCATAACATATATTTCAATTATATATGTGAATAATACATTTTATTAATTATCTTTCATTTAATAAAATTGTCTATAATATACTCACATTTGTTAACTCTGTTTTTGGTAAATTTTCCCTACAATTGATATATGTCTGACATATTTCTTCTTATAGAGTTACATTTAATAAAAATTAATTTGATAAATAATCATAACTAAAACCCAATGTTTGATATATGGAAAAATATTTTGACAAAGAATTAAAACAATTATAATATCTCTAACTTGATCAACCTGAATACTACCTGAGTTGGGTTACAATGTAACTGCAATCATAACTTCCTTTACATTAGAGTCTTCTAAATAGTAGAAAGGGTTTATCAGTAACATGGGGAGGAAATAACCTATATCAAATAACCATAAATAGTTGGTAAATAATAATAATCCATCATTCACAATAGAATAGTAAAATTTGGACATTACATCAATAGGCCAACCATGACAACATAACACATGCTATAGAAAAATATAAACCCATTTAGATATCAAAACAGTCATACACTAGGTGTTGGATCACCCATTAGTTCAATCATATATGAAACATAATTCAAAATATATAAAACAATAGATTCATAAGTAAAAAAAATGGGTCCAAGTCCTTGGATGGCCTTGCCTTTAAATCCCATCTTACCATTTCCAGCTCATCTCTCAGACATTGGGACCCCTCTAATACATACATTGTAATCTCTAATGTATACAAACCCACTTGAATATATGTGTAATGATTAAGAATAAATCAATTTTTTACGTTGGTATATTCATCTCATTAAAAAATCCCCACTATATAGCTTCTCATTCTCAATATGTGCCACATACCCTCATTAGATAAATGTTTCAACCAATGAGGTCTCATATTTGCCTCATACTTCCATGTATCCTCTTGGATACATTTTTTGTGACCAATACACATCTAAAATTTTCCCATGGAGGAACTTATTTCTCTAGTTTATTTTTCATATGGGTTTATCCTTGAACAACACATAAACCTCAAACTTGAAATGATTGATAAAGATAATTTTAAAGGGATATGGATGATGTATCCAAAGTATATATACATAGAATAAATCATGAATAACACAGCATCTATGAGGAAGACTTAGTCAATACGTTTTAGTATCAATCCTATTTAAAATATCCAATAGACCTAAAAAATGGGGTGATAGGCTCCCTTTTATTGTCAACCCTTAGTGTCCCAACTAAATAAACACCTTAAAAAATACATTATTACCACCCCAAACTCATGAGTCCAGTGTTATTTCTCTATATATAAACACTATATACTTTGAATGGTCACCAAATACATTTTAATCATTTTAATACACATTGAGGTCTCTTGTACAATACTTGAACAACTTACAAATGACTCTCCCAAATCTAATCAGTATAAAAAATATCACAATTATCTTCTATACAATTATTTAAGGGTTGTATATTAATCAATATATGATAATTATTATTATAAATGATATTTTTTAATGCAATATGACTCTTACAAGTTCTTAAAAAATATAAGTCATTCACTAGAAGAATATCATCTAAAACCCAAACCATACCCTCATATTTCCTATCAATTTATTGATGGTATATTATGCTAAACTTCACCCAAGTACCCAATGTTCACAATAATAGTTTCTAGAAATGGAAAGTGAACCATGAATCCCAATATGAAATGATACTCATTAGTATTCCATGTAGTCATACCATCTCCTTGATATAGAACTTTCCCAAATCATTAATAAATTATTCTCCTTGATCAATAGGAAATGTGTTTTCTTGGTTAACCAATTGAATGTAACCTACACTATATCATTGCCTCAGGTAAACCTTGGAAGACCTATAAAAAAGACCATAGAAACCCCATGTCATTTCCATACAAGAATGGTTAGTGTATAAATAATACCATCAGTCCTTAACTGCTTGTCTTCACCTCTTTATAGTTGAGGCATCATGATACAAAGTATGTTATGTACTTCTTTAACACATGCCATCGAAACTTTTTGTGGATATTGTGAGACATATTATTCAACCTAGGGAAAAACCCCCATTTTGTGGTGAGTGAATCTCACATCAGCTCCCTCCGCATGATTATTGTGTCCACTACTATACCTAAAACATATAATACCCCATAATCATATTGAGTGAATTATAAAGTCATATCCCAAAAAAATATTATACCTTATCACCTAACAATCAAAGTTTGATATCTAAATTCCCTTTACTTAATTAAAATGTGATGAGTTGATACTCAATTTTGTTAGTTCATTCCTTTATTGAAAGGCCCAAACATCAAGTTGGTCCATAGTAAATAGGCTCATGACCTACCACACATTATTTTCCTCATGAACCACCTACACCTATATCATCCCATTGAGTGCATTTTCCCCAACGTTTCCCTCACTAGTGGTGTAAATTTTTTCAAAGTCAATGGACTAAAAATACTTGACCCAACTTCTATTCTAAAGGTATAGGTAACACTAAGAGAATAAAGGTATATATATGAGTCTCCTATGATATTTATACATGATAATACTATAACATGGGAGATAATGGTGCCAAATATTTAGTGTATGAACAACCATAACAATATCTAGATTTTGATTTGGGTAATTCCACTCATAAGACATTATCTACTTAGACCCATAAGTGACTACACACCTGTCCTATAAAAATACTACCATAATCTCAACTTTTTATTCATTATAGGGAACAATATAATACTTACCTAACTTAGGTAAGGTCAATATTGGGGTAGTATTTAATTTTAACTTTATTTTTTTTTTATTCTCTTGATATAATTTGACCGCTCAAATCACACCCACTTCTTGATCAGGGATATCATTAGTTCTTCCAATTACAATAATCCTTGAATGAATATCTTATAATATATTTCCAATCCCATAAATAATTTAACCTTATAAACTTTCTAATGATTCTCCTAAGAAATTTACACATTTAACTCAGTATGGACTAATTTAAAGTCTTTTATGGGAATAACCTTTCCAAACATAGTATAAATCCATAAAAAACAATTTTCCATAAGAAATTTCCATTAATTTTGATGGGTTGAAATAAATAAATAATACATACCTATTATCTATTGATTTGGTTTATACAAGCTTCACCACATGAGATTGATATTTTGGTCTTCTAAATTTTCCAAAAATTCTAATGTTCTAGACTCCATAACACTTTAACCCAAATAAATATTCTTTAAAATATACAGTTAGAAACTTTATCTTATTTTTTCTCCTTAGCTCTACCCAACATCATCATATTTCTCTAAATGATATCAGCTCTTTTTAAATGAATAACTTCCTCTAAAAATTAAGGAATGAACGTAGGCTCCAAATTTTATTTTCCAACTTCTTTTTTCATGTTTTACCACCTTTAAGACTTCCTAAATAATTGGAGTCAACTTTCTTCATTAAATTTTCCTTAAATTTTAGTATCAACAAAATATTAAAATTTTCCTCAAATCTTGACTATATTTAATAATTAAAAAGGTATATCTCAACATCATCACAATATTTGACTTTATAATTTTTTTGTAAATCTAATCAAACCATCATCAAATGTAAAACTTATTATATGAATTAATCACTCAAACTTTACACAAATCATATTTTTAATTCTAACTTTATATAGCTCAAATTTATAATTAAAACTTTTCACAACTAAAATTTATAACTAAAACATTATATAACTCATATTTATAATTAAAACTTTGAACAAATCAACTTTATAAATCAAGCATTTCAAGATTACTTAATTGTTTCCAGTGATCTTTGTAAAGTTATGGTGGGATTTTTTCATCTAGCATGATGAAATTTATCAATCTAGTAAACTTATTAATATTGTTAAATTTTTTCACTAAGTAATCTTATAAATATTCTTAAATTTCTATATCTAGTAAACTTTAAAATCTTTTTAACTTAATATTTTAATAACTTTTAAAAACACGCCTCTTTTTGAAAATTTTAAATGTTTTTATCCATAAAAAACTTTTATATGTTTTTCTCCATCTAGAAATTTTGAAAACATTATCTGTCTTAATCCTTTAGAAACATTTTCCATCCAAACCTTTTTGAAAAACTCATATTAAACCATTAAAAATATTAGTAATTACTATGTTAGAAAATTTTAGGATTAGGAAAGAATCATCTGACTACCATATAAAAGTTCATAAAAAATTCCATAAGAAAATGTCAATGAAAATCCATATGGAAACTTAATAGGAAACCCCATAGGAACTTTTTTCAATTTACTCATTGAATTTCCCATAATCGATTGAAAAAAATATAAAATAATTTCATTTATATTATCCAATAGATATTAAAACTAGAAAACCTATAATTCATCTTCCAGACTAAGATCATTGGGTCCAACAACTTAATCATCACTTGAAATATAAAACATTTATAAAAAATGTTTAAAACACATACAATAACATCAAAAATTCCAAACCAATGGTTCATTAATTATTTATATCAATTTTCATAATTATCATACTATATATTCATGGATTTCATGTTGTCCCTTAGATAACATAAAATGGTTGAATCAATCCTTTTTTAAAACCTCTTAAATAATTAATATTTTATGAAATATTTGGTGTTTTGATAAGTTCTTGATCTAATATCTAGATCAATCCATTCACTAGATATAAATAAATTAATGTAATGAAAATAAGGACACATAAATTCTTACAAATATTTAGAGTATTAATGGTTTCTAGTCCTTTACACCAACAATTTGGTTGAGTTTTGATATTATTGTTCTTTCTACTAGAAGAAATTTATGACTAAGATAAATTATGTGATACTTATATTTACAAAATCAAGTGGAAATATCATGACCTTTAAAAATTAATAATTTTACCATGGGTCTTAGTTTTGGATTAAGAATAAAGGGTGTGAATTCAATAATGAAAAATAATTTTTTTTAAACAATCTAGAAAATAATTACATAGAAATAAAAGAAAAATAATGATCAATGAAAGGATTAAATCAGAGATGAATCTTGACATGAACGGATTTTTTTACCTTATACAGTATGAATGTATTTTTAGGCTTTCATAATTCTTAATTTACATGAATAATCCTTTACAATATTTCAATTTTGTTTTCAAGGAAATTATATTCTTTGAATATTTCTTGGAATTTTGAGAAAAGGATACATTTTTTAAGAATAAAGAATATTTTCTTCAAAAATTAATTTCAAGTGTTTTATCAAAACAAATTTTCATCTAAGATGAAATTTTATAAAGAGTGTTAATTTTGTATCCCTATTATTACCATGATTTGATTGTTTTTATGATGTAATGAAATTTATGAAATCCATTTGTTTTATATGGATTGTGATGGAATTTTGTTTGAGAAACCCATTTTATTCCTTAGGTTATGTTATGATGAAGGATTTATGTTTTGTGGAACACATAATAATGATTTAAATATGAGATGGGTGGGACCTATATCTCCCATAAATGCATTGGGTAAGGATTTATATCTCTTGAGATAGACATGACTGGAACAGTAAGTAAATCTGGTTCAGTAATAAAAGGCATGAACAAGAAGTGAAATCGGTTTAGTAATAGACTTTTTCAGCTATGATGGTTTTGGAAATGAGCACTGACTAATATAAATTATTTTCTATGCTTATGTGTATCACAAAAAATATCATATATTATGTTATGAATTTTGAGATTATGTTGAACTTTTATGACATGATATCATGATATTTTATATGCATGATAAGATTTTTCAAATGTATGTTCTTATGTATTATGATTATGATATGATTTTTAGCTCTTATATTTACCCTTACTGAGAAACTGAGCTCACCCTTTCTTATGTTTATCTTCCACGGGTCATGAAGAAGGGTATTAAGTATGATATGCCCAAAAGGGGTCTCATTATGAAGGAATAAGCAGGAGACAATGTAGTTGTTTTATGAACCATTTATTTATGTTTCCAAGTTTCTAAAGATACGATACATATATGATCCTTTCATGGTGTTGTTATATTTTGTAATGAATATCTTCAATTTTTATGTAATATCTATGTATGTAAAGTATAGGCTATTATAGTTGGTATCAGAGGAAAGGTATAGTTAACCTTTGGATACTAGGATAAGAAAACCTCAGTATGAACTCAAAGGATGTGTTCATGTATAGGTTACAATCATAGTATTTTAGAAATGATCATAAATAACCTAGTATAAAACCTAATGTGTCCTAAATTGAAATTTTATACCTGATTATGTGGTTTTCCCATTATGATTAGTGTTTCTCACACTATGCTTCTTAGGTTTAGTCAATGGATTAAACCCGATGGAATGACATTAGTGCTGACTGTGAAGGGAAATGCAATGATTGTCCTCTAGAGAAACCAAATGATATGTGTGTTAGAATGAAAAATCTTGTAGCTATGATCACACAACTTTCTCAAGCTATGAATTATGTAGGAATTAAAAACAAGAAAATGAGGGAACAATATTCTCTTGAGTTATTCATTAATCATTGTCCACCTTCTTTCAGCGGGTCTTCTAATCCATTAGTGGCTAAACAATGGGTCAGTACCACTAAAATGATATTTTTAGTTCTACAATGTGTCTAACATGATAAAGTAATATTATCACTCTATTATTTAGAAGGTGATGCTAATAAATGGTGGAACCTTATCAAGAATATGAAGAAAATAGATGAAATTGAATCCATGGAATGGGATGAGTTGAAGAACTTATTTTACAATAAGTACTTTACTCATATTCTGTAAACAAATATGGAGAAGTAGTTTCTTAAACTTAAGAAAAAGGCTGATGAATCCATTGGTACCTACAAAGAAAATTTTACCAGACTTGTAAGGTACACTTTTGGAATTATTATCCAACCTGAGAGTAAAATTGATCGATTCTTTAGTGTCTTAAAACCAAGTCTCCAAAGGGAATTATCCATGAGGGACTTCAATAACTATGAAGAAATCATTCAATGTGGTCTCATTGTTGAGATGGAGATTAGAGTAACCCATCAGTCCTATGGGTTTGATAAGAAGAGAAAAATGTAATTCAAGGGTAAATATAAATTCCATAATGAATTGAAAATGAGTTTTTTCTAATGTTAAAATTGTGGAAATAAACATAGAGGAAATTGTATTAATGGGATTATAAATTGTTTTATGTGTGTAAGGGAAGGTCATTGGGCAATTGAATGTAAAAGTGATTGGAAAATGGTTTATAGGGATACAAATAGAGAAAAGGATACACAAAATTAAACTCTTACACATCAATGTTACAAGTTCAAGTAAATGGAAAATTATTCCAATAAATACCCTAATATAAAGGTTATTGAAGATGATTTACATCAGGAAACTCTTAAGGCCAAAGACAAAGGAAATTCACATGTGATCACTATTGGTGATGTGAAGTACAATAATGAAGTGGTTAAAGGTACACTTATTATCCACTCTTAAGTAGAAAATATTTTATTTTATTCTCGATCCACCCAATATTTTATTTCTGAATAATTTTTTAAGGTTATCATTGTATTACCTCAATAATGAAGTGTTGAGTTAGCTGTGACAACTCCTAATGGCACAACAGTCGCATCAAAAGTTTCTAATTCTTCTCCTGTTAAGGTTTTTGGGAAATTTATTCATGAAAATATTACAATCTTTCCTACAGTTTAATTTTATGTAATTCTTGAAATTTATTGGATTTATCTATATGGAGATTATCTCAATTTCTATGGGAGGGATGTCACATTTCATATTCTGGAACTATCTAAGATCATATATCAATGCAATGATGAATATAACCTTCCATTATAAATTTCTTCCATTAAAAGGGTCTTGATTCCTATAAATGAAGGTTACCTATATTAAATGTCTTGGGAGAAACTCATCATTGAGAATACACCTATTTTACGGAAGTTTGATGATGCCTTTACCAAAATATTTATAGGTCTTCCACTGAATCATGAGGTTGAGTTTTCAATAGAACTCCTACCAGGTGTTATGCCTATTTCATATACACCATATATAATGTCCCCAATTGAGTTGTAGGAATTGAAGAAGCAACTACAAGAGAATCTTGACAAGGGATTTATACCCCCAAGTGTGTCACCTTATGGAGAACCTGTTCTATTTTTTAAGAAGAAAGATGAATCAATGATACACTACATTGATTATCAATAACTTAACAAGATCACTATTAAGAAAAAATTTCATTTTCCCCATATTTATGATTTATTCAACCAACTACATGGATATAAATACTTTTCCAAGATTGATCTTCATTTAGGATATCATTAATTAAGGTTTAAGGAGGATATACCAAATACAGAATTCCATACAAGATATGGACACTATGAATTTATAGTGTTGCCTTTTTTATTACTAATTCCTCTACTATCATTATAGATTTAATGAATAGAGTCTTTAGAGACTATCTTAATCATATTTTGGTAGTCTTTGTATTTTATATTATTATCTATTCAAAGAGAAAGGAAGAGCATGAATATCACTTTAGAATTGTACTAAAGACCATAATAAAGAATAAGATTTATTTAAAATTTAATTAGTGTGAATTTTAGCTTTATAAAGTTTCATTTTTGGGTCACATAATCTCAAGAGATGGGATATCTGTGGATCAGGAAAAAAATGAAGTTATTGAATGTTGGCTGAGACCAACAACAGTAATAGAGATCCAAAGTTTTCTTGGTTTTTTTGGATATTATTGAAGTTTTTTTATGGATTTTTCATGATTGTCTAACCCACTATCATGTTTACTTGGAAAGGAGTTATGTTTGTGTGGATGGAGGAATGTGAAGAAAATTTAAAAGATCTAAAAAAATGTTATTTGGTGCACTTGTACTCACACTTCCTTGTAGAGGGGAAGGATTTTTGATCTATAGTGATGCATCTAAGAAGTGTTTGGGATGTTTTCTCATGCAATATAATATTATGAAGTCTTATTCTTTGCAACAAATTAAAATACATGAGAAAAATTATCCAACTCATGATTTGAATTTAGCTACGAAAATATTTGCATTAAATATATTGAGGAATTATCTTTATGGTGAAAGGTGTGATATTTATACTAATAATAAAAGTTTAAATTATATTTTCACACAAAAGGAGTTGAATATGAGCCAAAGAATATGGTTGAATTTGATTAAAGATTACGACTTATAAATACATTACCACCCTGGGAAAGCAAACAAGGTGGTAGATGCTTTGAGTCAAAAGTACCATGCTAGCCTACCCATGATGAGGATCACAAAAGATCCAATATTTATGGATTTGCAAAGGATGGATATTGAAATTTTAAAGGAATGGGATGAATCTTGTATTTATCAAATGAATGTTCATCCATCTATACAAGTGAATATTAAGGAGGCGCAAAAGGAAGATGTAGAGATACAAAAGAAGGTGAGAAATGTTCCTAAATTCAACCTTGATTGTGATATAATAATAAGGTTTAGGAACTATGTTTTTGTTCCTACCTTATCAGAAATAAAGAATGAACTATAAGATGAGTCTCATAGTTCTTCATTATCTATTCATCTTGTAAGCACAATGTTGTACATGGATGTGAAAGAGTATTTCTGGTAGGATGTCATGAAAAGAGATGTTGTTGAATATGTCTCTCAGTGCTTGGTTTGTTAGCAAGTTAAGGCTGAGAGACATAAGTCTAATGGGATGTAACAACCATTAACTATACTATAATGGAAATCATAAAACATTACTATGGAATTTGTCGTCAGAATTCCCAAAACATCTAAAGGCCATAATGCTATATGGGTTATAATTGATCACCTTACGAAGTCAGAACACTTCATTACTATTAGAGATGATTTCTCTCTTGATCATCCTTCTAGGATATATGAAAAAAATGTGGTAAGATTTAATGGTGTACCAATTTCCATTATATCTAGTTTGGATCTAAGGTTTACCTCGAAGTTCTGGTGAATTCATCAGCAGGATTTGGAATCATAGGTATATTTTAGCATTGATTATCATCCTCATACAGATGGTCAATCTAAGAGGATAATTCAAACTCTAGAAGACATGTTGAGAGTGTGCTCTATGGATTTCAAAGGCGGTTGGGATCAACACCTAACTTTGGTGGAATTTTTTTACATTAGTATCTCTCACTCCAGTATTTAGATGGATCCTTACGAAGCCCTCTATGGAAAGAAGTGTAGAACTCCAACTTACTCGGTTGAATTTTGGGAAATAAATCTTTTAGGATTTGATCTTATTGATGAAATAGTAGAGAATTTTATCCAACAAAACATAAGAGCATCTCAGATTCGATAAAAGAGTTATGATGAAAATCGAAAAAAACACCTAGATTTTGGAGTGGTGACAAGGTGTTTCTATGAATATCTTATTGAAAGATAGTAATGGGATTTGGAAAGAATGGAAAACCGTGCCCTAGGTATATCAGTCCTTTTGAAATTCGGGATCATGTTGAAAAGGTAGCTTCCAAATTGGTGCTTCCACCAAATCTCTCTCAAGTTCATGATGAGTTCCATGTATCTCTCCAGAGAAAGTACATACCTTATCCTTCACATGTTATAAACTCAGAATTCTTACTTCTAGAACAAGATCTTTCTTATGAAGAAAACCCATTAGAGATTATGGATCATAGCAAAAAAGTTCTACGAAACAAGACCACTTCTTTGGTAAATATTTTATGGCAGAACAACCAATTTGAAGAAGCTATGTGGGAAATTGAGGATGTGATGAGCCAGAGGTGTTCTCTTGTTTTTGTATCCATGTGATGAATTACAAGGGAAAAATTCAGTTTAATGGGGGTATAATGTAATACCCAAATGTTTTTATAAAATATTTTCTTTAAATAATTTTAATTATTTAATAGATTTAATTGCACGTAATCAGGAGTTTAAATGAACTGTGAGATTACCTTAGTATAAACATACAATTATTACCAAGTAATTAGGTTACTGGGAATAAATATAACTAACTTATGAAAATGTATGGTGAATTTGTAATTTATGTAAAATACAAATCAATTATTTATTTTTTATTTTTTTATTAAAAAATTGAGTGAATTACTATTATTGATTAAAATTAATGAAATATATATGTAATATATTTAATAATTTTTTTATATTCATCTAATAGACATTTTATACATAGGGTATTTATAAACCCTATTTGATGTATTAACCTATATTTATTTAAAAGGGTAATTTTACCACCTTTTAATGGAAACCCCCTTTTAAATTAATTTTTTCACACATTAATAATTTTTATATAACAACATAAACATGTTATTTTGAGGTGGGATACAAAAATTTACTTTGGATAAATATATTATATTTTCCTGATAACTTTCATGTTTGGGTGAATAGTAAAAACACAGTAAATTTTAATTAAAAACAATTTTTTTCATTGAAATAATTTATATCATTAAATTATATTATTGAATGGTTATAAAGTATAAATATAATATATTTTTAAGATTTAATATAATTCAGGTCATTGAAATTCATTTTAATTGAATTTAGATGTAGAAAATATTTAAATCTTATGCAATGTTTTAACTTTTAAAACACAATTTCTCATTCCGACAACAAGATTAATTTTAAATTAATTACTAGAAATTATGTGTTTTGAATATGTAAAAATATATTCCATATTTGGAATTAGTAGTTCCAAATTATGTTAACAAAATTAGTTTATTTTCAATCAGTATGAATAGTAATTTCAGTAATTTTTATCAACATAGTAAAAGGGTAAATTAGGTAATTAAGGGTAAAAATAATAATATAAAATTACCTTAAAACTTGTGATAATACCAATTTATGGGTAGTTTTAGAAATAAATCATACTTGGGTCTAAATGGTACCCATTAGAATCCACTTGGTTGAGATTAGGACATTTTATTCATTTTATTTAAAGAAAAGTTAAATATAACTCACTCAGATTTTAATAACTAATTCATTTTTTTAATAATTTTATAATGAATATAATTTCAATTATAAATACTCATTTGAAATATAATTTTATTTTTTTATTGTGATAATTTATTTTTAATTTTTATGAAAAAATTAATTACCTTAATAACTTAGACATTAATGATGCATAAATTATTTAATTAATGAAAAATCAAAAAAAAAATTATTAAAATTATAATACCCATTAAAAGACCGAAAAACATGACCAAATATTATTTTTTCAAGTATATATAGACCATAAGCATCCAATTGTCAATTCAGTGACTATTTGGAGCCTTATAGAAGAGATTGTGACACTTATAATTTTTTATTTAATGTGATTTTAAAGTTGTCAGATTCATAATTTTATATGTATAATATTTTTAATGTGGATTTTCCAAAAGAAAAATTCGACTAAAAGAATTTTTTAAAAATATAGTTGGTTTATATTCATCTTAGTATTTTATTTTAATTTTTTATTCAACGAATAAGTATATTAAATAATTACACAAAATTGTGGTAGTAATTAGTTTATTAAGGAAAATATCAAATAAATTTTATTAAAAATATTAATATAAATATAATTTGGGATAATTAATTCTTAAAATTAAATTTTTATATGACATTTACATCTTATGGATATAATAAAATAGTTTTTTTTTTAAGTTAAATTATTATTTAAATATTTTAAAAAATCATTGAATTGAATAGTGTCAAAATTGACACTATTGTCTGTTAATAAAAATAGTGGTTTATTAAATTATTTACAAATAATATTTTTTTTAAATATATAATAATTATTATATGTTCTATAATGTTATAAGGTATTTATTTATGGTTTAATTTACATGAAATCAGAAAATATTTCCCCCTTCTAATATTGAAATATTTGTAATCTTAATTAAAATTAAATAGAATAACTAAGTGTTAATTAAAATTATATTGTTTAAATTGAAATAAAACTTGTCTAAAATTTATTGTTTTTCTATATTAAAATCCTATATCATATCATCTTCTAAACTAGGACAATTTGGAAGTTTCTAGAAGGCATTTTTATTTTATTATAAATTAATATTTGTGAGGTTTCCAAAGGTTCCCCTTACCTCAATTATAAAAGGGAAACCCCTCCCTCACCTCTTCACTTCACTTTGATATTTCATGATAGACCATAACCTATAAATTTCCATTATATAATTCCCATGTTACATTCTATAGGTTCTGGTCTTTTTCAAAGATCAACTCTAGTGCTCTAAGAGGAGAGTCAGAGGAAGCACGTCGAAGAAGAGGTAATCTCTTCGACCTATTCTTTCAAACTTATTTCTTCATCTAATTCCTATTTATGATTTATTTAATTATTAAATAATGAATCCATTATAAATTTTATAATGATATTTAATTATGAATATGAAACAACCTTATTACATCTTTTATCCATCCTACGAAAAAATGAAATCATCACGCGTGTGTACGTATGACTTATCGTATCCACGTTGTGGTGTAAACTATTTTTCATCAAAAAATTACATGGGTGGATATAATTATGTAAATAATAAATATATATTATAATTAAAAAATTATATATATATTCTATAAAAACATATATACCATCCAATTCTATACCATTTCATAATTATCGGAATGATATCATCGCTCGTGAGTACGTATGACCTACTGTCTCCACAGTACGATGTGATTCAATCTACAAGATATCCATTAAAACATGATTATTTAAAATTAAATAATGAATAAATATTTTATATATTATTTTAATATAATTTTTTAATGATTACCTAATAAGTATAACCTTAACTAATTTTAAAAAACATGCATAATAACGTAATGCAATTAACACCTGAACAACGACTAACAATGATATGTTACTAAATAATGGGTGAAAATATGATGATATATGATTTCATAAATATTTATATTATTATATAATAAGTCAATAATGTTATTTAAATAATTATACAAGAGTTATAGATACATACAAAGGAAATCAGACCAAAGGTAAAAGATAATTTGGTAATCTTATTATTATTCGAGATTATTTATACAACAATATTTACTATGGTATATTTATCATCCATGTCCATGTTTCATAAATATGAATTAAAAAATATTATTTCTATCTTTATAAAATTTTTAATTACAATTTTAACCATTGGTTAGTTTTTATTAAACGGCATGAAATGAATCTTTTTTCATTTTCGGTACGAGGTACTTTTTTGACTTTTTTGGAAAAATTACAAGGAGAATGTTTATTTAACTTATAATGCATGAATGTATTTTTACGATTTCGTATATTTTCATTTTATTGGATCTTCCTTTACAATATTTCAATTTTATTTTAAATGAAATTTTTTTCTTTTAATATTTCTTAGAATTTTAGTAAAAAGAAATATTTTTGAAGAATAAAGGATATTTTACTCAGAATTAATTTCAAGTGTTTACCAAAATTATTTTCCATCTAATATGACATTATATAGAGAGGGTTATGTTTCTTACCTATTATAACTATGATTTTATTTTTTTTTCTAATGGAATTAAAATTATGAAATCCATTTTTTATATAGATTATGATGGAATGATGTTTAAGAAACCCATTTTATTCCTTAGGTTTTGTTATGACGAATGATTATGTTTTGGGGAACATGTAAGAATTATTTCATTATGAGATGGGTGGTACCTATATCTCCCACAAATTCATTGGGTAATGATTAATATCTCATGATATATACATTACTGGAATGACAAGTAAATACAGTTCAATAATACAGGGCTGGAACGAGGAGTGAAATGATTTCACTAATGGACTTTATCTGCTATGATGTTATTGGAAATTATCCTTGACTAATATGAAATTATTTTCTATTCTTATGTGTATGAAAAAATATTTCATGTATTATTTTATAACTTTGGGGATTATGTTTAGAATTTATGACATGATATCATGACCTTTCATATGTAGGATAATAATTTCAAATGTTTTGTTATTTTGTCTTATGATTATGATATGATTTTTACCTCCATTATTTACCCTTACTGAGCATCTGAGATCACCCTTTCCTATGTATCTTTTCCATAGGTCATGAATAATCGTATTAAGTATGATATGTCAAAAGGTTCTAGTTATGAATAAATAAGTGGGAGATGATGTGGAGGTTTTATAAACAAGTTGTTTATGTTTCCATGTTTCTAAAGACACTATACATATATGGTCCTTTCATGGAGTAATTATATTTTGTAATGAATATAATCAATTTTGATGAAATATCTATGTATGTAATGTATGTCCATTATTTCATGGGATATAAAGATTGATAATTTTGGTTTTAAAGAGTGATGATAAGGATACACTTATGGTGAGACGTCTCAAATTAGTCAAGGAGGTTTGAAACTCATGTAGGAGGTGTTGTGGATGAAGTGAGACTCATTGGTAGATGATTGAGTTGAAACTAAGATTTTTGTGTGCATATAGATCCACTTTTTTCTAGTACCTTAGTAAATATCATATTTGGGATTTAGATTTTTTGTAGGATAGAGTTCATGTGTCGACATTAGGCCTGGTATAGAGTTAGTGTGATTCGATAGTTATTTAGATAAGAGGTGCATCGGTGCTCATAAAGAGATTATGATGGTTGGTATGGGTGGTTTATGATACAAACATATAATTACACCAAGTGTTAGGTTTATAATTCGATGTGGGTGTTTAAATTATTCATTGATGCCACTAAAAATTAAGGAATCATGACCGGGAAATGTTATATTGCATCAGCATGTGTGGCTATGTGTTTTAGAAAAGTTATCTAATGGAGGAATAACTGGTGTTTTTCATGGATTTGGGTGTGATAAGGTGGAAACCATATCAATCATGTCATTAGACCATTGAAACTATGTTTTTTATAATAGATACCTATGGTGGGGACCACCATGACCTAGAATTTCCCTTTGGAGAAGTGACTTATGGTGGGGTGAACCATAGGCTTGGGGATAAACTGGATGAATAAGTTTCGGTGTCTTAATATAAAAGGATGAAATCGAGTACCATATTAGTGTTTTATATTAGTGATTAGTGGTTTGATTGTCTCATTATAAATAGTGGACATTGGTATCTGGAGTTCTATAATAGAATAATTCCCAATGTTCCATGATAGAACAAAACAAGGCAGTGGTGAATTGATGACTGAGGTTTTTTTGGGATTGATATTGAATTAAAACCATGACTTATCAAGAATAATAAGTGTTATGGTGGATATTTTTTAATGAATCGTGGATTCCGGGTTCATTATCCTCAAGTAAGAGTTGAATTTCTAGTCCTGGTATAGGGGAAATAGCATGAATCCAGACCCAAATTTGGATTTCAAGGGTTGAAAATTCTCATGTATGTGTTTTTATATGTTTTTAAACGGATATGATATATTTTAGATAGTTTAGTGAATGTTATAGAATGGTTTTGGTGTCCCTATAGCTAAATTTGGATCTAGGTGGCTTGTCACATTTTGAATGGTTAGGGTCATTGCATGATTAGTGTTGAGCATTAGATAGTCATGCCACAATATAGGCAATAGCTTCATGTAGGATATTCTTAAGGGATAACCCTTACCCATGCCTTTGTAGTTTTTTATGTTTACAAAACTGGTCACATCATGATCCCTATGTCGTGTTATGATGGCCCGACGAAGGGGAGGCACTATGACATATGGAGTGAAGGCCATGTTGGGAGAGGTAAAGACACACCATAGAGTCTTGGTCCTTTCTTTGGATAGTATTATTGTTTAATTACCTAGAGGGGTCACACTATGATGTTTCATTGGTTGGCAGTCACAAAGTGGCCTTGAGGCATCGTGACATGATGGAGACAAGCAGGGGTACAGAACACTCTTCTAAGGGGTAGTTGCACCATAACCCAGAGGGTCCATACCATAATGTGGTCCTGACATGGAGGTTTCACAATGTGACCCTCATGGTCCACCAAAACCTACAATATTCCATATTTTTTAATAGGGTTGGACCAGTCTCTTTGGGCCAAACCTCTTTGATTTTATGGGAAAGAGGGGGGGTCTTAGAGCACCATTTCCAGCTAGGTATTCCATTATCTCCCTTTTATATTTCCCCATTGTTAGTAGAAATTTATTGGTATTTTATAATAATTTTATGGAAATAATCTCCCTCAATTCCCATCCATTCTTCTTCCCCTTTCATTACCTCTGATTTGGGATGATTTGGGATAGGGTTTTGACACTGATTCAACCAAATCATAGTTGAATCAAGTCAAGATGATGCGGATTTTTCATGTCTTAGTTAGAGGAAGTCATAGAAGGATGAAAACAAAATTCCGCTCACCATATTTGTTAATTTTTTCCATTACCATAATTCATTTTTGTATTTGAATTAAATTTAATGAAATTGTCAACTAACTGGGTATTTTGTGATGGGGAGTTTTCTCATAGTAGTGTTGGGAATGCACTATGAACCTTACACATATTGTGGAGTGATATTTTTGTGGTGTAACATCTAAAAATTCGTTTTTAGGAAACTATTCCTCATTGTTTAAAAAGAAATAATTAATTATAAATTATTATAAATAGTTATTTGGGAATTGTGGCTTGAGATATGAGAATAGGTGTTGGTAAGAGCATAAATGTGGCATGAATGGGATTGAATGAGGATTGGTGGAGAATCATGAGATTGATAATTAGATTTTAGGTGGATGGAAACTTAAATTCAAATCCATATGAATGTTTATGAATGAATTCATGTTTTCATGGTTTTAGGAAATGGGTTAGAGACTGATAGTTCCCTAGAAAAAGATGAAAGATTTCTTTGAGCCTTCGGATGTGGGAATAGGTTCACCCTTTCACATGGGGTATTTTGGGATCAACCAAAGACTATGTATCAAATGGGGAGATGGTTTCATTTGATTTATTGAGAGTAATGTGGTAAGTCTAAGGTCAAAGATGAGTAATGGGTATTCTAGGTTTATTTATTAGGGATAATTGGGTTGGCATGAGAGTCTTAGGCCTAAAGGCAACATATGAGATGGTTGTACATCTCATATGTTATTAGGTAACACCTTCTTGATGTTGGAATGGAGGCTTGGTATCATCTATGTGCTAGATAATACCTTTAGTGTGAGATTTTTTGTGACTTAGAGGGATTTATCTAGTCAATGATCTTGATAGATATCCAAGGAGATATGTTATATGGGACCCAATCATTGATCAAGAAAATTTTATTGAGGAGTTTTAAAAAGGTTTACAAGGGGATAATTTTTAGTTAGCTAGAGACAGTACTTGGTTAGTGGTATTGAGTTTTGATGAAGAATTAGAAGAGGTTTTGTATCAACAACATGAGGTTAGGGTCAGATAGGGCCTATTATCCAAGAGAACACCATGTAGTGTTTGATATTTCTTGGTTCCAATTACTGTAATTTTAGATGGGTTTGAGGACTCTATTAGAATCCCTCCTTGGAGATATTGGAAGGCCAAAAAGTTCTTCATGTTATTATTGTGTGATCAAGATGGTCTTGTAGAGATTATCCTATGAGGGTAGATTTTCATTGAGATATGTTTGAGATGTGGGTAAGGGTCCCATGTGACTGGTATTCTAGAGGTGGGATGATGAGCATATAGATGGGATCTGTTCTTTTTTTGTTGTTGTATGCATATGACCAGTCTTGTGTCTATATGATGACTGGTCTAGATGTAGGTCCTACCATGTGGAATAATGATGGGACCCAAGGAATATTGTACACCCTCCACCAAGAGAGGTTAGGTTGGGAACTATGATGAGCACCCAACCCTACACTAGTAGGTAGTGGTTAGGTACTTTATGTGCACCATTCCTTGATGGGAGGTAGCTTGGGTACATGATGTGTTACCTTCCCTGAGGGGAGTGGCTTGGTTACTTGATAATATCACTACCCTACATTAGTGTGTGGTGTCTGGGTACTTGATTTGTGGCCTTCCCTAAGGATAGTGTCTTGAGTACTTGATGAACACACTACCATGTGTTAGTGGGTAGTGGTTGGGTACATGATGTAATACCTTCTCTAAGAGGAGTGTCTTGGACACTTGATGTGTGAACTACACTACAGAAAGTTGGCACATATACCTAATGTGTGACCTTCCATGAGGGGGATTAAACTGGGTAATAATTATGAAACCTCTCAAATGAAGGGATAGTATGTGTACTTGGTATTCACCCAACCTTGATGACAATGGTAGTGGTTGAGACTCGATATAACACTTCACCCTGCATCTTTTGGGATCGATCAAGGATTATGGAATGTGATGGATGACTTCTAGAAAAGGTTTAAGTAGGTTTCGTTAAGTGTTATGGTGTCTTGGTTAGAAGATTATGATCTAATGTACATGTTAATTTTTTTTGTTTATTTTCCTCATGATTACAAATAGATATGACGACTTATATTAGGGGAACTTTGTGAGACCCTATTAAGATGTATTTATCACACTCTACATGTGATCTATGGTGCTAATACATAACATATGATTATTATAATGGTTTGAGCACAAGTTGTGAGGTTGATCGTGATAGAGTGGATCGATGGGGATTGGGGGTGATGTGATGTTTTGAGGCTCGAATATGGTAGTCAAGCCACTATTATTTTCATTTATTTGTTTATTTTTTTCATTTTATTTGCTTAGTGGGTCATCAGTTATATTTATTCTTATAAAAATTAAGCATTTTTCATATGTTTTATCATGATTTTTATTGATTATGAATACTTTTATTATTTTTTATGGATGGTGTTTAGTTATATTATTTATTCATCATGATTATGACATCGATGACATAGTCTCCCCAATGTATGATTTATTCTCTCACTAATAGTCTAAAGCCTTTGTTGTATGTGGAGGTTCATGTGAGTCCAAGTGGAACTATGGAAGGAATATTAATGAGTGTTCTTTATCATGGGTATTACAACAACTAGGATTATAAGTAGTCTCATTCTCTTCAGGGAATGGAGTTCCACTATAAAGTCATGATTCTCGATTTTTCATCATATGTTAATTATTTTTTTTCAAAAAAAGAATATAAGAGGTTAATTTGAATATTATATAACTTCATTTTCCTAATATTGTTATTTAATAATTACATTTGATGCATCAAAGTTGTAAAAAAATTAGCATATCAAGGTGAGTAATATTTTCTCCGTATAATTTTAATTGTGATGCAATTTTAAATATTGTGGAGCTTTAATCACTTATTGATTTATAATATTTGAATCTCAAGTGACTCCATCCATTCCATGTTTTATTATTATTTCCAATCAAAGGTGATCATACCACTCTTTAAGGTTATTATATAACACTAAAGTACCCTTAATTATTAGGTATTAATTATTCAAATACTTATAAAAGTGATGGAGAAAGAATGCCATGGTTTGGGAAAAGTCATGAGTCACATATTGACTACCAACTTTTATAATCTTTTTAAGGCTATTTGAATTTAAATTCTTCTCAAAATACAAAATCCAAGAGATTTAGTTTTTTCCTTAAATTTTTAGAGGGAGAAAACAAAGACTTTACATATTCACCATAGAAAATATGAATCACCTATTTTAAAAAACCTATTTTAAAAAATAATCAGATGTTGATAATTTATTGAGTAACTAATAAAAAAACTAATTGAAACCACAAGGAATTATAAAGGCAGAAATGTGTGATAGATTGTTGGTGAAGGGAAGTATTGATGAAGCATGGAGTTGAATCTTTGAAATGGATATAGAAAATGAAATATAGTAATGTAATAGAATTATACAATATGTAGAGAGATAATATGACTGGTCAAAAAATTTAATTTCCATTAAGATAGTGACATATATATAAGGTGTATGAAGGTTGTAATAAGTACTTTATATCAATACCTATCCCCAATTTCAAATATAAGGGTTGAAATATTAATGGATGATGATAATAAAGGGTTTTCCATATGAATGATTTGTTGGGAAATTAGGATCTATCATCATTATGATTATTAGAATCATGAAATCTATATAATAAATATTTTATAAAATTATAATCATTTTAAAATTTATTAATTTTTCAATAAATGGGTTATAGTCGAGTTTCCAATTTTAAAAATTTATTAAAAAAATAACCAAGTTGATCTATTATTGGGACATAAATATTTTTTATTATTTACATAAAAATCACACATTCTATAAAAAATATCATTAGTGATTGTGTCATAGGGTTTCTATCTCTCTTTAATAAAAAATTATTTTTATTCTTAATATTCAGAAGATAAAAATATAAATCAGCTTTTATATGTTGAGTATGTTAATGGAAGAAATTATTGAAGTTCATATGAATATATGATTAACTGAGAAGGGGGTATTGAATCAATAGTGATCTTTTATAATTTTCTTTTCTCGTGAAAATAAACTATGAAACTTGTTAATGTTTTGATCCAATCAACATTATAACATAACCTCACCCACATACAATGATAATGAAAATGGATGAAAGACATACAAATTTTCATAATTATTGGTCCCAATGTGGGTATCCAATCTTTGGTATGTCCAGTTATTATCCTAAGCCACATATATTCACTAAATAACACAAGTGAATACTATTGACCTAACTATCGTGAAGATCCTTCTATCTCCCAACATGAAATATTACTAATTCTCACCAATTATAAGATTTTGTTCTTCTTTAGAGAAAATGTAATGGTAGAACATGGATTTATTCTCATAATGTAATCTATTTTGAATTAAATTATTCAGAACATAAGTTACCAAAAGATACATTCCCAGCCTTGATACTCTACAAGCTTCCAAAATTTGGCACTTTCTTATCAGTGAAAACCATCTAGAACTTCACCAATTTTTTGACCCTTCTGATTCTTTGATCAAACATGGAAAAACATGCCTCAATAAAATCTCTCTTAAACCTCACAAACTTATTAGAAATATATGAATGTAATTACTTCTTATATACTCATCTATTTTCTAAAAAAAATGGAGATTCATGGTATTTGAACTCTACAACTTTCACACTTCTTTGTTTTAGAATGGTATCCTTCAAATACTCCTACTATAGTATGGTCAAAATTCCCATAAATCATGGGTTTAATTATTTTCAAAGGTTCTTGAGATCTCATCAAGTATCATACATTTTACTTTATTCAATATATCTTTGGATGTCTAATGTGGTATCATCACAACCCATATTTTTTGGTTCTTTAACAATCATGAATCTAATTCTCTCATAAAACCATTTCTAATTTATATTTTCTTTAACTTGAAAATGTAAGTTATCTACAAGCATGAAAGCAACAACTTCACTATCCACTTTAACTTCTGATCACCCGACTGTTCCACTACATAATACTTATATAATTTAGAGGTATGAATCTTAAAAAAAATCTCTAGAATGTATCCCATTCTTAGGTAGGACACCATCTATTGTGTGACATACCAGACCTGGGTTCTACTTAGAGGATCCCCGAGTCCAGTGGGCCACATAGCCTCAAGCGTATCTTCCCAAATTCCATAGGTTTATGAATAGCATAGAGGGATTTGGGTGTGTTTGTGGGGAGACTATGACCTCATTACTAGAGTGTATCACAATGGGAAAATTATATATAAGGTAAGAAAATCATTCTAAACAGATTACAAAACATAAACAAACATGAATAAAGAATAACATAACAACTGTTAATAATAGTAAAACTATGATGATGATATATTTCATGGATCTAATAAGTTCGAAAATATGGATAAAAATCACCAAAAAATATATTCTACAAAAAAAATTGAAAAAATTAATTGAAACTGTCCAGAATCTCAAGCCCTGCCCCAATCATCTACTACCAAGATCCATCCTAATGAAAGAAAGCAATATTAGGTGTCCACGGTGGGACTCTTCCCTTTTTCAACACCTATATACATGTAATTTTCCAAGGTACCAATGGAGGCCCATATAGGGTCTAAGATAAATCATAGTAGGACACCACCAACAACATCAACAACATCAAGTTCATGTAATATAAACTAAAATAGTGTTCAATCATGAATATATAAAATTAAAGAAATATAGAAATGTAAATACCTCAGTACCTACTTCAGTCTTAGTTGGTTTCAGTACATATAACCAATTCATTTATTAATTATGTTCTAGTTTATATAGTAATTCATGATATGTAAAACGATCAATGACATCCCGACATGATAATAATGATTGTAAAAGATCTGATATATAACAAGGCATCCAATATGATGATAATAGTGAAAGGATCCAAGATATAACAAGTCATATGGTAATGAAATTAATAATAAAAGGGATGCCAGGAAATAACCAAGGAATCCATGGCCTTAGGGGTTGATCCAACTCATTAGTAACATGTATCCTAGATGTAAGGGTAGGAGTATAATCTAAGGGGCATCACCTAAGGAATTCCATAATAATGTAATTCTAACTAAGTCCAAGGAAATCATCCAAGGTAAAATAGGATAAGCAGTGACTAGGACCAAGGTTTTATCCAAGGAACCTCATGTCCATAGATGTCATGATAGATCCAATGATGTATCCAAGGAATCCTATAATAATAAAGGAGTGATTCAACAGTGTCATACCGAGCATCCACAAGTAGAAAAAAGATCATGTTCCAAGGTGGGTCTCACCCATGGAAACCGACATCTCTAAATTGGAATGGAATCCATGAGTGATCATGGAATTCCCTCTAGAATCTAAGGATAACATGTTTATGAACACTCCTATGATAATGTAAATGTATGTATACAATAGTAACCTCATATTTATTTCATTTATTAAATTAGGCCACGTAATAATCATTCCATTCCATAAGTCATTTGGTTCTAGTCGTTTCGTCTCATTAGTGTGACTATGATAACTAGGCATGAAACCATCCATTGTTTTATATAAATTATAATAAATTAATTAGGTTCATTATTATTCCTTCTATTCCAGATAGAATGGGGTTCTATAAACATGCAACCAAAACATTCATTTATATTTAATAAGGCCAAGTCATATACATATTATATATTCAATTCAAAATTAAGATTTATTTGTCATGCTGAATCAGTTACCTTAGGAGGTCAAGTGATAAGAATACATGTGCTAGAAATTAACAATTCATTTATTTAATTAAACACTCAACATTATCAAGTTCAAGTCAAGGAACACACGAACGGTGGTGCCAATAGGATTAATAAGCTACTAAAAGAATAATTATGGAAAACACCCTACATAGGGTGGATTTTATTGAGGAAACAACCTCCAAAATGTATAACATATATGAAAAGAGTATTAGAATATTTTTCTAACAATTATATGAAAGGAACATCAATTTATTAGGCCACACCCAATGAAATCTACATGCACACAATTACATCAATTTATAAAATGATGAAACTTGAGGGATGAGTTATAGACTATCTAAATTATACTTGTAAGACTCTCCTCATCCAGTATCAGCCTATAGTTTGTCTTGGATCAGAAAATATATGAATAATATATCAACACGTTGAATATAGGGTATATGATCCTGCACCTTGATAACTCCATTGAGGGAAAGATAAACGAAGAATGACTAAAATAAAATAGAGATCTTACTAATGCGTATCCAATGAGACGAATGGATGATGAATCAGACATCAAATATTGATGGTATTAGAGATTTTAGTTTACTTTTGAAGAGGGATCAAAGAGGGAGATGGGACAGATCCTGGTTATGGAAATAGTAGAATAATTAATAGGTTAAAACGGATAACTCGTTAAGGTAGAAAATGTCATTTTACCCAAAAACTTGGTTTGCATAGTTTGGCCACACAGTTGGCCAAACCGTGCACCATATGTTGTGCTAAAGGGGAGATTACATGGTTAAACCACATGATTAGGGAAACTATGCACCATATGCTATTCTAAGGGGTCACCAACATGGTTTGGCCGCATGGTTAGGGAAACCATAAACCAATAAAACACCTCTACTAAAAAATATGCAGTTTTTGAATGGACATGTATCCCCTGGAACATGGTTAGGGATAAATATACTCCTTAATTCACCCCACTATCCATACCTACACAATTATGGGAGACTATTCAGGATGGGTTTCATGGTTTCTACTAACCATATGGTCTAGTGTTTTTCTCCACTGGTCAGGGTTCCAATCCCTAAACAAGCCCCAAAAACCCCCTGAAACCTCTCTAACATCACTAGTAATCTGTATTAGGTCTAAAATAAGGAATTGGAAAAAAATAAAAAGGATCAATACTTGATATAAAAACTGGTTTCTTACAGTCTGCCCCCTTAAAAGAACTCGTCCCTGAGTTCACCTTCCAAGGCATTCCGCAGTGATGTAATTCTAACCGTGTCCAAGGAAATCATCCAAGGTAAAATGTGATAAGAAATGAATAGGCCCAATGGTGTATCCAAGGAAACTCATGTCTGTAGATTTCATGATGGATCCATGGAGTTTATCCAAGGAATCCTATAAAAATAATGGAAAGATCCTATGATGTCATACCAGGATCAACAAGTAGATAAAGATCGGGTTATAAGGTGGGTCTCACCCTTGGAAACTGGTATCTATGAATTAGAATGGTGTCCATGAGTGCTTAAGGAATTCTCTTGGGAATCAAAGGATAACTCAAGTATGACCACTAATATGATAATGTCATGGTTTGTATACAATAGGAACCTCATATTTAATTCATTCATTAAATTAGGCAATGTAATATTCATGTCATTCCATGGGTCATTTGGTTCAAGTCATTTCTTTTCATTTGTGTGACCAGGATAACTAGGCATGAAAACATCAATTGATTTATTTAAATTATAATCAATTCATTAGGATTATTACACTACCTTCCATTATACATGGAGAAGGGTGCTATGTACATGCAAACAAAACATTCATTTACATTTAATAAGCCCAAGTCATATAGGTAGTATACTTTCCATTCATAATTAATATAGATTTATCAAGATAAAGAAATTACCTTAGGTGGTAAAATGATAATCATACATGTGTTGTTAATTAAAAATTCACTAATTTAATTAAACCTTATCGATTTCAAGTCAAGGAACACACAAACTATGGAATTGTAATATCCCAACCTGGCTCACCACTAAGACGGTGGTCGGACAGGTCACCACATGACCTCAGGTATGCCTCCCCATATACCAGAGGTTGCCGAATAGTAGAGAGGGTGTAAGAATAGTCAGTGGGGAGACTATACTCTCTTATTAGAGTTGTTCAGTGGTATAACAGAGTAAATAACAATCAACAGTGAAAGTAATAAATGGAAATAATAAAGTAGTAGAAAGCAGATTTCATATAACTGAACAAAAGTGGCCAATGCTAGTTTATAAAATAGATGAATGCATGACATGGCATTGATACATTAAGTAAATAATTAAATATTACAACATGCTTTTCAATACAATAAAATGTGAGGCACAACTAAATAAAATAAATAAAAGCCCAAAGTAAATCTCCACGAGAATCCTGAGCTCCAACTTAGTCCTTTTCCCCAAACTCATGGGTACAAGAAAAAAACAACAAGCAAGGTCCAAGGCCTTTTGAACAAGAAAGGTATACTCGAGTACCCTATTGAAATGGCGTCCCAAGTAGGGGGTGAGATATAAATCATAGTAGGTCGGCACCACCGGTGTCTAACCTAATCCTGATAGTGTAATATAAATTAAACAGGGTGCAAGCATGCATAAATAAAGTAAGAAGTACAATGTAACAGAATACCCAAGTACCTAATTCATCCTAGACTAGTGTCTGGACATGTAATTAGTTCATTAAATGAATATTACTAACTTATTTATCAGCCACATGTGAATAGGTTGCCTACCGAGTCCATGGAGTTTCCTCCAGGGTAAAACGGGGCTAAGCAATGACCGAGCCCGATGGGCTTTAACCATGGAACCTACTTGTCAAAGATGGACCCAAGGAGTGTCTCCAAGGAATCCAGTTATGGTATTTAGTAATAAGGTCTCAAGGTAATAACCAAGGAAACAACCTCGTGATAGTATAATATTGAAGGTTCTAAGACATAACAAGGAAACCTGACAAAGATATCCAGTGAGGGAGTTCCAGGGTAAAAACAAAGGTAACATAGACTCATGGAAATCTAACTCAGTAGTATCTATGTCTATCTAAGGTGTAATATTGTAATACAAGGAGAATAATCCAAGGAATTCCAAAATAAGGCACCTACCGAGTCTAAGGTGTTTATCCAAGGTAAAATGGGGCTAAGAAAGGACTGGGTCCAAGGAGTGTATCCAAGGAACCTACTTATCAATGATGGATCCAAGGAGTGTATCCAAGTCATCCTATAGTACTACATGGGGACCCAATGGTAGTATACTAGGAATCCAAATGTAATACAAGGAATGGGATCCAGGCATGTCTGAACCTTAGCAACCCATCCTTGAATTCAAAATGGGGTACAGGAGTGATCATGGTATTATCCGATCAGAAACCATGAAAAGATTGAGTCTAACCATACCTATTTAATAAGGAAGTCATTTAATAATTCATTTTGGTCCAATAATTTCCATCCATTAGTTTGGAAAGGTCAAGAAGTATTGCAACCATTTATGAATTGGTTCAAGCCTTTCCTTCCATTAGTGTGGAGAGGTCAAGTAGAATTGCAACCATTTATTAATTGGTTCAATATTTTCCTTCCATTAGTGTGAAGAGGTAAATTAGAATTGAAACCATTTAGAAAAACGTATTAAGGAATTTTCAAAAGTCAAGGCCCACACTACTACTTTCCCTTAATATGGTAAGGGTTGCTATGGGCATGGAACCAATCATTATCTCATGATCCTAGGTCTGTCCATGGAATTCCTAAATGGGAATCCATGTATCTCCCAAGGTATGAGTATGAAAACCCATTAATTCCATCATGGCATTCCTACTTGGGAACCCATGTGTCACCTAAGGTGTTATTAGCATTTAAAACATTTGAAAATAATTTTGTAACTTTTCTTTGAGGGTCAGTCATTAATAATTAACCATTCATTTAACTCAACTCATTCCTTTTATCAAAAATATGTCAATTTCTTTTATAAGGCTCCATGTATCCATGAAAAGGGGCAATTACCTACATGATAAATTCCAATCTAAAATTTGACCAAACACATAGATGGTGATTTGATCCTTTAATTATTTAAAAAGGGAAAATTAATGTTTCTAATTCCATTAGGTCCTTGTTCTAAATATTCTGTATCACATAAAAACATCAATGCATAATAATTATAAACATGACAAGTCAAGGAAGTAAGGTTTAACCACTACTTTTTAGATCGAAGGAAGAACACCTCTCATGGAAGGGTTTTATTATAAAAACATGATATTGCTTATCACAAAAATCATTTTCTACATTTATCATTTTAAACGAAACATGCTAGATTAATATTTAAGAGGAATTAAATATAAATACTTCACTGAATTAATTTAATTTCTAATAAATGTGAGGTAGAAAATTTATTAATGAATTTAAAAATTGAGGACTTGGAAAGGGACCCTGCCTCGGGGTGGAACCATCTGTCCACTTCGACAGCGAACCAAAACAAAGTGAAACCACCGAAAACAACTCAATGCACTACAGGAAACATGCTAGGAATTCATAAACCTTAAAATACCTAAAACATAACTTGGAAACAAGGAGAAAACTTACCTTGAAGAAAATTTGGCGGACCGAAACCACCCGAACTATCTCGCCTTTGGCGGTGGTTGCTGGAACACACACCCTTGGGTCCCAAGAGACCTTACTCATCAACCTAGACTGAAAGAAAACTAAAAATGGATCACACTAAAATCCACAGGGTTTGGATGAACCATCTCAGGTGACAAATAGGCTGAATTGATATTGGGAAATAGGAGGATAAGAGAGGCGAAGACTCACCTTGAATGATATAAGGGGATTCATGATGAAATATGGGCTGAATCGAAGTGATGAGAGGATGAAGATGAGTGGGTCATGCACATGGCTCAAAGGAGGGCCCCCTTTGTGCGTCGTGTTTACGAGAGGGTGGGAATGAGGGTTTAGTTTTATTTTAATTAAATTAACTTAAATTAAAATAAATCAAAATCTAAAAACTGGGAGTCACACATGGTTTATCCCACACGGTTTTCCAAACCGTGTGCAAACCGTGCTGAGTCTTCTACCTCCAAGACATGCCCTGCATGGGCTAAGTGCACAGTTTTGGAAATCGTGCACAGCCTGTGTGCTAAGACACTTCCCCATTCCAAATAGGGCTACACAGTTTCTACTATGGGCCATACAGTTTTGCAGACCATGCACAAAATGTGCGCCCTCTATTGTTATTTCAAAATTAAAGTTTTTTGGGTCCAGTACTCCCAAAACGTCTCAAGTTACTCAGGAAACTTCTCGGACCTTTTCCCATGCCCAAAAAATAACTTATGAGTAATCCAACTCTCAGAATTAAGTTCTAAAGATCTGTTTTAAAAACGACTGGTTTAGTAAATGAAAATGTACAAAAACCTTCTTACTTTTGTCCACTTCAAAAACACAAGATTCTACAATCTACCCACCTTAAAAACTTCTCATCCCTGAGAAGCCTTTGGGAACAATGTAAACATTACTCGAGTTACAAGGGTCATGAATTTTTGTTAAAAATGGTTTCATTGCTTTACCAACACCCAATGAACCCTAATAATTTCTTACCCACTACGCCCTTCAGCCTTTACAACCCGATCCAACACTCAAAGTTCAACATAAACATAGAAACAGAGCTCACATGAGCCCATTTAGAGAGAGAAACTATCACATCAAAGTCTCGATAACACTCGGATGATGGTGCTTCCCACCATAGGTCTTAACTTAAAGAAGAGGGAGATTCCAAGCTATAGTACCTCCACCATCATAATTTTTCTACAAGGCACAACACTTAGTGTTCTTACGACACTCCTAGAATGTATTCTTTAAAACAAACAGTTGAATCCCAATCAACCTAACAGAACTTGGTTGATAAAACTCTCTCAGAAGAAACTTCCTACCTTGATACCACACATTCCTTACCAAGAAACATGCTTTAAAAATAACCCTTATTACTATAAACAGTGAACTGAGGGAAGATAAAATGAGTCAATCCATTTGTCCGACGTATCTCGTAGAATTCTGGCTTAGGATACCGGAGAAATTCAAAATAAATGGATGGATTCGATTAGTTCGAACAAGGTGTTCCTACATGAGAACCCATAAATCACTTAGTACTTACCAAGCCTCGATGAGAACCATGTTTTAACATGAAAAACTGAAAAATATCTTCTAATAAACTCAAAATATTTTAAGATTTAGCACGGCGTAATATCAACACTTTCTTAGTGAATCCAAGATGATGTAAAGTTAGGGGACATGCTCGTCTCTTAATAATAGTACACTAAGAGGATTCAATATAGGGTTTCCAATCAAAAAAAACCTAGAAATTTGATGGTAACATAGTTGAACCAGATCAAAGTCATGCTTCAAAGTAAGCACCGACACAATTTAAGACTTGCAAGCCTCGAGGGAATTTATGTAATAACCAACCATTTACCAATGGTCCTCCTAGGTGTCCCTTATACTTGGAAGGTCACATTAATGGACTCAATAGGACACTACCCACCTTATAAGTGTCCTAGTTTAAATGAAATAAAATCAACTGCTCATAAGCATGATAGATTATAACAATGAGACCAGCATGTCAAAACACCAAAGTCTTTCAAAAGCCAGTCCGAGTATTGGAATGGAACTGATTATTTAACGCTCAAGACACTCTATATAGAGATGACCCAAGACTATACTCAATAGTACAAGAAGATTTATTATAGAGTCGTATTGCCTCATACGACTATCTACCTGGATGACGCCATACCAAGTCATTTATCCCTAAGAAGGAGGGGTCAGACGACCTACAAAGCTGTCGACCATGCCCAAGGAACGTATAACCATCTAAAAATGAGAATTACTCGATGATAAAACTAATATTAAGGTCAATAAAGACATGACCACCCATTCGAACAAAGGTGTTACATTAAAATTGAATGTCCTACTTGGGACAACGACACCCAAATGACACCAAGAGTGAGAAAAGTCATAACACTCGAAAGCCATTTATGTTTTGATGGAGCTACCTACCACGGGTTAGCCCCTTAAAAAGAATGAGTGTCAAACCTAAAATAAGTTCACGTCAAAAAAAGTCACTAGTCTCAAAATATGATCATAAATCCATTTCTATGGAAATGAAAACCTACAGAAAGTACTCACGCTTCCGTTCTAAGGAAACTTAAGAGAAGGTCTGAACAACCATTTACATGAGGGTTTTAAACAGAGGACACCACTATATGATCCATTTCAAAGCCTCATATATTTAATCATATTTCATCTTTAATCATAAAATATTTAATCAAAACATCAAAGTTCCATTTTAAAAACAAATCACATGGTACTTGATTTTAACTGACGCCCAAAGGGAAAAACAGGCAAGTTTTACAAAACATTCCTTTTAAAACATTTCAAGTTAGTTATAATACCATAATTTTCAAGAAACTTATCAAAATAAATTCCTTTTTAAGCAAAAAGGAGACCTACAAGGGTCCCATTTTATCCAACCTGGGTTCTCCATAATGCAACCCAATAGGAAACACACAATTATTAAAATTTAAACACATAAATGGGTCATCTCATAAAAGAATTCACCAACTGACCTACTTGGATCTAATTTCATTTTAAAATATAACCATTTTGATTTCATAACAAAACTTACATCTTTCATATTTACAAGAATCTCACAAAGAATCGCACCATTTCATTTAATATGGGTTTTCATTTCCCAATTCATGAAGCTCCCATACACTCCATAGATTTAAAATTGGCTCCCATTAATCAGTACCAATGTCATTTCAGAATTTAACATGATAAAACATAATGGTCCAATTTATATGGTTGGCCATATACTAACCTAAAAATCACTCATACACTTTGAGGTTTGGCATTTGGATCCCTATATTCTAAACCAACTTCCCTTAATAATTAAAGTTAATAGCCTTTTCACAATTGTTCGATTACATGGGTTACCTTTTACCAACTATAAGGCACCCATACACCTTATGACTAAAAATTGTCTCCCTTCACAACCTCAACCAATAACTTCACCCATGAAACCATTTACATATATTAAAGTATGATAGCATGTCACTACAAGTAGCTAACATGGAGAAACAAGATAAAATCATAGAATCATGGAAATTTAATCATAGGAGAATTCTATAACGAGAAGTAATAATAGAAGGAATGCTAATGTATTACCTAAATAGGTATAAACCTAAGCACGGAATATTGATAAGGCATCAAATCATACTTAGCAGGAAACCTATTAACACAACAACATGGCATGGAATATATGCATGGCATGTAAATTTCTAGGTTCTTAATATGATGTATGTCATGAAACTTTTATGCCATATCAGGCCATTGAAAGCTTCCAAAGATCCAAAAATCATAAGCAGCATAATGTACACCAGTCACTCTAGGTAAAATCATATCAATTGTAACAGTAAACATCATAAACAATAATCCCAGCCCTGGTCACTTGGTCATTCCCTATACGTGGATTGATCCATCCCAAGCATGGCTATTTTCCAAGTGTCGACACTTTCCTAGTCTCTTATGTACTAACCCAAAATAGTAAAACAAAAGGAAAAAAACACCTATGATACCACCTTGTAAAATCTTGACCTAGATCACCACTCGGACAGTGGACGGACCAGTCGCCACATGACCTCAGGCACGCCTCCCTGTATTCTAGAGGTTTCCAACTACCAGGGAAGGTGTAAGGATAGTCAGTGTGAATACTATACCCTCTTATCAGAGTTGCACATTAGTATAACAGAGTAAATAAAAATCAATAGTGGAAGTAGTAAATGAAAATAATAAAGTAGTATAAAGAAGATTTCATATAACTAAACAAAAGTGGCCAATACCAGTTTATAAAATAGATGAATGCATTATATGACATTGATACATTACGGAAAGTAGTAAACAGTAAAACATGATTTTCAAAACAATACAATGTGATACACAAGTAAAGAAAAGAACTAAAATCCCAAAGGCAATCTCTATGAGCATCAGGAGCTCTAACTCAGTCATTTTCCCCTAACTTCTGGGTACAAGCAAACTTCAACAAGCAAGGTCCAAGGCCCAGCGAACAAGAAAGGTCAACTCCTATACCCCAGTACAATGGAATCTTGAGTAGGGTGTGAGATATAAATCTAAGTAGGTTGGCACCAATGGGGTCTAACCCAATCCTAATAGTGTAATATAAATTAAACAGGGTGCAATATCCATAAATAAAGTAAATATTACAATGTAACTAAATACCCAAGTACCAGCTTCATCCTCGGCTAGTTTCTGAACATGTAATCAGTCCATTAATTGAATATTAAAAACTTATTTATAAGTCACATGTGAATAGGTCACCTACCGAGTCCAAAAAGTTTCTTCCAGGGTAAAATGTGGTTATGAAATGACCTGGCTTGATGGGCTTTAACCATGGAACCTACTTGTCAAAGATGGACCTAAGGAGAGTATCTAAGGAATAATGTGATGGTATTTAGTAATAAGGTCTCAAGGTAACAACCAAGGCAACAACCTCGTGATAGTATAATAGTGAAGGTTCCAAGATGTAACATGGAAACCTAACAAAGATATCCAGTGAGGGAGTTCCTGGGTAAAACCCAAGGTAACATAGACTCATAGAAATCAAACTCAATAGTATCTGATTCTATCAAAGGTGTAAGAGTGTAATCCAAGGAGAGTAATCTAAGGTATTCCACAATAAGGTGCCTACTGAATCCAAGGAGTGCATCCAAGGTAAAATAAGGCTAAGCATGGACTAGGTCTAATGAGTGTATCCAAGGAACCTACTTGTCAATGATGGATCCAAGGAGTGTATCCAAGGAATCTTGTAGTACTATATGGGGACCCAATGATAGTATACTAGGAATCCAAAGGTAAGACAAGGAATGGTATCTAGGTGGGTCTGAACCTTAGCAACCCATCCTTGAATTTGGAATGGGGTACATGAGTGCTCATATTATTCTTTGATCAGAAACCATGATAATATTGAGTCTAACTATTCCTATTTCATAAGGAAGTCTGTTAATAATTTATTTTTGTCCAATCCTTGCCATCCATTAGTGTGGAAAGTTCAAGTAGCATTGCAACCATTTATACATTGGTTCAAGCCTTACCTTCCATTAGTGTGGAGAGGTCAATTAGTATTGAAACCATTTATGTATTGGCTCAATCCTTACCTTTAATTAGTGTGGATATTTCATGTAGCATTGCAACCATTTAGTAAAATCCATTATAGAATTTTCAAAAGTCAAGGCCCAAACCGCTGCCTTCCCTTAACATGGTAAGGGTTTCCACGGGCATGTAACCAATCATTGTATCATGAAACTGGCTCCGTCCATGGAATTCCTACATGGGAATCCATGTATCTCCCAATGTATGAGTATTAAAACCCATTTCTACCATAATGAAATTTCTACTTGGGAAGCCACGTGTCACCTAATGTGTTATTAGCATTCAAAACATTTGAAAATAAGTTTGTAAATTTTCTTTAAGGGTCAATCATTAAGAATTATCCATTAATTTAACTCAACTCATTCCTTTTATCAAAAACATGTCAATTTCATTAATAAGGCTCCAAGTATCCATGTAAAAGAGAAATTACCTACATTGGTAATTCCAATATAAAACTAGACCAAACACTTAGACGGTGCTTTGGTACTTTGATCATTTAAAAATGGAAACTTAGTGTTTCTAATTCCATTAGGTCCATGTCCTAAACATGTCGTATCACATCATAACATCAATTCATAATAGTTATAAACATGACAAGTCAATCAAGCAAGGTCTAACCACTAATTTTGATCTTGAATGAAGCGCACCTCCATTGGAGGGGTTTTATTGTAAAAACATGATATTTATTATCACACAAAACATTTACTACATTAATAATTTTAAATGAAACATGCTTGATTAACATTTAATATGAATTCAATAAAAATAATTCACTGCATTGATTTAATTTCTAATAAAAGTGCAGTTGGAAATTTATTAATTCATTTATAAAATTGGGGACTCTGAAAGGGACCCTACCTCAGGGTGGAACCAAGCTGTCCACTTCGATGATGAACCAAAATGAAGTGAAACCACCCGAAATAACTCAATGCGCTACAAGAAACATTTCTAGAACTCATAAACCTTTAAAGCCTCAAAAAATAACTAGGCAATGAGGAGAAAATATACCCCGAAGAAAAGTCGGAAAACAGAAACCACCCAAACCGCCTCACCTTTAGCGGTTGTTTCCAGAACACACACCCTCAAGTCTAAAGATACCTTATGCATTAACTTAGACCGAAAGAAAAGTGAAAACGGATAACCCTCAAGGATATAGGGTTGGAGCGAACCATCACGGGTGATGAATAAGCTAAATCTCTAATGGGAAACATGATGAGAATAGAGGATAAGAATCACCTTGAATGATTGAAGGGGATTTCCAAAGTAATCCAGGAGGAATGTAAGTGAAGAGAGGAGGCTGAGATGGGGTCACACACACAGCTCAAAGGAGAGCCCCAACGGTGTGTCACGTTCTAGAGAGGGTGAGGATGAGGATTTAGTATTATTTTAATTTAATTTAATTTAATTAAAACAAATAAAAATCTAAAAACTAGGCATCGCACACGGTTTGACCCACACGGTTTGCCAAATCGTGCGCAAACCATGCGGATCCTTCTACCTCCAAGACACGCCCCACATGGGCTAGGTGCACGGTTTAGGAAACCATGCGTAGCCCATGTGCTAACCCACTACCCCATTCTAAATAGGTCTGCCTGATAACTATTTTGGGCCACATGGTTTAGCAGACTATGCGCAAACCATGCGCCCTCTTCTATCATTTCAACCTTGATGTTTTTTCACATCAAGTACTCCCATAACTTCTTAATCCACTCTAGAAACTTCTTGGGCCTTCTCCCATGCCCAAAAAATTCAATTAGGAGTTATCCAACTCTCATAATTAAGTAATGAATCTCAGATTTAAAAATGACTAGTTTAGTAAACAAAAAAGTTTAAAAACCTTCAAACTTTTGTCCAGTTCAAAAACACAGGATTCTACAGGCATAGATATGATTAACAAGATACTAAAAGAATAATTATGGAGAAAACCTACTTAAATTGGATATTTTTGAGGTTGTAACCTCAAAAAATGGATATCATATAGGAAAGGATTATTAGAATATGGTTCTAATAACTATAATCAAGGAACATCAATTTAGTAGGCCACACCTGATGAAATCGGCATGCACACAACTACGACAATTTACAAAATGATGAAACTTAAGGGATGAGTTATAGAAAACCTACCACATACTCATATAAATATCCTAATCCAATATTAGCCTCTAGTTTTCCCTAGATGAGATGAAATCTGATGAACAGATCAATGCCTTGAAAATATGGCATATGACCCTGCATATTGATAACTCATTTAAGAGAATGATAAACAAAGAATAGCTAAAATGAATCGATATCATATCGATGTGCATCCAATGAGAAAAACAGAAGTTGTATTGGACTTAGGATGGAGGATTTATTTAAGATCATAGTTTAGGATAGAAGATCTATCATGGAGGGAGAGGGGAGTGCTCCTAGATATAGAGGTAGGAGAATAAATAATAGGTCAAAACTTATTACCCATTAATGGTGAAAAGGTAATTTTATCTAGAAACCAAGGTTGCAGGGTTTTCCACATGGTTGGAAAAACTGTGTCCCAACCATGAACCATATGTTATGCTAAGGGGGAACCCACATGGTTAGGCTACACGGTTTGGGAAATCATGCTCCGCCCATAAAAAACTCTTATGCTAAACATTCTACAGTTTTTACACAGTCATGCATCTCCTGGAACATTGTTTTGGAAAACCATGAACCTTAATTCACCCCACTTTCTACCACCATAGGGTTAGGAGATACCATTTGGGTTGGCCCACATAGTTTATAGAAACCATGCAGCCAGTTTTTTTCTCTATTGACTGGGGTTCAGAGCTCCACACAAACCCTGAAAACCCCCAGAAACCTTGGTAACTTCACCAGGAATCTTTTTTAGGTCCAAAATAAGGAATTATAAATCTAAATGGATCCATACATGAGATAAAAACTAGGTTCTTAAATATTTCTAGAATTAGATCCAAGAATTCATATTCCCGTACTTGGAGACTTATTCTTGTTTCAAGTATTTTATTTATATTCTGATTCCTGTGAACTTCATCTTTTTCCATTCTCAACCTATCAGAGAATATAACCAAAGAAACTATAAGATGTGTCAAACCATGTTCAACTACTTAGTGGTGATGAAAACCATCATGTAGAGTCAACTTCATCAACTCATGGATAGAATCATGCACACACCCATGAATAACACAGTTCTAATCTTGACAGAAAAGATAAATCACTTATAAATCCAGGATTTATGAACCGAAACTTGGTTACGAGGAAAGGAAGTCAGGATCTGAAACCCCTTATGGTGTACATTTTTTTAGACCCAAGGTTGAGTATTTATCCACAAAATCTCCACTATAATGGTACTCTGGGTATAATAAGCAGCACAAATAGGATGTAGGAAAGTGAAAATGGCTGGGAAGTCCATGTTTCCCTCTTATTCTCTAGGATCCTCTCTGTGTAGAAAAGAAAGACCTCTCTAAGAGATGTCAAGTTTAAATTCTGAATGAAATACGAAAAAATCATATTTAATTGATCCCTTCAAATGAAAGCATTATATATTAATAATGGAGTGTCATTGGATCATCATTTAGTGCATTCAGAATAAAAGGACGAAATCCAAACGGATAATAGAGATGGCCTAAGCAGTTTAACTAACAAAAGGTATCCTAGGTGGTGGGACATGTGGTAGTATTCTATTGGTGTAAAGGTAGTGACCCAGATCAAGGCTGAAGAATACAAGAGCAACTAAGAGTGGCATAAAACATTTTATTATCCATGTTCTATATTCCAGGTAAAGTGCTACACATATAAGGAAAATAGTATCTCTAGTGGAAACAAGTAACAAAATGAAGGAGGAACGAGCCACATAAATAGTGGAAATGTAGGTATAACCCCATGAAAATAGAAATTCCATAATAAATCATATGAATATAAAATCATATGTGAATAAACAAGAATTAAAAATAGAGAGGAATTAAATTGCAACATTTTATGGGGAGTTATCCCTAAGAATATCCCAGAACCACTGACTTTTATAATCGGGTTACAAATTTGGAATGAATAATTTGAAATATTTATTAAAAGAAAATGAAATTATTTTCCTTAATAATTGAAACACTATAATCACAATAATATAAAGTAAGAAAGAAATGAACAATAGATATAACCAATATATAATGTGCTTCAGATCTACGAGATCTTTCATGCATGGTGAGAACACTAACCATGCCAGTTTTTTATCACTGTGGATAAACAAGAAATATATATAGACTCAAAATATAATCAAGATAACCATAGAAATTATTTGAGGAGGTCGGACATGTTGAACTAGGTGGTGGGGATCAAACCCATCAGGTAGAGTCAACACCATCCAATCCTGGATAGACCCACACACCCAAGAAGGTAGAGTTCCAACCATGAGGGAAAATATAAATTTCTTACAGGTCAAAGAATCATAAACCAAAACCTAGTTATGATGATAAAAAATTAGGATTTTAAAACCCTTCTAGTGTATAGTCATCTTTGGCTCATGGTTAAGTCATTCGCCACTGAATCTCCACCAGAACGGTACTCTCGTTATAGGAGGTAACACAATGATGATGGGGGGACTGTGGAAAACTGAGAAGATCCTATATACCTATTCTTCTTTGAGATCCTATCTATATAGTAAAGAATTATCTCTTTTAGATATCTCAAGATAAAAATCCAAACAAAATATTAAAACCAAAATCAAAATTAATTGATCCCTTTGAATAAAAGTGAAATGAAGCAATAATGGCATGTTAGTGGTTTGTTAGGTGGTGTTGTAAGAAATAAAGGATTCCAAAATACCCTAAGAGTGGAAGGGTGAATCAGGGTGTCAAATTTTTCTTTCAATCTAATGGATATTGTTCCCAAGTTAGTAGAAAGCTGTTAAACTTGTCTAATGAGAATGTACAAAAAACAAACAGTCACATGCAAAGAAAAAACATACCAATTTTACTTGGTTCACCATAAAGGGATAAATCTAAGGAGTATACACCAATAGTGTATCATTTGTACCAAAATCCACTAATATTAATTATTTATGATGTACAAAAGTTTATCACTATCACATTGTTCCAAGATCACTACCTTTATAATTTTTTAGTTATAGCACATTGAATCCCTCAGATCACTTCCATTGACTCACCCTTGCTCACTGCGTTGGAAAAACTATAATCTCATTTTATCAGCCTGAAGGTCACTTCAATTAGTAGGAATTATATCATACAACTTAAACTATAGATATATTCTCTTTTGAAGTTATGTTTTCACCTGTATTTGTATTTCACTTTTCCATGCATTTTTAGTTCACGAACTGTTCCTCTGCGTACTGTGTTGCACTGCGTAATGTGAGTGCTTCGCTAACAACCTCTCTTACATCGTACCATCTTATTTAATGGTTTGATTCTTCCTCAAAAAAAATCCTTACTTAATCTATGAACTTCATATAGGGTATGATTTTTTGTATGTCCTCTCATCCTCAAACTGCTTCCTCTTCTACGAACCATCCTCTCATCCTCATACTAACTTTATTTCCGTGTACTGTCTTTTGCTTCCATGAAATGCTACTCCTCCCACAGAACAACTCCACTTCCCAAAACCATACCTTCTTCATATTTATTATTTATTCCTTATGCATAAAATTATTCTATTGTGGGTTACCTTGACCCGCAGAACCCCTTTCGCAAACTATTCCATGAACTGGTTCACCCTTTGCGGAATCGCTTTCCCACGAACACTTTTTTACTTAGCTGAATTTCTTCTCGGAGAAAATATGTTCTCTAAGGAAAAATTCTATACACTATAATGATGGGATTATCAATCCTTATATAGGAAAATTAAATCGCAAAATCAAATAATCTATGATTTATTGAATCTTCCTTTTGGTATAGGCCTCACCGTGTATTGAATGCATCTTGTGAACCATTCATCCATAAGCGGTCCGCATACTTCCACTATTCCTTTGTAGTGGCCCTTCATGGCTCCTAAAATCACTAACTCAATTCCTTTGATGAAAATTCATCTCACATACCACAAGACTTCCTCGCACTATGAGCCTTCCCACAAACTTCAACTCTTTATCGTGAACAATTTTCCATTCTACGAACCATTCCACCAATGTGGTTTGAAGTTAACCATTCCATGCACCATATTTCATGATTCATGAATTGTTCCTACTACATGGTTTGTGGTTCTCTTCCCCTTATAATTTTCTACACCATTCCGTGTACCACTATTTTTGGTCCCCAAACTGTTCTCGGAAATCCTATTCCTTGTATTACCTTTGAGGAATGTGTTCCTTTTCCAAAAAAACTCCCAATTATGAGGCCAAAAAATTTAGAAACACTAGGAAATTTTGCCACCTTCAATAATGATTTCAGCCTCAATTATAAGACCACATTTTTTAAAAATTCCTTGATCAACCCATTGTGGATTGAAAACAAACACAAACCATACTCCATTTTTAGAAAAGTACAACCTTGGTTTCAACAAGAACCATGAGATGAAAATTTCATGGATGGATTAAATGGCATGGGTGGATTTCATAACACAAGGAAGCCTAACTGGTGGGACATGTGGTATCATTCCATTGGTTCAAAGGTAGCGACTCATATCAAGGCTGATGAAAAAAATCACAGACGAGCATCAACTGTTTGATAAACCACAATCAAAAGTATAGGTAAAGTACTACACAGATAAGAAAAAATAGTATCTCTAGTGGAAACAAGTAAAACAATGGAAAAAAGATCCATATGAATAGTTTCTATGCAGGTATAATCCCATTAAAATAGAAATCCCATAATAAATCACATGAATATAAAATTCTATGTTAATAAACAAGAAGTGAAAACTAAAAGGAATTAAATTTCAACATTTTATGGGGGAAATAAAACAAAAGTTCTCCACCTTGCAATTAAATGAATTTAAGCATAGTGTTCTCAAAAAATATGTTACATCCAATGACCCAAAGGCCTTAAAAAAATTTATTATTGAAAAATACACCTTTTAAGGTAAAAAAGGTCGAAACCCAAAGGACTTCATAGACTTAGGATAGTCACACCCGAAGGATAAAAAGAGTAAAAAACAGACTAAAAACCAGATCAGCCCCTCTCCATCATAAAAATAGGTTGAACCACACCAATGTTTCAAGGAAAATTGGTAAGAAAATGTCATGTGATAGGCACAAGCCTGATCCGATGGAAAACACCATACCCTCCCAAACAACCGAGTCTGAAAAGCACTGCAAAGATGAACTGCCAACTCTAAATCCTCCTCTAATCTTATTCCAAGTGATCGAGTCTGGATGCACAAACTTTCCACCTCTAGGATCAAGCTAAACAAACAAAACAAATACCAAAGAACACATCAAAATACCTAACACATCAACAAATAAAAGCATCAGCCGCCATTGAAAGGATTATAATCCATAAATTAAACATTTCAACTTGACCAAATCAACCGCAAGAGATCCAGAGAGCCAATGAACTAGTAGTATACAGGAAGAAAAACTTTACACCATTAGACCTTCTCCTATAGAAAAAACATAGCAAGAAACCCAAAACCTCCCCCATTAGAGGCGCTACAAATCAGACCTGAAGCCTGCTGAAAACCCGCCAAAGCCCTCACCTGAACATGCTAAACAAAATGAGAGGCCTAAGCCTCTTAGTTGATGCTAGAAAGACCATAGGAGGCGTCACCCATATGTGACGATGAGCTGAGTGGAGACACCGATGATGCTAGAAAGTATGGATGCACAGAGAGAAAACCCGTTGAAACTGCATCACCACTATGGAACTGTGCCAGGCCGCATCATCATTGAAGCACACCAATCCAAAGCACTAGATCATAACATCATCGCTGTGACTGGAGACAATGTCGAACACCGCCAAATCCCGTCGTGCCACACCGAATCAAGGTCTAAGCTGAGACCAGAAGTAGCATCCATGACCGATCCACACTGGAAGGGGAAGGAAAAACTAAAGAGAGAGGAAACTCTAGATGCCTCATGTGATAGAGGGGACACCACTCAGAGGATTTAATTTTTTCCTCCTGATAACCAATGTTACAAAATTTGGACAATGTTCATTAATTTATGACGGTTTATGAACTTATAAAATAGTGTGACCTTAGTGAAACTATCATCCATATTATCCCAAATGGTTATCTTAGAGACACTCATTGTCCTAAATTTTATAATATACCTAACAAAATGAAGTATAATGTCAATTTTATTTGATCTACCATGGAATAATTGGTTCATAGACAGGTGGAGAGTAGATTAAATATCATAGTGAACTACTATGATATCAGTAGATAATGAAAACTCAGAAATAATACCTTTCAACCATATAGCCTCCTTAATAGATTTTTTCAAGGCTATATACTCCACCTTGATGGTCAAGAGGGAAACTACTAGTTTCATGTTTTACTTCTAGTAGACCAGTACTCCATATAAAAAGAATAAAAAACTAGTGAGTGATTTTTTAGTTTCAATATTTGCAACATAATACGAATCAATAAGGCCAACAATTTAATCACTAAACTATCATTTAAGCCATAAAAAATAAAAATTTTCAAAGACATAGATAAATATCTGAGGAACCACTTATAATCATGTCGAAGAGTCTTACTAGGTTTCCTCATAAACCTACTCAATGTACAAACAACAAACACTATATCTGGTCTAGAACAGACTAAAGCATACATAATACTTATTACCACAGTTGCATATAGAATATTTTTCATTAAGGTGGCATCATCATCATTTTTTGGGGAGTGATCCAAAGAAAATTTAAAACTTTTTCCTAATGGAATATTCATGTGTTTAATGTTCTCAAAGGGTTATATTTTTAATACCATATTAACATAGTAAAATTGAGATATGTTCATGGTTAGAGGCTTCCTATCTATAATTATGTCTATACCTAATATTTGATTAGCATTTCCTAAGTCTTTCATTTTGATGATAGATATCAATTTTATCTTGATAGAATTTTTAATCATAATATTTTTATAAATTATAATCATTTCATCAAAATAAAATAATAGATAAATAGATTTGATTTTAATAGATTTTAAGTATACGCATGCATCAAACATGCTTCTAAAAAATTGTTTTTAATCATAAATGATTCAAACCTTTTATTCCATTTCCTAGAAGACCGTTTAAGTCAATATAAATATTTTATAAAGAGGAAAATATAATTACATTATAAAATATTTGAAAAACATTTGGGAGGAGTCATATAAATTGTTTCATCATAGGTACCATGAAAAAAAAGTTTTTACATCCAATTGTTAAATATGAAAATCAAACATGGCCGGAAAAGAAATAAGAATACTTATAGATGAATATTTAACCACCGGTGATAATATCCCGCTATAATCAATACCTTCATGTTTAATAAAGGCTTTATCAACCTTTTGGGATTTAAACTTGATCTTAGTTTCTCATGTATTATTCTCCATATTATAATATATCCACTTAGAACCTATGATATTTTGGTTATTAGGTTTGGATACAGTAATCCAAGTGTTATTTTTAAGGAGTGAACTTATCTCTTATTTCATAATACCTAACTACTTAGTGTATTCATTTGACCTAGGTGATATCTTATATTATTGAGGTTAATCATTAAATAAATCATGAGCAACATTAAATGCATAGGTAGAAATATCAGCCTGGTTGAAGTAGGATAGAGGCCTGAAAACTATTATCTATATATCTCGACCAAGTTGATAATATTTATGTTTATCCTGTTCATATATATTAGTTTTAGAATCCAAAATAGAATAAAATTCAACTTGAGTGAGAGGAATAGAAGTATTTAAATCAGTTCTGGACTTAAACTGGTCTTTCGATTCCAAAGGAAATTCAACACATATAGGTGCAAGAACACTAGAGAAATATTTATCCTTATCTGAATACACTACAGATTTTATTCCATTATAATTAGATATATTAGACTCATGAAACACTAAATATTTTATAATTATAAACTTCTAATAGCCTATTTTATCTATCAAAATATGATACCCCTTAACACCCTTTGGGTAACCCATGAATATACACTTCACTTCCCTAGGAGCTATTTTATTAGTTTGGGTATGAACATAAGCTATGGATATAAATATCATAAGGTGTGCAAGACTTGGGTGGTGAACCTATACAGAGCTCTTCTTGTGTTTTAAAACAATTAGAAAAATTTGGGAATCAATTAATTTGGTAGACTACCATAGAGGCATCCTCGACCCAAAAGGATCCGGGGAGTTTAGAATGGGAAAATATGAACCTAAACCCTTATAGAATATTCTTATTCATTATTCATTATAATAAAATATATTATGGTGTTTCCATAAAAGGTAAATATCTTTTAATTCCAACAGATTCACATAATTCTATTAATTTAGTGGATAGATACTATAAACCATTATTGTTTCTTAATGATTTGAGTTTCTTACAAGATTTACTTTCTTCAACATCTCTCAATTTCTTATAATCCTAAAAGGTTTTAGAATTATGTTTGAGTATATAAATAAAGAATTATTTAGATTATTAATCAATAAATGATATAAAGTACAAGCCTCCACCATGGTATATAAACCTAGAAGGGCTCCAAATATGAGAGTGGACACACTCAAGGGGTTATCTGGCCTTATACATTGACACACTAAAACTGACTCTTCTGGATTTTCCATATACACAATATTAATAGAAAGGAATTCTACTATGAGTAAAATTACTCAAAATCACTTGTTTTATATGTTTTTCAAGACCTGTTCTACTAAAATGCCCTAACCTTTTATGCCAAAGGATGGTTCTATCTAATTCTAAATCACAAGAGGCATTCAACTATATTTTATAAACCTTACCATATAACACATAGAGGACATTACGAAGGTTTCCTTTCATGAAAATGAGAGATCCCCATAAAATATGGAGAAATTAGAGTCTAACCAAATGGTATAGACATTATGATCAAGGACTCCTAGGGAAATTATGTTTCTTTAAATTTCGGTTACCCACCTAACTTCCTCACGAGTTTTAACAGTCCTATCATGAATCTCTAATGAAACCAATCATATTCCCATAATAGGAAAACTCCTTTTATTCCCTAGATACACCTCTCTAGATTTAATTTACCTTAAATTAGTGTAGTACTTTCTCCTAGGACACATGTGGAATGAACACCTGGAATCAAGGGTCCATTCATCATAGATGGCAACATTTAACACATCAGTAGTGTCAAAATCTCCCTCAACTAATAAAAAATGGTCATTACCAGTGTATTTATATTAACCTTTCTTATTAAGGAAGTTCCTCTTAATATGACCAAGTTTCTTACATTGAAGTCGCTTAAATAATTTTCTACTAGATCTAAATCTGTACTTTTTAGATTCACCTATTTCATTCCTCCTACCACTAGACTCACTTTTACCCCTGATGTCTAAACCCTCTACCTTAGCCTTAATACTACCCTTCCATTGAAGGTATTTAGAGATCAAATTATATTTATCTTCTTCAAGTGTAAGGGTTTATTTTCTATATATTATAAAATATTTAATAAAATTAAAGGTATCATAAAATGAAGTTAAAAATATTATGTCTTAATCTTCATCATTTAATTTAATGTCTATGTTGGGTAGACCTAACAATATTTTATTGAATTAATCAATGTATAACCTGACTGCACTTCCATGACACATTTTGAAAGTGTAAAATCTCATTTTTTTTATAATATACCATCAAGAGACTTGTTCATATAATGAAATTCGTGTTTAGACCATATACTAGAAACATACGACTCATATAAAACTTCTATAAGAACTTTATCTCATAAATATAAAAGCATTAAAATACGATCTTTCTTAAGGGTATATTTGGTAATATTTACATAATTAATAGAAGTCTTTCCATCTATGGAAAGGGTAGTCACTTACTTTTTATTTCCATAAAATCCATCAATTAATTCACTATGATCTAGAAGAACGGTCATCTTAAACTACCATACGATAAAATCATTTTCACCATCAAATTTATCAATATCAAAATTTATAGATGCCATCATCTATGTTTCATTAGGCTATGATACCAATTTTTGGGGTATGTGATTATCCCAAAGAATATCTAGGAACCAATAACTCATATAATCGAGTTATATGAAGAGTTTGAAATATTTATTACAACATAATAAAATGATTTTTCTTAAGAATCACTACTGGAAACTAAGGCATTATCAACGGTTTCAAACTGTTGGTAAAGGCTGCCAAATCGTTGGTATACTATGTACCAACGGTTTGGAAAACCATTGGCAAGTAAGGTGTTGGGATAGATCATTTTTATGTTTTAGCTCTATACCAACGGTTTTATTAAACCGTTGGTATAGTGTTATACCAGAATTTGGAAGACCATCCACCTAGAATCTCCTCCACTCATGCACACTCAACAAAGCCAACAAAACCATGGAATACAAAACCATGGAATATAGAATAAACACCACTCTTGCACACTCAACAAAACCATGGAATATAGAAAAAACACATGCATACACTAAAAAAACCACATGCATACACCAAAAAAACATCTTCTAAACTCAACACCAACAAAACCACCTGCACACTCAACTACATACACCAAAAAAACCAATGCACACTCAACTACACACAACTGAATACACTCTTAACAGCAACAAACACCTACTATAGCACACAAAAGCACATAAAAAGAGGATACTCTTATAACCATGGAATGTACCACAATTATAATCATGTATATGAACCCAATTACCCTATGAAATACAGAATTCATAATTGAATTCTCAATTGAATACATGCAGAATGAATTATGTAATGAATTCTAAATTATGAATCAATAACATTGTTGTCAAAGGCGCGCAGCACAATAAGGCGCAAAGACCATTTGGGGATGCGGCGCGAGGCACAACTAAGGCATATGCGTATATAATTAATTATATACAGTTTGGAAAAATATTTTAAGTTATAAAAAACTTAAATTCAATAAAAAAAATTCAAATTAATATACATACTGATATTTTTTAAGAGGTTCTGCTGTGAGTGATGTCACAATAATGTTTTTATAGTCTTCTATGTTTTACCTTGCAAAAAAAAATTAGTCTGTTGTGTTTTTTTATTAATATATTAAATATTCTATTTAATTGAAATTAGGACTGCCTCAATTTCCATCATGGTGCACCATGATTTCCGCCTCCTACCCCAATCTCCGCCTTTTCGCCTCCTACCCCGATCAATGCTACAGTGATTCATCTGTCGCGCACTCAAAACCTCAGTCGTCGCCGACATCATCCGCTTCTCCACCTGCCAGCACTATCGCCTCCCAACAAGGAAGATGGGAGTGAGGCATTCCTTTATAGCGCATGGCGCCCGAGCACCTCAAGAAATGTCGGGTGAGGCGCGCACCTTTGGCGCGCCTCAGTGAAGTCGCCTCGCCTTGTAGGTGGCGAGGTGCTCCGATCTCGCCTCACCGCGCCCCTTACCAAGGCGCGTGCCTCAGCGCGCCTTTGAAAACAATGATCAATAACACATACAAAATGAATTATGTTGCATACATAATTCCAAATACGTTTTCTTGGTTTTCTATATACCGGTTGTTTTTACATAAATTGATGTCCATTTTAAACAAAAGACATACACTTGGAGTGATACCGGCCACACCATGCCCCGGATTCAGGCGGGGTTGACTCGTACACATCACATATGACTCATGAATTGTTTTAATAAAGTATCGATATAATTTAAATGTGTTTGGTTGGTTTTTCGTATGCCAGTTATTGTATTCAGTTAAAATGTTTTCCATTTCAAAGAAAGGTGAGATACTTTGTATGGTGTCGGCTACACCATGCCTCGGATTGAGGTGGCGTTGACTCTTACACATCACATACGACCCATGGATTGTTGTTCTAAAGTATCAACACAATCCGAATACCTTTGGTCGATTTTCCGTATGCCAGTTGTTTTTACTTAAAATTATGTCCATTTTAAACAAAAGAGAAACAGTTAGAGTGATATCGGCCACATCGTGCCTCAGATTGAGGCGGGGTTGACTCTTACACGTCACATATGACCCATTTATCATTTTCCTAAAGTTTCAACAGAATCTGAATGCATTTTGTCGGTTTTCCATATGTCAGTTGTTGTTTACACTTAAAATGTTGTTCATTTTAAACAAAAGAGATACACTTTGAGTGGTGTCAGCCACACTGCACCTTGTATTGAAGCGGGGCTGACTCTTACACGTCACATATAACCCATGGATCATTGTCCGTAATTTTCGATAGAATATGAATGCATTTGGTCAGTTTTCAACATGTCATTTGTTGTTTTCACTTAAAATGATTTTCATTTTAAACAAAAGAGAGACACTTTGAGTGGTTCCTGCCACACCGCGCTTTGGATTGAAGTGGGGTTGACTTGTACACATCACATATGACCCATTTATTGTTTTCCTAATGTTTCAACATAATCCGAATTTGTTTGGTTGGTTTTCCATATGTCAGTTGTTGTTTTCACTTAAAATGATATCCACTTTAAACAAAAGACATACACTTGGAGTTAGACCGGCCACACCGTTCCCCGGATTGAGGCTGGATTGACTTTTACATGTCACATATGAACCATGTATCTTTTTATTAATTTTTCAATAGAATCCGAATGCGTTTGGTTGTTTTTTTATATGTTAGTTGTTGCTTTCACTTAAAATGATGTCCATTTTAAACAAAAGAGAGACACTTTGAGTGGTGTCGGCCACACCTCGCCTCGGATTGAGGCGGGATTGACTCATACATGTCACAAATTACCCATGGATCGTTTTTCTAAAGTATCAACACAATCTGAATGCATTTGGTTAGTTTTATGTATGCCAGTTGTTTTTTTCACTTAAAATCCTATCCATTTCAAATAAAATTGAGACGGTTTTAGTGGTGTCGGCCACACCGGACCTCAGATTGAGGTGGGGTTGACTCGTAAAAGTCACATATGACCCATGTATCTTTTTCCTAAAGTTTTAATAGAATCTGAATGTCTTTGTTCAGTTTTCTATTTTTCAGTTGTTGTATTCACTTAAAATGATGTCCTTTTGAAATAAAAGAGAGAATCTTTGAGTGGTGTCGGCCACACTGCACCTCAGATTGAGGCGGGGTTGACACTTACACATCAAATATGACACATGGATCGTTTTCCTAAAGTTACAACAGAATCCTAATGCATTTGGTCTATTTTCCGTATGTCGATTGTTGTTCTCACTTAAAATGTTGTTCATTTTAAACAAAAGAGAGACACTTTGAGTGGTTTCGACCACACCGCAGTTCAGATTGAGGTAGTTTTGACTCATAAATGTCACATATGACCCATGGATCATTTTCTTAAAGTTTCAACGGAATCTGAAAGTGTTTGGTCAGTTTTCCATATGTCAGTTGTTGTTTTCACTTAAAATGATGTCCATTTTAAACAAAAGAGAGACACTTTGAGTGGTGTCGGCCAAACCGCGCCTCTTATTGAGTCAGGGTTGACTCGTACATGTCAAAAATGACCCATGGATTGTTGTTCTAAAGTATCAACACAATCCTAATGTGTTTGGTCAGTTTTCTGTATTCTAGTTGTTGTTTTTACTTAAAATCCTATCCATTTCAAATAAAATTGAGATGGTTTGAGTGGTTTCAGCCACACCGACCCTTGGATTGAGGCGGGGTTGACTTTTAAAAGTCACATATGACCCATGGATCTTTTTCCTAAAGTTTCAACAGAATATGAATGCCTTTGGTCGGTTTTCCATATGTCAGTTGTTGTATTCACTTAAAATGATGTCCTTTTGAAATAAAAGAGAGATACTTTTAGTGGTTCCGACCACACCACACCTTGGATTAAGGCAAGGTTGACTCATACACATCACATATGACCCATGGATCGTTTTCCTAAATTTTCAACAGAATCCGAATGTGTTTGGTTAGTTTTCTGTATGTCGATTGTTGTTTTCACTTAAAATGATGTTCATTTTAAACAAAAGAGAGACACTTTGAGTGGTTCCAGCCACACCGTACTTTTAATTGAGGCATGGTTGACTTCTACACGTCACATATGACCCATGGATCTTTTTCTTAAAGTTTCAATAGAATTGAAATCCGTTTAGTCAGTTTTCCGTATGTCAGTTGTTGTTTGCACTTAAAATGATGTCCATTTTAAACAAAAGCGAGACACTTTGAGTGGTGTCGGTCACACCGCACCTCGGATTGAGGATGGGTTGACTCTTACACGTCAAAAATAACCCATAGATTATTTTACTAAAGTATCAACACAATTTGACTGTGTTTGGTCAGTTTTCTATATTCCAGTTGTTGTTTTTACTTAAAATCTTGTCCATTTCAAATAAAATTGATACAGTTTGAGTGGTACCGGCCACACCGGCCCTCGGATTGAGGCGGAGTTGACTCGTACAAGTCACATATGACCCATGGATCATTTTCCTAAAGTTTAAACATAATCCGAATGCCTTTGGTCAGTTTTCCATATGTCAGTTGCTATTTACACTTAAAATGATGTCCATTTTAAACAAAAGAGAGACACTTTGAGTGGTGTTGGCTAAACCGCGCTTAGGATTGAGGCAGGGTTGACTCGTACACATCACAAATTACCCATGGATCGTTTTCTTAAAGTATCAACACAATCCAAATGTTTTTGGTTGGTTTTCCATATGCCAGTTGTTGTTTTCACTTAAAATCATGTCCATTCCAAATAAAATTGAGACGGTTTGAGTGGTGTCGGCCACACCAGCCCTCAGATTGAGGCGGGGTTGACTCTTACAAGTCACATATGACCCATGGATTGTTTTTCTAAAGTTTCAACATAATTTGAATGTCTTTGGTCGGTTTTCCGTATGTCAGTTGTTGTATTCACTTAAAATGATGTCCTTTTGAAACAAAAGAGAGACACTTTGAGTGGTACCGACCACAACGTGCCTCGGATTGAGGCGGGGAAACATTAAAGTCGTCGCCTCCCTCCCCATTAACTATGAGTGGGTAATGTATCTAAAACTCTTTCTAGGTATCATACATCGAATTCCAACAGAACTGTGAACCGTCGTGGGGTGTCGTCCTGGAGCAGGGCCAAATCATGGCATTACCGCAGCGTGACCGCGGCGTGGCCGTGGCATGGCAACGGCATGACCGTAGCGTGACCATAGCGTGACCGCAGCGTGACCACGGCATGACCGCAGCGTGACCGCGGCGCGACCGCGGCATGACCGCAACATGTTGGCCCGATCCGGTGACATCCGCGGGACAGCATCTTTCGGCCAGGAGCGAAGGGACCAGGAGGAAGTGGGGCAACATTCCGGTCATCACCTCCCTCCCCATTAATTATGGGTGAGTAATGTATCTAAAACTCTATCTATGTATCATACATCGAATTCCTACAGGACTGCGAACCGCTGTGGGGTGTCGTCCTGGAGTAGGGTCAAATCACAGCGTGACCGTGGCGCGACCGCGGCGTGACCCCAGCGTGATCACAGTGTGACCACGGCATGTTGGCCCGGTCCAGCGACATCTGTGGGGCAGCATCTTCCGACCAGGAGCGAAGGGAGCTGGAGGAAGAGGGGCAACATTCCGGTCGTCTCCTCCCTCCCCATTAAATTTGGATGGTTAATGTATCTAAAACTATATCTAGGTATCATACATCAAATTTCGATAGGACTGCGAACCACTGCAGGGTGTCATCCTATAGTAGGGCCAAATCACGGCGTGACCGTGGCGTGACCGCGACGTGACCGCGGAGTGACTGCAGCGTGACCGCGGCGTGTCCGCGGCATGACCTCGGCGTGTTTTCCCGGTCCAGCAACATCCGCAGGGCAGCATCTTCCATCCATGATTCCAAATAAATCCTATGTAGTTGTCCTTCACATTATAGAAACTGATCTTATGTTATAAAAAACAGACTCTTGATTTGGTATTGTGGTATGATAAAGATATATATTTTATATTCGTGGTTTTTAAAATTGGTTTTATTATAAAAACATGACTTTATTTATCAAATGAAACAATTATATTAAAGAAAACTTATTCAAGATATGAAATTCAATATAATTAAACAGAATTAAGAAAAATCTAAATTCAATTTAAATCATTCTTAAATTAAATAGGCTACGAGAGGGACTCTACCTCAAGGTGGAACCAAGCCATCCACTTCGTCTCTTGGAGCTATCTAACTAAAAGATGTTGCTCCCCCACTGGGTATAAGCACCTTCACACACATGCAAGGACACCTATCCCCTATGCACACACCCGCATGGCCATGAGCATGTGAAAGGGGATCCTTACACATATTCTTATATGCATATACCAGTCTCCACTCACCTGCATATGAATTTTTATATATATAAATGGGCACACCTAGCCCCATACGTGTATAATCATTGACATGGTTGACTATACACGTAACAGGGGAACCCACATACATATACTTACTTACCTATGCACACGCAGGTGAGTCACCCTTGACTTGGTTACTCAAAACCAACGAGAAGGGATCAACTCACTACACAAAGGATATTAAGAACCTTAAAACACATAAAGGACCCTACATAACCCGAGAAAAAACAACCAACAACATTAAATCCATTCCTCGATTGGCGAGAACCAAATCCACCCAAACCAACACAAAATGATCCAACGCCCTACCAAAAACATAATATGGAGTCAAAAACATTGAAATCCCAAAAATATATGAGGTTTGAGACAAGTAGTAATCATATAATCTTACCTCGGATCAAAGCCAGTGGACTGAAACAATCTGAACCCCTTCTGGACTCCTTCATAGAATATAACTACTCCCTGTCCATAGAAACCAGTAAAAGACCTATGTGGACAATGCGATAAAGAAAATAAAACAAAAACTAAACTAAAACATACTTGTATCTTGTGACTATACATGTCACCGCCCAACATATAAGAACCACGATGCCACATGGGTCAAATCATGTTTCTAAAGCAAGGGGGAAACAAATCCATATTTCAAAATGATACTATCAAAAAGTACATTCTTATTAATTAACAATTAATCTTCTTATAAATGTAATAGAATTATTTTTTCTCTAGTTTCATCTTAGTTTGGTTTTTTTCAATACAAGTTTGTTTGGGAAATTACATGGCTACACCATTACTAAAGGGTCAAGATAGGTTGTGGTGTAAAGTTATTGTGGAATGGAAGGATGAAAACATTATTAGAAGTGATTCCAACTAATCTTCAATGACCAAAACTTCCTATATGAGCTCAAACAAGATATATCTTTATATCTCTTAGATATTGAGTAGGAAAAATTGTTAGTGATTGAATATGAATCAACATTCACTAATCTGGTAAGTATATGTCAAATCATATGATTAATATAAGGCTTAAGGCATGAAGATTTTTGATGAATCTATGACTAATTATGTGATCATGGACCAGTCTTCTGATTTTTCTCACCTATATATGTGTGGTTAGTATGATTTATTTGGAAAATATAGGTTTTACATGAACATGGAAGGGGAGTTATTTAATTCCTCATTCAGGTGGAGGGAATACATCATTTAGAAATTAAAAGATGAAGTATAAGCACCTCCATGGGTGATCAACCATTACTTAAATTAATTGTTTCTTTAAATAAGAATTCTTATGTATATAAAGACAGTATTAAGAACCTCGATAGACCCTTAAACACTAACTTGATTATTCGATCATATATTGCCAAGGGATTGATTATAACTATGTTCCATGGGAGTCATGGAGTCTAAGGATGGTAAATGAAAGTAAATAGATTAACAGAGTAGACCTATAGATATGGTGTTCACAAGCCGCCAAGGTTTAGATAAAATTATTTAGTGATTATATGGAAATGAAATCACCTTGTCACTAGGTCTCTAAGTGGATAAGATATCGATTGGGATATGAGTGGTCTAACATATGTCTTACAATTTAGATGATATGTGTATGGACTGGATGAGGGTTTAGATCAAGTAAAATATTCCTAAGAGGATTGGGCCTTATGGTGATAGATGTGGAAATTGTACATCTAGTGTTTGATGAAGAAATAATTATGAGGATGGATTGGGCCTTATCTAGGTATCATAATTCGAATTCTGACAGGACTGCAAACCGTCGCAGTGTGTCATCCTGGAGCAGGGCCAAATCACGGCATGACCGCGGTGTGACAGCGGCGTGACCGCGGCGTGACCGCGGCGTGACCGCGGCGTGACCGCGGCGTGACCGCGGCGTGACCGCGGCGTGACCGCGGCGTGACCGCGGCGTGACCGCGGCGTGACCGCGGCCTGACCGCGGCCTGACCGCGGCCTGACCGCGGCCTGACCGCGGCCTGACCGCGGCCTGACTGCGGCATGACCGCAGCATGTTGGCCCAGTCCAGCGACATCCATGGGGAAGCATCTTCTGTCCAGGAGCAAAGGGAGCGGGAGGAGGCGAGGAAACATTCCAGTCGTCGCCTCCCTCAATGGGGAAACAGTTCCATTTAAGAACCACACTACCCCATGGGTCAAATCGCGTTCCTACTAGCAAGGGGGAAACAGTTCCATTTAATAATCTCTTCATTTTTCATTATGTAATTTATATAGCATGTTGTTGGAAACGCCATACTAGTACACCTATCCATTGAATAAGCACCTATGCTACATTAGTTGAGTTGAAGATTGTGCACATAACCCTGCTAGAACCCCGTCGCGTCGCACCGTGATCCGAGATTGACTACAAAACCATGCGTATATTTAAGCAGTCAAACATCAAAAAATCCCAAACCAAAATTAAGAAACAATTATAATAGGAGAGGAGGTATTGAAGGAATTAGAGGGCCTTATCTGAGGTTCTATGTTGTTGGCTTCGCCAGTTCCATCACATTCTGTTACAAATGGGGTCAATGATTAAAATGGATAGAAAATAATGACAGAGAAGAATTTATTATATAAAATAGTTGTCTGGAAGTTTTTTTTAATGAGGGAGTGAAATGACAGATAATGACATCCCAATTCATCCAATGTCCTATTTCCTTGACCCTCTAAATTAGGGTTTTAAACAACCTTGGGTGCTCGCAAGTTAATTGGACTCGCTTGAAAAATACTTGAATTCGGTTCGGATTTTTTCAAGCTCAAGTTGTGATTAGTGAAGCCGAATTTAGTGTTATAATAACACAATCAAGTCAGTCGCAAAGGCTAATCGAACATCTAATATTTTAACATGTTATTTTTATTCAATATATGTGTATTTAATTTCAATCTCGAGCTCAAATTCAGGCAAGATCTTGTAATTAAAATTATGATAAAACATCTTAATCAAAACAAGTCGAGCCTAATTGAGTAGCTCGATCAAGCTTGAGGTCGATCTGGTAAATTGATGCTCGGTTGAGCACTGAGTATAATAAAACCATTTCATTTCACCATATCTCAAACATTCAATTAAGTTCCATTCCATTGTATAAAATCTCTCAAACATAAATGAAGGTAAGATGGGAGTCATGGAGACATACCCATAAACACACCCGGCCATCTCCATGACATGTGATGCATCTATCTACAGCATCCCTAGTGATTTTAGAGGGTTCTCTCCCACAAGGAACACTGTTGAGTTTCTGTAGCATATAGGATCTCTGCACACATTATCCCATCTTCAGGGACACCTATCGTGGCCTATAATGATCATTATAGATATAACAGAAATGATCATTTCAGGTTAAACAACACTAAAACAACAAAAAATTCATTGTTTTACAGTAGAAAAAAAATAGATACCAAAAATGTAGGAAAAAAGCAGACATTGCGCCCATTATAGTAGTACCAATAGAAGAAGAATCTCCCCAAAGCCAAGGCTGAGACCTCCCAATCAGCTAAAGCTGAAAGCCGTCCATATTTGACTCCACTGTAGCTACTCCAGCTCTTGGGGGTCAGGGTTCGGCCCCGACAATATTATTGACCTGGTGGGAGGAGAGAGAGCCGAGAGGGGGGGACATCCCGTGGGGTGTTCGGCCATGGGGGGTCTCATGCGTGACTGGAGAGGGGGTCGGGGATGTCGGAGGAGGAGATTGAGCTCGGATGTCACCAAGAGAGGGAGACAAGAGGGGAGGGGGGAACTTCACTAGGATCCGAGAGGGTGGGGACGTTGTCTTTCGAGAAGGAGCCGAGAGGGGAAGGGGAACGTCACCGGAGGAGAGGGAGGGGGTCGGGCGGCGGAGGCGGAGGCCGGGGGGCGGTACCCGAGGCCAGGAGGAGTTCGAGGTCGGGGAGGGGAGGAGCGCGCGAGGATGAAATGTCTCGATAGAGGGATCCCTAATTTGGGTCTAATTTTTTCCAACAGTTAATAAAAACCGTGGGTAATACATCTCTTTCCCAACGGTTTTCTTAAACCGTTGGGAAAACCCACCATAAAATAGCCTATGCCAATAGTTCTAGTAAACTGTTGGCATAGGTTCTTTTTCCCAATGGGTTTTCTAAATCGTTGGGAACAAATTGTTGGTATAGGCTCTATTTCTAGTAGTGAATAGAACCACTATAATCACAAGAAAAGAAAGGTATAAAGAAAGTAACACTAGAGAACACAAAGATATAACATGATTCAGATCAGCATGATCTCACATACATGGAAAGAACACCACCCAAGCCAGTTTTTTTATTAATAATAAAAAAACCAAGAGATACATACTATAAATGAAAAGAAGATAATGAGAGAAACTATATGGGGAGGTTGAACTTGTTTAACTAGTCGACGGTGATAAAATGAATCATGTAGAATCAACACTATCCACTCCAGGATGAACTAACACACACACTGAAGACATATATAGTTACAATAATGAGAGATAAGATAAATCAATTACAGATCCTAGAATCATAAACCAAAACCTAGTTGTGATGAACAAAATTTTGGATCTAAAAACCCTTCCCCTACATAGTCATCCCAGACCCAAGACCGAGTCATTATCCATTGAATCTCTACCAGAAAAGTACTATAGTTACTTTAGGCAATACAAATCAGATGAAGGGGGAGTGTAGATGGCTAGGAATCCCCTATTTCCCTCTTCTTCTCTAAAATCCTCTCTATGTAGAATGTAAATATCTCTCTGGGAGCTCTCAAGATGAAAAACCAGAAGAAATCCAAAAACCAAAATCAGAATTAATCAATCCCTTCAAATCAAAGAATAGATGAGTAATAATGGTGTGTTAGTATATCATCTAGCTATACAGTTAGAACTTTGGGATGAAAATCACATGGATGATCGATATGGAACATGTTTTTCACCTAACAGAAGGAATACTAATGATGGTTCATGTGGTAGCATTCCATTGGCATAAAGGTAGCAACCCAGATTAAGGCCAATAAAAACAAGCACAAACAGGAGTGACATCAATTGTTGGATTAGCCATGATCAATGGTCCAAGTAAAGAGCTACATAGATATATAAAAATAATATCTCAAGTGTAAATAAGTAATGTAGTGAAGAAGGAAAGAGCCTCATGAACAGTGGCCATGTAGGAATAACCCCATGAAAATAGAAAGTTCATAATAAAAAATTTGAATGTAAAATCCTATGTGAATAAATAAGAATCTATAACTGAATGGAATTAAATTGAAACATTTTATTGAGGAATAAAATAAAAACCTAGATTCATCAGCATTAAATACTTAGACTCAAGTATCTTTTGGTTAAATAATCATACCAACTTTTGGTAATATTCAATATATAATCGCAACTACACTGTCATGTTTGATGCTTCAAGAGAGTATTGTGTGCATCACCATACTTAATTTCTCCATTAAGTTTATTAAATTATCCCCATCTATAGAAGAATGTATAGTCCAAAAGGCTAATTTTATTCTATTGTACCTATGATTCAATAACAATTGAATTTATTTTTATTATTCTACTTCAATATTCAATTCTTTTACATTCATTGATTGGTCTTTTGGTGAGTTACATTGGTAGTATCAATTTCTTAGGTTTTAACCTTCCAATAAATCAATAGCTCACTTATTCCCTAATTAATATTTTAGTACCAAAATATCACATAACCTACTCAGGCTTTGGAAGTTCTCTTTGTTGAAATAGATGTCAATAAAACCCTAAGGTTAAGGCTCAAGACAACAAACCATTTAAGAGAATGACATGTGTGCATAAATTTAAAAAGTCTAAATGATATATGGAAGAATAACTTCCATATCAGATTTAAATATAGGATACTCCCCACAATATAATGTAATTTACTCTTTATGAACTCTGAATAACCCCATAGGATCAGACCCATTGGTTGTCCACCTATACCAACCCGCATATGATGCTTGGGTGGTTGTCCCATGATGGACATTCATTTTTCTAACAATCTAATGAGTTTTTCCCTTAATATCATAAAAACTTCACAAAAATCTATATTCTAATTACCTAACATGATAAGACTCAATTAAACTTATATAATAAGATCATCAAGACCAGGAAATTTATCAGGACTCAAAATAAAAAACATCAAATAATAAATCATTGAAAATAAAATCAAATAACTTCAACAATTCCAAACCAAGGGATGTTCAATATAGTCATTTGTATTTTTTTTAAATAACAACATCACCAACTCTTACAACAGATGATCTCAACCTTCCATCAAACCACAACCTTTCCCATAGAGAGGTTCCCTCACACCATACCTCCATATTAAAAAAAATTAATGAATACCAAACCTTGATTAAATAAATTGTGGTAATGATATTGACTTAATCTCCCACAATCATATCATAAAGATTTAACTTTGTGAAATCTTACTCCCCCTTTATCTAATAACACTAACTTTAGATTCAAAAAATATAAAGGAAGTGCATAGTTGTGTACTTTTCCTCCTCCACTGAAAATAGAATCCAATGAAAAGTGACAGTACCTCAAAAAAATTCTTAAGTGAGTAGTGGAGGATGAACATTAATTTTATAACTGAATTTCTCAAATATTTCCCTTGATATATATTTTTTGAAAACATGAACATTTTAATTTTTTAAGATATTCTCTAGTTTTATATATCTATTGACATGTTTCTCCTTGATAAAATGATACATAATATCTATATGCTTAGATTTGGGGTGTAGGACCACATTTTTTTATAGTTCAATTACACTCTTTTTATCAACAATAATTATTATTATATGTTCAACATTGAGCTTAAAATATTCCAATTGAAATTTCAATCATATAATTTGAGTACATGCATGGGTGGAATCAACATATTGTACTTATTCTATACTTAAAGTGAAGGAATATTGTTTTTACCAATGTATTCAAAATCCTCTATATATAATGTAACAAAAAAATTACTATTAAATCTCACAAAAAAATCTATTAAGAAGATATTTCCTCTTGATATTTATTTTTTATCATTAAAATCTATGTCCCAAACAACATTAGTGAAACCAAGTAGGTTCAACTCATTACTTATTCTATATATTAGGCCATAAATTGATGTTCCTTTAACACACCAGTGGATTATTATTTTTGACATTCTGATCACTCAAATATCTAGAAAAAAATTTAACCACATAAACAATTTCTTAGTAACAATACACTAATATAAATAAAACTTATAATTAAATTTTGAAAGGCCTTTTGATGTAAACTTTTTCTAATATTATATTGTCTTATTTCCCTAACAATATTAATGGGTATGTTAAATTCATTTGATTATTCCATTCCAATTTTTTTTAATAATTACATGGAATACATTTCATTTAAATGGAACATTTATATTCCTTTTTTTAACATGTAGTCATATAAAAAATTCCACTCTATAAAAATTAAAACCTTGAAGTTCCTATTCATCTATTCAAAAAATTATTCACCAGATTTATCCATAACATTGAAAAAAAATTATTTCATCAATATAGAAAAAATAAAATTAGGGAACCCATACTCATTTATTTAACATATAAATTTATATAAATATTTCCTTTAAAAAGGATCAACCACTTCAGGCAACTGTCAAGTTTTGAATATCAAGAATAGGGGTCATGATTTAACCCATACAAATATTTCTTTAGTTTACACATCATGGTTTCATCATTATGAAGTAAAAATACCTCAGGTTTCTTAATATGAACTTATTAATCAATTTCACCATTTAAAAATATATGATTATCCTAAATATAATAATTATTAAAATTTTAGTGATGAACCATAACTAAAAACACTCTTATGGTTTCAAGTATCACTATAGGAGCAAATGTTTCTACAAAATCAACACCTTAGACTTGTGAATAACTCTTTCAAAATAAATGAACTTTATTACTAAAATTTTATCCCTTTTCATTGAGTTTATTTTTTAACTTACATTTAGTACCTATAGCATTATTTTCTTCTGGTAGAGGAAAAAACATCCCATGTGTCATTTTTATCAGTTTCATCCAACTCATCATTCATTAAATTTAACCACTCTTTATGTTCAACTATTTACAAAATATATTAGGGTTCAAAATGTGAGATAAGTGCAATTTTATTTTTGGATATCAAATTATTTTTGTTCTAAACTAGAGATGTATAAATTTTGATGATATTATTTGGTTCAACCTATTTTTTTAATGTCTATAATTTTATTATTTTCTTTCTGGTCTTGTTATCCTCATCACAAGTCTGATCATAATCCACCTATATAAGGCTAGTCTTTTAGTCATATTCCTTTTCCCTCAACTCCTCTAAAATTTATCATTCTATATTCCATTAAATCTTATAAATTTTCTTCAAATGTTTCAGTTTATGTGGACTTATTATTAGTGAATATTACATTATAAGAATCAACCAATTTATGTTTCCATTTATTTCAACTCATGTTGCTTATTTTGTTGGATGAATATCCCATGAAAACAACTTCTTCCACTTTTTCATCAAACATCCCTAAATCTATATTTATAATCTTCATGAATTAAAGACTACCAGCAACCTTGAAGTATTTCACAATTGGATTATTCTTGTTGCACATATTGTAGGGAGTTTTTTTATAAATTTTGAACATAGCATACATCTATTCTGAACATGCACATCTGTACTTATCACTTCTCTTGAGAATAAATTTGAATGTTTATATTTATCAGGCATGGATTTTCCCAGATAAACTAGAATATTTTATTTCCTCTTTGAAAATCCATTTTTATGAGGAGTGCAAGGAGCTCTATAGTAATTTTTAATTCCATGTTTCTTCAGGTAGGACTCAAAAGAGTTACTTATGTACCCATTTACATTATTATCTCTCAACTCTGTAATATATACACCCAAATATTTCTTAAATATATATTGAATAATTTAAATAATTATACAACATTTGATTTTTGTTTCAAGAAAATTAAATTGTTCATATGAGTGAAATCATTAATGAAGTTAATAAAATATAAATAAACCTTTGTTTATTCATGTCTCAATGGCCCATATAAGTAAACATGAATGATATCAATGGTTTTGGTGGACTTAATTTCTACTTTCTTATAACCTCCACTAACCATCCTTCCATTATAAAAAGTTTTGAAAATATCATCATCTTTCCTCTCCAGTTATGGTAAATCATTTATAACATATTCCTTCTAAATTTTTCACATACTCTTATGGTAAATATGTTTAAGTCTCAAGGGATGCAAATTTTTTCATCCTTAGTACTCAAATATAATGTGTTATCAAGGTTTTCAATATATAATAAATTACCAACATTTTTATCTACTTTATTAATAATTTTTCCATCTAAAAAGAATCAGAAGATACATGAATCTTTCTGTAAAATAACTTCCTTCCAATCATCACATAGTTGGATAATACATAGTAGGTTATGTTTAAGTCTGTCAACAAACATATCTTATTTTTTTACTTTAGATTCTATGCTTCAATTTAAACCATACCAACTCCTATTGTATTTAAGGAATTATCATTTCCAAATGTAACTTCCCCTCCTTCATGTTATTCAATTTTTTCTATGATTTTAATATCAACTATTATATATAAGTAAAAATAACTATCAAGTACCCTTGGTTTACCCTTTTTTCTATCTTTAAATGCAATATTAATAAAAAAAGTATTTTTATTTAATCATATTTTTCATATTTTCCTTTTCTTTTCAGGAATTTCAAACATTCCCTAGATTTATTGTCATTAAATATTTAGTATAGTGACTCAGTTGGTCATGCCTTCCACAAATCTCCTCTAGGTTGTAAAACTGGTTTTTCTTGGAATGATTTTTAACTTCTTGTTTCCTTTTTTATCCTTATTTAACTTCATGAAGTTACCACTTTTTATTCTAGTTTTTCTCACCCTTAATTAATTCATGCTCCCTTAGAGAAACATATTGTGCTAATATTTATACACTTTATATATAAATATCCTAATACACCAAAAATATACATTGAACCATGATCTTCTATACTTTTATGATTTTCCCCAGGATAAGTTTTTTAGGATCCAACATATGTTACACTATCTAGTTTCCCTTTATGTGGGGAGTAGTTCTTCTGGAATTTACTCTTAACTTAAATTGATGTGGAATATTTTTCACATACCTTCTCAAACCAATATCTCCAATTATTTGTTATTGAATATTCATGGTTAGTAAAATCATATGAAATTTTAAATTTAGTGGGAGTATATATCACATAATCTTTTGAGTGAGTTTTCTCATCATTCTAGGGTACATCAACCATAACCAATAATGATTTTTTGAAATTATCATTGAACTTATTTAAAATATTATCAACTTCAAGACATGTTGATTGTGTCTTACATAACTCTTCTTCAATAAAAATAAGTTTTTTATCATGGTATTTCACCAATTTAATTTTTTTCATAAATTTTTTCTTGCGGTTTTTAATTTCATCAATGTGCATATCTTCATATTTAGAAAATTAGTCACTTTCTTTTCTCTTATTTTCACCTACAATTTTTAATACATTGACTTCTTTCTTAAATTTATTATTTCTTTCAAGATAATCCTTACTTTTTTATATCATCATGTGTTCCATTTAAGGTTATTCTCCTCCTTCTTCACTATATGAACTATCTTACATTATTTTAGTGTGATCCATAATGGTTCTAAAATTCTCTAGAAATTCATCTTTATATGGATTTTTATTAGAAGAATAATCCTCTTCCTTTTCATTGAACAAATTTTTTATTATCTTTCTGGGGAATTTTTTATTTCTTCATATGGATTTTTTAAACTTCCTTTGAATCAATTCCCCACTTCTTCCTCTAAAGATATTATTTAAGGTTATCATTATCATATTCTCTACCTTTTTCTTTAGATAGTTTATTGTGAAGTATCTAATCTCCCCACACCCAAAATATTTTAGAGAGAGTTTTCCTTTATACATTCCCATACCTTTATTAAAATCCCTATGGACAATGTAAATAATCCTCTTATGCTCTTCATCTTCGTCTTACTTATCTTCTGATTCACTAAAGTGCATAACATCATCTTTTAGTTCTTATATTTTAAGCTTCCTCATATCTTTAATGCTAATTTCCTCATTGATATTTCAATATTTCACAGAAAAAAGTATGTTATGCAATTTATCAATAGATAAATATTATTTATCTTTTAATATAGATACCTAATGATCAAACCTATTATAAAATTTTCTCATCCTTTTTAACAGTTTTTAGTCTTCCATAATATATTTTAATCCACTAATATTGGTGAAAAAAATTCACTATGGAGAAGAAATCATAAATAGTATCTTCCTCTATTATCCTAATATCTTCAAATTTTCTTAACCATATCTCAATATTTACTTCTTATACTTTTACATTTACATTTAAGGTTTTTTAAATTTTGTCTCAGGTCTCCTTTACAGTTAAAACGCCCATCACATTTATATAAAACATTCTTAAAAAGAATATAATATTTTCATTCCATGTTTTCCATTTACCTTAAGATTGATTTTTTTGTAAGAGACATATAAGAATGTTTCTCTCTTGGTGTAAATCCTACAGTAGCTACAAAAATTACCTCTAGGACAAGAAACTAAAGATAGGGTATCATTTTATTTTTTCATCCATGATAAATTTTTCTATCTAAGGTTGGAATAACTTATGGTTGACTATTTTGATATTGTCTATGAAAAATAAATAAAGATATTATAAAGTGAACCTAATTTTATTTAATAAAAATTAAATTTCACAAAAATATATGAACCTATGAGAACTGGGGGTTGAATCAACGATGATCTTTTATAATCTCCTTTCTCCAGAAATTAAACTCTGTAAATTTTTGATGTTTTGATCTTCTTGACTTTATAACTCAAACTCGCCTGCATGAAATGACAAAGGTAAGAAAGTAAAGGCACACATGTTTCTACAAGGTTTGGTTCCATTATGGGTACTTAATCCTTGTTGTGTCCAATTATAATCTTGATCCATAGATATCCACTAAATAACAAAAGTGAATACAAATGAGCTAACTCCCTTAAATATTATTCTATCTCCCAACATGAAAAATTATTGGTTCCCACAAGTTACAAAAAAAATTTCTTCTTATAAGAAAAAATAATATTAGAGATATGATTTCTACTCACAATTTAATCTATATAGAATTAAATTCTATATAACATAATTTACAATAAGATATAATATTATCCTATCGACTCTCCAATCTTCCAGAATTGGGAACTTTCTTCTCAACACAAAACCTCTATAACTTCAATGCTTTTTTGAACCTTATTAATCTTCAAAAAATATGAATAAATAGTCCTCAATAAATTCCCTCAAAATTCTCACAAAATATAGAGTATTTTGTCAAATGATCTTTCTTCTTATGTACCCATACCTTTCTCTAAAATTTTAGATATTCATGGTATTTGATCTCTAAAATTTTTTACTTCTTCATTTTAGAATGATTGAATTAAAAGGATATTTTTATATTGGAGTCAATATTTCCATAAATTATGGGTCCAAAGATTCTCAAAGGATCCTAAGATCTATAAAAAATATAATTTATTTTACTTTATGAAATATTACTTTCATTTTACCACGTTGAATCATTACAACATGCATTTTTTAGTGTTATAACCACCTTGGGTAATATACTCACATTAATTCTATGATTCATGTGTTTTTTACTTCATATTTGATTAAACTCAAATATATAGGTTATCTTCATGCATGCATGCATCAACTTGACTTTCCACTTTAACTTTTGATCACCATATTGTTCCACTACACAATACTTATATAATATAGAGTTCTTAATCTTAAAACAACCACTAGTATCTATATTGTTATTCACATGGGATACATCTATTACACTTAAATTTTCATTTGAGAAATAGATTTGGAATAAAATTTCCCTTAATTTTAGACTTCATCTTCCTTAAAATCATTTTCTACATCATTTGATGATTATAATCTTCATATTATACCTTTATCTATTTTTAAAGGGTTTTATGATTTAAAAAATATTAATGAAAGGGAAAGGGTTCGATGAATTTTAAAAACTAGGTCTGGGAAGATTTGAACCCCATTCACACTTCTCAATTTTCCTAGGAAGCATGATCCCTGGATATGCTTCTATGGTGTGATAGAGGAACCATGAACCCCATTCACACTTCTTTCAATATTTTTACAAAGGAGTTGTGAATGAGGTCCAAAACTCCTCCCAATCAAAAACTATAAATAGAAGTGATTCTACCTCCATTTTCTATTATTCCCATCAGTATTTTTTGTGAAGCTCTATTGGATTTATTTCTCAACATATATTATAGCTTTTAAGAAGGTAAATTTATTTAAAAAAAATTGATTGTCTAATAGTTTTTTATGATTTATTTATTTAATATGTAAGGATGTGTGAATGTATGGATGTTTGAATGTATAAATTATTTTTATTTATGTTATTTAATTTCGGTATGAATTATTGTTTTTTGTATGATTTAATTTAAATTTAATTATTTAAGAAATTTAGAAATGGTGTTTACATTTATTTAAATTTTATGTATAAAAAATAATTTATATTTAGGGAAATATTATTGTTTAAAAATGTATATATTTATAATTTAAATAGTAAATAATCAGATTTTAATATATTTATATTTATATATTATAATATATTATATTCAATATAACATCAATTTAAATAATTATATTCAATACACATAGTTAAATAAAGTAATCCTACCTACATATTTTATCAAAAATATATTATGAATTATTTATAAAAAATACTAGTCATATTATGTATCATATTTAAAGGTATTTAAATATATAATATATTATTTGATATATATATATATATATAATTATATTAATTTATATAAATAAATTTAATAAAATATATTGTTAATTATATTTGCAGTAGTTAAGTATAAAATTATAATATGTTTATTTCAGAAACTGTACATTTTTAAAAAATATATATTTATATTTTAAAATATTAATAAATAAATTTGAATATATTATAGTGTGTATATATATGATATATTATTTTAATATAATATTTTAAAATGTATAAATTTGTAATTTAAATTGTGAATAATTATATGTGAATATATTTATATGTATATACTATTATAAATTATTGTATATTATATCTAAAGTAAAATAAATTTAAATTATAAAATTTGATACACATAGGAAAATAAATTGAATGTACTTATAGATATATATATACAAACATTTAATTGTTTAAATTTTGTAAAGTTCATTTACTTCAAAAATTGTATATATACTTATCCAATTTTATTATATTGAAAGTAACATATGTTTAAAATATTTTAAAGGTTATATAAGTGTAAATTATATTAATTTTGTTAATTAAATTTAAAAAAAATTATTTTTAATAATAATTTTAGTAGTTAGGTATATATATATATATATGTTATATTATATGAATATAATATTTGAAAATGTATATTAGGAATTTATTTAAAAGACGTCATTAAATACTAAATATATATATATATATATTGATATTTAAAAGAAGGTAATATAAATATATGGATATATATTTATTTATTATTTATTAGATATAGTTATTGGTAATGTTATAATATTGAAAACATAATAAGTATACCAAAAAACATGTTAAGAGTATTGTGTGATAACTGATCACGAGATGACCGAGCAATGTATCATTGATATTGTATGCCTTTTTTGTATGCGATTATATAATTTATAATAATTTCATTTTGTTTTTCTCATTTATGACCTCTGTTCCACCCATATCTAATTTTCTAATGACATAAATGTCCATGTAAAAATGTTATGTATCCCAAACCCCTAGTTCGCCTCACTTTCATGTGAGTAACATTGTAATAAAAGGGTGTTCAACAAGAGGTGTCTCTATTTGAAGCTGGATTTTTACATCATGACTAAAAGGTGACTGATGTTTTCTGAAATATAAGATAATAGAGGCTCTAAGATTACCCCATAGGTTTTGGTTGGTTTATCAAATAATGATAAACCAATCCAAAGAAACGTCTTAAGATCAACTCACAATTAGTTAATCATAACAAATTTAAACTTGTTCACTATTTTATGATGTAATATAAATATTTATATACTTTTTTTATTAAATTTACATTCTAGATAATCATGTCAGTTGTTTTGACCTGAATACATATTTCACCCAGAATAAATTGGTTTGATTAGGACTGGGAATTATATCTTTCTTATCTTATACAGGAGGTTCCACAGGTATGTGTTTCAAGTTGGGTTCACCATTTTTGTTTCGACCTGAGGCGATTCATGCTCGAGGTGCATATTTCTCTTAGACACAAGGTACTATTTCCTTGGATGGTCTCCAATAGGTTTAATTGTGGAGCTAAAAACACCAAACAACTCTCATATCCATGATTAACAGATCTAATTTCTAAAGGCAGATGCTTGTTGGATGATTTGACCAACGACACTTTGAGAACTCACATTGGTTGAGAGGATGGGAACTAAGGATCATATAACCTTTTTAGGGGAACTATTTCCCATTCTGATACTCTCTTATATATTTAACTCATGTTTATATGTTCGTGAATCCTTGGTTCATTCCCAAGCGTGTATTTATGGGGTATCCCTTGGGTAGAAAGATCATTCAGAGGTATGCATGGGTCCTGAATCATCTATATGTATCATAGGTTCTCCATCAATTAAGGTAATTTTATGTACCTAGAGTTTCTCATTTTTGTTATCCTTTCATGGATAGATTAGATATGATTTGGATGTCCTATAAGAGAAGGTGAGTTTTTGAGTCATATAGGATGGTTCTCTAGAGTTTATCATCATCCAGGGGGGACGGTAGCTATTTAATGTTGGGATAAAAACAATGAGATGGTATTTCTATGTATCCTCATGAGTGGAATAGAAACCCATGTTGTTAAGTGTCACTTTACTGGACACATCACCTTTTATGTTTATATGATAAGGACCCATTCATGTAGTTTAACTTCATGTAGTAAGGACACATAGGAGAAATGTTGTCTGGTCAAAGATGGTGTGGGACTTTTTTTGAAGCTTCCCGAGGTAACTAGAAGAGATATGGTCTCCTGTGTGGAAATTTCCCTACCATGGATATGGCCCGGAGAACATTAGTGTGATTTGGGTGTTGGGTTTGGACCTCAGGAAGGCTTCATATGTATCCCTGTTAGTTGGGGATCAAAGATCACGTAGTCTAGAAGCCCATGTAGTTTAATTTCACGCAATGATTACAGAGTGAACTAATGTGATAATGATATGTAAATCATTGGTCTTGAACCTCATATAGTTTTCCTAAGTATCCCAGTTAGTTTGGAATCAAATTCCACATAGTTATGCAAAGGTTGAGGATTATTCATGGAAGCTGCCCATTCATGGTGGCCTGATTGGGGCTTATATGTAGGTTGAAGGACCACTTGGATATGGTTAGTACTCACATCTGTGAAGAAGGGAAATTTTAGGGGACATGATATGATTGGGACATATGTTTTGAAGTGTCACATTTAGATTGAATTTGGAACTTATACCATAGAGGATTCCCATTTGGAAGGGGCGTGATATCTCATTTCATGGATGAGGTGATATTGAGATTGGGCCTTGAGAAGGCTTCCTACGTATCCTAGTAATGGTGGGAATTAGAGTTATAATATTTCATTTTTGGGGAATTATGTCGACACCATGACTGCCAATAATCTATAAGACCATGTGAGTCACGCCCGGGGTGATAAAAAAGAAAGGGGTAGATCCAACAAACCACACACTCTACTTTCTCCACTGGGGGGAAATGAGGAGGAAGAGGGTGGAAGAGGCTAGGGTAATGGAGAAAAGAGGGGGAAGAGAACCACCTCCTATAAGAAAGGCTAGGACCCTACATCAATAAGAGTTCCCTTTTGGTTCCCAAGAATGGGGAGAATCATCTCATCAAAAGTAAATGAAAGCATGATCTCTATTATTTATCACTAAACCTTTTCAAATGGAAAAGACAATGTTCACCCTTAATCTTGAGAATGGGGAGGTACAAGTGAATATCCTGAGGTCAAAAGCTAGGTTACCATGGGAATGTAAACTTAGGGATACTCTAGGGGTCCATTCATTTTTGGGGATTACCCAAATGTCCCCACTTACCATGGGTATGTAAACTCAAAAGGTTGTGTTGAAGGGGCCAAAGGTTGTATCACATGAGTCCAATGGTTTCGTGATAGTCTTTGGCCAAATTCCAAAAGACTAGCTAGTGCAGGGGATATGGATGATGTGACTGGAATGGAAGGAAATGATTGGATCATGAGGATACCCTATTCCATTAACCATTTTCTTATGTGGGATAGGGTTTATCATCCATAAATTATTTATATGTGGATGAGGGGGTCTTCCATGTATTGTGATGGTATGAGGGATTGGGTTCATTCCGTGTATAATTTTTCTACGCAGAGCCAGGTTCCATCTATGTAGCGTTTTGCTACACGATTCTGAGCTCCATCCACATTCGGTGACACTACATTGGGTTGGGATCCATATGCATATTGATTCTCTATATGGTTTAGGGTTCCACCCATGTATTGTTCTGTCACACGGGGAACTGATTTGAAGAAGGGGAACTAGTTTTGTTCTTCACGAGGAATTCATCTGTGAGGGATTTTTGGTTCATGGTCTGCCAATTATTATTATATTTTCTTCTTTTGTGGTATGTGGTGGGTTATACCTGAAGGGAATCATCATAATGGTCAATATTTTTTAGTATATTATCCTTCCATTCCTTCATCTATTGAGCACCTAAAAATTCCTCTCCTCCATAAATTTGGTCCCCTTTCATGGCTCCCATTAGGGTTCTTTTATGGAGCGGGGAGAAAAGGATCACTAGGTTGCATGCCACATTTTTTAGAATCCCATGAGAAAACAACCTACCTGTATATGACTTGGTAAGTTGGGTTTTCATACATGGTGGAGAAAATCACGGCCTCACTCCTATGAATGACTATGTTTCATTCATGAGAGATCGTTGGAAAAGCCTCACCCGCAAACTGTTTAGTTCTCGGGGGGGCTGTATGCGGGGGTGGAATTATCTCCATCTATTCCATGAATGAATTTTTTCATTCATGAGGGGTTTCTCCCTCATAATAATTCCACGAACCATTTTTTTCGTGATTTCTTCGCAGGGTCGTGGACCACCATGAGGAGTGACGGTTCACGAAGGTCTTATGGTCCATGGTGCCTGATTTTCCTATTCCAAATTTGGCTTCTTTGACCAAATTGTTTGATACTTCCATCAAATTATTTTCATTAATTTTTCAAATATATGGGTGTATTTTTCTTTCCCTTTTCAAATTTTTCATGACCTAATAAATTCCCCCATTATAATGGATTTTTATTGGGAAGAAGAGGAGGATATTCTGATATTGAGAGCGGTCCTCACTTGAACTGGTTTGTGATATAAAGTTGGACCCATAGGGGGGCCCATTCCTATATAAAGGGGTACTAGGTCATTTTTATTTTACCAATTTTCTTAGATGACCTAGAACTCTTATGATTCCCTTAGCCATCTTGCCTCTAAAAACCATCTCCTTTGTGGATGTCATCTTCCCACAAACTAATCCTTTCATTCTGTGAATGGAATATATTCGACTGTGAATGGTGAATTCAGGTTTCCATGTAGCATGGATTTTTATGTGGTATTCTCATGGTTCACCTATTCCATGAACTATTACTTTGTTGGCCAATGCTTCAGAAGCCAACTCTTTGCAAGATTGTGAAAATTATTGGTTCTCAGACGGTTCTTTCCATAGACCACTATTAAATGGGGATTTTCAGACTGGTTTTAATCCTTTTCCAATTTTTTACAGTCAATCCTCTTGATAACCCACTGTAGAAAAAAATGGAACTTCCTTTTACCTCAATGAGTGTGAGGAAAAGTAAGGCGGCTATGGTCGAGAATGTTGAAGTCGATCTCTAGTATTTCGCTACTCCTCAAGAGAGTACTCTAAAGGATTGTCTCTCATTGGAGTTCATAGCCTAACCATTATCTAATAGCTCTCCACTTTACCACTTTGGTCTCTAGGATGATGCTCCCTTACCATCAGTTGACTAAAGTAGTTTCACTATTCATCTCATAATATCTCGAGGATATGATTGGGAGAATAATTATGCCACAGGAAAAATCACTACTGTTTTTAGCCAAGATGACATATTTTTTATGAATGCATCTATGTGGACACATAGAAATAGATTCCACCATAATGTATCCTCATAATCAGAAATCCAAGATTACCCCTAAGTTGTGAACCTTTTACAAGGAAATTCCAATAGAGGGTGGAGCTCCAAATGGGACCTATGGTCTGGAGGGTGCTTTTTTAATGAATGGAATTTAAAATTCTAGGTTCATAAGAATTTATTTGAGGCCTATCCACATATTGAAGCTTTCAACCTATACCAATAAGTATGGGTATCTCAATTCACCATTTATTCAGTGGGTGAAATACTACCTGAGATGCTCAGCCACTGGTGTTCAAGCACCAACACCTTTCACATTTCCTATAGTGAAAAGGAGGTTAATTTATGGGATATCTGCCAAATATGTTGATTCCCTCCATGGAAATATGTATGATTAATTTCTACTAGTGGCCAATACCTGGGAAAAAACTGAGCAAGTATCTCCACTATAAAGGAATTTATTGGTCATGGCAGAGGGTTTACATGGTCAAACCCTCCATGCTTTCTCATTTTTTTCATTTAATGATTGGATAAGACTATTCTTGTAGGTAAATGGTCCAAGTAAAATATTTCTTCATAGGAAAACACATCCAAATAAACAGTCATGGAAAATTCCTAGCTCGTACTACACTACCCTCATGGCGAGTTGATTCACCACCTAGGGTTATGAGATTTATACAGACTTATCTCTTGAACATAGATTGGTAGGTTTATTTTTCATGTCCTTAAGTGGGTGAATCTTACCTTCCCATGATTTTTATGAAGGTGTCCAAGTTTTCACTTTAATGATGTAAACCTCATTGGTAGAGGGGAAACCCATTAATTTAGCCATCCACAAACTTGTCCGAATTTATGAGTTATTGGGGAAGATATAAGAAGGGAGGCCTTCACATTGTCTCAGTAGGCTATTTCAATTATTGTATGGTTGGATTATAGTGCATTCCATTTATATGAGTATAATCATACTGCAAAAATTCCTCATTCTGATTTTCATCCATCGCAACTCAACATTGTCGTTTTCCCCCCAAATATTTAAGTGTCATCAGCATAATCAGGTTATTGAGTGATCTTTCAAAAAAAATTGTTCTTTGCCATGTTCCCCATGGATTATAAGTATATGATGCTTGTAGTTATTTAGAATCATGTTCCTACATCCTTTCACTTCAGGATAGAATTTTGACCACTCATGTAGATAGGATGCCCATCTGTGAACCCTATTCCCCTTATAGGTTCGCTAGACAATTCAGATGTCTTCAACAGGTCACACTCCCCCCCAATTACCCTAGTAAATAAGGCATCTCATCTGGTAATCCTTCCCTAAATATTGTTGATGATGATGTGGGAGGACTCCAGTGTGCAATTTTTTATTCCTCCCACAGAAGCCTCTATTAACTTATCACTATCGTATGATGAAAAATGGGTGGCCTACTATTCTGATTGAACACTAGACAGACCCTTTATATGGGTTATAAGGACCTTTACTATTTATGGTCCCACTAAAACCATTCCAACTACGCCATCTCCCTCTATTCCTACTGAAAGAAGGCACTCTATCCTTCATCAAATGCGTTCACAGGGGAATTCCTCTATGCAACATATATCAGTAGAGAGAGGTTCAGACCCCCATACCCCTGGGTGATATGGTCTATGGTCCTACTAAAGATGGCTCAAGTTGGGCATCATTGTGTATTCCTGATGTTCCGGTTAACCCCCTGGCATAGTTCTAGATATCGAAACAAGTACATAATGGGAAGGTTCCCCTTCTTGGGTAATCCAACTGGGGAAAATTCTATCTACCATGACATTGTTCCTTGGATACATTCCCATTATGAAAGAGGAGTAAATATAGGGTTACAATTCCATCAAGAAACATTGAATCATGTGGAAAAGAGAATGGATTCAAATTTGTACCATTTCTACCGAAATGCCTCTTCCAGAACATGTTGATGAGGTTAACACCCTTTAAAAGATATTTTCTAACTAGGTTTCAAGTGTCTTTGATTACAGACACCTGCACCATCTCACATACCAAATTTCTATATCTCAAGAGGATATAGCTTCTCAAGAAGTTAACCTAGCTCGGTTCAATGCTTAGAACCACTAAAAAGGCCTTTTAGGACATCATCGAAGAGTTGTACCACTTAACAGCTGAGGAGGAAAATGCTCATGGCCAAGTGATTTCCCAAATATAAGAGTTGAGGGAGTTTGAGACCGGTGTGGCCAATATAAAGAAACAAATAACATTAAAAAGTGAAAATATTGATTCTATTAAATAGAAATGGGGGGATCTCAGATCCATTATGAAACAAATACATCTAGCGGTCGAAGTTGAAGCTGCACAAGGGGCCTCTTTAGAACAAGATCTTGATATCCCCTATCGTAAAGTCATCCATATAATGGAAAGAGATAATTGGGATTCATTTTAATCCTTTGGTTTATATCATACTATTATTTCCTTTTTTTACATTAGCAAGAGACTCTAGATTGTGGATGTTCCTTCATTTTCCCTAAATGATATGAAAATGTTTTTTTTCTCTTCAGTTATTTTCCCTCATATTTTCCTGCAATGTGAATCAATTATGATTAACTACATTCTAAATTATAATATCAATCGGATTTCAATTTGATTCATAATCCTGGATAATTAAATTGAAATAATCAAAGTTTCCTCCATCTTTTTTCCTAAGACAAGGGATTTAGTGAGCAAAACTTGACTATTTCTAGGGTCACATGAAAGTTCCTACAAGATTTATGTCTTGGGATAATAAAACCCTAATTTTCTTCTTAATAATTTCATAATGAGGGATTAATGGGTATAAATTTACTTTTACTTAGTCCTCCTTTTGTGGGTTTTTGACCTATAAATATTTGTTTCTCTTTTGAGTGTTTGATTGCTCAATATTTTTCCTAAACCATACAATGTGTAGGTTTAGTGAGCTAGTAATCGACTTTTTCTGGGGCTCCCTTTGTGGTTTTTCATCCTAGAGAATTTCATGTCTCTATTCATGGTTAGTTTTAAGTCTTAAAAACTAGACTATCACTATTGATGTTTTAGGGCGAACAATATTGACCATTGATGATATTTTAGGTCGAACAACTTTGACCCAAACTTATGGGGTGAGGGATCCAATTAGGGTTTATAGACTATGGATGCTCCAATAATTTTCAAACAAGGATGAGGGATTTTTCTCTACCCTGATTTTATTATTTTCGGGTAAGGGATATAAGGGGTCCATAGGGTGTATGGAATTTGGAAAATATTCCCATGAGGATGATTTTTACCTTTGGTTGACATGCCCTTTTTGTGGGCAACGTATGTAGTGCTCCCAAGGTATTGTGTGCATAGTCAAACAAAGGTGACTACAGAACACTAACCCTCCATTTCAGATGGCTAGGATATTTTATGGGAATTTGAAGGTGATTACCAGGTGTGAATCATAAAAGAAGTTATGTCTGAAAAGTGTGAGGGAATTTATATCCATTGTAATTGAGGAACCACTCATACATGAATTTCGCTTGTGTAATGGAGGGTTGAAGCATGGAGTATTTTAACGTTTTGAAAATAGGACATTTGAATCTTATAATTTAATGTAATATCACTCTAACATAAGGGATATACCATTAATCCTTTTTATCATAGTAGTCTGACTAGAAACGTTCTTTCATTTTCAGGCATGAATGGGGAGAAAAGATATAAACTATAATACACGGGGTTTCCGAAACTGGGCAATAAGATAGGATTTAATCGTCATAGGGGATCACAGAGGTAGTAGAATCCATGATTAAGAAATAATTTTCCTCTGGTTGACATGCCTTTTTGTGGGAAACATATCCAGAGCCACCAAGTAATTATGTGCATAGTCAAACAGAGGTTCCCTCAGGACATTGGCCTTCCAGTTCTTATGGTAAAGGATGATTATGGGGATTCAAACATTTCTTGATGTAGAGTATGGTTTGTGAGAATGAGATTTCATGAACATGGGAGAGTTAATTTCATGCTATAGTTTTCCATGAGTATATAGAGATGTTTTTCACCACACATGTGTGAGGAGATTCCCCGCGTAGGTCTAACACATACACGGGAAGGGGGAACAATTTTTCTTCTTAAATGGACCCAAGATATGAGATTCGAGTGTCACTATGAATCCTATGACAATAGTAATCAATCCAAACATAGTTCTTTTAATACCTTCTTATATGGATCTAATTCACAAAAATAAATGGGGAATTTCCATTTCTTATACCAGCTCACCATTAAGGCAGGGCTCATACTGGACATTCCTGTGCAGATTTATTTCATGCATAGGAATATGGGGGAAATATTCTTCAATATGTTTAGACCTAGGGTAATACATTAGGTGTCATATATCATGTAGTTTTAATTTCATTTGATTAGGACATTGATATAAAATCCCAAATTAACCAAAAGATTATTGGGTCTGGATGTCTTGACATGTCCAAGCCATGAGTCAGAAAGAAAATATAAACCATCATTATGAGGGATCTTATATATAGAGAAATTATATGGGGCTTGGAATCCATTGGGCATATGTAATTATTAAAGCCTCTCCTAAGGATGAATTTTCCTTTGTCTTATAGGCACTTTTTTGTGTGAAACATTTACAGAGCCACTGGGGAATTGTGTTCATTTTTAAAAAAATATTTCCATAAGACATTGTCCATCCATTTCTGATGGTCAGGGAGGTTTATGAAGATCCAAAATTAATTGAAGCACTGAGCTTGATGGATGGAAGGGATGTGTTTTGACACATTATAAACATTCATTCTGTAGTTATCCAGGGAGTTAGAAGCTCCTCTATCTAGATCTTATTCATATGTTGGGTGAAGCATTTTGACCCTGTTGTTGGACTTGGCCCTAGTTTTGAAGATTTCGGAACCTTAGGATTGGCCTCTTTGCATAGGTTTGGTCCCTAAAAAATTAGTTGGGACAATTTTAGTTTTATTCACTTTCCTTAGAGATGTGGGACCTGTGATCTATCATCCAAACATTACTACGTATCCTGTGTGTTTAAAAATGAAGCCAAACATAGTTCATAGAATTTTACTACCTACATAGTCTTGGTATGTATGCAAGGATAGGGGAATATTTGTAACATTTATTTGTTCATTGAAGGTGTCTTTGTCTAGGATTTACCATTCAATAATTCTTATGTGTATTTTATATTTCTGAGTCAATCCATGTATAATTCTTTGGGTACCATGTAATTTAACATTTATTTTTTTTATTGAAGGTATCTTTGAGTGATGTTCAATTGTCATAAAAAGGTACGGAAATGGTTTTATCCACCACTTATGGATGATGTAATCACAGAAATGAGAATTTTAGACTCAGGTTAATGTTTTTTAGTTTAACGTCATACAACAAAGACATTTTATCATGTAGTTTAATGTCATACGATTAGGACAATCCCTATATAGTATAGTGTTGTGTGTAAAGGAAGTAGATTCCATGCAGCTTATTATCAAGCGGTTAGGACATTGATGATCTGAGGTGAAATGGGGAAATTGTATTATTCATGATATGGCCCCACGAGTGGATCATATTTAGGAGTTCCCTATTTTAACATAAACATGGGACATTTTCTTGCACTTCGTGGCCGGGTCCGGGTCGTAAGATCTGGAAATAAATATTTATCCTACTGGGGTAGAAACCAATATAAATGTAGTTCTTTTATGAAATCCCTCACATAGTTTTAATCTATACATGGAGGTGGGGGAGTTTTCACATCTAGGTGGATGAACCAAGATGAAGGTACGGGAATCCATACATATTCTATGCAGACATGAATCAGGACATAAGTAGTTATAGATGAACCATGCAGTTTAACATCATGTGTAAAGTTTTTTTGTGACTCGACGTGAATGAGGATGGATGTTATGGATCCCTAAAATTTTATGTCTTTCAGTGATGACTTTGGCCATTCAGTTTAATATCTTGTGGTAAGTAAATTGGTTAAACAGTTTAACATCATGTTGTAGGGATGAATTTTCATAGAAACCATGAGAAAATATAGTCTAATAGGGATAGGATATTCTGGAATACCCCAAAGGATAGGTAGGGAAAAAGTGTAAACCCTAACTCACGGATATTTTGTATTATAAGAAATTATATGGCTCTTGGAATCCACTGGGCATACAGGTGTAGGAAAAGTCCCTCCTGAGAATGAATTTTCCTTTTCCATACATATGTTTTTTGGGTAAAACATATACAGATCGATGGGGATTTGTGTGCATAGTCAAACAAAGGTGTCTGCAGTACATTGCCCGTCCATTTCCAATGGCTGGGAATGTTTGTGAAGATCCTAAATTTCTTTGGGTATGGAGTTTTATGCATTGAAAGGGGGTATTTGGGTATGCTGAAAATGATGTAGCTACGATTGGCTTTGGAATATGGAATTCCCTATATATATCTGACTTATATGTGGGGGCATGATCTTTTTCAGAAACCCTTATTGTAAAAATCATGGTTTTGACTCTCCCGTATAAACTTTCATTTATGTGAAGGAGACTGGGGGAATTTTTATTTTCCCTTTTTCCATGGTTGGGCCCGAGATATGAGATTCAGGTGTCACTATGTATCCTATGTCAACAAGAATAATACCACACATTGTTCTAGAAATTGGTTTCCCTTCATAGGATTGGTCCTTACACAAGGAAAGGGGGATTTCTATGTTTTTTATGGCGGTTAGACCAGGACATGGAATCCAGGTGTTAGTACATATCTTTAAAGGGTAGTAATCAATACACACATAGTTCTATAGGTACTGTGTAGTTTTAAGTCTTGTGGTATGGAAGTGGGTTTCTCAATTTAGAGGGGAGGACCCTGTCATTTCTTTTAAGGTCATTCCACTAGGATCATATCCACCCCTCTACAAATTATTATTTCTTGAGAATGTGGGGAATTCTCTAATAAACCTCTAATCCCATGTTATCCATACTCTATGTGAGAAACATGGGGTAGCAGACTTGTATCTAGCCACATTAGGGTAACATAACGAAGAGTAGGGGAATTTTAATCTTTGGTCCTTTATTGAAGATGGGCCAAAATTATAAGATACAGGTTCTATTAAATATTCTCATTGGGATGAGAATAAAAAATAGTTCTATGAACCCCCCCCCCCCCCCCCATGCTAGTTCAACCCATAAATGAGGGAAATTTTTCATTGGAATAGAATCTATACCTAGATGACGGATCTAACCGTCACTATGTATCCTGCGAGGGTAGGAATCAATCCACACGTAGTTCAAGAAATGGGTCTCCATACATAGGATGGTTCCTCACATAGGGAGGAGAATTTTGGTTTTTTTGATTGGATTCTAGGCCAGGAAGAAGGATCCAAACATCACTACATATCCTGTGAGGTTAGGAATCATGCCACACGTAGTTTTGGAAGAAAGAGAGTTCCCATGTGGCTCTGGCTCTCACATATTAACATATGAATTTTGTCTTTCTCTCGCATGGATCTAACTCATGTGCGATGAGTCATTTATTGGGATGAAATGATCACCATTCAGTTTTTTATCATAGTGGGCCAATAGTATCCCTACCTTTGAATTTGAATGGAGAGCTTGGATCCTGATTTATGTGCTTCACAAGCTCTGTCATGCACTTCTTTCATTATAGAATATGTCTATTCTCCATCAATGCTTCTGATAAGGATCTCGTCAAGGACTCACTTGTAAATAACCTTTTTTGGATAGTTCCATCATATAGGGTGAATTTGATTACACGTCTTTAGATTTTCTCCATTTCAACTCAATCTAGTGGGAGTTCTACCTTTTGAATGTAATTCATAATGGGAGTTATCCAGCCGATGGTAGGACCATACAACTCAGTGATGGGATTAATCTCGTTGATTTTTTCTATTTTTGTGTGGATGAATTGTAATACCATATGATGAAGGGAAATGATGATGATATTATCATCCTAATCTAGAACAACCAGAAATGTTGCTGCAATTTTTAATGCATTGGATTTCACATTTTGTGAACGAGGGACATGAGTTAATGTGGGTTCCAAGGGAAAGTCCACCATTAACCCTCCTACATGGTAAAACAAGGTAATTATATCGTCTTTCTTGATGTAATAATCACTTTTGGAATTATTCCTGGACAATTCCGAGTGACCTTTTATCTTCAAATGTTCTACTTGTGCTTCAAGTGTGAGATCTAGGCCTGTAATGAGATCCTGACACTTTGCTTCATTGTTTTTGCACCCCTATAATGGTAGGAAGTAGTAAGGGAAGAATTCCTTTTCTATAGATATGATCATGAATCCCAACCCTACTTTATTGAGCTTGGGTTCTTCCATCCTTTTCTCTATCGGACTATTGGATGCACTGTTAAAATGCATATCCTATGTTTGGGATTCCTCTTGCATAGAGAAAACCTTTTAATTGGGTAGTTCAGCATCTAATGGATTCATTTATGTCTTGGGGTATTCTTCCAAGAAATTTTCTAAAGCTTGTCCTTTGAAGGCTTTATGAGGTATGAACTATATATCAAATTGATATAGGATGACTACCCACTATGATTGGCATCCTGTCATACATTATCTACTTAGAGGTCTACAATCCAAATAGTTCATATGGCCATTCAAAATTCCAATTCACTGATTAATGAGCATTGTAACACCTCGGTTAGGGAGTTCATGATACTCATAAGATTAAAGGTTGCAGGTTACAATCCTGAACCAAGGGGCATGATGCAGGTGATATAGAATGCCCCCTTCAATGGATGGTTAAAATGCAGCACGGATGGATCCTCTAAGGGAAATCCCGGACCTTCAGGCTATGGGGTAATTTTCATGAATCATCATGGGGAGGTTGTGGAATGCAATTATGGTCCATGTTGTCACACTACTTCTTTGGAATCTGAAATGATGACACTCATCAGTGCAGTGTGTATCACTTGCCAACGACATTGGAACAACATTTGGTTCGAGTGTGACTCGTCCACGGTGGTTCATGCAATTAGGATGGGTTAGACAAGATTCGCATGGAAGATGGAAAGTAAGTGGATAAATTACATTGAAAAAATATCTTCTCTAAACTACTTTATCACGCACACCATCCGGGAGGAAAATTACATTTCATATGACCTTTCAAAAAAATGGGTGTTGGAAGAGAGGAGCATCCACACCAACACTATTCCTAATGATATGGTCCCTCTTCTTACTAGGGAAAAATGTAAAATTCCTTATTTATGTCTTGTGTAATGCTTTATCTTTATCAATTTAATATCCTCGGTGCTCATTTTTCTCAAAAAAAATCAACCATGGTTTGAATGAGATAATAAAGGATCATTTTTCTACTAGAATCATTTTTTTATGTGAGGAACAAGCCCATGGATCGCTCCAAGGCTATCAAATATGGAATAAGTTTTCTTCCTTCGATATGTGGCATTAACACTGGTAGGCATAAAAGATATTTCTTGAGATTGTCGAATTATTTCTGAAAATTAGTAGTCCACTGATACGAAACCCCTTTTTCTATAAACCAAGTGAAAGGAAAACATTTTCCTATAAGTTTGTCTATGAAGTGATGAATATAGGCTAGATTTCCTTGAAGTCCTCTCAACTCTTTGATGTTTCGAGGAGGTGACATGCCAAGAATATCCTTTATCTTCTTAGGATCGACTTCTATGAAACAATGACATATGAAGAAGTTGAGGAATACCCATGAGGTAATTATAAAATCACATTTCAAGGGGTTCATCTTCAAACTGTGTTGTCATAGTTTATTGAAGATGGTTTTGAGATCCAATAGTTAGTCTGGATGCTATATTTATTTAACCAATAGGTCATCAACATAGAACTCAACAAACTTTCCCAAGAATGGAATTAATATTCGATGCATGGAACATTGATATGTGGCACCAACATTATTCAAACTAAAGGGAATTACTCTATAGACAACCCCACCAAAGGGATCCCCAAAAAAATGGATTATTTATCTTCCATGGTCATTTGGATTTGATTATAACATGAGTTTCCATCCATGAAAGAGTGATCCCCATATCCTGCAGTTTCATTGATCATAAATTCTATGATCGGGATTGGGAAGTCTTCTTTTAGGAAATGCCAATTGAGATCCTCGAAATAGATGAAGACTCTAATTTTCACATTATTATTTTTAATCAGGATTGTATTGGCCTTATAGATAGGATATTGGACCTCTCAAATAAATTTTTCTCTCACGATCTTGTCGAATTCAGCCTCTATCTTGGAAGCATGTGTTAGCCAAGTTCTTATGGCATATTACTTGTAGCCACGATGACCTTCTGGCAGGCCCAAGTTGTGAGTGGAAACCTCAGGATCAAGGCTTGGAATTTTTTTATAGTTCCAAGTGAAAAAAATTTGATTTTTCTTTAGTAAAGAGGTTTATACCTTCGATTATACAGAAGGAATGGCCACACTAATTAGAGTGGGTCATGAGTCTTCTCTGGTGCCTAGGTTGATTTAATTGAGCTCATTAATGGTGGTAGAGACACCATCTTCAAACACTGGAGGGGTATACCTGAGGTCTTCTTCGACGTCATCTTCCTCTTCTTTGTATTCCTCATCATCTTCTAATGGGGAAACAATTTTTGAGATGATCTCTCCATAAGGGCCTTCGGGCCACCGGTTTGGGCCTACGGGTCTCTAGGGCCTTTGGGTCATCAAAGGTCTTCGGAACTTAGGGCCTTCGGGCCACAAAGACCATGAAGTAGCCCAGTTCACACAGAGAAGGCCCCAGAAGAGGATCAGAGAAAAAATACTAGCAGTCACTAGAAGCAGAGCTATCGGATTAGAAGAATGAGAGGGTATGGAAACTGCCATCAGGACCAGGCATCGTGCATCTTTTTATGGGTAAATGCTAGTTGATTAGCAATGCAAGGTGGGGAGTTAGGTGATCGATAATGCAGAATCTAGGGGAGGGGTAGTTCCTGTGGGTTGGGCCTACAGGTCATGTATTGGGAATAGTATACCTCTGGGCCTTCAGGTCATGTATTGCAAGTCATGTCAGGCCTTATTCCTTGGGCTTACGAGTCATGTACGGGTTCCCCTTCATCCCTTAAAATGGGTATTATCTATAATAAAATAAAAAATAAGGCCTTAGGGCCATTTGGAAGATGATCTCTCCATAGTTGAGGGAAGATTCACACTTTTGGTGTTTGGGGGGGGGAGGTCGCCTCTTTTTTCTTGGCCATTGGCAGGGGCTTCTCCAGAAAAGATGCAGTGGGGGGGGAGAGTTTCCTTGACTTCTTCGTGTGATGATACACTTCCTTATACCTCAGTGGATGAATTAGGTATTATCTGGAGCTCCAATGACTATTTAGGGGCATTTTTACCCAAGAACTCACCATTATCATTGAATCCAATGGTCTTTTCAACACTATTGGGCTTGGTGGTCATGATTTAAATCAAGAAAACTTTTGAATATGCATCTAAATTTGGAATCATGTACTCAATTTGATTTATGGACAATATATATTCCTTTTCAAGCATCTTGATAGGGTTGGAAGGAACTACTTCCAAACCATTTGGGGTGGCGACCCAATCAATTCCATCAGCTGAGGTTTATTTCCCTTCATGACCATAGAAACCTACATCAATATAGTGTGACTCATAGGAATCAAATGGGGTCTTATCAGCATGAAATATCCCACTCTTTCCATTAATGAAATATTTTATGCACTGGTGGTATGATGAGGGAATCAATGCATGTTGATGCAGCCAGGGCCTCCCTAGTAGGACATATAAAGCCGTATTTTTTCAAACCACCAAAAATTATGAATTGGGTATGATATCATTGAACTGAGTTTTGATCTTGATTCATCCTAACATCTTCTCCTCGCATTTATCATATCCCAATAGAGTTTTGGTGATGTACATAAGATTATCTTCACTGCAGCCCATCCAAAAAAATTTCTATGTTGGGATGAGATTAACATTTGTTCCATTATCAATGAATAATTTTTGGACATGGAACCCATTTATTATAACGAAAACATATACGTGTATGACTTTTTATTTCCTAAATACATATTCATCTTGATCTAGGAAGGAGATAACTACATGGAATTCCATGGGATTGGACTCTTTCTGATAAACTTCAGTGGTATCCACTTCAACATAAAACTCTTGTAGAGATAGAAAAGTTTTTGTGGGTTCTTCCCTGAGATTTGATGACTGATTCAGAACACCTAGGATTGATAGAATTTCTGGTACTGATTCTAACTGCTTCAAGATATAATACTTCTAATCTAATTATTGATGCTTCCCAGTATTAGGATGAAATTTTACAGGTGACTTATGATATTTACCATTTGTTGATGATGGTTTGTCCCTTAATACCAGGGCTAGAGGATCTTTCTACCTTTATGGATTGGGATGATAAGGTCTACCCACATGTTGAGGGTGATTAGACACTTGATCTTATTCTAGTGGATATTCTAGGATAATTGGTCAAGAGTGTATTTTAGTGGGGTTAGGGAAATTATCTTCTCCTTATTGGGTCTATTAAAGGGTTCTTTGGCAGGTTTTTTCAATGTCGACATTTTGGGTTGGGTTGTGACCATAAGCCTGGTTTCTAACATGGCTGCACCTTCCATGATATCCTCGGCTTCTGTGGCCTCTTACACTAGCTCCCCGATTGAGTGCATGGAATTCAGGTTCGTAACCATATTCATCATCAGATAAGGGATCCATTAAGGGTATGGCATTAATGGATCCAAATATCAACTCCTCTTCTGATGATGACTCTGCCTCATCATCTTCTTGTGGTGGTGATGTTTGGTAAGGTGGTTCCCATGTCCTTAGATCTGATGGCATGAAAACTAAGAGGGTCAAAGACAACTTTGGCCTTGGTGCAGACTCGTCCTCCTGCACTTTCTTTTTTTATTTTCTTTTCAAACTTATTTTATGATGGTTGGCCTTTGGAAGATTGTGGGGATAATGATGTTAGTTTTGTTTCATGTGGAGCCACTGTGGTCACAGAAAATTGCTTCAACTACTCTAGGAGTATTCCATGAGCTCGATTGACCATTTTTTGAGATATCCAACTATCTAACTTCTTATCCTATTTTCTGACAAAAGCAATCCACTCTCCTCCTTCATCCGGGTTAGTGGTGGAAACATGTGAAACTTGTGTTAGTGGTGGTCCCATCTTGAATTTCCCAAAGTCTATAATTCTTTGTAGGAGGTCCTTGAATACAAATCACACCTGAATGTTGTGTCCCAATATCCAATGGAAGGAGTAGTGATCTAGATGGTCATCAATACCTACTTTATTATCCCTCTTTGGATATGGAAGCTAGATCTCGTTTGAATTCATAGAGGCTATGAAATAGTTATGGACTTGGTCATCTCAAAATGAGTAAGATTTATTCTTTCATTCCTCAAATTTATTTCAATTGGTTCCTCTTCACTCTTCTTGTCTAGATGTGAGAGTCTACTAAAGTCTAGGGGTCCTTACATGATTTGTTGAAGGCCTTGGAACTGTGGCTAGTGTAAGAGGTGGATTTAGTGTTATAGAGGTCACTTCAACTCTTCCCACTCTTTTTTCTTAAGCCTATGGGGCTTCTTGGGACTTGAAGTTAGTTCGTTGAAAGGAATATTATATTCTCTGGGAAATAGTTGAGAAATACCAAAATCCACTCGTGTGTTTTACCGGGATAAGTGGTGTTTTCAACTTATCATGGTGATTTTAAATGCACATAGATAGAATCTCATATTGGGGAAATAATTGGTTCAAAGAGTAGGTCATACCCTTCCATCTGGAAATGAAGTCAGATACCCATTCATTTTCTCATTGTTTGTAGTTCATGAGATCATTTACAATTGTGTTTGGAGACATAGAGGTGAACTGGAATAAGAACTTTTCTCGAAGATCCTCCCATCCTATGATCGATTGAGCTGGAAAACTAGTGTACCATACGAATGTAAAACCCTACAACATTCATACAAAGCATATGAGATTTAATGAATATTGTTGTTCCGGGGTTCCCATCATGGGATCATAGTAGGATTAATAGTGAATCAGATTTTTCTCTAGATCTCTTAAGCCATTAAACATGGGGAATACAAGTTTCCCAAAATTTGGTAGTAATGGGACATTTCATACCCATTTAGGATACGGTTTTCATTCCAATTGTATCAGATCACGCATCCCTTCCATGGATTCCAATTTAGATATCAATTACTTGATGGTATTCATAATTCCATGATGCACGTATTACTGGATAAGAGAATAGGGTGGTGTAGTAGGGGAAATTTTGGTAGTTCCAGTGATACTGTTACTTGAGGTTGATACCTAACCAGGGGTATTATTTGGGAATTATCCTAGATCTACTCTGGTGTCTTATTTAATGGAGGGAAATCATGATATTCCTTCAAAATTGGATTAAGGTAAACTGATGGTCTCGATGTTCCCTTGGATGAGCATTAAGACGTTGTTTCATTTGTTGGGATGAGCCTGTGAGGCAGGGGTACCCCTGCTAGAAGGGTAAGTTGATGTTCTACCTGAGAAACATACCTTAAAGGAAAACTTTCTTGGAGTAAATAAGCATTGATTCACCTTAACTCCTTCATCTCTTCCTACTATTGGGAAAATATCTCTTCGAGAGTGAGAGTATCTTTTTCATTTGGAGGAATATTTGGGTCATATATGACATTTCTCTTATTAGTCTGATAATTAGGGATCTATTATGGGGTTAATTAGGGGTTTTTTAAGGGATAACCCATGTTTAGGGCGGCCCTCTAATTATGAGTGTGCACACCGTTAGGCTCAGTCCAAATCGGGTTCTGGGAAGAACTGTCCTCCCCATATTTTTCTTCATTTTCATCATCTTTGGTGTGGTCTATAGGTCTTAAATCTATGACATTCACTGATGCATAATGCATCATGGGTTTCGTACCAGGCATCGAATGGTAGGAGGACTCTTTGTGTGCTTTGATGGATTTTCTCCTTCTATTTAGGGATACTTTTTGAGTTTCTTGATGATGGTTAACTCAAAGGTAACACTTATATGACTCTCATGTATTCCTTCCCCATGGGGGAATTTAATTATGAGATGGGAAAGAATTGGTGACCATTATCTACTATTCTCTTCGTGCGGGAAAAGACTGACATCCATTGGGTAGGTGGTTAAGGTAAAAATGCCCCTAACCCTATAGGCTGGGGTTGATTCGGTTCTCTTGTTGATGTTCCTCAGCCTAGATTTGGTGGTCTTATAGGGGAATTTTGTGATAAAAATACACCCATCCCTGCATGTTGGGGTTGGTCCTGTACTGTGGCTTATGCTGTTATTGTCGATTTCTTGATTTCACGCATTCCCACATTATTGTCAGGTGGATATGGTGTTAGATCTACACATGATTTGTTTCATTTTTAGGACATCATAATTTCTTGTTGATTGGACTCCTGTAAATGAGAGACCTACTGAATATTATTGGTTTCCTGGTTTAGGATCGTTTTAAGGGATCTCTCTTGTTGGTCCTGATGGTTTTCAGACTTACTTAAGGATGACACTTATTGAGCATGCCATATTCCTTGAGCAGTAATTTCATTTGATTTACACCTTGGGATAATCACATTATAGTATTTCATTTCCACTGGGTTCTATTGGATGGGATGTGGGGTAAATTGAATGGAACCATTCTCTTCCCACCCCCGGATATGAACACCAGACGGGGCATTTCTGATGAGGCAACACATTTTTTACAGCACATGGAGGTATATTAATTCCAAATATTTTGTTCACCTCTAACATCGTGGTTTTTATGTATATGGAAGATCTTCTAGATCAATTTTATAGCTAATCTCTCCCAGTATATTGACATGGTCTACATACCCTTCATATGGAAAGAATTTAATTTTTCAGTCAGTGAATATTTTTCCAGATTTTGATAAAAATTTTATGGATACATTATTCCAAAAATCTTTTGTAATGTCAAATTGATAAGTAGTTGTGGTATAGAACATGAAAATTATTTCACCCATGGATTGTTGTATTCTCAAAAGAAACATATTTTTGTTCTCATCTACCAGGTATTTCTCTACTTGGTGTGGGAAACTTGGATTCTTTGTGATGATTTCATCCTGAGCAGTAGGGTTAGCAGGTATTTCATTGATGTATGAATGGTGTGGGCTGGTTCAAAGGATAAGTGTGGCCCCAAACCATCTTCTAGCTGAGAAATGATGACACTCATCATTGATAGAGTTTCTATAATATCTTCCCCATCTTTACATGTGCCTCAGAATTTGAGTTATTTCTCGTAGATGGACTGGTGAGGAGAGGAACTTCTTGCTGGTGTGAATTTGGACCATGGGGAGGACCTTTGCAGCTGATGTCATGGTGGCGAGGACTACCATCCCATCTTGGTGTTCAAACATAGGGAGATTTTATATGGTGTATCATGTGGGGAGGACCTTCAGGGAGGAACAAAGTAAGGGGAGGACCTTCTTACTATTTTATTCCATTGTGGGGAAGACCTTTGCAATGACCACCATCATGGCGAGGACTACCATAATGGCTAGATATCCGAATGCAGGGAGAATTTTTGTAGTGTCCATCTGGTGGAGGACCTTCAGGATGCATTGCAACAAGGGGAGGACCTTCTCGATTCTTGTTGTTACTACACATAGTACCTTTACAACAAATTCCATCATGGTGAGGACTACCACCATGGCTTGATGTTCGACTGTAGGGAGAATAATATCTAAAACATCTACCCTGGGGAGGACTACCAGGGGAGATTCCAGAAAGGGGAGGAACTTCTTGTTGTGTGATCTTCTTGTAAAGGGGAGGGATACCATGATGCTCATTATGAGATAAGATTCCATGATAGATATTTTCTTTCCCATGAGGTAAGACCCCATGGAAGCTCTAGGGAGGACCTTCACAGCTATTGGTAAAAACATTGCAGGAAGGACCTTCACAACTGGTACTAACACTACCATAATTTAGTAATGGACCGATAGGTTCATGATCTTCAATTGATAAGTTATTGATGGTATCAAGAACACCAGCTTCCAGCAAATCGGGATCATAAATATTCTCTTCATTTTCTAGATTCCTTTGGAGCATTTCATTTTTTATCACTCTCTTGTGGGTAATTGGGGTTTCTTGATGTTGGTAACAAACTTCATATACATTTCCCTTCTTGTGTGGTTCTCGTGATGATGTCGGGATATGCCGATGAACATATTGAGTTTTGATAGGGATATATTCTTTCACTAGATCGGCCACCATGATGGACTGATGATCCCCAGTTGGAATGAGTATTTGGCACCAATACAGTTATCCTTGTATCGCATAATATTTCCAATGAACCTTGTATATTGGATTAGGGATTAATTTATTCTCCTTAATGACTATATTATTTTTTTTGATAAATCACCCCGCCCAAGGAGATAGGGTCATGGGCCTGAATCCTCACTTTTTACACAAACGTGATGAAATCTTGAAAGGCCTATAGTATATAGTCTGGAATCTATGTTTGATAATCCACCATTTCCAGGATGTATTGATACATTCTTTGGATATAATAGTTATGTATTCTCATTCCAATGTCAAAGCAAGAATATGTACCTACTCTAGTCCTCCAGGTGTTTCTAGTAGGTACTGGCGATTCTCCTTTATCAGGGCAGATGAATGAGTATGCACTTAATTTATAGTTGGGATATTTCATTTAGTTTATCTAGTTTCCACCTTATTTTATTAGTGGGATTCATATTTGTGAGCATGAATTTCCATCTACTTGGTTACCACTGTATTGGTCTCACAGGATTGGTATACATCCTTAGGAATTTTTCTCTTCTTATATTAGATTTCCACCATATTTGAAAGGTGGTCTTCATTGTGGTAGGTAGGAATTTTCATCTACCTATTGATAACTACTATAATTTACTGGTGGTATTCATATGAATTGTAAGTGTTGTATGAAAACACATTTTTTCCACCCTATTTAGATGGTAGGTTTGATGTGTGTCTATAGAAATTTGTGCTTGCTTGTAGCTGGTTGTCGCCTTATTTGGATGGTGGGCTTATTGTGCATTGGTATGGATTTTCATCTCCCTATAAATTTCCACCATGATTTCTCGAAGGTATTGACAAGCATGAGAAGTAATTTTCATCCACTCATAATGTGCCACTGTATTTCCATTGTGGGATTCACAAAAATGATAGGGGAATTACGTTATCTCCCCCATTGCTGTTGTATTTCCATGGCAGGATTATTTAGTAGAAATCAAGGAAATGACCTGTACCAGGTGTTTTTATTTCTTCCCTCAATAGGATTCTTGGAGTACCTGGGTCTTTTGGACTTCATAAGGGGTCCATCGAGTGGTATACTCTTCAGTATGAGGATTTTAGGCTATATGGAATTTGCAGCGATATCTTCTGGCATGGGTTTTTGAGTGAGAGACCTATTTAGATAAGAGTAATTCATTGATGATGACTTCATCTTCCTCCCTAAGTTAAGGTTGGTACTCATTGATATGCTCTGGGTACAGGCACTCGATGCGATTGGAGACAGCCTGTGGGGCCACCTTGTGCTGGAATGCCGACCACAGTTGAAGAGGTGGCAGGAAAGCCTTCACCGACTGGAGGTCCCATCTCATAGGCTCTACTATGGTGAGAGTATCCTTCTGGTGATACTCCCTTATCAATGTTTTTAAAACCCATCGTTTCAGATGTTGGTTGGCTGATGGAGTCCTCTACCTTGTAGATGACTTAGTCGGTGCATTGATCATCATGAGTGTCTATGAAATCTCTAAGGGTGAAACTGGATTGAAGGTTTCTCTTGGGACCTAAAATATATATAACAAGCATATAAAAAACCCTTTCATAGTAAAATCTCATGATCGCATGAATAATTGATGATTTCTCATGGACCACTTTCTTTTTGTATTTTTATATTTGAAAGGCACTTGAGTGGGGTAAAAAACCACCTTGTTTGAGGGTTCACATCAGGTTCACCATTTTTGGTACAACCTGAAGATGTATTGTACTTAAAACAAAATGGTCTAATGGGGACTGGGTAGTATATCCTTTTTATCTTACGCGGGATGTGCCGCAGTTAAGTGTTTCACATCAGTTTCACCATTTTTGTCGACCTGAGGAATGTCATGCCCGATGATCGTATTTTTGTTTGACACTTGGTACTACATCCTTGGATGGTCTCCTATGGGTTTATTCATGGATCCAAAAACACCCAATGGATCTTATATCCATGATTCATGGACCTACTTTCCAAAGGTAAGCGCTCATTAGATAATTTGGCCAACGGCACTTTGAGAGCTCACATTGGTCAAGAGGATGGGAACTCATACTCATCTCAACCTTTTTAGGATATATATTTCCTATTCTGGGACTCTCTTATAGATTTAAGTCATTTTCATATATTCATGAATCCTTGGTTCATTCTCATACATGTGTTCACGGTATATCCCTAGGGTAGCAAGATCAATCAAAGGTATACATGGGTCTGGAATCATCTATATGTATCCTTTGTTTTCCCTCAATGAAGGTAATTTTATGTACCCAAAGTTCCTCATTTATGTTATACTTTCATGGACAGATTAGATGTGGTTTGGACTTCCTCTAAGAAAAGGCAGGTTTTGAGTCATATGGGATGGAGCTCTAGAGTTTATCATCATCTAGGGGGATGTGAGCTATTTAATTTCAATATCTAACCCACGATATGGGATTCCTAAATATCCTCATGAGGGTATCAGAACCCACATAGTTCAGTGTCACTTTATTGGTCACATCACCTTTTATGGTTGTATGAAAAGGACCCATCCATGTAGTTTAACATCATACAGAAAGGACGCATAGGTGAAAGGTTATTTGGTCAAGGTTTGTGTAAGACTTATGCTAAGGAGGCCCGAGGTACCCATAAGAGATATGATCTTCTAGGTGGATATGACCCTACCAATGATATGACCCAGAGAACATTAGGGTGATTTGGGTGCTGGTTTTGGACCTCAAGAAGGCTTCCTATGTATCCCAATTAGTTGAGGATCAAAGATCACGTAGTCTAGAAGCCCATTCCATTTACTGTCATGCGGTGATGATAGAGTGAACCAATGTGAGAAAGATAAGTGAAGTATCTGGCTTAAACCTTTGGGAGGTTTCCTAAGTATCCCAGTTATTTTGGAATCAAAGTACAATTAGTTCTATAATGGTTAGGTCTTACGCATGGAAGTTTCCCATTCAAGGGGGCATGATTGGGGATTATATCCAGGGCGTAGGCCTAATTGAATATGGTTGGGACTTAGATATTTGAATAAGAACCATTTTAGGGGACATGTTATGACTGTGAATTACGTGTGGAAGTGGCCCATTTGGTTTTAAAGTTGGGACTTATACTATAGAAGAGGACCATTTTCATGGGGAATGATCTCTCATTTCATAGATGAGGTGATATAGAGCTCTATACTTGAGAAGGATTCTTACATATCCCAGTTATGGTGTGAATCATAGTTCTCGTAGTTCATTGTTTGGGGAATCATGCATATTTCATGATCTCCACTAATCTCTAAGCCCACATGAGTCATGCTCAGTGTGAGAAGTAAGGGGAAGCAGTAGATCCAAAAAACCACACACTCACCTTTCTTTGTTGGTGGAAAAAACAATAGTAAAAAGGAAAAAGATTCTAGGGTGATGTAGAAAATATTGGGAATAGCACCGCCTCCTATAAGAAATTATTAGGGTTTACCATAGTGGGAGTTCCCATTTGGTTCTCGAAAAAGGGTAGAAGCATCACTCTTCATCAAAAGGAAACATAAGCATGATATCCTTTATTTATCACTGAACCTCGTCAAAGGTAAAGTCCAGTGATCACCCTTAATCTTAAGAGTGGGGATGTACATGTGAATATCCCAAGGTCGGACCTCAGGTGACCATGGTAATGTAAACCTAGGGATACTCCTGGGGTCCGGGCCGTTTTGGGGATTACCCACATGTCTCCTCTTACCATGGGTATGTAAACTCAAAAGGGCATACTGATGCACCTGATAGTTTTATCACATGATTTTGGTGGATTTGGGAGAGTCTTTTTTCGAACACTATTAGACTAGATGGTGTAGGGGATATGGCTGATGTGATAGTAATGAAAGGAAATGATTGGATTCGGAGGATGGAATTCCAGTGAATACCCCATTCCGCACACCATTTTCTTATGTAGGATGGGGTTTCTCCGGCATATCATATTACTATGATGATGAGGGGGTCATATTCATACCATTATGGTATGAAATATGGGGTTCAGTTCACCTATCATTTTTCTATGCGTAGGTGGGTTCTGTCCACGTACTGTTTTACTATGAGACGTTGAACTCCACCTACATAGTGTGATGCTACACAGGGTTGCGATCCATCTGTATAGTGATTCTCTACATAGTGAAAGGTTCCTCCCTCGTAGTGTTTTTCTATGCTAGGTGCCAATTTGAAGAAGGGGAACTGGTTCTATGCTCCATGGGGAATTCATCCACAAGTGATTTTTTGTCCGTGGTCTTCCTAATATTATTATATTTTCTTCTTTCTTGGTATGCAGTGGGTTATACCTATAGGGAATCATCATAAAAGTCAGTATTTTGAGGTAATTTATTCTTTTATTCCTTTGTCGATTGAGTGCCTCAAAATTCCTATCTTCCAAAAACCAAGTCCCCTTTCTGGGATCCCCTCGGGGTCATTTTATAGAGGGGTGGAGGAGCTAGATCGGTAGGTCACACGACACCTTTTTCAGAAGCCCAAGGGAAAAAAGCTAGACCGTGTATGACTCGGTCATAGGGGTCATTGTATGTGGTGGTGAAAATCACCACCTCTCTCCCACAAACAAAATTGTTTCGTTTGCGGGAGGCTTCTGGTTGCGCCTCACCCATGAACCATTTAGTTTTCAGGTGGCCTCGTACGCGGGGGTAGAATTCTCCAACTCCATTTTGCAAACGATTTTTTTCTTTCATGAGGAATGATTCCATCATAATTATTCTGCAAACCATTTGGTTCATGGTTTCTTCGCAAGTCCATAGACCACCATGGGGAATGGAAATCTGTGAAGGGCTTATAGTTCTCGATGCCGGATTTTTATTTTCCAAATTTTGCTTCTTAGACCTGATTCTTCAATACTTCCTTCAAAAAAATTTCCTTCCTTTTTCAAATCTAGGGGAATATTTTTCTATCCCATTGAAATTTTTTTAGGACCCAACATCAGTGTTAATAGAAAAATTATTTATATAGATCAGGGTTTTAAATATAGTTTTCCACATGAAAGAGTGACAACTAATATTGATATTTAGAACATAATAACTATATTTTATATGGATAAAGGTTTTAAAGTTACAATATGTAGAACATGATAACTATCCCTTAAAAATGTTATGAGTCTTGTATTATGACTAATCTTGATATGACTGTTTAATTAATGATTGAATTTTCATGTCATATTTTTTTGGGCCCAATTATTTAATTTTAATAATTGAAATATCTTGAGATGATAGACCAATGTATGATTGAAATTGTAGGTATTTTTAAATATAAAATAATATAATTTGTAATAATTTCATTGTATTATCATCATTGATGAACTATGTGTCAACCCTCTCTATAAGTATGTAAGGACCTGCATGTCTATGTAAATATTTTATGTATCCCAGACCTCTAGTCTCCCTAACTGGTATGTGAGTAGCAATTTTAATTAAATGGAGTTTGATAATAGGTGTTGCAATTTGAAGCCATATTTTTACACCATGACTAAAATGTGACTGATGGTTACTAAAATTTGAGATAATAGAGTCTTGGGGAGTCCCCCTAGATTTGGTTGGTTTATCAAATAATGATAAACCAATCCATTGAAAAGTCTCAAGATTAATAAACATTTATTTAATCATAACCAATTTAAACATGTTCAAAATTTAATGATTTAGTATATAATGTATTTTTAATAATTTTTTATATATAATCATTTATACTTCAATATACTTCAACGGTGAGGTAATTTATATTGATAAAGTTTTTAAATATAGTTTTCCACTGGGAAAAGTAGAAACTCTTCATGAATGTGTAACATTGGATGAAGCATGTATAATGATTCATAGTGGTTTAAAAAAGGAATAATTAATCAGATACTTCAATTACATATTGATATTTTCACTATACCAATCTTATATGTAATATTGATTATCCTTTAATCTATGATGATGATTGGGTGGATGTATCATCTTTTTTTAGAAATAAATATAGTAATGTTTTAATGGAATTATATGTGGTTATTTCATATATTGATGAAGCATGGCCTATTATTACATTACCATGTTATGTTTGATTTTTTGAATTCAGACCTTCATAACACCCTCATTCATTACCTTCTCATATGAATTTGGTAATAAAAACAAATTATGAAGAAGATGATTAGAATTTGTAAAGAACTGAAGGGAACATCCCCACCTATACTCCCAATTTAATAAATTCTACTTTATTTGATAAGGAAGTATCTAGTGATACATTAGGAGATGATGTAGGTGAGGATGATGTGGGGAATTAACCTTATGAGTTTCCTTTGATAGATAGGCAGTAACTAATTGGTGGGAATCACCCTACATTATTGACTTCCTTAGTTGAATAAATTTCATGTGAATATAATTTTGATTGGGATGCCATTACAATGACTATTGAATTTGTTTTCATTATATATAACATATCAACAATGACTAATAACACCATATATATTTTATATAAGTTTGAAAGTAAATGTTCCTTGAAAAATGTATTAAAAAATATCACATAGAGAAATATATTGTAACAACCCGATATTTTATGATAAGTATTCTTTTTAATTTATTTGATGTCATGTGTTTTATGCTACAACAAGATTATATTGTGCTATACACAACACCGTATTAGCTTGCAGTATACACAACACTATTCTTAGATTGTTTTACACACAATTTCAAGTTCATTTGATAATAGTCATTCTACGCAACATTGAGTGTATATATATATATATATATATATTCAATGTATAAATGAAATATGGTTGGATTATATTATATGAAACAACAAAGGAGTCTTGTACAACACGCAATCCTAACTTGGCTTTCATTACACACAATCACGACCTTCCCTATAGCTTGCATCGTACGCAATACCGAGTTTCACTAAACAACGATATGCTATTAAAATGTTATTAAAACTAGCCGTTATGAATAGTAATAACCACTTTTTGAAATTTTGTAAATTTTATTTTTCAAAATGTACTTAATTTTTGGATTCGGAATATCGAAATTAGCCAAGGGTGAAATTTTGGTATTTTTCTGGAAACTTTCAATTTTTGATGAATAGTGAAAACACTGGGTTACTATTTAAAAACCGATTTTTTATTTAAATAATTATTTATTTTATTTAAATTTATTTTAGGTCAAAATTGATACATAATACCTATATAAGTTCAATGTAATTCATTGGAGTAATTTTATAATAATTTTAGATATATAAAAATTTTATTGAACTTTTCACCATCTTTTACCCACCTCCTAGGAGAATTTGCAAATTTACATAAAACTTAATTTTACCGCTTCTGCGAGTGGAATTTTAAAAATCCGAGAGACACGATTGATTTCAGTAAGTAAAATGTGGTTCAATGAGATGAAAATAATTTTTGGTGAATAGTAATTTTTTACTTTTATTTACCACGGTTAAAAGTAAATAGGGTAATTAAGGGTCAAAATGATATTATTATTACCCTAACACATATCCTAATTCTATTGGATTTGTGTAATTCGACCAAAAACAACCTTAGAAATAAAATATGACCATTTAGGCCCACTTGGATTAGATTAGGACATTTATTATTAATTTATTTAAAGAAGGGTTAAAATAGTTAAAATCAATGTTTAATAAGTAAATAATTTTTAATATAGGGTTATACATATGATAAATTCTACTATAAATATTAATTATAAATATAAAAAGATTTCCTAAATAATGGTATTTTATTCGTAATTTTTAGACATTAAATAATTTAATTTATTTATGACACAAAGATGATGCAGTAATTATCTTATTAATGAAATATTGACATAATTGATGTTATAAATACCCAAATAAATGTAATTTGAGACTTTTTATGAATTACATTAATTTTATAGGTTAATATGACATGTTATTATTTATTTAATTAACTTTTTTAGAATTAATAATTCTGTTATAATTTTTACAAAAATCAATTACTAAATAGTGTCAAAATTGACATAAAATAGTTTTTAAAACAAATATTATATTATTGATTGTTATTTTATTCCTAAAAATCTAATGTTTGGCCAAGATACGTATATCATGATATTTTTATCATTAATGGACCACTTGGGGATCGCTTGGATGTATATGGTAAGTTTATTAACTATATAATATAAAAATACAAAGTGACATGGTAAATGTCAATCTAATTAACTAAGAGTTAAAACTAAAAGATAAGGTTAATATAATGACCTAAACTTGTCTAAATTCTATTGGATGAGAGTATTTAGACCCATACCTTCCTTATCTTCTAAATATATCAATTTGGAGCTATTAAAAACCGAATTTGACTTTATAATAAAATAATATTTTTAGTTATTCCAAAGGTGCCCCTCTCCTCCCTTATAAAAGGGCACCTCCTCCCTCTCCTCCTCACACCAATTTGAGCCTTCAAGCTCGGCCAAACCCTGCCAAATTATCTTCTACACTTCCCTAGAAACATCCTAGAGGTCCTGTTCTACTTCAAATACCAATCTTAGTGCCCTAAGAGGAGGTTTCAAAGAGGCGTATCGAAGAAGAGGTAATTTCTTCTACCGATTCTTTCAAGCTTCTTTCTTCTTCAACTTCTTCTTCCTTAGTTGTTTCATTATTAAGTAATAACATCAGTATCACTAATATACTGATATTTTATTATAAATATTAAACAACCCCATTTCACCTTCTATCCATCCTACAGAAAACAAAATCACCGCGTGTGCGTACGTACGGAATACCGCCTCCACGCCGTGGTGTAATCTGTTTTTCCACCAACACCTTACATGGATGGGTATAATGGTGTAAAGAATAACTATACATAGTTATTATAACATCATACTGATTCTGATATATTGTATCATCCACTCCAATTCAATTCAACAATTATGGAAACGATATCATCGCTCGTGCGTACATACGGACTACCGTCTCCACGACGCGATGAGATTCATTCTCCATGTTAACCATTTAAGAATGGTTATAAAGTATATATAAGAAATAATAATGAAATATATGACATTATAAAGCTACTGGATTTATGTATATATATATATATATATATATATATATATGTATGTCATCTACTTAATTCCATTCAACCCAATAAGGAAACGAAAACAGCGTTCATGCGTACGTACGGCCTACCGTCTCCATGAACGGTGTATTTATTTCCATTTATCGATCTATTATATATATGTATATTATAAATATATATTATATATAAATCATGTTTTATATTCTGCAATTAAGTAATCATGATCTAATTAATCATATGAATAATTACAAGTCAAAACACGGACGACAAATGAAACGATTTTACCCAAAACACTCTTTAACATGAAATTTACAAAAGAACGGGTAATATAAAGTCATAAGTGAACCATATATGATATCATAACAATGAATATGATTATGTAATAATTCAATGACACTATTTAAATCATTATACAGGAGGTTCGGATACATACGAAGCATATCGGACATAAGGTAAGGGATAATTATTCCAATCTCATTCTTATCTGAGATTGTTTACTCGTAAGTATTTACTAGGGGTTATGTTTATTATCCATGTCCATATGCTCTCAAAATGTTTTCATAAAATGTTTACTTTCCTTCCATGTATGTTTAAGACATTTTTACCCTTTTCTTACTTTTACCACATCGTATGGAAGAAATCCTTCTTTTGTTTACCATACGAGGTACTTTTTGACTTTTCCGGAAAAAGTACGAGAAGAATGTTTTTTTTAACTTATACAACATGAAAAGATTTTTACGGTTTTATGAAGCCTTATTTTCATGAAGCTTCATCCAAAAGATTTCATGACTATTTTCAACAAAATACTTTTCTTTTAAAATTGTATGACATTTTGTGAAAAGAAAATTATTTTGAAGAATAAAGGATATTTTCCTCAAGAATTCATTTCAAGTGTTTTATCAAAACCATTTTCATCTAAGATGACATTATTTTACATGTGTATGTTTCAAGTATCATGTCTCTATGATTTATATGTTTTCACTTTTCTTATTATGAAATGATATCCATTTCTTTTATATGGACTACGTGATGATGGGATGATGTTTATGAAACCCATTTTATTTATTGGGTTATTATGAATGATGTATGTTTATTTTGTGGCACAAGTAATAATTATTTCATTATGAGATGAGTGGGACCTATATCTCCCTCCAATGCATTGGGTAAAGATTAATATTTCATGAGATAGACATGGTTGGAACGGTAAGTTAATCTGTTTCAGTGTTACAGGACTGAAACGAGGAGTGAACTCGATTCAGAAAGGGACTTTGTCCACTAAGATGGTCTTGGTAGCAATGCCTTGGCTACTATGGAAATCATAACATGTGCTGAATGGTTTCCACAATTACATGTTTTATTCCCATTCTATTTTATCATGATTGATTTTCCCTTATGATATATGCCTTACGTACTTCCAAGATTCATGTTTTTTCTCAAGATTTTGATGTTTAGATTTTATGTTCAAGTTTTTGCATTCAAATGTTTATGGATTGTTTTATGTTCTCTATGTTTACCCTTAATGGTCATTTGAACTCACCCCTTTTATGTTTTCTTTTCCCCAGGATATAAAGAAATGTTTTAGGTTAAAAAAAAGGAAGATCTTTATGGGAGATGTTTAAGATCTTTCACCACGATTAGAAGATTATATTCTGAGTTTCCAAAGACACTAAACTATTACGGTCCTTGTGTGTCTATTTTTGTTATGTACTAAGTATTCCTCAAAAGTAATGTAATGTCCATGTACGTCAAGCTTCGGGTCTCTACATATATGATAATTTTTTTCATATTCAAAGATAACCAAATTAGATGTCCCGCACACTTTTGTAAATCCATGTTTGTTATAGGATCACTCTTCAATTGATACAGAGTTTATATCAACTATTATTATAGATATTAAATGAATGTCTGGGGATGTTCATCTATCCCTTTTTCAATAACGAATACAATAGTAGTTTAAATATAAGATATCCTATGAAAAAGTTTGGAATTCAAAAGAAAAGGCAATTGTGAAAGTTTATAGTGATTGGTAGGAATCATATGTACTGTTTTCATAACTTATGGGATTTTTGTCTCTCAAAAATCATGTTATTTATCATTTGGAAACTATTGACTATGTCTCCCAAGATCACTGAGTTTATCAAAAAATGGTGAAGTTCCATAGGATATTTAGGAATTCAGACCATGTATCACTACATTCCTGTATTGTAAATAATTTATTAAAATCAATGGAACATTTCTTTATAGAAATTATAAAGGTGTCAAACTTATTACTACCACATATGATGGTAATCATTCTCCTATACCACTTGCATTTTCTATTGTTGAAAAGGATAATTTTGAATACTACTATTGGTTTTCTTCCTATATACACATTCATGTCTCATAAATCTTGGGAGTGTGTCTAATATCTGATCATCATCGAGCAATTATATAGGTTGTTAACAATTATGAAGTTTCTTGGTGAGAGATAAATTATTATAATTTATATTTAACTATAAATATTGTTTGTAATGTTTATAATAATTTTAAATATGAGGTAATAAATAATGATATCATCAAGTTGAGTATGTTTTCTTAATGTTATATTTTTTGGAAAAAAATTAATATCATTTTAAATACATTACTCTCTTACGATTTCATCATAGGAACCCCAAAAATGAAATTTCAATCAATGAATTGATTGAATTTGAAGGGATAATGAAGATGTGTATTATTATATGATGTTTATTTCAAAGGATAAATGGTAATTATCATTTGATAGAGACGTGAGATATGGACATATAAATAATAATATTTTGGAGTGAATAAATTAGGGCTTAAAGGGTGTGTGTAAACTACCAATCACAAGGTTAGTACATGAGACATTTTATAGATATGAAAAGTACTTTATTGAATGGTCACAACAGGACTATCAGAGGATGAAAATGGAATTCATTTTGGTCAGCACATCCATAGAGATATTGATCATAGAGTGTAGGACACATCATCATTGTCTGTTTAGAACTTTTATCAGGTAAGTAGCCATATTTAGGTAGTAGTGTTCTTTGTCTTTCTTGCAGAAGACCTTGGTTGAGTAATGGTTGTTGTATTGGGAAAAATTTATTGTTATTGTGGTTAGTTCTAGGAATTGATATATCACTTTGCACATTTTGTTTCTTCCTGTGGATTGGTGAACATATCATGAGAGCTCTATGTTGACCAAGTGTATCATGTGAGCACTCTATTTGATTATTATAGTGAACCTTGGATTCTTGTTGGTGAATTTTGTAATATTAACTTGCATGTTGATCATTTGAATGTGTTCCTTGATATTACCAGGTTTCTTATTATGGTTACCTCATTTATTAATTATTTAATATCTAGATTTATTTTTGGATTGTTACAATTCTAGTTTGAATCAAAAAGAGTTTTTTGAAATTTTATACTTTTACCTTTCCTAATCATCAACCAACTATGGTGTCCTATATTACTAGGTTATGACCTAGAGGATTACCAAAGTATACTCATATTAGAAATGAGTTGGTCTTTCCTCGATAATAGGGAGTGGGACTATAATGAAACATTTTTCACACAGAATGTAATGCTCCTAAAATATTTCCCCAAGTGGTAGGACAGGGCTCCACTTCACATCATCCTTGATCGATTTTCTGTATTTTATCATGAATGTATACATTTTTTGTATGGAAGATTTTTCATTAATAGACCCTTTTATTTCTAACTTGCTTCATTTATGGCTTGTTTCATCTCTAGTTTGTTTCGTTTTTCATTTTAATCTGAAAATGTTTATGACATTTCAACTATTAATAAATTAAACATAAAATGGAAATGAATAACCATAGTTTCAACTTTTAAATGAATTTTCATTAAATATTCCCCTGAAATCACATGGTCAGTTGAATATATCGTGTAGTCACCTGTATTATGCAATATTTTCAACATACTCGATATACATAGAATTATTTAGAAATTAATTAAACAATATTGGTGGTTATTTATACAAGAAATTGATAGACTAATACAATAAAATCATAAATATCTATTTGGTTACCACGTGTTTCATCATAATTCTCTATTATGGATGATAATTATCTACCACATTTTCTTTTAATTTTTTTAAAAATAGTTCAAAATTATTATTAAATTAACTATAAAATGTAATGATGAAATAAAATGTACATATGGAGGGCCCTAAATTTCTCACATTCTAGGAAAAACATTTTTCATGGATGGTCATAAAGGGAAGTCCATTTTCTACTTTGAGTGTACAAAGATCTCATCATTTCCATCATATTGAACCTTCTCCTACCATCGTTCCCCATCTTGACCATGATGGGTTCTATGACATAGCAGTGTGCGACGTCACATTCATTGATCATAATCTCATTATAGTAACTCTAGAGATATGGTGACCAAACACACATACATTTCATTTTGAATAGGGAGATATGACTATTAGGCTTGAGGATGTGTCCATTATATTAGGCCTCCCCATCGATAATGTAGTTGTGATGGGATGAGTTGATACAGATTTGTTTGATCTTGTTCACAGACTAGTGGGAATTGAGGTTGAAGATGAATTAAGGTCCATTATTGAGAGATTATTACACATACCATGGATAGAAAGTCACTTCCCCTATCTAGATGATGATGCTGACACGATCACCATTCTAATATTTTTTGGTGCATATATTATAATACTTATTAGAGGAATGATCTTCATTGACCATTCAACTACATTTTTCCATTTGGTTTATTTACCATTATTGGAGGATTTGGACTAGATAGGGAGGTATAACTAGGGTTTTTAATGTCTTTAATAAACATATAGAGAGTAATTCAATTAATCATACATTGATAAGATACAGATTACATGATACAATATTCTTATCTAGATGTGGATATGGGAGTGAATCCTGCTCTTAGCTCCACATGCCTGTGTTCCACTACCAGATGATATTTTATGGGATTCCTAATGTGGATGACGGTATTTTTTCCATTATTATGTGAAAATAAAATTTATAATTTTCCTATATGAAATATAAGTAAAAAAAATTTATTTACATGTGGAGTCGGGATCACTGATATACAGATACAACAATATTGGACATCCATGCATACAGACTTTTTCTATATAGTATTCAAGAAGACGACATACATGATTATTAAATATATAGTTAAATTATTATTGTGTGAAATACATGTATTCATTTATTAATTTATTATTCATTTTTTGGTATTTTAGGTTTCATGGTTTCATTATATTGAGGATATCATCGAGACTCTCCCACCTCACTGTATGGTGATACTTTCTTCCAACTCAGGCATCATACATGTGATTTATTTTCATATTGTACAGTGGTATTGTGATGATAGAGTTATGTGGAAGTTCAGCTTCTATCATCCCATTCATGCACCGCCTAGTTTGTTACCATCACTTCATTCCCTGAAGATGTTAGGGAAGTGAGACTTTGATTAGAGACAATATCATGAAAAATAAATTGAGATGTGGGATAGACGACATGAATCATCATTATGATTATATGACATATTACTTATGTATTTATCAAATAATTTGGATTATGAGCCCTCGTACCACATGTACTTATTGAAATATCATACGTGACATGACTTGGGCTATCATGAGTTGGTAATAATTCTTCCTTACATGGTTCAACTATTTTTTATTAACTTTAGTTAACTGTATAATTTGATTTTATAGGATGCTTGTATTGAAAATCTCATTCACATATCTAGTCTCACAAAGGGGGGAATCTTTGACCTGCCTATTTTTATAAATCAGTGATTGTGTGAATTCTTCCTATGGATGATATTTATCATGGGATTTTCTTTGATTTGTATGGATATGTTAAGGGTTTTGAGCCTGATATAGATGTTTTAGGGGTGATAAACCTCTTATGGATGAAGATGTTTCACATGAGAAGGGTGTTCATTATGATCATCTAAATGATCCTCTTGTTCCTATTGAATATGATCCACAACCATAGCCAAAGGAACAAGTATGGACACGGTCTATTAGCATGTCATATTTTGTTACTAAGATAAATTCTAATCATCATGCATTATAGACTTTATTTTCCTATAAGCCATATATATCCTTGGAAAAGTAGGTAGCTTCTTCACATGTTGGGGAGATTTTGAATCAGAAACCACTATCCTTGGAGATTGAATAGAGTATATACAAGGAGACTATAGATCCACCACCTTTCACATAGGATGATGTGGAGGTAAGTGATAGAGATGATAAAAAGGTGTTTCATACTCCATAGCCTAGACATGGTGTGGGCACAATATATATACACCTGGTTGTGGAATGGAGGAGCACTCGGGACATCGACATAGATTAGATTGATACACTTTATATGTTTTTTAAATCATTACGTGTACACTTTTTAAAAACATAGAAATATATTATATATTTTTTCATAAAACAAAAAATTGATATAACTTGAAATTCATACAAATATTTTTAAACAATTATGAAATATTAATATTAATAACCACATTGGTAACAATAATAATTACAATTTTTTATTGTATTAATACATCTTAGTATTATAATCTATATTATGTATAATAAGTAATAATCTTAAATTTATTATTAAATATTAAAAATACTATTATTTTGAATTCTATAAATATTACTAATATTAGTATAAATAATATTTTTTTACTATATAATTAACTAATTAATATTACAATATAATATATTAAGAATAATATAATTATTGACTAGTAAATATTTTTTTCAATATGAAATATTTTATTTATATTGTTATACAAATTCTATTAGCTATATTATTAATTAATAATAAATAATAAAATTGATAATTAATAAATATATTATCTTCTAATAAATTGCTTATAATTATAATAAAAAACATTAACAAATATATATAATTAAAATGTTATAAATCTTAGTTGTGAAACTATTAATTAAATAATAACATAATAACATGATAATAATTAATAAAAAATAATAAAATTAATCATTAATAAATATATTACTTATTAATAAATTACTACTAATTTATATCATCAAAAAATTCAAAAAGGTATAAATAATAATTCAAAAAATATTATTAATATTAATAATAAATAATATATTATTATTTATATAAATATTTTTTACTCACTTCATATAGTACCCAAATTGAGACATAGCTCTATAGGACATCAAATACACTCGCACATAAATAATATGATATTATAGTGTTCTTTATCCGTTTCCTCAAAAATCATGATAAGTTTGATCTCCTACTTCCATGAAACATTATATTGTAATTTATCATGATTGAGAATGATACGAATTTCTATCGTAATGGTTTCAGGTAACCTTCCTACAGAGCACTTTTTATTTGATAATTTATCCAAAATTCTCCATTATCGTACTTACATAAACCTATATTCATAAACCTTAAATAATCAGACTCAAGTATATTCAGGTTAGGGAATCAGATACCCTTTTGATAATCTTCAAGTTGGAATCATAGTTTCAAAATAATGTCTGATATGTCTAGAGATCAATGTCTAAATCACTATATTTATGTTGTCTAGTATGTCTCCCAGATTATCCTCATCTATTAGAGAATTTGTCTCCATAACATGCACCTTATAAATCCAATATTAGCTCAAATTTATAACACAAACATTGTAAGATTCTTCACCTATGACCAGTGATCTTTGTGAAGTTCTTCTAAGAATTCTCAATCCATTGTACTCATATTTCTCTATCCATTAAACTTAAAAATCTTATTAAATTTCTCTATTCGACAATATTAAAAACCGTATTAAATTTATCAATCTAGAAAACATAAAAATATTCTTAAATTACACAATTTTTAACGTTTACAATCATTCATTCTATACAAAACTTTTATAAGTTTTTATCCATTTGGAACTTTTAACAGGTTTTCTCCAACAGGAACTTTAACAAACATTCTCTATTTAGAACCTTTAAAAAAATATTTTTTCCAATACATATTGAATAAACTCATTTAGATCCATGTAAACTCTTAGTAATCATGACTTCAAAAACATTAAAGATCATTAAGGAATCATCAAATTACCAAAGAAAACTTTATAGGAAACACCTTAGGAAACTCTTTAGGAAACTCTATAGAAAACTCTATAGAAAATTTATATAACATACTCATTTAATTTTATTTAATATATTGAAAAACGACAATAATCTCATTATAATTATTTAACAGATCTTCAATCCCCCCATTTGGATTTTTTTAAATACCAAATTCTTCTTAAAGTCAATGGGTGTTCTCTCTCTCCTTTATTGAAGATAAATCCAATGATTCTCCTATGAGGGATATTATTTTTCCTACCCCCCCCCCCCCCCTTAATGATATGAATTTTGATCCCCCTTATTGACATGATGGGGTGAGGAGGAAAATTTCTTCACACTCTTTATTCTTTCCCCTTTATTCAACTATCTTTAATTTATTAAGATAAGGATGAGATAACTTTTCTTAGGAAATGGGCCATAAATAAACTCAATATATTTCTATGTGAGTATATATTAGTGTAGAAAACAAGAGTGATTAACTCAAACATCAGATCTATCCATAAAAATACACCAAGTGATGCCAAATTTTAAAAAATATCCTTTTAGTGGAATTTTATTAGGTTTTAATTCAATTTAATTTTCTATATCCTTCTCAAAAAAAAGATCAAAAATTTCCTAGCATAAAATATTAGGTTTCTCCCCCTTTATTAATATTTTTCACTTTTTCATCAAAAATAATAAATTTTTCACTTAAATCTCAAAATTTAATATGATATAATGATAGGAGAAAATTATTATTATACATCAAGATGATAGAATCATAAATTCTCCAGAATTTTTATATCCAGAAGCTCATTATCATCATCTATATCTTCATTCTTTGAGTCACTACTACATAATAGGATTTAAAAAGAGCTAGATAAATCTTTTATAAACACTAAAGAAGAACTATTGATCTAAGTTCCATTAAAAGTGGACCACATTTATCAGTGCTAAAAAAGTACTGATAAAGGGGGCCCTTTATATGTGCTAAAAAGGTGCTGATAAATGTGTTCCTTTATCAATGATAGTTTAGCATTAATAAAGGTTGTCCTACTATAGTGTGCTGTTAAAATTATAGCACACTTCCACAAAAAAAATATACCTGTATATGGAAAAAACATAATTTAATTGAAATAAAAATTACATCACAAATTCAAGAAAAAAAAACTATATTGTATACATTTGAATCTTTTTTATTTACAATTACATTAGTTAGTAATATAAGAAAAATTCTATAACATAAATCATTTCCTTTTCATTGGAACCCAAACCCCTCTCAAAAAAACCCAATCACAGTATCAATTGCCAGACAAACCACCCCAACTCAAGAAGAAGAATCCACCTATATAACGAAAAAATTCTTATGTTATTAATACTATAAATAATTAAATTAAACATAAATGTGAAATGATACATTAATAAAATATAATTATTTTCAACTAAAACCAGACAATTTGAGTCATACCATTCACACCATGTATTATATTGAGGTGAAGATTATTCCTACACATCAAAAATAACTTATGGATTATTTTCCTAATGTATCAAAACAATATGAATATTTTTTCTAATTTTTGAGTAAATCAAATGTATTTTTTACTAAAATATAAATTTAAGCTGAAAACACACACTTTGAGTCATTCCCATCACATCATGTGTTGGTTTCATGTGAGAGTGATTATTACACATCAAAAATTAATTATGAATCATTTTCCTAAAGAATGAAGATAATTTGAGCGTGTTTGTTTAGTTTTCAGTGAGTGACACTCATTTTGAATTAAATTGTAACTTTTAAAATAATAACGGGCAATTTGAAACATAAAAGGAAAACCATGTATCAGATTGAGGTGAAACTGATTCATAAACATCAAAAATGACTTATGGAACATTTTCATAAATTATCAAAACAATGTGAACAATTTTTCTCAATTTTGAGTATGTGACTTGTGTTTTGAACAAACAATGTTAATTTTAAATAAAAGGACACACTTGGAGTCAGGACGATCACACCATGAATCATATTTTCATTTGGTTGTTTCCCACATGTCAAAAATTACATCAAGAAAATTTTACTAAAGTTAAAAAAACAATATGAATAAATTTTCTCAATTTTTAGTATGGCATGTGTCATTTTTATTAAAATGTAAATTTAGACAAAAAACAAGCACTTTGATTCATACAGGTCACATTTTGTGTTAGATTGACTTAAGACTGAATAATACACATAAAAAATAACTTATCAATAATTTTACTATATTATCATGATAATCTGACCATGTTTTCTCAATATTTAGTAACACACATTTTGACATAAATTTTCATTTTTTAAATAGATAATGAACACATTGAGTCATACTGGGCACACCATGTATCAGATTGAGGTGAAGATGATTCATATACATAAAAATGAATTATGTGTCATTTTAAGAATGTATCAAAACAATATTAATATATTTATTTGGTTTTGACTATGAGACTTTTTTTGAACAAAAATATCAATTTTAAACAAAAAGAAACACTTGGAATCATACCATTCACACTGTGCCCCATATTTACGTGTGGTTAATTCCAAAATTTCATAAATGATCCGGGGATAATTTTTCTAATGTGTTGTGACAATACAAATGTTTTTTATTATTTTTGAGTATTCCATATGTCTTTTTTACTAAAATTTCAATTTAAACTAAAAACAAACACTTTGAGTCATACTGATCACATCATGTGTCGGTTAGAAATGAGACTAATTATTTCACATAAAAAAGTACTTATGAGTAATTATATTAAATTATGAATACAATATGTTCATGTTTTCTTTATTTTTAGTGAGTGATATGCATTTCAAACTAAATTATCAATTTTAAACTGATAATAGACACTTTGATTCATATCGAACACACTGTGTATCAGATTGAGGTTCATATGATGCTTACACATCAAAAATGAATTATGGGTCATTATTATAATATATAAAAACAATATGAATTAATTTTCTTGTATTTGAGTATGTGGCATGTGTTTTGAATTAAAATGTCAATTTTAAATAAAATGTCACACTTAGAGTCATACTGATCAAACTATTTTCTATATTAGAATGAGACTAGTTTCTACATGTATCAAATGACATAAATATCATTTTATTAAATTATTAATACAATCTTAAGTTTTTCTCTTAGTTTTTATTGTGCCATGTGTCTTATTTAATAAAATGTCAAATTAAACTGAAAACACACACTTTGAGTCATAACAGTCGCATCTTGTGCCATTTTTACATTAGATTAAATCTTACATGTCATGAATAATGTATAAATAATTTTTTTAATGTATGAAGAAAATATATGTGATTTTTATCAATTTTCAGTGAGTGAAAAACATTTTGAACTAAAGTGTCATTTTTAACTGATTATGGACACATTGAGTCGTACTAGGAGCATCATGTTACGGATTGAGGTGAGTCATATTCCTACACATCAAAAATGACTTATGAATTATTCTATTAATGTATCAAAACAATAAAAATGTTTTTAATTGGTTTTGAGTATGTGATATATGTTTTGAAATAAAATTTCAATTTTAAATAAAAGAACACATTTTGAGTCACACTGGTCACATCATGCATCAAATTGATGTGGACCCGATTACAACACATCAAAATGACATAAGGATTGTTTTCATATTGTATAAAGACAAACCAAATGTGTTTTATTGGTTTTGATTATGTCATATATCTTTTTTACAAAACTTTCAATTTAAATAGAAAACACACACTTTGAGTCATATCAATTACATCTTGTATCGGCTTGATATGAGACTAATTCCTACATGTCATAAATGAAATATAAATTGATGTCCTAAAGTATTAAGACAATTCAAGTGTAATTTATCTATTTTAAGGGAATGACACACATTTTTAACTAAATTGTTAATTTAAAAATGATAATGGTCACTTTGAGTCATGCTAAGCACACCATGTGTCTGACTGAGGTGTGGATGTTTCTTATATGTCACAAATGACTTATTGATAATTTTTCTAAATTATAAAAACAATCTGAATAAATTTGATCAGTTTTGATAATGTGATGTTTTTGTTGAAATAAAATTTCAATTTTAAATAAAAGTACACACTTGGAGTGATATTGGTCACATCATATGTCAAATTAACCTGTGGCTGATTCCTACATGTCAAAAAAGACATAATGATCGTTTTCCTACAGTATCGAGACAATTTGAATTTTTTTTTCTTGGTTTTGAGTATGTCACGTATCTTTTTTACTAAAATGTCTCTTTAAACTAAAAACATGAACTTTGAGTCATATCGGTCACATCGTTTGTCAGTTGGATATGAGACTGATTTCTACATGTCAAAATTGACTTATGAATCATTTTCCTAAATTATCATGACAATATGACCATATTTTTCTATTTTTTATAGTGATTGATCCATGTTTGAACAAAATTATCAATTTTAAACATATAAGGGACACTTTTGAGACATACCAGGCATATTGTGTTTCAAAATGAGGAGAGGATGGTTCCAACACATCATAAATGATTTATGGATCATTTTCCTAAAGTATCAACACAATAAAATTCATTTGATCAGTTTTGAGTATGTGATGTGTTTTTTGAACTAAAATATCAATTCTAAAATTAAAATACACACTTTGATTCATACTGAAAAAAAACATGTATCTGATTGTGGTGAGATTTATTCCTACATGTCACAAATGACTTATGGATAATTTTCCAAAAGTATCAAAAACCATGAATGGGTTTTATTGGTTTTTAGTCTGTGATGTGTATTTTGAAGTAAAATGTAAATTATATTCTAAAAACATACACTTCATGTCATACTTAGAACATTGTGTGTCATATTGAGGTGCAGTTGATTGATGTGTGACATATTCCTACATGAACATGAGCATTTTGGAACATGTTACTAGCACTATCATATGAGGCACACCATATCTTGGATTATGGTTCTACTAATTTCTACACGTCACAAATGACCTATGAATCATTTTCCTAAAGTATCAAAATAACATTAATGTATTTTCACTATTTTGAGTATGTAATATGTGTTTTGAAAAAAAATCAATTTTAAACAAATTACATAAACATTGAGTCAAAATGTGAATACTATTTATTGAATTAAGTTGTGGTTGATTCCTACACTTCACACCATGACTTTTTATTCTTCAATTCATTCAACATTCTGGGTCATCTAACAATATTTTTGTTTGATAACCTGAAATGTTGAATGTATTTAATAATAAAAAAGAAATGTGTATCATCATGAGTGAATCGTACTCATTGAGTGAATAATCATATTACCTTATTGCATCATGAGTGTAACAACCTTTTTCAATATCTCTATTAAAATTATCCAAATAAGTCCTAGATAAAATTGATAAGGAGATTAACTAAAAAGTAGATAAAAGGATGATAAAATTCACTAAATAATTAGTAAGAAATATCTTCTTCGTGATGTATGTATACAATCTTACACCATGTATTCTACCCATTCTTTTTTAAACAAATATATTTCCCCATTTTGAATATGATGATTTTTATAGTCCTAGAAGTATTGTAAAAATATAAACAAAGAAGTATTAGTAAATATTTTAAATGAAATTTTAATTATCATCGAAAATACCTCTTCAGGGATGCTAGTATCTTGATGTCATAAAATATCATTAAAAAATTCAAACATAATAACAACAATCTTTTCTATTAGTATTTTTTGGGAACTATATAAAAATTTATAAAAATAAATAATTTGTTTTTCTATATGTTTTGATAGTGGAATATTATTATATATACTGTAACACTTTTCCATTTGAAAAATTTGATATGATTTTTGTGCTCATGGACTATCCTCATTCCATGATTTTGAAGATAATTAAAAACTTCACTATCATTACATAAATTTCATTAAAACATAATATAAAATTTATAACCTGATGTTTATTTGTAAAATGTTTCATGATGTGTATTAAAAATTGATAAATGTCATCATGTGTGGTCATTTTTTTGGGTATCCATGCATTGAATCCAAAAAAATAAATCTTTGGAGTATCGAAGTTGACTACAATGAATAGACAATGCTACCTAAAAAATGTGTATGTAATGAAATGAATGATAATATTTTTGATATGATTAAATTATAGATATTTTCCCCTATATCATGGGTATTAAGAAGATTCTATTGTCTATATTTTTTTCTTTCAAACATTGTGTCTAGTTTTCCCATTATTCCTTCATATTTCATTAGTTACAATGAGAATAGTTGTGTAGAAGTGAAGTGAGGTCTAACAAATCCATATTTATATTCATAGTACCTTTCCTTAAAATAGTGCTGATATATATAGGCCTATAAAAATTATGAATAGTATTTATTCATAATTAACATAATGGATCAATTATTGGACAAAAATCATTAAAACGTGCCTCATTTATTTAAAACTGAGGCTCGTAGACATTCCGGCTTTAGGATTTCATTTATATTATCAATACCTATATAGTATGTAATGGGATCTCCATATATGTGTTCATAAAAATAAATTTTGTTCATATCACTACTAGCTAACATTGTATCTGCATGTGCAAGAACCTGGTTCTTCTTTGAGGTAAGAATCCTTTTATTTCCATCAATTCTCACTTTAATTGCTTAAATATGTCCTAATATGAATTCCATTTGAGGTCATAAAGGTAATGGGGGTGTCTAGGGATGGTATGGATCCCAAAACCTATGTCTTGGGAAGAAAAATTCAAGGCGAACAGTTAGATAAAACCATGTGGGCCTGGCTTCATGGTCTAATAAATCATGCAAGGCATGGGAAGAGAGTAGGGTAATGGTGTATGGTTAGTACAAACCATGTTTTTTGGGTTGTACAGCTATGCATAAACCTCTACAATTTTGAAAGTGGGTTTTGGATAAATTTTCACATGGTTAGTGAAATTGTGCAGGTAAACCATGCACTATGACCCTTCCTACAGATAGACATGCATTATTTTCACATGGTTTGAAAAACTGTGTGTTAAAACCATGCGGTACCCTTTAATTTTTGGAATTTAATAATATTAAATTAAATTAAAATTATTTTAAAACCAAATTTTTCTCAGTTCATTCTACGAATAATTTCCCCTACCCTCTTTTTGGGGCCTTTAGTGAATATTCATAGATTCCATATAACTTCCTCATTCAATCTCCAAATTGAAGGTCATTCATCTCGTTAGATACAAAATAGTAAGATATTGATTCATTTTTATCCATTATTCATTCTTTTGGATATTGTATATTCTATCTAAATGCAAGATAATATGTCTTATTACTATTTTCTTCATCCTCTCTTCAATTTTCTCCTAATCTAATTCAAATTAGGAGCTGATACTAGATGTGATTAAAACTATGGACTTAAGGTAGTTGTTCTCATTCCATTCATTAAAATTAAAGTTTTTTATATATGCCATTTTTTCACGCACCCAATTTCCAAGAATCACCTTAATACAATCTTAATACTTGAATTGATTGTCAAGAATGGCCTATTAAATTAAAGAGACCATCAATGATTATTTTAGGTTGATAACCTTAAAACAGAAATAACCCATTGGGTTTGTTGTTTAATTAAATTGACCATTTTGATTTTCTATGATTTAGGATTCCTTTCTGGTGTTCTCTTTTTCCCCTTTCCTTGGGATTTTATATGTGAAATGAATTTTAAATCAAATTGATGAATTGGTTTATGAATTGAATTGTTAATTGAGTGGAAATATGATTTATTAATGGCATATTGAAATGATCAAATGAATGGATGGGTGACCAAGAAACCAAGATCTTGACTTGAGTTGCTAGTTTAATATTATCCAATATTAATTTTTATTAAACACAAAATCACTTTTAAGGGGAATGTGGGAACCCTCACAGTTCAATAGGAAGAGGCTATTTAAGAATGATAATCTTGTTACAATGATTTTTTCTTTCTGATTAATTGGAAGGAACCCTTCTAATCATGGATGTTTCTTTGTGTATCCTTTTGAGAAAGTTTTAACTAAATTGTTCTAGGTGTTGACATTGACATGCTTAAATCTATTTGATTAATTGAATATGAGATTGAATGTTTATATTCCATGGGTGATAAATGGATTCAAATAAATAATTTCATGGGTAGGATCATACGGGTTGACTATTATATGTTGAGTGATACATGGATTCATATGAGAATTCCTTGTATAGACTCATATGGTCTTGATTATTATATGTTGACTAATACATGGATTCATATGAGAATACCATGGATAGACCCCATGGGATTTAACCATATATGTTCGAGATGATACTTGAGATCACTTAGGGAACCACCAAGGATGGAATCGAATGATAGGGATTTTATACCACACCTAGTGTGATACCTGGGTTTTTGATAGTTTTTTCAAGGATGGGCTTGTAGGGTGTTGGTTTATATTACACTTAGAGAGACACTTGGATTCCACTTTAAGAATTCCAAGGCTGGACTCAGGTTCTAAACTGAGTAATGAATAAAATGAAATGGCATTTATGACACGCCTTCCTATCCAAAGCATAAGCTTGGATTCTGTCTTGAATTACACTTTATGGATGGTCTGCATAGGCATCCTTTGATACATGTGATTATGAGGGGTGTTCTTCTTGATACCAGGTCCTGATACTTATTAATTAAATGAAATTTTAGTTAAACAAGGTTGTTATAAATGACATAGGTAAGAACGTTAAATCAGAGACTTATTGCCTAAATGAAAGTGTTCAAATGAATTGATTATAAAATGAGAACCTAATTTTATAGGATGTTTAATTTTAGTACATTATTTTCATATTTTTTTTAATACCTCCACTCTATCGGTAATATATATTCATTGGTTTATTGGTACCTAAACTTGGGTGGTTGCCTACTGGGATTGTATCTAACACCCATTTTGGGCCACCTTTTGGTACCCAAACAGACTGTATGATTGCAGGTATGGAAAAGGTAAAGCACCCTTCTATAGGTTATTGATTTCTTCTTAGGAGAAGGATAATGGTACTGAGTTGGGGCTCACGATTCAAGATGGATAGATTTTTGACTTTTTGTACTTTTGGAACATGTATTGTATTGAACTTTTGTGTACATGTTTTGGCTGATTTATTAGAAATTTATGAAATGTATCATCATTTTGTATAAGAGATGTCTTCTAGAATTGATTATTTATATCATTCTTAATCAATTTACATTTTTCATCGTATTTTATTATTACTTACTTCACTTGAATGTTATTAGATATGTTCTGTTACACTCTGGTAATGATGGAATAATGTACCGACATTCACACCTAGGCCCTCACTTCTAGTCAGAAGCCTTTGGCATTTGGGGAGATGTGCTTAGGGCCATGTGACCCACCAAGATCAAGGCACCTATTTAGTGGCATCTAGGTCTAGGATGTTACAAAGTGGTAATAGAGAATTTTTTTCTAGTTGGATTTGTTTTTTAGAGAAAATAAAAAGGGTTAGAAAGGAAATGGATTTTGGTAATGAGTTATTCTTGGGCGTAGCTAACCTATGTATAGGGAAAAGAAAATTTTCCTTGAATTAAATTTATATTTTAATGATTTTTACTATTAAAGATGATTTTATTCCACCATTGGGTGATACACTTGATTTTTGATGTTATTGTTGATATTATTGTGCTTCTTTTGGGTTGAAATTCGATGACATGAGGGTGTTCCATATCATGTATCATATTGGATCCTATTAGAATCACATAAAATGAATTATTATATACCATTTAGGATGCATTACTTGTTTCATGCTATTATGATAGGTTTCTTAATAGTTATAACTATTGTTGTGATAGGTATTTTGTAATGTATTAGGGTGTGACGTCATTTGGATCCTGAGGAGTATGAGACCTCATGAATCAGAATCTGATGGAACATTGGTTCAACCTTATAAAATGAATTGTGATAAATTTAAAATTATTATGAATTCCAATGTAAATGAAAAATGAAAATGAAAGTGGAAACATGATTTTCTCATGGCAGAGAACTAGACCATACCCAACCTAAGTAGTGTGATTTTGGTATTGTCTCTTGCTTACACCCAATTTGTAAAACACCCTGACCTGACTTAGTGGATATGAAGAGGGGTGATTTCTTTTATAGGAAGGAATATACTTATCCTATTTAAATATTTGGGATTTTGAGCTACCAACCTAAAAAAAATCTCAATCTTATGTATGTGATGGGAATTGTAGAGAAACACTGCCATGATGATCTCCAATCATAATCCCTGAAGGTGGTGACGACCACACACCGGAGGTGGTGGGCCTTGGGATACTAGTGGATTCTCCCATAGTGCCATATCCAGCACCATTTTTTTTACCAAACGCAAGTGATGAGGTACATTTACAAGAAGGCTTTATGTGGTTCCTACAAACCATTCAGGGAGCACCGTAACCTACCCCGACAATGGAAAAGTTGATGCTTGAGTTCCAGTAGTAGAATCCGCCCACATTTTCAAGGGATGTCGAACCACAGGCTATAGATTCATGGATTGAGGTCATGTTATATATCTTCAAACATCTAGATATGCCTCCAGAGATGATGTTCAAGATCTCTATGTATATGCTATGTTATTCCTCCAAGATATGGTGGCATGTTATAACTAATATGGAACGTCATCATAAGTTTTCATACAGGGTTTTTCATACTGCCTTCTATGGATACTTCAATCTCAAAACATTGAGGGATGATAAGGCCTGAGAGTTATTACACCTGGATCAAGGCGTGTTATCTGCTAGGGATTACTCAGCCCATTTTAATTAGATTCATCACTTCACACATATTCTGATGGGTGACATGTTAATAAAAGATAGGATATTCGAGGAAGGTCCCAGGTACAAAATCCAATCATAGGTGAATGTCTTTCAGCTGAGTACCATTTAGGGAATAGTAAATTAGGTTCTTATCCTTGTGAATAACCTATGGGAGGATAGGGGTGCGAACTAGGGTGGTTCGACACCAATATTTGGTATTGAATTGATCGTTAGTAGGAAGCATCATCTAGAGCTTCCATGCGGTGATACCAGTAGCTAGATAACACACTCAGGTAGCTAGGTGAGGTGATACCAGTGTGGTAGTCTCAGACATAAGTGGACACAATGTATGAGGGACCCATTCAAGTGTCAATCTTACAACAAGATGGGTCATCTACAAAGCGTCTGCATAACATTTCCCCTAGTAGCCAGTGAGAGATGGTCTACACTGACTCCATGTTTAGGAGTAGGGTTAGTTACTTCTCATCAGATAAGGAGATAGAGTATAGATGTCAGATGAGGCTGAGGTAGTGTTCATGGCCATGGTATTTGGGCCCCAGTTTTATAGTGACAACAAGGTGGATCTACTCAGGGTAGCTAGGTAGTATCACAAGGTTGCAGTTCAATCCAGGTATATACAGTGAAATAAACCCTTTAGGAGTATGATCTGAGACCTTCTACTATCAGATGTACTATCATAGTAGACTCTACATTAGCTTCTACACTTTTTGAAATAGGGGATTAACAAATCTTTATATATGTTCCTATTTTGGATATCCTTGGTCTTAATGTTCAGACTTTTGATGGTTTTGTTACTCTTGAAACTCTATTAGGGGTTTTAAAGGAGGGTGTACGTCAGTACGGGGAGTTCCCCTTGAGGTTGGAGGGTGTCACTTCATATGGGACCTTTTTTCCCTTAATATTACATATTTTTACATCATTCATGGGATGGACTATTTGGCCTCCTTTCAGGATTCCCTCGATTTCTATCATCAAAGGGTGACCTTCACGTCACAAGAGGGTGTTGAGTTTATTCAAAAAAGGTGAATGGGATGTGCAAGTGGGTTGAGTTGGAAATGAGCATCATGGGATGGGTGGGATGACAACCCAAATTGTGAGTTTATATATGGATAATCAAGGAACACATAAGGTAGATTTACCTATTGTAGTTTATCATTTTAGGGATGTTTTCCCATACAAATTTTTAGGATTGCATCTAGTGAGAGAGGTAGAGTTATTTGTGTGGTTCAACGATCCATTTTGTGAAAAAGATAGACAAAACTCTCAGGCTATGTGGGTATTATCAAAAATTGAACCAACTAAAGGTTAAGAACTTGTATCATCTATCATGGATATATGATCTCTTTGAATATTTATAGGGAGCTCAAGTCTTCTACAATATAAATGTGTTGATCTTGTTATAATCAAGTGTGTGTTAGAATATCAGACATACCTCACACAGCTTTACATAGCAGGTATGGTCTATATGAGTATTTTGTTATGTTGTTTGGTCACATGAACACACCAATGGTCATCATGGAACTGATGAACCAAGTTTTCCATCCTTATATTGATTTATTTAGGGTGGTTTTCATGGATGATATTTTGGTGTATTCTCACAACCTACATGACCATTCCCAACATCTTGAGATCATATTCAATACATTGGGAGAGCATCAGTCGTATAATGAGATCACAAATTTCTACTTCTGGATGGATAAAATTCACTTCCTAGGGAACATTATCTCAAAGATAGGAGTATTAGTTGACCTAGAGAAGGTGATAGCTTTAGTTTCTTGGGAGCTTCTAAAGAACGTCTTTCAGGTACGTAGTTTGTTAGGGATAGATGGTTACTACAGACATTTCATATAGGTATTCTCATGCCTAGAAGCACCTATCATGGTCTTGAATAAGATGGGAGTGAAGTTTTTATAGTAATATTACTATAAGAAATACTTTCAAGATCTGAAAGGGATATTCACTAATGCACTGATACTAACTTTTCCATATCCAAGAAGGAGTTACACTGTGTAAAACAATGCGTCAAGTATCATAATTAGAGTATTTATTATGTAAGAAGATAGATTTGTGGAATATGTGTCTCCGCATTTGAGGGAACATGAGAGGAATTACCAGATGTATGATCTCAAGTTGGATATAGTAGTTTTCATATTGTGTTGTAGGATATATTACTTACTATGAGAGAATTTTATGGAGTAAAATAACCACAAAAGCCTCGAGAAAATATTTACACGGCATGATATAAATCTGAGGAAGCACAGGTTGGTTGAATACCTATAGTACATAGACATAGAGCTTGTCTATATGTCTATTAAAGGTAATGGAGTGGCTGATTCATTGATCAAGAGGACTCAGATATAGGCAGTGGATCAATCTATTAGCAAGTGGAAGCTTATGTCATCGTTCTATATAATGCACCTGGAGGTGCACGATAGTACGTGGAAGACTTTCTATCATATTTAGTTGTTACCTATACTATTCTAGAGAGAGTGATAATGATTTATCTATCAAACTACAAGGGCCTAGTCCTACGAGAGAGTGTGGAAGGTGAGGACCCACCTCCTGGTTGGACCATAGGTGAGGATAAATTTTTTTGAGTGCGTGGTCTCATATGGATTTTAGTAGACACGTGTGAGGTGATGATACAAGATTTTCATGATTTATCTTGGTTAGTGCACCCTAGATTCACCAATATGTATTGGGAATTACATCCCCTATACTGGTGTCCAAGTATGAAATGATATATTTCTAGGTTCTTCATGATATGTTCCACCTATCAGTAGGTGAAGGTGGAACACCAGCGACCAGTAGGAATTTTATAACAACTACCCATTCTGAAGTTGAAATGGAATGATGTCACGATGGATTTTGTGATGGTTTTGTCATAGTCTCCTTGAGGTAATGATTCCATTTGGGTTGTTGTTTATAGGTTCATGAATGTTTCACATTTCTTGAAGATCAAGGAAACCTTCAGTGTGGATGAGATTTGGAGGGAGTATATCCATAAGACAGTACTACTTCACAGGTTCATGCATACTATTGTTTCAGATAGGGTTTCTCAGTATACATCACAATTCTGGGAAGGTGTGCATAGGGAGTTAGGTGCATAGTGATTATGAGCACAATATACCACCACCAGATAGATGTCCAGTCATAATGCATGATTCATGTGCTTTAGAAAATGTTGCGAGCATGTGTCTTGGATTTTGGGGGATCTTGGGAGATCCATATAGCCCTTGTTGAATTCTTCTACTACAATATATTTTAGGAAACTATTAATATGTCTCTATATGAGGATTTTTACAGTAGGCAATTCCGATCACCCCTTTGTTGGTTAGAGGTAGGAGAGGTAGTTATACGAGGACCATGTCCTGGTTAGGAGACCACAGATCAGGTTCAATTGATTTTGAAGTGGATGACTACTACGCGGTCTCATCAAAACTCCTGCCCCTTTACCACAGATGACCTATAGAGTTTGAGGTTGGGGATAAGGTATTTTTACATGTTTAACAGAGGCTAGTATATAGGAGGATTAGGAGATAGGGTAATTTTTTACCGCAATACGTCAATATGTTCGATCTTTTGGAGAGAGTTAGGATGTTAGCCAATCGGTTATAGTTACCTTATAGGTATCAGGCCATGCACAACATCTTCCATGTTTCTTATCTATGACATTATTATTTAGATTTTTCTTATTCCTTTAATCTTGAGAAGGTTGAGTTAAATGTAGATAAATCCTTTGAAGAGCATCCTATATAAATTGTGGACCATAGAACAACAATTCTCCCAGGTCAGTCCATTCTTTTAGTACGATTACTATGGAAGAACTACCATTTGTAGTGAGAGACCTAGGAGAGGGGGACAATGTATGATCTTATTTGACATATGTATTCACATATCATTCAAGACCACCCATGAGAGTAAAATTCTATGATGAATTTCCTTAAGTGGGAGTTTGTAATAAACTTGTTCTTTTTTGTATATAGAACCTTTTATTTCCATCAATTCCCAGTTTAATTACTTAAATATGTATTAATATGAATTTTCTTTGAGTTCATAGAGGTAACTAGGTTGTATGAGGATGGTATGGATCCTAGAACCATATTTTTGGGAAGAAAAATTTATGGAGAATAGTTATCTCAAACCATCAGGGGCAGACCACGTGGTCTGATAAACTGTGAAAGTCATGGATAGAGAGAAGGGAAGGCTGCATAGTTAGGCCAAAAAGTGAGATTTGAGCCACATGGTTGTGATACAACCTCTTTAATTTTGAAAGTGGGTTTTGGAACATTTTGCACATTATTATTCAAACTGTGCTGGTAAACCGTGCACTACACCCCTTCTTATAGATACTCGTACATGGTTGGTGCATGGTTTGAAAACTCATGTTCTCAAACTATGTGACCCCCTTTAATTTGTGATTTTTAATAATTTTAAATACAAATAAAATTTATTTGAAACCTAATTTTTCTCATTTCATTCTACTGACACCAGCCTCTCCTCGCTTTTTGAATCCTTTAGTGACTATTTCTAGACTCAAGATAACTTCTTCATCTGATCTCCTAATCGATGGTCGTTCATCTCATTGGATCTTCAATGGTAAGGTATAAATTACTTTTTAGCTGTTCTTTTTTCTTATGGATATCAGTTGTGCAATTTAGGATAAAGATAATATACCCAACTATTAGGTTCTCTATCCATTCATCGATTCTATCAATATAAGTTGAATCAAGAGTTGATACTAGACGATCTATAAACTATAGGCCTAAGGTAGGTGGTCTCATACCTTTTGTTAAAATTAGAGGTGTTTATATACACCATTGTACAACGTTTCCAATTTCTGAGCATCACCTTAAATGAATTTTAGTCTCGGAATTTATTGTTAGTCATGGAATATTAAATTAAAGAGACCATCAATGATTGTTATTGGTTGAGAACCTTAAAACCAAAATCACCCCTTGGGTGTGTTGTTTAATTAAATTGACCATTATGATGGTCTATGATTTAGGATTCCTTTGATGTGTTCCCTTTTTCCCCTTTCCTTGGGATGTGATTTGTGAAATGAATTATAAATCAAATTGATGGATTGGTTTATTAATTGAATTATGAATTTTGTTTTAATTTGAATTGTGAATAGATTATTGAAATGATCAAAGGAAATTATGGGTGACCAATACCCTAGGATTTTCCTTAAGTTTCTAGTTTGAGATTGAATATCTCTTTATAATGAAACTCCCATGTGAGTTAGATGGATTTTATTCCATGTAATAGGTTGTGTATTAATGAGAATCATGTTATAATGATTTTCCCATGTCAGTAATTGGAAGGTAAGCCTTCTATGTTTTTCCATTTCTTTGTGTCACCTTTTGAGGTGAGATTTTAAAGAAAAGGTATAGGTGTTGAACTTGATAGGAATAAATGGATTAGATTAATTGGATTTGAGGTTGAATGTTTATGTTGCAAGAGGGATACATGGATTCAAATGATAAATGGAACGGATGGACTCATAGTGTCTTGCCTATTATATTCCACGTGATAAATGGATTCATATGAGAATTCCATGGAAGGACTCAAAGGGAATTGAACATATATTTCATGGGTGATACTTGGGATCCTTTAGGGGACTAAAAAGGATGAACTCAAATGATAGGGATGTTATACCACTCCTATAGTGGTACCTGGGTTCTTGAGAGGTTTTTATGGATTATATTGTAGGGTGTTAGTTTATATTATACCTAGAGTGACACTTGGATTCAAATATAGGAATTCCAAGGACTATCTCAGGTTTAAAACTAAATAATGATTAAAATGAAATGAACATTATGATGCATCTTATAGGATAAAGAAAAATCTTAGATTCATTATTGACTTACACTTTATGGATGTCATGTTTGGGAATACTTGGATACATTTTCTTATGTGGGACATTGGGCATAATGTCAAGTATTAAGGCTTGTTGATTAAATGAACTATTAGTTAAATGAGTATGTTATAAATGACACAGGGTTGACTACTAAATTAGAAACTTATTTCCTAAATTAAATTTCTCAAATGAATTGATTATAAAATGAGATTCTAGTTTTATAGGATTTTTACTTTCAGTACTTCCTTTAAATATTGTATTATTTTCTGCATGCTATCTATTATATTTATTCACTAGATGATTGGAGTCTAATCTAGGGTGGTTTCCTATTGAGATTTTATATCACACCATATCATGACCCCCTACCAAAAAATTATACCCATCCTAGGCTGTAAATGTGATAAGAGAGATAATAACCCTCAATTCCCACCTTCAGTAGGCTCTGGATTAGCGACTAGCACCAATGGTATAACAAAAACATAGATGGGAGGAAGTACCCTCTAAGAGAACACATGAGAAAGAGAGAGATTTAATAGACACCAAACAACTACTACCCATACAAAAATATAAAATAAAACCTAAGTACACACATGTAATGTCATGAAAAGACTACTACTACTGGAAGGGAAACTACAAGTACCAAAAGAAAGTAAAATGATAGTTACCATAAAGCTCGAAAAGATCCTGTAAACCTGCAAGCTAGTAGTAACCAACATGATCTCCAAACTACTCCAAGAGACTGGAAAAATAGTTTATATAATGTAGGGTGAGTATAATATTATACTCAGTAAGATCCTCCCCAAATCCTCTCCTGAAAAAGTAAATAAATATTGTTAAAGAACAGTGAATAACAAGTGAAACCAAATCATCACCTAAATAGGTATACTAAGTTATAAGCCTCACTATGTATACTCTCACCAAGTATCTCATATAAGAGTATATAATATAATAAATAATATCAAGGGAACCCCACTACCAATTTCCCATTGATCTTCCTCTTTTCTCCAATGCCGCACGTCCTGAGCATCCCTCTCCAAAAAGGCTGGTCTGAAGAAACCTAGGTGAGCACCACAACATGCACATCATGAAACACAAAGGCTTTCCTAGAGACACCTGGGAGAATCACCACACCATCCAAACAACCAAAAGTAATGAGGTATTTCTCAAGAGCCACCACATCCCACAAAATGTGTATCATACATCGGGTATTATGCCTCAAGCCATTACATCCAATGTGCTGAGTAAGGACCCTCAATCCATCACTACCTACACATGTTATACCTATAGTAGTATGTAGAAAACCATTTCTAGAATATATGTGTGTGAAATAACCACAATAAATTAAATCCCTCTAAACACATATATGTAGAAAACTAATCGTTGTACATACCATCACAAGTAACTACCAAGAGAAGAGAGTAGGGCCAAAGGGGGAAGTCAGCCATGAATCATCCCATCAGGATGTTGAGGAAAACACCCCCCATGGCTAAGAATACCTAGGGTGTCAATCACCCTAACCAAAAGGGTGGGTTAGTTTATAGAAACACAAAAAGTACAATATATAATATAGATCAAAACCAAACTATGGGAAAAACCTAGTCTTGGAATCAACTCTAGCTAACATCTCTCGAACTTCCATTTTCCACTCCTAATACTAGATTTCCTATAAGCACAAAAAAATTTAAAGATATTTGTTAAATTAAATTATCCCTTTTCTATCAGTTTCACTTTATGTTGATTTATTATTTAACCATTAATTAACCATTATCCTTTCCACGTTACATTTCATTGGCATCACAACAAAAATTCATGCCCTCTAGGCATAACCAAATCGAGTACACAAATCCTAAGAATTGTAACCTCGTTATTTCATCCTAGAAAGATCCTACCCCACAGGTTGAACATCATTTTTTCAATAATTTATTAATAGCATAATCACTTTTACATAATTCTAGTTATTATGATAAATCATTATAAGCTACCAAACATAGGGGTCTCAACATGGTGAGTAGATGACCTACCCATCAATTCTTTGCTACCTATAGCAGGAGTGTAGACCTATCCATACTTGAGAAGTTAAACACTAAAAGCATGTAGAATACCCTATGAATCATAACCTATATTGGAAGGAGGGTAAGAAAAACCATCTTCCTCAAGAAGTATAAAAAGTAAAGAAGGTAAATAAACAACATATTCCAAAAGAAACCACATTCGCATCAACAGGTAAGCCCGAATTGAACTTTTCCCATCATCCCTGATGTCATCCCTAAAAACCATATGAATAAACTGATGCATCTCACCACTATATGCATAAATTAATACCACAACCATTGGGAATCCATGCCCCCACATACCAGAATAACCCTCTATGCTTAGCCATCCCTGAATCATACCACAACACAAGTGGTAGGAAACAAACAACATAGAAACTGGGCTCTCGACACTAAACAAGGCTTTTAGCCTTCACACAAAAAGATCCCTCATGCCTCTAAGCATAAGGAAGATGGCCTTTACAGAAAGTGGGTAACTTGGACCCAACAAGGAATTATATTTATCAAACAACTGGTTCATTATTTCATATTGAATTAACTGATTCATTATCACAGGTTCCAACAATGGGAAACCTAAACAACTATCTATCTCAAGATATCACAAATTAATTAAACAATTAATTTGACATGCCTTTAAACAAAAATAATCAACATTATTGGGGATTATCAATCAATTCAATTAGACATACCTACTATATCAATTTTGTTATCATCAAATTACAATAAAAAACGAATTCATTAACATGCCTTCTTAATATTAACCCAATTAATTTACAATTAATCCTATATTTACATTCTTTACTAATTTCGATCAAGAATTACACTATAAACAATAAAATCATAGATATCATGCTATCTAGTAAATAAATAGGCAACAACATCTCTATGAAAATTACACCAATTCTTTAATCCGATTAAAATATTGTTTACATAAATTATATTGTGATCCAGTGAGATAAATCATGATAACTCTATGACTGCATGTAAATATATAGAGATGCATTGAATCCCCATCCTTAAAAGGTTTTTTACTTTCTTAGCTTGAGAAAAATCCAATATAAAGGATCATGATCACCCCTTCTACAAATATTGCATCCACCCGAGGATGCCACATAACAACCACATCAACCAACACCAAAGAAAGCTCCATTAGAAACATGGAGATGACATGCCATCACATGGAAAGGAGAAATGAGAGGAAACAGATTGAAGAACCTATAATAAAAGAGGTAGAATATACCTTATATCCAAGACTGATCGACACTTCCTGGTTGCACCAAAATAGGGGGCGCGCATGCAGTAGGAAAAACTTCAAGGGGGAATGATTCAAGGGTTGCAGTTTAATCACAAAACTCTTATAGGAGGAAGAACTCTTGGTGTCTGATACTAAGGAAATCAAGAAGTAAGAACAAGGTTGGAAGATATCTCAACCCTTTTTAAAATATAAAAGGATTATTGGTTTAATATACATTTTAGATTTTCCATTAAAGGTGGATATGGTCAAGCTCACAAGTTTGACCAAGTAAAGAAACCTAGACCCTTAAGAAAACCAAGATAAAAGTTATAGGCTTTGAATCAACCTTAGATCCATTAAAACAAGGATTTGGATGAATTTTATATCAAATATAATGTTAGAGGGGTGAAATTGTAGGAAGTTAGAAACACTATTCACTTATGATTCATCGACGGAACTCACTGATGAAAGTCACTGACGTGAGTCACTGACATGAGTTACCGATGAAACTCACTGACACAAGTCACCGATGTGACTCACCAACATGATTCACCAACTTGATTCACTGATTTGAGTCATCTACATGACTCTATGACATGTCTCACTAACACGGATCACCAATGCGAGTCATTGACCCAACTCACCAATGTGAGTCACCAATGCGGGCCGACGCGACTCACCGATGACACTGTTTACCTCCTAGAAACATTATTCCAAAAATTTGAAATTTGTAAATGTGGTGTGAATAAGTCCCTTTAACCTCCAAGAACACCTCAAACACCAAATTTCTACAAAGAAATGGACCAGAGTGGTCTGGGACAGTACATCAAATACCTTTAAAAACCTTCCTATTCTCAACAATCCAAAACCAAACTAGAGAGGAAACATAAAAAGGGGTTTGAACAACCACCCTTCGGGATGCCTCTCAAGGATATTTCCACCAATGGAGCTCAATAACTTCCTCAAAGGAACAATGTGCAATGTGAAACCACGCAGAAACCACAAAAATCTCATAAACACTCTCCTAAGGGAGATATATCTCAAAAGAGAGAAAGACACAATAAGAAAAAAGAGAGATCCATCTCATCAAAAGGAAATGTCAACAACCATAAAACAAACAAAGTTACAAGAATAGATCTAACCATAAAAAAACTAAGGGTACTAATAACATATCTGCGACTCATGTTCCCAAGTACTCTCCTCCACACCATCGTGCCTCCACAAGACATGAACTAAGGGAATAACATGTCTATGAAACCCCTTCTCCTTGCGGTCCTGGATATCCACATGCCTCTCCTCAAAGTTTGAATCATCATAAAAAATTATATTTACCCATTAAATGATGTGATAGTCATCATGAAGATAGAAATGGAGCTTCGACACATGGAAAACATCATGTATCTAGATCATCTATGGGGGGAGTGCTACAAGATATTCCACGGCTCCAACACAAGTCAACACCTCAAACATCCCAACAAACCATGGAGAAAGGTTACCCCCATGACCAAACCTTCACTACCCATAATGGAGAGTCACCTTCAGAAACAAATGATCACTGATTTCAAACTCTAGAGGTATCCTCGTAAGATCTTTATAGGACTTCTGACGATCCTTCACTATCTTCATCCTCTTGTGAATCAACTGAGCCATCTCGGACGTATTAGAACTAGTTCCATTCTAAGAATTGCTGAATCTCCAACCATAGTTCATCACAATAGATAATATAAAGGTTTTATATACAATCATTAAAACAAATATATACCGATGGTGGAGTGGAAACTATTTTTGTAAGAGAACACATCCAAAATCTAGGACACAAGAGTGAAACATGTCATCAAGATTTTGGATGGTCTACTCTATCTGACCGTCCATATATTGTTGAAAAGAAGTATTAAGGCATAACTGAGAACCAAAATCATGTTGGAGACCACTCCACATGATGGAGGTAAAACAGGGGTCTCGATCAGAAATCGTCATCCTTGGGACTCTATGGAGTCTAACCACCTTCTCTAGATATTGCCTCGACAAAACCTCCACTAAGATCAACTCCTTGATTGTTATAAAGTGGGTTGAAATTATCAAATGATCCACTACTACCCATATAGCATCATTTCCTCCCTGATCTCAAGGTAAATTGGTAAAAAATTCCATCCATATTTCCTTCCCATTCCACTTAGATACATTTAATGGTAGGAGAAAACCATCGGGAACACAGTGCTTGTCCTTCCCCTTATGGAAGACCAAGCATCCAGACACAAACTCTGCAACTATACATCCCATCCCAGGCCACCAAAAATGACTCCTCAAATATCTGTACATTTTTTTCACGCCAGGATGTAACTCTAAAGGATAACTATAGAACTCTCTGAGAACTATCTCGCATTATGCTAAAGAAAATAAAATCCTCCCCTGAAACAATACCTGGTGTTTTTCATCCTCGGACCAACCTTCAAGGGCCTCTCCACAAACAACTATATCTCTCCAGACCTCTACCTCAAGATCTCCCAACTGGGACTCTTCTATTTTTTGCATCATATATTACTGCACCATCATCTAAAAAATATAACCCCTACCCCAAACTTCTCTTATATCTAGATGTAGTGATGAAATTTCTTTGATAACTCTCTAGGAATCACCTGATTCACGCACTGCATCACTATGTGACTTTTTTCCTGGAGAATTAGCCACAACATTCCCCTTTCCATGAATATATGAAATTTCAAAATTGTAATCCTGTAAGAACTCCATACAAAAGTGTTGTTGTAAGTTGAAGTCATGCTTGTAGAAAATGTACCTCAGTCTCTTATGATAGGTGAAGACCACAAAACATTCACCAATGAGGTAATGTATCCAAAATTTTATGGAAAACACCCCCATCACCAAATCATAATTATGGGTGGAATATTTAAGTTCTTGGGGGTGTAACTACCAATATAAATAAGAAATGACCGATCTATGCTGCATCAGAACATAGCCTAACCCTAGAAGCGAAGCATCACAGAAAACCTAGAACTGAACTCCTTCTGCTAGTAGACAAAGGATTGGATCACTAAACAACATCTATTTTAGATACTCAAAATATTCTTAACACTAATTATTCCACATGAACACCTAATCCTTTCTGGTCAACTCTATTAGAGGAGTCACAACCCGAGATAAATCGGCAACGAACCTCCTATAGTAGCCTATGATACCAAGGAAACTTTATACTTTTTCCACTATATTGGGGGATGATCAAGACACAACTACTTCTATCTTTGATGGATCTAAAAATTCACCCTGTTTAGATACAACATGCCCCAATAAATGGGCTTCTTGAGCCCAAAACTCACACTTCGACAACTTTCCAAATAGCTTCTCACAGTGAAGAACTCCTAAAATGGAACTTCGATGCTCATCATGCACCTCCTCGGATGCAGAGTACACAAGGATTTCCTCAATGAAAACCCCCATGAACTTATCCATGAACTGATGGAACATAGAAATAATCAACCCCATGGACACAACTGGATCATTTGTCACCACTACCACAAAAACAGTTTTTCCCATCGCCCCCCCTTTATCAGCGCTAACGAAAAAGCGTTGATAAAGGGGGGTACCTTTATCAGCGCTCAAAAAAACGCTGATAAAGGATGCCTTTATCAGCGCTAAAAAAATGCTGATAAAATTACCCCTTTATCAGTGCTTTTTTTTAGCGCTGATAAAGCCCCCCCTATTAGCGCTTTTTTTAGCGCTGATAAAGGGACCCCCTTTATCAGCGCTTGTTTAGTAGTGCTAATAAAGGGGGGCCTTTATCACCTATTTTTTTAAAAGCACTGATAAAGGGTCAAATTCAAAAAAAAATAAAAAAATATATTAATATATTAATATATAAATATAGTTATATTGATATAAATATAATATATAATTTTTAAATATATTTTAGTTAAGTATAAATGTACATTTACACTTAATATACTTAATATATAAGATATTTAGTGAAAATGGCTTCTTAAAAAATTAAACAAATATTTTTAATTAATAATTTTCTAATTATTATGGATTAATATTCATTTAATAACAATTTAAAGATTAAAAAATTAAAAAAATTAAAAAAAAGATCCAAAATATGTTGAAAACGCAACTCAAACTTCAAACGTCCATAACTATTGATTCAGGTGTCCGTTTGAGCTCTAACACATATCAAATCAAAGACTCTGATGAGCTCTATGTCGTTGTGACTCGAGAGGACCTCGGTCAAGGGATTTTTGAGGCCAAAAGAGGCCCAGAAGGCCTCCAAAACTGAGTTTTTAGTCGGGGTACCCCGATTTTTTAACATTTTGTGGATTTTCAACCTCGTTTAAGGGGGTATTATTGTCTTTTTTTGGTGGCGACTGAATTTATTCCAAGGTATTACATTCATATTGATATTAGTTCTTTGAAATTTTATCGTTTTTTATAATGCACTGCTATTTATAATCAAATATATAACTATATGTACAAATTTTTTATATATTCACACCTAAAAAATAAATTTTTAAAATAAATAATTAAACATATTTACATATAAAATATATTAGCTTTATCTAAATAATAACTAATATCCATTTTATTTAAAATACCAATATATGAATATTTATATAACTACTATATATTAATATAACTATATATATATATATTAGTCTAGCTATATATATATATATATTAATATAACTACATATATATTAATATTACTATATATATATATATATTAATATCACTATAAATATATATATTAATATCACTATAAATATATATATTCATATAACTATATATATATATATATATATTAATATAAATATATATTACTATACGAATAAATATAACTAAATATATATATATATAAATAGAGATATATATTAATATAACTATATATAGATATATTAATATAACTATATATATATATTAATATAAATATATTGTACTATACGAATAAATATAACTATATATATATAAATAGAGATATATATTAATATAGCTATATATATATTAATATCACTATATATATTAATATAACTATATATATATTAATATAACTATATATATATATTAATATAACTATATATATATTATTATAACTATATATATTAATATAACTATATATATATTAATATAACTATATATATATTAATATAACTATATATATATATATTAATATAACTATATATATATATATATTAATATAACTATATATATATTAATATAACTATATATATATATATTAATATAACTATATATATATTAATATAACTATATATATTAATATAAATATATACTACTATAAGAATAAATATAACTATATATATATAGAGATATCATGAAATAGAAAACAAATCAAAATAGAGTAGTGGTAAGGGCTTAGGCGCCCATGGGGGAGGTCTCAAGTTCAAAACTTGGTAGAGGCAGAGGCGCGTGCATGGGGGTGGATGTGGGCTAGCGCTGATAAAGGGTGGAGGGGGTGCGTGCGGGATGCTGGAGGGGGTGGAAAGCACTGTTAAAAGGGGGGATGAAGCGCTATAAAATCCCCTCTGTATTGGAAGGATTTTTTTAATTTTTTTAAAATTTTTTTAATTTTTTTTAATTTTTTTGTAATTTTTTTTTATTTCTGTAAAATTTTATCAGCGCTTTTTTAAAAGTGACGATAAAAGGGTCTTTTATCAGCGTTAAAACGAAAGCGCTGGTAAAGAAAGTGCTGATATAGGACCCCTTTATCAGCACTAAAAAAGCGTTGATAAAGGGGTACTTTTATCAGCGCTTTTTTTAGCGCTAATAAAGGACCCCTTTTATCAGCGCTTTTTTTATCGCTGATAAAAGGGGTCTTTATCAGCGCTTTTTTTGAGCCCTGATAAAGGGGACCCCCCCCCCCCCTTATATTGATGGCTTTAACAGCGTTGTTAAAGGCCATTTTTAGCGCTGATAAAGGGCATATTTGTATTAGTGCACACCGAATGGCATCACCAACAATTTTTAATGCCCATGATGAAAATAGAAAGCAGTCTTCAGAATATCCTCATGCTTCACATGCATATAATGATATCCTAACTGCAAGTTGATATTTGAGATCCATATTTTACCCTTCATTTGATAGAAAAACTTATTAATCCATATAAAAGGAGATATATTTTTCACTGTCAATTTGTTTAAGTGATGAAAATCGACACACAGCTGCAAACTACCATCAACCTTCTTTACGAACAAAACTAGTGCACCCCACGATGAGACACTCGGCCAAAAGAAACTACACTACAACCAACCATCGATCTTTATATGAATCTATTGCAAATCATATGGTTCCATCCTATATGGAGACATAGAGATAGGACACATTCCTAGCTAAATCTCGATCCGGAACTTGATCTCCCATCAAGGAGGTAACCCTACAACCTCTTATGGGAATACATTAGGGTACACTTCCACAACCCTGGGAAACATTGACTGCTAAACCTCCAAAAAACTCAACATTAGTTCATCCGTCAAGGGTGAAAAAAAAGGAACATTCCTTTGAACCATCTGAGTGTCTCACTCACCAAAAAACATTGTGGGCTCTCCATCAACATTGAAGAACACCACCAAACACCAGAAGTAATCCATGATAGCCTAAACTGAATACAATCAATCCATTCCAAGGATGAAATCATATGGTTTTATCTATAAACATAGGAAATCTTCCCAAGAGCAGTACTGCCCATGCACTACCTCACAATCTCTACAAACTTCAAACAAGTCAACTCGGCCTCCAACTAGTGTAGTAAATGCCAAGGTAACTAGAATCCTCTCTACCTGAAGTCCCAAAGTATGGAAAAAGGTAGATGATATGAAGGAGTGTGTATCTACTGAATCAAAAAAGGCACACACCCAAGTATAAAACAAGAAAAGGGTACAACGAATGATGTCTGGATCGTCTGGCATTTGAAACGCTAATGCATGAAGTTGAACACAACCCGCTCCACGACCTCTCTGACCCTGATGAAAACCACCACCACGGCTGCACTTTTCTCTCTGAGGCCGAGGATAATCCTAAGGATTTCCCCTAACTTCCCCATATTCTCTTTACTAATCTAAAGTTGTTATAACCTATTGCTGCTACCTCAGTTGAAACTACCTCAACAGAGGAACCTAAAGGGGAATACATGATGCACACTGACTACATTGAAAGGTAAAACACTCTCTCTTCTGATGACCTCATAATCCATAATAAAAAAAATATCCTGGTCTATTAGAAAAGGTCTAAGAGCCACCACCCCTAGATAAACAATACATTGATGGTTGGGACCTACCCCCAGCTTAACAGACACTCTTATACCCTGAAAACAGAGAACCCTAAACCATAGCTCTGCTTCATGATGAATTTTGGAGACTCCCCTCCTGTGATGATCTGGTTCTGGCTAACATTATCTCAATGATATCTACCTTTTCCATCACCTTGATATATTTCATCAGCATAAACAAGGTGACCTATCACTAGATCTTAGGATACAAAGACTCCACAAAATGCCTCACCCTGGCCTCCTCATCTAGAAACATGCCCAAATAATATTACAGAAGGTTCCAGAAATGGATCTCGAACTCTCGCATGTTGGAGATTCTCTGATGAAGGGTAAGAATCTCTTGGAGACTAGCTAATTTCATAGTCAATGAAAGAAAATTGGATCTTCAATACTCTTAGAACTTCTCTCAGAAGACTGTCGACTCCTCGCAATACTTGAGTAAAAATAACCACCACTTACTCATTTTCCCACATAGCATCATCACATCCATGGACACCTAGTGATCATTTTGAACACAAATAGAACTGATTTCTATCTCAACCTCCTCCAAATAGTTTTCTGTGACTGCATCTGAAACAAATTCCTCATACTTCTATAGACTCTGGAGATGAAACTATCGTAGTGTTCACCTCCAAGTATTTTTGTCTTCAAGATCTACTCTGTGGAAATCTATTGGTGCCACCTATTGAACATCATCTTTGAGAACCAGATGAGGATGTCGACCTTGATCCATACTTATAAAAGAAAAATCTATTAGATATCATAAACCTAGAATATGGAAGTCTTTGACATTAATTAATTGTTTTCTTTTATTCATTTTCCGTTGACCTATCACATGGTCAAGCCATTAAAACACATGTGGGAAGAAGAATGATGAATGAACCTTTCTGGGGTCTCTACCCTGCAACCAGCATCACTTCACTTAGTATATATTGTAAACTTAAAGTTCCATGCATCATATAACAGGGGTCCCTAAATACTCATGTCTCATCCAGTCTCTAGTATCTACAACACTTTCTAAACATAACTGACACCATTTCCCTACCAACCCATGCAACCTCACATGTACCTAACTTCAAAATCCATCCAATCCCTCAACCAGACCTCTGATTCCACTCTATCATGACCCCCTCCCCACAAAGTGTACCCTTCCTGGGATTGCAATGTGATAAGAGAGATAATGACCCACGATCCCCACCTCCAGTAGTCCTAGGGTTTTTAAATAGCACTAAAGGTATTGAAAACACATAGATGGGAGGCATTACCCTCTAAGAGAACACATACGAAAGAGAGATATAAGATAGAAACCAAAAAACTCATGCTCAGACTATAATATAAAATAAAACACATGTACACATATGTAATGTCATGGAAAGACTACTACAATTGAAAGAGAAATTGTATGTACTAAAAGAATGTAAAATGGCAGTGACCATGAAGCCTGAAGAGCTCATACTAACCTAGAAGCTAGTAGTAACTAACCTAATATCCAACCTAATCTAAGTGACCTGAAAAATAGTTTATATAATGTAGGGTGACTATAATAGTATACTCAGTAGGATCCCCCCCAGATCCTCTCATGAAAAAGTAAAGAAAGCATGAAAAAGCACAATGAACAACAAGTGAAACCAAATCATCACCAAAATAGCTATACTAAGTTTTCATCCTCACCATCGATACACTCATCAAGTATCTAATTCAAGAGTATATAATATAATAAATAATATCAAGGGTACACTGATACCACTTCCCAACTAGTTTTCCACTTTTCCCCAACGTCGCACATCCTGAGCATCTCTCTCCAAAAAAAATTTACCGAAGACACCTGGGCGAGCACCACAACATGAACGTCATTCAACGCAAATGATTTCCCACAAACACCTGGGTGAAGCACCACACCATCCACACAACCGTAAGTATCTAAGAAGTTTATGGGAGTCACCACAACCCACATAACGTGTATCATACATCTGGTATTATGCATCAATCCATTAGATCCCACATTCTGAGTAAGGATCCTCAAGACATCACAACCTATACATGATATACCTATAGTAGTCCATAGAAAACTATATCCAGAATATATGTGTGAGAAATATCCATGAGACATTACATCCCTCTACACACATATATGGGTAAAACTAACTGTCGTGCAAAATAGCACATATAACTACCAAGAGAAGAGAACAGGGACAAAGGGGGAAGTCATCGATCCATCCTCTCAATGGGATGTTTCTGAAAACACCCTCTTAGGGCTCAAAATCCCTGGGGTGTCAATCTTTCAAACAAATAGAGTGGGGTAGCATATAGAAACAAAAAAATTATAAGATTTAATATAGCTCACAACCACACTATGGAAGAAACCTAGTCTAAGACTCAACTGCAACTAATGTCTCCCAGACTCTCATTTTCTACTACTAAGACTATATTTATTATAAGCACATAACCATTTAAATACTATTGTTAAATTATTTTATCCCTTTTCTATCAGTTTTACTTTAAAATAATTAATACCTTAACCATTAATTAACCATTATCCTTTCCATATTACATTTCATTAGCATCACAACAATGTTCTATGCCCTCTAAGAATAACCAAACTAAGTCCATAGATCCTTAGAATTGTTACCTCAGCATTGCATCCCTACAAGATCTAACCCCACAGGTTCAACATCATTTATTAAATAATTTATTAATATAACTATCACTTTTCTATAATTACATGTATTCTAGGAAAACATTTTAAGCTACCAAATTCAAGGGGATCAACACGGTGATTAGATGACCTACCCATAGATTATTTTCCATATATAGAAGGATTTTAGACAAATCCATTATTGAGAAGATAAACATGGATATCATGTGGCATAACCTACATTTCTTCACCAGTTTTGGAAGGAGGGAAATAAAAACCATCTACCTCAAGTAGTGGGGAAAGTAAATTAGGTAAAGAAACAACAGATTCAAAAAGAAATTACTTTTGCATCAACAGGTAAGCTCAGCATCAACCATTCTCATCATCCTCAGTGTCCTCCATAACACCCATATGCATAAATTGATGTATATCACCACACTAGGCATCAACTATTTCCATAACCACTAGGACCCCTTGCCCCCACATTCCACAACATCCCACCAGGCTCAGCCATCCCAGGCTCATACCACAACACAAGCAACAAGAAAAAAACAACATAACAACTAGGATCTGGCCCTAAACAAGGCATTTATCCTTCACACACAATTATATCTCACGATTCCAAGCATAATGAACTTGGTCGTTACTATAATAGGGTAAGTCAGAACTAATAAGGCATTATATTTATCACACAACTGATTATTTATTCCATCGTGAATTAACTGATTCATTATCATAGGTTCCAACTATGGGAAACCTACACAACTACAAATCTCAAGATATCACAAATTAATTAGAAAATTAATTTTAAATGCATTTAAACAACAAGAATCAACATTATTTAGGTTTTTTAATCAATTCAATTAGACATGCTTACTACATCAATTTTTTTATCATCAAATTACAACAACAACCAGATTCATTAACATTCTCCTATAATCTTAATCCAATTAATTTATAATTAATCATGGATTTACGTTATTTACCAATTTTCCTCAATAAATACATGATAAACAAGAAATGTATTGATACCACACTATCTAGAAAATCTAGAGGCAACAACATCACTAAGAAAATAGTACCAATTATTTAATCTGGTTCAAATATTTATTATGTAAGTTCCATTGTGATCCATTGGGGAAATAATGCTAACTCTAGTTCTGTATGTAAATATATAGAGAAGAATATAATACCCTACCTCAAAAGGTTTCTGATGTTCTTTGCTGTAGAATGAGTCAACACAATGGATTACTATCACCTCTCCCACAATGACTGCATCCACTCGAGGATGCTACGACACAACCGCATCAACCAACACCCAATAAAGATCCATTAGAAACATATAGATCACATTAAATAACATGGAAAAGATAAATAGGAGGAAACATATTAAAGTAACATGAATAAAGGAGTTATAACACACCTTATATCCAAGACTGGTCGACACTTCCTAGTTACACCAAACCAAGGGGTGCACATGTAGTAGGAAAAACTCCAAGGGGAAATGATATAAGGGTTAAAGTTTGATCACATAACTCCTATGGGATGAATAAATATAGAAGTCTGGTACAAAGGAAAACAAGAAGGATGAACAAGGTCGTAAGATATCCCAACCCTTTTAAAAATCAAAACGGAGTAGCGGTTTAAGATACGATTTCGATTTTCCATTAAAGGATGATCTAGCTAGGCTCATGCGTTTTGACCAAGTAAAGGAACCCATGCCCTTAGGAAAATTATGATAGGAATTATTGGGCTTTGAATCATCCTTAGATCCATTAAAACAAGGATTTGAATTCATTTTACATCAAATATAACATTAAAGAGGAGAATCTGTAGGAAGCTAGAAACATTGTTCACATCTGACTCACCAATGTGAGTCACCGACGCAACTCACTGATGTGAGTCACCGATGCACTCACCAGCATGACTCACTAATGACACTATTCAAATTCGGGAAATATTGTTCACAGAACTGGAAATTTGGAAATGTGTTGGGAATAAGTCACGTTAACATCCTAGAACACCTCAAACACTAGATTTAAGCAAAGGAATGGACCAGATAGGTCCATGACATTACACACCCTGTTTAGGACACCTTTTGGTACCCAAAAAGACTATATGATTGCAGGTATCAATAAGTGAAAATACCCTTTTAAAGTTTCTTGATTTATTCTTAAGATTAGGAGCATGGTACTGAGATGAGGCTCGTGATTCTAGATAGATAGATTTTGTCCTTTTTGTACTTTTGACATGTGAATTGTATTATACTATTATGTACCTATTTTGGATGATTTATTAGAAACATATGACATGTATAATCATTTTTTATATGATATTTCTTCTGGAATTGATTATTTATATTAGTCTTCTGCTATTTAATTTTTTCATCTGATTTTATTAATTATTACACCACTTGAATGTTATTGAATCTACTATGTTACACTTTAGTAATGAGGGAATAGTCTCCCCATAGACACAGTTAGTCCCTCGCTACTAGTCGGTAGCCTATGGAATTTGGGGAGATGAGCTTGAGGATATGTGACCCACCAAGCTCGGTGAACCTATTGAGTGGCATATGGGTCCATGATTCTACAACATGAACCTTTAATGTTAGTAAATACACATGTTGATGTGTACCCTATCCTTGATTTATAGTAGGGGTAGACTTTTTTTCACATTACTTATTTCTAGCACTTAGTTACTATTTCATAAATTAAAAATTCACAATAAAGGTGATCAATACACATATTTTCATGAAATATTTTACCAGTCATAATGTACCTACAAATATGTCCTCTCACGATTACCAATAAATGCATCCCACACTTGTTGTTTTATCATTTTTCATATATATTTGGTGGTTGAAGGTTTTTTTTATCTTTAGAATCATTGAGATGATACATCATAAGAATTTTCCAAAATCCTATATGAGCCTTTCTAGTGAGCATTAATACAAATTTTCTTTAGGAATCATCTACCATAAATTCAATCTATAAGAGATAATGAAGAGTAAATAAATATTTCATTATTTTTTTAAGTAAAATAATGAAATTATATCATAGTGTTACCCTAATCTCCTAAAAAATTATTAACTTAATCATGGTCACAACATTGTTCCATGAATCTACATCGATCGGAATGTGAATTCAAATGGTGAGCCTAATGTAAATATTGATAATGACCTTATTGGCGTTAACAAGATGGCCACATGCATTCCATCCTACCTCAAATTTTATGCTTTTGTTTCTCACCTTAATAACTTTTTCTAACACTGTCATGCTATGGTGCTCCTATTTGTTCTGGGAAACAAGTTTTTCACCATCAACTATTACCTCATCTTTAACATCAGAAATATGTTGTTTCTATTGGTTAGTAGCATCAGCATGTATAGAATATTGTTGTTTATCTAAATTTGGAGCACCAACATGTTGAGAAACCTATTGTTCCTCATGATTTGGAGTGTCGACATGTGAATAATTCATTTCTACATAAGTGTTTGAACATTTAATTTATATTATGTAAATGCAATAGTGAACAAATAATAATAATAGGTAATCAAATGTATATTACCAAAACATATAACATGGTTATTGAAATATATTTTTTTACAAGTTTTATTGGATTTGAGCCATCTATTTAGTATCAAAATCTATTCATTGTGGCATCCAATAACATACAATACCTCAGATACATTGGGACCACTATGAAATGATTATGATGTCCCAATGAAAGATTCATCCTTAGTTTGATTTACATCTGATCCTTCAGTGGTTTTGGTTTGTAGGATATAGAAAAAAATACTTGAACGTACTATTATTCCATTATAAATGGTTCATCTTTGTACCCTTTCTTAATAAAATCCACTTTCATGAATCCCAATTCATCTATTTTAACTACACTTTTATTATCAACCCACTTGAAGTGAAAAATAGTAACTTGGAATGTTAAATAATCCAACTCCCATATTTTTTTGAAGATGCTAAAGTACAACATATTCAAATAAATTGGATTTCTGTCCATAGTTCCAAATACATGCATCACTTCATCAAAAAGTGGAACTAAACTATATTTCATAGAACTTTGTTCATCATGTTAATTTATATAGAACATATAACCATTAATTACACAACCATTATAAGATAATACATGAAAACATTGTCCTCTGGTTATCCATAAAAGTTGTTCTAAAAATGAATTCATATATTTAGTTGACTACAAAAAAAATATGGTCTTGAAATCATCATATATTTTTTTTATTATGTGTATTTTATATCCATATTTCATTCCTTGATGGTTTTAAGGAAATATTTTTATGAAGTCAACTGATGGATTCCTTAACGGAGTCAAGACCATATTTTCCATGGCACATTTTTCATCATGTTCATTTTTATAAAACATATAACCATTAATTACATAACCATTATAATATAATACTTGCACACTTGGTCCTCTGGGTAGCCATAAAATTCGTTCTAAAATTGAATTCATATTTTTTATTGACTCCTTAATAATATGGTCTTGAAACCATCCTATAGGGTTTTGATTATGTGTATTTTATATCCACCTTTAATTCCTTGATGGATTCAAATGTCTAAAAATTACATTATGAGATTCAACATATGGCGCAATCTCTAAAAAAATTTTCAAAACATAAAGGTGGTATTTCTCTTGCTCTGTAATAGTAATTGTGACAACATCTATTCTAGAAATTCATTCACCCAAAAGTCACTTAGTATGATGATGTTTTGGTATAAAAATATTTTCCACACTGGATAGGTAGTCGGTACATAATTGGATGGATTCCACAACAACATATCTCTCCACAATAAAACCTTCTCGCCAAAAAAAAATTTAAAATACCCTTCAAAAAACATCATATACTATTAAATGGTTTGCATCTATATATAATGTATAGGACCATACAGTCAAATATCTCTTACCATGTAAACCATCATATCAAATAATGGTAATGGAAATAAAATCTCTAATTAACATAATATAACAACAATTTCCTTTTTCATAGATAAAAATTGCATTGGGTCTATAACATTGTTTCATATATCTTTGAAAATGAAAAATAGTTTGGTTAATGTGTTATAGACATTCTTGTTCAAAATGAAATGTAAAGATACAATAATTAGATCTTGTATTCAAACATTGAAGTCATGTTATTTAAAAACATTTAACTTTAAATCAGTCATTGACATGATATTATTGATATTTTATGAATACCCATCTGGAATCTTTACATCATTCAAGAAGTTTTAAACATGATATCTCTCTTTCCTAGAAAGAGTGTAAGTAGGTGGAGGTAAAAAAGTCTATTTTTTACTTTTCACTACTTCCCACTCCTCCCACATTCTCATGTCAATCATGTCCAACCTTACCTTAATTAAATACTTTGTTATTCCTAGTGTATTTAGTAACATTCCTATGAAAATATCACATAAATTTTCTTCCAACATTCATAACATCAATAAAATTCCTAACATTCAAAAAAATCACACATGGTAATTAAATAAAATCTATTTTTTCAATGATTTTTTGTATGGTTTATCAAAAAAGGTTTACCAAAATCAATGTCCATATATTTTACATTATCAAAGAGTTCGCAATTTATTAGTGGAGATGGGTTTTTATGTTCTTCTGAAATCCTATTGAAGTATTTCATCCAAGATTGGTACATATATCACTAGGTTAGAAATATAAAATGTCCTAGAAACCTAGTCTTAGATGAATGTTTCTACCTAATTGACTATGTACCTTGAACAAAAATGGGACACGCTTGAGTTTCTTTAATTATATATCCTAAAAAATTACCATAACCAAGAAATTCATTTATTATCCCATACAACAAGGCTCTCATCATGAAATATTTATTTTTTTAAGAATCATACAACATAACGCCTAAATCCCACAATAATTTCAAATCTTTAATCAATGGATCTAAATAAACATCAATATCACTACCTTATTATTTTAGTCTCTATATAAGTAGATATAACATAATGTATTTTTGTTTCATGCACAACCATGGTGGAATGTTATAATTTACCAACATAACCAACCATGTACTATGAGTTATTATTTGAAAACCAAAATAATTCAATCCATCTGTACATATCCCAAGATAATGGTTTCATGGCACGTTTCTAAATTTAGGATACTCGTGATCAATTCTCTTACACTTTGGAGAGTCTGTCAGGTGATAAAATTTCCCATATTTATTTCATGTATCAATATGGTACATCAATTTTTTTACTTTGTCATCACTTTCATATAGGTATATAAACCTTGGAATGATTGGAATGTACCATACATCTTTCATAGGACCCAATTCATCTTTACTGAATCAAGAAGCACCATAATTTTTAAATTTTTATTTGATTTTTGGTCCTTATTAAATAGTACATAGTCATTTGGAGAGACGTGTATTCTTTCATAAATCATAACCATTGAACATGGAATTATTTTTATGACATATGTTTGGTAAGGAATCTCATTATCATATGGGGCATATCATTCAAGAGAGAAAGTAGTTCAAGAAAATTGTTGTCACTCCATACATTTCCATCTTTTAAATTATAGAGCTTCATTATGGATAAAATTTTTGTATATTTAGTACAACCATCATACAATTAAATCTTTATAGAACTCTTTAACTACTCTAATTTTTTTGGATAATCAATAATTTCATCATTAATATTAATTTTCATTTCCTCAATAAAATATTCACTATCATTCACACTTGTAATCACATCCCCGATACAATCTTAACCATTTTCCACACTTTTAATCATATCAGATGATCCATAAAATGTAGTCTTATCTTAGTCACTAGCTATATTCAGTTTTTCTCCAATTTTAGTCCAACATTTATAACTTTGATCTATTCCATGACATGTTATGTGTTCTTTCAACTCTTTTGGACTAATTTGTCTTGAATAACAATAGTGTAAACATGGAAAAAGGATTTTACAAGGTTTAGATGCATGATCTTTTGAAAACACAATGAACTCTTTCACCCCATCCTCATACTCTTTTTTTATATAATTGGAATCCATTCATTTTTTATTCATATAAATCCTATTTGATATGGTAATATTAATATTTAAAAAATAAATAAATACATGGAAAGTCTAAGCATGGAACCCATAAAAGGTCATTCTTAAAGAATAATTTAAGCTACATGAATTCATTATTATAAGATAATAAGAGTCAAATTATGGGTATTCATATTATTTTATAGTGGTGAAAATCATTGCAGGAAAGAAATGTGTGATATTTATAATGTTACAAAGAATCTAATTAAATTTTCATCTATTGTAAAACAAGTAGATATCATGTAGGACTAATTCTATGATATCTTATTTGATTAAATATATATACAAGATTTAGAAAAATTAGCGAGAAATTAAAATCAACCAGAGGTGGGAGTTGGTGTTTATTCAATTATTCACTTAGTACATGGAGTTTTGGATTGTGTTTTGGTTACATTATTCTTATGAGATGAAGTTGATTTCTTTTAGATGATAAAAAATTGATAGGGACATATCACATGGTCACGAAAACCCATTGTTCAAAGAAACTCATGAATATAAATCAAATGAACTATAATTACTGAATTGGGGTTCCTAGGTTCCATTCCCATTTCAGATAGTTTACATTTTATCAAAGGGAACTTTCAAAAACTTATTCTATGAAATTAAATTCATTAAACACCACATGCCACATTAAAATATTAAATTTCTTAAATCAATGTAAAAAATTTAAACACAAACCAATAGATATAAAAAAATCATAAATATCATTATATCAAGGATTTGAACAATTAAATCACCTTTTATAAAATATGGTATAAAATTAAGACAAGACAATCGGGGAAATGTAATTTGAAAGGAATACTAAATTTTTAAATACCATTTGGAGAAGCCCATTTTTAGGAACATCTTTTAAAAAAATTCAAGATATTAAATAATGTATCTATATTTATATCTATGTAGTATTAATTTAATTATTTCATTAACAAGAAATGAAAAAAAAAACTTTTCTTCTATGGTTTGGTAAAAAAATGTATAACTCAACTCTCTTTTTCATGAACTAAGAAATTTTTTATGTTGGAATCAAGAACCTTTAAATGAATTCATATACCATTAATTATTAGATATGGAAGAAAAATATCAAGAAGATAAACCGGTGTTAAATACTCAGCATGTAGTGTATTGGGTTGGAGTTAAAAATGGTGGAGGAGTCAAGCATCACAGTGCTCATTTTGTTGGATTGATTTTGTTATCTACATTAGCATTGGAGAAATGACATATCTTCTGTCGAAATAGTCATAATCTTGTGGTGGTAATGTATGATGTGTTGGGTTGTGATGTAATATAAACTTTTGATGACATGTAATCAATTGGAACTAGCCATGTTATGGTTATATAGTAATGTCATGTTCTTTCATATGTGATAGTTCATTCTACATAAATAATCTAATTTCATAACCCATGTGTTCATTGGATATCAAATGTGTAAAATATATTTAAAATAAATATCCATAAATAAATAATATATACATATAATAATAATGTTAAAAAAAATTAAACAATATTAAAAAAATATAAAAACCTATTAATGTTGTAACATGATAACATTATTAAAAACAAAGTTAAAACAAAACATAATGCATATAAAAAATAGTATGTGTATAAATATCAAAAGTATCATGAAATAATTTTTATCAAGAATTATAAATATTAAAAACTAGAATAAATCATAAAAACTAAATTAAAACCATTTCATAATTTCTATAAAAAAATATAAAAAAAATAGAAATATTAAAATGATTGGGGTTCTTCTTCCCTATGATAGAATAAAATGTGAATAATTGTTTAATTTTAATCAATGGGAGTAGTAGGGATACTTAGAACTTGGATCCAATTACCATTTATGCACCAAAAAATCTCTACCTACTTATTGTTTGAATTCACCACCTTACATGATAAGTAGGAAGAGTTTTTACGGTGTGCAGCTAGGAGCTCCATGTAATCAGAGTGAAAAATAATAATGAATAAGTGAAAATGAATGTGAAGGTGAGGAAGAGGGTGAACCAACAATAGCTTGTGGAAAGGGAGATTGGGTGGAAAATTAGCTAGGTAGATCGAGCACAAATAAGATCATTGCACATGCAGATCTAACCATTTGGGAAAATGAAAGACAAACAAATATGTTAGAGGGGAAGCGATGGATCACAAGTGATAACATACTTTGGATTTTGAAGGTGTTGATTAATCCAAAATGGTCTAGAGAGAGAAAAAACATAGATTTAGGATCATTTGAGAAAAATCCCTCAATCTACACTTCCCTAAAAATCAATTCCCCAGGTATGTTGGATTTCTTTTAGAGAAACAACCCCTCACCCCATGTAGCCGAACTGTCACCCTCACTATGTTGCACAACATTCTGACCATGCAATGTGCAATGGTTTCTAACTAGGGTGGAGTTCCCAGAATGACCTTTACAAGCAGCATACAAAAAAGGGGAATAATTATAAATATGATTATATAATTATATATATTTATTAATATTTATTAATATATAAATATAAATAATTAGAAATATAAAAAATATACTAATTATTTAAATTTATTTATTATAATTTTATAATTATTTAGATATATATATTTATTTATAATTATAATTATAAATAGATATATTTATAAATATTTATATATGATTATAAATATAATTATATAATTAAATATATATATATATATATATATATATTAGATATTGGGGGTACAATTACATTAAAATCCCACACACACCACACACTCACAAGCTGGAAGGGAGGGTCATAGCCCCCCCTCCTGAGGTAAACCCACCCATGAATCCCTTGTTATATATTATATATAGGAATGTATTCTTATTCATTACAAGGTCCATAATCCCTAATTAAATGGCTCACATACCCACAACAACCAGCCGAAAGGCCCTAAATCGTCACAACATACCCCTTCATTTGTGGCTCTCAACATAACCAGCCTCCACCATCAAGTAATAATCTTACAAAATCACAACTGAGGTGGCCATCCACCACACCGGCCTATTCCTCAAAGGCCAATACCAATGGATGAAATTTGCACAAACATCCTCTCAAAGTTCAACCTAGGAGAACTGCTTAAGGTCACACTATGACACCACCATCGTTCCCATAGGTTAACTACCCCACAACTCCTGACACTAGATCCACCTGTAAAGTAACACTAGTGACCCATTACCCACCCTATATTCATCATTCATGTTGTGTCTCCATGCATCCAATCTTTCGCCACCATCAGATTTCTATCCTCTGCTGTTTTGGGTCACATGTCATCGCCACCTCATTTGAGACAGCCCATCGCCCCATCATTGCCGCCTCCAGATTATCATCATTAATCAACACCACTCTAGCTTGACACGCTATAACCATTGGAACCCAATCTTCCATCATCCACCATGTTGGGCTCATACACCATTGTCACCCACCAAATCCCTTTTTGACGTCGAACCTTTGCCATCGCAACCCCCCCCCCCCCCCCCCCGCCGCCAACTAGCAGGGTTCTGTTATAAACACCACCCACACAAAGCACAGGCCAAAAACATTCTAGTGTCAATTGACAGCTTCCAAACTACCACCCCCAACTGAATGGGGGAAATACCGAGGCCACTAGGTTTTAAACCCCGACCACCCCCAAACCTGATGCATAATCACGAGGCACCTCTACCACTGACAAACATCAAAACTACTAATATATATTTATATAATTATATTTCATTATATTTAATTATATTTAATTATCTTTAATTATATATATATATATATATATTAATATATAAATATATTTAATTATAAATATATTTATTATAATATTATAATTATTAAAATATATATATATATATATATTGTAATTATAATTATAAATATATATATATATACACATAAATATATAATTTTATATATTTATATTATTATATTTTTTTTATTAATTTATATATATATATATAATTTTAAAAATAATATATATATTAATTATATAAGTATATTTATTATAATTTTGAAATAGTTTAAATATATATATATATATATATACAATTAAAATTATAAATAAATATATTTAAAAATATCTGAATATAATTGTAAATATATTTATATAATTATATATATTTATATAATTATATATATTTATATAATTATATATATTTATATAATTATATATATATTTATTTTTATTTAAATATTTATAATTATAAAGATAATAAATATATTTATTATTTAAATATATTTATTATAATTTTGTGATTATTTAAAATATATATATTTATTTATTTATTTATTTATTTATAATTATAATTATGAATAAATATATTTGAAAATATATTTATATAATTATATACTATTATATTATTATATATTATTATATATATTTATATAATTATATATATATATATATTAAGTGGTGCACATGAATTAGGGGGTGATGTTTGGGTTTGGAGGTCTCTCCCTCCTCAACCATGGCGATTAGGGTGTTCTAGTATGAAGATGTCAATCTTATATGCCTACTTTAATCTATCAAATATCTTTATTAGTCCCCCCAAGAAGGTTAGTGGTGTCTCTGGCCTGGACAACTCATATTTGGCCTCCACAAGTGCTTCTTAGGATCCGGTGAGGGTTGATCCTTCTTATCGCTCCCCATAACTTGTGGATATAGAGAAGTGTGATGCTCGAAAGGTCATGTTTTCACTATAGGTAGATGTTGTTTATGTGGAATGGTTCTTTCTTGGTCTTCGTAGTGACTCTACATCTACTCACAATCAAATCTCAAAGAATGGTTCTCTTGTATTTTTTGAAGGAAATATGAAGTTTTTGATGAGTACATTTAGTCTTGTAAACACTCCATTATTGCATATCTTACCTCAAAATCATGGAATGATGTGAGGAATCTTGAAGCGTCAAAGAATCACCCACTCCAAGTATGGGGTTTTGATGGTTTGTACATGGTGTCTATTAGTTATGGGTATTTTAATATAAATGTCCCTTCTCAAGAGCTGAAATTGAGGTCATGGAGTGGTGGTTCAGCTAACCTTAAACCAAAGTTCCTTAGATTTTAGAACTATAAACCTTGGTTTGATCCACTTCAGGCCATGAACACAATTTCACAATCTTGGATTTGATTAAAAACACTGAATTTGTATTTTTGGCATCCAAGTATCCTTTGGATGTTGCCCTAGAAATTAGCTCCCCACTAAAGTTTGATAAAGAGACTGAAGCGGCTAGGTATGGAAATTATTTCTGAATTGTATTTCAATTCAACCTTAGTTTAATTCATATTGATATGGTGAACTTGGTTGCTTGGGATTTTAAATTCAAGCTTTCTATAGAGTATGAACATGTCCCTAAATTTTTTTTTAACTCCTTGAGTGTAAGATCCCACACTTCACAATGATATGTTCCTATTTAAATTTTGTTTTGAATCTTTTTATGTTGTCACATTAAATTTATGGTGGGTGCATTGGGAAGATCGAGGGTATTTTGAGGGTATGGGACCTGAAAGAAAAGGAAATCAGGTCATTCTGGGCATGTCGCACGGTTGGAACACGATTTGTGTAAATCGTGCAAGGGGGAGGGCCAAAACATGAAACCTTAGGCATAAGCATATTACATAGTTAGTGAACAGTTTTATAGACTGTGTGATATTACCAGGTAACTTTGTGACTTGGACTCCTTTTGGGTAGAGGCAGGCGCACAGTTTACTCACAATTTGGAAAATCGTGCAGCCAAACTGTGCACCCTATTTACAAAACTACCCCCCGCAGGATGTTAAGTTTCTCAATCAATTTCTTCCCCATTTATTCTCTTACCAACCATAATGATGAAAAATTTTGAACCAAGATTCCAAGGGACCATTATACTTTTATTCTAATCCATTTGGAGAGTTGTTGGGTATGGATCAAAGATCCGGGTATGTTTATTTCTCATCACTCTTGTCTTTTTGTATTAGGGATTTTAGCTTGGGTTATCTTTATCTGAATCCCTAAAAACTTATTTTTCTAATGGATTATAGTTTCAAGTTTCTAAAGGTTTCTGAATCCAAATATAAAGATGAAGTTAAGGGTTAATTCATATTTAGATTCATGGTAGGTGGTCTTTAAGTTATATCTTGTAGTCTTTGAGTTGATTTAAGCATGTGTGGTTGTGTTATTGTTCCTCCCTTAGTGTGTATATAACAACCATGCTATTTATTTCATATTAATACTTGATTTATTAAATTATAATACCATTAATACAACCCAGATGATCATGAAGTTTAGGGTATTTTGGAATTAGATACATTACATAGAAACATAAAACATGGAATGCAACATCATTATTGAAAACTTCTTAAACATGCGCAAAATACTCCTTTGAACTTAAAATGGCATGGGATAACCTAGGGACATACATAATAAAGTGGTAATATATAAATCCCAATAAGGGAATAAGCATGGAATAATTGATTCATGTTAGACAATAGGAATATCAATGAGTGATAAAAGGAACATGAATAATAAGGCATGGTATAGAACGAAAATCATAACATGGGAAATTTGACAACAACATAAAACACTAAATCATAAAAATAGTTCAAGGTTAAAACCACAAAGACATCATTGTGTAAAATGTACCATAAAGGAACCATCTTCACTACATTTCCCATGATGAGGTATTATGATACTAAGCATTATTCAATGTGTTCAAGCACTATTTGGGCACACTGATTATATTCATTTCATCCCCATGCTTAAGCTTGCCACATAGATCATACAACATGGATTCATTTATCATCATAATTTATTCCACCATCAAGGAGTTTGGAATTAATACATGTAATTCCCCAATAAATTAAGTATAAGTGCATAAAGGTGAATACCCTTGATAGAAAAATGGGTTTGGTATTCACTACACAATTGTTTTGGTATGGAAAATTGAAGTGAAATTTCAGCAGCATAACAATGTTTCTTCATAAAAATTATTGATGAGATATAAAGGGGTATATAATCATTTTTAAATCAAATTTTAAGTAATAAGGACATGTAAATACATTTCCCAACATTAGTAAATGGAAATATAATTTATAAGTTCATAAAGAAACTTGAATAAAGAAGAGAAGGTGGGGATCCCTTACAGAATTTCAGCACAATAACAGCTAAGGTAAGGGTCCAAATGAGGGAGTATAAATGATCCCTCTTTCAAATAAAATAAAATATAATGGAATGGAATTATTATAAATGAATTAAAACATATCCCTAAAATAACTAATTTCAAAGAAGGTTCTTAAATTTGAAAGGAGAGGAAGGTCCCTTACATGAGTGTGAGACTCCAAAAGCTTGGTAGGGGATTATTGAGAGCTTAGGGGAGCCTTTTTAGGACCATAGATAGTGGAGGGAATATTATTTATGTGATAATATGAGTTTTAGTGAAGATAATGGGAGATTAGTTGGGTTTATATATGAAAATATGGGGATTTCTTTATTATTTTGGTTTTGGACTCTACATAATAAAATGTTAAAAACCATAAACCATCCCATGTGTTTTCCCATGGTTTCAGACAAATGGTAGTGGAATAAACTATTTTATATGTTGAAGGGCCTAAAATAAAAAAAATAATTCCCTTTTTTATGTGGAGGCAAGTCATGCTCCTAAATAAATGATTTTTAAACCATAAAATATATTTCAGTTTTGAAGGATTCATAATAGCTTTATAAATTAAATAAAATAAACTTAAAATCACATTATTCTAAAGTGAAAAAATATATTTTTTTTAATATACCCTTAAGAGTATTTATTATATTACTTTTGGATCATTATGATGTCATAATACACAAAGTATATTTATATGGTATATAATTTTTAACCCAAAATTTGACAGTCCAGTAAAATTATAAAAAAATCACCATTAAATTATTTTGATGGTATTATTCCAAAAAATAATATTAATTTTATCTAAATAATATTAAAAATATTTCAATTTTCACTTATAAAATAATAACCGACATTTATTGAAAATGACGAGTTTTTTACAATAACATTTTTTGAATCCTTAGAAAAATTAAATTTGACTTCATAAAAATTATATGATAATTTAAATTTTATAAAAATTATTTAATAATGATATTAAATATTCTATATTTCAAAAATCCATTAATTGAAAAAATCATTAATGGTATTTTAATAAAAACTAAAAATACAATTTGTTCTTTATTGTATCATAATAAAAATCAGTTACAAAGTAACAATGATAGGATGAAAATATATTAATTATTCTATAAAAAATAATGTACATAATCATAATGTTAGGGTATTGATACATATCTATTTAATACACCAAAAAATCCCAAATAGTAAGGTGTGTGATGGTGGGACTTTCATGGGGTGGTTCGGCGAACATGGTTTGGGTCATGATCTCGATGAGCTTGAAATTCTCCCATAAACGGTTTTTCTCAAGATTAAGTTGTTGGATCTTAGATTCTTCTTGGTCATGAAAAAATCCCAAAAATGATACATCCCTTGGAAGCTTCGATAAATGGGATTCATATGGTATGATCCTACTAGTTGAGGCCATCACTTCCTTTGTGTGTGTCAATTGTATTTGTTAAAAGACTATATTTATATTAATAAGGTAATAACTCTTAAATGGGTATATTATCATTTGTAATTATTCTAAATGGTATTTTTAATCCAATATTATATAATAAAGCAAAATAAGTTCATGTTTTTCTATAACCATATTTCTTTATAAGAGATTTAAATAAATCAAAAATAGGAATTTTATTTATAACAATTTTGGTCTTTAAAATATTTCCCCCTTAGAAAATTTCATCCTCAAAATTACATTTCCCACACTAAAAAATATTATGGTAACTCTACTTCATCACCTACTCTAGTTCCCACAACGCTTCTTCAAACTTTTGGTTTCTCCACAACACTTTGACAAGGCGCATTATCTTATTTTGTAGAAATTTTTCTCTATGATCTAAGATATTCACCAGATTATACTCATAGTAAATGTCATTATATAATGTCCCCACATCTAGATAGAGTAAATATGATGGGTCTGTTATGTACCTCCTCAAGAGTGATACATGTAATACCTCATGTACTTGAGATAGGTTCAGTGGCAGTTGCAGTCGATAGGACACCGCTCTGATGCGATCAAAGATCTGAAAGAGTCCAATGTATCATGGACAAGGCTTTCCAATATTCCAAAATATCATCACTTTAATACATGTAGATATGAAAAATAATACCATGTCTCAATCATGAAACACTAGGTCTCGTTGATGATTTTCAGCATAGAACTTTTGTCAACTCTGAGGAGCCTTGATGTTCCATTGAATGGTCTTAACCTTCTCCACCATTTCCTCAACCATTTATAGAGCTAGATGTTTTTGTTACCCAATTTCATCCCAACATGTATTTGTTTTTCACCTCTACCCATAAAAGGATTCATAGGGAGCCATTTGTATTCTTGAGTGGAAACTGTTGTTGTAAGAGAAGTAGACTAAAGGAAGATGTTGGTTCCATCCTCCTTTGAAGTCCATATAACATGCTAGAAACATGTCTTCCAATTTCTGAATAGTCTAATCATATTGGACATTTGTTTGAGGATGATAGTTCGTACTAAAGTTCAGCTCAGTGTTTTAATCATGTAGGATAATTCTCCTAATCTTAGTGGTGAATCTTGGATCTTAGTTGGATAAAATAGATAGTGGTACTCCATGAAGCCTTACCACATCTATGTTGTATATCCATGCAAGTTGATCTAGTGAGAGGTCCTCTTGAATTGTGATAAAGTGAGATGTATTTTTAATATGATCCACAAAAACCCATATAGCATTGTTTCCCCTGGATGTCTTTATATGTGTGGTGACAAATTCCATGGTTATGTTCTCCCATTTCTATGTTGGTATCTGTAATGGTTTCATCATCCCCTTATAATTTTTCCTTTCATCCTTCATTTGTAGGAATACCAAACACATTGATGTATATTTAGCTATCTATTTCTTCATATTTTCCCACCAATAGTGCTCACGATGATCATGATACATCTTTGTGATTCCTGGGTGAATGGATAAATTTAAACTATTTGAATCATACATCAATTCCATCTTTAACTCAAGAATTGATGGAAAACATATTCTTGACCCAACTCTCACATTTCCTTCTTCATCAATTTTAAATTTTGAGGACTTCCTCTTTCTCATTGATTCCAACTTCTTCTAAAATCCCACATCACCTATTTGAGCATCATTTTACCTCTCTATAGGATATGTTAAAGAAATCATTTTTGAAAGGATTAATGACATTCATTCATTTATGATTCTCATGTCCATCCTTTCTAAATATAAGAATATGGGATCCATCTCAATTATCATTAATGATAGAATTTCTAGATCCATTCTACTAAGAGAATCTACCACTTTATTCAATTTAATTAGATGGTAGTGGATTGTGCATATTTAATCCTTGATAAGATCCAACCATCTTTGCTAGCACATATTAATCTCTTTCTATGTGAATATATACTTAAGGCTTTTGTGAGAAGTATATATCTCACACTTCTCCCCATATAGATAATGCTCCTAGATTTTCAACTCAAATATTATATATTCTAACTCTGAATCATGTGTGTGATGGTTTTTCTAATGAATTTTCAACTTTCATGAAGCATAGTCTATGACTTTGTCATCCTGTATTAACACATAGCCAAATATCTTCTTCAAAGTATCACTGAATACTACTAAGAGTTCTCCCCTTGTGGGTAGTGTGAGTATAGGCTCAGTAATGAGACTCCATTTTATCCTCATGAATATCTATTCACATTCATAATTCCAATCAAACTTGACTCCCTTACATGTTATCTTAGTAAGGGGGTTTGAAAATCATTATAAATTTCTCATAAATTGAAGATAATACCTAGCTATCCCAAGGAAAATACGGATATTTTTCATAGATGTTGGCCTTGACCATCATTTATTTTCTTTCATCTTTAAAGGTTCCACAGATATCCCACTTCTTGTGATGATATTCCCCAAGAAAGATACTTACTTCAAATATAAATCAAATTTTCTATACTTGGTGTAAAGCTTATCCTTTCATAGGTTCTCTAGCACAGTTCTTAGATTCTCCTCATTCTCCTCCTTGATTTTGGAGTATATTAGAATGTCATCTATAAAGACTACAAAATTTTTTTCAAGGTAATACATAAAGAATATAGACATCTAGTCCATAAATATTTCAAAATCATTAGTTAGTATAGAAGTCATCACTATGAATTCATAGTGACCGTACCTTGTATAAAAAGTGGTCATGGGGATATCTTCCTTCTTCATTGTTCCTTGATAATATCCCAACCAAAGATCCATCTTGGAGAAGTATTATGCTCCACATAGCTAATCAAACAAGTAATCGATACAATGTAGAGGATAATTGTTATTTGTTTTAATCTTGTTGTGCTCATGATAATTGATTCAAAGTCACATTCACCCATACTTTTTCTTTATTAAGAGGATGGGTTCACCCTAAGGTAACGAAATTGGGTGTATGAACCCATTATTCATATTCTTTACCAATTGTTTCTTTAGCTCCTCAAGTTAAAAACATCCATTCAATATGGTTTCTTGGATAATGGAAACACCCTAGATATAAGTTTGATTGATAATTAAACCTCTCTTCCTAGAGGAAGACCATGAAATTACTCAAGAAACACATAATCATATTCCCTCACAATAGGCGTGTCTTTGAGGATTATTCTTTCCTTAGACTAAATCATTTAGGATAGATACACTTAATCAGGTGGAAAAAATATGCATGCTTGAGATATTAGTTCCACATAAGATTCATCCTTTTCCTTGAAATAGTACAAAATTGAGGTTGGATTCATAATACGGATAGTGGTTTCCTTCTCATGGAAATTTATGTTGGTTCTATATAGAGAGATCTAGTCTATGATTAAAATTACATAAAATTCCACCAAAGGAGTATGACATGGTTCATTGGGAAGTTCATCCCACAAACATTGACCGGGGAGGTGTTATAAACTTGGGATACAATAATTTCCGCATTTTCCATTTTCATCAACAACTCTGGTTCCATGATTTGTGGTGGTGTTTGGATAGTTCTAATAAACTTTCATGATATGAAGGAATGCATAGAAATATAATCAGAAAATATATTCACTATTTTTGAATGAATAACTAGGGTAACTATCACAACTTAATTGTAATGATCCACCTTAGTTGTTGTGAGGGAAAAAGCTCTCCCTTACTTTCTTGCAGGTTGTTAGTTGTCTCCAAAAATTGGAATTGCCTTGATTCCTTGCAGTTGAGGAAATTAATAATGCACAGATGGTTGACTGGAGAATTCTTTTTCTCCATCACATTAGCAGGTGTATCCTATCATAAATTTCTAAATATTTTTCTTTTCTTCCCACACCAAAATCATTTATTCATTCCCCTTATCAAATTTTTGGGGTGCTTCTTCCCGTCACTTTGAAAATTGTGATGTTGAAATTTCTTAGAACCATTCGATTTCTCCATTGGAATTCTAGAATTAAACTCTACTTTCCACTTATTATCCCCATTATACCCTTTAGATTTTCCGATCTCTATTTAAATTTTGATGGAACATCATATAATTTACTCATAGTTATCAAAGTCATGGATCACCGGGGCTTTTTTTAGACTAGGTTTTTTTCCACAAAATAAGTGGTCAACCTTGCATTCAGGGGTAAAGACAAAGCTAGAGGTGTATTATGCATGTCTTGTGAAGTTTTCCTAATATTTCCTGATATATTCTAAATCATTTTACTTTATAGAAAGGAAATACCTTTCCATTTTATGATGGAGAGTGAGAGTAAAATATTTGTCAAAAAACTTTTTTTGAAATTCCTTCTATACTATTTCTTAGATCTCTTCCTCAGGATTGATATTCTTGATCAATGTCCACCACTGATCAGTTTGTCTCTTTTTATGATAAAAAAAGTAGAACCTTATCTTGTTTGGAACATTGAAGTGTTGAGAATATCATCTCAATGTAGTTAATCCATTATTCCATGATTAATGGATTAGATGATCCATTGAAAGAAGGATGCCTTTGTCGCATGAAGCTCTTGATTGTGGATGGTTCACTCTTAAGGGGGTTTGGGAGATATTCTTGATCCATGTTTCTATTCAAAACATGATTCATTTGAGAGTGTATCTTTATAATGTTTTTGATTCCTGCTCTCATTGGGATGGGCATCTCATTGGGGAAGTCATCACATTTCCCTTCACATTGATTATTTACCTGATTCCTCCTATTTCAAGATATTGGATAGAATAAAGAGAAAATTAGGGATGAGTATTTATAAACTATTAAAAGCATAAAGGGGGATCCAATAATATTAAAGTGATAACATATAAAGTATATATATTTCCTTAACTTATGAATTTCTAGGATTTAATCTATGTCATCCATAATCTACTTACTAATGTATATTCTTATGTTCATTTTTTTTGTTCCTTAATAATGGTTCATAAAGAGATTATGAATTTACCAAATCATATACCCTGAGAGTGTAAAACTAAGTGGGAATTAACTCCGGTTATCATGTACCAGGTTGCCTCGATTTAGGTCCCAAACACCATGTTAGAGTTGTTACTCCTAGGTAAATCTATTCTAGAAACATGTCCACTTGTAATATCCATACATGTATCTTTTTGATAAACCACATACTATATAATAACCAAAATTTAGGGATGTTTTATTATACTTAGTCATATCCATAAGGCATTCTCTAGAGTTCTATAATCCTAATCCTAAAAATAACTAAATATTTCCTCTCATGCCAACAATAAAAATGATGCTCTTTATTTCACATTAATACATGATTTATTACATGAGACTACAATTAATACAAACTAGATGATATAGAAGTCTATAGTAATTGGTAATTAGGTACATTACATAACAACATAAAATTGGGAATACAACATCTTTATTGAAAACTTCTTTAACATGCTCAAAATACTCCTTCGAACTTAAAACTACATGGGATAACCTGGGGAAATACATAAGAAAGTGGTGATCTATAAATCCATGTAAGGGAATAAACATGACATAAGTGATACATGTTATTAAATAGGAATATCAGTGAGGAATAAAAATAATATGAATAATAAAGCATGATATAGCATGATAATCATAACATGGGAAATGTGGCATCAACTTAAAACACTAAATCATAAACATAGATCAAGGATAAACCTGCCAAGACATCATGGTGGAAAAATATCCATAAAGGAATCAAGTTCACTCACTATCCAAATTCTATGTATCATGATACTAACCATTACTCAATGCATTGGAGTTCTATCTGGGTACACCCATCATATTTAATTCATTCTCATGCTTAAGTGTGCCGCAACATGGATTTATTTATCATCATAATATATTCCATGATCAAGGTATGTAAAACACATACATGTATGTACCCGATCCAAGAAGTATAAATGTATAAATGTGGATACCCTTGATTGAAAAATGGGTATGATATTCAATACAGAATTGTTTTGGCATGGAAATTTGCAATAAACTTTCGGCAACATAACTACGTTACTTAAATATTAATAAAAATTCTTGATGATAGATAAAGGATTCTATTATAATTTGGAAATAAAATGGGTCATAATAGGGACATGTAATGACATGTCCCATGTTTCTTAAATGGAAATAGAATGTGTATGTTCGTAAAGAAACTTGAATAAAGAAGAGATAATGAGGATCCATTATGGAATTTCAGCATAGTAACGACTTAGGTAAGGATACAAATGGGGGAGGATAAATGACACCTCATTAAAATAACATCAATTGGATATTAATAAAATGATTATAAATGAATGAAAATATAAACCATTGAAATTAAAAGAACTAATTTCAAAAAAGCTGCTTAAATTTTAAAGGAGAGGAAGGTCCCTTACTTGAGTGTGTGACTCCAAAAGCTTAGGAGGGGATTCTTGAGAGATTAAGGGTGCCATGGGAGGACTCTATATAGTGTAATTTATAGTTTTGACATGATCCAAGAAGTTTTTAGTGAAGATAAATGGGATATTGGGTGGGTTTATATAGGAAAAGAGGGGGATTTCTTTATTATTTTGGTTTTGGACTCAACATAATAAAATATTCAAAACCACAAACCATCCAATGTTTTTCACCAATGGATTATATAAAATGGGAGTGGGATAAATTATTTTATAGGTTAAAGGTACATTATTAATAAAATAACGCACTTTCTTATGTGGAGGTGAATCATACTCTTAATGAAATGATTTTTAAACCTTATAATATATTACATATTTTGGAGGATTCATAATGGATTTATAAAAAAATAAAATAAAAATAAAATCAAACTATTTTCAAGTTAAAAAAACATATTTGGTCTTGTAAACCCTTTATTGTATGTATTAAATCACTTTTCAGCCATCATGATTTCGTAATACACAATGTATATTTATATGGTATTTAATTTTTATTAGAAAATTCAACTTTCTCATAAAATTATGAAAAATTAACCATTATATAATTTAAAAATTATGATTCCTAAAATAATATTAATGTTATATAAATAATTTTCTAAATTAGTTAATTTTCACTTTTAAAATAATAACTTACATTTATTGAAAATGGCAGGCTTTTTATAGTATTAGTTTTCGAATCCTTATAAAAATTACATTTGAATTCATGAAAATTATATGATCATTTATATTTTATATAATTTATTTATTAATAATATTAAATATTATTTATTTCATAAATCAATTAATTCATTAATTGAATTTGAATATTAACCAAAAAAACAATTTGTGCTTTGTTGCATCAAAATAAAAATAATTTAAAAATTAATAATAATAGGATAAAAATATATTCTTTATTATAAAAAAATAATGTACATAATTATAATGTAATTTTCTTGATACATATCCCTTTAAAAATCCTAGAAAAATCCCTAAGAGTAAGGTGCGCGATGGTGGTACGTTTATGGGGTGGTTTGGCGAAATTGGTTTGAGCCATGATCTTGATGAGCATGAACTTATCCTGTAAATGGATTCTATAATTCTTAATTTGTTGGATATCAGCTTTATCTTGGTAAATTAAATATCTTTGAAATTTTATCTCCCTCAAAAGCTCTGATAAATGGGATTCATAGGATATGACCCTACTGATTAAGGCAAACTCTTATTTTTTCCGTGTCAATTGAATTTGATAATATCCTATATTTATACTAATAAAGTAATCAATATTAAATGGATATATTATCAATGTTAATGTTTATTAATGGGATTTTAAATCTAATTGGATATTAAAAAACAAAATAAGTTCATGTGTTTTCTATAATCATATTTCATGATGAATCATTTAAATAAATAAAAAACGTGAATTTTATTTATAATAGTTCAAGTCGTCACAGTATTTACCATTAATAAATTTCACACTTCTGATTTTCATTTCCCATACTAAGAAATATGAGGGTAACTCTTATTCATAACCTCCTCCAGTTCCCACATCACTTCTTCAAACTTGTGGTTTCTCCACAACACTTGTACAAGGTGCATTATCTTATTCCATATAACTTTTTCTCTATGATCTAAGATCTTAACCTGAGTATACTCATAGGAAATGTCATTATACAAAGGTAACACCTCTTGTATTGAGTACATGTGAGGGGTCTAGTATTTATTTCTTCAACAAGGAAACATGGAATACATTATGTACTTTAGATAAGATTAGTCGGAGTGCTAGTCGATAGGCCACCACTCTGATGTGATCAAGGATCTAAAAGGGGAAATTGTATCTTAGAATAATCTTTACATTCTTACCAAATTTCATCACATTCATCTATAGCGATATTGGGAGAAATACCATATATCCAACATCAAACTCTAGGTCTCATCGATGATTTTTAGTATAGATCTTCTATTGACTTTGAGCATCCTTGATATGTCACTGAATGGTTTTAACCTTCTACACCATATCCTCAACCATTTTTGGACCTATAAGTTATTATTCCCCAACTTTATCCTAGCATCGAGGTGTTCTGAACCTCTTCCCATAAAGGTATTCCTAGGGATCCATTTGGGTGCTCAAGTTGAAATTGTTGTTGTAATAGAACTTGGCCAAATGAATATGTTGGTTCCATCATACTTTGAAGTATATAAAACATCTTCACAACATGTCTTCCAATGTTATAATAGACTACTCAGATTGGTCATAATTTTGAGGATGATATGTCTTACTAATGTTCATCTCAGTGTTTAGAGAATGTTGGAAACATTTCCATAATATATAGGTGAGTCTCATATCTTGATCAGATTAAATTGATAGTGGTCTTCCATCCATCCTTATCACTTATTTGATGTATATTTATGAATGTTGATCTAGTGTGTAGTCCTCTTGAATTGTGATAAAGTGATATGTCATTATAAGATGATCCACAAAAACCCATATAGTATTGTTTCCCCTGGTTGTCTTTGGAAGTTCGGTGATAAATTCTATGGTGATGTTATCCTAATTACATGTTGGTATGGGTAATGGTTGCATCATCCCCTTGAACTTCTTCCTTTCAGAGTTCACTTCCTAAAATACAAGGCACTTTGATGTGTTTTCAGCGGTCTCTATCTTCATATTGTCCCACCAATAGTGCTCATGGATATTTTTATACATCTTTTTGCTTCCTTGGTGAATGGAGAACATTAACCTATGTGCATCATCCAACAATTTATTCTTTAACTCGATATTTTATGGAACACATAGTCTTGACCCAAATCTAAAAATTCTTTCTTCATCAATATTAAACTCTAAGGAATTCCCCTTTCTTAGGGTTTTAAACTTCTTTTTAATTTCTACATCATTTCATTGGTCAACCTTTAACCTTTCAAAAAAAAGATAGTTGATCGATAATTTGTGAATGTATTGATGATTTTATTTCCTTTATGACTCCCATGACTATCCTTTATAGGTATAAGAAGAATGGATCCTTCTCACTTATCATCATTAATAAAGATACATGATCCTTTTTACTTATAGAATCCTCCACTTTATTCACATTACTAGGATGGTAGTGGATTGATTTTTCATAGTCCTTGATCATCTCAAACCATTTTCCACACATAATAGGCTCTTTTTGTGTGAATATATAATTAAGGATTTTTTGATCCATACATATCTCAAACTTCTCCCCATAGAGATAATGCTACTAGATTTTCAATGAAAATATCATAGCTTCCAACTCTAGATCATGTGTGGGATAGTTTTTCTCATGAACTTTAAACTTTCTTGAGGCATCAGCTGTGAATTTTTCATTCTACATTAACACACTATCCAATCCCTTGTTTTAAGCATCGCTGAATACTATAAATATTTTTCCACTTGTGGGTAGTGTGAGTACAAGGGCAGTGATAAGCCTCTTGTTCAACTCATGATGCTCTCTTCACATTAATAATTAAAAGAAAACATAACTCCATTCTAATTTAATGTGGTAAGAGGGTTTTAATATCATGATAAATTTCTCATAAATTTGTAATTATACCTATATAACCCAAGGAAACTACAAATATCTATCACAGATGTTGACCTCTACCATTGTTCAATTTCTTCTGTCTTTGAAGGGTATAGATATCCCTTTTCTTGTGATAATATTACCCAATAAAAATACTTCCATCAACCATAACTCACATTTTTTGTACTTGGAATAAATCTTATCCTTTCATAGGTTCTTTAGAATAGTGCTCAAATGCTTCACATGCTCCTCCATGATTTTGGACTATATTTTAGTGTGGTATTAGAGAAATTATTTTCTCTATCTTACTTTTTGGGAATGGTAGATGGAATGTTAGGAAATATTAGGCCTTGTTAATGAGCTCCTGCATGGGAGTATCTAACCCATGTACAAGGGAAAACCCAAGTACCTAGGGTTGGAATTTTTGTTCTTATTGTGTGTTGTTACCGTTGAATGAAATTTTACCAATGAGTGATGAAATTTTTGTGTGATGTGACTGTTTTATGATATTTTACTCATGGAAATAATGGCACAAGGATTTTTATTCATACATCATTTTTTGGCACCTAGGGATATAGGTGTAAAGCATCATAAAAGGCACATACGGAATGGGTGTTTGGGACATTAAGGGTGGGATTCATTTTTCTTAGTTGAAAACATGAATAAAATGGTGTCTAATAATGATAATGAAAATGAGAAAATGGAAATATAATTAAAGAATGGTCAAAGATTTGTTCTTAATGAAGGTGTGTAAATGAATTAAAATTTTGGTTATAATGAGATGTGAATAAGTTAAAATTTTAGTTTTAATGAACATTAAAGATAGAGAAGTTCCTAAAGAATAATTTTTTATGTTGTGAATGTGGAAATTGTTTAAAAGGGGGTGTCCAATGATAGGATTGATATTATGTTTGTTGGTTTACCCTAGGTTAGTCATGCCCCTCTGTAGGGATGGTTAAGGTAGTGTTCTAAGTGTGATGATGTATGTTTGGGTAGTGTATACAAAATGGGTTGTTAGTGGATTATAGAGATATTTCATTTTTGTAATTATAGATACCCGTGTTTTTCATTTTGAGATGTGTTCTTGGAATTGTTGGAAGATTCCACCATGACGTTGTGTGCTGGTTGGATGACAGGAAGACGTTGCTAAGAATGCTTCTCTAGAAGTGGAGAAAGGAACCCCAATGATCTATGGTTACCAAGGAGAAGAGAAGTTCCATGAGAAAATCACTCATTTTATACAAATGATGGAAAGGGAACTAGGTTTGGTTGTTATTAGTATGTTTGAGCTGGATAGGGAGTTTTAGCTACAACACCCTTAGAATTTTGTAGGAGAGGGTTGACCAGATGCAGCTAAATTTTGTATAGATTCCATTCAGATGATTCATGATCACATAGAACTCCTCCTAAGAAGAGAGTAAAGCTGACAACTTATATGTTACAAGGTCAGGTAAAGCACTAGTTGGATGTTTTGGTCTAGACCCAATAGGATGATTGTATGTCATGGAAGTATTTTTGGGAAAATTTTATGAAGATTTTGTATCTGGATATTTTTAAAAGGAGAAGGCTTTGGAATTTATGATGTTGAATTAGTAATCTATGTTAGTAATGGAGAATTTTGTCCAATTCATAGACATTCAATACTTCATTCTGATATTAGTAGGTGATGAGGAAGCCACAATGAGACATTTCTAGGATGGGATCAGAAAAAAGATAAGTCGCAGGTAAATATCTTATATTTAAATAGAGTTGTTAATGTGTTGGATCATGCACTTGTTTCAAAAGGGAACCTCAAGGAGGCATCTGGTGTTGGGCATGTAGTCCTAGTCGGGTGATCTAGTGTTGAAGCTTATAGTGGTTGGAAGCACCATTTAGAATTCCTTCACTAGGGTGGTGGTGGACAAGGTAGTCAGAGAAAGGAACCAAACTCTCATGGTAGAGACCTTTTCTCTTCTATTAGTGTGGCAGACCATGTAATATTTGTGGTCATATTTTCTGAGCACCAGTTCAGTGAGAATTGTGCACCATACTGGGGAATGTGCATAGGTTTTGTTGGAATCCATGACTACTAGGAACAAATGGAGGGAAGAGTCAGATTTTGAGTGCAGGAGGGGGTTAGTTACCCCATATCAGTTAGGCAATTGGAGCTCAACTAGTCATACTGACCGAGAAGGTGGAATTGGTACTTAGGGGTGGGAGAATCCATAACATCAAAGTAGTTCCACACTAGGAACTTAGACTGGGGCTCAGGGAAAAGGGGTAGTTCATCTATATACAGTTCAAACTACACCTGGAGGGGGAGATGAAAGGCCATCAACTATTCGAGGTATGATTCTTGTTTCTTCCATTACTACTAGTGCCTTATTCAATACAAGTGAATCACATTATTTTATTTCGTCCCAGTTTTGAATTGTTTTGGGCCTAGAATTGGTGCGTTTATGTGGATTTATGTCAATTAATACACTTCTAGGGGTGTGAAAAAAATATCAAGAATTTTAAGGGGTGATCTATCGAGGTTGGTGGGTATCTTCGTCGGTGGGATTTGTTCATGGTTTAGGTGTTGGGTTTTGATCTAATTTTAGATATAGACTGGCTGGTTTCGTACCAATCCCATATTGAATATTACCATCATAGGGTAATAATCATGTCTCATGATACAGATTATTATATACATCATTGTGAATGAGATGTTCGATAAATATGTGTTGGTCCATCGTGTTAGCGATTGGGTGAACTCACATCCCAAGTTGATTGTCTTATGCTTGATGATGGAGGAGTAGAGAATCATGTCTTTCCTCCTATGGTGGATTAGTTCCAGGATATATTTACTAAGCACTTATTAGGGATACCAACTAAGAGAGATATTAAGTTCAAAATGGAGTTGATTCCAAGAGAATAACTAGTTTCCATTCCACCATACAGAATAGAACCGGAAGAACTCCAAGAACTTAAAGTTCAGTTGGAGGAATTAGAGTACAAAGAATTTATTTTTCCTAGTACATATCATTGGGGATCACCAATATTATTTTCTAATAATTAAAAAGGATCATTGAGGTTTTGTGTTGATTATAGGAAGGTGAATTAGATAAATGTTAAGAATAAATACCCTATTCCTCAAATTGACGATCTCTTTGACCAGATAGGGGTGCTTCTGTATTCTATAAGATTGATCTAAGATCAGGGTATCATTAGTTGGGGGTGATATCTTATGATATACCGTATAAATACTTCAAAATTATGTATGGATTATATGAGTTTGGTGTGATTCCATTTGTATTGACCAATGCACCAAAATTGTTTATTTCCCTGATGAACTGAATCTTCCACCCTTACCTGGATTAGTTTGTAGTTTTTTTATCGATGACATCTTGGTGTACTCTAAGACTCAGGAAGATCATTACATACAACGGGAAATCATCCTAAGTACACTTAGAGATAATAAGATATACTCTATTCTATCCAAGATTAATTTCTAGATTGATATGGTGTATTTTTTAGGGCACATCATCTCCTGGGATGGTGTGGTAGTGGATCCAAAGAAAGTGTAGGATGTTCTGTCTTGGGAGAAGCCTCAGAATGTTTCTGATTTCCATTGTTTTCTAGGTTTGTATGGATATTATGAAAGGTTCATTAAATAATTTTCTCATTTAAAGGCACCACTTTCTGGCCTGACCAAGAATGGAATCATGTTTGAGTGGTCTGGTACATGTGAGAATGCATTTCAAGAATTAAAGAGGCAGTTGACAACTACATAAATTATAATATTACCTGATCTATGTAAGGGGTATACCCTATTTTTTGATTCATTTGGTGCTAGGATTGGAGCGATGTTGATGTAGTATGATCAGGTTGTGTCATATAGGTCATGATAATTGAGGCCCTAGGAGAGAAATTACCCTATACATGATCTTGAATTGGATGTGGTAGTTAATGACTTAAAATATTGGAATCATTACCTGTTAAGATAACAGTTTAAAGTTTATACCAATCATAAAATCCTTAATTAAATATTCTCTTAGGATAACCAAAATCTTTGGGAAGGAAGGTGGTTCGAATACATGAAGCCCTTTGATTTTCAGTGGGTTTACACACCAGGAGGGAGGAAAAGTGCTGATGATTATTTGAGCTGGAAAACTCCAAAAATAGTCAGTTTATGAATCTAGTTCTGAGTGAAAGATAATGGTGTCATTTTTTGAGATTCATATGGAGGTCCTGGATAGACAAGGGAAGATAACCCTTGCATCCTTGGTAGTTGAATCTGTGATTTTAAACCAAATAAAGGAGAAGCAGTATGAGGATTCAGAATGTTTGGATTTAAGGTAAATTCATAAAGGTGGGGAGTCACCTTCTAGTTGAACTGTTAGAAAATATGGTGTTGTTTATGTTCTTGGTTGTTTTGTGGTGTCAACATTCTTATGGGAGGAGTTGATGCATGATTTTTCTGCATAGATTTGGGTAGTGAATACTAGTTTGAACAAAATGTATCATGATCTTCATAGACAATATTTTTTTCCAGGGATGAATAAAGTGGTTGCATATTTTTTAGCATGATTCCTTACTTGTCAGCAGGTGAAGGCTGATAATTAGTGTCCAGGTGGTTTTTTGTATACATTTACCATTCTGGAATGGAAATGGGATGACATGATGATGGATTTTGTGGTGGGTCTCCCAAGAATTCCTTATAAGAATGATTTGATCTGGTTTGTTGTGGACTAGTTGACTAAGGTGGCTCATTTCTTTCTAATTCAAGAGACCTTCACCATTAATAAGTTGGGCGAGTTTTATATTCAAGAGATAGTGTGGTTTCATGGGGTACCGTAGACTATAGATTTAGATCATGATCTACATTTGACATCATGCTTATTTTATGGATTATAGAAGGTTATTAGCACCCATGTGTTTTGGAGTACGACCTTCTACCCATATATGGACAAGTATTCAAAGCGTACTATTCAGGTACTAAAAGACATGTTGGGGGATTTTATCCTAGAATTCAGTGGAACATGGAAAAATAATCTAGTTCTGGTTGACTTTTTCCTACAATAATAGTTTTCAGTATACAATTCAATGTCACCGTTTGATACACTCAATGTTAGACCATGCAGATCTCTATTGTGTTGGTTATTGGATGGGAAATTAGGGATGTTGGGATTGAGTCTCATGTAGGAGATGTCAGAACAGATTTAGTTGATTCATAAATGTATGGATACATATCGGAACATAAAAATTCTTATGTGGATAGGCGTTTTTGACCTCTTGAGTTTAGGATGGGTAATCGTCTGTTTATTTGGGTGTCTCTAAGGTTGGGTCACTATCAGATTCAGAAACAGGGTATGTTGGTGCCTAGGTACAAGGGGTATTTTGAGATTGTAGAGAAGATCGGACCATTGGCATATTGATTTTCTCTTATAAAATAGTTCAGTGGTATGAATTATTATTGTCATGTTTCATAGCTTTGAGAGTGTCACTCTAACCCATCTTATGTGTTTTATATTGATTATTTTGAGATTTAGGTTGATGCATCCTTTGAGGGGAATATGGTTTGTATTATAGATCATAGTGAGAAAGTCTTGAGAGGAAAGACTGTGCCTTTGGATCAAGTATTGTGGCATCATCGGAATGTCTGGGAAGTGACATGGGAAAAGGAGTTAGATATGCAGTCCCATTTTCCTAATTTCTTTGCTTTTGAATCTCAGTGATTCTTGGGAGTAAATTTTGAGGATGAGTCGTTATAAGGTGGGGAGTTTGTAAGACCCCGCACATCATGATGGTATGTTCCTATTTAAATTTTGGTTTGAATATATTTAATTTTTCTAATTAAATTTTTTACTAGGTGTATGAGGAAGCTCGAGAGTATTCTGAGGGTTTGGCACCCAAATTAAAAGGAAACCAGGCCATTCTGGGTATGTCGCACGATTGGTGCATGGTTAGTGTAAACCGTGTGAGGGGGAGGGAAAAACCATGAAATCTTGGATAAAGGCATATCACATGGTTAGTGGATGATTTTCCAAATAGTGTGAGATTACTAGGTAACCATGAATCTTGGACTGCTTTTGGGAAGAGGCAAGAAGATTATTTGTGCACGGTTTGGAAAAAACTGCGGCCAAACCGTGTTCTGTTTAAAAAGTGAGAATTTATGAAACTTACCCCTTAGGATTTTAATTTTCTCACCTTATTTCTTCCCCATTTGTTCTCCTCTAAACCCTATTGGTTAATGACTTTGACCCAAGCCTCCATGGGACTAATCTCCTTCAATTCTATGTCGTTTGGAGTTCCATTGGGTGTATATCAATTCTCCAGGTAAGTCTATCACTTCTATTTATTCTATTTTTTTATATTAGGGATTGTATATTGGGTTATCATCATATAAATCCCTAAAATACTCTTTTTCCATTGGATTCTAGGTTGATGCATCAAAGGGTGATTGAATCCTCATCTAATTTTATGGTTAAGGGTGTGTTCACATTTGTATTCAAGGTAGGTGGTTTACAGGTTATATCCCATAGTCTTTGAGTTGATTTATGCATGTGTGGTTATGTTATTATTCCTCCCTTGTTGTGAAATCTATGATTTTAGTAAGATTTGGTGAAATAGTTTTTCTAAATGGTGATTTGAATCCCTTGTGATCCCCACGGGATGTGTTGAGATTGACTAGACCAAATAAGGTTACCCATGGGGGGAACCAATGATCCTAAACATGGAAAATTACAATGTTTAGCAAAAAAATTTGTTTTTGATGAAGTAGAACCCAAGATGAATGTGTTGGTATGTTATTTTGAACTAAAATGGTAATTTGAATGGTAATTTTTAAATCTTGAATGGATTAAGGGATTTTTGGGCATGGCGTGAAAAGGAATAAAAGGGATTAATGTGAATATGTCAAATGGATTATGGATATTCAATGGAAATGTGTGAATGGGGTAAGGCATATGAATTTTTGAAATGGATTGAATAGGACCAAGATTGGTAATTGTTGACTATGCTTAGTGGGTTAAGACATGAGGAAGGGAAACTGGTTAAATAGGCCATGGAATGTAAATAATAAGTGTGTTAATGGGTTAATCTTAATGAGGATTTACATGTTGAAGGATTATTAAATTGTGAATGTTATGTGTATTGATTATGTATGGTTTTTGAGATGTTAAATGTTGTAAATAGATGAATAATCATATTCACAAGGATTGTTGGGGTGGGATAAAAGATTGAGGCTCCTCCCATGGGTTTATTTAGTTTGATGCTCTAAACATACCCCTAGAATTCATGGTTTAGGGTGATAGACTAATTCTATAATTCCTAATGGTTTCATTGGATGAAACTACCTAGACTGATTCTCCAAGGTAAGTGTGATGTAAATGATTGTGAAATGTGTTTCCATAGTGAGATAGGGAACTCGACTTATTCCATATACTTGGTAATTGATTGGATTTGACTATTGTATAAATGATGTAAAAGCCTAACCCATGAAACAAAGGATGAAATAAACTTAAGTAAATATTGTTAACTAATGGATCCTGAGTCGTATATTATTTATCATGTCATATATTTAGTACTTGCATGTAGTATCTTCCTAGAATTTATACTTTATAAACATCGTTGGTCATGGACTACTATGTTGTACTCACACACTTCTTGGGCCACCATTGAGTACCTGAGTAGATTTCATGGTTTAAGGTCGGGACAAGGTTAAGTACATATGCTAGTGAATTGAGTTGGGATCAAGATGTGCATGGATAAGGACCCATACATGGAGTCCAAAACAATTTTGGGGATTCAACTATTGTCTTTGTTTTTAGTTTTCCTTCACTATTGGTACAGTTATCAAGACATGGAATATTTATTATTTTGGTTGTGGTTTGTATCCTTTTTAGGAATGTTTATTAATGCACCTTTTATGTTTATTATTTATTTTTTTATTTTTTTCATATGTTATCTTCTATGTATTAATCTAGTATAGAGGGTATGGTCTCCACATGCAATATATTAGACCCTCGATGCAAGTCAGAAACCTTTAGTGCATGGGGGGACCCACTTGAGGTCATGTGGTGACCCGACTTGGGGCACCAGTTTAGTGTATTCTAGGTTAGGTATGTTACATTAAGTATTAGACATGTTAAATATAACTATCATAGGGGTTTGAGATGCTCGAATTGTAAGAAATATGTGAATCATGTTGACAGGTATAAGTTCAAGTTTCCTGCTTCCAATTGGAAAAATTTGTTAGTTGGAAGGAACACGCCTCCCCTGGCTGGGAGGCATGTTGCACATGATGAGGTTCAAGGCATGGGTGCTTATGTTTATCCTTTTCCTACAAAAAATAGTGGGACTCTTCTGGTTCAAACTTTAATCTCCATTACTGATGTGGTAGTTGGTACCTATATAAAATAATGTAATGAGTTTATCTCTTCTCCTTATATTGATTAATATTTTAAAGGTGTTGATGTTGAGGCACATGGTAACGTCCCTCATCTAGTTTTGAGTGGGTCTTACAGTATGTTTAAGGATGATGTTATTGATGCCCAAGGCTCACATTAGGTGGATGTTCGATCTAATTATAAGGGTGGGATGTATTCCTTTAATATTATTATAGATGAATTAATGAGTTCTTATAATAGAAAGGGGAACACAAATTTTTGATTTAAAAATCAGAATGTGTATAAACACTATCCTATTTTGGTGAGTTCAGATTATTTAATTTTTAGGGGGATGTATTTCCCTTCTACTTTTACTATAGTTTCTAAAAATTATATCAAGGAGTTGTTCACTACAATCCAGGATATGATATGTGATCTAATTTTGGGTTGATTAGATCATATAGTAGTTTTTGTAGATGAAAATTATAAGGTTATTAATATGTAGGAAGTTTCTAGTTCTGTGAAAGTAGTAGACAGCTCCACAGGTTGTCCTGTGAAAGGGAAGGGTGAATTATTCTCTATGATTGGGTCCATTAATAGTCTATAATTTGTTCAATTATGTCTTGATGGCCTGGAAAAATCTAGGTTGAGAAATAAATGGATCCCTTTATCTAAAATTTTGGATGTATGAAATGTATCTGAATTTTTGTAGGGACCTAGGATGATGAGGGCATATCCACTATTTCTCTAGAGGTTTCAGCTAATGTAGTCACCATAGGATAGGGCTCTAAGTAGGAACCTATTGGTGGATATAAATTTTTTCCTTGTAAATAGAGAATTTCTAGTGAATTGGAGGGGAGCAGGATATTCCTCTTAGTGAGCAGTTTAATGAGGGTATTCTCAATGTTGCATGTGAAAACCATGGATAGTGTACTATGTATGTGAATGAAGGGGTTATTAATATTCCAAAGGAAAGTGGCATTGCAGTTAAGGTGAGGATGCAAGATTTGTGTGATGTGGTGGCTAAGGATATGCAGTCCTATGACCTAGATGTGAGCGTGGATCAAGAGGAATGTGGGTATAAGGAAGGGATCAACAAAATTTATGATTGAGATGGCCCTTGGTTTTATCCCAAATGGAAGAGGGTACATCATTCTCAAGGTCGTGGTAATGAAAAAAAAATTGGTAATAGGCGTTGAGATTTCTTTTTCTTTTGAAAGTTGTATGGTAGGATGTTTTCTCAGTTTTTTGGCATGCTTTTTTGAGATCTATTTTTCACCCTATTATCTTGTAATTTACACTTTATTAATAATGTTTTCAGGTCCATGGGCTCTAATACGTGGTTCACAACATTGGGGTATATATTTTTTAATATATAAATATATAAAATATTAATATAATAAATATATTTATTATTTAAATATATTTAATATAATTTTATTATTATTTTAAAAAATATATTTTAAAATATTTATATATAATTATAAATATATTAATATAATTATATATATTCATATATTTATATAATAAAAAATGGTGTGAACCTTGGGTTAAACCCACGGCCTAAAAAAATTATAAATAAAAATGTAAAACAAAAAACAAAGGAATGAAATAAAGTGAAAACACATGTGCCTCCAAAACACAGATTACATATTATTCCATCCCATTTCCACAATGAAAAAAACACAAAAAAAATATTTTTAACACCAACCACTTCCTCTAGGATAACATATCATCCTCCATTTAGGAGTAACCTAAGGGCCACCCTATTCATCAATGATTTTTATGGACCCATGATCATGAGGTTTAGGATCCTTGTACACCACTTCATGTTGTCCATTATAACTAGTTTCATCTTGCCTTTTCACCTCCACTTCAGTACCGCCTCCCTCTTGAAGATCCAAATGATCAACCCCACATGTGAGATCATTCCTAGGGCCTTGTACATCAACCAGATCCTCACATATAGTAGTGGGAATACCTAAATCAAAACCATACCTATACAATATGAGCTCAAAAAACATGATGCCCTACTCTTTCATTGGAGTTGTGGCTGCATCCACACTTCATTCCTTACCATAAATATATACCTATTTATTTGACACACCATATTTCTACAAGACATCAAGGTGGAGTTGATCAAATTACACATTATTAACAGACTCAATCATGGTAAAGAAATTATCATTCCCTTTTTGAGAACCACCAGTAGAAATATTTTCCACTTCTTTGTCAACATCCTTATCTTCCCCCTTATCTGTTGGTGAATTTTGTTGATCATCAGGTGTATTGGTGTTCCAAATAACTCTAGATGCCTGTTAAAGTTGCACACCTACCTCTATGATAGCATCAAATGAATATGAATACAATGTGGTCTGATTAATTTTGATCCCTAGGATTTCAATGGCATTGAACTCCATGCTTTTATTTTTAGGACTAGCAACATAAGTCCCTCTAGTACTCGTAGAACACACCAAATCAAGAGATCATTTAAACACCATATGAGTCTTATGAGGTTTAATTCGTAAGGAAGTTTTTTCTTTTCTATTACCATCATCTAGGATTTTATCCATAATAAAATAATTGGTTTCCATCCCATCCTTATAATTAGATGGTACACTCACTTGATGTGAGGCCATGGGTATCTATCCACCAGTTCCCACATCGATATAACCCAATGTTTGGGTGTTAGCAGCATCATCCATCAATATACTTGTAGATCCCCTCAAATCCAAATGAAAGCCCTTATTATGAGCCTCAATATCAACTAACTTAAGATTAAAATCATTAATAAAATGAGAAACTAAGATTAAACTACCCCTAACTTTAGATTGGGGATGATGACCACTTCAACAAACAAAACAAAGTCTTAAAATGGAAGAGCACTAGTCTCACTCACAGTTCTGCAAGGAATGGTATGCTTTAGAGTTAGTAGAACAAAATATTCTTCCCTACCCTACACCTCATCATGAAAATAATTTTACCCAACCATGTTCATTGTGTGACTATCAACTAACAATTTCTTCCCATTAGAAAAGGGAGATTTGAACTTACAATTGTCAAAATGGTGTCTATATTTCTTATGGTTGGAACATATCAAACTCATGAGACAAGACTCTATTACATGTACAATTAAAAATAAATTGAGAAAAACTAAGGAAAAATTTTATAATGAATTTAAAACTCAAATTTAAAATCACCATCAACCAGATACAATGTTTCAATAAGAATTGAACTAAGATTGAATTTTACCAAAATTTTGGCATAATGATGATACATGGCCATCTCAGTCTCCTTTTAAAACTTAATTATGGATCCAAATTCCAAGTTAACATCTAAAAGATTACTTGGGTTCCAAAAAATCCAATTCAAGACTTGAACCCAAATCCAATATTGTGTGAATGAATTTTTGTCTTAAAATGGGTCAAACTACGGATCTGAGTCCTGAAATCTATGTACCCATGGTTTCAAATTAACAAAACCAGAGCTCAATGACTTTAATATAAATTCCTAATAAGGGAAATTAATATGTAAATATAAAATTCTTATTGAAACCATTTTCCAATAATAAAAACCCATACCTTTAGAAATTGCTTCCTCAAATCTTCACGTTTTCATGAATCATTCTTCAATTGAGGGGAAATCCACTTAATGATGGAGTGATTACAATACTAAATCCAATACTCAAAGAAAATAGGAGTTTCTTCAAAAAAATATAGGTAACCATTCCTGGAGATTAAATTGTTAGTGATAGATGAGTCTCTCCAAAGAGTGAGAAAGAATCGATCACTAGTAGCAACACCTACCCGCGATGCAATTTCAACATTCGGAACATCACGATTTTCTAGATACATAGATTTCAAAGAGTGAGAAATAGGGTTAAACCTTGTTAGATCCCAATATATCCCTAATAGGGGAACATGTGAGACACCCAATCTAGAATCAATATCAACCTTATTCGATGGACCAATGAAAACATCTGTCAAATTGAAAAACACATATGAAATCAGTATCATCGGAAGAGAAATCTCCAATTTCCATGGCTGAAGCGAGAGAGAGTCTTGATCTAGTTCATTGCATATTCTCCAAATAAACTTCTTTATATATATATATATAACTATAAATATAATAAATATATTTATTATTTAAATAAATTATTATTTATTTATAATAATAGTTACAAATAAATATTTTTAAAAATATTTTTATATGATTTTATATATTTATATAATTATAAATATTTGTTCATATATAAATATATATAATTATAAATATAATCAATATATTTATTGACTAAATATATTTATTTTAATTTTATAATTATTTAAATATATATTTATGTATTCATAATTATAATTGTAAATAAATATTTTTATAAATATTTTTATATAATAATAAATATAATTATATAATTATATATATTTATAAAAGATAGAATTGTTGTGATGTGAAAGTCTTAAGAGATTATCTCTTTGGTCATTTAGGGTGTTTAGGTCAATGATTCCATGGGTTCGGATTTGTATTTCTACTTTGTCCCTCGAGAGGTGTTTGTTGATCCCTTAAAGAAGGAAAAAGTCAGGATGGAATGCACAGACTAATTTGATGACTGACAAATCATCTCCATTGGATAGACCCTATTGGGCCCATTCTTTTCCTGATCCTATTGATTATAATCTCCTAAAGTGGGGAGATAGGTGGGAATCCATTGACTATAAAGATCATGATAGTGATGTTGGGGGAGAGCATGTGGTGATTATTAAGGAACAATACATGTCTAATGGTAAGATTAATTCTACAAATACTTCTCAGTAGTCTATAAGTGGAAGAACACCTATGGACAGGGTTATGTTGAAGAATGTGCAAGTTTTTCATGGTCATGAGGGTGAGGATGGCGTTCCATCTATTCATGTTTCTTAAGGAGGGTAGGAAAACGAGGGGAATTAGGAAGGTTACTCTGAAGTATCCCTAACTTTGGCCATTCTTTCTACTTTTTATTTCAAGGAAGTTGAAGTAGACACTAGAAAAGAATCTATGCCTGCATGATATTTCTCCCAACCTGTGGTTGATAACCAATATATTTTTCTAGTAGGCATGTCTCTTAGTGATAATAGACCAGAAAAGACTATTAAATTCGATTTTTGAGGAGGAAATGAGAAATTTTGATACTCTAAAAGGGAAAGGTTGTGTAGAGTCTGAAAAAGCCCATGTTCATGATTATATGAAGGGGGGTGATGCTGAAGAGCATGAGATTATCAGTAGATAAGTGAGTGTTGATGTTCAAGAGGATAATGGGGATAATAAATACTCATTTGGTTCGCTTTAAATTTTAAATAGATCTAATAACAAATCTATTTTCCCTAAGGAATTTGGATCCACTTTGATTTCAAAGAATGATTTAACTAGTGGTCATGAAATTGAGCCTCGTGATGAGGAAGATAACTTATTGGACATATCTGATCAAGATTTCACATGGCATGATCCTAAGTAGTGGAAGAGAGGAATGCACCTGAGTGGTGGGGGTGGCTCTCGAGAAAGGGGAGATAGAAATAAAAGAAGGCGATTTTTGAATGATCTTTTCATTTTGGTGGTGTTGTTTGTGCCACTTCTTTACATTGTAACCCATCCTATTTTTTCTTCTGTACTATCCATTTTAATAATAAATTTTTCAAGACCATTGTTTTTAATCCATGGTTCATACCATTCCAGAATATATATTTATATATTTAAATATATTTATATAATTATATATATATATATATTAACATATAAATATATATAATTATAAATATAATAAATTTATTTATTATAATTTTATAATTATTTAAAAAAAATTATTTATTCGATGGAGATGGGAGCAGTGGTTTTGGGAAATTATGGTGACCATGGAGGCCCCTAGGGTTCATCGAGGAAGATGGATTTTCTAGGGGATATTGAGATTGACTTTCTGGTCGGGGGACCGCTCATCAGTTCTCCAGTTTTGGAAAGTTACTCTTTGAAGGGATAGGAATATGTCACATGTCCTACAGGAAGGAACATCAAGATTGATGGAACTCATTAGTGTGAAGTTTCATATTTGAATGATAGAGTTCCAGATAGAATCATTAAGAGAAGTAAGGGGTTTAAAGGATAGAAGTGTGTTCTGATGGTTCATGGGTACTACCACATTATTTTTCTTTCTGATGAGCTGAAGAGGAAGGTATGGTGCTTTAGTGTGATTTCCATTAATCTATGGAACCTTTTCATTCATGAATGGGATGCATGATTCAATCCTTTTGATGTCATAAACACTATATTTTAGGTAGGAATTTGAGTATTTGGATTGAAATGGATTTTATGGAACCCATGTATTATTTATGATATAGCATCAATTGTGGCATTTAAAATCAATATTAACATGTCTAATAAATAATCAAGGTTCTAATATTTCTTTAGATTATTAGTGGTGGTGGATTTTAATTCTACTCTTACTGAGAAAGTGGTTCTTTCTACTACCGAGGATGATCTTAATTTAAGGATTTCCTATGAGCACGTAACTCTTTTTTTTCACACTTCTAGGATATAGGTCACTCTAAAGTTAAGTTTTTTAAAGAGAAATATTGTTATTTATTCTCTAAGAAGGGCCATTATTCTGGTAATTATATGGAAATTTGGAATGGATTAAGGCTAGGGGATGGTATTTTCTTAGGTAATGTTGATGATGACTCTCTACATGCTTAGGGGGAGGTTATTAATGGCCCAAGCCTTCCTATCATTGAGGAGAAACAAGATTTCACCAGGGTGGTAAATGAAATAGTTAACATAAATGTGGAAGATGTTATATCTTCTCCCAATTTTCATATCAATGACCTTGTTCAGGAGTTGTAAAGTTCCATAAGACTAAAGAACAACTCATGGGGGTGTTGTATCAATTTCTTACTTTCTAAAAATTTTAATCTTTAGGAAACTTAAACCCTACAATTTATTATAGTTTTTTCCTTATCAACTTTTAGTAAACCCTAATGCATGAAAATAGGAAAGTAAAAAAATTAACACAATATTTAAAAGGTTCTTCCTCATTTTGAGAACCTAAATCATTTCCATATCCACTCCCATGGGTCTATCAGAATTAATTTTTATGAATAAGTGAATAAAAATTGTTTCAAATCCCATTAGACACCTTTTATCCCCTAAAAAGGATGATTATACTAACTCCAATCAATTTACAAATTTTAATTAAATTTTTTTATCTAAAATAAGAAAAGTAACATTGAAACTTTCTTCTCCACAATGTTATGTTCATAAAGTTGTGTCTAATCAACCTATATCTAATTACTTGTGTCTAATGGCCTATGTCCAATAGACTCAGACCGATGACCCTATTCTCAATATGTGAAAATACAAACTCTCTCATCTACTGATATAAAAAAATAGTGATTAACAAACTTATTCTCAAAAAATAAAGACCGATTTTCTTAGTCTTATTATCTCTCTCCCATATTCAGAACTTTCCTTAGTCTGATCTTATTATAATAAAACTATGTTCCAAAAACTCTTCTTCAACTTGAAATTAGAAAACTCACTTCTAACACTAATTATGTAGGGTATCAAATTTTATGTACGGGTAAATGGTGTCAAGTTCTGTTATATTTTCCACCTCTATTTATAGGTTCTCTAAAAATATTAAAGGTGGGTAACTGAAATATTTTACTAATCACCCAAATTTTAAAACATTTAACATCACAATCATTTGATCTTCATTTTGACCAATTCAAATCTTCCCAAATTTTTGGTTACTTCTCTAAGTTTCTTGAATCATTAATACTCTTATCAAATTTCACATCTTTAAAAAATATAGAAGGCCATTTAAAATAACTAAGAATCATTCTAGAAATAGTGATCTAGAAAAATATTCATCTCTCTGGTCCTCTTGACCCACTTGAATTAAAATTCCTGCCAACCATAAGCTCACATTTTGTATATGCTATGTCTAGAAATTGCAAGTCCTCAACATCTCAGTCTTGAACACTTTTAATAATTTTGGTTTCTCTTATACCAATAAAAATACATAACATTTTTTACTCTTGACCATTTTAAAGTAGAACAAATATAATTGATCCCTCATATGCTCTAGGGAAAAAAGAAAATAATTGAAAACATCGTTACAACTTATAAAGAATTCAGAAAAGTGAAAAAACTATCTAGTAAGAACTTTTATACATCTCACATTTTCATTATTATTATTCTTTTATTCATTAGATATTTATTCTAGTCATATTGTGTATTATAGGACTCTACATTCGATGCCTTATCTGTTTTAAAATATCTTATGATGCATCATTGTCAATCAACTCATATGATGAATCGATGTCATTAACTTTTCTAATGAATCATCACCTAATTTCATAGATCAAAAACTTCTCTTTTTATAAACTCAAGATCTTATTCATTCGATCAATAATTATAGTGAATAAACTTTACACTTCCTCATTTTTGGTTCAAAGTAAAGATGTTCTCCTCTTTTGACTTTTCTCTAATTTATAGAAATGATTTCTTGATTCATGTAATTTCATTAACTAATCATATTCAAATTTAAAAATATATCGCTTTCTAATAGATTGATATTTTAATATTGTCTAATGGATAAGTATCTACTTCTATTTTTAAGGATCAATGTCTACATCTAATCCAATCAGTAACTTTTAAAACTCCTGAATTTTAGAAAACCCAAATTTCCTATCAGAAAACTTCTGCATCCAATGCTTCTTGGTCAGATAATCAGTGTACAGAAAACACCTTTTTAAAAATAATAATCTTTATAAATTCCAATTCTCTTTTTTTCTACAAACTATAGCTTGTATCATGAGTTTCTCAGGATTTTTATGAACTTGAAAGAATGAAAAGGCATAATATGACTAGTTTTGAAAGTTATATGACTTACCAACATTTCGAGTCTTACAAACTTCTGACTTTATTTATTTCAACAACTTATGAATTTATTTATTTCAAAAAATTATTACTTTCCAAGAACATATTTCTCTGATACATTTCTTTCTCATAAAAACTTAGACTTTCTTACCAAAACAACATCTAAAGAAATAAGTTTAATGTATTGCCCGATAAAAAACATTACAAAACCCTTACTTAAACCAAATTCTCATAAAAATCACATCTAACAAGTTATAAACATCCCTCAACACATATTTCACATGATTTACAAAAACGTTCTTTTAAAAATGTTAGTTTTTTAAATAAAAACTTATTAAAAAACCATCAAAATAGATCATCAATTTCCCCATTTGGATTTGTTGAAAAATATCATTAAAAAAAATTTAAAACATTATATTTCATAACTCAAACTTTTTCAGAACTTGCCAAGACCTGTCCCACGGGGCTTGGATGTGACTTACCAAATCCCACCTTCTATAGGACAAGGGTTGGTGACTATAACCTGAAGGCTTTTCCCGAACAGGGAAGGCATTTCCTTGGAGATCTATACCATCCAATGGCCTGAAGGCCTTCATTTTTTATTTATTTTGATAATCCACCTTTCAAGGGGTGAGGTGGAACCCTAAAAAGGCCCGTAGGCATAAGTATTACATGGACCGTAGACCTTAGAGGAATTCATTTGCCCGTAGGCTTCAAACATTACATACAACCCAGAATAACTACTTGGAACTGCTCCTCCCCAGCATCTTCATCATGAAATAATCTCTCCACCTTCGCATGGTTGTTCAGCTAGGCATTCTCGTGCATGCACAGGCTTGTCCCGATGGCAGGTTCCATACCCTCTCATTCTTGCAATCCGTTTAGCTTCTGCTGTGGTGAAAGCTCCTTGCTCATCCTCCTTGTAGATCTTGTTCCTTGTAGTTCATCTGGTTTTCATCTACACTTAAGGTGGCCCGAAGGCCTTGAGGTGGCCTAAAGGCCTTACTGACCCAAAGGTATGGGTGGCCTGAAGGACTTAAAGGACTTGGGGACCAAATCGGTGGCCCGAAGGCCCAAACGGGGGCATATTCCCGAGTCCTACAGTGCCAAATAGTACCTGCTACAGTTCCTGCTATAGTACCTACTACAGTACTTCTACGCTACTTCTACAGTACCCTCTACAATACTGCTACAATTCCCGCTACAGTACTGCTACAGTAACCCAGAAATAATGTCTCCACCTGGATTTGATCCTGGGTATCCCGGATGCACTTACATAGTCCTTACCAACCAGGCTAAGGCTCATGTGACTTAGGGATCTATACACACTCAAAAATGGAAAACTGAAGTAAACAACCCACAAAAGTAATGTATAACCATGAGAGTAAATTACAACCACAAGTAAAACTGTAAACTAAAAATAGTGGGCCGAAATACAATCCCTAGAAACTGAAAAGAAAGCTAACAGTCGTCGCATCTACCCTATAGCTCTACCTGGAGGGTAGTATCTGTAATTCAGAAGTATAAGAAGAGGATCTCGACTTCTCCCATTGCACCAAGCTCCACTAAGTCCTGAACCTCCAAAGTCTACCTTGTAGCATTAGTAGTTTTCACCAGACACACACGTGCGGGCGGAGCCCGTGGAGGGGTGAGTATAACAACTCAGTAGGGGACCCCGAGACCCCCGAAGGTATATCAATAATCCACAAAGGAAAACATCACAAGAATTACCACAAAGGTAATATCACAAGAATAATCTAAATCATGAAGCATAAAGAAAAAGAGGCAACTCCCTATAACGGTATAACTTCAAGGTTACTGGGATAGGGATGACTAGTTGTAAATCCAAACCATCCTATCCATAGTAACTCCATTTTTGACCTATATAGGTGTATGCTGACCTATATTGGTCTCTAGATGTTGAACCATATTGGTCGCTAGATGTTGACCCGTATTGATCATTGGTACTAACCTGTATTGGTCGCTAGTGCTGACCCGTATTTGTCACCGGTGTTGACCCATATTGGTCACTGGTGCTGACCCGTATTGGTTGTTGGTACAGAGGTAGGGATGATTAGTCGTACATCTAGATCATCCCACTTTGGACTTTATGATGCTAACCCGTATTGGTCTCTCTTATTCTCCATGTCACTGTCATCCAGTAGATTTCCACTCATAGTACGCTTGATTATGGGAGAACCACTCCTTAATCCATTAGTTGTATTTAAACTGGTACAAAGTCCCACAAATAAGTAACTCGGTGATCCTTCACATCATGAGGGTTTCAACACAACATACGGTGCATCAACCAAATGCTCGGTCTGTAAGTTATTGGCATTTTAGTGTCGAGGGCTCGGTTGGATTCGAAGTTGATCCAACTCGTCCATACACCAACTTTCTCTAAAACCCAATTGGAGTATATCAAAAGGTCCATATCATTCCAAGGATCCTACCTCTGCAAACGGTTTGTCAAATGGATGTCTGGTTCACAAGATATGGCCCTTTAAGTGTTTTTGGGACCGAGAGGGTCTGGGTCCGATCCGACCCAGCCTGGCTCGACCCGACCCAGTCTGGGTCCGACCTGCCCCGGCCTGGCTCAACCTATCCTAGTCCGGATCCAACCTGAACCGACCCGAACCATTCTGAGTCTGACCCAGCCTGGGCAGGCCCAGTTGGGCTGGGTCTTGGCGGGCTCGTCCCGCTAGGCTGAAAACTTGCCTGACCCACCCTCATCGGGCCAGGCTGCGGAGGGCCTGGTCTGTTAGGCCGCAGACTGGCCTGGACTACCGGCTGGGCTGGCCCGCTGAGCGATGCAGCCCGGCCAGCTAGCGCACCCTGCACGGGGCACGTGGTCTGCCTCTCGAACGACTCATAGAGTCATTCGGTTTCACCTAAGGGTGGCGCCAGGTGGCACCGACTTGTCACCCACGAGACCTGTAGGAGGCGGGTCCCAACTTTCACCACCATCGTGGCTTCAAGCAGTGGTCCTTCAATGCGGCGCGTGATAGTGCGCCGCCTCCGCCTCTTTGGCCGACCGCTTTTGGCCGCCCGTCCGACCACCATGGTGCCGCTTTTCCACCCTAGCCGGTGGTTCCCGACCGCTGCCCTCATCTGTCGGTGTCATTCATCGGTGCCACCGCACTAGTGCCGCACCGACATTTCTTCCGCGGGCCACTGGGTGAGCCCTGGTGGTTTGTTATTCCTCCCAGACATGCCTACGATCCTCTTGGTATGCCGTTGTCATTTTGTAGCCCTCAAAAATTCCTTGTCATCGCGTTCTTTATTCTTCCATGAATAAGAAACCAAGAAACTGTTTAGCAGAGGGTCCGGGCCTTGTTGGTTTCACCCGCACCCTCTGCGTCAGCGTTTTAAACATGGGTAAAATTAATAATAAACAAAAGGAAGAATAATCCCAAAATTTAAGATCCCGCAATAACCACCCGCATGATTTGATGAGACAAAAATCAACCTGTTAGTTGGTTGGTCCATTTTCGTTATATTTTTCAAGAACAGGGAGAGAGGGAACATCAAAGCATGTAAACCCCCTACCTCAAGATTCATTGGAGGTGTTTTGGTTGCGGTGGGAGGAGAGTCCACATTGGATAGATTCATCGGCGTTCGTCGATCCTATATTATTTCCGCCTGAGCTTTCATCCTCCGTCAGTGGATGTTTCCATAGAACTCCACCAGAGTTTTCTCACTTGAAGAAGTTGTGCCAAAACCCCACCCCGAGCTCCATTTAAATAGGAGGGGAAAATGTAAGTAATTCATTGAGGAATTAATGAGGTTCATTAATTAACGTAATTAATGTGCCTCATTAAATTGATGTAATTTAAGTTCCTCATTAATTGACGTAATTAATGTTCCACATTAATTACACGAGGGTTGGTTATGTAACCAAATTGTAACTGTGCAATTAACATCCCATAATTAAAGGTCTAACCACCTCCGTGGTCCCCTCCCCTACCTCTCAATAGTTAGTAGCAAAAAAATGAATAAAATAACAATTACATGTTATTTTACTTTTCTTTAAAAAGTCCAAAATTTAACTTTTTCTCCTAACCTACTACGGTTGAAGTGAAGCTTCCCTTAAGAGAATCTCGGTACTGTAGATTCAAGGGTGCCCTTGGATTTTTAATCTGAGCACTGGTTCAAAAGATAGAAAATGTCACCTACACGTTTACTAAACGTACCTTTAAAAAAGTTCAAAAATTCATTCCGGGCACACTAGGCTTTGGAATCACACGCTGTCAATTTTCACAGACTCTTAATAGTCCCAAATAATTTAAAAAAAATTACATAGAATTTTTTGGGTCTTTACATTCTCCCCACATTAGGTATTTACGTCCCTGAAATCTAGACAAGTCTACACAAACAAAGAGGGGTACTGGGAATGCATATGAGACTCTCACTCCCATGTTCTCTCCTAGAGATTCATGTGTTTCCATAGAACGCGCACCAGAGGTATCGACCTCCCATGAAGGATCCTCTCCTATTGATCCTCTATCTTCACCAGTTACTCTGTAAAAGTCTCCCTATCATCAATCTCCAGCTCGTCATGTCCAATGACGTGAGATGGGTCATGCACCTATATCCTCGGCTGAGATGCGTGGAAGACATCATGAACCCTCTCAAACTGTGGTGGTAGTTCCAATTGGTACTCCACCTTGCCAATCCTTTGTAGTATCATAAATGGTCTGATAATCCTCAGTGATAGTTTTCCACCTTGGCCAAATCTCCATAGTCCCAGTCGAGGGGAGACTCGCAAGAATACGTGGTCCCCCTCCTAGAACTCCAGTGGCCTCCATCGCCTATTAGCATAGTACTTTTGTCTGATCTGTTTAGTCTTCATCCGCTATTGGATGAACTTCACCTTCTTAGTGGTTGCCTGTACCATCTCTAGGCCCATGAGTGTTGGTTGTCTTGGATCTGTCCAGCACAACGGTGATCTGCACAGTCATCCGTACAATGCCTCAAAATGGGTCATACCAATGGTGGAGTGATAGTTGTTGTTGTACGTGAACTCCACCAAGGGTAGGTGGTCCCCCCCAACTACGACCAAAATCTAGGACACATGCAAAAAGCATATCCTACATGGTCTGGATGGTCCGCTCAGTCTGACCATCTATCTGTAGGTGAAAAGCTATTCTCAAGTGAAGTTGAGTCTTGAAAGCCTCCTGCAATCCTTTCCACAACCAGGATGTGAAGCACGTGTCACAGTCTGAGACTATCGTTGAAGTAACCTCGTGAAGTTTCATGATCTCTTGAAAGTAGAGATGTCCCAAACTCTGTACCGAACCCTTCTCTCGAATAGTAAGGAAGTGGGCCAACTTGGTGAGTTATTTAGTGATCACCCATATGGTATTGTGACCTATAGACATATGTGGTAACCCCATCATGAAGTCCATCGATATCCCTTTCCACTTCCACTCTGGTATCTTGAGGGGTTGGGTCAATATTGTTGGTACCTGGTGCTCAGCCTTCACTTGGTGGAAAGTGAGGCATCTAGAAACAAATTATGCCACATCATTCATCATATTTGGGAACAAGTACTAATTTCATAAGTCCTGGTATATCTTTATCATGCCTGGATGTACTACCAAGGGGATGTATGGAACTCCCTTAGAACCTCCGCTTGTAGAACCACTGGTACAACTATATTTCCTCTAAAAAGAATAGTGTGCTCCCCACCTTCAGAATATCCATCAGGTGCATGGCCTGAGGATATCTGAGCATGCGTAGTCTCACAGCTGCCATCTCCGAGTTGCACCTCCCTGACTCACTGAAGGAGTGGAGGGGAAACTACCATCGACTAGAGGTATGTTGTCTCATCTATATCTATGTAGGATATCTGAAGTGAGGCTAACTACTCTGAAGCCTCATTCAGTAGCTGCGAACATTATCTCCAGCTAAGTGCATCTGCCACTACGTTCCCCTTCCCAAAAGTATAGACTATCTCAAATTCATATTCCTTGAGGAACTCTATCCAATGTAATAGTCTCATATTCAAATCTTTTTGTGTGAATATATATCTGAGACTCTTGTGGCCTGAGTAAACAATGAATCACTCGCCCATCAAGTTGTGCCGCCACATCTTCAGTGCGAAGACTACTGATAACAACTCCATGTCATGAATCGCATAATTCTGCTCATGAGGCCTTAGATGTCATGATCTATAAGAAATAACTACATCATCCTGCATCAGGATGCAACCGAGTCTAGTCCCTGATGCATCACAGTAAACTACATAGTCAGTTCCCTCCTCCAGAAACCTCAGGATGGGAGCATTGTCCAAGCTCTGCCTCAGCTGTTGAAAGCTCTGTTGGCATGTCTCTGACCACAGGAAGGATTTTCCCTTCTTTTTTAAGGCTTTAATATTTTTTGTTGCTCTGGAGAAATTGGGTACAAACCTCTAATAGTATCATGCTAATCCAAGGAATCTCTGTACCATAGTAACACTCCTTGGTAGCTCCAAAGCATGTACTTCCTTGATCTTTACTGGATCCACTGCAACACTAGCCTCTGAAATGACGTGTCATAAGAAGTGGACCTTCCGTATCTAGAACTCAAACTTCAAGATATTCTCATATAACTGGTGCTCCTGGAGTGTTTCCATAACTATCCTCAAGTGTACAGTGTGCTCTTTCTCAGATGCTGAGTGCACCAACATGTCGTCGATGAAGGCCACCACAAATCGATCAAGGTATAGCTGAAATATCATGTTCATGAGCCTCATGAACACTATTGGAGCGTAGGTCACACCAAAAGGCATCACCAAGAACTCATAATGGCCATACCGACATATGAAGGTTGTCTTCGGTACATCCACGTCCCGTACCCTGAGCTGATGATAGGCTGATCTGAGGTCTATCTTTGAGAACCACTTTGTTCCTTTCAACTAATCAAACAGATCACCAATCCTCGGAAGAGGATAATTGTTCTTCACAGTCACCTGGTTTAGGAACCGAAAGTCCATGCATAGCCTCAAACTTCTGTCTACCTTCTTGGAAAACAACACTGTGGATGCCCATGGAGAAACACAGGGCCTTACGAATCCCTTCCTCTATAAGTCCTCCAACTATACCCTCATCTCCCGGAGCTCCACAGGGGCCATCCGATATGCTAGTGTAGATATCAATGTTTTTCCTGGGTACAAGTAAATGTAGAATTCTACCTCTCTACAATGAGGTAGTCCTGGGAAATATTCTAAGAAAGACATCCTCATACTCATCCACCACCGATGGGAACTGTGGACTCACCTCATCCACCATGTCGAAGGTCATGAAAACCAGATGATATGTAATTGGCTACACCCTCTAAAGAGAAACTACATATCGTGCTTCTCTATTTTCCTTCTCACCAACAAAGGAAGACTGGCCTCCATCTCCACATGTACATCGCACTATACATATCAGGAATTTAATATGTGCATGAACTGTTGATAGCTAGTCCATGCCTAGAATGACGTCGTAGGGCTTCAATGCCACTACTAGAATATACCAACTGAAACTCTCTTCCCTAAGAGTAAGATCTCACTATCATCACTAGTGTGTGACCGCTGAATCTCCTCCCGTAGGAGTATCCAAACACAAAGTTTGAGCTAAAATCTCAGTCATAATCTCAGAGTCCCGAACTAAGTTTGCGGTAAGGAAAGAATGGCTATAACCTGTGTAGAAAATGCTTGCTGCTAAAGTAGAGAAGATATAGATCGCACCTCGTATCATCTTAGTGAAGTCAGGAACATGAGCCTCTACTTCCTATAGTTGGGCCTTTCCCCGTCCACCTGCTCCCTGAGCTCATGGTGGACCGCCTGGGGTGGTGTTCATAGTGCCTGGTTTTCCCGACCACCTCCCATTGCACGTCCTGCTCCCATGCCTCGTCCTCCACCTGGCTGACACTCATGCTCCTACTACTGTCGTTGCCTTGGCGGCCCCTCCACCATCTATCGATCATCTACGTGGGGAGTCAGACAGTCACGAGCTCTGTGACCCTATACCCCCTAGGAAAAATAGATCATTCCTCGCTGGTGTCTCCCTCGGCCTCTCGAGAATTGCACCTCTGACCCTGCATCATGGGGTTTCCCTCCAGAAGTTCTAGACCGCTTGGGATTCTGCGTTGTTTTTCTACTACCAGCTGCAGATGACTCTACTACATGTCATCTAGTAGGGTCTCTCACTATCTATTCCTACTCAGCAAGGAATATCTCTATCAGTAAAGCTCACTCTAGAACCCCATCCTATGTTGGGATGCTGAGAGAAACTGTTGCAGCTTTGATATCTCATCGGAGCCCCTGCTCAAAGGTCCAAGCCCTAAATTAAGGGTCTCATACCATGTCGGTGGAGTATTGGGAGAGGTCATTAAATCTCGCTGCGTACTAATCCGCAGTCTTGTTGCCATGATTCAGGTGCAGTAGCTTCTGAATATACACAGAGCATAGTGTTTTTGGCATGAACTCTACCCTAAAAATGATCTCAAAGTCCTTCCAAGTGAGGGTCATCTCCTCATTCACCTGGAGCACTGAGCTCCACCATCGTCTTACCGAGCCCTGAAGAAAGCTAGCGGTTAAGATCACCATCTACTCAGCAGGTGTATCTACAAATCGAAAGACCCACAAAACCACCACAAGCCAGTACTCTGCTACCTGGGGTCCATCTCGCCTTGAATCCTCAGAGGCCTCTATCTATAGAACTCATGAAACACTCTCAGCCGGCATGCATGATCCACTGGTAGCATCTTCTTCTCAACGGGTGGTGGTGCTTCTTGTACACAACCCTAAGGTTCCATCACTATGAGTGGTCCATGTACTGACGCCTCATCACTCGGTGGTCCACTATCATGATCTCTATATGGAATCCTGGATGGTTGTCTTCATGGAGACATCCTATAAGAAACAGATGTTCCACAGTCAATAAGTTATACCTAGTGAGATGACTCAAAAAATATCAAGAAAACTTTTAAAAACACTAGCAACCTTTGTTTTCATGTACTGAGTTAGAAAATAGAATTCAGGGTCCTGGTGTATGGATACATCAGCCGCTGCACCAACACTAGACTCACTATACTGAAAACTGAACTCAATACACTTTATATTATTACCTCATTAAAAGTAGACTCTTAGTTCTTCTGGTAGAACCGATCACCCTCTAATACCACTTTGTTGCGGCCCGTCCCATGGGGTCCAGACGTGACTACCCCAAGCCTGCCTTCCATAGGCCAGGGCTTGGTGACTAGCACCTAAAGGCTTTTCCCAAACAGGGAAGGCATTGCCTTAGAGATCTGTACACACTCAAAAAGGAAAACTTAAGTAAACAACCCACAAAAGTAAGGTATAACCATGAGAGTAAAGTACAACCACAAGTACAATTGTAAACTAAAAACAATTGGGTGGAATACAAGCCCTAGAAACTGAAAATAAAGTAAAAATCCATCAAATATTCGTTGGAGCTCTACCTAGAGGGTAGTAGCTGTGAGTCTGAATTCAAAGAAGAGGATCTCGACTTCTCATGTCTCACTAAGCTCCACTAAGTCCCAAACCTCCAAAGTTTTCCTCAGAGTGCGAGTAGTCTGCACCAGACACACACGTGCGGGCAGAGCCCGTGTAGGGGTGATTATAACAACTCAGTAGGGGACCCCGAGACCCCTGAAGTACTCTCATTAATCCACAAAGGAAAACATCACAATAAATAACACAAATTTAATATCACAAGCATGATCTAAATCATGAATCACAAAGAAAAAAGAGACAACTCACTCTAACGGTATAACTTCAAGGTTACTGGGATAGGGATGACTAGTCATAAATTCATACCATCCGATCTATAGTAACTCCAATACTAACCCTAATAGTTCATGTATGCTTACCCTTAATGGTTTCTAGATGCCAACTTGTATTGGTCGCTAGATGATGACCCATATTGGTCCTTGGTGCTAACCCGTATTGGTCGCTAGTGCTGATTTGTATTGGTCGCTGGTGCTGACCCGTATTGGTCACTAGTTTTGACCTTTATTGGTCACTCATACAGAGGTAGGGATGATTAGTCATATAGATAGATCATCCCACTCTGTAGTTTCTGATGCTGACCCGTATTGGTCGCTCGTCTTCTTCATGTCACATCCTTCCACTGGATTCCCGCTCATAGTATGCTTGATTTTGGGAGGACTAATCCTCAAGTCATCAGTCATATTTAAAAATTAAAAAGTCCCAAAAATAAGTAACTTTATGGTCCATCATGTCATGAGGTTTCCAACACAACAGACGGCGCGTCAACCAGATGCTCGGTCTGTAAGTTATTGGCATTTTAGTACTAAGGGTCCAGTTAGATTCAGAGTTGATCAAACCTAGTCATATTCCAACTTTCTCTAAAACCTAATTAGAGAATATCAAAAGTTACATCTCACTCCAAGGATCCCAACGATATAGACGATTCGTCAAACAGACATCTGGTTCGCAAGGTATGGCCCTTTAAGCGTTTCTGGGCCTGAGAGGGTTTCGGGTCTGGTCCGACCTGGCCCAGCCCGAACTGGCCTGGTTTTGGCCATGGTGGGCTCGAACCACTAGGTCGTGGACTAGCCCGGCCTGCTGGCTGGGCTGGCCTACCATGCGACGCGGCCCGGCCTGCTGGCGCGCCCCACATGAGGCGTGCGGTCTGCCTTCTGAACGTCTCATAGAGCCGTTTGGTTTCACCTAAGGGAATAACCAGATGGCACTGCCTTGTCACCCGTGGGACCCATATGAGGCGGGTATCAGCCTTCTCCACCACTACAGCTTCAAGTCACGACCCTTCAACATAGATTGCGACGGTGTGTCGCCTCTGCCTCCGTGGCTGACCGCTGTCGGCCACCCGTCCGACCACCACGTCACCAAGCGAAGTCGTTCTTCCACCACAGTCAGCACTTGTTGGCCACCACCCTCATCTTCTGATGCCTGTCACCGATGCCTCCACACTGGTGTCGTGCCAGTGTTTCTTCCATGAGCCACCGGGTGAGACCCGGTGGTCCGTTCTTCCACCCGGACGCGCCTACGGTCCTCTCAGGATGTCTCCATCATTTTATGGCCCTCAAAAATGCCTTGTTTTCATGTTCATTATTCTGCCATGAAGAATGCACCAAGGACATGTTTAGAAGAGTGTCTGGGCCTTGTTGGTTTCAGACCATGCCCTCCGCGTCAGCGTTTTAAACATGAGGATAATTAATAATAAACAAAAGTATGAATAATCCCCGAATTTAAGATCTCACAACAACCACCCGCATGCTTTGACAATATACGGATCATCCCATTAGTCAGTTGGTCCTTGTTTGTTATATTTTTCAGGAACAGGAAGAGAGGGGATATCAAAGCATATAAACTCCCTACCTCGAGATCTGTTAGAGGTTTCGTGGTTGTAGTGGGATGAGCATCCACATTGGATGGAGTCGTCGGCGTTCATCAATCCTAGATCATCACCACCCGATCTTTCATCCTCCATCAGTTGATTTTTCCGCAGAACTCTGCTAGAGTTTCCTCGGTTGAAGAAGTAATGCCAAAACCCCACCCCGAGCTCTATTTAAATAGGAGGAAATGTGATTAATGCGTTGAGGAATTAATGGGGTTCATTAATTGACATAATTAATGTGCCTCGTTAAATTGACGTAATAAATGTGTCTCATTAATTTATGTAATTAATGTGCCACATTAATTATCCATAGTGTGGTTACGCAACAAAATTGTAACCATGCAATTAACATCCCATAATTAACGGTTTGGCCACCTCTGTGGTCCCCTCCACCACCGCTCAACAGGTGGTAGGAAAAAAAATAACAATTACTAGTTATTTTACTTTTCTTTAAAAAGTCCAAAATTTAAATTTTTCTCCTGACCTACTGTGGTTGAAGTGAAGCTTCTCTTAAGAAAATCCCAGTGCTACAGATTCAATGATGCCCTCGGATTTTTAATCTGATCACCAATTCAAAAGATAGAAAATTTCACCCGCGCGTTTACTGAACGTACCTTTAAAAAATTTCAAAATTCATTATGGGCACACCAGGACTCAAAATCATGTGCTGTCAATTTTTGAAAACTCAAAATAATACCAAATAATTTCAAAAAAAATTACATAGAACTTTTTGGGTCTTTACAAAACTCATTTTGAACATTAATAAAAACATAGATTTTATCAATAGAGAGTATCTTGACACCACACTACTAGATAAAGTAATTGTTTTGAAGGAATTTTATCCCTCAGTTAATAGAAAATATTATGGGCATGTTAAGATAAACTCCCTCTTACTTTTATATTTTCCCCACACTCTTCTTTCTATCCACCATTTTTTGATAACTACAACTTCATATTCATGTAAGTAAGAAATTACTTCCCTCTACCTTGTAGGATAATGTTTTAAAAATTATCCCCCTATTTCAACATAATCCAAAGCATAGTGGGGTTGTCTTCTTTATGTTTTTTAGTATAGGTTGAACATAAATTTATAGGCTCAATTCATAAAATATCTCCCTTGGCATATCTTTTTTGAAAACATCATCAATTTGACATTTTGATGAAAATATTCCACCTCAAAATTTCCACCAAAAAGTTTTTATTTTATGAAGTGAAATTTAGTATCAAGATGTTTTGATCATGAGTGTCGGATATGATTTTTTGAAAGATCAATTGCACTCTGATTATCACAAAGTATATTCAATGGTTTTCTAACTTCAACTTTCAAATCCTCTAATTGAACTTTGATCCACAACATTTGAGTACAATACAGTCTAGTAGAAACATATATTGATTATGTTGTTCTCAATGTTACTGAAATCTATTTCTTAATATTCCAACTCACACAACATTATCCCTTGTAAAATATTTCTCCTAAAGTTTATTTTCTATCATTCCAATCTCCAACCTAATAAAAATTAATATAACTATGAATGTTCTTTTCAAAAATTATTTTTTATAATATCCCAAATAAAGTTGTTCATTTAAAATATCTTATTATTCTATTTTCTAAAAACATATGAGATTAATTTAGATCACTTTGATATTTGACGCAAAAATCTACAACGTAATCAATATCAGTCCTTGAAGCTGTTAGATAAAGAAAACATCCTATCAATTTTCAAAATTCTTTCTAATTCACACTTTTTCCAGCTTCATCTTTTTACATATTCATCCTAACTAACATAATATTAGAAACATCATTATATTCTTTTATAACAAAAATTTTTCAACAATTCCCTATAATACTTTTATTAAGATAGAAAAATGTATTTTTTGTTGAACTTGTTTTCTCATGAGGAAATTTAATTCTCCTAAAATTGAAATCTCAAAATTATTTTTCATTTATACAAAAAATTAATTGAAAACATATTATTCATATCAATAAAAAATATATCATCCACATATAAAACTACAAATATGGTGATGGGTTTATCTTCTTTCACTTATAAGCTTCTATCAACCTTTCCTTCTGAAAAAATCCTCTTTTTAAAACAAATGTTATATTTAGAATACTAGGAATGTGGATATTTTTTCAACCCATACAAGTCTTTCTTGAATTTAATAACATTTATTACATCATTATCTTGTATAAACCCACATGTTTGTTCAATGAAAACAACTTCTTCAATATCACTATAAAAAAATGACTTTACTTCCATCTTATAAACATTTTAGTTTCATTGTTCATCCACTACTAGAAACATTCTAATAGTCACTAATCTTGAAACTAGGGAAAATGGTTCTTCAATATTCACACCTTCCAACTATTTATAGAATTTGAAAACAAGTCTTGCTTTGTTTCTTGAAATTTATCCATTTTCATTCAACTTGTTTCTATACAACCATTTTGTTCCAATGAAATTATTTTTTTCTCAATTTGGAATAGGTTCCAAAGTGTTTTTTTATCAATATTATCCAACTCTTATTTAATCATATCAACACATTCTTTATGTTCAACTACTTCCTAAATTAATTTTGGTTCAATTTTTGAAATGAGTGATGTTTGATTTTATAATCTCATCCTTATTTTTATCCAAACTAGAGCCTTATAATTCCAAAGAATATTTTTGGTCTCATTTTTTTTTTTAATTTGAAAATAAAAAAAAATTATCTTCCATCTTCATTTTCCTCCTCATATGATTATTCTAAACCTTGATAAGTCTATTTTGACTCACTTTCACTTTCATTGTAAATATTCAGTTTTTATTCCCCAACATTTTCAAAATTATTTATTAAATAATTCATATTTTCAATAACTTTTACATCATAGGATTCCAAAAACTTTTTTATATGTTTTTTATAACATTTTTTACTTCTTCTATTGGGTGAATATCCCTTAAAATTTAGTTATTCCACATTCACATAAAAGTTTCCATGATTCTGATTTTTGATTTTTAGTAAACATGGAATTCTAAAAACATTGAATTACTTCAATGGTTTTTTATTGTACCACATTTATTAAGAAGTCATTTTGGTTTTTGATCTACAAAAAAATCTATTTAGTACATGTACTATAGTACTAATAGATTCTCTCTAGTATAACATTGAATGTTTTTATTCCTCTAACATGATTCTTTCCATTTCCACCAAATTTCTATTTTTCCTTCTTGCTACTCCATTTTATTATAGAGTTTAGGGATAACTACATTGATTATTGATTTCATTCTTTATCATATATGATTCGAAATTATTTCATGTGAATTTTGTACCATTATCTATTCTCAAATTCATTATATAAACCCTCATTTCTCTCTCAATATATTTTCAGAAGAATAAGAACATCTCTACAACCTATAACTTGTGTTTTATAAACATGATGTTTTTCATTTGATTGAAATAATCAATAAAAGTTATAAAGTAAAAAATAGTATTTATTTATTAATGTTAAATTGTACAACATGTATCAGAAAAAATATGTTTAAGAGGTCCAGTAGACTGAATCTTAAATTTCTTATGACTTTTATTAGGAATTTTACCTTTCAGACAAGTTATAAAAATATCTTATTCCATTCTTTTCAATTATAGAAAATTTTGAACAATGTCAACATTAGAAAGTTTTTTCATTATTTTCTTCCCAAGTTGGATAAGTCTATGATTCCATAAATTATTCTTGTATTTATAACTTAGATAACATGATTTATTAAGGTATAAAATCTAAAAAATATTTCCACTGGTTGTTTCCCCTATCATAACAACTTTTATATCTTCTACACTTTTGATAATACAAGAATATTTAATAAAATCACTTATTTTCCATCATCAAAAAAGTTGAATTATAATAATTAAGTAATATTTTATCCCATTAACAAATAAAACTTCTTTATATTTCAATTTTTCTTCTTCAATGTCAACCATTCTAATCCCTTTGAATTTTAAGAAACTATCATTCCTAAAGGTAACAGCTCCTCCATCAAAATTATAAAAATATTTTATGATTTAAAAATCGCATATCATGTGTGATGAACAACTACTATCAAGTATACATGGTTTTTTCTTTTTTATAGATTTCAAAGATTCCTCAATAGAAAAATATATTTCGTCAACTTTATCTTTCCAACATCCTTTTTATTTGTTATTATAAGAAAATTTTTCTAGAAGGATTGTCATATATTTTCCAGAAAAGTGACCTATCTGATCACATATTCCATATATTTCCTTCAGGAAATAAAATTAATTTTTTGTTGGAAATTTTCTAACATCATGATATTTTACTTTACTTACATCATATGGGTTAAGAAATATACTCATTATAATCCCACTATTTCTTCCATTATGTTATAACATATTTCCTAGAAGAGACATATTATTCCAATAGTTGTAAGCTCTATGCCAATAAATTCCACAATACCAATAGAACCCATCAAATATTGGTTTTCTTTAGAATTATAATATTTCCCTATAATAAGATCATTGAGGTTCATAAAAGTATTCAAATTTAGTCTCCTCTATGCATGTGGAACCCTTTCTATGTGTGTAATTATAAAGTTTATTTGAGGTGGTGGGTTTTACATTCGGCTTCTCATCCCAAGAATTCTAAAAACATTTCTTTACACCTAAAATATTATATAAATTAGATTAATTTTTTAGTTTAGTGGGACTAAATTTCACCTAATTCTTTGAGTGAGGTATTTTTTATAGCTTTAGATGACTTAACTTTTACTTTCAAATCCTCTCTGAAATTTTTGATAAAATTTCTTGAAGTACATTCAGCATCATAATGTTTTGATTGATACTTGTTAACTTCCACTTTCTTAGATGGAAAATTCTTACTTTGATCTTCAATCATCTTTCCCTATTCAAAAATTATCAGTTTATAACTTAAGATCTCCTAGATGTATTCTTCATCCTACATGACAACATAATTTCCACCTTTAAAAACATTTAAAATATATTTCTTCATAATTTTGATTAATTTCTTGAGATTTGGGTTTAGATCGATACATGCAACAAGTTTGATATGACATGATACACTATATAATATTATTCACCTCATACTTATTCTTAACTATATATGGAATCTTTTGTTTTCTCAACATTTTCAATGAATGTTCTAAACTTTTCTGAACAATTAACATCTCAAAAAATTTCATCAGTTGATTCTAATTCAGCTTTCTCACACTGCATACTTCTTTTATTTCTAGTGAACTTATTTTTTTATGAAATACATTGCTTATAACTTTTATTCCACTTCTTACATTGAGGTTTTCATCAGAATAACCTTGATATTCTATAACATTATTCTTGGGGAAATTCATAGAAAAGGTCCCAATTCCACCCCATTCAAAATATTTGAGAGAATATTTACTCTATAAATTCCTCTTCCTATTCGATAATTATTTTTTATATGATACGTGATTTTATCATTCAACTCATTATCATATTTATCTTAAAAATCACAAGGATTAACAACTTCAATATCTTGAATTTTAATCTTTCTAATAGATTTAAAATACATTTCATCTTTCATCTGATTTTTGAACACTAGATATTTTCTCATTTCATATGAAATAAGAAAAGTATACAGTTTATCAAGAGATAAATCATATTTATCTTCCAAAGGATAAATATTATAATTAAACCTATTTTGATATTTTCTCATTAGTTTCTTCACAATTGGTAATTCATCCAGGACATATCTAAAACCTATAATGTTGAAAACAACTTCATTTACTCTAGTTATGTACTCATCAATAGTTTCTTTATCTCTCATTCTTATGTCTTAAAATTTTCTTTACCATATTTATAGATTTGAATCCGTCATTTGAGTATTCCCTTTGAAAATACACTCGATCTTTTCCCACATAATATTTTCTGTTTTGAGACATATCAACTTCATATAAACATTTTTTGACAGAGACATAATAATAGAATTTCTATCTTTTCCATCAACTTCAATATTTCTATTATCATAAAAAGTCATCAGGGGCATCTTTCTCAATGGGTGGAGACCTAGTTATAGCATCATCAACAATATTCAATCTAAGAGATAAGAGATATGTAATCTTCTGATTTTTCCAACCATGATAATTTTTTCCATAAAATGTATAAATCCATATGTTGTCGAAAGAATTGATATTTTCCATGATAAGGATTTAATAGGGGAACCTACCTCTAATACCAATTTATGTTACAAATGATTGAAGAATAACTAGGGGTTGAATTAGTTGTTGAATTTTTAAAAATATCAAATATTAGGGAACTTAACCCTTGTATATTGTTAGATATTATTCCATATTAAGTTTTAGTAAACTCAAATTCATTAAAATAGGAATGTAAACAATGAACACAATATTTAAAAGGTTTGACCTCAATGTGAGAACCTATATTTTTCCAGGGCCACACTATTGGGTCTATGGAAATTCACTATTATGAAGAAGTGAATATAACTTATGTCAAATACTATTAGAAACCATATATATCTCATTATAAATGATTATACTAACTCTTTTTAGATTGAAAATGTTTATTACAAAACTATAAGACACAAAAAAAAAGTTACTTTGAAATATTCTACTTCATAAAATTATATCTAGAAATTTGTTTCTGTTTAGCCCCTTTCTGATTACTGGTGTCTAATGCCTGCATATGATATCCTTAGACCGATGGCCCTATTCTGAATCTGTGAAAATAAAAAACTCTCTGATCAGCCTGTATAACAAAATAGAACATCGTAAACTTCTTCTGAAAAAATTCAAACCAATTTTCTCAGTCTGGTTATCTCGGTTCGGTAATCTGAACTTGCCTCAGTCCGATCGTTGGATCATAATACTCTGTTCTAGAAACTATTCTTCAACTAAAAATTACCTTAGGTAGAAAAATCACTTCTGAAACAAATTCATTAGAGTATCATCTTTTATGCATGGGTGAATAGTTTCAAGTACCATTGTAATTTTGACCTATATTTATAGGTTCTCTATAAATAAAAAAGGTGGGAAACTGAAATATTTTCCCGCACACCCAAATTTTATAAATATGAATTTCACATTCACTTGATATTCATTTTTACCAATTCAAATATTCTAAACTTTCTTTTGACATATAGAAGATTATTGAATATTCACAACACTTATCAAATTTAATATCTTGAAACAACATAGATTACCATTTAAAAGAGAAAAGAATTAGTCTGTAAATGGTGATCCAGAGAACCCTTCACATGTCTGGTCCTATTGACCCACTTGAAGTAAAAATACTCTCAACCATATGCTAACACCTTGTAAAGGATTTTTCTAGATATTTCAATTCTAGAAAATATTAGTATGGAACACTATTAATTATTATATTTCTCTAAGACCAGTTGAAATAAAAAACATTTTCTTATCTTGACCCATTAATAAAGAAAAAATATATAATTTCTCACTTTGATGCTCTGGGGAAAATGAAAATAATTAAAAACATCATTACAAATTCTAAATAATTCAGAAACCTACAATGATTGTCTAGTTACAACTTCTATATGTCACAAACATTCATTCTAATTCTTGGTCTATTCATAAGCTATTTAGTTTGATCATACAGCGTCTAATGAAACTTTGAATCCAATTCCTTATCATTTCTAAAAGATTATAGGATGTATTGGTGTCAATCATCTTATCCAATAAATCTATGTAATCATATCATTCAATGAATCATCACCAGATACCTTGGATAAAAAAAATATATTTATATAAACTCAATAACTTCTTCATCCGATCTCCTTCTATAATGAAAAAACTTCAATATTTCTTATTTTTTATTGAAATAAATGGTGTTCTCCTCTTTTTTCATTTCTCATATTTACAGAACAAATTTCTTGATTCATCACATTTCTTCAACTGATCATCTTTAATTTTTATAGTAGATCTCTATCTCATGGATCCCTACTACATCTCATGTGATGGATCAATATATGATTCTCATTCAATGGATTAATATTTATATCTCTTCTGATCATCAACTTTTCAAACTCACAAATATTAGTAAACCCAAATTTCCTATCTAAAAACCTCTACGTCTGGTGTTTATTGGTTAAATTATCTACATATGAAAAGATTCTATTTAGAAATATGAATCTTTAGGCATTTCACATCTCTTTTCTTATACAAACTCTATCATGTATCATGATTTCTTCATGATTTTTTATGAACTTGAAAGAACCTCAAATCATTTTCAAACTAATTTTAAAAATTTCTAACTTCTCAACTTTTTGATTCTTTGAAATTTTCAATTTTATTTAGGTCAACAACTTATGGATTTATTTATTTAAACACATTATGAATTTAAAAAAAAAATTGATACATTTATTCATCATAAAAACTTACATATTTTGTATAACAAAAAGTATAATGAACTGAGTCCAAAGGATCATCTAATTTCTAACTTTGGAAGAAAAAAATACCAAATTCTATGAAACTTCTCAGTAAAAAATTTATAAAATTCCATCAAAAAATATTTCACCTAATTCAAAAAATCATTATTTTATAAAAATTAGTTGTAAACAAATACAAAAAAAATTAAAATAAAAACCTCATAAGGGATCTTCAAGTTTGATCAATAAGCACAGCTGAAACCTATAGTTGTAGTCCTTTATAATTATGAGAAGCATTAGGATGCTTTGTAGGTTGTCCCAAATTCATAGGGGAAGGGCCCCAAAACATGGGATGAATTAGTTGAGGATTATTCTGATGAAACCAATGCACATAGTATTAAAACATCTTTTTATGAGGGTGAAATTATTTCTCAAGAATTTGTAGATTTTGAAATGAAGCAGGAGAAGCTGGTCACCTCAAGTCACAAGGGTATGAAAAATATTGATTCTAAATCTCTTAGGTGAGTAAAATCTAGGGGGAAGTATGCTATAATAAGTATTGTAATTGAAACTGAAGGACCTAAATCTACCACACAAGCTACTATAGATTGTGATTCTAATATAGATGTGACTGATACCAAGGGTTTTTCTCCACTATAATTTTCTAAAATTTATTTTATATTTCTTGTTATCTTAAATAGGTATAATAGAATTGATTTCTCCCATAAGGAATTTTGAAATTATAATGGGGGTACTTGTTTTGAAGGAATTTTCACAAGAACTAAGACTGTCAAGATAAGGATAAACTCTGACCTCAAGATATTATCGGAGGGCTCAGGTCTTGTTGGAGAACAAGATCCTTGACCTCTTTAGTATCCCACACTACTGGATGAAAATATTGATCACAGAGTTGATAATGAGACATGGAAACAAACAAAAAAATAGTGGAGGGACTATAATATGAGTGGATGGGGTAGTGGTTGATCCCATAGATGAATAGAATTTTCAGGTTTCCTAGGCATCTTTCTCCTTTTGAAGTTTCTTTATAGTAATTTCAATGTTTTTGTTTTTTTTTGAATGCTAAATTTTTATAAAGTATTTTTTTGTAAAATTGGTTAAATATGTGTTGTTGAATGTTTATAACTTCTTTTTTGAGATGCTTCTAAAATTCCTAATGATGAATGATGTTTTAAAAAGTTAGTGATCGGATCATATGATCCATAGGACCCAATTCATTAGAAAGGGTTTTTGGTAGAAAGTCATAAGATTCTAGTAATCAAATTCCAAAGGTTTGTTATGATATGAAGAACTGAAAATATGGGAATCCATATAAGGTGTGAACATTATTATTAGAGAATCTCTATGTTTTCATTATTTTAGACCCCTATAGTCTTATATATTTTGTCTCTTTCATTCTATAAGGGGTCTCTTTATTAATAAAAACAATGTACATTGATGGAAGAATAGAGAAAAAAAATTTCTAAAGTCTCTAAAACTGATGTATTTAGGGTATAGGTCATGAAATGAAAAAGTTATTGGGAGTTTTCATTTGTTAAAGTTTTAATTCACTTCTCCATAGAAGTTGATTGGATGAAGAATTTATTAAAAGAGTTTGGTTTTTTTATTGGAATAATCTAATTAGAAAGGAGGGAGTTGATGAGTTGTTACAAATGGAATTTTTGATTCATCAAATGAGATTCAAATAATTATCCATCAGATGATGTTGTGACACTGATAAGGTCTCATATGTAGTGTTTTATCATATAATGAACATTGAAATTCACAAATGGTATGACATCTATTGGATTGACCAGAGTTATTTCTTGTGAATGTGAAGATTTGTTAACACTTATCCATTAGATAATTTTATGGAACTGGTCTATAAAATTATATTTTCATGCCAATCCATGAGACACATTTTTTACACCAATCCATTGGATTGAGTTATATTTTGGATGTTGTTATTTCCAGATGATGTAATTCAGTGGTTAAAGAAAATAGGTTTGGATACCTAAGAAAAAACAAAAGGTGATATCAAGTTTTTAATATATATCCATTCACTATATAGATAAGATCAGATGTTGAGTTACTAGATGCAGATGAGTGGACATATCCATCAGAGTGAAAAATTATATGAAATATTGTAGTTTCTACTAGAGTGGTTATAAGTATCTAAATTCTTTAAAGTTGAAAAAATTTAGTCAACCATTTTTAGTTGTCTTGGAGAATTTGAGTGAGAAAATAAAATATTTTTTTAGAGATTCAATATTTTTTATTTCAATAGATCAAGATATAATTCTATTTTTCTTGTTCTAGTTGGTTCAAGTGCATTAGAATGATGAATAGTGTTCCAGATTTAGATGTTTTGGACTATCAATTCTAAACCGATGTTTCATTATTTCAAATATTTTTATATCTTATCTAAAGATATGAAATTCAATAAGATTTGAGAAGATTCAAGATAAATGTTTAGGAAATATATTTTGTTATTGAGATAGATTTTAAATAAAGTAAAAAAAGAACAAAAAATGGAAACTTGATAGTATTTTTTCATCTCACGTGATAGGTGATTTGAAAAATTTAAAACATGTTGAAAATCATTATGGATGAGCTAGTAACTTTTGAAATAATAATTCCTTATATAGAAGAGGAATCAAAATGTCTGAAATTGAAGTGGAAAAGTTAAATTCTAATGAAGTTCTATTAGTTGACGGACTAATACATAAATTAATTAGTGTATTTTAACTTTTTGATGATGGAAAATAAGTGATTTTAAGAAAAAAAAAATCTTTTATCATCAGAAGTGTGGAAGATAGACAAGTTATTACAAGGGGAGAAAGAACTAGTAGAAATCTATTTCAAATTATAGAACTTAACAACACATTTTATCTATGTGATGAAGATGATAATAAGTTGTGACATCATAGACTTGGCCACCTTGGGCAGAAAATTATGATAAAACTTTATAAAGATGATGTTATTCAAAGAATACTAGATTTGAAAAGAATAGAAAATTATTTTTTAATAACCTTTCATAAAGGGAAAATGACTATTAAAAATCACAAGAAAGATGAGATCCAGTCTACCATACCTCTTGATCATATTCAATCTGATTTATGCAGGTCGATGATACATTAATCCAAAAAATTATAATTGTACATTATCACATGTATTGATGATTTCACTCAAATGACCAAAATCATGTTTATGAAACAGAAGTTAGAGGCTATAGAGGTGTTCCTATTCTTATGAAAAGATATTGAGAGAAAATGGGTGTTTATGTATAGATGTTGAGAACATATAATGCTACAGAATTAACATGAAATGATTTTGAATCATATCCAATAAATTATTCAATCAAACTTCAGTATATTTATCCCTATACCGCAAAAAAATAGAGTATCTGAAAGGAATAAAAATAAGTATGCTGGAAATGGGAAGTAGTATAGTAGCATAATACAACTGTTCAATGTTTTACAAGATAGAAGTTGTTAGTACTACTATACATGTTCAAAATAGATGGTTATTGAGGTCAAAATTCAACATCACTTCAAATAAAATGTCTTACAATGAAAAACCTTCATTTAAATACTTCAAATTTTTGGAATTACATGTTTACAAAAATTTAAAAAATCTAGATCTTGGAAAGTTTGATGAGAAAGATGAACAAGGAATTTTAATGGGATGTTCACCCAAAGGAACAAGTTAAAAATATTGGAACAAATGTCAAAAGTTAGTGGATTCCTATAATGTGAAAGTTATTGAAAATATGAATTTCTTAATAGAAGAAGTTGAGAATGTTAAAAAAAATTAATTGAATATTTTCAACATATGTGAAAGTGAGTCAAAACAGAATTATCAAGATTCATAAGAATCATGTGATGAGGAAAGTGGTGATGGAAGAGAAACAATAAAATTTATTAATTTATAGAAACATATTGAAACTAAAAATATTCTTGGTAATCATAATGATTTGGTTTAGATAAGAATAATATAGAGATTATAAAATCATACATCACTCATTTTAAAAGTTGAACAAGAATCAGTTTCAGAATTAGTTGAACATAAAGAATGGGTTTATGAAATGAATGAAGAGTTGGATCAGATTGAGAAAAATAGCACTTGGGGGACTTTTTACAAGTCCAATAAATAAAAAAAAATTATTGGAATAAAATGGATATACAAAATATTTTCTAAAAAATCACTTATTCTTTACTATTTGTTGATGCACATAAAAACTAAAATGTATATTATATGTATGTAAATTCATATTTTCTTGATTTTGATATTGAAGAAGAAGTTTACATTAAACAACCATAAGTGTTTGTACTTGATAATGATGGAAAGTTTGTAAATTTATGAAATCCTTATATGGGTTAAAACAAGAACCACATTCTTGGTATTCCAAACATGATAGTTGTTTGAAAAAGTTGAATGTTTCTAATGGAAATATTGATAACAACTTGTATGTAAAATAATTTAACTCAAACAATCTAATTGTAATTGTTTATGTGGATGGTATATTTTTTTCTGGAGATGAAGAGAAATTGGGCAATGAATTTGATGAGGAAAGAAAGAAGAATTTGAATATGTCAATGTTGGGAGAATTAACATTCTTCCTGGTCTTACAAGTTTAACAAAAAGAAAAATACATTTGTCTATATTAAGAAAAGTATGTTGGAGAATTATTTTAAAAGATTGGTAAGGTAGAATCTAAAAATGTTTCTACTTTTATTTCATTTAGGATGAATATGAGAAAATATTAAGCTGAAAATAGTACAAATCAGAAAGAATTTCAAAAACTGAGAGGTATTTTGATTTATCTAACATATTCAAGGATAGATATTTCTTATGTTGTGACATTGTGTGCCTGATATCAGAGAGATCCAAAAGAATCTCATATGATGGAATCAAATATAATTATGATATGTGTTAAAGGAACAATGTCACATGGGATATTATACAAAATAAGTTGTGAAATGATTTTTTATGGTTATACTGATACCAATTGGGATGGAGATTGCAATGAAATAAAATCAACTTGAGGAGGAACATTTTACTTGGGAGAATGTTGCGTGAGTTGGAAAAATAAGAAATAGAGGTATGTAACATTAAGGATGGTGGAATCAGAATATATTTCTATTACAATGTCATGTACTCAGTTTGTGTAGATGAATGTTCAGTTTGAATATATATGAATGTTTATGTTTGAAAACCATTGAAGATACTTTGTGATAATCATAGTTAAATTGATCTTTCAAAAAAATCCTTTCCAACTCTCAAGATCAATACATATTGATATCAAGTTTTAGTTTAATAAAGAAAAACTCACTGGTGTAGATGTTGTAATGAAACACATTTCAACGAAAGATCAAATCGCTAATATTTTTATAAAATAAATTCCAAAAGAATGATTTGTGGAATTAGGGATGTAACTTTATGTTTATCCTCCACAAAGGACTTCATTAAAATCTTAAGGGAGTACCCCCACCGTGGTTTGGATTATGTTAACAAAGGGGGTGAATTTTTACATCTTTATCCTATAATGGGTAAAGAAGTACTTTTCTTTATTAAATGAACCTGATGTTGTTGTTATCATAAAATGGGGGAGAAAATTAAAAGAGATAGAAAAAGATAAAAGAGATGGGGAATCTATGTTAACATGGTTGTAGATTTTCTTGTCACCTAGGGATGGAGTTCCTTAAAAACATTAATTTATCTGATATTGTTGTGTAAGGAAACTCTCTTTTTAGAAATTCTATGTTTTGATAATTGTTAAAAAAATTGATTTTCTTTTAAATTAGTTTTAAAAAATTATGAGTGTTGAAAATGATGAGTTAAAAAAGTTGTTGATGAGAGTTGTCAACAAATCCAAATGAGGGGATTAAATATTCAGTGTGGTGATTTTAATGTTTTTTTTTTTGAAAACTAAATTATATTAAATGAATGTTTTTGTAAAACAGGTGAATGGAGTGTCACTGAAAGTGTATAACTTGTTTATTGAGAAGTTACTAAAAATAAAAATGAAGAAAGTTGTTTTGTAATGTTGAAGATTAGATCAGATGATCCCTCAGTCATAGTTCATCAGAGTGTTTTTTTATGGAAATTCATAATTTTTTGGTAATTAGATTCACAAAGATTACTATGATGATAAGACTTGAAAATCTATGATGTCCTAGAACTTCCAAAATAAATCATATGATTATTTTATGTTCATTTAAGTTCAAAAACACCATGAATAAGTAATGATACAAGTTAGAGTTTTTAGAAGAATGGATAAATACAAATTTCAAATGTCTCTAAAATTGAAGTCTTCTAGACTCAGGAATCTGATGCATAAGTTATTGGTAGTTTGAATTTAATGATTCTTGACATTGCATCTTCACAAAAGATGATCAGTTGAAGAAGCAATTGAGGGATTTAGAGTTTTCTATCAAACTAATTTGATCATACCAGAGGAATTTTGTTGAGTTGTTACAAATGGAAGTTTTGATCAATCAGACGATATACATATATTGATACATCATATGAGGTTATGAAACTGATAGGGTATCCTATGTAGGGCGCTATCAGATTTAGAGTTCCATCAGATAATGAACATCGGTCTTACCAAATTGTACGATGCTTATCTGATGGACCAGAGTTATTTCTTATGAAAGTGAATAGTTGTTGATACCTATCGATTGGATCAGTTCATGATGCTTATCCACCAAAATAGATTTTGATTCTGATCCCTTAGATGAGTTGTTTGACACTGATCCATTGGACTAAGTTGTATTATGAAAGATGTTATGTCCTGATGAAGTAATGCAGTGGTTCCAGAAAATAGGTCTAAATACCTAAGAAAAGACATAGGAGGAAATCATGTTTGTAATCAGACTCTATTATATAGATAGATAGGTTCAAATGCTAAGTGATTGGATGTAGATGAGTAGACAGATCCATTATAGGGTGAAATTATATGAAATGTTGGAGTTTCTACTAGAGTGGTTATAAGTATTTGAAGTAATTGGACATTTCAACAATGTATTCAACCATTTTCCATTGTCTTGGAAAATTAGAGTGATAAAATCATATATTTGATTTAGTGATTCAAGTTCGTTTATGATAATAGATCAAGATCAAAATATGTTTTTATATTTCAATTGAGTCAAGAGAATATGAAAGATGAATATTGTTCTAGACTAAGATGTTCCAGACTATAATTTATGGATTGAAGTTCTATTCTTTCACATGGTTTTCTATCTTGTTCAAATATATGAAATTCGAGAATAGTTGTGAAGATTCAAGAAGCTTAGATAATTCACTCGAAGAGTTGGGAAGATTTGAATAGGTCAAAAATGAATCTCAAATTAATGTGAATCTCAAAAAATTGGAATTTGGGTGAGTGGGAAAATATTTCAGTTTCCTACCTTTATTATTTCACGAGAACCTAAAAATAGAGGAGGAATGTATAGTGGTACTTGAAATTGTTCACCCATACATTAAAGCTGATACAATGTAGAATTGGGGTCATAAGTGAGTTTTCCAAATGTTGTTGTTTCGTGTTGAAGAAGAGTTCCTGGATATAGGGTTCTGATCAGAAGATCTGAATGGAGATAGTTCAGATTACTAGATAGAGGGAATCAGACTAAGCGAATCAGTCTGAGCTTTGAGAAGTTGTTTTAGAAGCATAAATTTGTTATAAAAGGAGATCATAAAGGTTTGGAATTGCATAGATTGTGAGTTTAGCCATCTGGATGAGGCTATCAGACTAAAGTCATTTGACACTAGAGAATTAGACAGAGGAAGATCAGAATGAGATTCTGAACTGAGCTTTGATGAAGCAATTTGAACATGTTACATATTTTTGAGTGGAAAAATTTATTGTAAGAAAGATTTTGTAAACTGAAGGGAGTCATTATAATCATCGCTAATAGGAAATAGAAGGTGTATAATGGGAGTTGATACAAGTTGTATTCACCTATTTATAATAATGAATTTCCATTTATCTACCAGAGTGGTTGTAGAAAGGGTGCAGGTACTCACACTGAGGTTGAGCCATGTAAATCATGTGTACCATGTTTACTTTTTTATTTCTACATGAATTTGAGTTTACTAAATGTTGATAGGAAGAAACTCTATCAAGTTGTAGGGGTTAAGTTTACTAAGGATGAACTTTTTAAAAAGGCAACCAATGATTCAACCCCCCCCCCCCCCCTCTTAGTTGTTCTTTTATCCCAAGGAACTTTAGTTAGCTCTATGTGTAGTGGTTTGTCACTAGACTCCATTTCCCATCTCGCCTTGTACTTTATGTTTATTTTATTTTCAATAAATTACAGGACTATGGGCTATAACCCATGGTTCATGTCGTTTTGGTGTGTGTGTGTGTGTGTCTATATATATAATTTTGTAAATACTTTTGAAAAAACATTATATATATTTATAATTTTATCATTAAATATTTAAATTTTAAATTTATTAAAAAAAATATTTAAAAATATTAATTATATAAATTTCAAAGCATATTTTAAATGTTAAAACTTAATAAACAAAAACGAATAAATATTATTCATATAAATTAAAAACCTATTGAAGATATTACATGTATAGTAAATAAATATATGTATAAATAAATGTTACAAAATAATTAAATTTCAACAAATTTAAGAGCAATAAATATTAAAAATAAATAAATAATATTAAATGAAAGTAATATTGAAAAATAATAAAGATAATTTAATAGAAAAAACCATTTTAAAAAAACAATTCATATAAGATTAACTACATGAATTATAAACACATACAAAAATGAAGAAAATATTAAAAATGCACTTAAATAACATAATTATATAAATTTCAAACATTTTAAAAATATTACAACTTAATAAGTAAAATTGAATAAATATTAATCATACAAATTAAAACATATTAAAAATTTACTTAGTAAAATATAAATAAATAGAGAATGATTAGATTCAAAAAATATTATATCAAAAATGAAAAAAAAAACATAACTGTGAAATAAGTACATGTCATACATACACATGTACACATGTTATATCTATATATATGTATATCTCATGTACATGTGAACATAAACATACACATACATACATCTATACACATACGACATCTATATATACGCATAAAACGCACACACACACACAATATAAAACACACACTTTTATGCACATATACATTAATATAAATATACACTACCATGATCCGAGCAAGGGATACGACGACCTTTATCAGCGTTAAGAAGAAAGTGTTGATAAAAGTCTCACCTTCATCAACACTTGCTAAAAGCGGTGATAAAGGAAACTTTTTCAGTGCTAAAAACCACACTGATAAAAGTTTTTATAAAAAAATATTCTAAATATATATAAAATTATTATATTTATATTCAAAAACAATGTTTATTTATATACATTAATTAAAAAATGCAAGTTTATAATTAATATATATTTTTTATAATTCAATAATATATATACTGTTTTAAAATAAAGTATTTATAACATTATAGATAAATTAATATATATTTAAATAATTATAATATTATAATAATTTTTTAAATAATTTTTTTAATATATTTATAATTTTATATTTATAATTTTATATAAATAATTTTTAAATATATTTATTTATAATTATAGTTATATAAATAAATATTTATTTAAATAAATATATTCATCCAATGAATTTGGTCAATAAATATATATGTCAAGAGATAATGATAATATTCATGGACATGATTGATGTTATTTGTGTTCATACATTGATGTGTGAGTACGTACAACTGGCATTATATGATCCTAAGTTTATTTGTGGACATGATTGTGAGTTTATATATTCTGAATGTAAAGATTCCTTATATTATGATGATGAATGTATGTCATGTATTCATGAATCATGAATGTTCATTTATACATTGACACCCTTATTAATCATTATTTTCATATATATGTGATAAATGATTTTTTATAATCAATACCTTAATAGTTATGATTCATTCATGTTATACCAATTAACTTATAATGTTCCCATAAATACTTATAAAATTATAATAAATATATTTAAATAATAAAAATATTCATTATATATATAATTATAAAATTTTATTTATATATAAATACTTTTCAATTAATATATTTATGTAGTTATAATTATAACTAAATATATATACATATATTTAAATAATTATAAAATTGCAATAAATACATTTATTAATAGTTTATAAATATATATATATATATATTTATTTATTTATTTATAAAAATATTTATTTACAATTACAATTACATATTTATATATATAGTTATAAAATTATAATAAATATATTTATTATAACTTTATAATTATATTTATATTTATAAATATATATAATTATATAAATATATTTATTATAACTTTATATTTATATTTATAAAAATATAAATATAATAAATAAATTTGTTATAATTTTATAATTATAAATAAAAATAAATATTTATTTATATTTATAAGTATAAATATATATATATTTATTAAAATAATTATAAAAATATAATAAATATTTATTGTATTTTTATAATTATTATGAGAAATTGTGAGAACCATGGATTAAAACCCATGGTTTCCGAAATTTATTAGAAACAAAAAAGTACACATGCAAGAGAGACGACAGAGTGTAAAAACATGGCACAAACAAAGCCATTAAGAAAACAAAAGTTCAAACGATCACCGTCTTTTATGCCCGACACCCCTACCTCAAGAACCGCCCCGACCTTTCGGATATCTGCCTCTCTTCCATTGCTTAGGAGCCTACCAATTTTCACCAAGTTCATCTGATGAGACTTCATGAGTTTCGTTGCCCTTGGGAGATCATGAATCAAGACGTCATCTTAATTTGCATCAGCCTTCAAATCAGTTGTGCCGCTTTCCTTAGTAGGCTCCACACCTAAAGATTGTCCTCCAAAAGAGTATTGTACATTGCCAAATACCTCACGGAAAACATCACTGTGCTTGGACCTTAGAATGTCAACCCAACTAAGTGAATTCTCCCTTACCTTTGGCACGGGAGACAGTTGATTCTCCACTTGTTCATCATGAATAGATTTTCCCTTAGTGCCAGGCCCCATTGCAGAGATATCCAAGGAGGCCTGTTCATTTTGAGTTTGTTCCTATGTATCAGTGACAGGAGACTGCTAATGGCATTGGTTTCTCATTGGTGTCAGCCTCCAGAGTCATCTCTCTAAGGACAATGCCAACAAGGGCTTGGTTCCTCTGCTGACTGTTTTCCCACATTTGAGGGGCCATGATGCTTTCCATGGCCAGGCTGTGAGGAAGTACCCACCTGCTTCAACTGTATTTTCCAAACATTTGTCTGTCAAAAACGCCATGCCCCACCAACCTACAGAAATTGAAAAATGATGGGATGGATTTATATTCGAAATCAACATCTATACTCTCACCATTAACCACCAAAGTGGTGCAATCAGGTATACAATTCATCATATCCACATCCACCAAGACTCTAGTAAAATAATCAAATTTTCTTTCAACAGTGTGTCATCCATCTTTAGAGGTGCACCGATGCAGGAAACGAAGTCATTCAAAATTGAAAGATGCCAAAGAACCCAACTAAGATCATAGATTCTCACCAATATCTGTGCATTTGAATACTTCTGGAGTAAGGGTTAAAGTTAAATTCCCAAGAAGAAAGCATAAAGACACCTGGATTCAATGAGAAAAAACCAGCACTCCATGCATTCAGTCTATCTGCTGGAGATGAAAACAGAAGGTGAAAGTAACCTCTGCCGATGGGGACAATCCACCAATTTGGAATTCCCCAGACCTGTGAAAGCATGGATTTCAACACATCTGTGTTCAGCGGTTTATCCCCTTTAGATAAAATTAACCAATCAGTAAGTGAGAACTTGCAAGCATCAAGCCTCTCTTTAACAGCCACCAGATCATCAATGACCGTAAATTTCCCTCCATCATACCTGAAAACTCGGGATTCATGAACATCATAGAAGAACACATCCGAATCCCGAGTTTTACCTTTGGAGAGAGCTTCAGTAAAGGATGGCTGTTCCGCGTACGAAGAACAAGATATGTGTTCTGCGCAAAGGAACCCTCTTTGCACACAGGCGCTGCAACATGCTCAACCGGAGCCAGCGGCAGGTCCGACACCCAACGATCGTCTCGGTGAGGATCATCTCGGCCAACACTCACGACAGGGGTCGCATCGTTGTGGCGAGGCTCGTCACAGCCAACCCTCACGCTATCGGAACCCCGAGCGAGCAGCAGATCCAACCCCCGAAGGCTCAAATTGACACCGTCATACGGTGAATCACACAGATCTGAAGTCGGATTTGCTTCGGCGAGCCCGCCATCAACCTTGCTCGCAGAAGATTCAGAGCCAGCACCACTAGGGTTTTCCCTCGCCCGGCCATCAGGAACCGTCTCCATCTCGCGCTTCTTATAATTATTTTAATAAATATATATTTATTTATACTTATAAATTTAAATAAATAAATATTTAGTTATAAATATAAATTTATAATAAATATATTTATTATATTATTAATTTTATAAATATATATAATTAATATATTTATTATATATAATTATAAAATTATTAATATTTATAAAATTATTAATATAATAAATATATTTATTATATTTATAATTTTATAATTACATATTTTATATATATATATATATATTAATTATCTATTTTTATAAAATTATTAATATAGTAAATATATTTATTATAATTTTATATTTATTTAAATATATATATATATATATATATATATATATATATATATATTTATTTATTTATTTATTTATTTATACCTATAACTATAGATAAATAAATATTTATTTATTTATACTTATAACGATTAATATATATATATATTTATTTATAATTATAAAATTATAATAAATATATTTATTATATTTACAATTTTATAATTATATATAATTATATAAATATATTCATATATTTATAAATGTATTTATTGTATATATAATTATGAATAAAGATATATTTATTCATGGTTATAATTATACATAACAAAATAAATACTTATTATATATATAATTTTACAAATATATATTGTAACGCCCCGACCCCAGCTACCCAGAGTCGGTGCATTACTTCGTAACATTGGCATGATCACAAAAGATCAAGTCTCGAAAGACCGATTAGTTTAGTAGCCTTGAAAACACTAGATACATTCGTAAACGTTACATTACATCATAAAGTGAAAAACTACAATAACAAAGTCTCCATAGTCCACACTCATATCCTCTTCTGACTATCCCTGCAGGTCATTCATAAAATATTTCTTCACATCCTGGAAAACATTAAAACATTGAAAGGGGTGAGCTCAGATGCTCAGTAAGGATAACAATATTGCGGAAGCTTTCATAAATAAACATAAACATTTAAGGCAATGTATAACTAAAACAAAAGCCTTTTAAACTTGAACATCAACATAATATGGCAAAAGTAAAATGAGATAATGCCATTTACTTCTTCACATGGATATTCTACTGGTCGAATAATCACATGCAATATCAATAACCACTTTCATAATGATGGAATGCATAATGCCAGACTATCATAACCACGTAGTCAAGGCCTCGTGCCAAGACCACAAATAAGATTTTGTCAAGGCCTCGTGCCAAGACACTAGTTTGTCTCATGAGACCTGCCGATGCATCGAGGAGCTATAGCGGGCTCCACCCGTCACTTATTAAGTCCAATGCATTCCGCATATGAATAGGTTTAAACATATCACAAACCATAACATAATCATATCACATAAAACATGCATAATGAAACATAACATTTCCACATTTCAATCACAAGATATAAATACAACACATTGATATAATAAAAATGCTTTCAAAACCATTTTCAATACCAAAATAAAAGAAAGTTAAAACTTTGTATTTATTTTTCATTAAAAAAAATGATGGCTTGTAGAGGAAGCCGAATCTCAAATAATAGTCACGGCGGCGGAGAAGTTGTTGTCGCCGCATAAGTACGGAAAGAAAACATTCCCTTTTGTCGTTTAGAAAAACTCTTCGTATAAAAAAAGATTCCTTTTGAATAAATGTAAAAGTCAAAGAGGTTTATACACCGTATAAAATAAAGTTGTGTATAAAACCAAATATGCCTCAATGAAAGGGGATTGAGACGAAGTCCTTAAAAGATAATTTAAAAAAAAATAGATCTATTATGTGTATTAACTATAGGTACACATAAAGAAAGTAAAAATACAAAATAGGACATAATAATATCATGACATAATTTGAAAGTAGGAGATTAACCCAAAGAATGGAAGTTGGGTTAAGAAGTTCCCTTACCTCGTGTCTGACTTGACTCAACCGTTCTTTAACCTCCTGAATAATAAACTAGAGTTAATATATACCTTATTAAGAACCATTTTCAATTTCATTATCCTTATTGAACATTATGTAATTATTTATATTAATAACGGTCGTTTTGTCGATCTTTGGTACTTGAGTCAAAAATAAACTTCTTATAATTACAAGTTGTTCATGTGGTGAAATATCCATTATATCCGGAATTATATTCATGATGTAGATATCATATATATCATATATACAGTATATACATTCATTCATAATGTCACGTAACATTTAGAGGTAAGAAATGAAATGCACCGTTCATGGAGACGGTAAGCCGTACGTACGCATGAACGCTACTTTCATTTCAATTTCATATTTAATGGAACTAAATCATAATGATATAAATGTATAATATAATTCCAGTATAATATAGTGTATAATACCATTTACTCCATCCTTTATACATCCCACATATGGCATTTACGATTCAAATCACTTTGAGGGGGCGGTAGTCCGCACTTCCTAAAATGAAATTATCGCGTTTTACCCATAATGGAAATCATAAAGTATGCCATAAATGAGAAATACAGAAGCATAAGTAAAACTAAAACATATTATATATCATATATAAAAATAGTGACATCTTAATGGCCACCTTTGAAGGTGTTATATGAGTGTTGAACAATCATCGCTTCGTGAGGCAGAAATTCGCCATCCACAGAAACCGTATGTTCTTTAACCATTTGATGTAGGTGTGTGTAAGTTTAGCTCTAATCCTTCTTATAACAACATCCTAGTATATTGAGGATACTGGTGTTGTTACAAAAGAAATGAATAAAAAGAGTTTATGGGGTTGGAGAAGAAAAACAAAACAAAACAACATTATAAAAGACATTACCTCAAAATCGGGTAACTCTTTTTGATTTGAGCCAAAGGCTTCCTTGGGAAGAGTTCTGCCCAAAGTGAGGCTTCTAGGAGTAAGGGAGGAATGTTGGGAGAGTATTTGGGCAGAGGTTGGCCGAGCCAAATGGCTTGAAAGTGTAAATGAAGTGGGAGAGGTGGGGGCCTTTTATAAGTGGAGAGGAGGGGCACTTTTGGAAAGATTGAAATGTTACATTATTTCAAAATGCTTTTCGGATTCTAAAGGTCCCACACTTATATAATTCGAGGCTAAGGTGATAAGGTTTCGAAATCTCCTCATCCAATAGGATTTGGACAAGTGTAAGCCTTGGATTTTGCATTATCTTCTCATTTTATTTAAATCGTTAAATAATGAGGTCATCGCCACATCATAATGATGTCATAAATAATTTAATTTATTTAATGTCTAAAAATTATAAAACAAATACTATGATGTAGGAAATCTTTTTAGCTTTCTAATGAATATTTATAGTCAAAATTTGGACTTGTGTAACCCTACTTAAAAATTGTTTTAGTAAAACAATTTATGTTAGTGTCATTTTCACTTTAACATTAAATAAAAAGTAATTTATGTTATTTCCCAACAAAAGTGGATCCATGGGGTCCCCAAGTTAGGCCATGGCTTGTCTTGGTCGGCCATGACACAACCAATGAGGTTGGGACATGTGTCTAGGTCATTTAATATTATTAAAGTATTATTTATACCTTAAACTACCCTAATTACCACTAATCGCGATTAAGAACTTAATAAGTTACTATTCACCAAAAAATTATTTTTACCCCATTGTACCACATTTTACATACTAATGACAACCATGTATGTCGGATTTTCAAAATTCAATACACATTAGTGGTAAACTTTTATTTAACTGAAAATCAGTTTGCTTGATTACCACTTAGTGGTTTTACTATTCATCAAAAATTGAAGTTTTTCAGAATAAGGCCAAAATTTCACCCTAAGCTATAATTGATATTCCGAATTCAAAAATGATGTCTATTTTACAAAATTCCAAAAATATAAGTTGCATTAATTAATTTTATAATTAATTCCCGCTGTTACAACAAATAGCGTGTTTTTAAGAAACAATTTATATCAAAAGATTGACAATTGTTTATGTCCAATTTCAATGTTAAATTAATTCTAATGACCACCATTGGATAAAATGGTAAAAATATATTCTAATTATACTCTAAAACCACTCAATAGTATAATTTATCACTATGAATTATTTTGATTAAAAAAGTTGTTTTAAGTATTTTTCACTATTCATAAAAATTTTGAAGTTCTCAGAAAATTACAAAAAATTCAACATAGGCTAATTTCAATATTAGGAATACAAAAATGAAGTCCATTTTGAAATATAAAATTTCTATAATTTTAAAAGGTGGTTATTACTATTCATAACGGCTACTTTGATTAGTTGCGGTGTGTTAGAATTCGAACTTGCGTACAATGCAAGCTATTGCATTATTGAAAGAGAGGAGTATCGTGGAAGCTCGGGGTGTTACATTCTCCCCTCCTTCAATAAATTGCGTCCTCGCAATTTGAAATTTTTCTTGGAAAATAAAAGGTTGAAAAGAGAAAATACCTTTGAGGAAAACCCACATCGGAAATAAGGTTAATAAATATATAACATTAAAAGAAAGCAGGATAAGTACAAAGGTCACCCGATATAGCCCATTATAGGATTCTATGAAAATATGGATATGGAGGAGAAACAAACCATCAAGGTCTGATGGAGAGTTATAGAAAACAGGATTAGGAGAAAGTTTAACCACAAGAAAATCACAAACTTGTGATTGGTTAAACGGTCATTGAATCCCTAGTTGGAAAAGTTAACCGACAACATTTTTGTTTTAAGTTACCTTTTATAATGTTGAGGATTTTATTTAGGAGATTTACTAAGAACGTAAGGGAATATACATACTTGTTATGTATACTTTCATTCATTAATGAATTTTTACCACAAACCCATCTTTTACTCCAAATGGTAACAGAACTCAAAAAAATTCTATTTATCCTAATTGTATAAGGTACCAAAGGTTAACACATACCATTTAGATTAGTAAAATTATTTTGTAATAACCAGGGACTTCCTGTAGGCTAGTGGTAGGAAATAAAGGCCTGTCGCACTTTGATTGTGGGTTCGATTCCTACAGCTTTGTCCGACGCGACGGTTTATTCCCCACCCTGCAGGTTGTCCTTTTCCTAAAACTATAGTATTATAATACTCCAAAAATAATCTTCATAAATTTTTTAACCTTAAACCATACTATCCAAAAATCAACTTAATCCACTCCAACCTTTATAGTTATCCAAAATACCTCTGTCCAGACTTTCTCTAAAAGGTCTCTTAATTCCAAAATCAATTTATCAGATTCCCCAAACAAAGTAAAGTTTCTTTTATTGTCACATACTAAAAATATAATTACCTTCATCATATTAAAACCTTACTGAAACCAACAAGTACTGCAGTACAATCCTTATATAGATCACATTATTCTAATAACCAGAATATAATCCATGAGTCCAAAAGCACCAATACATTAGTTATTCTGCTTCAACTGTAGTAATAGCATAAGATTGTCCTTGATCCCTTGGCCTTTTCTGAGGTAAGTTTCCTTGACGCTTAGGACATTCATTTGCATAATGACCCATTTCTCTACAATTGTAGCATTCAACTTTGACAGCCTCTTTCTTTCCCTTGCAATCACGTGCCTGGTGACCTTTTTCTCCACATTTATAACAGACTCCCATTCCTTTTAGGCAAGTACCAGGGTGATTCTTCCCACAATTATCACATAATGGAAAATCCTTCTTTCCCTTTTTCCCTTTATCTGTCTCTTGTTCCACCGTTCTCTTCTTCTCTTGCTTTACTTTGTTGTCATAAGACTTAGAGAATTCCTTTTCTGTCTTGATAGCACACGAGACAATATCTTCGTATGATGAAAAGGATTGTGATACCAAAGCTCGACGGAGAAATGGTTTTAACCCATCAAAGAAACGATCAATCTTACTCCTTGGGTTACGTATATAATCGGCAGCATGCCTCGCTAACCTTGTAAAGTTAGCCTCATACTTTGCGACATTCTCATCCTCCTTCTGCCTCAGACTCAGAAATTGCCTTTCCATATCTGCTCGATGGTCACGAGGAAAGTATTTTTCTAAGAAAAGCTCTTTGAACTCCCTCCATTCCATATTCGATACGTCATCATCTTCCTTTGTGTTTTGAATCAGCGACCACCACTGATCGGCATCTCCAGTGAGGCGGTAAACTGCCATGACAACCTTCTCCCTTTCACTACTCCCCAAGGCATGAAATATTTTCTCTAAGGAATTTATCCATTGCTCAGCTACTATAGGATTTGTACTCCCATTGAAGGTTGGTGGTTGTTGCCTCATGAAACGATCTAGCATTGATCCTCCACGTTGCGGATCAGGGTGCTCCATACGAGTAAGGTTATTATTCATAACCTGAGTGAGTTGTCCCAGTATGGTAATAAGTTGATCAGCACCAGTTGTATCTCCAGATCCACAATAATTATCTTGATCAGGAGGGCAATCCCTACACGGAGTTCGTGCATTGATACGGTTTCCATTCCTTCCACTAGGCGCCATTTCTAAACAATGGCATAAACTAGATTAGTTTATGAATCAAAATACATAATTCCATACTTGTAAAACACTTAACATAAATTGAACTAATTATGGATATAATCCATAATTATAAAAAGGTTTTATTTGAGGAAGTATATACTCATAACCCTTCATAGTGGTTTGTAAATAAAATGAGAATTATCCTAAGCATATCCCCCGGGAGTGTCGTAACCAAGAGTGCAGCAAGGCCCGTTGTCGTGCACTAGTTCCCGTTCGAGTCTAGCTCAAAGCGGTGTTTTCGGGTTTTACCCCTAGGTACATCTGTGCCAGAGCCGCCTCTACCTGCTCGTATCCAGACAGGGATGTATTGCTTGGAAAACTCACAACATCTCTACAATACCAAAATTCTAGGAAGTTCTTCTATACTAATCCTCAAAGTCTATCTTCGGGATATGTGCTCTAATCAGAGTTTATCTAAATCTAGCTTCCAAGGTTAGTACTAAACTGCCTCTGATACCAACTGTAACGCCCCGACCCCAGCTACCCAGAGTCGGTGCATTACTTCGTAACATTGGCATGATCACAAAAGATCAAGTCTCGAAAGACCGATTAGTTTAGTAGCCTTGGAAACACTAGATACATTCGTAAACGTTACATTACATCATAAAGTGAAAAACTACAATAACAAAGTCTCCATAGTCCACACTCATATCCTCTTCTGACTATCCCTGCAGGTCATTCATAAAATATTTCTTCACATCCTGGAAAACATTAAAACATTGAAAGGGGTGAGCTTAGATGCTCAGTAAGGATAACAATATTGCGGAAGCTTTCATAAATAAACATAAACATTTAAGGCAATGTATAACTAAAACAAAAGCCTTTTAAACTTGAACATCAACATAATATGGCAAAAGTAAAATGAGATAATGCCATTTACTTCTTCACATGGATATTCTACTGGTCGAATAATCACATGCAATATCAATAACCACTTTCATAATGATGGAATGCATAATGCCAGACTATCATAACCACGTAGTCAAGGCCTCGTTCCAAGACCACAAATAAGATTTTGTCAAGGCCTCGTGCCAAGACACTAGTTTGTCTCATGAGACCTGCCGATGCATCGAGGAGCTATAGCGGGCTCCACCCGTCACTTATTAAGTCCAATGCATTCCTCATATGAATAGGTTTAAACATATCACAAACCATAACATAATCATATCACATAAAACATGCATAATGAAACATAACATTTCCACATTTCAATCACAAGATATAAATACAACACATTGATATAATAAAAATGCTTTCAAAACCATTTTCAATACCAAAATAAAAGAAAGTTAAAACTTTGTATTTATTTTTCATTAAAAAAAATGATGGCTTGTAGAGGAAGCCGAATCTCAAATAATAGTCACGGCGGCGGAGAAGTTGTTGTCGCCGCATAAGTACGGAAAGAAAACATTCCCTTTTGTCGTTTAGAAAAACTCTTCGTATAAAAAAAGATTCCTTTTGAATAAATGTAAAAGTCAAAGAGGTTTATACACCGTATAAAATAAAGTTGTGTATAAAACCAAATATGCCTCAATGAAAGGGGATTGAGACGAAGTCCTTAAAAGATAATTTAAAAAAAAAATAGATCTATTATGTGTATTAACTATAGGTACACATAAAGAAAGTAAAAATACAAAATAGGACATAATAATATCATGACATAATTTGAAAGTAGGAGATTAACCCAAAGAATGGAAGTTGGGTTAAGAAGTTCCCTTACCTCGTGTCTGACTTGACTCAACCGTTCTTTAACCTCCTGAATAATAAACTAGAGTTAATATATACCTTATTAAGAACCATTTTAAATTTCATTATCCTTATTATATCACTTATTACAATGATATGAACATTATGTAATTATTTATGTTAATAACGGTCGTTTTGTCGATCTTTGGTACTTGAGTCAAAAATAAACTTCTTATAATTACAAGTTGTTCATGTGGTGAAATATCCATTATATCCGGAATTATATTCATGATGTAGATATCATATATATCATATATACAGTATATACATTCATTCATAATGTCACGTAACATTTAGAGGTAAGAAATGAAATGCACCGTTCATGGAGACGGTAAGCCGTACGTACGCATGAACGCTACTTTCATTTCAATTTCATATTTAATGGAACTAAATCATAATGATATAAATGTATAATATAATTCCAGTATAATATAGTGTATAATACCATTTACTCCATCCTTTATACATCCCACATATGGCATTTACGATTCAAATCACTTTGAGGGGGCGGTAGTCCGCACTTCCTAAAATGAAATTATCGCGTTTTACCCATAATGGAAATCATAAAGTATGCCATAAATGAGAAATACAGAAGCATAAGTAAAACTAAAACATATTATATATCATATATAAAAATAGTGACATCTTAATGGCCACCTTTGAAGGTGTTATATGAGTGTTGAACAATCATCGCTTCGTGAGGCAGAAATTCGCCATCCACAGAAACCGTATGTTCTTTAACCATTTGATGTAGGTGTGTGTAAGTTTAGCTCTAATACTTCTTATAACAACATCCTAGTATATTGAGGATACTGGTGTTGTTACAAAAGAAATGAATAAAAAGAGTTTATGGGGTTGGAGAAGAAAAACAAAACAAAACAACATTATAAAAGACATTACCTCAAAATCGGGCAACTCTTTTTTATTTGAGCCAAAGGCTTCCTTGGGAAGAGTTCTGCCCAAAGTGAGGCTTCTAGGAGTAAGGGAGGAATGTTGGGAGAGTATTTGGGTAGAGGTTGGCCGAGCCAAATGGCTTGAAAGTGTAAATGAAGTGGGAGAGGTGGGGGCCTTTTATAAGTGGAGAGGAGGGGCACTTTTGGAAAGATTGAAATGTTACATTATTTCAAAATGCTTTTCGGATTCTAAAGGTCCCACACTTATATAATTCGAGTCTAAGGTGATAAGGTTTTGAAATATCCTCATCCAATAGGATTTGGACAAGTGTAAGCCTTGGATTTTGCATTATCTTCTCATTTTATTTAAATCGTTAAATAATGAGGTCATCGCCACATCATAATGATGTCATAAATAATTTAATTTATTTAATGTCTAAAAATTATAAAACAAATACTATGATGTAGGAAATATTTTTAGCTTTCTAATGAATATTTATAGTCAAAATTTGGACTTGTGTAACCCTACTTAAAAATTGTTTTAGTAAAACAATTTATGTTAGTGTCATTTTCACTTTAACATTAAATAAAAAGTAATTTATGTTATTTCCCAACAAAAGTGGATCCATGGGGTCCCCAAGTTAGGCCATGGCTTGTCTTGGTCGGCCATGACACAACCAATGAGGTTGGGACATGTGTCTAGGTCATTTAATATTATTAAAGTATTATTTATACCTTAAACTACCCTAATTACCACTAATCGCGATTAAGAACTTAATAAGTTACTATTCACCAAAAAATTATTTTTACCCCATTGTACCACATTTTACATACTAATGACAACCATGTATGTCGGATTTTCAAAATTCAATACACATTAGTGGTAAACTTTTATTTAACTGAAAATCAGTTTGCTTGATTACCACTTAGTGGTTTCACTATTCATCAAAAATTGAAGTTTTTCAGAATAAGGCCAAAATTTCACCCTAAGCTATAATTGATATTCCGAATTCAAAAATGATGTCTATTTTACAAAATTCCAAACATATAAGTTGCATTAATTAATTTTATAATTAATTCCCGCTGTTACAACAAATAGCGTGTTTTTAAGAACAATTTATATCAAAAGATTGGCAATTGTTTATGTCCAATTTCAATGTTAAATTAATTCTAATGACCACCATTGGATAAAATGGTAAAAATATATTCTAATTATACTCTAAAACCACTCAATAATATAATTTATCACTATGAATTATTTTGATTAAAAAAGTTGTTTTAAGTATTTTTCACTATTCATAAAAATTTTGAAGTTCTCAGAAAATTACAAAAAATTCAACATAGGCTAATTTCAATATTAGGAATACAAAAATGAAGTCCATTTTGAAATATAAAATTTCTATAATTTTAAAAGGTGGTTATTACTATTCATAACGGCTACTTTGATTAGTTGCGGTGTGTTAGAATTCGAACTTGCATACAATGCAAGCTATTGCATTATTGAAAGAGAGGAGTATCGTGGAAGCTCGGGGTGTTACATATATAATAATAAAATTATTAACATTAAATCTTTACTAGTGCTATAATTTTAGCACTGATAAAGATATATTTTATGAGATTTTTTAGTGCTCATGAAGGTGTATTTTTATCAGCGCTAAAAAAGAGCTGATAAATGTTTGTTTTATCGACACCTTTTATTTTAGAGGTGATAAAACTATCCTTTATCTATGATTTTTGGAAAGCACTGATAAAAGATTTCCCTTTCATTTAAATGAACCATAACCAGTTGTCTTCTCTCACACACCTTCAAGCTCTCGTGGAAGCCGACTGTCGCCAGGTCGTCACTCTTGCCAAACCCTACTACTACCGCTCCTCTACTCTAATCCAACCGCAGTGCTGTTGCACCACCGCTCTAGCCAAACCCCACTACTGCCGATCTCAACCGACCACACTGCCTCCACACCGCCACTCTTTTCGAACCCCACTGTAGCCACTCCGCTGCTCTATCCCAACCGCATTACCGCTGCACTACCGTTGCGCCACCTTGATGAACCCCACTTCCGGCACATTTTTGACGAATCAAGACCATCAAACCTCAAGGTATGATATTCAAATATTGTTTTTATGTATTTATCAAATGATTCTCTTCATGGTTCATTTTTTTCCTCACTCGAACAATAGTGAGTGCGTCACCCCCTTTCAATTTACCGTTATATTGTTCATACTAGATTCACACCCTTAGTCTCTTCCCTATCACCGCGCTCATTCGTGGATGAATCCAAGGGTAATCATTGACCCCTTTTCCTTGTGATTTCTTTTTGTCTATGGAATTTGATTAATTCCTTGAGCTCCTTTGACCTTATATTTTAATTTACAAACCATTCACCGTTGATTTGTGATAGGTTACCCCTTGTGTTTATGATTTAATTTGAGAACCATGATTATTTCATGTCTAACTCCATGTTTTGTATATCAAATAATAGCATTAAATGGGTTTATGTCTTATTGGAACGGTAAATCAAGTTTTTTGGGATTTTCATTTCAATTCCAATGACTTCTCAATTGTGTAACTTGTTAAAAATATTTTCTAATAAAACATACACACCCTGTGTTTGAGAAAATGCGTGAATTATTTTTATAAATAAATTCAAATATTATATACGGTGTTTTGGTTATCAAAATGAATTCTCAATAGACACAATATTTTTTGCTTTTCATTTCAAGCAATACTTGAAATTCCCAACATTGAAAAAATATTTCAATATTTCATTAAAATAAAATGTGAGGCTTAACATTTTTTGACCTCATTTGGTTTATTGGATAAGACAATTAAGACAACTTTTTAATCAATTAGGGGATTTTATAATGGTGGACTAATTTATAAATTGATTTCAGTGGTGGTTTAAGTATAATGTTTTAATAATTGTCTCATAAATGATTTAAAATTATTATATAGAGAATATGCCTCTTGGTGTGTTTCTAAAAGGCTCGTTTGGACCTTTTAAATGGTCTCTCAAATATGTGGGTGTGTGTGACCCACTTATTTCCCCATATGATTGTTTCCCTTTATGGATGGTGCTGGACGTATATGGTGATCAGGCGATAAATAGAAAGGGGCTATTTCTTGTGAGAGCATTAGTGGTTTGAGTGAGTTATTATTTATAGTTAATGATGATTGTTTGGATTATTTGTTTCTAGTATCCATTACTATTACTTTCGTCATGAGAACATTAGTAACTAAGTGAGAAGTATTTATTTATTCTACACTAGATCATTACAAAACTTCTAATTCCCCTAGTTACGTATAGGGATAGTGGGGAGTGCCACTGATTCTAGGATTGGTGCAAGCTAGTCACGTGACTATGTTGGATTGCTACATAAGCCTGTAGTTGGTCCCAGGATAATAAATTATAGGACTGTATCACATTAAAGACAATGGTAGATCCCATGAGACTCGTAAGGTACACCTAGAGTTTTTCTGTTAACCGTAAAATCAAGATTGATCGTTTCATGAATGGACTAAAATCGAATAATATTATACTTGTATACATTCATAAATTTTACTTTTATATATTATAATTTTATACTTTTATAAATTTTTAAAACTATATACTTCTATTAATTAATTATAATTTTATAACATATATTACATATTATAGTTTTATAAATTTATATACATTTATATATTATGTATATTTCTTTAAAATATATAATATTTTGTAAATTATATATAATTTTATACTTCTTTATACGTCAATAATTTTATATACTAATATAAATATATATACATATTTAATTTATAATTTTATATCTGTAAACATTCTTCAATTTATCAATAGTTTAATACTATTATACTTTCATAAATTCAATGCCAGTGTTGAAAATATTTTAAAAAATAGAATAATCTGTTTTTTTATTAGTGAAACCATTATTATATTCAATAATCGTATTTTCTATTACAAAAACAGTTTTAAAAAAATATAGTTTTTTTTATTTCCATTATTATTGTCAATAGCTATATTTAATCTGTTTTTATAATGTAGAAGTGATTTTATACTTCATTTATACTCATACAAAAAGGGTTTTGATCATTAAAAGTGAAATTTCATCCATTATATTTATAAATTTCCTTCAATAAGTTTTTTTTTATCACCTGGGATGATAAACCATTTTTCAATAGCTATATTTTTAATAATAAAAAAGGTTTTCAAATTATATAGCCTTTATTTTTTTCAATTATTACATTCAATAAATGTATTTATGAATTCCTTTCAATAAGTTTTTGTTTTTAATCATGTGAGTTGATAAACCATTTTTCAATATTTCCATTTTCTATCAATAAATTCAAGATATCCATATTCAATTGAACATCATTTTTGTAATTATTTTTTTAAATATTAATATTACATAATTGAATTGGATGAATATGAATAAAGAATGGAAGTATACCAATCATATGATAGAAGAATATGGGGATGGAGTGAAAGAGTTCATCATGTTTGAAAACGATCATCCATATGACCCTTCTCAAATAGTTTTTCTATGTTTACCCTATTCTTATTCAAGAGTAATTAGTGCAAAGGATTTGGAAGAACATTTGAGCTATCATGGAATTGATTGAAGTTATAAATGTTGTAATAAACATTGGGAAAAAGAAAATGAAGATAGTGATTGGGATAAAACTACCTTTTATGGATAATCTGATATGATTACAAGCATGGAAAATAAATAATATTGTATTGAGGATGTGATTACAGATGTGAATTATGATGAAAATTTTATTGATAAAATGACAAGGAAATTTGACGATGAACTTCATGATTTTTCAAAATTGTTTGAGAAGTTACAGATTTGTGAAAAGGTGTCATTGTATGCTGGTTGCACTAAATATGCATAATTTTCAGCCATACTGTAGCTGTATAATTTGAAAGAAGGAAATAGATGGAGTGATTTTAGTTTTATTGATCTACTTTCTCTCTGGAATGATATGCTCCCAGAAGATAATCAACTCCATAGTCAAACGTACAACACCAAACGAATGCTACATTTTATGGGTATGATCTCTAAAAGAATACATTTCTTCCCAAATGACTATATACTATATCATAGGGACCACAAATCACTTAAATAATTCCTAAAGTATGGTTCTTCATGATATAAGAAAGATGAATCAGTTCCTAAGAAAGTTGAATGACACTTTCCAATCATTCTGTGGTTTAGGTGCCTATATAGAAGTGATGAGACTGCATTGAAATTTATGTGGCATGAAAATACAATAAATAATGATGGGAAATTTCATCACTCGACAGACTATCCTTAGTGGAAGAAAATTGGCCATGAGTATCCTGAATTTGGAAATGAGATGGGAAACCTTTATCTTTCATTATCTATAGATGGAGTGAATCCTTTTGGTTTTCAAATAATCACTCACTAAACATGGCCGATTATGTGGATACATTATAATTTTCCACCATGGTTATGATTGAAATGAAAATAAATCATGTTATCTAGGATTATATTTAGAAAAAAATAGATGGGTAATGATATTGATGATTATTTGGATATATTGATCGATTATTTGAAATTATTATGGGATTCGGGTGTTATGTAGAATGATTCTTTTAGGAATGAATATTTATCATCGAGAGCCATGTTTTACGGGATGATAAATGACTTTACTTCTTATAAAAATGTGTTAGGATGTAGCATTAAAGAAATTCAAGGGTGTCCCATTTGCGAACAAGGAACACATTTAGTTAGGTTGAAACCTCCATTGAAGACTATGTTTCTAGGATACCACAAATTTATTCCCCGACAAAATAAGTAATGATATTGGATGACATCATTTGATGGATGTCTAGAAGAATTTATTTCATTGTATCCACTAATAGGAGATCAAATTTTTGAGAAAGTGAAAGATGTTGACACTACATTTGGTAAACCATTTTTGAAAAACCTTACAAAAACCTGTTGGAAAAAGAGATCACTTTTTTTAACTACCATACTATAATTGTCTATATGTCAGACATATTCTTGATGTTATGCATGTTAAAAAATGTATGTGATATTGTAATTAGAACATTAATAAATGCACATAACTAAATAAATGATGGAATTAAGTCTAGATTGGACAAGGTTGACATGAGAACATGGGAAGAGTTAGCAGTAGTGAAGGGTGAAAAATGAACCTCTCTTCTTCCAGCTCCTTACACTCTTTCTAGGAAGGAGAGATATCTATTTTAAAACTTATTGAATTATGTAAATTTTACATAGGTGTATTCATTGAATATCATGAGTGTCGTATTAATGAAACATTTTAAGTTAAAGGTTCTGAAATCAAATGAATGTAATGTTTTGATTCAATATAAAATTCTTATAGCTTTACATTTCATTTTTTCCAAGAATTTCAGTCATACATTTACCAATATCTATTTCTTTTTCAAAGCTATATGCAGCAAGGATATAGAACCAGTAAAATTTCCGATTATGAAAAAGGAAATTTCCATCATATTATGTGAACTATAAATCTTCTTCCCACCAGTATTATTTGATATGATGGTTCACATGATGATTCACTTGGTGAGGGAGATTTTACTATTTGGTCCTATACATTATATATGGATGTACCCCATTGAACGATATATGAATATTTTGAAAGGGTATGTCAAAAATCAAATTTCTATAGAGGGTTGTATTACTGAGTAATATATTTTTGAGCAATCCATTGAATTATGTACTAACTACCTATACGATGCGGAAAGCATTGTTCTATTGAAATATCATCACACTGGGTGCCTTGGGGGTGAAGGAATTTCCGGAATATATGTTTCCACAATCAATTTTATAGATCAGGATCAAGCCCAACTTTAAATTTTTTATAATAGTTTGGAGGTTTCCCCTTATGTTGAAACCCACAATGAAATTCTTAGGCATTTAAATCAATCAAGGGCTGAAATATGGATATCAAATATACATAATCAATAGTTTATAGGATAGTTTCAAGACCATATTTTTATAGAGTCAGATGAAAATCTGGATTCAATTTTAGAACGAATTCAATGGCTAGCCATAAGACAAAGTGTTTACGTATTATGTTACAATGGTTATGTAATTAATTGTTATACGTTCTATAAAAATAAACTTGATGAAGGAAGAACCATGAAAAATATTGGAGTTACACTTGTAGATGAAGTGATGCATGCTTCTTCTACTAAGGGAAAAAATCCAATTTATGTGAATATTTCATGCATTGGAATCATCAAAAAAATCTTGGAGTTGGATTATATAACATTCCATGTTCTGATTTTTCAATACAAGTGGGTTGATAGCAAGAGTTCTGTTAAAATATATGAATTGAGATTCATGAATGTGAATTTTAGTAAGGAAGGGTACAAAGAAAAACCGTTTATAATTTCATCACAGACAATACAAGTATTTTATGTTCTAGATCCCACAAACCGAAAGTGGTAAATTATTCTGTTGTCAACCAAAACCATTGAAGGTCCAGATGAAAATTCAACTAAGGATGACCCTTTTATTAGGATGTTGCAATCATTTCATAGTAGTCCCAATATAAAAGGGGTTTTGTATGTCAGAGAAGACTATAATGAATGGATTTGGATACTCTATAGAGGGGTAAAATCTCTTTAATGTTAAAAAAAGAGAGTTCAATGAGAAGGTAAATGTATTTTTTTAGATATTATGTTTTTTATCATAATATTGTATGTTCTCTAATACATTAACATAACTTAAATTAAATCTTTGACTACTCATATAGACAATTTATTTTACAGTGATGTTGTTACCAATCCCTCGAGAGAACAAACTATATAAAAGGAAACCCTTTGGGGGGATGTAAAGTTAATGTTACGATATAATTTCTCTATTTTACCAAAAAATTATATAATGAAACATTGAGTTAATTTGCATTATTTCTTGAAGGGTTTGTTTATTTTAAAATATTTTTTCCATATTTCATGAATTTCTGTACCAAAACATCCACAGACTTCTTCTCCCTCAAAACCTCTTCACCCCTATAGTGTCAGAATTTTCCATTTTCCTTCAAGTTCCCTCCACTGCCTTTATAGGAAGAGAAATTATTCTTCCACTATTAAATCATAGAGGTAATCTTGATGTTTTCATAGTAAAATTTTTGTCCATGGAATTAATGTATTTTTTAATATTTATGTTTAATTAATTTATTTTTAGTCTTACACACATAAGAATTGTTTTCTTATACAAGTTGATTTTTTTGTTCGAGTTGTGGTGGTTTTTCCATCTTTTATACCTTTTGGCACTAAAACTTTCACATAATTCTTATCCCACAAAACCTTTTCACCCCTATAGTGTTGGAATTTACCACTTTCCTTTAGATTCCCTCCACTTACATTTTAGGAAGATAAATGATGCTGCCTATACTCAATCATAGAGTTAATATTGATGATTGCACAGTAAAATAATTGTCCATAGAATTAATGTATTTTTTCATATTTATGTTTAATTTATTCAGTTTTAGTATTAGTAACATAATAATTATTTTATTATACAGGTGGATTCTTTTGTTTTAGTTGGGGTGGTTTGTCTATCTTTCATGCCTTTTTTCACCAAAACATCCATATACTTCTTCTCCCTCAAAACCTTTTCACCCCTAAAGCGTTGGAATTTACCACTTTCCTTAATGTTCCCTCCATTACCTTTACAGGAAGAGAAACGACGCTTCCTCTGTTCAATCACATAGGCAATCTTAATGAATTCATAATAAAATCATTTTCCATTGAATTAATGTATTGTTTCATATTTATGTTCAATTTATTTCATTTTAGTATTACTCACATAAGAATAGTTTTCTTGTATAGGTGGATTCCTTTGTTAGAGTTGGGGTGGTTTGTTCCATTTCCTTTCTGTGTTGACCTTCCAACACTACATATTGAGTTGATATTCTTCGACAAAAAACATGTCCCATTGTTGAAAAACATAAAAGTAGAGGAAGATCCTGTTCCCATTGTGGATAATTCTTGTGATATAATGGGTACGAGATATTCCTATACTCTTATGGTTTTCAACACTGAGAATGGTTTTTTGGATAAGAACAATAACTCAATATGTAGTGTTGGAAGTTAGAGAAAGAAAATGAAATGGTAATCTTGGTGACATTGGAAGTTAAGTTTTTTGATACTTTGAGACATGTACGAATCAACCGTACCTCAATCTGACATATGGTGTGACTGGTATGACTCAAAGTGCATTTTTTTAAAAAAATGACATTAATTTTAGTAAAAAAGGAAACTGACATACTCAAACCTAAACAAACATATTAATATTGTTTTGATATTTTGATAAAAGGATCTATATACCATATTTTATGTGTATGAATTAGCCTCACCTAAATCTGATACATGATGTGCCTAATATGACTCAAAGTGTCTGTTATATGTTTAAAATGGGAATTTTCGTTCAAAAAGTGTTACGCATTGAAAACTAAGAAAACAAGCTCATATTTTCTAGATAATTTAGTAAATTGATTCATAAATCATTTGTGACATGTAAGAATTAGTTTCACGTAAAACTAATACAATATGTGATTGGTATGAGTTAATGTGTTTGTTTCTAGTTAAAAATGCCATTTTAGTAAGAAAGACAAGTGATGTACTCAAAAATGAGAAAACGCACTAAAATTGTTTTGATAATTTAGGAAACTGATCCAAATTTTATTTTTGATGTGTAGGAATCAACCTCACCTCAATCTAATAAATGATGTTGCCGATATGACTCAAAGTGTCTATTATCGGTATAAAATGGACATTTTAGTTCAAAATGTGTCACTCATTGAAAACCAAGAAAACACACTCGAATAATCTTGATAATTTAGTACATTGATTCATAAATCATTTGTGAAATGTATGAAGTATTATCACATCAAACCGACATATGATGTGACTGGTATGACTCAAAGTGTGTATTTTCAGTTTCAAATGACATTTTAATAAAAAAACACAAGTGACATACTCAAAACTAAGAACATCTATTCATATTGTTTTTATATATTAGAAAAATGATCCATAAGTAATTTTTGATTTATAAGAGTCAACCAACCCTCAATTCTACACATGGTTTCACCGTTATAATTCAAACTGTGTCTATTTATTTAAAATTGGCATTAATTATACTAAAAAGAATATGTGACATAATGAAAACTGAGAAAACAATTTCACATTGTTTTGATACTTTAGGAAAGCAATTAATTAGTCATTTATAATGTGTAGGAATCAGAACCATGTCAATCTGACACACTGTGACTATTACAACTGTAACTGTTCCATTTTTTATTTAAAATTGACATTAATTTTACCAAAAAGTACAACTGACATACTCAAAACTGAGAAAACGCATTAGTATTGTTTTGATACTTTTGGAAAATTATCCATTAGTAATTGGTGATGATTATGAATTAGTTAAACCTCAATCTAATGCACGGTGTGCTCAGTATAATTCCAAGTGTGTCTATTTATTTATAATTTACATCAATTTTAGTAAAATGAACAAGTAACATACTGAAAAATGATAAAAAACATTCGGATTATTTTAATAATTTAGGAAAATTATCCATGAGTGATTTTTTACATGTAGGATTCAACCTCACCTCAATATGATGCATAGTGTGATTGTTATGACTTAAAGTGTCCATTATCAGTTTAAAATTGAAATTTTAGTTCAAAATGTGTCACTCACTAAAACCAATAAAACCCACTCTAATTTCCAGGATAATTTAAGACAATGATTCATATGTCATTTTTGATGTGTATGAAGTAGTTTGATATAAAACTGACGCATGATGTGGCTGGTATGAATCAAAGTGCATGTTTCCAGTTTAAAATGACATTTTAGTGAAAAACGTAGGTGACATAGTAAAAATCGAGAAAATGCATTTGGATTGTCTTGATCCTTTAGGAAAAAGATCGATAATTATTTTTTATAGGAAGGAATCATCCACACCTCAATATGATGCACGATGTGACCAATATCATTTCAAGTGTGTCTACTTATTTAAAATTGATATTAATTTTAGTGAAAAAAACAAGTGACTTACTAAAAACTGAGAAAACATGTTCATATTGTTTTGATACCTTAGGAAAATGATCATTAAGTCATTTGAGACATGTAGGAATCATCCTCACCCCAATACAATGCATGTTGTGACTGGTATAACTCAAATTGTGTCTTTTTTATTTAAAATTGACATTTAATTAATGTATTCTTTCATGATAATATTTTATTTATTTCATCACAGTTTTACTAACATTTTATTTGATTTCTTATATAGGTGGATTCTTTTTCTCGATTTGAGGTTATTTTTTTTCAAAAATTGATACCATGGGAGGAATTTTTTGAGAGGGGATTACGGGTTCTAAAGAAGATGTAACATTAATGTTTTTAAATGTTGGTAGATAATTGTAAATGTAATCATACATTTTTTGAAATGTTTATTGTAGTTTTTTTTTCTATTCATGATGTCAAATTAATTTTAATTAAATTATATATTTTTTATACATAGGTTATAGGTTTTTTTTGGGTGTGCTGTTATATAAACAAAAAATAGCAGCAGATTGTGCCATTATCAGTTGTTTTTTAGCACTGATAATGGTCCCACTTTATCAACACTGAGGTTAATAGTTATTTTTAGCTCTAATAAAAGCCTTTTTTGCACATTTAAATGGAATATCTCTAGTATTGATTTAATTTAAAATATATCATATTAACATTACATAATTAATATTTATATAATTTTTGAATTATTAAAAAATATATATTAATATATCATATTTATATTAATTATATACATGCATTTTTTAATTTATTTATATAAATAAAAATCAAAATTTTCATATATATGTGATAATTATATATTAATAACATATAATTTTTTATTAAAAGTTTTTACCAGGGCTAAGAAAATTGTTGATAAAGATCCACCATTTTCAGCACTAAACAATGTGATGATAAATGATATACTTTTATCATCAATTTTTTAGCACCAATAAAAGTTACATTTGTCAGCGCTTCTATTTAGCACTGATAAAAGTTACCCTTTTATCAGTACTTTATGTTTATCACTTATAAAAACTAGCACTGGATAAAGCATGATAGGTGGTAGTGGGTTCTCCAATGTGTAGCCTCAGTGAAGATCTTTCATAAATCTTTATTTCTTGTTCATAAACATTTTCTTTTTTCGGGGAATTTTATGAACAGAAAAAATTGGTTTTGGTGAGAATTATTTTCTAACATCTATTTTAACAACAAATCCCTTCAGACTTCCTTTTAATCATCATCACACATTGATTCATCATCCAAATAGCTCCATTTGATAATTCACTACCTCACATGGATTTTAAAATATGAACAACCATGTTCTTTTGATCACAAGTGATTTATATATGAACCATATTCTCCTTCCGATATAAGTATCATCATAAAACTATTACAGATTCTTTGAAACACTATCATGAAATCAGATAGACTCCAATAATTTCAATCCATATATTTTACCAAATAATGATTTCAAGAACATATCTCTGAGATATTCTCCATCTGTTAATCTAAATTTGGAATTATATATCCCATATATTCAATAAGAAATTATCTATCTAATTCTCATTCGGATTATTTCATTGACCATCACATGTTTCTCATATATTTTTGATACCTGTATAATCAACCATGATCCCCTTACATATGATCAAAAACTCATGTTCCATTTCTCACAAGACATACCAATTTTTCATGACCTTTAATGAAAATAAATATTTTATCAATGGTTGTTGGCCGTGATGAATATTGGATGAACTCAACATGCATCATCCACTATTGGTGAATCCACATTTCACTATCAAATTATCTATCTGATTCTTAAATGGATCTTTCAATACTTCATGTTCTAGAGATTTATCATTCTGACATACTCTTTCCATTGGTATGAGATTATCTATATGAAAAACTCATTTTTCTCCTTTCGATGGAACTATATGTTCTTTATTGTGTGTGTGTTGTTCTACCCATTTTGTTGTCCAACTAATAGTGGTATGAAATGTTCTCAATATGATAATCCATTGTCTGATAATCACAGTCCAATTTACTGAGTCCAATAATTTAGTTTTAGTTTGTCCAAATGCATGAATCATTCAAGAAATACTCTATTTTTTGTGAACCATACATTCACTTCCCATGTTTTTATATATCTAATAGAAATTACGTGGAAATCATAGTATCTCATCTTCTTCCATGTAATAAGAAATATCCTTAATATGTAGTCTTTTATACACCATCATTCTCCCACAAAACCTTCAGGCTTCTATTACTACTCATACATACACCACTTTTTAAATCCATTTTAGTATAGTTGTCAATGTTGTTCAAGAGAATGTGGATACGATTTAGATCATCTTATCAATTCATCCAGGTTTATCTCAATATAGTTGCAGGTTCTTATGGAAGTCTATTAACTCATGATAAAAACATTCTTTGTTTCTCCTTCTCTTGTAAAAAAATATTCTTCATAGTTTTTCTATGAAGAGATATTAAAGCATATAAAAACACCTTTTATTTTAAAAAGAAAAAATATTTACAAGAGATCCCTCCCACAAATCCCTGTTTACCTCACATGGAGTTATCCTAACTCTCTAATATAATGGATATCACTAGATCAGAACTGATTATTGATGGTGGAATGCTTCCATGGACCTCCTTAAATATGAATGATAAGAGGTGTCACATTTGACACAACTTTCCAACCAACCCAAACCAATCCCCACTGACCGTTGGGGGGATTTGGTGCACCAACAACCTACCAATGTAGTTGAAAAAATCCCTCAGTTCTCCTCCTCTAGCTGCAATCTTATGGAGAAAAATTATAGATGTATCATGGTGTAGAATTCTTACTATCAGGATCTTCGGCCATATCTTCATCTGTATAGCCCCCTAAGAGAGGTTCAACTCCCTTATATAATAGAAAACGTTTTGAAGTACCGTTAAGATACATCAGAATCCATTTGAACAGATCCCAATGCTACTTTATAGGATTAGAGATAAATTGTCTCACAATCGACACTACATGAGAAATGTATGGCCTTGTAATCACTATAGCATACATCAAGCTTCCAATTTCTGAGGAGTATGGTATCATTTCCATCACCTCAATTTCTTCCTTTGATGATGAACATGAAATCTTATTCAAATTAAAATGGTCAGGAAAAGGAATGCTCACTAGTTTTCCCCTACCCATGTTGAAACATTTAAAAACATGTTTACCATACTTCTAATGAGATGGAAATAACAAACTCCTCTTTAAATCACGAATGATATGCATCCTAAAAATATATTGAGCTGATCCCAAGTCCTTCATGTCAAAAGACATGAATAAATCCTTCTTCAACTATATGATCTTCAATGCATCCTTCCCAATGAAAAACATGTCATCAATATAAAGTAGAAGAGAAACAAAGTTACCTTCCTGAAATCTCTATAAGTAAACACACTGGTCATCTTGTATCCAATTATATCCATGACTCGCCATGAATGAGTCAAAATCCTTTCAACAATGCTTGAGAGCTTGTTTGAGTCCATACAAGATCTTATTCAATTTGTAGATGAGGTTTTCTTGTCCAAAAACTTCAAAACCTTTAGGATGAGTCATATAGAACACTTCAAATAGGTCACCATAAAGAAAAATTTGTCTTCATATCCATGTATTCAAGCTCTAAGTCTAATATTACCACTAATCTGAAAATAACTTAGATTGAATCCATCTTCACCACTAGTGAAAAAAAACTCATCAAAGTCAACTCATTTTGTTATGAAGGATCCCTTGAGTATTAACTTAGCTTTGTTCTTAACCACATTTTTCCTTTCATCCTTCTTCATCTAGAACACCCATTTGTTCATTATTTCTTTCTTACCTTTGGGTATTTCCACCAAATCACATGTCTTGTTCTTAAACAAAGACTCTATCTCATCCTCCATTGCATGTGACCACTTGACATTTTCAAGATGAGTCACTTTTTCATAGTATCCTTATGGATCCCCCTTATTAGTCAGTAATGGGTATTCCAACTATGAATATTTTCTTGATGAAATCCAACCTCATGAATACCTTTGAACCTATGAAATTCTAGGGAAAAGAGACATATCATCACTTTTCTCCCATGTCGGTTCTATAAATTCTTGTGGAAAAGATTGAGTACACCCCTAATCAATATCCTCCACCACTTCCTCTTGGTCTGCTTCTGATGAATCTTCTTGGACCTCATCATATTCATTGATAGATGGTGCTGGTACATGTGTTGGATCCTGAATTGATTCCATGAAACTTTCTTTTCGATACATACTAGAATTTTGTGTGTCATTGATCATCTGGTTCTCATGAACAAAAAATCTCTGTTTTTGATTAACTACTTCCCCTTTGGGTCCCAAATATTTTATCTAAACTCATAATATCCATATCTTATGGATATTAATGGAGTAGATCTCTCATATAGATTCTTCCTCAGCTTCTTGTATACATTTAAAAATTCCAAACATCTAAATACTTGTAAATTAGAGTAAGAGGGATGTTTAATATACCATATATTCTAAGGAATCTAAAAATTAACTGGGACTGATGGTGATCTTTTGAAGAGGTAGTATAAAACCTACATGAATTCTCCCTATAATGTATTAGTAAACTTATCCAAACTCATAATGCTTCCGACCTTCTCCATGATTATTCTATTCATCCTTTTCGTAACTCCTTTGTGTTTTGGGGTGCATGAGACCATCCTCTCATGTAGGATGGACTGAATCATGGAATAGGAATTAAATTTCATAGATGTGTACTCTCATCCACTGTCTAAACAAATACACTTCAATTTCATTCAAGTTTCATGACCCACCATGGCATATAACATGATGAAGTTTTCTAGTACTTAGTCATTCATCCTCAAGAAGAACAACCACACCCTTCAAGATGCATCATCAATAAAGGATAGAAAATATTTTTTAACCCCCAATGAATCCACCTCCATGGTTCCGCATACATTAGAGTGCACTAGATCCAATAACTCTAAAATCCTTGATGAATAATATTGAATGAGACTCTACTTTGTTTCTTATACAAGAAGTATTTACAAGGATCAAGTGATAAAACCTTATCGAAACTAATATACTTTTTATTTTTAGGGTAGATAACCCTATTTCACTCATGTGGATGAGTATACTATACCACATATTGGATAAGACTCTCTTTCCACAGTATTGAGGTTTTCTACACATATATTCACATGAGTTTTGTAGAACATACTACATATGTGTCATCAAGTGATTAAGATGGATCCTTTTTTCATCTTCCATGATCTATTGCTGAAGGTGTTTTCATAGCCTTGTTGATCAAAGGATATTCCTAAAAATAGGTTGAGTCAAAGGCTTAGAACATTATGAACATCCTTCAGGCTGATTATGTATCCAACAATCATTTTAATTTAGATATCACCCATCCCCAAAATCTCCATTGAATTGGTATTCCACATCTTGACTGCATCAAAGTCACTAGTTTGATAAGTCAATAAATACTCATGATGAGGAGTAATGTGGTATGATGATACAATATCAACCACCCATTTCATGTTTTGTATTGATGTATGAAAGCACATCACTTCATATTTATAGAAAAGTGTGATTTCTCTAGAGATTGTTACATGTGTATCTCAATTTCTTCTTTTTCAGTCACTACATTGGCCCTTTTCTTATAGAAACCTTCAGTAGTTCTTCTTTATGTGTCCCTCTATCCCACAATGGTTTCATTTTTATGATTCTATCCTTCTATATATGGACCTTCCTATGCTTTATATTTGTCATCCTTTTCAAGCCCATTGAACACATATTAGGGATGGTACCTCTGTTGAATTTCATTTATGTAAAAAATATAGTAGAATATGCAAATATTTAGTGTACTGTTGTGTCTATAATGGTAAATAATGAGAGAATTGACTCATGGGTCACTAAAATTGGACATAGATTGATCAATATATGACCAAATCATTATCAATGATCAATATTGATAGATGAAATGGAAATGGAATGGAACTGATGTGGTGCACTAGAGTAGCTATCAGAATCTTACAAAAAAATTCTTTAGTGTTATAAGAGTATTATCTTATCTAGAAAGGGGGTACTGTTCCACCCTATCTTTGAGAAAATTTTTACTAATCCAAGGGAGCTAATTTTGGCTCCATTTTTTGAAACTGTTTATATCGATGGAATCGTCTCAACATGAACTTTTAGAATCCTCCATCAAAAAATGGTTCTAAGAAACTTGAATTTTCCAATCATAGGAAAATCTTAAATTATCATTTCCATTTCACTGAAACATTCTCTGATACCACTTATTGTGATTAACATATCATAAAGAGAGATGATTTGAGGAAAAAAATCCTTTATTTCACAAACAATAAAGGTTTACAAGTGACCCCTCCCACACCACACTTTTTTCCTCACATGGAGATATCCTATATCTCTAATAAAATGGAGTTATCTAGCTCAGAACTGATTATTGATAGAGTAATGTTCCTATGAACCTCCTTAAAAAGGCATGATTGGAGGTGTTTTGTTTGAAACAACCCCCACCAACCCCAACCAATCCACACCTACCATGGTTGGTGGAGTTGGAGCACCAACCACATACCAAGGCGGTTGGAAAACTCCATCAGTTTACTTCCAGCTTTAGTTAAAATATAGTTATTCTAGTTTTTTTTGTGTTTTAAAAGTCCTCAATTGTTCTTAGGATAACCCACATCTTCCTCTATAATATCATGTGTGGGGTTAATTTCTTATTTCCATGATTTTTTATGTTACAATTCATATATTCATTTTATTATCAAATGGTTTTGCTGCATGTTTTTTAAGGTGTTATTTGGATCCTAATATAGATTTTTTATATCAATTTTATTTTAATTCTCCTACGAATAATATTGGCCATGGAATCTATCTTCCTTATTATCTATAAAATCATCTTGGATCATTGATCATGCTTGATAAAAAAAATATTAGTTCTCATGGGTGTGATTCTTTATGGAATTACCAATCCAAAGTTCCTCTCTATATCCAATGGGGTGCCTCCATGTGTCCTTGATGGCCGCGCCACTCACGGTTACTCAAACAACCTATTTGATCTCAGATGTCTTCATGTCTCCATTATTATTCCATGTCTTCATAGTATGATTCCTCACCTAGGGATCGTCATTGATCCTCCCCTTTTCCTTTGGAATTATGAGTTTTTTTTCATTCGGTTTGTCTAGTGTTTCCTAAAAAAGTTAGGAGGACAAACCCACCTAGTTTTGATGAGATATTGAATAGGAATAAATAGAGATGATGCCTCAGTATTTTCTCCATGTTCCTAGGAATTTGGAGTTCCTTTTTTCTAAAAATGTACATCTCGTCCGGTGGAAACTCGATGGTGACTTCGACTGGGAACCTGATATAGTTGGTCTTCCATAAAGCATGGTTGCTGTGTATTTAAATATTCAATCATAACTAGATTTCAGTATATAAATCTGGCACTCTAAGTGATCTCTTTTTGGTTTTTTATTATTGTATCCTTTATGTTAGGTACACGAATGAGTCAATACAAGAGTGGATGGTGTTACTCCACATGACAGAGTTCATCACTGCCATCTAGTTTAGTAATCTATACCTTCTCTAATAGCTTCTAAATTATTTTTCTTCCTTGGTTTCAAGTATCTATATTATTATTTTTGATCATTTAATAAGAATCATTATTGGTTTGTGATCTCACTATTAATTCATGATCAAATTGATCTGAAACACGTATATCTTGGTGTTCTTTCATGTTTTTATTTTCTATTCCAACACAATTATTCAACTAATATCAGAACTAAAACTTTGAAAAAATTATTTTCTAAATTCTTTATAACCATATAAATGTCTTAGTGGATCTTGTCTGTTATTAAGGAAGACCACATCTACACATCCCTTAACATGTGGCCTCCATCTTCGTATCTTCTAGTGTTCTCCCTTCTACAAATGGAATCTATTGCATCTACTTCCAGTGATGTTGTAATATATTCATGCATGGATATACTTCCAATTTTATTTTAACTCTTCTACATGCACACTTATTCTAATATTTTTCACTATCATATAGCCTCCATGTTATTTCAGTCTCAGTCTTTTTGTGTGCAACATCTTCACACACACTTCCACTTATTATAGTGCACCTCATGTATCTTCCTTTAAAATCCATTAACTTTTAAGTTTTAAAGTATCATGGGTTGATCCATAGTAAGCATAATATATATCTTTCAAAAAATTATCATCCACTATATATACGCACAACTCATTTTCCATTATTTTGATTTTTTTATTTCTATGAAAGTTCTCTCTTTAGTGTACTATTATAACCTTATCTGCTAATATTTTTCACGTAAAGTATTCACAAATCATTTTTGTAATATTAAAAAGTTTTCTTCTAAATAAATTATAAGGTCTTTATCTAGTGAACGTAAAATTTTCCTTCTAATGATTGTACTTTCAGAACACTGATAGAAAACATCAATTTCATTAGGTCTTTAAAATCAACGTCTTTCTTCTTTACATAATTCACTATGGTAAAACCCTTTGAATTACATGGACTTCAATTCCATTTTCATCATAATCCCAAATTATTAGGGAATATGGTGGATCTTCCTTTCCCCATCAATTAGTGAAACAAGGATGAGAAGATTTACCCAAAATAGAAATCCCCTTCACTTCAGTTTTATTTTTATTCAAAAAAATTAACTTGGTTATCCGAATAATTTTATTAGGATTAATTTATTCCTTATTCTTTCCTTTATTCATCACATTATGTGGAGAAAAATTCTTATATTTATCTAGAAAGAAATGATAATTTTTCTTTTCTTCTACCACTAACTTCCACACTTCCACCAATTTATTAGGCAATACAAGCATGAAAACCATCGAAACTTGTTCAACTTTATTATTGTGATGATATTTATTTAAAAAAAACTTTTTATTTATGATGGTTTCTTAGATTGATTTATTAATTTCTCATACCTAGGTAACCATGTAAATCTTTTTTCAAGAGTGTGGCCAAATTTCTTACATCATTTACATAGATTATTTTCTATCATTAAGTTACCTTTCAATGGTAACTCATGATGAGACTCATATGAATGTTTCTTAAATTTATTTTTACTTGCCTTTAATGTAGGCTATTTCCATTTTCCTTCATTTGGAAAATTATTCCAATAATCAATAGAATTGTTCTGGAACTTTCCACAACACCAACTTTAGCTATTAAACCCTAAATATTTCCTTTATGTAGAGAATTTTCTAGTGGATACTACTTTCAAAAATTATTTCATCAGGATATTAACTTTTTTCTTCTGTAAATCTTGGGGGAACTTCTTCTTTCATCTTATTATACTTACATCTTTACCAAAGAGGGGGATTTCTCTAAACCTTCCTTCACTCATCTTCATCCAAAATTATAACCTTTATAGTTCAATTATGGTTGTTAGTGTATACAGATTCATCAGAACATGGGGTTTCCTTTTTATTTAACTTATTAGAAGATGATAATTCCAAATCTTTCATAATTTTATTTCCAATTAATTTTTTATTTCCAAAAGTAAGGATTTACATAAAAACTACTATAATGACTCTTTTTTTATCTTTACTTGAATATTCAACTTGACCGATGTCCAAGTTTTTTTAATTTTATTTCCAACTAAAGACACTTTAAATTCTAAGTGTGCTTCTGGTTTTCAAGGAACTCCACTTTTTATTCATATTCATATTTTATATTTACAAAATTTTATTCTAGTATCTTACATTATTTTTTGTAATATATTATCAATCCCTTTTATTTTATTGGATTTAATCTCCATATGAGAGTTCTTGATATTTATAATTGCTTCCAATGCAAGAAATATTTCCTTGAAAAATTTATTTATAACAATATTCTAATAAAAAATTCATTGTAATAAATATTCTTCAATTTTTAGCTTTTATTGATAATGTAATACCTTTTATTCCATGAATTCAATGATTTTAGTATAATCTTTAAATTCTATGAATATATTTTCTAATTTAATCTCTTTCTCGTCAATTTTTTATTCCAACTGTGATTTTTCCTCCTATAATCCCCTCATATATGAATGTATATACATAAAAACTTCAAAAAGGAAATTTATTGTCAAATATTTTATTTTCAAGTAAAAATATTTAATAGAATAAATAGAATCAAACTCACCACAAATATAAAAATTTTATGTTGGAGGATTAACTATATTAAAATTTTTAATATAACTTCCATGCAAATTAACTTCCATAAGTAGTGGATCCTCCTTTCGCTGATCTCATGAGGATAACTTTATTAAAATTAAAGTCTATTTCTTCTTCCAATTTTCCAGAGTCTTGGATGATACCTCAATGTTTCTAGATAATAGAGTATCATCTGTTAACATTACCTTAGGCATAAATTCCTTATAATCAAGAGAATTTTTTTATTTAAGTTCTAGAAATATGTACATCATATAAAAAAAAGAAAAAAAGGAATAAAATTTTGATCTAAATAGAGGTAACATATACTATGATTCCAATTTAATGTCCTAGGGGATTGTGTGGTCACCCTTAGGGGGGTTTAATCATTGGTGACTAACTTTTACCGATTATGTTAAAAAAATATTTTACGCTCTTTATGTTGATCAAACATCTATCATCAGTTTGGATGTATGGATCATGATAATTTTTCCGCACCATTTTTTTATAATGTTATATAGATAATATAAATTAAAAAACATAGATATATTTTTAAAAAGATAAAACTCAATGTGAGAACCTACTTTTTTCCGTATTGACTCTCATTGAGCCATGAATTCCTTCACTAATTATCATTTTCAAAAATTGAAAAATGATGTGGGAAGTTACTATATTAACCCATAGTGTGTATCCCATAGACTATGTCTCTGGAAATTAAAAAGTATCTGACTTCATATTACACCGAATCACCCCAATCTTCAAGATTATCCAAAATTTAGCAGGACCTTAACTGCAACTACTTATTACACATGAGTATTTTAACATTGGATTTGTTATTATTTTGGTAAAAGAAATTTCATATCTATAAATTTCATAAATGAAATCTAATGTTACAGTATTCTAAACATTATTTAGAGCATTAAATTCTATTCTTCTCAACATTCCATATATTCTGATGTTTTGACACCTTACAAATTTCAACCCAAATAAATATTACTTAAAATATATGATCGAAAACATACAATATTTTTATCTCCCATAATCTCTCCAAATCAATGATATTTATTTGAATGATATCAACTATTTTTATTGGAAAAAATTCCTTTAAAATATTAAGGAATAAATTCTAGCTTGAAAATTGAGTTTCACAGTCATTTTTTCTTTGTTTGACCACCTTTAAGACTTACTAAATAGTAAGAGTCAACTTTCATCATCAATGTTTCCTCAAATATATGTATTAAAAAACTCTTTAAATATTCCTCAAAGCATATCTAGATCTATAAAAATTAAAACTGTATCTCAAAATAATCACAACATTTGACCCTATATAGTATTTATAAAGCTCCTCAAAAAACTATCCAGTGTAAAAAGGTTTTATCTGAATTCATAACTCAATATTTGAAAAACTCATATTTATAACTCAAAATTTATATAGATAAAATTTATATTTAAATGATAATAAAACTAGAATTTATAACTCAAAAATTTTATAACTCATCTATATAATTCAAACTTTATATAACTCAAATTTATAACTCACACTTTAAAAGATTCTCCAACTCCATAAAGTGATCTTTGTAATGTTTTTGTGGAAATTCTTCATCTAGTATGGTCACATTTTTCTATCAGGTAAACTAATTAATCTTCTTAAATTTCTCTATATGGTAATCTTATAAATCTTCTAAATTTCTACATTTGGTAAGCTTTAAAATATTTTTAATTTAATATGTCTATAACATTTACAAACATTCCTATGTATAAAAAATTTAATTTTTTTTCACCATATAGAACTTTTTTAAGTTTTTTCCCATCTATAAATTTTACAAAAATTATCCATTTGGAACCATTATAAACGTTTTACATCCATTACTTATTGAATAAACTCATATTGAACCATGAAAAATATTAGTAATGATGATTTTTGAAATGTTGATGATCAACGAAGAATCATCTAACTACCATATCAAACATCATGGTAAACTACCTAGGTAAATCTATAGAAAGATCCCTAGAAAAATCCATTGGAAACTCTATAAAAAAATTCATAGGAAACCCCATAATAAATTTCATGGAATTACTCATTGACTTTTCCATAATCTATTGACAAAAAATATGATACTTTCATTTTCATCATCCAAAATATATTCAAACTAGATAATATTTAACACATCTTCTTGAATAAGATCATTGGGACAAAAAACCTCATCATCAATGTTCATATTTATCACAGTATATGTCAATAGATTTCATGTTGTCCATTAGATAATATAATAAAATGGCGAATCAATCAATTTTGCAAACATTTTAAATAATTAATATTTTAATAAATATTTAATGTTTTTATATGTTCTTTATCTAACATCTACATCAATACATGCATGGAAAATAAAAAGAATAAAGTAATGAAAATAAAGGAACATAAATTTGTACAAAGATTCAGAGAATCAATGGTATCTGGACCTTTAAACCAAAAATTTAGTTGAGTTTTAATATTAATTTTCATTCAACAGAAGACTTTCACAGATAAGATCAATTATGTGATACTTAGAGTTATAATTGAAGGTATCAGACATGTAGAGGAATCCCAAAAAGGTGGTATTTTATAATTTTCACCAAATAACGACATGAACTCATCAATGTCAGCAAATTTCTGCCCAGTTTAATCCAAAGATCTCATGTGAAGAGTTTTAGGTAAAGAATTAAAACCATAAAATACCTAGTTTAGATCTGAAGCCACGCTCGACGTCGACTCATTATTAGAGATTAATGCTCAAATTATCCAAAGTTTAATTCCTCTGATCATCCACACATGCTTCAAAAATATGTGGGAGTTCTAATCGTCAATATTCGGGTGCTCGCGTAGAGTTTCGACGACACCTTCAAAACTTCGACAATCACTGCATTGACTAGCTTACAATGCACAAGAGAGATCGTTATCCAAGATACTGGATGTAGATCCTCTCTTTCTAGAACACGAGAGAGAGAAGAAGAGATAGAAATACCTTGTATAGTAGTTGATATGTTCCTCTCTTCTTCTATTTATAGAGCGATGGAAAATTATCTAGTATTGCCTCCCCAGCCCTAGATTTATTAACACTGTATACAAATGATATTATGACTACTATACTGAGCCATAAATATCATTTATTATTATTATCACATACCTATAACATAATAAATATATTATATAATAATAATTGAGCCATTAACTCATCTAGTACTTCCCGAAAATATTAAATGAACCTTGAATATTTTAAACTAATATTCATTCAAATAGTATTTTCATGTAGTTACTTTTAAACATTTAAATACATTTAATAAGTAAATTCAATGCTCGTTATTCATAAAATTAATAATATGAATTTATTTATTACATTGGTGATCATATCTCCTTGAAAAAATCCCAGACCCCAGTGGTGGGGTCCACAATGTCCAATAAACTTATTCAACTGAATAGGGAAGATTCTAGAATATGATATTGTGTTTGACTCTCTAGAAACTTATCTTAATAGTAGTGAATACTATTCATTAACCAGAATGGGATCTATCAACCCTTTATGGCCCCTAAAGAGATAAGGATTGTCACAATAGTGATGACCAACCTACGAACACCCACTATGTAATATAATCTCTTTGTATTTAATATATCATAATGAAGGACACACACCCGTGTCATCATCATTTTCCTTCTTTATTATTTATTGATCTAACTAGATATATTTACCTTGTACCACCATAGAAATGTATTTATCAGGGTACTACCATCTGAATCAACATGGACCGAGATATATTACTTCCTTAATCTTGAAGTGACAAATCCTTTCTTGACCATTCAACCAATGTCATGCCACCAATGATGCACCCAACATAAGATACCTCACCACACTTTCATTATCATGGTTTTTCCTTGCATCAAAGTACATGATCAAATGACACACGTTGGAAATGATCACATGTCAGGAGACCATTACATATGTATATATATAGGAAAAACCAATGGCACCCAAAACATGTAGTGTTCCTGTTGGCAGGTCTATCCTCATGATATCACTATTAGAGATCACTATTTATAAAATTCATGAGAATAAGTCTAAATTATTATGATACCCAAGCACCAGATAGTCAAACATATACTATGTCCAGTTAGTAGGATGTATATAGACTATATGACCTTTGTTTAAGATTAATGTCATAGAATCTCAAGGTTCTCATTATATCCTGGGATCTGTTATAACCTTTTGATACAAAAATTAAATAATGGACATTACCATTAAATATTGGATGCATAAATATTTACATTATAATGGTAAGTAATCATGTATATATAACATGTATACACGACATGGTAATAAAAAGTATTGAATAGTTGGGTCTAGGGAACCCACTATTTCAACACTCCCACTTGCACTAGAGACAAATTTGTAACCATACTTGTTTATAATCACATGATTAAGATCATTTTTCTATTGAATCATGGATTCAGTTTCTCAGTCTGTCATGTTTCTTCGGTGTGACTATTCTACTATTTGAGACCTCATATCCTTGAGTAAAACTTCTCAAGATATGGTATCACCACATATATCCATTTTTACACTTTCACAACCTTAAATTGTTTCTATTAATAGTATCTTAATTTACATTATGATAATACATCACTTACTTGGTGTGATTCCATGAACTGGAACAAATCGTTGCATTTATTTAATAACTACTTCTTAGCTGCCTCATAAGCTACAATGTACACGGTATTTGTAGGTATGACTACAATTATCTTATATGATCTTGTTTCACTCATCACCTTATCCTTAATGAGATAATAGACCATATGGATCTTAGGAAGACTAGTTTGTATCCCCTAAAAACTAGTATCATTTCTTCTCTGAATATGAGGTACAAATCCCCTGTACTTACAAAGTTCAATTAGATAGTTCTTACTGCTTCAATTGTTGTATAACTGGATATAATTCATAGATTATTACTATAATGTATATTCTGACAATATAAATGTAACGACCCGAAATTTTGAATAAATATTGTTTCTTAATTTTGTGTGTTATTTTATTTTTATACTCAACAAAACTGTTTCATTTGATAACATGAGTATAATTAAAATGAGACCATTGGGTTTTGACCGTTATATGACCATTGGTCAATATGACCGTTGGAAACTGAACGTTTCGATTATTGTCTCTAAATACAAGTGATCTTGGTTAATTAATATAGAAAGAAGATTCGATGGCCTCATCCAGTATTCTCGAGCCAATCGAAGCCCATCTAACAGAACTTGGGAAAGAGGTAGCACCACTGAGCTTTGCTCTGGACCAAACCCAAGCCGAACTTCATCGTGTGAATCTTGAATGGAATCGCCTTCGCGAGAAGTTCAAACTGATAGAAATTACTACTCGTGCAATGTTGGCTGAGCCGCCCTCAGATTCTCTCACCTTAGCACACCTTACACTTAGGTCCTATGCTGGGGTTATAAGGGGCTATGTAAGGAGACCGTAACTTCCTTGTGTAATACTTTGTTTTAAATAAAAATTTTGATTTCTTCTTATGATGAAATTTATGAATTTTCAAATGTCCGGATAAATATAGTATGCACATTTTTGATGAATTTTAGAGAAAGGATATTTTAAAAATGTTTATGTAAATATTAAATAATTAGAAATGTGTAATGATTTTCAAAAAATGGTCTTCTACAATTATGTTCAGTACGAAATTTAGAGCCTAATAAGATCAACTTAATTTTTGATGAATAGTAAATTATGAATAGTGATTTTATGCTTAGGATTAGTAATGTGACCAAATGGATTAGTAATCTCCCTTAAAGAAATTATTAATATAATCTAGGCACCTTGACTAAGTAATGTGATTCAATAAAATGGTTAATTAACGATTTCATAAATTATTAGTCAAGTATTAGTTTTTTCGGGTGAATAGTGTTTTTTAATTAAAAATTAAATTAAAAATATTTAGAAAATTATTTTTATAAAATGGACTTTATTTTTGAATTCAGAACATCGATATTAGGCAAAGGTAATTTTTGGGGAATTTTCTGAAGAAAATGAATTTTCAGTGAATAGTGTATTTATTTAAAAATTAAATTAAAAATTTTTAGAATTTTTTTTATAAAATGGAGTTCATTTTTGAAATCAGAGCATCAATATTTGGTTAAGGTGAAATTTTGGGATTTTTCTGAGAAAGTTGATTTTTCGATGAATAGTGAAAATACAGTTTTTAAGTTACGGGTGTTTAATGACATCATTAAATGATATATTAAGTATGTAATCAATATGGTAGACTTATGAATAGTAAGATAAGGTATGAGGTGTCCCAAGTGGCCAATACCATGGGAAAACACCATGGGCAAGCCCATGGTTTTTCCAAAGCCACCAATGAGGTGTCCCTTGGCCATTAATGCATTGTCCCCTCACTTTCCCTATAAATACCCACCCTTACCTCCTTTAGTTTTCACTACCAACTCTCCCCCAACAAATCTCTGGTCTCATTACCTCCCAAGGAGTCCCCCCAAGGTTCCCCCAAGCTTTCATGGTCCCAACCTTTGAGTTTTAAGAGTTACGTTTATGGTAAGGGATCCTACCTCTCTCTTTCTTTTCAAGTAATCTCTTTTATGTCACTTCTTTTATGATCCATGATCTTATGTTGGAGGATGTTCTTTTATATTCATATTACTGCACTTTTCATGTTCATATTATGAGATACCCCCTCTTTCTCTCATCAATTCATTTTAAGAAAGTTTAAGTGGCGCCGTTAGGCTGCTGAATTTTTAAGGGATTTGTTCACCTTTCTCATTTTTCAAAGTTCTACTTTCATGTCAAGTCTTTCAAGTTCCTTTTTATTATGTTGGGGCATGATCTCTATATCTATCATACTAATATTTTATGTTTATATGATTATAGATCCTATTTGAACTCGTCAATTCATTTTTGTTGAAGTTTAGGTGACGCCGTTAGGCTGCCGAATTTTTAAGGGATTCGTTCACCTTTCTCATTTTTCAAAGTTCTACTTTCATGTCAAGTCTTTCAAGTTCCTTTTTATTATGTTGGGGTATGATATATATATCTATAATACTGATCATTTATGTTCATATGATGAGAAACCCTATTTAATCTCTTCAATTCATTTTTTTTGAAGTTTAAGTGGCGCCGTTAGACTGCTGAATTTTTAAGGGATTCGTTCACCTTTCTCATTTTTCAAAGTTCTACTTTCATGTCAAGTGTTTCAAGTTCATTTTTATTATTTTGGGGTATAATATCTATATCTATCATACTGATATTTTATGTTCATATGATGAGATACCCTATTTTATCTTTTCAATTCATTTATGTTGAAGTTTAAGTGGCGCCGTTAGGCTACCGAATTTTTAAGGGATTCGTTCACCTTTCTCATTTTTCAAAGTTCTAATTCCATGTCAAGTATTTCAAGTTCCTTTTTATTATGTTGGGGTATGATATATATATATATATATATATCATACTGATATTTTATGTTCATATGATGAGAGACCATATTTTATCTCATCAATTCATTTATGTTGAAGTTTATGTGACACCGTTAGGATGTCGAATTTTTAAGGGATTCATTCACCTTTCTCATTTTTCAAAGTTCTACTTTCATGTCAAGTCTTTAAAGTTACTTTTTATTATGTTGGGGTATTATCACTATATCTATCATACTGATATTTTATGTTCATATGATGAGAGACCCTATTTTATCTCATCAATTCATTTTTTTGAAGTTTATGTGACGCTGTTAGGCTGCCGAATTTTCATAAGAGAAATCTTATTTTTTTCTTCATTTAATGTTCTTAATTTCATATGGTATATCTTTAAAATTTCATTACCATGTTCTTAAATCCTTTATATTCTTTCCCCCTACTGTTTTATGGATCATTTATGAGTGGGTGACCCATGTCCTCTCTCTTTTCAATGTTTTCTAAAACCTCGTAACATAGCCGTTATGCTGCAGAATTTCCATCTCAAAATGTCTCTCTCTTATTCTAAAATTCATTTATTTTATTAAATGAATACTAAAAGCTCTTTATTATAAAGGTTTATTCACATATATACCAAAATGTTCTATTTGAAATTCTGGGATTTACATACATGAGACCCGATTTCCCTTTCCGTGGGTTTAAAGTGACATAAATATCATGTCTTTAAAGCAGTTTTTAAAACATTATGATTATGAAATGAAACCCATTTATTTTATGCTATATGGGATGTTTATGAAATTATTGATGATGATATATGTGGATCACATGATAATAAAGACAAATTAAGGGTGTGCCCTGATAGCGCTCCAATGCATTGGGTAAAGACTTAATCTCTAGAGATGACCATTTTTTAACAACGCCTTGGTGAATAACCTTGGTAATTTTTATTGACACCTTGGGGATGAAATTTGGTGAAACGGAAATGATTGTCAATATTAAATGTTGTAGACATATCTTCAAGTTATGAAATATGTTATTTTTATTATGATATGCCTCATGATTTCTTTCTCATCCCTTAAAGTCCTTTTTCATGACAATGTTTATGTATCTCAAGTTCACATGTTAAATGTTTCCCCTTGTTTCCCTTACTGGGCCTTCTTCTCACCCTCTCTTTTGATGTATGTCCCCAGGTTATGAGATGCAGTAATGAACCTAGGATGAACATAAGGAGAAGCCTTTCAAGTGTTTAAGAATAATGTTTTATGTTTTCATGTTTTAAGTTCCTGGTTTCCAAGACACTAAACCTTAAAGATCCTCGGTTTTGTAAAATGTAATGAAAAGTTATGTTATAGAAAGGCGGGATGATATAGTTGGTATTAAAGGATGGTTTAGTTATTTGTTGAAATTAGGATATGAAAACTTTAGGAGAAATCCTATAGAAAAGTTTAAATATAGGAAATATTCCTGGTATTTTGGTGATTATTGAGTAAGGGGTTGCCAAGAAAATACATCCCTGTCTGGATACGAGAAGGTAGAGGTGGCTCTGGCACAAATGTACATAGGGGTAAAACCCAAAAACACCGCTTTGAGCTAGACTCAAACGGAAACTGGTACACGAAAACGGGCCTTACTGCACTCTTGGTTACGACACTCCTGGGGGATATGCTTTGGTAAATTCATAAGCATAGTATGAACCATTATTAAAGGAACAAAGATAAAATAAAATAAATATTCACATAAGAATATATGATCATGGATAACCTAGTTTGGAACCTAGGGGATCACAAGTTAGGGTATACTTTTCTTCTACAAGTTATCCTTCTATGATTTAAGTTCCTTTCCATGATTACTGGCTAATTATTTAAGCCCCTAATTTTACTTTCTTTTCTTAGTTAATGGTAGGAAATGGAAGAACATGTCCCAACAACCAATGTGATAGGAAATGTGATGATTTCCATATTAATATGATAGAGATGATTAGGGGATTAAAAGATGATTATTATTTTGGAAGACATTCACTATTTTGGGAACCCTATTTGATCGAGGTAAATAGATTACTACGGTATTTTATTTGAGGAGTAAAGGTTGAATTATATTTTGAAGAATCGATGAATTTAAGGTGGACTTATATTAATTTAGGTTACATATGGAAATGATTAACCTATCTTGGGGAAAATGTGATTAGGTTAGTTACTTTTGTTATAAGATGATAAGGGTGGTTGATGTTGTTTGGAGATGAACGATAAAGTCTATCTTGGAAGACTATGTTATGAGATCGTTCTTATAATTGGGTTTCAATATTAGTTTGGTTTATTTTGAGTAATTTTAAGGACAATTATTTATGGAATGGTCTACTTTGGGTAGTACCATGGAACTTTGAAGATTTAAAAGTAGTTTCCCTTCCTATGGTATTCATTCTTTTGAAGAGTTGTTTTATCTTACCCTTTATGTTTTTGGGATAATGTTTAAAGATAGAAGAAATTGATAGTTAATCTTTTGTGGATTACGTGACTATCAAGAAGATGATTCTTGTGTTTTGATGAGACCAAGTATTTTTGAATGCTCATCATTTGAAGAAAAGATTAATTTTGGTAGAAACTTATTAAAGGATGAAACTCTACTTGAAGGTAGGTATATTTCCTTATGTTTTTGTTCTATGTAGTAAATGAATTCCTCAAAATTATGAAAAGGAACGTAAAAAAAAATGTTGTTGGTTTACGTTTCTTACTAGGTAATCAAAGACCGTTTACACACATCATAAGTTTGTGATTTTCTTGTGGTTAAATTTCTCCTAATCATGTTTTCTATCACTCTCCCTCAGAACATGACCCTTTGTTTTCTCCTTCATATCCATGTTTTCTTACATGGAATCCTAGTGTGGGTTAACTCGGGTGACCTTTGTACTTCCCTTTCTTTATTTTAAAGTAATAGTTTTACTGACTCCTTTTTCGATGTGGGACTTTCAATGAAATTTCAAAACCCAATTTTAAAAATTGCGAGGACGCAATTTCTTAAGGGGGAAGATTGTAACGACCCAAAATTTTGAATAAATCTTGTTTCCTAATTTTGTGTGTTATTTTATTTTTATACTCAACAAAACTATTTCATTTGATAACATGAGTATAATTAAAATGAGACCGTTGGTTTTTGACTGTTATATGACCATTGGTCAATATGACCGCTGGAAACTAAACGTTTCAATTATTGTCTCTAAATACAAGTGATCTTGGTTAATTAATATAGAAAGAAGATTCGATGGCCTCATCCAGTAGTCTCGGGCCAATCAAATCCCATCTAACGAAACTTGGGAAAGAGGTAGCACCACTGGGATTTTCTCTGGACCAAACCCAAGCCGAACTTCATTGTGTGAAGCTAGAACGGAATCTCCTTCACGAGAAGTTCAAACTGATAGAAATTACTACTCGTGCAATGTTGGCTGAGCCGCCCTCATATTCTCTCACCTTAGCACACCTTACACTTAGGTCCTATGCTGGGGTTATAAGGGGCTATGTAAGGAGACCGTAACTGCCTTGTGTAATCCTTTGTTTTAAATAAAAATTTTGATTTATTCTTATGATGAAGTTTATAAATTTTCAAATGTTCGGATAAATATAGTATGCATATTTTTGATGAATTTTAGAGAAATGATATTTTAAAAATGTTTATGTAAACCTTAAATAATTAAAAATGTGTAATGATTTTCAAAAAATGGTCTTCTACAATTATGTTCAGTACGAAATTTAGAGTCTAATAAGATCAACTTAATTTTTTATGAATAGTAAATTATGAATATTGATTTTATGCTTAGGATTAGTAATGTGACCAAATGGATTAGTAATCTCACTTAAAGAAATTATTAATATAATCTAGACACCTTGATTAAGTAATGTGATTCAATAAAATGGTTAAATAATGGTTTCATAAATTATTAGTCAAGTATTATTTTTTCTGGGTGAATAGTGTTTTTTAATTAAAAATTAAATTGAAAATATTTAGAAATTTTTTTTATAAAATGGAATCTATTTTTTAATTCAGAACATCGATATTATGCTAAGGTAATTTTTGGGGAATTTTCTGAAAAAAATGAATTTTCTCTAAATAGTGTATTATTTAAAAATTAAATTAAAAATATTTAGAAAATTATTTTTATAAAATGGAGTTAATTTTTGAAATCAAAGCATCGATATTTGGTTAAGGTGAAATTTTGGGATTTTTCTGAGAAAGTTGAATTTTCGATGAATAGTGAAAATGCAGTTTTTAAGTTACGGGTGTTTAATGACATCATTAAATGATGTATTAAGTATGTAATCAATATGGTCGACTTATGAATAGTAATATAAGGTATGAGGTGTCCCAAGTGGCCAATACCATGGGAAAATACCATGGGCAAGCCCATGGTTTTTCCAAAACCACCAATGAGGTGTCCCTTGGCCATTAATGCCTTGTCCCCTCACTTTCCCTATAAATACCCACCCTTACCTCCTTTATTTTTCACTCCCAACTCTCCCCCAACGAAGCTCTGGTCTCATTACCTCCCAAGGATTCCTCCCAAGGTGCCTCCAAGCCCTCAAGGTCCCAACCTTCCAGTTTTAAGAGTTATGTTTAAGGTAAGGGATCCTACTTCTCTCTTTCTTTTCAAGTAATCTCTTTTATGTCATTTATTTTATGCTCCATGATCTTATGTTGGAGGATGTTATTTTATATTAATCTTACTGCCCTTTTCATGTTCATATGATGAGATACCCCCTCTTTCTCTCATCAATTCATTTTAAGAAAGTTTAAGTGGCGTCATTAGGCTGCTGAATTTTTAAGGGATTTGTTCACCTTTCTCATTTTTCAACGTTCTACTCTCATGTCAAGTCTTTCCAGTTCCTTTTTATTATGTTGGGGTATTATCTCTATATCTATAATACTTATATTATATGTTAATATTATGATAGACCCTATTTTATATCATCAATTCATTTTTGTTGAAGTTTAGGTGACGCCGTTAGGCTGTCGAATTTTTAAGGGATTCGTTCACCTTTTTCATTTTTCAAAGTTCTACTTTCATGTCAAGTCTTTCAAGTTCCTTTTTATTATGTTGGGGTATGAAATCTATATCTATAATACTGATCATTTATTTTCATATGATGATAGACCCTATTTAATCTCATAAATTCATTTTTTTTGAAGTTTAAGTGGCGCTGTTATGCTGCCGAATTTTTAAGGGATTCGTTTACCTTTCTCATTTTTCAAAGTTCTACTTTCATGTCAAGTATTTCAAGTTCCTTTTTATTATATTGGGGTATGATCTATATATCTATCATACTGATATTTTATTTTCATATGATTATATACCCTATTTTATCTCATCAATTCATTTATGTTGAAGTTTAAGTGGCGCCGTTAGGCTGCCGAATTTTTAAGGGATCCGTTCACCTTTCTCATTTTTAAAAGTTCTACTTTCATGTCAGGTCTTTCAAGTTACTTTTTATTATGTTGGGGTATGATATCTATATATATTATAATGATATTTTATGTTCATATTATGAGATAACCTATTTGATCTCGTAAATTCATTTATGTTGAAGTTTAGGTGACGCCGTTAGGCTGCCGGATTTTTAAGGGATTCATTCACCTTTCTCATTTTTCAAAGTTATACTTTCATGTCAAGTCTTTCAAGTTCCTTTTTATTATGTTGGGTTATTATCTCTATATCTATCATACTGATCTTTTATGTTCATATTATGAGATACCCTATTTTATCTCGTCAATTATTTTTTTGAAGTTTATGTGACGCTGTTAGGCTGCCGAATTTTCATAAGAGAAATCTTATTTTTGTCTTCATTTCATGTTCTTCATTTCATATGGTATATATTTCAAATTTCATTACCATGTTCTTAAATCCTTTATATTCTGTCCCCTACTATTTTATGTATCATTTATGAGTGGGTGACCCATGTCCCCTCTGTTTTCAATGTTTTCTAAAACCTTGTAACATAGCCGTTATGCTGTAGAATTTCCGTCTCAAAATGTCTCTCTCTTATTCTCAAATTAATTTATTTTATTAAATGAATAATAAAAGATATTTATTATAAAGGGGTATTCACATATATACCAAAATGTTCTATTTTAAATTCTGGGATTTACATACATGAGACCCTATTTCCCTTTCCGTGGGTTTAAAGTGACATAAAGATCATGTCTTTAAAGTAGTTTTTAAAACGTTATGATTATGAAATGAAACCCATTTATTTTATGCTATATGGGTTGTTTATGAAATTATTGATGATGATATATGTGTCTCACATTATAATAAAGAAAAATTAAGGGTGCACCCTGATAGCGCTCCAATGCATTGGGTAAAGACTTAATCTCTAGAGATGACCATTTTTTAACGACGCCTTGGTGAATAACCTTGGTAATTTTTATTGACACCTTGGGGATGGACCTTGGTGAAACAGAAATTATTGTCAATATTAAATGTTTTAGCCACATATTCAAGTTATAAAATACGTTATTTTAATTATGATATGCCTCATGATTTCTTTCTCATGCCTTAAAGTTCTTTTTCATGACAATATTGATGTATCTCAAGTTCACATGTTAAATGTTTCCCCTTGTTTCCCTTATTGGGCCTTCTGCTCACCCTTTATTTTGATGTATGTCCCCAGGTTATGATATGCAGTAATGAACCTAGTATGAACATAAGTAGAAGCCTTTCAAGTGTTTAAGAATAATGTTTTGTGTTTTCATGTTTTAAGTTCCTGGTTTCCAAGACACTAAACCTTAAAGATCCTCAGTTTTGTAAAATGTAATGAAAAGTTATGTTATAAAAAGGCGGGATGCCATAATAAATTCTTGTACATATCATGGAATACATGATTTATCCATCACTAAAGCATATGGATTTAAATTCACCATTTTAAACTCCTCCCATGTCCAGAACATGTCATCCTGGTGAGATTACACCACGTGACATCGGTAAAAATTCTCTCTTGATTTTTTGAGCCTGTATTTTAAATACCATGTCACTATATGTATGATTGATTAGGTCCAAGAAACCATTAAATCCACCTCAGTAGATCATATTCCATAGAACATAGGTTTCTACTTTAAGTAAATCACTGGATAATAAATTTCATTCATTATAGTCTTAACCAACTTGAAGACCAATATATTTTTCCATACGTTTACAAACATATTACACAAGGAAACCATTGATGCTCACACTAACCTTTGTTTAGCACATGTAAAACATTAACTCCAAATGAATATTCTATGATCCCATTTCTTACTTAAATCCTAAACTGGATTTCAGTAACTTGCAGCCATTATTAGAATTTTGTGATGTGACCATCCATTTTTAGTTGTGTCGTATAGAAAAATTCCATGTTCGATGGTCATGACATCTAATGATCAATATAATATGATCATATAAAGTAGTTATTAAAAGTAAATTTCTAACATATTTAGGCATACCAACTTGGTATAACCAATAAATCCTTATTGGTACTATGAATGTACCATCCATGTATCATATCAATTGAATAACCACCGAAATATTAAAAATTATAGGGCCCTTGTCATTGTGATACATGGAATATATTATTGAATTTTAATTGAAATTTTCAATCTTAGATAATTGACATATACAAGTTACTTTTAGGAAAAATTATTTGTAATGAATAATTTATCACCGACCACGGTGAATTAAAAACCATTAATATGTTTGTAACCTTATTATGTAGTTAGTGTCTCTCGAACAAACATTTTACACATTCACTTGTGGAACTAGTTCCTATGAAAACTACATATGTATCTCACGCGTTGACTAAACCCATGTCAATATTTATCCCACTATCTCAAAATAGATGTTCACCCACTAATAGAAAAATTTCCTATACCAATGGTTTGGAACCATTGGTATAGGTCCCCAAACCATTGGTATAGCCTATACCAAAGGTTTGAGAAGACATAGAGTGATTTTGCATTGGGAAAGACCTATCTCAATGGTTTAGAGAAAACCTTTAGGAAATACCTATCCCAAATTTTTTCCAAACCGTTGGGATAGGTCTTTCCCAATGGTTTTCCCAAACCGTTGGGATAGTTAAATCTAAAAAAAGTTCTAGCAGAGCTTTGAACCCACAACCTACACATTATATATCAAAAACATTACCACTATCCTACACTTACCTTTGTAAATAAATTTGGATATATATATATATATATATAATTTATATATTGGTTTATTTGACGATATTAGACTAAAGTATTCATAAAAAATAAGGGTACATATCCCAACGGTTCTCAAAACCATTAGGATAGGCCTTTCCCAACAGTTTTAAGAACTGTTGGGATAGGTACCGACTCTTTCCCAATAGTTTTCCCAAACCATTGGGAAAAGTTCTATCAAAGTACCCTTTTCTGACAGTTTACCAAAACTGTTGGGAAATGTGGTGTACAGGGAAACCATTGGGAAAAGTGGTCTTAAAGTACCTTTTCCCAACAGTTTTAGCAAAATCATAGGGAAAAGTGAAGCCTTTACCAATGGTTTTGGAAAATAATTAGGGAAAAGTGGTCTTAAAGAACCCTTTACTAAAGGTTTTAGAAAATCCATTCGGAAAAGTGGACCCTTTCCCAATGGTTTGGGAAAACCATTGGGAAAAGTGGTGTCAAAGCACTCTTTCCCAATGATTTTGGAAAAACTGTTGGGAAAGATGACCTATACCAATAGTTTGTATAAACCATTGGTATAGATGCATTGGTATAAGTAGTATTTATAGTAGTGAACCTTATATAGAAATATTGTTATTAAATTGACCACCACTTTTCTATCTTAGGGATTTATGTAATATCATAAGAAACCATTATAATAATTACATAGATGCATGATGTGTTTTGCTTGATGTAAGTTTGTTTATAACCTAAAAAACTCTTTGCATCTAAAAAAATGTCCTTATTGTATAATGGTTTCTCATTATAATGAAACTATTATGATATCCAATAGTAATTATAGTTTTCATATGATTATGGGCTATTTCCATTATTTACAAAGCACGTCTTGAAATATAATGGAAGTTTATTTAAGGTGAAACATTGAAGCAACTTAAATCAGGAATATAATGTATAAAATGTGTGTTTAGGAATTGCTCTATGCTACATTTTTTTGATCAATTTTAATAGGTAAGACTTCACCATTGATCATCCCCATTTACATCAATGTCGTTATATAGGTAAGGTAATGTTCATTTAGAAATTACTCTATGCTACATTATATTGATCGATGAATGCTTGGTAAAGATATTCTTCGGCATGCCAGCCCTAAGAAACTCATATCCTCTGACCACGCATATACACCACTTTACCATTATTTAACAACTTAAAGGAATCATATGAAGTACTTTTATGCTAGATTACCCTTGGAATTGTTCACGCTCTCTATATGAACTAATTTCAAAATCATTGTGGAATACCTTTATTTCTAAATGTTTCTTTGTCAAATAATAGACGTGAATAATACTAATGGTGTTTAGTTTTACTGATCCTAAATTACAAACTCGGTATAAAATCGACCTCCAATTTTAGTTTTACTTGGCAAAGAATTATCTTTCCAAAACTAGGTATAAAAGTATTACATTTTATATTTATCTGGTATTCCCTATGATTCATGCATTACTGAAATATTGGTTGAGTATTAGATATAAAAAAAACATTCATTCCAGAACCTAGAATAATGTCTCCATGTATCCAAAGGACAGGTGAGATAAATATTTTTCATATAATTAATAATATTTATACAATAATAAATAACATGGAAAATAAAAGTTATGTGTTTCTCACCGCTGATATAGGAATCATCCTTTCTCATCCACTTGTAAAATACACAAGACTTCTTATAACATTTCTATACATACTTGGTTATAGTATTTTAATACACATATATGAAAGTAAAATTGTATTTAATACCCATGAAATATGTATGAAACATTACATTTTCATTGATTAATATATATGAAGAAGAAGAAAGTACATTCTTCTCAAATTCATTAAATTTATTTTGAAATTAAATAAATTTATTTCATAATATACAATGAAAATAACCTCCTTTTTATACCTCTTTCATTGAAGGAAATAATGAATATTCTTCTGGCATTACTTTCCATTGGACTTTCCACCTTTTCGTTCAATTTTTTTTGCAATAATAATTAAAGATGAAACTATCTTTTTATTCTAATTATCTTAGATAACTTACATAAAAAGGTAATGAAAAATTTACTCAATAATATTCATTTTTTTACTTAAAATGAGAGTTGAGTAAATAGGTTAAAATGATATGAGAATGGATATTTTAAAATATCATGATTTATATTTCAATTTACACATGTCGATGTAATAGGGATCCATTCATATCTTGCTTCAATTTATCCTCATAAAATTAACGGAGATGAGACTACATGTTATAGAATCCTTGTCCTGATGTGGCGACCAAAACTAGCATCAGATGTTGATGATAGAATTATGAAATAACCATAATATGATTAACACATGTGTCTCCTATAAGAATATTTCTAACTCTATCTTGAAGAGGTGACTTAATAGGTGTTGGGGACACTAGGACCTTGAGTTTCCTATATCATAGTATTATGTACAAGCACCTATACTATTCTTGGATACTCATGACATTATTAATATTTAATTTTTCCATTATTTATCACATTATTACTTGTGGTATACATTTTCATTTTCTACAAAAAAATTCAATAATATGAGTAATTTTTATCATGATTACCATTTTAGACATTTTTATTAATTAATTAGACCATTAAATGTCTCCCACTATTTTATCGAATTCTAGGAATCGTTTGTATTAAAATCGGAATAATATGTTTCTTGAGTGTTCTAGTGGAAATGATCCTTGAAATTTCCTTCATAGTCTACATAAATTTGCTATGATACTACTCAGAGGGTTCAAGGGGGGAGTATTACTGGCCAACTACATTAACTCGTGGTTCCTTGTTCTGTTGAGTGAAGTCCCAACTTCTAAAATCACAACTTGATTTAATCAATGCTTTCCTCTAAAATTACAAAAATATAGTTTTCAATACTTATTTGCTTCATGTTTAGTTGATTCAACCCATAATTTTCATAAAATACCTCGGTAATAAGAGGCACCCTCATCTTTATCTTAACGAACACCCTCGAACATCCATTTTTTTTTCCAAATTTGATGATGGAAGGTGATTACAACTTAATATTTCTTTGAGGGTTATATTTTATTTATGTGAGTAAATGAATCATTTTCTATCTTCTAATAATGTTTTATGTGGTCTCAATAACTACTTAACATGAAATATATTGAAAAATCAATCACGTCACATGTTCATTTTATCTGTGCATGCTTGTTTATTATTCTATGTGATCACACATAAAGTACACAATCACATAATAATAAACCATGAAAAAAATGTCGACCTGATCATGATAAGGTACTAATGGTTGACATGTTGAGTGAATAACGAACCAACCTATACCCTAGGGGAAATACCTTGAGTTGCGTCACTTGCATCTCGATATATAGTGTCTACCCATCCAATGAATCAACATCCATTCTCGTGTGACTACATAACTTGGCGTGAAGTGAATCACTACTTGTCTCTTCATTGTAAAATAGTAATCACTCATAGGCAAGGTGAACTAGGGAGTAAAATACAACTCTTAATTAGACATAGAGGTCTTTATACATATAATGATGCTAAGATGATTCCCAGATCGCCTTTTAATTAAACTAATTATTACAAAACCATGAAATAATTAAATAATTAAATAAAAATGAACCAAACATTCATTGGTTGGTCTTAGGATCATGATCTCTCAAATATGCATTAGACTATCATATTTAAATTAAATTAAGAAATAAAATTTAAAAATTCATTAAATTAAACTCAAAGGAATTATAATTGAATTAAATATTCACTCATATTTTTAATTAAATATTTATATTGTTCAGTCCTGTTAATTAATTTAAATTTAAAACCAAAAATTAAAGTAATAAATTTATTTATTTAATACAAGAATAAAATTATTTTCAACCCTCATAAATAAATAGATTTTTTAAATAAAAAATTAACATTTAATTAATTAAATTATAAAACCAAAATTAAATTAATATATTTAATTATTTTTTGACTATTTAAATTATCCGGGCATTGAAAACCCAGGTCTGGGCTTCTATGGGTTGAGCAGATCCCGTGCAGGCCCTTTTGGGTTGTACCAACCTTGTTTAGGGTTTTTCTAGGCTAGGCCGGTCTGCCCAGAACCCTTCTGGGTCGAGTAGACCCACCCAATGATTTTTTATAGGCAGAGCAGACCAAACAAGAGTTACCTACCCACTAGGAGGACTGGGTGGTGGCTGATGCCAGAATTATTTGACATGAGGGGGCTGCATTATGGGGTTGTCGTCCGTGGTTGGTCGGTCGGTCGACGGGTGATTCCCTGGTGTGTGTGGATGAGAGGATAGTGGGACATGGAGTTTACAGGGTAGAGAGGCATGATAAGAGGTGGATGAGGACTGGAAGGGCAATGTCGTGAGTTTCTTTTGGGTTTCCAGACAGTGTAGTTGGGTTCCCTACTCCATAGAAAGGAGGGTGGTGGGGTCCGCTATAGAGGGGAGATGTCGACATGGTTTTAGGTTGCAGGAGTGGGGTGTTTCGGAGTCGTATGATTAGGGTGGTAGAATCCCAAAGGGATTCACACCTCGAGCTCAGAGTAGTAATGATAGAGATCCTATGTGTGTGGGAGGTGACCTGGATCATCTAGGGAGGTCGCCTGGTTCAGCCACAGGATTGGCGGGCTTCTACCGGTTCAGTTGAGGAGACACTGGCTGGGAATGGCTGCAATAAAGGGGAGGCTTGGTTGGCCAGGGTTACATGGGATTGGGGCATCTCAGGATACCAAAAGGGAGGGCCAGCTAGTGCTGTGGGTCTCTCTAGAGGAGGCGGAGGAGAAAAATCGGGCGGCTAAGGGAGATGGGTTCACACGGGTGTGTGATACCAGAGAGGCCGACGACTGGGGAGGAAGAGCCGACCCGAGGGAGGGGGGAATCATAGTCATGAAGACCCTCCTTTGGGTCTTCCTATTATTTTTTAGTTCCATGGATAGGTCAAGTAGGTCCTCCTTTTTATTTTGTTTTATATGTAAAAATATCCACATATGATTACCATTATTTTAATTTTAAAATAATAATATTATTTTTTAAAATTAAATAATTGTAATCTGGTGGTATTCTTGGTCGGTCAGAAAAAAATATTCCAACCAACTGAGTCTCATAAAAAACGGGGTTTAACTAATTTTCAATATGTATTTAAAAATTATGATGGATTCAGATTGGTCATCCTTGGTTGGATTGAAAATCCATCTACGATGTTGGGATCGTAATGACGCCCTCTTAACAGTTTAATTAAAATTTGATTTTTCTATTGACTTAAACTTCTCATGGTCGCTCTGATTCCAATTGAAGGTACTGGGCATAAAATGGATGATGTAGAAGTGTGGGGAGTCTCAACGAAATAAAGAAATGATGCACTTAAGAGTAAAAGGGAAAAAAGAAGAATAATAACTTGGAAACAGATATTTACGAGGTTTTTGAAATGATTTATACATTCACGGAGAGGAAAAATATCACTATGTTTCAGGGGCACAATTTATAGAGAGATCACAAATTTTCTCACAACACTCAGAAATCCTAGCCTCAAATGGGCTACAAAAGGAGAAAGATGATCCATTGTTCCACCAACCGCACTGGAATTATACATATCTATAGTGAAAGGTGTCTGGAAGTTCATGTTACTATAGTGTCGCAATCACCCAAGTCAAAAGTGATACAGTGGATGGAATTTGAAGTCTAAGGAGCTATAATACCGTTGAATCCAAAAGACCAACCTGCTACAGTAGTCGTACCAAAGTCCTCACTACTACGGTGACCTATCAGTGCCGGCTGGTCGGCTCTGCTACTATGGTCAGAGTTGCTACAGTGCCAAATAAATTGGATCAGGGACCTTCAGCCACCAGACCCCAGTGTAGGGGTGATTTTTCCCATGCAGCCCTCAATGAGATCACCATAGAGCTCGAACCGTGGAAGTAGTGGCCTAGTTCATAGATTGGGTTGCAAGCATTCCGCCCAAACATCATATAAAACGGATTGGGATACACTAATCTAATAAAAGAATCCCCAAAAGGTGGGATTTAAAAATTTTCACCAAATAAATACATGAACTCATCAATGTCAGTGAATCTCTACCCGGTTTAAGGTGAGGATCTTATGTGAATCGTTTTAAGCACAAAATTAAAACTATAAAAATACCAAGTTTAGATCTGAATCCAAGATTAACATTTTCTCATCATCAACCATCACTTATTGAAGATTCTGAAATCTAATTCTTCTAGATCATCCGAACACACTTCAAAAATTTGTCGGAGTACCGACTCACTACTACAAAAAACGGGAAAGGGAAGCACCACCCTTTATCAGCGCTAAAAAAAATCACTGATAAAGGGGAAATTTTAACAACGCTAAGAAAAGAGCTGTTAAAAGTGACCCATTATCAGTGCTTTTTTATGGCTGATAAAGACCCCCCTTTATCAGCGCTTTTTTAGCGCTGATAAAGAGGACCCCTTTATTAGCGCTTTTTTTAGTAGTGCTAATAAAGAGGGGCTTTATCAGTGCTTTTTCCTAGCGCTAATAAAATTTATATTAAAAAAAACATGAAATTTAATATATCATTATATAAGTATATTTATATTGATATAAATATAATATATATTTTTTAAATATGTTTTAGATAAGTATAAATAGACTATTACATTTAATATATAAATAATTTAATGAAAATGGATTTAAAATATTTTAAAAAATATTATTAATTAAAAATTTCCTATTTATCATCGATTAATAATCATTTAATAACAATATGAAGACACAAAAAATCAAAAAAACGAATAAAAGATCTAAAATAAGTTGAAAATGTAACTCAAACTTCAAATAGCCATAACTTTTGATATGTGTGTCCATTTAAGCTCTACAATATATCAAATCAAAGATTACGATGAGCTCTATGCATTAATTATTGAAAGAAACCCTTAGTAACAATTTTAGAGGCACAAAAAGGCCTATAAGGCCTCCAAAACTGAGTTTTTAATCGGGATACCCTGATTTTTTAACATTCAAATAGGTATAACTTCTGATCCGGATGTCCTCTAGGCCTATACCACATGTCATATCAAATATAGTTTCATTTTATTCAATTTGAATGGTTGTAGTGTTGAAACAGACTTCTGGATTAGAAGTTATGGTCATTTTAACATTCTATGGCTTTTCAAAGACACACACACAGACATGTATTTATTCGTAAATATATATATATATATATATATATATATATATATATATATATATATATCTGTGTGTGTCTCTATGTGTGTGTGTGTGTTATATATATGTAATTAATTATTTATTTATTTATAGACACACATAAAAAAATAATTTATAAATGTATTTAAAACTAATCTTATAAATATATATTAATATACAAATAAATGTATGGATAAAAACTTATAACTAAATATATATATATATATAAATAAATATAAATATAAATTAATATACAAATAAATATATATATACTAATATATGAATAAATATATACGTATTAATATAACTAAATTTATTTATATTAATATGAGTCTATATTAATATACGAATAAATATAACTATATATATATAAATAAATATAAATATATATTAATATACAAATATATATATATATATATTAATAAATGAATAAATATATATGTATTAATATAAATAAATATATTTATATTAATATGAATCTATATTAATATACGAATAAATATAACTATAACTATATATATATCATCAAATAGAGAAAAAACAAAATGGCTTAGTGGTAAAGGTGTAGGCCCACAAGGGGGGAGATCGCAGGTTCGAGTTCAGGTGGAAGAAAGGAGGTGTACGTGGGCATGTTGGGCGATGCGCGGGCAAGGGCAGCGTGTAGGAGAGTGGGAGGAGTCCACCTAGCACTGATGGGGGGGGGGGGTCAAGCGCTGTTAAAAGCTCTTCCCCACACATTATATATTCTTTTTTATTTTTTTTAATTTTTTTTAACTTTTATTAGTAATTTTTAAAAGCGCTGATAAAAGGGACCCCCTTTATCTTCGCCTCGATTAACATCATTTTTAGCGTTGTTAATGCACCTTTCTAGCGCTGATAAAGGCCATATTTGTAGTAGTGACTGTTGAATTTAGGTTCTAGGGTGGAATTCTAACAATGCCTTCGATGCTTCGATGATCACCGCATCACCTAGCTTATGATGCATGAGATAGAGCTCGATCTGAGCTCTTGGATCTAGAGCCTCTCTATCTAGAACATGGGAGGGAGAAGAAGAGAGAGAGATCCCATGAATAGTTGTTTTCATGTGCCTCTCTTTTTCTATTTATAGAGCGCTAGAAAATTATCCTGTATTTCCTCCCTAACCCGTGAATAGTTAAAACTCTATGCAAATGATATTTCAACTACTATAATGATACATAAATATCATTTATTATTATTATCACTTAACTGTAATATAATAAATATGTTACAGGATAATAATTGAGCCATTAAATTGTCTTGTACTTCGCACAAATATTAAATAAACCTTTAATATTTTAAACCAATATTCATTCAAATAATATTTTCATGTATTTAAATTAAAACTTGTAAATACATATAATAAATAAATTTAATGTCCACTATCCTAAAATTGAATAATATGAATTTATTTATTGCATTGCTAATCGTATCTCCTTGAAAAAATCCCAGACCTTAGTGGTGGGGACCACCATTTCCAATAAACCCATTCAACTGAATAGGGAATATTCTTGAATATTCTATTATGTGTGACCATCTAGGCCCTTATCTTTATATGAGTGAATACTATTCACAAACCAAGAGTGGTATCTAGAAAACCATTCTAACCCCTAAAGAGATAAGGATTTTCATAGTAGTGACAACCAACAATAATATCAAGCAGAAATATCATGGCCTTTATAAAGTAATACTTTTACCATGTGTTTTAGTTTTGGAATAATTACAAAGAGTGTGTATTAAATTATAAAAAAATAATTTTTTTAAAAAATATCACATAATTACATAGAAATGAAAGTAAAAGATTGATCAATGAAAGGATCAAATCAAAGATGAATATTTGGTTATGTTTATGAAGTTGTGATATTAAGTCGATGTCGAAAACTAACAACCATGGAAATGATCCAAAAAATAGGGGACTTTAAACTCTTTGATTAATGCTTCTAGGAGGAATCCCTATTTTGAAATAAAAAATTCCATAATGAGATCTAAATGATATTTAATTCTATTAAATATACTCCAAATATCAACCAATAGACACTTTTATATTTGAATAGTATATTTATGTTTTTAATTACTTCAAGATACTTCATTTCATAAATTAATTACATTAAACTTTCTATTTAAATAAAATTATAATTCTCTAAAAATTTATAAACTTTTCAATTCAAAATCATTCAAATCCCTTGGATTATGCACTATGCCATTCCCTCAAATATTCTATGAAAATAAATAATTGAAATGAGTAAGTATAATTTGAAAATACATTTTAATGTAAAATAATTAATTATTTTCATTGAAATAGTTTGTGTATGATAGAAAAATCTATGTCATTTTACTTATAATAGAACCCCATTATGTAAAGTACTTTAATCAATTTATGGTATATATTTTTTTATATTTTGGTAAAGTTCTAAACCTCTCACCTAGTAAGTTTCATGTATTAACTTGAATATGATAGATCATGTAAAATATCCCACATGTATTAAACTTTCCTATGGAAAATCATGTTTTGTAAAATATTTCCAATAATATAATTTCATTATACAAAGAAATGTTTAGTAGGTTGTGTGTATTAACATGAATCAAATAAATAAATGTGGGATAATGTGTGCAGAGTAAACCATGCATAATAAACTTGTGTGTAGTAAATTTCCTCACTTACATGTTATGTATATATGTGTATGATACTTTGTATTAATTATCTTGAATCCAATAAAATTGTGTAAAATATACTCACATATTTTAACTCTATGTTTGGTAATGTTTCCCTTCAATTGATTTATGACTAAAATAATTAATCTATTAGAGTTACTTTTAATAAAATTAAATGTGATAAAAAATCATAACTAAAACACAATGTTTTATTGTTGTAAAAATATGTTGTTAATGAGTTAAAATAATTTTAATATCTATCACATGATAAAACTAAATAGTGCTTGAGTTGGGTCACTATGTAACCTCAGACATGACTCTGTGTACATTAGAGGATTCCAACTAGTGAAAAGGGTTTATCGATAACATGAGCATGAAATAATCCATATAAAATAACAATATATAATTAGGAAATAATAAAAAAACCATAATTCAAAATATTACAGTAAAATTTGGACATTACATCAATATGCCAACCATGAAAACATAACACTTTCTATAAAAAAAATAAAAAACCCTGAAAATCTCCTAAAATTAGTTCACCAGGTGTTGGATCTCCCCATGGGTCAATCATATATGATAAATAATCCAAAATATATAAAATAACGGAGTAATAAGAAAAACAAACTCTATCCAAGACCTTGCCCAGTCCATTCTCCAATTCCAAGATTACTATTTCCAACTCATCCCTTGGATATTGGGCCTTTTTTACTACCTTCAAAGTGATCCATAATGTATATAAATCCACTAAAATATATGTGTAATTATTTAAAACAAATAAAAAATTTTCCACAGTATATGAAATTCATTACTAAATCCCTACCATATAGCCTATCATTCTCAAGATGTTCCATAGAGCCTCATTAGAGAAAAATTTCAACCACTGAGCTCTCATATTTGAATTCTAATTCCACATCTCCTCTTGGATACATTTTTTTCATGACTACACATCTACTATTTTCCATGGAGGATCTTCTTTCTCTATTTTAATTTTATATGGGTTTCTCCTTGATCAACACATCAACCTCAAACATCACATCATTGATACTGATCATTTGAAAGGTATTTAGATGATATAACCAAATTTGAGATAAATAAAATACATAATATAGAACTATATCTATAAGGAATCTTTATTCAATACATTTTTGTATCACTGCTCTTGAAAATCTCAAATAGACCCAAAGAATGAGATGTCAGCTTCCCCAGTATTCACAACCCTCAGTGCCCCAACCAAAGAAACCCCTTAAAAAAGACATGATTTCCACCCCAAACTCAAGAGTTCAGTGTTATCAATCTTTATATGAACAATGTATACTTTGAATGGTCATCAAATAACTTTTAATAATTTGAATACTTTTTTAGTTCTATTGTAAAAGTCATGACACACTTAAAAATGAATCTCCCACCTCCAACCAGTACAAGGGAGATCGACACGATCTTTCAAACAATGATCAAAGGGTTCCATTAGAATAAATATTTTATAATTGTTTTTATAAATTATATTTGTTAATGTAAGATGAATTTTACAAGATTTTCAAAAATCTAGGACATTCACTTAAAGAATATCCTCCAAAACCCTAATCATACCCTCAAACTGCCTATCAGTTTAAGGATGGTCTATTGTATTCATATTAACCTAAGAACCCAATGTTCTCTATAATAACTACATGAAATTTCAAGTGATCCAACATCCCAATATAAAATTATAATCACTAGTTTTCCATGTAGTTATACCATATACCAGAAATACAAATTACCCATCTCATCAATAAACCAATTTCCTTGATCAGTATGAAATTTATTTCCTTGGTTAACCAATTGAAAATAACCTACATATGTCACTGTCTTAGGTAAACCTTGGTATCCCTATCGTAATTTCCATAGAAACTTAAATCCCTTTCAATACAATATTGGTTAGTGTCCAAAATAGACTAGTAGACATCTACTATTAGGTCATCACCTATTGATAGTTGAGGAATCAAGATATAAATCCCATTATGTACTTCTTTATCCCATTCCACAAAAACATTTAGTGGATATTATGATAAATATAGTCAATCCAAGGTAAACCACTCATTTTTAGGCGTGTGAATTCCACATCAGTTCATCCCACACACTTATGGTGTCCACTACTATATTTCAAACATATAAGACCCCATAATAACATCAAGTCCAATTTGAGGTAATTTGACCAACATATATATCACCTAATAATCCATGTTTGATATCTACCTCTACTTTACTCAATTCCAACATGATTGGTTGATACTCAGTTCTATCAGTGAATCCCTTCTTTTTTATCCCCAAAAATCAAGATGCAACATAATGAATTGTAAGAATAACTATCATACATTATTGTCCTCATGCACCACCTGCACACGTGTATTCCCATTAAGTTAATCTACCACAAAATATCCCTTACTCGTGGAGTACACCATTTCGAAAGCAATGGGATGAAAATTATTGACCCACCATCTCTTTTAAAGGTTTAGGACACACTAAGAGAGAATATATATATATATATATAGGAGGATATTCTAATTAATATACATAACAAACTTATAAATCATGAGATAGCGGTTCCAACACTTTAGTGTAAGAACAACCATAAGAATATATTGATTTTGATTTGGGTAATTCCACTCATACAACATCAACTACTTAGACCCTTAAGTGAATACCCACCCATCCTACATAAATAATACCCTATGACCAAATCCTAATGTTTCATAGTGAATTTTATACTACTAACATTACTCAGGAAAAGTCAAGATTGAAGTCATAATTAATCTAAACATTAGTTATTTTGATGGTTCTCTTGAAATAATTAGACCACTCAAACCCCACACTATTACTGATTACGATTATCACTAGTGATTCCAATATAGACAACCCTAAAATGAATATATTATAATATCTATCCAATCCCATAAATCACTGAACCATAAAAAATTTATTAGACTCCTCATAAGAAACCAAAGAATTAAAATCATTATGGTCACTTGAAGGGTTTAGGATGGGAAAAGCCTTATCCAAATATATAATAAACCAATAAACGAAACCTAATTTTCCATAGGATCATTCCATTCATTTTTATTAGATAAAATAAATAAATAATATGTAACTTTTATCTTTTGATTCAGTTTATACGAGATCCACCACATGATCTTGATAGAGAAAATTGAGAAGAAAACAATGGAATCCTTCCTTCTAGGGTATGTATAGGCCATGTAAATATCATAATGAATGTGAATGATCCTATTATTTCCACTAGTTGTTTTATAAATTAGATTAATATATGGATAAATTAGATATAAAGGTAGATTCAGTTTTAGGATTTTCACAATGGTCACATCATAATCTTTTGTGTATCCAAACCAAAAATCACGAGCCTATTTATATATCCATCCAATGAAACTCCTTGGATTATAAACATTCCCATAATGTTTTTTATTATTAATGGAATGTATAAAAAATATTTAAAATGAAATAACTCATTATAAATCATGGTTTAATCCTCATAATGACTAATTAACATTTAAAAAATCAACATAGATTTTAAAACTCTTCAAATTATTCTCACATGAAAAAAATTGAATATGATAACCCAGGTGGAAGAAGAAAACAATTTTGAGTGTTATTTCATAACACATCCATTTACTTGTACAAAACCACAACATAGTAACCCTCATGATGTTATGGATTATACCATCTTAATACATAAAAAATTTTATATCACCACATCATGGTATAGTCTTTATTACATATTTCAAAACAATATCCCACTTGAACTAAAGAATCCTAAACATAACATAATTTCACTTTATGTTACATAATTTGTAACAACATGTGGAACCATATCAAAAACTCCTTTTTGGATATCTTATAAAGCCCATTTTTTAAAATTTGTCATTTATTTTAACCATATGTTACATCATATGTAACAAATTATAAAATATACTTCAAAAACTTATTTTGTATATCCTCCAAAGGACTTTTAAGGTATCTATTAAAGTTTATTATAAAAACATTGAAAAAACATAATCCACATTAACATAACCACAAAGTGTGACACCATGGGACTTTTTAGAATTGATAATAATTATTAATTCCTTAATACATAAGTACAAGTAAAGGGATACCTTTAGAAAATAGTCAATGTTACTAAAGATACAAAGGGTTCTATTGTGTCCTCTATCAAATACATGAAAATCTATATATTTTTCACCAATTTTCTCATATACAAGAATGAATGGTTATATAATCCCCATAATATATGTAGTATATCAATATTTTACATCTTACTCAAACATTCTTGATTCTTTGATTATAGACTGATTGCATGGATGAGCACATCACATGTCCCTCTCCCAAATAAATTACTAGATCACATGTACCTTATCTAGGTATGGATATACCCTTTCTCAGTTTATCTTTATCGGGGGACTATATATCATATTAATCATATGAGATAAAAAAAATTTTCTTAGTAAAACCATAAATGATTACTTGATAAAAAACATACCCAACAACCCCTAGATTAACTTAGCCTTAAGGAAGGTATAAGAAAGGTATCAAAGTATGAACTATCTTGTGCTAGGTATCTCTTTACCTAAACTTTGGGAATTCAGTTTGAAACATTCACCCCTTTTATACAAAAGATATAACATATGACACTCTATGTGGTATACTTAGTGGGTCATCTATCACACAAAACTCTTTTTGTTCCATTTGAGTAAATCTTGTAATTCCATACAAAAGGTAAATCACAATAATCTTCAGATATCATTATAACATAAAATACATCATGATGACCATCATCTAAGGATAAATCAAAGTTATACTTTTAGAGGAAAATTATCATTTTAATTTATGAATATATAAAGTCAACATGAGTAGATATTTCTTTTTAACTAGGCATTGGTTACACATTTTAGTAAATTTAGATACTCTAAATAATTTTTTTTCTAGATTCAATGAATGGATACTCAAATCAATGAACCACATGTGATAACATTTATCAATATTTTAAAGTTGATGCTCTTTATATTCATTATTACAAACCCCTATAACTTGTTATTTGTAGGATTGTTTGGCTCTTCATCCCTTTATCCCAATAATATAATAAAAAGTATTTTGGTGGGTCAATACACTACATAAATTTTTTTACAACTAAACTTCTTGTTATATATTTTATATTAAGTTTTAATGAAAATTTTGTTATTATAGGCCAGTGTTTAAATATCTTCAAAATCATGGAATTAGGATAATACATGAATAAAAGGTTCCTATCAACTTCTACAAGTGGATAAATATTAAGTTATATAAAATAAGATTTCATTATCAAAACATATATCAAAACAAATTACTTATTTTTCTTAATGTTTTTTGAAATTTCCAAAACAAACCATTGGAGATGACTATGGTTGTTATGTTTTAAAATTTATGATATATATCATATTCCATAAGAAAATTAGCTTCCCAAAATATGTATTTCTTAATATAATTGTAATTTCATTTAAAATGCTTATTTGTACTTTGTTTATTTATATTTTTTCAATATTACTAGGACTTTTGATAGTCCTCATATTCACAAGAGGAAATAGTTTTGTTTAGAAATGAAAGGGATACATACCCTATGTGAGAATTTATATGAATATCATTAATAACTAAATTTTTACTACTTATTTAGTTGATTTTTACATAATATTATACCTATAATGACTTAATGTTTATTTATTTAGTTTAAAATTTTCATTTTAATTCAAAACAAACATCAAATAACCAAACATGATAAAACATATTAATACCATTTTGATACTTTAGGAAAACTATATAGAATTCATTGGTGACATTTAGGAATTAGCTAGACCTAAATTTGATACACAATGTGCCCGATAAGACTCAAAGTGCCCGTTATCAGTTTAAAATTGAAATTTTAGTTCAAAACATGTGTCACTCACTGAAAATAAAGAAAAAATGTTTTTTTTGTCTTGATAATTTATTTAAACTATTAATAAGCCATTTATTATGTGTTTTTATTAGTATCATGTCAAACGAACACATGATGTGACTAGTATGACTCAAAGTGACTATTTTCAATTTAAAATGAAATTTTAGTAACAAAGAAGAGTGACATACTCAAAATTGAGAAAAACATTCAGATATTTTTGATATGTTAGGAAAATGATCCATATGTAATTTGGGATGTGTAATAATAAACTGAACCTCAATACGATGCATGGTGTGACTGATATGGATCTAAGTGTGTATTTTTATTTAAAATTAATATTTTTGTAAAAAATAAAAGTGACATAATAGACATAATAAAAAAAAGAAAATTCATGCATATTGTTTTGATACATTAAGAAAATGATTCCTATGTAATTTTTGACTTGTAAGAATTAGCCAAACCCCAATCTGATTCACAGTGTTCCCAGTATGACTCAAAGTGTCAATACGAGTCTAAAATTGACATTTTAGTTCAAAACATGTGTCACTCTTTGAAAACCAAGAAAAAATTATGTTATTGTATTGTTACATTATGAAAATTTTAATTCATTTGTGATGTGTAGGAATTAGTCTCACATAAAACCAACACATTATGAGACATGTATGACTCAAAGTGAGTGTTTTCAGTTTAAAATGAAATTTTAGTAATAAAGACAAGTGTAATACTAAAAACTGAGAAAATTCATTCATAATATTTTGAGAATTTAGGAAAAATATCTATAATTATTTTATAATGTGTAAGGATTAGTTGTACCTCAGTATGTTTCATGATGTGACCAGTATGACTCAAAGTGTTTATTTTTATTTAAAATTGGAATTTTAGTAAAAGTGTCAAGTTACATACTGAAAATTAATAAAATTCATTCATAATGTCTTTATAATTTAGTAAAATTATCCATATGTCATTCTTAACATATATGAATTATCTGTAACTCAATCTGATACATGGTGTGCCTTGAATGACTCAATGTGTATGTTATCTGTTAAAAATTGATATTTTAGTTAAAAACACATGTCACTCACTGAAAATGAATAAAAAATGATTTTATTGTCTTTATAATTTATTAAAATGATTCATAAGTCATTTTGAATATGTTGGAATCAGTCTCACATAGAACTGACACACAATGTTACTAGTATGAATCAAAGTTTGTGTTTTTAGTTTAAAATTACATTTTATTAAAAAAACAATTGACATACTAAAAAACAGTAAAAATCATTCTTATTATTTTTATACTTTAGTAAAAATATCCATAAGTCATTTCTCATGTATAGGAATCAATCGAACCTCAATCTGACACACGGTGTGACTAGTATGACTCCAAGTGTGTCTTTTTTTAAATAACAATTTAATAAAAAATACTAGTGACATACTCAAAACTAAGAAAAAAATTATATTATTTTGATACTTTATTAAAATGATCCATAAGTCATTTTTGACAATTAATAATCTGCTAAACCTTAATCCAAGACACGATGTGACCATTATGAGTCAAAGTGTATGTTATCAGTCTAAAATGGATATTTATTTCAAAAGGCGTGTCACTCACTGAAAACCAAGAAAACATGTTTGTATTGTCTTGAGACTTTGTAAATTATTCATAAGTCATTTTTGACATGTATGAATTAGTCTCATGTCAAACTAAAACATGATGTGATTCACATGACTAAAAGTGCATGATTTTAGTTAAAAATGACATTTTAGTAAAAAAAAGGTGATATACTCAAAACTGAGTAAAAATATTAATATTGTTTTGATACATTAGTAAAATGATCCATATTTAATTTGAGATGTTTACGAATCATCCTCACCTGAATCTGATGCATGGTGTGACTGGTATGACTCAAAGTGTATCTTTTTACTTAAAATATACATTTTAGTAAAAAAGAATGTGACCAAATAAAAACCAATAAAATTCATTTATATTTTTTTGATAAATTAAGAAAATGATCCATAATTAATTTTTGACATGTAGGAATTATACACACCTCAATCTAATACACGGTATGCCATGTATTACACATAGTTTTCGTAATCAGTTTAAAATTGACATTTTAGTTCAAAAAAATGTTTCTCTCATTGAAAACTGAGAAAACATATTCAAACTATCATGATAATTAAGTAAAATGATTCATAAATCATTTTTTATGTGTAGAAATTAGTATCAAGTCAAACTGACACATGATGTAACTGGTATGACTCAAAGTGTGTGTTTTTAGTTTAAAATGAAATTTTAGTAGAATACACAAGTGACATACTCAAAACCAAGAAAACAAATTTATATTGTTTTGATACATTTTGATAATGATCTATATGTAATTTTTGATTCATAAGAATTAGTCTCACCTTAATCCAATGCACGATGTGACCAGTATGACTCCATGTGCATATTTTTATTTAAAATTTACATTTTAGTAAAGAATAAAAGTGACATACTAAAAATAAGAAAATTATTTCATATTATTTTGATAGTTTAGAAAAGCGATCCATAATAATTTGTGATGTTAAGGAATCTTATGCACCTCAATCAGATACACAGTATGCCCAATATGACTCAAAGTTCCAGTTATTAGTTTAAAATTAACATTTTTTTAAAACATGCGTCACTCACTAAAAACCAATAAAACACCCTCTCATTGTCTTGAAAATTTAGGAAAATTATTTATATGTCATTTTTGAGTTGTAGGAATTATTCTCACATAAAACTGACACACAATGCGCTTGGTAGGACTCAAAGTGTTTGTTTCTAGTTTAAAATGAAATTTCAGTAAAAATAACAAGTGATATACTCAAAACCAATAAAAACATTCATATTTGTTTGAAACTCTATAAAAATTATCCATAAGTCATTTCTGACATGTATAAATTATCCTCACCTCAATCTGACACACAGTGTGACCAATATGACTCAAACTATTTATTTCTATTTAAAATTGACATTTTAGTAAAAAGGACAAGTGAGATAATCAAAACTAAGAAAACACATTTAGAAAATTTTGATACTTTAGGAAAATGATCTATAAGTTTTTTTATGTGTAATAATTATCCGCACCGAAATTTTATATATGTTGTTCATGGTATGACACAATTGATCCATTTTTAGTTTAAAATTTACATTTTATTAATGTATTGTTTCATATTTATGTTTAATTTATTTTTATATAGTATAACTAATGTAAAAATTATTTTATCATACAACTGTATTCTTTTTATGGATTTAGGGTGGTTTTTTCATAAAATTATATCGTGATTGTGCTTTTTGAGAGGGGTTCGGGTGCCAAAGACAATGAAACTTTTAATGTTTTTGAATGTTTTTGATAAACTGTACCTTCTAATTTAATTGTACAAAAAAATATTTGAAATTTATTTAATATAGTGTTTTTTTTGTATTTGTGAAGTAATTTTTATTTCAATTAAATTATTAGTTTTCCATATAATGTATTTTATACTATTCTCTATATTGGTTACCCGTTTGATGTAGTATTTTATAATATCAATACCATACTACAGCAACATGGCCATTATCAGCACTATTTCTAGCACTGATAAAGAACCCCCTTTATAAGATATTTCTATTATTATAATAAAGAACCCACTATATTATCACTTTTTTAGGGATGAGAATGGTTTCCTTCTTTTTAAGTAGATTCAGACAACAACTCTTTTTTTGGCACCGTTGAAGGATTTTTCTATTGTTGACTTTGACCCAATCTGTAGTATTGGAAAATTATACTTTAGATGCTTTTAAAATTTTCTTCCCACTTGATTGTGTCTTTCCATAAGTAAAGATTTACTTAAAAAATATGGTATAGACTCTTTTTTCATCTTTTTATGAATATTCAACTAAATTGGATTCCATGTTTTTTAATTATATTTCAAACTCAAGACACTTTAAATTCAAAGTGTTCTTTCGGTTTTCAAGGAACTCCAGGTTCATTTTACATTTATTTTTTTACTTTATAAACTTTTCTTCATGAATATTATATTATTATTTCAAAGTATTATCATTAAGTTTTATATTTTTTTCTTTGATCTCCACCCGAGAGTTCTTGATATTTATAATTACTTCCAATTCAAGAAATATTTCCTTGAAAATTTTCTTTATAAAAACATTCACACAAAAAATTATTTTCAATTATTATTCAACAAGGTTAAACTTTTCTTGATAATGTAATGACATTTCTTCCCTACCTTCAACAAGTTTAAAAAGATCTTTACCTTCTTTGAACTTTTTCCTAATGCATTATCTATCTCATCATTTTCTGATTCCAGTTGTGATTTTTCCTCCTGTAATCCCATGATATATGAACGTATATATATAAAAAAATAAAAAGGAACTTTTTTTAATGTAATATGTTATTTCCATGTAAATATATTCAATATAATAATACTAATAACAACTAAAAAACTTTATTTCATAGGATTACCTCTATTAGATTTTTCAATATAACTTCCACACACTTTAACATATAATGGTAGTGGATCCTCCTTTCACTGATCTCATGATTATAACTTTCTTAACCTCCGAGACTCCTTATTATTTTTGTTTTTCAGAGTCTTGTCTAATTCTTCAATGTTTTCACAAACCAGAGTATCTTCTTTTAACATTACCTTGGGCATAACATCTTTATCATCAGGGGAAATGTTTTCTTCAACTTCCAAAAATATGAACTTCCTATAAACCAATGAAAAAATACATTGGAAAAAAATTTATATATAAATAGAGGTAACCTATGCTTTGATAAAAATTTAAAGTCCCAAGGGATTGTGTATTCACCTTGAGAGGGTGTGGGGGATCATAAGTAACTAATTTTTACCGATCAAGTCCAACTAAAATTCTTACATCCTTTATGTTGATAAAACATTTTTAATCAGGTAGGATGTACAAATATCGATAATTTTCCAACACTATTTTCCCCTAATGTTATGTATATAATGTAAAGTAAATAACATAGAGTAATTTTTACATGTTTCAACCTCAATGTGAGAACCTACTCCTTGCCATGTTGATTCATGCAAATTCATGGATTCTTCAACTAATTATCAATTTCAATAGTTACAAACTGATGTGGTAAGTTACTATAAAAACCCATAGTGTTTTTCCCATGCATTAAGTCTCCTAGCATTAAAAATTATCCAAACCTAAGATTACACCACCTCCCGACAATCTTTAATATTGTCCAAACTTGAACCGGTATTTGAATGCAGCTTCTTGTTGCACTTGAGAATTTTCACATTGGCCTTGTTATGATTTCAGAAAAAGTAATTCTGAAGATGTCACTTTCTTCCTTAAAATAATATGTTCAATTATTCTCATATTACATTAGAAAATTATATTTTAGTCTTCTCAAATTTCCAGAAATTATGATGTTCTGGACTCTTTGTAACATTGGACAAACTAAATCTTCAATAAAAGCTCTGCTTGGAATCTTCCTATATTTTTCTCTCCCAAACACTACCCAACATCATCATCATTATCTAAATGATATAAATCTTTATTATAGAAAAAAATTCCTCAAAAAATTAAGGAATAAACATGTCCTCTAAACTTGAGTTTCCTGCCCATTTTTTCATTATTTGACCACCTTTAAGAATTCCTAAATAACCAGAGTCAACATTATTCATCAAATTTTCATCAAATTTCAATGTAAAAAAACTCTTCAAATATTCCTCAAATATTAGTAAGATCTATGAACATTACAATTGTAACTCAACATCATTATAATGTTTAACCTTATAATGTCATTTGTAATACTCCTCAAACTTTAGTCTCATGTACAAACTTTTTTATGACTTAATACCTCAAACTTTTCAAAACTCATATTTATAACTCAAACTTCTTATAGTTTAAATTTATAATTCAATATACATAAAAATAAAATTTATAACTCAAGATTTTTATAACTAATATTTATAATTCAAACTTCATACAACTAAACTATATAAATCATGATTTTAAAGATTCATCAACTCCATTTGGAAAACTTTGTAATGTTATGGTGGATATTATCCATCTGGTATGATCACATATCTCCATCTTGTAAACTTATTAATCTTATTAAATTTCTACATTTGTTAATATTTTATCCTTTATTAAATTTTTCCATCTAGAAAAAATTTAAATATTTTTATCTCAGTGTGCTTGTAACTTTTAAAAACTTTCCTCTATATGAAACTTTTAAAAAAATTCTCCATCTAGAAATTTTATAAGTTTTTATCCATCTATAAATTTTACAAAAATTATCTATATGTAACCTTTAAAAACATTTTACACATAGAACATGTTGAATCAAATCATCTTGAACCATTAAAAATCATAATGACGATGATGTTACAAACTTTAAGGATCAACAAATAATTGTCTGAATTCCATATAAAATTTCATAAGAAACTCAATAGGAAACACCTATAAAACTCCATAGGAAACCCCATAGTAAATTCATTCAACTTAATCATTTTAGTTTCCATAATCTATTCAATAAAATACTTTCGTTTTCACTGTCTAATATATATTCAAACTAGATAACCTTTAATGAAAATTATAGAATAAGATCATTGGGACCAACAACTTCATCCTCACTTGAAATATAAAAACATTTAGAGTCAAAATGTTAAAAAAAATACAATAATTTAAAAAATTCCAAACTAAGGTTTCTTTTATTCATTATATCAATGTTAATAATTATACCACAATATGTGCATGGATTTCATGTTGTCCCTCAGATAACTTAAGAAAAGGGTAAATCAATAAATTTTGAAAGCCATTTAAATAATTAATATTTTAATAAATATTTAATTATTTTATAAGTTTTTATATAATATATAGATCAATCTATGCATGAAAAAATGTAATGAAAATAAAATAAATTAAATTTTTACAAAGATTCATAGAATCAATGTTATCTATTCCTTTACACCAACAATTTTTCATATTTTCAATATCAATGTTCTTTCAACTAAAGTATTTTATAATTGAGATAAAGTATGTGAAACATAGAGTTAAAAAATCAAATTGAAATATCCATACCTTTAAAAATTAATACTTTTACCTTGGGTTTTAATTTTTGAATAAGTAAAATGAGTGTGTATTCAATTATAATTTTTTTTAAAAAAAATCTAGCATATAATTACATAGTAAGACAAATAAAAGAATTATCAATGAAAAGATCATATAATATATGAATATTTGGTTATTTTGATGAAGTTTAGATCTAAATTCTAAGTAGAAAACCAACAATCAAGTATATTCTCCAAAAAATAGTTGATTATAAAAACCTTTATTAAAATTTCTATGATTAAAATATAGTTTGAAATAAAAAAATTCCATAATGAGATCTTAATGATCATGTATTCTATTCTTAATACTCTAAATATCAACCAGTGTACCATTTTTAATTTTAATAATATATTCCTTTTTTAATTAGTTCAAGATACTTCCAATCATAAATTAATGAAATTAAACATTCCATTTAAGTAAATTAATAAATATGTATTAGGTTATAAATTTTTTGTTTCAAAATCATCCAATACCTATGGTTTATGAATTAGACCATTCCCTTAAGTATTAAATGAAAATGGAGATTTGAAATGATTTGGAATAACATGAAAATGTGTTTATATGTGAAATAATTAATTATTTTTGTTGAAATAATTTTTGTATGATAAAAAACTCTATTCTAGTTTATATATAATTGAATCCCATTATATTCAGTACCTTAATCTATTTATGGTAGAACTTGTTTCATATTTTGGTAAAGTTCTAATCTTCTTACCTAGTAAATTACATGTATTAACTTGAATTTTATAGATCATGTTAAATATCCCACATGTATTGAACTTTAATATGTTAAATTATATTAGGTAAAATTTTCTCAATATTCTAAAAGCATTACATGGAGTAGTGTTTTGTAGGTTGTGTGTATTAGCATGAATATGATAAATCAACATGGGATAGTGTGTGTTGAGTGACCCATGTATATCAAACTCGTGTTTAGTGACTCTATCAATATATATGTCAATTATATATGTGTATGGTAATTTATATTAATTATCTTTAATCTAATAAAATATTGTAAAAAACACTCATATTTATTAACTCTATATCTTGTAAATTTTCCATTAAATTGATTTCTGTCGAATATAATTCATCTTGCAGAGTTATATTTAATAAAATTTCATGTGATAAAAAAACATAACTAAAACACAATGATCAATAGATATAAAAAATGTTGTCAAATAATTAAAATAATTTTAATATCTCTGGATTGATCAACTAGAATAGTGTATGAGTTAGATCCCTATTTGACCTTAGGCATGAATCCCTGTGCATTAGAGGCTAAAAAATTGTGTAAAGGGTTTATAAATAACATGAGAAGTAAATAAACTATATAAAATAACCATAAATAATGGTAAAATAATAATAAACCATAATTCACAGCATAACATCAAAATTTGGAAATTACATCAATAGACCAACCATGAAAAACATAACACATTATATAACAAAATATAAACCCATGTAAATCTCATAAAAATCATGAAAAGGGTGTTGGATCACCCAATAGATCAATAATATACGAAACATAATCCTAAATATATAAAATAATGTAGTTATAATCAAAAAAACTAGGTCTAAGGCCTCGCTCGGTTCCACCTCTAATTCCCAGATTACCATCCCCGACTCATCCCTCGGACATTGGGGCCTTTATAATACTTATATTGTGAGACATAAAGTGTACACACCCACTAAAATATATGTGGAATTATTAAAAATAAATCACATTTTTTTACATTGGTATATGAAAGTAACTACAAAATTCGCACCATATAGCTTCTCATTCACAAGATGTTCCACATAGCCTCATTAGATAAAATTTTCAACCATTGAGCTCTCATATTCTCATAATGGTTCCAAGTATCCTCTTGGATGCATTTTTTTCCCCACTACACATACACCATTTTCCCATGTAGGATATTATTTATCTAGTATAATTTTTATATGGGTTTCCCCTTGAACCACACATTGACCTACAAATTGACATCATCGATATAAATCATTTGAAAGGGTTATGGTCGATAACTCCAAATTTATGATACATAGAATACAATAAGAATAGAACCGTATCTATGAGTAATCTAAAGTAAATAGTTTTTTATCAATACTCTTGAAAATATCAAATAGACCCAAAAAGGGGGTTGTTCGCTTCCCATGTATTCACAACCCTCGGTTCCCCAACCATAGAAACCCATTAAAAAAGACATGATTGCCACCCCAAACTCAATCCCTATGTATATGAACACCTTTTAATTTTAATGGTTACCAACTATAGTTTAATCATTTGAATACACTTTGATGTATCTTGTAAAATACTTTACCAAATTACAAATGAATCTTCCACCTCCAACTAGTATAAGGAAGATCAATATAATCTTCCATAAAATGACTGAATGGTTCCATTTAAATCAATATACGATAAATGTTGTTATAAATGAAATTTTTTAATGCAAGATAAATCTTCCAGGATCTACCAAAATACAATACATTCACATGATGCATATCCTATAAAACCAAAAATTATACCCTTAGTCTACCTATCAGTTTAAGGATGGTATATTGTTCTCAAATTCACCTGAGCACCCAATGTCCACTATTATAACTTCTACAAATGGGAAGTGAACAAATCATCAAAATATGAAATGATAATAACTAGAATTCCATGTAGTCATACAAAATACTAGATATATAACATGCCCAAATCATCAATAAACTTGTCTCCTTGATCAGTAGGAAATGTATTTCCGTGGTTAACCAATTGAAAATAACCTACACTATGTCACCACCTCATGTAAACCTTGGTATCCCCATAAAAATGTCCATAGAATCTTCATCCCATTTCTATAAAAGAATGGGAAGTGTCTAAATATGAAAAGTAGGCCTCAAATTCTTGTTCATCACCTATTCATAGTTGAGGTATCAATATATAAATACCACTATGCACTTATTTATCCCATTTCATTAAAACATTTAGTGGATATTGTGAGACATATTAGTCACCCAATTTGAGGTGTGTGAATCCTACATCATCTCTTCCCACATGATTATTATTTCCACTACTGTACCTCACACATATAATACCCCATTATCATATCTATTCTATTTTTAGGACATCTCCCCAACATATATATTATCCCTTATCACCTAACAATCCATGTTTCATGTTTAAATCCCATTTACTAAATTCAAATGTGATGAGTTGATACCAAGTTATCTTCGTGTATCCCTTCCTTAATACCCCTAGACATCAAGACGTAGCATAAAAAACAGGATCATGAAATTCTAAAAATCATTGGCCTCATGAACAAAATTCACCCATGAATTACCATTGAGTATATATTCCACAACATTTCCCTTACCAGTGGTGTACACTGTTTTGAAATTAATAGACTGAAAATACTTGAGCCACATTCTCTTCTAAAGTTCCTCTTAAAACTAAGAGAACACACACACACACACAAATATATTTATATATATATTTATATGAGTCTATTATGATTAGTTTACATGATAATCCTATTACATTAGAGATAATTATGCAAACACTTTAGTGAATGAACAACCATAAAAATGTCTAGATTTTGATTTGGGTAATTTGACTCATATGACATCAACTACTTATTCCCATAAGTAACTACCCACAAATCCTACATAAATACTACCCTAAGAACAAATTATGATGAATCATTATGTACTGCATACTCCTTACCTATATCAAGTAAGGTTAATAATAGAGCGATATTTAATTTTAAATTTAGTTTTTATATGGTTATCCTTCTCTAATTAGACCTCTCAAACCACACCCCCTTCTTGATCAGGGCTATAATAGGTGATTAAAATTAGGATAATCATCAAGTTAATATCATATAATATCTTTCCAATCCCATTAATCTCTAAAACTCATACACTTTCTTAGGAAAATCCTAGGAAACCAAAGCATTGAACTCCTTAGGGTCTACTTGAAGTATTTTGGATGGGACAACCCTTATCCCAACATAGTGTAAATAAATGAACAAAACCCAATTTTTCAAATTTTATTTCCATTAATTTTTATTGAATAAAATAAATAAGTAATATATACCTTTTTTCTATTGATTTGGTTTATACATGCTCCACCACATGAGTTTGATAGGGATCATTGAGAAGAAAGAAATGGAATCCTTCATTCTAGGGTATCCAAAGGCTTTGTGAATTTCTCAATGAATGAGAATGATCCCATTCTTTCAAAAATTTGTTAAAAAATTCTGATTAATAGATGAATAGAAATGATATCTAAAGGTAGATTAGGTTTGAGGAGTTTTCACAATGGTCAAATCATAATCTCTCATGTATCTAAACCAAAAATCATGAGCCTATTTATATATCCATCCCATGAATCTTCTTGTATTATAAAAATTTCTAAAATGGATGGATATTATTGAAAAAACATTTCAAAAACATTTAAAATGTTATATCTCATGGTTTAATACTCATAATTACTTATTAACATTCAAATAATAAATATAAATTTTCATACTCCTCAAATTATTATCACATGAAAAAAATTGAATATGATGACCTAATTGGAAGAAGACAAAAATATTGAGCATTATTTCATAACACATCCATTTCCATGTATTAAACCAAAACATAGTAACCCTCACTATGTTATGGTTTATACTATATAAATACGTAACATTGTTTATACCACAACATCATGGTTTAGTATTTATTACCTTTTTTGAAGAATCTCCCACTTGAAATAAAGCCTCATAAAATAACACACTTTCACATTATGTTAAATCATTTGTAACAACTTATGAAACCATTTACAAAACTCATTTTCCATATATTCCAAAACTAATTTTATAAAATAAATCATTTATTTTAACTATATATTACATCATATGTAACAACATCTAAAAATTCCTTCCAAAACTTCTTTTTGATGTCATCTAAATCACATTTAACATATGTCATTATGTTTTTTTCTAAATACTTGTTAAAAACGTAATACAATTTCACATAGAAAAAAAGTGTGCCCCCATGGGACTTTGTACAATTAGTAATAATTATGAATTCCCTAATCCATAATTATAAGTAAAGAGGTACCTTTTAAAAATAGTCAATGTTACTCAGGATACAAAGGGATCTGATGTGTTCTTTATCAAACACATGAATCTCTATATTTGTGTCCACCATTTTTATCATATACCAGTGTTAATGATCATATAATCCCCATGAGATATGGAGTACATAAATCTTGTACATCCTACTCATACATTAATAATTCTTCGAGTATATATGATCACATCACATATCCCTATCCCATATAAATAAGTATATCACATGTAACTTATCAAATTATGGATATACCCTTTTTATTTTATCTCAAAAAAGAGACAATATTTAATATTAATCCTATGAGGGAACAAATCTTGTCTTTGTTAAACCTCAAACGATTACATGATCAACAACATACCCAACTACCTCTAAATTAGCTTATCCTTAAGGCGAATATACAAATGGTATCAAAGTATGATGTTTCTCATTCCAAGTATCTCATTAACCTCTAGTTTGGGGATTCATTATGAAACATAAACCCCATTTTATATGAAATATATAACATATGACACTCAATGTGGTATACATAGTGGGTTATCTATCATAAAAAACTACTTTTATTCCATGTGAGTAAATCTTGTATCTCCATAAAAAACCAAAACAATAATAATATTCACATACAATTACAACATACAATAATCCATGATGAACATCAACTCAGAATAACTCAAAGTTACACTTTTAGAGAAAAATTTTCATTTTAATTCATAAATATATGTAGTCAACATGAGTAGACCCGACCTTTTGTAAAACATTATACTTTTTTGTATTATCAAATTCATTTAAGGATAATCCCAAAAATTGTACATAAGTTTCCATATAATCATATCCCATATGATATAACACATCATAAAATCCATATGTTTATTTTACTTTTAGGGTTTTATTAAACCCATTACATACCCATCAATTATTTGATATATTATATATGTGTCCATTTGATAAATTCTTCTAGTAAACACTTTTAATGGGAAACATGTATGAACATATTTTATTTGAATAATATTGATATTAGATTCATAATTCTCATATTAAACTATTTAAACACAGTATCCAAATATATTTACATAAAAACGTCCAATTACATGATGTTAACACCTTCCATTTACTACTTAGAACCCTTTATAATATCATTTTCATCATTATGGAACATTTCCACTCAACATTTTTTTAGTTCATTTTTTACTATTTTAATTGTAACAATTTACATGAATATCATTATTTACCAACATTACCTAAAATATTTTATATATTAAGTGACTTTAATTTTGAATTAGACCAGTATAATCATTTATTTGTTATGCTTTGAACATTTCTAGCATAGAACAATCTTCCATTAACAACATAGAAACTATATTTTCTCTAAAATATATATGTCTAAGACACAAAATCATTTTTGTTAGGATATAAAACTAATTTTTATTATGGTTATATTTAATAAATAAACTTTTAATAACCATATATTATATGGTATTCATTACGTTTAAATCAATATTCTAAAAATAAGATGCAATTTTTCAAACTATGTTACTCATAGGTGGTGAGAACTTTTTCCCTCATATTTCAACAACTAACTTAGATAAAACATCTCTTATTATTTCATTATTTCCAAAAAAAATATGGAATGTGATCCAACCATAAAATATGCCTAAAAATAATCATATCATAGATTGATAAAAATATTTTTTTACAATATCAACTCTTTTATCTAATAATAGAAAACAAGATAAAAAATACAGACTTTAATAATTACTAAATCTGGTAAATCTTTTAATTAGTCTAAATCATCCACCTAATCAATTTATAAACCCTTTTCTTCATCATTTGAATTCATAATTCTAGGTATATCTATAAATTATCCATTAATTTTGAACTTTTATACATATATAAAACAATTTTTTAACATATAGTTGGTATCATATACCATTCAAAATAGAACAATTGAATTTTATAACACTGATACATGATATGTAAACTCCATGATGAATCTTGAAACCCTTTAGATATTCTAGGAAATTCTTCTTCTTATGACTAGGTTTTCAATAATAGAATCATTTACTATCTTTACTGATAACTCCATTAGGATTAAATGACCCTAGATGAATATTAAACCTATAAATATTATTCTTTTACTGTAAAACATTACTCTTTTATATCCTCAACACAACACTATAGCCTAGAATTTTTTTTCTATATATAAATACTCAACATATTAAAGATATTGGGTGATATTTTATTGAACTCATTCCCATTATAGTTTAAAATAAACTATTATAATCTTTCCAATAATGATTATGGAATGAATTTCACATCTAGATCTAGCATTAAAGGAGACACGAACTCCTCCAACCGATTTAAATACCCAATAACATTGACTACATGAGTAAAAATGATATTCCTCGATCATATTATATCTAAAACATTCCACTTAAACCACTAACCTATCATGCCTCACTTTTTTTTTTCTGATAGATCATTTTTAGGTAATCTATCATCTTAAACCTGTCCACATTCTCATATTGTTCAGTAAAATTAAAATCTATGTATAAAATAATTAGAGTTAATACATAAATAAAATACTTAAAATACATATTGTAAGTATCCATATTATTTTGTTTAATAGATTCACCTATCTACTTCTTAGTAAGGGGTTTCTCTAACACAAAAATGTTATTGATTACTTAATAACTAATGTAGCTAGATTTTTTATATTATTTTAGTGTGAATTAACGAGTAAAGAGTCATATTATATCATATAAATTCATTGATGTTGTGTAAATAATATATTTAAGAATTTTTGGCTAATTTACCTATTTTATGGTAGAATTATTCGATCATAGAAGTTTTGAAGCATAAATTAAAACCACATGAAATGTAGTTTATTACATTTATAGAAGCAGTTTTTAGATTAAATTCAGTTAAATTCTATGTGTGATGGAATTAATGTTGTGTAACCCCACCAACTGAAACATGGAACATAATATTCAATGGTAGAAATAAGTTGATCGACTATCGATGAAGAATTACAAAAGAAATCATAGTTTATCATAGTACATGGAATTTACTATAATGACCCACAAATTTCTGGGTCCTTGTTTTTTTAATAAATTAGATTTTTTTTCCTTGGAGCAGGGTGGGGGTGGCCTTGTTGTGAATTTTTTCTATAGGTTGATTTTCACTCCATGAAATATAAGGGTCATTCCATGATAAGGGGATAATAATGGATCATGTTGTATCCAAGGGATGAACCACAATGTGACTGTGGATAGTGTAACATCACATTACCACTTTTTGGTATTACTTTTTTCCCTTGTCATTAATTACCAGTTGTTGGGTGTAGTTTTGAATCTTTTTAGAGTTTTTGAGAAACATCATATTTCTTATAGGGGGAAGCACTGTGAAGGTTAGGGGATTCACCATGGATATTTTATGGATGTATTATGGGGATTATAATATAGTTAAGGGACATGGGGAGGATTTTTTTGACACCACTACCTTTTTGGGAACTACTATGGTGTGGATGGATGGTTGTGGAATTGTGGGGTTTTGATCTTATTCTATTTTAAGGGGGGATATGGCATGGTGTATGGGTTATGTCATGAATTAACCCATGTTAATAAGATCTAGGTGAGGTATTCAATGTGTATTTAAGAGTTCGGTTGACCAGGATGGGATTCATCATGGTCTAGGGTGGTTGCGCCGTGGTTTGGGGTGTTTTCACGCTTTAACATTGTGGAAATTTGTGGCTACAACATGGTTTGTGTTTTATATACATTAAAATCATCAAACCCATTTTTAACTCCAAAATACCTCCTATTTTACCCCCACTCTAACCTTATTTGAATTTTCAACTTTTAGAGCCACCTAATAGGTGTTCTGGCTCCTCCAACCTCTCCTCTTCTCAAATCAAAGTATAGATGGATGTGATCGATCCCTGTATATCATGTGATTCTTCTCTCATATGGAATCTTCTATTTTACCTTCTATTATTATTTGAGTTTGAAAAATCCTCATGATGTTGATGGATTTGACCTTGATCTAATATGATTTATTTCTAGGGATTCTTTCTTGATCCTCTGCATCTCAGACTCTCTATTATCATTCCCAGTTTAGGTGTTTAATAAATAAATCATGTGATTAAAGGTAGGTGGTTTTATAAGGCTTTATCCTTCAATTGAAACCTAATATTTATTTATTGAATTAAAATGAGTTTTCAATTGATTTATAAACAAATCCATTGAGATGATTTGATCATTGATTTAGAAAGGGCATGTAAATTGTGAAAAACTCTAATTTCAATGGCATTGAAATTATTGGGTAGAATATGAGAAAAATGATTGCTTGAAATGGGATTTTTTATGAAATGATTTGAAGTTGATTCATGAGAATGTTAAATTAAAAAAATATTATTTTAATGGAATGATTTTGATAAAAACACATGATTTGGTTTTGATATTTAAAAGGAATATTGAGATTGAATTTAGGAATTTAAACTATGAATGATGAATTTATTTGAAATCATTTATTTGTAAATGATTGATTGATAAATTTATTAAATAAAATATGAGCTTGAGTAGTCAGTGGGTGATTATGAAAATAATTCTTGGACTCTAAATCCCTAGAAATGGATTGATGATGAAAACTCTATCTAAACCTAGTTCAATATGATTTTCCCTGAAGGGATTTTGATTGATTAGTCATACTGTCATGATCTTAGGGATGTGTTCACACATAATTGAGTTGTGATTGGAGATTGAGTTTTATTAGGATCTGATATCCTAGAAATAATGCGTCTTAGGTTATATGACAATTGTGTTTTGTTTTGACTTGATTATACATTCCATTTTTTAGAGAACAATTTATTAATGTCATTTTTTACATAAATTTTTTATATATAATTTCATTTAAATGTGTTTTGATATATTTCTCATATCTTGATTTGAAATAATTTTTTATTTAAAATATTTAAATGTTATTCCATGCCATGTTTTATTTAAATTGAAATAATAAATGGTTTTATTATTATGAAATTAGTTATGGAACACTTGATGAGACCCTACATGTTTTTTATCTCACACACTAAATTTTCTTTTGGGTGTCCATAGATTTTTTATGCTAGATTTAGGTAAAGGGAAAGCACCACTTGAAGGTTGTAGGTGTGCATGACTCATGGGATCTAGAGTTATAGAGGTGATAAGTGGGGATATTATCCCCATGTTACCTATGTTTTCTGAGACTTGACCTTGATATATTTTTTCCTTTGTTTTATGATTACATTTGTATGTTAATCTATATGATTTTGGTACTTTTCTACTTATATAGAGTTGTCATAATAAATGGTTTTTGTTTTTATTATTTTACTATTATGTATCAATAGTTTTTTTTGTGAAAAATTGTTCCCTTAAATGTCTGTTATGATTCAAGGTGCTGCTTTCCAACCCTTGGGGATCAAGAACACCCATCAGGATATGTCAAAACTGGATCAGGTATCATTGTTCCAAGGTAATCAAGACGGTTCATTTCAAAGTGGTATCAATGGTGTTTGATCTTCTTTTCTTAATATTGGTATGCTGTTTGGGATTTTCTATTAGACAATAGGTAGTATTTTTAGGACATAAGAGGAAGTTGTGAATAAGTAACTAGACATCTCTCATTGTAGAGAGCCTTATGTCACCATTGGTGTTTGAGAAAATTTTCCATGATTAATAAATTGATATGATTCTAGTATTTTCCCAGTTTATTTGAGTGTTTTGAAATCCATTAAGTTTAATATTCTATTGTCACTTGATTAAGTTGCTGATATTCATACCCTGGATGATGTTTTTAGTGTTTTCTATTTATTTTGGGTAGAATCATGACTCTGAGGAGACATTTGAACAGTCCATGGGAGGAAGATTCTGGTGAACCAAATTAAGACAATTCTCTAGTTGACCAAAATATTTTTATGATAGAGGTATGAGTTTTCCAATCTATGGGATATGCTTCCACACCCATTATCATTCAAGCTCATATAGAAGAATAATGAAGGCATGAAGTGAGATATCATGGTCAATATTTTATTCTATAGAACACACCAAATTTCCATGGCTCTAATGATCCTTCAGAGGTTGAGAATTGGTTAAACATTATTGAGATACATTTTGAGTATTTAGAAATTCCTGAATCAATAAAGGTGAATCATTCTATCTTCAAGTTATAAGGACCCAACATGAGATGGTTGGATTTAATGCTTAAAATTATGAAACATGAGGTCTTGGAGTGGAATGAAAATATAGTTCTTTTCAATAAGTAGTTTCATCTAGAATCAATGTTCCTAATGAATCTTTGGAGATTCTCAATCTTCAGTAGGGTGACATGAAAATGAATCAATATTCGAACCACTTTACTGAACTTGTTCATTTTTATCATAAGGTAGTAAATAATTAGAAACTAATGGGTCAAATATTTTAGATGGGACTTTTATCCAATATTTGATTTAGGTTTTCATACTAAATCTCATGAATTATGAAAATTTGATAGATAGAGCGTTGATGGATGATTGTGACTTGGGATGTAAGTCAGGGTTTCTAGGAGTACCTATCACTCCAAGTGGAAGTTATGTTAGTTATTTTAAAGGAATGAGGAATCGTGATAAGTCTTATAATTATTTTTGATAGCTGAATTCATGAATACCTCCAACTATGTTAGGAAAAGGCCCTCTGACTTGCTTCTAGTGTGGAAAGGTTGGGCATTCAAAATGAGTTTATACTATAGAACCAATGATATGCAGTTCTTCTGGTCATTTAGGAGACTTGTAAAAGTTCTATCAAATCATCTATTCCCCATAAAATGGAATAAGCTCATCAGATCCTAAAATTAATTCAATGTAATCAGATTCTTGAAGAACTATGGTGTTTTATCCTTAGGCATCTAGAATGAAACATCTTCATTCCATGTAAGAGTCTCCAAAGAAGGATAATATGAGCCTAGTGATAGTGAGGGGTAAAATCACTATAAATTAATCTTTATAAACTTCTTTATTTGATACCATTGTATCTCATTCATTTTTATTGACTTTTTTTGTTAATTTTATAAGCTTTCTTATAGAGGTTATGTCGTACGTGATGGATATTATTATGTCCCTCAGAACGAAGAGGGAGCAAGGTTTCCAATGTCCCATTTTTTTCTCTCTCTATCATAGATTGATATTATATGGAATTTTATGATTATTGAAATGAAAAATCTTGAATCCATTCTCCCTATGTATTGGATATATTCCCATAAGGCTCAGATTTATAGTTACCTTCGACATGCCTCTTTTACTCCACCCAATGGGGTCTGCGGCATTATTTTAGGGAGAATGGGACCATAAATCGAGTAGAGATGAGAATTAATGTCCAGTGTTTATTAGGGTATTATTGTTGTTTCCCTTTTACTTGGAGTAGGTATATTTTAGGGGTGAAGTACCTCTAGTTTTCATTGATATTCCTGATGTTCTTCCATCTGATTTTTCAAAATTTTCACTAGTAGAGGAGGTGGATTATTCTATTAATTGGGTACTTAATACTAAACTAGTGTCCATTACTTCTTACCATATGGAACCAACTAAAATAAAATAGTAAAAAAAAAAATATTCATTACACATGTATAAAATAAATTCATTAGTTATCAATTGATAATAAATGAAAATAAAAAAGATTCATTTTGAAGATAGAGATGTTTTTATGGAAAAATGTTTTTTATGAGAGGAATATTTTTTTATCCTAATAAATTAAATTTATTACTTTGGTTGAATTATTTTAATGATATTTATATATTATTTATTTAAAAAATGTTTTAGCATTCATCTAATATTTTTTATAGGTATTAGAAAAGAATATAAATCAAGTCTTTGGATAAAAACTATAATTTTACAAAAAATGTTTTTCATCGCATTTTTTAACTTATAATAAAATAAATTTCTTCCTCCTATAGGTATTGAATTTGAAAAAATTAATTCCATATTTTTAATATAGATGCCCATGTTTGGTAAATAGTATCTTTTTATTTTTAGGCATTATGAATAGTAACCGTTTTAAAATTTATCACCTCAGTAAAGGGTAAATCATGTTAAACTAGGTAAAAAATATGTTATAAGGTTATAAATTTTCATAATAATTTTTATTTGATAAATTTAATTCAAACATTATCACCATAGGTACTAAATTTATATGCTTAAAGGACATTTTTCTCTAAAAATGATGAATTTAATAAGAAAATCAAAGAACTTATAAAAATTTCACTCTTTTAGTTTTAAATATCTATTATGTGTCTACACAGGGAATATAGTAATTTATGGAAAAATATAAATGTCAATTTTATTCATAATAAAATTATCTTCATGTGGATAATTTATTTCTAATTTTTATTGATTATATAATTACCTTAAATTCTTGGGCAATGCTAATATAGTATTTATTATATTAATTGAAGAATAAAATAAATGATATTTAAAATATTAAAAGTGGTATAATTTGAGTTATTTATAGTGTTAGATGATTTTTTAGATTCATATCACATATTATTTTGGTTTAAATAAATTATTTTTAAAATAAAACTTTTTCTTTGTGTATTTGAAGTCATATTAAATAAATAATGTAAAAATCTACATTAATGCTTATTTATCAAAATAACATTTTATTAAATTATTTAAAAATTATTAAAATCATGAAAAGGATAAAGTATGTAATATGTGGTTTAAAATTTCATCCCTTATCAATTTATTAGTCAATATTTACCTTTTATGTAAAATTATAACCCTTTAATAGTGAAAAATATGTTACCATAGTTAATGTTAAAATTGGTTAACCAAGGGGTTAAACAAAATGATAAGGTTTAAAATAGAAAATAAAAACCAATATGTTTTTTTCTTATATAATTATATTTCAACCATATCCAAACCTAGGTTAGAATACCTATCTATTTGGTTGCATTTTTATTGAGAATTACTTTATTATAATTTAAGCTTTTAATAAATTCTAAAAGTTACCCTCACCTAAATTCTAAAAGGGAATCTCCTCCTTCACTTATTTAATCCATGTTGATCCATATAGATGCATAAAACCAAAAAAATTACTATTATAAACATCCTTATCAACATTCTATATGCTATTTTTATTCGAAAATTCATACTCTAAGTCCCTTTAGAAGAGAACTAATAGACGACTGCTGAGGAAGAGGTAATCATATTTACAAGGTACTTTAAGTTTATTTCTTCTTATAATTACTCTTATAGTGTTGTAACCATAATAATATAATATATAAAATATCATAAATATATTTATATTTTATTTTTATTATGGTACAACCATATTCCAACTCTCTTCCACCTTATGAAAAGAGAAAACATCACTCAAGCGTATATAAAACTTACCATGTCCATATGGTGCTGTAATTATTTTTTCATCACCATTTCACTTGGATGGTTATAAATCAAAAAATAATTAATATATATGATATTTAGGAAATAAATATTCTTATTTAATTTAAATACCATATATACCTTCTTACATTCCAATCTGTTGGGAAACGATAACGTCGCTAATTTGTACGTGCGGACTACCTCCACTATGAGGTGATGTGACCCATTTTTCATTTAAGAATTACATTTATGATAATAAGGATTGATGTAATGAATATATATGATGTATATTACATAATAATTATTCTATAAATGTTAATTACTGTTATAATTTCATTCATTCAATCTGTCAAAAAATAAAAACAACGTAATGCATACATACGACCTACTATATCCATGATTGGTGTAATTAATTTTTCAATATATAAATTTTATGGATGATCCAGAATATGTATTTAATTAATATAATTATATTTATATCATGATTAAAATTATTTATATTATATAACAATTATTAAATCCTAAGTACCAAAACTATCAAACCAACACATACATGAAAAATAAAGCTGTTCTCAACTAGAACAGTATTTTAATAAAGAATTATTAATCAATTAGAGATAAAAGGATATAAGTAAATCATATCTGGTATTATATATATTATTATGGTTATAGAATATATTTATAATAAATATATACTTATTAAAATGGAGGTTCATACATATATGAAAGAAATTGGGTCTGAGATTAGGGTTTCTCGTCTAACTTTTACTTCTATTAGACATATGCCATATTCACAAATTATTTCATTTGTGTGGTGTATGATATGACCCTTTGATATATTATATCATGAATATAGTTTTCTTAATTTTATTTAAAGTTTCATTTGAACATATTTATTTCATGTTTCTTAAAATTCAAAAGATACCCAAGCGGTAAGTGTTTATTTCACAATATCAACATTATTCAATACTGTTTATGTTTAAGTCACTGATGGGGGAATATTTTTCTTCCATATACATTTTTTTCTAAAAATATTCTAATTTTTTTAGACATTCTAAAAATTATGAAATTTTTATCGATGTTTTACTTTTTACAAAATAGTTTGAAGGGAATATTCTTCTTGTTTTCTGACCAATGAACTTTTTAATACTTTTACAAAAGTGTGAAAGGAATGTTTTTCTGACTTATATATAATAAATATATTTTCCCACCATCATGACTAATATTTTATTTTATGATTAAATTACAATTCAGGAGGTTCATTTCAAATAAAATGTTTCCCTTTTATGATTTCTTTAAATAAGTTTTCTGAAAGTAAAAATGGCATTTTACGAAATAATTTTCTAATGATATTTATAAAATATTTTCAACTATGTCAACATACTTTTTTAATATTATTATGAGGATATAATCTATTTATAACTTCTATATTATCTCTCTATATGTTTTATGATCATTTTTAATGGTGATGTACTATTTTGATACCATTCTCTATATTTCTCTAGATGGTTTATGATTGTGTCTATTTATTAGGGATGTTATTAAAATTTCAATCATTGATTTGTCAATGTGAATGTTCATGTTGATTATGTTTCACCTATTTTATATAAGGAATTAATTAGACTTATTATGCGATGGGTGGGACCTGAAATTACATATCCCCTCAATGAATTGGTAGATTTCATGAAACAATGTAGTTTGGGTTTTTAGCTAAGGCCTTACCCATTTTATATAATATTTCTTATCTTGAGGCCATGAAATAATGTTTAATATTTATTTGAATGAGGCCTTGATGTTATGTTGAAGATGTATGGAATTATGCATTCTATCACTATGAACTCACTTATTGATGTCCATGTGAATATTTGAGTAGTTTTTATATCCACGGATAATTTTTATCACATGTGATTATTTATGTGTAATTATTTAATTATATTTTCTTTCCTACCATATTATTCAATACTTATTTAGTTTTTTTGTATGCATACCCTTACTGATCTTTTTAGATCAACTCTTTATTATGATTATTTTTTCTAGGATACCAGGAATTGTATTATGATTAATATACAAGGATATTCTAAAGGATAAATTATGTTCTCAAAGAAAATACTATGTTGTATTTTTTTCAAATGTAAATGTAAAATTCATGTATGTATCTAGTTCACCAAGATGATTAAAATATTTAGTCCTTTTGGATGGGATTAATTGTATTTAGTTCCAATATAATAAAGTAACCACTGTCTATGGCCTACTATAGTTACTATTTTTACATTTTAATGGTAGAACTTATTTTGGGGATTATTTTCAATGGAAACCTTAGTGAAAAATATACTCTTGGTTATTAAAAGAAATTGGGTATCCAATTTCATGACCATACAATAATTGAAGGTTGTAAAGAAAATGATTTCCAAAGAACTTATTGAATCCCTAAGGACGTATGGAATCACAATGAAGAATTAATATTAAAATGAATCAAAAAAAGAAATGGATGGAAAAGAGGAAAAAAGAACAATTTCTTTCAATTCCATTAACAATTAAGATTAATCCAATAATGAATCATAAATTAAATATCTATCCAAGAGATGGAAAAAATGGAAAAAAAGAATAAAAAACACAAATATCTAAAAATAAAGATCAAATTGTACAACTATAAATACTTTAGATGAATGAAAAAATAAGGGACATATTATACCAATATGTTAAATATATAAAAATAAGATTAAAAAGAATAAATATAAAAAAAATACTTTAATGTTTTGAAATGGAGAACTAGTGAAGAATCATTGGACTCGACCTCCTCAAGTGAATCAAGTCCTAAATTCCTCATGACACATCTTGATGAAGGATATGAGGTTAGTTATCCTATTTCTAACTCTCCATATCATTCAATGTGTTCATACTATTCATCCTCTTATTATTCATATTCTAATAAAAAAATTAACATGTGAATTTTTGTGATGAACTCATTTCAAAATAACATGTTGTAAACTCATAATATAAAAAATTTAATAATGAAAAAAATTCAAATTTATAATGAAAAAGGATATTATTTCCAAAGAAAAATATTATTTAATTTTGAAATTATAGTAATAACTAAAAATTAAGAATTTAGAATACAGAATCTAATATCTCAAAAATAATCTCACTCAATGCACCCAAGATTATCAATATCTTGATAAGATTTTGGGATATCAATATGGTAAAGAAAATCATCATGGTTTTTGTTTTTTATATTATAAGTTAGTATATATTTTTTAAATTATTCTATGAAAATAAGTTTTTTAATTAATGTTATTAAAATGGGAATTTAATTTAAGAATATGATTAAAAAAATACTAAATATTATAGACCTAAATATATTCATCTTTATTATAATATTCTCAACGGAAAATATAATTACAAAAAATATTGGGTCCCTAAATTCATATATTTCAATATTTATGGACCTATATTTATTTCAATACCCAAACTGTTTAGTACTAACATTCTCAGACTGAAAATCTAGGTACTAAAAGGAACAAATATTTGATATCTTATAGGGTTATTCTATCGAGATTCATTAGCATATCATATAGTGGCTATAAATTAAAGGAATAAAAATGAATGATACAAATATAAATTATTTTATTATCAAGAAGAAATTCCTTGTAGTTGTAATTTTATAAAATCCATGAAGTATCTTGTTTTTATATGCTCTATTTCTTTTATTTATGGGTAGTTATTTTAGTGATCTATTTTTCCTTACTCCCTTATCTAAAAGTTTTCTATCTTGAAAATATTTGGTTCATAAAATAATGTTTTAAATGTATATATCATGGAATAATATTCTTAAATATTTTAATTTTTTTTATAATTTTTTGATTACCATTATACATATTTCATGGATCCTTATCTTCAAAAGATTCTATTTTGAAGGAGTTTTTTCTGTTCATGTTTTTTGAGCATAATCCTAATTGTTAATATCTCTATATATTATAGAAATTAATTTTTTTATCAATTTATATATTGAATTTTGATAGTTTTAAAACCCCCTCACATTAATATGTCTTAATTTTCTTAAGGTGTGGGTGTGGGGGTAGATAATGTTATCCATGTTATATATAAAAGTTGTTTTGAAATCATGTTCAATATTATCTTTGAAAACATTTTCATAAAAGATTATCATATTTTTTATCTTATGACTATAATCCTCTTGATTTGTAAAATTCATTTTGGTAGTCATAAATGGGTAAAAATTTTTTAAATAGAGGAAAAAGATAAAGGAATGTACGAAGGTTAAAACCATGTTTCATCAAGAGGGAGAATTGATTTATAAAAAAGAATACATTGTTTCGTGAAAATTTGGTACCTCCTTCTCTTTTATCTTTTCACTCTTACAAGTGTTTTTGATCTTCAAAATGAGGGATGTTGTTAAATCACATAGTTGTTTTAATGATCACAAACACACTTATTTTTTTCTAACTTATTTCAAGCATGTTTCTAGTTATGTTTTTTAGTTATAGTGACATGAAGGAAACCAGATTAAAGAGGTGTTTAATGTGTACATGAATGACCATTTTCTAGTATAACACTATAGTGAAGCACCGAAAAGACACTAGGAGTGAACCGACCAGTCATTATAACAAATAAACCTACCTATAGCCTGCAACACTCCACTAACTACCTAGTGGAGGCTCATTGACAAGCCAATGGATATTCCTGAAAACCTATACACCTCTTTACACACTGGCTAGCCAATGTAATAGTGCATCTAGTTAAAGGAATCATTCCAGAACCTTTTGAGGAGCATTTATTAATTTTGAAAAAGTCTTCTCTTGGGCCATTAAGGATTATATTGAATGTGGACCACCCACAACACCCTATAAGGCTATAAATAGTGATCAAAGGAGGATTTTTATATTCATAAAAACATAGTATAATTTAAATGGAACAATTACTGAATGATCAAAGATGAAAAAGATCACACCAATTACAATGGATCTCAATTGAACAACTTTTATGAGAATTAATGTTAAATCAAGAACATAAATGAGCACCTTTTAGGGGTGTTAACATTATCAAAAAATATTTATGTAACTACAATATTCATCAATCTATCATTAACTATTATTTATTAATTCTTATTATCTTGGAATTTGATATTTATCATTGTAACCCCTTGTCTCTCACAATTGTATCCCCTCTTTATCACTTTCATTAATCTTATAATCATTTATTGAGAGTAGATATTGGATTATATTAAATTTCCCACAAAAACCAATCTCATATTTTACTCCACCTCATTTTTGGTTTCTTGATTTTTCCATTCAAAATCAAGGGTTCTTATCATTTCTTTATTTTCCATATAAAAATTAATAGACCCTTTGTTTCATTCTTAGTTTCCATTATAACCAATGGATAATTTTATTTTGATTCTTGGATCTATTTTAAAATAAAGGTTTAAATATAACCCTATCAAGTCTTATTGAGGATAGGATACATAGGGTAATATAGTGTGTCATTTCCTAACTCAATTTTCAATGTGTTCCTACCCATTTTAACTTTCTACATTAAAATTTCTATTAAAAATAAACATAATTTTTTTTATCTTTTTCTATGATTTTACATTTATAATATAGAATTCTTGTATGATTTATCGATAACTTATATGGAATAATTTAAATTTGTTATGTTAATTTTTAAAAGGAAATACATCCCCCTATTTTTATTTTTTTAGGAGTGCACTGGACAATCGGTAGAACATGCTGACCCACTTGTTTCCTAGATCAATCCACTAGCTAACTGATGGAGTCTCAAAAACTATTCTTTGGAGATTCGAGAACACCTGTACACTTCTTTTCATAATAGATTTCTCGTGGAATCAAGTGGTTAGTGAGTGGTATCATTCAAGAACCTTCTAATTAGCATTTATTGATGTTAAAAAAGGAATCTATCAATCCATCAAGTCTTATATTGATGTTGGACCACCCTATAACCCTATAATGATATAAATATAGGTCAAGTTATACTTGTGTATTTATTTTAACATAGTACAATTCCAATAGTAAAATTCATGAATGTTCAAAGATAAAAATGATCACACTAATTCCTATAGATCTTAATTGAATATCTTATTTTTGGAATCATAGATCAATCAAGAACATCAGTAATAACCTTTTAACATATTTAACATAATGATCCAACAATCTTCATTGGTGTATCTTTATTTGTTATTTATTCTAATTTTCTTGATCCATTACACCTTTTCATTATAGCCCATTGGCTATCACTATTGTATCTTATCTCCCTCTCTATCTCTCTCATTATTTCATATTCTTATCTTTTGGTGGAAGAAAATATCATATTTTAAAGGGTTTTGGTATAATAAAAACCATGAAATCATGTAATATTATCAAAGTAAAAAATAGAAAGAGGAGTGGTGTTGAATTTCCTTATAAAAAATTAAGAACAATAAATTTAAATGATTCCATAAAAGATATGGAAATTTAATGAAATAATGAGATATTATTAAAGTAAAATCATAGTGAAAGATAAAACAATTAAGTGTATATGCAGTGTAAATGTTAATGTAGAAAGTAATAAGGATAGGAAAACATTGATAATGGAGTTTGGTAATATCACATGATTTACCCATATGTCTCCCCCCCTCAACAAGGATTTAGAGGGTTATATTGATCCCCTTGGTTTTAAAAGAGATCAAATATACAAAAGAAAAGTATCCTATAGTTTTTAGGGAAACCAATTACCAACCAAATACTCCCTTTATTTTTATATAGAGAAGTAAGAAACCAATAGAAACCTTTCTTTTGATTAAAAAAAGTAAGAATATGAAAATAAGAAGAAATATGAAAAAGATAGATGGGTTTCATTGTTGAAAACCCCCTTACATTCATATCTATACTCACACTAAATGATATGAAGATGAAATAAGGGAGAGTGAGAAAAGATACATTGGTGAGAACCAAGGGTATATAATGAGAAGGAAAAAATGATCAAATGAAGAATAATAAATAAAGAATAATGAAATATAGATCAATGATATTTTTTGGAACTTGAATGATTATAGATGATTTTCACACATTTAAAGGGTTTTCATTGATTTTCTTGATTCATCTTTGATTCCCACAAAATATGTTCAATTGAGCTCTATTAGAATTGGTGTGATCTTGATCTTCATTGATCATTAAATAATTGTTATTTTTGGAATAATACTACATTTGTAAGAATATCCAAGCCTCCCATAATCTCTGTTTATAGCCTTATAGGGTTCATGGGTGGTACATGTTTGATTTAAATATTAATGAACTGAGAGAATAATTTTGACCATCAATAAATACCCCAAGAAAGGTTTTGGAATGACACCATAGACATGATAACTAATTCCACCAGCTAACCAATGTGAATAGATGTGTACTTGTGTTTTTAATATCTAGCACCTAACTTATGATACTCAAATTGATATCTGGTGGAGTGATACAAGAGATAGGTGGTTTTGTTTGTTCTAATAGCTAGTTGAGGAACACCTAATAGGTGGCTGGTGATTCATAGTTGTGTTATAATAGAAAACCATTCTTTATGTCCACTTTTAAACACCTATTTGGACTAGTTTCCTTCGTATAACTATAACTAAAAAAATAATTAGAAAAAAACTTCAAACACACTAGAAACTATTCAGAAAAATAATAGAGTTTTTATGGGAATTTCAAAAATAATGAGAGTCAACAATCACCCTCATATTGATGATCACAAACACTTGATTTAAAAATAAAGATAAGGAATATGGAAAATATTAAATGAAATTAGTTACCAAATTTTCATGAAGCCTAGTATCCATTTTTATAAATAAATTCTCCCACTTTATAATACTATGATATTCTATCCCCTTTTTTGTAATTATGAAAAAAAATTATCACCATTGATGAAGCACTCTTTAAACTTCCATACATTATTTTTTCTTTTTAATCTATCTCAAAGAAATCTCCCCCTTTGTGAATATCAGAAATAAATATAAAAGTCAAGAAGTATAGAGAAATATGATATAAAAAATTTGATAATTTTTTATGAAAATATTTTCAAAGAAAAGACTTAATTTTTTTTTAAAAACATCATATATAACATTCATAACATTATCTAACCCTCCAAAGCCAATAAAATTTATACATACTAAAATGGGGGTATTTTAAAACTATCATAATTTAATACATAATATCAGAAAAACAATTAAGCTCTAGAATCCATGTAGCTATAACCAATTATGATCATTCTTCAAATAAGACAAGACAGGAAAAGAAATAGTCCATCAAAATAAAAGAATTTGAAAACAAGAAGACTTGAAATATGTATAGATATATTCAAAGAATCATAAAATATATTTAAAGAATTAATAATATTACACCATGGGATATACATTTAAAACATTCTTTTAAAAAGTAAATATTTTTAAGACAACACATGATTAAAAAATATAAAACATTAAAAACATGTTTAAATAGTGTAAAGAAAAAAATATATCATCAAAAAAATACAATGTAAATAAATAGAGAATACAGAAAAAATATGCATATTATATTTTATAATATTTCCCACTCAATGGATTTTTCTTTTGAAAACAAACTACTTAAGAGTTAGATCATCCATTTTTTCCATTAATGAGTAGTGACCATATGATATGAAATGAAACTCATTGGTGTAACCCTTCAATATGTAAAACAATATTTCCTTTTAGTACTCTAATTTTGAATCTAGCAGTATCATCAAAAAATAATTTGGGTATTAAAATAAATTTAGGTGCACAAATATTGGTAATTAAGGATTTAGGGACACAAACTTTTTTGGTATGAGATTTTATTTTGAGAATATTCGATGAAAGATAAATATATTTAGGTCTACCATATCTATAATTTTTACAATCTCATTGATAAATTAAATCCATGTTTTATGATAATAATTAATATACTTATTTTTAAATAATGTTTTTACAAATTTAGTATTTTAGGAAGAAATCAAATTATTAGAAAACCCATAATGGGTTTTTATATGACCTTGAGAACTGAAAATCATAATAATATATTGAGACACAAGGGTGAATTGAGCAAGAGTATTTTAGAGATAATTGATTGGGTATTATAAATTATAAACATATGGTTGCTGTTGTAATTTCAATTCCAAATCATATTTTTTATTTGGAAAGAAGATCATTTTCATTAATATCTTGTTTTTATTTTAAGTTGTGATCTTTGTATCTTAAAATGAGTTCATCATAAAAATTCACAAGTTTATTTATTTGATTATAAAAGGAATAAGAAGAGGTTGAATGAGATACCGAATTGTAATGATAACAAGATTGAAAAATAGGAGAAATAAAATCATCACCTTCATTAGGATGTACCATGAGGTATTTAGGACTCAGGAGAGGAGGTTGAGTTCTGAGAGTATTCACTAGCACTCCAAGTCAAAAATTTAAGGGATTTATTTACTTTCTTATATTTCATATTTTTTTTATATGGGGAATTCTAGTCTAATATGTCCCTTATTGTTTAATTAATAGCAAGTTAAATATGGTGCTTTAATTTTTTTTTATTTTTGTAACTTCTGGATTATTTCTTCTTCTTTTTAATTTTTTTTCAATATCTTGGCAAAGAATTAAATATTTCATTCTTTATAGGACGATTTTTCATTTCAAAAATGTTGAAAGAAATTGTTATTTTATCATCTTTACACTGCTTTTCTTCTTTTTCTTCTTTTTAATATCAATGTTTCACGGTGATTTTGTATTTCATGAGATATTTGATATGTTTTTTACCACTATTTTCAAAATTTTCTTTACTTATTGAATAATAGTGTATTTCGGTTCCCGTTTTTCATAAAGAGTTAGAGTATCTATTTCACTAGGATTTCTATAGACAAATTGTCACCAATAAACTTTCAACCAATGAAAATTTTAGTAAATCATATATACACAATGTAATGGAATCATTTGGTTTCACAGAAAAGATTTCAAAATATTGACCATAAATATCTAATCTAGTATCATTAACATTATTGGTTCCATAATTGTAAAATTTTATAAAATCCCATAAATCATGGGTAGTTTAGAAAGAAAACAGTGATTAAATACATTTCTTCCAAGCCTATAATTAAAACCATTCATGTATTTTCTATTAAGTTAAAAATATTTAATATCATCAGGTTTCCATTTATCTTTCAGTTCTTTAGTAAGAGTGTATTGATTCCTAACTATTCTATAGACAGTGTAGAATATGCTACTAATAAAGGATGAAATAAAATTTTTCCAATAGGAATAACCTATGACATAAAAAACAAAAGTATGAGTATAAGAATTAGACTCCATTATAAAAGCATCATACTTTGAAAATAATTAAGATCAAAAACAATTTTTAAAAAAAAATCAAAAAAGAATTTTATAAAAACAAAGTACCCCTCAATAAAAATTGTGGGTCAGAGAGAAAATTTAATGAATTGGGGAGGGTTAATTTCATTTAAAAAATTAAAATAATAAATTTAATGATGCTATAAATGATATTGAAATACCATGAAATCATGCAATACTATCAAAATAATAGCATAGAAAAAGATAAAATAATTAAGTGTATGTATAGAAGAAATGTAAATGAAGAAAATAAAAAAGGATAGGAACACATTTATTAAGGAGTTTGACAATATCCCATGAAGATACTCTATATATCTTCCCCTAAAGAATAATTGAGATTGTTATATATTACCCCTTGGTTTTAACAGAGATCCATGAACCAAAAGAAAATGATCCCTTAGTTTTAATTAAAACCAAGAACTAAACAAAGTTTATATTGTTTTTTATATGGAGAAGTAAGAAACTAATATAAACCGTGATTTTGAATATAAAATGAATGAAACCAAAAATGTGAAGGAGGAAAAAGTTCGATAGTTTAATACGCAGAAAACCTGTTATAATATTATATCTACTCTCACTAAAAGATAAGAGGATAAAATAATGTGATAGAGTAAAAATATATAGTGGTGAGAGCATAGGGGTTATAAAGATAAGGTACAAAGCCTTAAGATAAGAATAAATAGGGGAAAAATAAAGATATATTGATGAATCTTGTGGATATTGAATTATTTTCAATGATCGTCACACCTTTAAATGATTCTCGTTGATGTTCTTGATTCATCTTTGATTCACATAAAATGTGTTCAACTAGTTCCCAAAGGTTGTTCCAAGCCTTAATGACATCAAATGAACCATTTATTCCATCAATAAATTCTCTTAGAAAGGTTCTCGAAGAATTCCACTATCTATCCACTCAATGAAACATGCTATCTAGTTTGAAACGTAGTGTACATGTGTTTTGGAATCTCCACCAGCTGGTTAGGATGGGTGAGCATGGATCAGGTGGAATGATACCCATTTGATGTAGGAAAATCTCAGGAATTTCACTTGAGGAGTGGTGTGAGGGAATCCATACAGTGATGAGCACATCAATTTCCATTGGACGGTGGGACTATCATTGTAGATGGATTTTATTGAATGTCGAGGATGAAATTACTGGTGATTTGGGAATGGGTGGACATTAGTATTTTGTGTTTAAGCTCGGGTACATAATGAACAATCACACCCTATAATTATACTTGGTAATGAATATCATGGGCTATGAAAATTGTGTATTTTGGTTTGAAAAAGTGATGATAAAGATAAAACTATGTTTCGATGTGTGAAATTAGTAATAGAGGTATGAACCTCATATATGTAGTATTGTGGATGAAGTGATACTCGTTGGTATATGATTGAGATTACACTGAGATGATGGTGTGAAAATAGATTCAATTTTTTATAGTTCCTTAGTAAATATAAAATTTAAGATTTAGATGTGGTGTTGGATGGATTTCATGTATTGACATCGGTATTGGGATAAAGTTTTTGTGATTTGAAAGAGAGTCATGTCAGAGGTGTGCCGATTCTCATAGAGATAATATGACGGTTGGTGTGGGTGGTTGAGGATCCAACCATATAATTACACTATGTTTTAGGTTTATACATCAATGTGGGTGTTTAAACGATCCTATTATGCCATTGGAAATTAAAGAATCATGATCATGAGACGTGATAATGTGTCAATGGGTGTGTCTGATCATTTTTTGAAAAGTTAGATAGTAAAAATATGACTGGTGTTTTTTCATGGATTTGGGGGTTCTGATATCGAAACCATATCAACCATGTTAGTGGACCATTAAAACTTTTTTTGATAAACGATCCATATAATGGGGACCGTCGTGACCAAGAATTGGCCTTTAGGAATAAATTCTTATGGTGGGGTGTAACATAATATTTGGGATGAACTGGTTGAATAAATTTTAGTGACATAATATAAAATAATTCATTTGAGTATTGTCTCAATGTTTGGAATCATTAATGAGCAGGTATCATGTCTCATGATAGATAATGAACCTTGGAGCCTAGAGTTGTGAAACAGAAGAATTCTCAACATTCAATGATTGAACATAATAGGTTAGTGGTGAATTGATGATCATGTTAGGTTGGGATTGATGGTTAAGGAAAACCCAGATTTCTCAAGGATAAGAAGTGTTATGGTGGAGAGTTTGTAATAACCCATGTTTTTACAGGTCATTTGTTTATAGGAAAATTTGAATTTTGGTCCCCAGGTAGTGGAGATTTTCTAAATCATAACCAAGATTTAAGGGTTGGAACATATCAAGTAGATTTTTTTAGATTTTTTATGGGGATAAGAGATGTTTTGGCCATTATAGTGAATTTCACATTAAGGTTGGGGTGGCCTGACAACTAAATTTGGTTATAGGTCACTTGTAAAATTGTGAAGGGTGAAGGTCATTCCTTGATGAGTATTGAGTGTGATATAGTATCACCATGGCTGAGGGTGTCACTTTATGTAGAACATGCATAAGGTTGGACCCTCACACATTCCTTTTTAGTTTTTGTGAGGAAGAAACTTTTCATTTCAAAATCCCCATGTTGTGTTGTGAAGGACCACCGAAGGAGAGGAACAACGACATATAGCGTGAAGGCCATGCCATAATAGGGGAGGCCACACCATGGATTCTTATGCCTCTAATGGGAGAGTATTATTGTGTTGTGACCCATAGGAGTCACACTGTGATAGTTCCTAGATGGGAAGTTGCGCCGTGACACAGAGGTGCCATTCCATGATGGGGACAAGCAGGGGTGTAGAGCTCTCTACCAAGGGATAGTTTCACCGTGACCCAGAGGGGATATGCCATAATGTGGACCTAACGTGGAGGTACCACATTGTGACCCTAATTGTTCAACACAACCTTCCTCATTATCTATTTTTTAATAGACGTGGACCTATCTTTTTGGGTGGAACCACATTTATTTTAGGGGAAAGATGGGTTTCTTGGAGCACCAATTCCAACCAGATATCCCCTATCTTCCCCATTAATATTTACCCTCCTTAGTGGATATTTTTAGGTGTTCCATGACGTTTTTATGGAAAGTCACTCCCTACAATTCCCTCTGTTCTTCTTCCCATTTCATTTCCTCTAATTTGAGATGATTTGGGATAGGTTTGTAACACTGATTCCACATAACCAAAGTGGAATCAATACAAGATGATAGGGATTTTTCATATCTTAGTTAGAGGACATCATAGGAAGATGAACACACGTTGTCTCTCAACATTTACGTTATGTTATGATGCTACCATTATTTATTTTGGGTTTTTAATTAACTTTCCTGAAATTGGTGAGTAACTGGGTGTCATGTTATTGGTATTTTTCTCATTGTAGCATTGGGAGTGCACCATGGACCTTCCGCGCGATTTGGACGAGGTTTTGATGGAGAAACATTTCCTGATGGGTTTTTAAGAAATTATTCCTCATTTTTTTTAAAAAATTAATATAAATTATTATAACAAATTATTTACATGTTTTGGATTGAGATAAGGGATTAGGTGTTGGTATGATCTTGGATGTTTCATGGATGGTCATGGATAAGTATAAGTAGAGAATCAAGAGGATATTAATTATATTTTGTAGGTTAGTGAACCCTTAAATAAAATTCCATATTCATGTTTATGCATGGATACATGTGTTCAGGGGTTCAGGTAAATGGTTAGAGACTAATAGTTCCCTATATATGGAGATAGGATGGATTTAATCCCCATAATGTGGGAATAAGTGCACCCTTACACTTGGGGTATTTTGGGATCAATCAAAGACTATGTCTCAAAGGGGTAAAGGTGTAGGTTGAGTTATTCAGAGTCTTGGGGTAAGTCTTAGGTTGAAGATGAGTCATGAGTAATCTAGGTTGATTTCTTTGGAATAATTTGGTAAGAGTATTAGGCCTAATGGTGACATATGATATGGTTTTACATCTCATACATTATAGATAACACCTCTTGATGGTGGAGTGGGGGATTGGGATTCACTGTGAGAGGGATAATCCCTTCAGGGAGAGATGTGTGTGGTGTAGAGGGATTTCTCCAATTGATGAGAATGGTAGACCTCAAAGGAGATATGTGGGATGAGACCTAAGTATTGATCAAGATAATTATCTTGATAACTTGGAAAAGTGTTTCCAAGGGAATCATTATGAGTTATCTTGAGACAATATTTGGTTAGCAGGATTGAGTTGTGATGTAGAATTGTAAGAGGGTTTGGACTGACCACTTGAGTCTAGGGTTGGATTGGGCCTAAAAGACAATAGAACATTGTGTGGCATTTGATATGGATTCGTTATAGTTACTAGAGTTTGATATGGGGTCGAGGAACCTATAATATTACCCTATAAGGGATATGGAAATTATAAAAGGACTTGAATGATATTCTTATGTGACCGGTATAGTCTTGAAGAGATTATCCTATGAGGCTAGATTATAATTAAGGCATGTTTGAGATGTGGGGCTAGGTCTCATGTTACAATACCCATGGAGGTTTTTTGATGATCTTATGGATGGAATTCCTTCCTTATTGGTTATTGAATTAATGTGGTTGGTTTTGTGTATGAATCATGACCAAACTAGATGTTGGTCCATTCTTGAGAAGGATGGTTGGGACCTGAGGCTTATTATGTAGCCTCTTATGAGAGTGGTTGAGTTAGGTACAATTATGATCACCCTAACCTACATCATTAGGTAGTGGTTAGTCACTGTATATGCACCCTTACACGAGGTAAATTATCTCTAGTACTTGATGTGTGACTTTACTTTAGTAGAGTGTCTTAGTAACTTGATGAATTCACTACCCTACATTTTTGGGTAGTGTTTGGGTACTTGATGAGTGGCCTTACCTGAGGGGTGATTCTTGGTTAGTTTATTACACTACCCTACATCGATGGGTAGTGTTTGGGTACTTTATGTAAGACTTTCTCTGAGGGGACTAGCTTGGGAACATGATGTACGACCTTATCTGAGGGGATTTGGATCCAATACATAATGTGTGGACTTACTTGAGGGGGATTGGGATGGATTCTTATTGTGTAACCTCCCCAATGAGGTGATAGTTTGGGTACTTGGTACACACCCTACCTTAAGGACATGGGTAGTGGTCGAGACTTGATATAACACTTTATCCTGAATATTTGGATATGGTTCAAGGTTTGTTGAATGATATTACTAACATCTAGAAAAGGGTTAATTATGTTTGTTTGAGTGTCATGGTGTCTTGGTTAGAAGATGATGATCTAACATACATGTTAATTTTTTCCTCATCACTACATATGGATATGATATTGTATATTATGTGAACTTGGTGAGACCATATTGAGATGTATTTCTCACACCATATATGGGAACTATAGTGTGAAATAGACCTTATATTTTTTTATAAAGGTATATGAATTTGTTTTGAAGTGTATTAGGCTAGAGTGGCTTAATAGAGATTGGGGGTGATGATATATGTTGAGGATCAGGGATAGTAGTCATTCATTTCTGTTTTTTATTTATATGTTTATTTTGTTCATGTGATCTACCTAGTGGGTGATCAATTATGATTTATGCCTAAATGAAATTTTCATTATTCATCTATTATAACATGACTGTTATGGATTATGCATACTTTAATTATTTTTTATGGATGTTGTTTTGTTATTTTAGTTTTTTATGATGATTATGATATCAATGACATAGTATCCCCAATGTATGATTTAGACTCTTTATACTAGTCCGAATCCTATAAGGTATGAGTAGGTGCACTTGAGGCCAAGTGGCACTTAACTTGAGACATTGATGAGTGTTATTGATCCATAGAATTATGACAACCAAGATTATAATAAGTATCATTCAATACATGGAATGGAGTTTTACTAGAAGGTAGTGATTCATTATTTTTCATTAGGTGTTCATAGTTTTGTTCTGCAATGAGAACATAAGAGAGTAATGTAGAATATTTTGTAATTTCTTTTTCTAAATATTGCAGCTTTGTAATTATATTTGAAGAATCAATGATAGAAAATGTTTTTTATATAATATCAGGGTGATTAATATTTTATATGGTTAATTTTAATTGTGATGTAATTTTAAATATTGTGGGACTATATTCACTTATCTATTTATAATCTTGTAATCTTAAGTGACTCCATCCAAAAAATAATTTCAAGGGGGAGAAAACCCAACCTATCCATATTCACCATTGAAAATATGACTTTATTATTTTCACAAACCACTCTTATCAAATGAATCACATGATGATATTGTGTTTAGAAACAAATAGAACACTAATTGAAACAAAAAGGAATTATTAAACTAGGAATGTGTGATTGAAAATTGGTTAAAGGAAGCATTGATGAAAGCATGGAGTTGAATCTTCATAATGGCGATGGTCAATGAAATATAATAATGTAAAACAATTAGGAAATATTTAGAGAGATAATATATAGGGTAAAAATATTGAATATTTATTAATAAAGTGACATATATATATGGTTCATGAAGGTTTAAATCAATTGATTAGATTAATCCATATCTCCCATACCAAATCTAATGGTATAAATATAAAGGATGATGATAATAAAGGGATTTAAATAAGAAAGGATTTTTGGGAAATGAGGATATATCATCATTATACTTATTATGTTCATGAAATATATATAATAAATACATTATAACATTCTATACTTTTTAAAATTGGTTAATTTTTCAATGAATGTGTTGACGATTAATTTTATTGTCAATTTTTAAATTTTTAAAGATTATTAAAAATAACAACTCTGTGGATCCATTATTAGGATATATATATTAGTTATTTTCTATATTAAAATCACAAATTCGACCAAAAATATCAACTCCACTACCTTCTTTAGCTCATGATCACCAGATTTTTCCACAACAGAACACTTATACAATCTAGATATATGAATCTTCAAATAACCTCATGTATTTATCCCATGATTCTAGTATACAACATCTATTTCTAGAATTTTCTTCTCGAAATCATATTACCATGCTTAGAGATTTCATATTATATCCAATATTGTGTTCATATTATGATTCTTGTAGACTTAATCTTCTTCCTTTCTCAGCATATCCCTCACTTCACAAACAACCCAAATCGATAAATAATTCTACAAGACTAAAAAAACAGTCATATATATATATATATATAATTTGAACTTCTAGTTTTCTTCATTTATTTATTAAATACTTGTGATATCTTTAGTATCTTGATTTTTGGTAACTTAAATATTATACTTATATATGACTGAGAATGATGTGACTTTCTATCATTCAAGTTTCTAATAACCTTCTTGTAATATTTTTTCTATCAGATATTTTATCCAAAATCATCGATTATCATACTTATGATAACCAAGATTCATCAGCATAAAATAAATAGACTCACATATATTATGGTTAGTGAATCATATATACTTTCGATAATCATCAAGCTAGAATCTTAGTTTTACAGTCCTGTTTGATGCATCAAGAGAGTAGTGCCTGCATCATCATATTTATGTTTTCTAGAATTTCTACTAAATTATCCATATCTACTGAAGAATGTATCATCCAATAGTCTATGTGCATTATATTATACCTAAGATTAACCAGAAAATGACTTTATTTTTATGATTTTACCTCAATATTTGATTCTTATACTTCCACTGGTTTGTCTTCTAGTGAGTTGCATTGGTATTATCGATTTATTTGTTTTTAACCTTCTAAAAACTCAAAAAATCACTTGATCACTAATTACAGGTGTCGTAGGAAAATATTTTATGACTACCACATGATTTTTAAATATTCTTAGTTGAAAAAGACTACAAGAAAACCCTAAAGGCAAGGTTGAAGACAATAAACAATTTAAGAGTAAAACATGTGTTCATAAAATTAAAATGAGTGAATGATATCTGGTGGAAGAAATATGATATCATATTTAAATAAATTATATAACCATGATATTTATGCACTCCCACTAAACCATCTCCTTAATTTTTAACTTTTGGAACCCTTACTTCCCCTTTCTCTAACAACACTAGTATCAGGTTCACAAAAGATAAAGGAAGTGTAGAGTTCCACAATTCTTCGCTTCCTTTGACAATAGAATCCAATAAAAAGTGAGTGTATCTCGAAAAATTTATTAAGTGATTAGTGGAGGATAAACATGAATTTTGAGGCTCAATTTCCCAAATATTTACCTTGGCATAGATTTTATGAAAACACCAACATTTGATATTTTTTAATACATTATATTGTTGTATATATCTACTGAAAATTTTCTCCATGATAAAATGATAATTAATATCAATATACACAGATCTGGTGTATTTCACCATAATTTTTGATCAATTAATTAAAATTTTATTATCATGAATAATTTTTAATATTTTTTTGAACATTGACTATCAAATATTCTTGCAGAAATTTCATTCATAACATTTGAATACATGCATGGGTGGAAGAAACATATTATACTTCTGTTTTACTTAACGTAATAGAACATTTCTTTCTACCAATATACTATACTTGTTCTATATATAGAGTAACAATTTTTTACTATTATATCTCACAAAACTTTCACATAAATATAAATTTCCTAATGAAATTTACTTTCAATCATTGAAATCTATAGACCAATCGACATTAGTGAAACCAGGTAGGTTCAACTTATTACTTATTCTATATTTTAGGTCATAGTTTGATGTTCCATTAACACACATGAGAATTATTTTTTTCTATCATCATGTGTGATTTCTTCTTATCACTCCGACATCTAGAAGAAAAAGTAACTGCATAATCAATGTCCAACAAAAATATCCTAAGATAAACCAAACTTATGATTATCTTTTGAAATTTCATTTAATATTTTTCTAAATTTATCTTTTCTTAATTCCCTACCAACAGTAATGGGCATAAAAAATTAAATTGATTCTTCCATTCCATTTTTTTCATAATTACTTGGAATAAATTTCATGTGAAAGGAAGATATATATTACTTTTTTTTGAACTTGTAGTCCAAGAAAGAAATTAAAATATATTAGAATTTAAATCTCAAAGTTAATATTCATCTATTTAGTAAATTCTTCAAAATATTTATCCCTATCATTGAAAAAATTATTTCATCAATATAGACAATGACTATCAGGGTACCTGTACTAATTTCTTTCACATATATCATTCTATCAACTTTTCCTTTTAAAAAATTTCTACTGTAATTTTTTTTCCATTTATTTTTATATAATTTTAAATGAATTATTTTTAGATATAGGTGCAAAGACGACTTGAGAATTCAAGGCCCAGTGTGCCTAGAATTAATTTCAAAAACATATTAAATATATTAATTATCATGTGTGCATAGTTTTCCTGAAAAATTATAATAACTTATAAACAAAGGCTCAGATAGGAAATTTGAGGTTATAGTTATGTTTATAGAAAGGGTTTTACCCTATCTATGACACAACCATTTTCGATGTCGGGAGTTTTTATAAAGTTCTTTCACAAGTGAATAAATAAAATAAATAAATACATTATTTATTTTATTTAATGTGATGCAGTGACCTCATAACTTTCTAAAAATACACTACTATGCATAATTTGTAGGAATTTCCATTTTATTATATAAATTGGGAGAGAGCGTTGAAGGGGATCTTTGTGGGAGACATCAAATTAGATCGCGATATAGGATTAGTGTGTCATCGGAACATGCAAATATCTCTAATGACAACGATGTGCGATCATTCATTTCCATCAATTTATTTTAATTGAGGTAGGATGTTTTTATTTTTTGGATTTATCCCTATTCAGTTATTCCTATTATGAACACAATTTAATCAACTAATTAATTGGTTAAAAAATCATGTGTATTACTAGTACAAGATAGATTTTCCAAAAATTGGGGATTATTTGTGATTATATTATTATCACTTTTTTTTATCATTCTTTCAAAAAAAATGAAGTCCAAATTGAATGTTTTCCAAGGTATGTTCCTCATGTTTGTATTTTGGGACTTTCCTCTCCCCATTATTTTTTCATCACAAGAAAATACCTTAGCCCATGGTTTGATGAATACATGAGAAAATAAATCATTTCACACATGTTTCTTGGAACAATGGATTGATACAACAAATATGGGTTTAGATCGATGATGGGATCGTGTGGATTAAATGGATGATCAATTGGGGATGGATTTAGGGATAACAATTCTTTTTTTATTTTATAGTGTGACTACATATGGCTTGGGTAGAGGATTTTTAAAAGGATTCAATGGTTGCAGCATGGTGATTGGGGGTGGAAAGAGTCAAACAACCTCAGATTCATGATGACTAGTGAGAAATTTGGTGGAAATAGTGTGGACTAAAAATCATGAAGAAGATATGGGATTCTAGAAAATCATAGGTTACATGGAATGTAATTTGGAATTATAATCCATGTGGCATTCTAGGGTTCCATAGAGAAGATAAATCTCACACAGTGTGTGACATCTATCACACAGTGTGTAAACCTTAACTAGCAGCTTGGTGAGTACCTCGAAGGGTACATGGGTATAACTAAAAGTACATGGGATCAGAAAAACCATGTACTCAGACATAGACATAGCCATGCTAGGTGTACACGGGTAGAGTTTTTTACTTGAACATGGCTAGACATACATGAACATGGACATGAGTAAATGAGCTCTTACATGCCATGTAATTGTACACGAACAAGGTCATGGGTCATGATACATGGGTAGGATCTCATGATAAAGGAACATGTCATTTACTACAAGTACATATTGTGTATTTCTTTAAAGATGTCTTGGATCCCTTTTTCTCTTCATCTCAGACATGTTTCATTAGGGTACATTTCATTGATACCTTCCCTAAGGATTGTTTGGAATCACATCTAGTGCATAGGATAATGATACCCTCTACGCGACTTTATTCATGGATAGAGTTATTGGAATCCTTCCTTATGTCCATGAATGAGATCCTCTATCATCATTTTCCTAGGTGGGTTCGTGGTATCTTCATGACCAATACAACATGGGCGTTGAACCCCTATGTAGTAGATTAAACCGAATTGGGTTATTGGTAAACCACATGGCCTTTGGTGTGATACCCATCTGTGTATCATTTTCTTTATACTTCTATAATATTCTTCTTATGGTAAGACCTAATGATAATCACATATTGGATAGATTATATCAATGCTATCTGACTGATGGAGTGTGTTCTCCTGAATGAGTTCTATGTAGAACCTTTAAGAAGGAATCCCGACCTAGCATTATGGTGGTGACTTTACATTGAGATTTTGTGTCTATATTGATTATATATAGATATTATTATTATATGTTCTATTTACATACACCTATTATGAGTTGACTGTTATTTTTATTGATACTATATGATTTGTGATTTTGGGGTGTCCTTATAGGTATTTTTATACTCACCTCTGTATGGGATTTTCCTACATGTGTTGTGTGTTATGAAGATGAAAACCCATTTGATAGATTACTAGAGGGACTAGGACTACATGGATCATAGTGATCTATAGAGAATGTGGTGTGTTCATTTGGTTTCATTGACAACAACCATCATCCACTTTTCAGGTTGGACTTGTTTTTATTTTCCTTATCGAGGGCTTGTATTTGGTCCTTTTACTTTCTAGTACTTTTTTCTCATACACTGATGGTGGGATTTTAAATGTATGCATTCATGTTTATCAGTTGTTTTATATTACATCATTTTATGATCTTGGATATGAATATGTATGTATATGTGCATTAGGATAAGACCTCCCATGTGTGTTATGTGCTTACTTGGCACTAGTCTCTAGCCCCCGACCTATTAGAGATGAAAATGGGGTAGTCACAAAACACGCCCCATTGGAATGGTTCATGATATAGTGGTATCATAGGAGGTCCAACCTTTGGACTAGAATCTATTATATTGGTTTAGGGTGATAGTGTTATGTTTTTTGAGTTTAGATTTTAGGCCAGGGACTTCGGTGTTGGTGTAGCAGCTGATGTATACTTACACAAGGACTCTGATAACCTGATTTTTTACTCAATACATATAGAAATTTATTGTAGGGAAAACATTGGTAAATGTATCATATATAAATGGTTTTTGGAATCCATTTCCATCTTGATTAAGCTCCCCATATATGCGCATTGACCATGGTACATATTGTCTATTTTAGGATGCCTTCGCCTTTTTTTTTCAGCTTCGATTCAACATTAAGATCCTAAGGATGATCCCCTTAGTGAAGATTATTTGATATAGGTACATATTTCATAGGTATTACCACTAGGTGGTGCAATATTATTACCACCACCTGTCGAGAAACATATGGTTCTGGAAGTACCATTGGACGCGGTGATCAAGTAGAGCGTGCTTCATGAGTTTCAGCAACAACGACCCCTTAAGATTCTTGGTGACTCAAACTATCAGTCGACTAAGGAATGGCTTGTGGTTGTGAAGTGACTCTTTATTCTATCTAAGAAACCTATAGATATGATGGTGATCCTGGTAGTGAGCCATTTATATGGCTCTATAGGATGATTGTGGGGCTTAATGACCCAGTCATATGATGTGGTGACTCTTGCATGGTCAGAGTTTGAACAATTATTCAGAGAGGAGTTTTCTCTAGCTATGTTGAAAGATATCCACATCCATGATTTTTTATAGATTCATAAGGGTAGTATGATTTTGGATGAGTATTCATGAAGGATCACCAACCTCTCTCTATACTCAATGGATATGGTGTGAGATCAATTCTATCGGTCTTGGACCTTTATGTGAGGACTGTGAAAAGACATCTGAGCCAACATGATACCTATATATATATATTCATACCTATGTTGGGGTGATAGATCATTCTCTATTATTCATGAGTTTCCTAGATAAGAATATGTATAAAATTGGTTCTAGTAATGTCCACACAGGAGTGGAGACTTCTACGATAGGTAACCAATGATATTCATCGTGACTTCGACATGTGAGAAGATTCCGAAGGCAATCCCAAGATAGAGGTTATATGGATCATGGATCACATTATAGATTTAGTCATCCTAGAAAGATGTGTTTATACTCTTGTAATGGTCTATTATATCTTGCATGAGATTTTCTATCCCGACGTGCATCTGATAGAGAGGTAGTAGTTTTCCTGTCTAGGAAGAGCTAGAAGTAGGAGCAGTAGTTCCATAGGGAAAAAGATTTGGAAGAGGATCTAGGATAGAATCTAGAGGTGGTATAAATTTTTAATTGTTTCCACCCCTACCCCCAAGTGGTCCAGGTCAGGCTCAGGGATATGGGGGATAGGGTTGAGGGCAGTTGCAGTCGTTCACAAATTATGACCCAGAGGCTCCATGGATGATACAAGGCATGATATTTGTCTTCCATACCTTAATTTCAGTACTAATAGACATAGGTGAGAGTCATTACAATCTTTATACTTCTCTATTTAGATACATAGAGATTCCAATGTATCCTTTAGCTCAACCTTTACGCTTGGAGACTCTTATGGGAGGTGACTCGATAATCACACACTTCTGCTGATGGCGTGACTCAAATCACAGATGTAAGAGTTTCATTTTGGATCTCTTTGTAGAAGTGATGCATCCTTATAATGTCATCTTAGGTATAAACTAGTTATATATAGTTCACTCATAGCTATACTATTCTAGGTAGAGGATGCATTTTTTCTGTAGTCCTGGAATGAGGTTTTCCTTTATTGGTGAAAATTAAACTATAGTAAAGAAGTACGAGCTCATGCATAAGAGGTTTTATCTTATTAAAAACTAGTTAGATAGCATGACTCATGGTGCAGTTGATGCTATTAAATTTTATTTTCCTACCGTTGTGGAAGAGTATGATGACGTCTTTTTTAAGGATGTTCCAAGATTACCTCCCTACTGAGAGATAGACTTTTGAATTGATCTAAACCCCAGGATAGACTTGATATCAAAAATAGAACATCAAATATCTACCATAGTGGTTCATGAGTTGAGTGTGTAGTTGGGGGGAGTCTCATAGGAAAGGACTTGTCAGTCCCTTTACCTTGGGTAGACACAGTGTTGTTCTCCAAGAAGGCAGATGGGATCATGAGGTTGTGTGTGGACTACCTTCGCCTGAACTAGGAAATCACAAAGAAAAAGTATCCACTTATAAGGATCTATGAGCTCTTCGATCAGTTGAATGGGATAAGATGGTTCTTTAAGATTTACCTCAGACTAAGCTATCACCACCTGCGAGTACTAAATGATGATATAGAAAAAAACACATTCATATGTCACTATAGTCACTATGAGTACTTGGTGATCCTATTCAGTATGATGAACTCCCCATCAGTGTTCATGGGACACATGAATTAGATCTTTTATCCATTCTTATATTGGATTATTTTAGTATTCACCAATGATATCCTAGTGTACTAAGTATATTAGGAGTAGTATGTTAGACACTTGAGCATGGTTTTGGACATACTCTGAGAGAACCAGATTTACGGTAAGCACTCGAAGTGCTAGTTTTGGATACATGAGATCCACTTTCCTGGACATGTTATCTAAGCAGATAGTGTAGTAGTGGAACTAGTGAAAGTAAAGGCAGTGTTATATTGGGATCCACCCAAGAGAGTGATAGAGGTACAAATCTTCCTTTGATTTCCATGATACTACCATTAATTTTTACTCGATTTATCTAGGATATCATCCCCCTCAATAGATTTGATGTGAAAGGAGAATCATTTTGTTTTGATAGAGAGGTTCCAATTGTCTTTTCAGGAGTTGAGTCAATGATTGAAGAGTATTCCCATCTTGATATTTCTATATGAGGGTGTCAAGTATGTAGTGTTTTGAGATTCACCAGGGAATGGTGTTGGTTTTTATGTAGATATAGTTGGTGATTACCTATGGTTCATGTCAGTTGATACCACATGAGTTGAAGTACACGACACATGATATTGAGTTAGCAGTAGTAGTGTTCATACTGAAGATGTGGAAACACAACCTTATGAGAGATTGGTTTATCATATATTCTTACCACAAGAGTCTCCAGTATATCTTCTCTTAAAAGCATCTTAAATTTGGATAGAGATGATGGACAAAGTTCCTTGAGGATTAAGACTTTGAGTTTTTCTATAATCTTGGGAAGGGGAACATGGTATCATATTCTCTAAGAAGGAGATCTTGTTGAAAAGTTACCGAGCAAGGAATCGAGGAATTTGGACTCATTACAGTTATCCTTTGTAGATGAGGATGAAGTATCTTACCTCTAGAACATGGTTTTTACCCCTCCTCTTTTACACTGATTTCGGGAGGTATAAGTTTGGGATACCGACTATGAGACCCTACATACTCAGATATCCACTAGACATGCTCCTAATAGATTTTATGAAGGTATAGAGCATGCTGTTGTTTTTAGGAGAGACATTATGGTACCAATGATGTTACAGGAGGGAGTTACAAGGGACATTAATACATCATAATTTGTGGTATAACCAGCTGCAATGAAGATGTACCAGGACCTCTGATGTCATTTTTTGTGTCTAGGGATGAAGAAAGGAGTTATAGAGTTTTTCTATCGATACCTTACTTATCAACAAGTGAAGTATGAGAACCACGTTCCAGTATGTTTAACTCAACCCCTTGAGGTTACAAAGTGTAATTGGGATGGAAAATCCATAGAATTTATGATGGGGTTACCATGTATGTAATAAGAAAAATATTCCATTTAGGTGATCCTAGACCAAGTCACCAAGTCGTCCCACTTCTTAGCTATTCGAGAACAGAGTTCATTAGAGATATTAGGATGCCTATGTGTGAAGAAGATATTCCAAATACATGGAGTTCCCTCATTGATCATATATAATGGAGATTTTTACTTCACATTTTAGTTATGAAAGGGATTTTAGAGTTCCATTGAGAATAAGTTGTTTTTCATCATGACACTTCCCCCCAAACTGATGGTCAGACTGAACAAACCATTCAGGTCTTGGAGGAAATACTACAGGATTTCTTGTTGGACATTTTTCTTAGTTGATAGGATCACCTACCATTGGTGGAGTCTTCATACAAAAAAGATACCATTTTACCATTGGTATATTACTATTCAAGGATTTTTATGGGCGAACCTATTGGTAGCCATTTTTTTGGATTGATCTAGGTGAGCTAGCACTCATTGGGCCAGATTTATTTTGAGCTATGAAAGAGAGGGTTTAGATCATCCAAGATCTGATTAGGAAATCATAGAACCATCATAATTCGTATACAGACTGACGAATGAGGCCTTAGGAGTTTTAGGAGGGAGACAATACGTTCTTGTGGGTGTCACATCGACATGGATTACTAATATTTAAATGGGGTGATAAGATATCTATGATATTTATTATCCATTTTCAAATACTACATAGAGTTTTCGAGGTGTATTTTCACTTATCTCTACCAATTTAGTTCGACCCGGTACATGATTTATTTTAAGTGTCACAACTGGGGTGGTACATGAATGACCCATATTATGTTATCGATTAGGGTGAGCTAGAAATCGAGGATAAAGTTATATTTGTTGAGTATCTAGTAGAGATCGAGTATCAGAAGGAGATGATCCTTTATGGGAAATAGATTCCTCTAGAGTGTGTCTTGTGGAATCATGGGAATCTTTAGGTGTTCATCTAGGAGATAGAGATATAGATCTGTGCTCAGTACCCATATCTCTTGCATGGATTTTTTTAGATTTCTCTGATGTAAATACCTAAGGTGAGAAGAATGTAATGAATTTAGTTTTTTTAATTTATTTCATTATAATATTAATTGGATTATTTCTAGATTTTGGCACTGAGAAGGCATGAGATTCTAAGGCACAGTATACCCGGAATTAATTTTTTAAATCATGTGTGCATAGTTTTCCTGAAAATTCAGACTATCTTCTAAAAGGAGGCTTATATTAGAAATATGAGGCCTCTATTGAGTTCAGAAAATGGGTTTTACACTAGGTGTAACATAAAATTTTTCAGTGTCGGGAGTTATTATAAAGTGGTTTTTTCTAGTGAATAAAATAAATAAATAAAATTAATTATTTTTTATTTAACATCACCCAACGACCTAATATCATTCTATAAGTACATAGCTATGGATAATTTCAAGGTTTAGCCACATAACCCTAAAAACTGGGAGAGAGAGTTGAATGAGATCTTGGTAGGTGACATCATATGGGATCCCGATAGAGGATGAATGCGCCAACATAACATGTGGATCTCTCCAATGGAAATGATGTGTGATCGTTTTCTTCCTGCGATTGATCCAAATCAAGGTAAGATATTTGTATTTTGTTGATTTATCCCCATTTTATTATTCCTATGAGAATCATGAATCAATCAACTAACAAATTTATTCACGGATCATGTGTATTGTTGGCATGGGTCAAATTTATTCAAGAATTGGGGATTTATTTGTGATTATATTGTTCTCTCTTTGTTTATCATTCTAATAGTAATTAATCGAGGACAACAAAATATTGGATGGGGTTTACTCATCATGTTTGTATTTTGTGATTTTTTTCTCATCATTCTTCATTCATCCAGGGAAATTATTTTAGCCCATGGTTTGAGGAATACCTGAGAAAACATTTCATTACGTACCTGTTTCTTAGTGTAATAGATTTATACTGCAAATCAGATTTTAGATCGATGATGGATCAAGCCTCTTCAATGGATGGCATATTGGGGAAAATTTTTGGTATACCCATTCTTCATATCTTCTATAGTGTAGATACATATAATGTGGGTGGATGTTTTTTTAATTAATTCTATGGCCAAAACTCAGTGATCAGAGATAGAAAGATTCATTACACCTCAAATTCTTGTTATCTAGTGAGACATGCAGAAAAAATGGAATGGATGGAAATGTGTGAAGTAGATATGGGATTTCATAAAATCCTAGGTTACACGACATGTAATCTGGAATTATAGGTCATGTGGGTCCCCCTATGTAGTGCATGGGTTCCGTGGAGAAGATAAATATCGCATAGTATGTGACATCTTTCACTAGGTGTGTTACCATTACCTAAAATCTTAGTTCATACCTTGTGGGGTACACATACATAGCTAGGAGTACACAAGCTCAGACATGCTATGTACTCAGACATTGATAAGGCCAAGCTTGGTGTACCCTGGTAGATCCATGTACTCAATTAAGGCTCTACATTAATGGACATGGTTAGAAGTACACTAGATCTATCAAGCTGTGTACCCAGACACAGGCTGGACCTGGTGCTGAAGGGAAACATTATGTACTACCAGTATATGGTGTGTACTTCTTAAAACAATTATTATTTACATTTTCCTATTTTTCTTGAACATTATTTGTTAGGGTATGTTCTCTTAATCCCTTACCTAAGGGTTGTTTGGAATCATGTCGAGTGCATAAGATGATGATACCCTACGAGGTACTTCTAAATTTGATAAATTTGTTCGAATCCTTCTATGCAGACTCAAATGAGATAATTTATAATCATTTCCTAAGGCAGGGTTCTTGGAATCTTCACGACCAACACTACATATGAATCAATCCCTTAATTAGTGAATTAGTCCAAATATGGTTTCTGGTATACCCCATGGAACTGGGTGTGATACCCATCAACATATCATTATCTTTAGACATCCAACATGTAATTATTATAGAGATACCTAATGATAATGAAATCTTATACAGACACCATTAGTGTTATATAAATCATGAAGTGTGTTCCCCTAAGAGAGTGCAATATGGATCCTTCGAGTAGGAATCCTAGACTAGAATTATGGTGGTGACTATACCTTGAGACTATATGTTTATGTTGAGTATATCTGAATATTCTTGTTATATGTGTTGGTGACAAATAACTACGATGAGATGAATCTTATTGGCACAAGAGCCTCAACCCAGTTGGTGAGGACTCTCTAGGTGCATCCAAGAGACCCGAGATCAAATCTGAGTGGTGGCATATTTCTGGGTTACTATAGTAGGAACTGTTCGGTACTGTAGCAGTCAGAACTATTCATCCATTTGGGCCTTCGGGCCACCGGTTTGGTCCTCGGGTCTTGCAAGGATTTCGGGCCACCCAAGGCCTTTGGGCCAGTTGATTCTCAAGGCCTTCAGGCCACCTTAAGGCCTTAGGGCTACCCCAAGGCCTTCGTGCCACATGAATGCAGGCCCCAGACACACTACAAAAAAGGAGCAGCCCCAGAAGAGGATTCAGAGCAGGTGCACTCACCAGAGCAGAGCCAAATGGATTGTCAGAATGAGAGGGTATGGCTATGCCATCGGTACCAGCATGTGCTTGCACGGGAAGCCTAGCCAGACAGTCATGCAAAGGTGGAGATCCACTATCAAGGATGCAGATGCTGGGGAGGGGCAGTTCCTTGTAGATATTCTGGTTGAATTCCCTAAGACCTTCAGGTCATGTAATCTCCTAAGCCTACAGGCCATGTAATCTATGAGCCTACGGGCCTTGTAAGGGTTCCCCCTTATCCCTTGAAAGGGGGGTTATCAAAAATCAATAAAAATGAAGGCCTTCAGGCCATTCAGAAAGATGAATCTTATTGTCCTATATTCTATATGATTATTGATTTCAATGTGTCCCATTAGGTATTTTTATACTCACACATACATGGGATTTTCCTACACATGTCGTGTCTTATGAAGATGATCGACCATTTGATGAAGTGAAAGAGGGACCAAGACCAGGTAGATCTTAGTGGGATGGACATACCAAGGTGTGTTTCTATGGTTTCATAGACAGTAGTCATCACCAACTTTACAAGTTGTACTTGTTTTCAGTTTCTTAATGGTGTTCTTGTATTTGGATATTTTTCATTCCATTACATTTTTTTACTCTTATGATTGGATTTTAGATGTATGCATGCATGGTTATTAGTTGTTTAACATTTCAGCATTGTAAGGGATTGGATGTGTGTGTTTGTCTGTCTGTGCATACATTTAAATTATATTAAGACCCCCAATGTGTGTAATATGCATACCTGGAACTAGTATCCATCCCATGGACTATTGGAGGTGGACTTGGGGTAGTCGCCACATGGGCCCATGTTGAGAGGGGTCCGGAAATTAGCCACTTCAGGAAAATGTCCAATTATAAATACCATGAAAGGGGATCATTATTTAACCCATACAAATATTTATTTAGATTATACACCATTTTACCATAATTATCAATTATGAAGCTATTGTATCTCTCAATATAAACATCTTCTTCAATTTTACCATTCAAAAATGAAGAATTAACATCAATCTAATAAACTTTACAATTTCAATGAGGGACAAAAACAAAAGTAATTCTAATGTTTTCAAGTATCACTACCAGAGCTGATTATTCTTCAAAATAAATTCCTTATACCTTCAAATAACTCTTTCAAAATAAAATAAAATTATTCATCAATATTTATCCCTTTTCATTGAGTTTATTTTTTAACACCCATATATTTCTGATAAAATTATTTTCTTCTAGTCAAGGAAAAAGATCCCAAGTATCATTTTTTTCAATTTGATATAACTCATCATTAATTTCATTTAACCACTTATTATGTTCAACTATTTCTGAAAAAAATTATGGATATAACTATGAGTTAAGTTTTATTTTATTTTCAGAACTCAAATTTCATCTAGTCTAAACTACATCTGTCTAACTTTTGATGATCTATATTTGGTTAAAACTTTTTTTAATGACTATAATTTTTTTTTATTCTTCTATTCATACTATCCTCATCACTAGAATGATCAGAATCTACCGATATAAGGTTAGGCTCAAATTCATATTCATTTTCATCAACTCATCCAGAAGATAACATTATATATTTCATTAATCTATCTAAATTTTCTTCCTCAATTTCAAATAAGGTGTAATTATTTTCAATGAATATTAAATCAAAGGAATCAACCAATTTATATAGTCATTTATTATAACTCTTATAGAATCTTCCACTGATTAATATCCCATGAAAAAACCTTCTTCCAATTTTTTATAAAACTACGTTAAACATGGATTAATAATATTCATGAAGAAAGGACTACCAAAAACCATAAATTATTTCACTATAGGATTATTCTCATACCACATATCATAGGGAGTTTTTTTTAAAAATGGACATAGAATACATCCATTCTGTACTTGAACAATAGCACATAAAAATTATATTGAGAAGAAATTTTAATGTTTATATTTAACTAGCATGGATCTTCCCATATAATCTATAATTTTGTATTTCTTCTTTAAAACACCATTTTTATGAGGATTTTAGGAAGAACTATACTGATGTTTAATTACACATTTCTTTAGGTAGGATCTGAAAGAGTTACTTTTGTACTCCCATCCATTCTTCATTCTCAACATTGAAATATATACACCAAACTCTCTATCAACACCCATTATGGATATTTCAAATAATTCCACAGCTTTCAATTTATGTTTCAGGAAAATTACATTGGCCATTTAAGTAAAATCATAAATGTAATTAAAAAAATATAAATCAACCTTTGTTTATTGATTTCTCATTGGCCCACATAAGTCAGAATTCAAGATATTAAAGGGTTTTGTGGACTAAATTTTTAATTTCTTATAACCTCCACTAAGCATCCTTCTATCCTGATAAGTTGTGAAAATAATATAATATTTATTCTTCAATTGTGGTTAACCTATCACAACATATTATTTTGAAATTATTCTCATAATATTTTAGTCAATATGGTTATGTCTCTGGTGCTACAACTTGTTTCCATCCTTAGTTCTTAAATAGAAATAGTTACCCATGTCTCTAGTCTAAAATAAATTATCATTTCTTATATCTCCTTTTGTAATAATTTTTCAATTTGAAAAGAATAATATGATAAATGAATCTTTCTCAAAGATATCTTCATTTCTATAATTATATCATTGTCTAATACTTAGTAGGTTGAGTTTAAGTCTATCAAAAGATATAACATCCATTAAATTTAACATTTAAGATTCAATATCATCTGTACCAATTCCTCTTATTTTTAAGGAATTATCATTTCAAAAGGTAACTTATCCTCCCTCATGTTATTCAATTTTTTATATGATTTTCATATCAACTTTCATATGTAAGGAATAATTGATATTAATTATCTATAGTTTACACTTTATTCTAGAATTAATTGAAATCTCAATAATAAAATATCATTATTAAATATTCTATTTAACATATTTATTTTCTTTTCAATCATATGTTACTCACCCTAGAAGTAATTTCATGAACTCTTAAAAATAGTGACTCGGTCCCACCATCCACAAATATCCTCTATGAAGTCAAATTGGTTCCACCTTGATGGATTTTCAACTTATAGTTTCCATTTTTACATTACTTTAATTTTATGAAGTTTCCTACTTTTATTCAAGTGTTTCTCCCCCTCAATTAATGCCTACTCCCACATAGAAACATATTATGTGAGTAGTTAAACAAATTGTTTCTAAAGATCCCATACCACCAACAATATACATTAAACCTAAATCTTTTAAATTAGTATGATTTTCCTTGGGATAAGCTTGTTGAGATGAAACATACCATACAATATTAGTTTCCCTTGGTGTAGAGATTCATTCTTCTGAAATTTACTCTTAACTTCCATTGATGTAGAATATTTTTCACATTCACTATAAACCCAATATCTCTTATTATTATTTCTTTAATTTTTATAGTTAGTTAAATCATATGAAATTTTAAATTTAGTTTGAGTAGATATGACCCTTCTTTTTGGGAGAGTTTTCTCAACAGTCTGAAATGTTTCAACATTCACCTCCAAAGAATTATTGAAATTATCATTCAACTTATTCAAAATATTTTCAACCTCAAGACACATTGATTGTGTATTACATAACTCTTACTCCTAAAAATTAAATTTTTATCAAGGTATTTGACCATTTTTATTTTTTTCGTAATTTTTTATTGAGGTTTTTAATTTTCTCAATGTACATGTGTTCAATTTTAGGAAATTATTATCTTCCTTAGATATTATTTTCACCTTCATTTTTTAATACCTTGAATTAATTATTGAATTTTGTATATCTCTCAATACAATCCTTAAGGTATGATATCAACATGTGTTCTATGTAAGATTCTCCTCCTCCTTCACTACTTGAAGTATCTTCCTTTCTTTTAGTGTGATCCATGAAGATTCTAAAAATCTATAGAAATTCATCTTGGAATGGTTTTTATCAGTATAATAATCCTCTTAATTTGTATATAATGTATATTTTATAGTATTTATATTGAATATTTTCTTGCTTTAGGTGGATTTTTTTATCTTCCCTTAAAGTATTCCATCACTTCTTCCTATAAAGTTTTTCATCATGGTCTTCATTATCATATTCTCCACCGTTATTCTTTGGATAGTTTATTGTGAAGTGTCTAATTCCCCCACACAAAAAGAGAGAGATAGTTTTCCTTCATACATGCCTCTAAACTTCTAATAATTCATAAAGAAAATGGATATAATCCTCTTATGCTCGTCATCATCATCTTAATTATATTATTATTTAATGAATCACATAAAAAAATATTCTGGTTCTCATATATTAAGCTTCCCCATAGCTTCAAGGTCCATTTTCTCCCGGCTCTTTCCATATTTCATACGCAAAAATTATTCTTTGTAGTTCATTAGGAGATAAAAATTCATTATTTTTTTTGATATGGAGACACAAAGATTAAACCTATTTTAAATGATTCTAATAATTTTTTAACAATAGTTGTGTCTTCCAGAATATATTTAAATCCTATTATTTTTTCAACAAGTTCATTCACTTCAGTGAAGCAATCTTCAATAGTTTCTTCCTCCATCATCATGATATCTTCAAAAATTTTCACTAGATCGGAATATTTACATCCTCTAATTTTACATTTCCATTTAATATTATTTCAAGTTTGTATCCATTATCTTTTTTAGTTTAGAGACCCTTCACCACTATATACATCTTTCCAGAACATGACATAATAATTACTTTCCAATGTTTTCCATTTACATAAATATCTTATTTTATAGAAAAAGTTATAGGAGAATATTTCTCCCTTGATGGAAATTTTATTGTAGCTACATAAATTACTATTATACTAAGAGAAATAAGATATGGTATCGCTCTATTTTTTCATACATGGTAATTTTTACTATGGAAGGTTTTAATACCTCTATGGTTGATTGTGTTGAGATTATCGATGATAAATAAATAAGGATCCTATGAAGGGATCCTAGGTTTCTATGATACCAATTAAATTTATTAGAAATATATTATCCAATGATAAGAGGGTTTTGAATAAATGATGATCTTTTATAATATCCTTTCTCCTAAAATTAACCTCAATAACTTTTTGATGTTCTGATACTCTTGATTTTATAACTCAACCTCACCCGGAAGTAATGATAGATTAAATAAATGAAAGTCAATTTTTTTACAAGTTGGTAACAATGTGGGTACCTTATCCTTATTGTTCCTAATTATTATCTCAATCCATAGACATCCACTAAATAACACATGTGAATACAAATGAGACAACTCTTGTAAATCTCTTTCTATATTCCAACATGAAATATTATTGGTTCCCATATGTTATAAAATTTAGTTCTTCTTCCAATACAACATAATAGTGGAGATATGATTTCAACTCACAATATAATCTATCAAGAATTAAATTATCTAAAAAATATGTTAGCATAAGTTATACTCCAGACCCCTCAACTCTCCCATATTCTATAATTTTGATATTTCATCTCAACAAAAAACCTCTGAAACATCAACACTTTTTCTACCCTTATGAATCTTCAAACAAAGATAGTTGAACACTCCTTAATAACTTCTCTAAAAATTCTCACAAAATCAGAAATAAATTTTCAAATGATATTTCTTCTTTTACATCCATCCCTTTATCAAATAGTTTAGAGATTGATGTAATTTTAGCAATATAACTTTTTCAATTCTTCATTTTAGAATGAATGTCTTCAAATCCTCCTATTATATTGGAGTCAAAATTCCCATAAATTATGGGTTCAATAATTTTTCAAGGGTTTATCATACCTAAAAACAAATATCATGTATTTTAATTTATGGAATAGATATTTTGATGTCCATTATGGAATCATCACAACCTTAATCTTTCAGTTCATTAACCACCATGGGTAATATTCTAACAATGATTATCTAATGAATGTGTTTTTTAATTTAGCATTTCTTGAACTCAAGCATACGAGTTATCTGCATGCATGGAATAATCAACTTCACTGCCCACCTTAACTTACAATCACTTGATTTTTTCACTACACAACACTAATATAATCTGGAGTTATGAATCTTTAAACAACCTATGACATATAACTTGTGCTTCATGAATACTACATCTATTGCACTTATATTTTCATTTCATCATTAACTTATGGACTTCATATTCCCATTATTTTAGACTTAATCTTCTTTTAATAACTATATTCATCTTATAAAGATTGAAAATTTCATATTATACATTTCTTGATTATTTTAAAAGGGATTTATGATTAAAAAAAATCAAAGAAAGGGATAGGGTTCGATGAATTTTAAAAAATTTGTCTAGGGAGGTGTGAACCACATTCCCACTTCTCAATTTCACTAAGAAGCCTAAAAGGGGTTCATTATTATATTTTTACCACCAATGAATCATGAAATCCCTTCATATATCCTTGGTATGATAGAGGAAGTGTGATCCCCATTCAAACTTCCTTAAAAAAATTTACAAAGGAGGTGTGAATGGGGCTCACACTTCCTAATTATCAAAAACTATAAATAGGGGTGCCTCCCCCATCCATTTTACTTTATTCATGTCTGTATTTTTTTTCCATGCCCTACTAGATTTCTTTCTCAACATATATTTCTAGCCTTTAGGAAGTTAAAATTTCTATTTAAAAAATTTAATTATCTAATTTTTTATTATTTTTTTTCATGATTTATTTATTTAATATGTATGGATGTATGAATGTATGAATGTGTAAATTATTTTTCTTTGTATGATCTAATTTCTATAATAATTATTGTTTTTTGTATGATATAATTTAAATTTGATGATTTAGGAAATTTAAATATGTTGTTTACATAATTTGAATTTTAGGTATAAAATATAATTTATATTTAGAGAAATATTATTGTTTAAAAAAATTATATATTTTAAATTTAAATGGTGAATAATTAGATTTGAATATATTTATATGTATATATTATTAAATATTATATTTAAATTAACATGATTTAAATTATAATTTTCTAAACACATGGTTAAATAAAGTGAATCTAGCTAAATATTTTATAAAAATTATATTATGAATGATTATTTATAAAAAATAGTAGTTATATTAAGTACCATATTTAAATGTATTTAAATATATAATATATTTTTTGATATATATATATATATATTATTTTTTTAATTAAATTTAACAAAATATATTATTAAAAATATTTTCAGTAGTTTTGTATATAATAAAATTATTTTTATTTAGGAAACTATAGTTATTTTAAAAAATATATATATTTATATTTCAAAATATTAATAAATAAAGTTTAATATATTCTAATGTTTATATATATGTTGTATTATTTGAATATAATATATGAAAATGTATATATTTTTAACTTAAAATTTGAATAATTATATTTGAATATATTTATATGTATATATTATTATAAATTATTTTATATTATATCTAATTTATAATAAAATTAAATTATAACATTTGATACACATAGAAAAATAAATTTAATCTTCATAAATATATTTATATACACATTAAAAAGTTCAACTTTTGGAAAGTTTAACTCCTTCATAAATTTTATATATATTTATCTAATTTTATTATATTGAATTTAATGTAAGTTTACAATATATTATTGGTTATTTAAGTGGATATTATATTAATTTTTTAAATTAATTTTACAAAATTTATTATTAATAATATTTTCAGTAGTTATGTATAAATATTTCATATTATTTGAATATAATATTTTAAAATGTATATTATAAACTTATTTAAAAGATATCATTAAATACTAAAAATGAATAAATTTATACATTGATATTTAAAAGAAGTTAATATAAATATATGGATATATATATATATATATATATATATATATTTATTACTTATTAGATACAGTTATAGGTAAAGTTATAATATTTAAAATATAATAAGTATCCCAAAATACATGTTAAGAGTATTTTTTGATGATTGGTCTTGAGATGACTAACCAATATATGATTAATATAGTATGTATTTTATTGTAAGATTTTATATAATTTGTAATGATTTCATTTTTTTTCTTATTAATCAACTACGTGTCATCCCACTCTCTAATTATGTAAGGATCTATATGTCAGTTTAAAAATTTTATGTATCCCCAACCCATAGTCCCCCTCACTTTCATATGAGTACCATTACAATAAAAGGGTTTTCTACAAGAGGATTTGATGTTTGATTCTATATTTTTTACGTTATGACTAAAAGGATACTGATAGTTTCTGAAATATGAGACAATGGAGGCCCCAAGATTTCCTCCTTAGGTTTTGGCTGGTTCATCAAATAATGATAAACCAATCCATAGAAAATTATCAGGATTAATTCAATGTTAATTAATCATAACCAATTTAAACATGTTCAACATTTTTTAATGTAGTATAAACATATATAACATTTTATTAAATTTATGTTCTAAGTAATCATGTCAGCATCAATAGTCATGTTAGTTATATCAATTAGGTTTTTAACTATAGTTTACCACATGAAATAGTGATAAATATTCATGAATGTATGAATATAAGTATATGTATATATATATTATTTATTATATATAGTTATATGTAATGTTACAATATGTAGAACACAATAACTATTTCAAACAAACTTGTTATCAGTATTGTGTAAAGACTAATCTTGAGATTTATGTCTTATATATGATTGAAATAGTAAGATTTATTTTTTTATATGAGTATTTAATTTGTAATAATTGACTGATCTTGAGATGTCTGACCAGTGTATGGTTAAAATTACATGACATTTTTATATACAATTATATAAATGATAATAATTTCATTTTATATTCCTTGTTTATGACCTACGTGCCATCCCTATCTCTAATTATGTATGAACCTGAGTGTCCATGTAAAATAGTTATGTATCCCAAACTCATAGTCCCCCTAACTTTTATGTGAGTAACATTGTAATAAAAAGATGTTCGATGGGAGGGATTGCTGTTTGAAGCTAGTTTTTTATGCCCTGACTGAAAATAGATTGATGTCTCATTAAATTTTTGAAAATAGTGCCTCTAGGGGTTTTCCACTGGGTTTGGGTCAGTTTATAAAATAATGATAAGCTGATCTATATAAATATTCTCAATATCAAGCCACATTTATTAAATCATAACCAATTTAAATATGTTCAACATTTTTTGATGTAGTATATAACATATTTTTAATAATTTTTTATAGGTAATCATATATACTTCAATATACTTCAAGGGTGAGATAAATTATACTAATCGGGATTTTAGTTATAATTTTCTACCTACAAGAGTTGAAAATATTATCAAATGTGTGTCATTGGATGAAGTTTGTAGAAATATTAATAATCATTTAAAACATAGGACATATCAATCAGTTAATTTAATTATATATAAACATATTAAAAATCCTGAGAGTCTATGGAACATTGAGTATCATTTGTCAATGATGACGATTAGGTGGATGTATCATCATTGTACAGACAGAAATTATGAAATGGTTTAATGGAACTATATGCGGTTATTTCTGTTATTGATGAGGTGTGACCTACTACTATAGAACCATTTCATGTGAACTCTATTGAAGTTGGTCCTTCACAACACTCTCATTAATTACCTTTTCATATGACTTTGGAAATAGAGTCAAATTATAAAGAAGTTGATCAAAATTTGGAATGAATTAAAGGGGGGAATCCCCATCCATACTCTTGATTTAATAAATATCACTTTATCTAATGAGAAAGTATCTTGTAATGTGTCAAGAGATGATTTAGGTGAGGATAATGTAGGGAATGAACCTTCTAAGGTTCCTTTGATGGATAAGCTTCAAATAATTAGTGTTAATCATCCTACATTATTGACTTCCTTAGTCAATGGAATTTCACATGCACATCATTTTGATTGGGATTTCTTTACACTGACTACTGAATTTCATGACATTAAAGGTATCATATATGCAATAACTGATAACACAATTTATATTGGGTGGGTGTTTGAAAGTAAAAATACTTGGAAAATGTGAAAAAACAATACCAAATATGGAGAAATTTCCGTATGTGGTTTACATTTCAAATAAGGAAAAATAACTAGTTTGGTGTGACCAATATTCTCTAGAATATAAATTTTGAATGCCAGAAATTTATGATATTTTTTTTTTCATATTTTAAGATAAAGAAATTGTAAGGGTGACACACTTGTGTATAGCCAAGATTTTCACAGGATCACTCTTCACTTTATGTACAATATATATCACCTATTATTGTAGTGATGATATGAATGTGTTAAGATGTTTATATGTCCCTTGTCCATGAACAAATACAAATGTTATTTAAATATATGATATCCTATGAAAAATATTAGAATGAAAAATAAAAGTCAATTGTAAATGTTTATGGTGATTGGGATGAATCATATATGGTGTTTCTATAGCTTATGGGATTATTTTCTCTCAAACGCCAGGTTTTTTTTTCATTTGGAAACTATTTAGTATTTCTCCCAAGATTACTGAGTTGATCAAACAAAGGTGAAGTTTAGTAGGATTTGTTTGGGAATTCAAGACATGTGTCTCTAATTTCAAATATTATTAAAAATTAATTCAAGTAAATGGATATTTTATTTATTGTAAGTATACAGTTGTTCTACTAATTAATGACTCACAAGATAGTAGTCAGGATCCTCTACCAGTTTCATTTTTTATTTTTGAAAAGTATAATTTTGAATCCTTGAGTTGGCTTTTGGCATGTATTCACATTCATGTCACACAAATCTATGGAGTATATCTGATATGTGATTTTTATTGAGTGATTATAGAGGCCATTAATAGTGATGGATTTTATTAGAAAGAACCAAATGATTATCATCGACATATCATTATACATATTTCTAGTAATGTTCATAATCATTTCTGATATGAGGTAATAAATAAGGCGATCATCATGTTGGGTTTTTTTTATTAAACTAATATTTGTTGTAAAAAAATTAATATTCCTTTAAATACATTATTTTCTAATGTTTTTAGCATAAGATCCCCAAAAAGGAATGTTTGATCATTGAATTGAAGAACGTTTAAGGGCTAATAAAGATGTGTGTGATTATATAATGCATATTTAAAAGAGAAAATAGCCATTAACATATGATGGTGGCATGAGATATAACCATATGACCACTAATATTATGGAGTTCATAAATGGGGTCTTCAAGGGTGTGCATAAACTATTTATCATAGGGTTCGTATGTGAGACATTTTATAGATGTGTGAAGTACTTTGTTGATCAGTCCTAATAGGCCTATTAGAGGATGAAAAATAGACTGTGTTTTGGTCTAAATTTTCAAAGATACTTTGATCAGATACTGTAGGAAGCATCATCACTACATTTTAGAAACATTCATCACGTAGGGAGCCACTTTCAGGTAAAAAAGTTCCACAACCCACTCAATGGAAATAGTGGTCAAGTGATTGTGGTTATATTGTAAAGAAGGTACTTTGATTATGTTTTTTTTATGAATTGATATATCCTTTTGGACATTATGTTTCTTCTTGTTCATTAGTGAAAATATCATGGGATCCCTATGTTGACCCAGTGTATCATGTGAGCACTCTGGTTAACTTTTATAGTGAACCTTGGTTAGATATTGGAGGATTTTTTATTACAACCTTTCATGTTGATCAGTGACTTTCCCATAAGAATCATTTAGTTTGTGCACACTAAGATCAGATTATAATTTAAATTCCCAAACTACACTAACTAAAATGGAATTTATAAAGTGGAAATTAATTGTATATCCCACAAGGACTACTATGAGGTTAGTGACCATTCAAACAAACCCCTTTTGATGGATTTATCACTTTTACTCTTCAGGTTTTGTTTTTATTAAATCTAGGTAGTTTGGTTTTAATTAAAATAAACAAGAAAGGGATCAGGGTAAATTTTAGTGTATAGGAAAAGGGATAATCCTAAATATAACTTGGGATAGACCTATCATGTAGGATGAGGAGTGATGAAAATAACACGAATTTACCTTTTTCCAATAAATTAGATCAACCTAAGAAAGAAAAGACTCCCTCTTCTAGAGTGATTTTCAAACTAAGAGGATAAATATTTGCTTATAGGGAAAAAGAATTATAGGCTATTGGTCCTACCCTGATCTTCTCCAACTAGGTAATATTCATTAAATTTGATCCTTCGATGTTTAGGGATAATTTGGAATAATGATATTGAAAATTGTTCTAAAGTAAGTTATTATCCATAGGTTTACCCATTTTTAATGTATAAATATTCATTAGGTTTAGACCACCACTACTCTAGACCCCTAACCCTAAGAGTATTAAACTCACATGGCGGTGATGGTCAAAAAAAATGAAATATAAATCATGTTGTGAATAATCATAAAATCATAGAAAAAGAGACAATCCAAGATTAAACAAGGAAGAATCCATGTCAAATGATTAGAAAAATAAAAATCTAACTGAAAACTGAATTCTCATGAAAAAATAATGAATAAATAGAACCATAGTATCCAAAAAATGAGAAACAATAAAAAAATTACTATTAATAAATAAACATTTTATAAATAACACATAATTTGATGAATAATGGTGTGTATCATTGAAATGGTTTTCAGTTTTGAAAATGGAATTGAAATGGATGAATAAAAGACAAGGAATGATTAAAAACTGACAAATATTCTATAAAACAATGAAAGTAATGAATGAAATATTACTTAGGATGAAAATAGACAAAAATATTATATGGAAAATGAGATAAAATAAATACATATGAAGCTCTGGTGCACATAGGGAACTGTAAATGTTAATAGGCCTAAGATGTACAAAACGTGAAAGTCCTAAATGTCTTGTACTAGATTAAGCAGCTTGGGTCCTCGTATCTTTATTTCATGTAAGTTGGTTTCATGCATTGTAATTCAGATCAACTTTTCCCGCCAATGAATCCATTCATATCTTTGATCGAGTAAGCCTTTAAAACATGCATGTTGTGAAATCTATACATGTCATGGATGAAATTCACTTTTGGTGGGATTTTAATTTTTGAATGTTTCACATCATGTAATGGATTTAGAAACTCTTTATTGTCTTCAAATCAAGAAAAATCTTAAGGGATTGGTCTGTGGCCTTTAATGCATACTGTGAATGTAGTCTACACATCTAATATGTGATACACAGTGTGCAAATCCTATTTTTCACTTTTTCATCATTTCTTCCTTTATGTCAAGAATTCCAAATTCCTAAGAAAAACCCAAAATAAGTTCATTATCGAATTAAACATGAATAATCTTTTAATAAATTTATCCAATATATGAATATAAAATCATCTTATCAAATTCCCCCACACTTGAACAATTGCTTATCCCCAAGAAAAAAGGACCTCAATAGAGATTCCAAAAGAAACAATTTTTAAAACAAGAAACATGCATTATAACCTAAAAAATAAAACTAAGTGGAAGCATAAAAAATCAGTTCTATAGAATCAATAATGTATAAAAAATTATTCATGCCTCATGGTTTAGTTTATTATCTAGATTATTTATTCATTTAAATAAAATTTTATAAGTTTTCCTTAATTTATATACCCATTTTTCAATTTACCTCACAAAAAAATTTCTCTCATTACTCAGGGTAAAATGTAACTAGATTTATGCTTATACCCTAAATACATGTTTCTGACTATAGAATTGCATCAGTTATATCATCTCCACTTCGTAATGATAAATACAAAATCAATGATGAGGGATTCAACAAAAAGGGTTCAAATGACTTTGAGGATTCCTGAAGGTGGGTAGAAGGTGAAAATAAAGCTCAAATGTATGGTGATATCTAAATTATAATGCATTATAAACACAATAAAATAAATCAAGTGACTCCTTTAAAGTCAAAATATGTCCTTACTCTATGAAGCTCAAGTAGATCCATGAGTATATCAAGTATGTAGAAAAAAATGTACCATGTACCATGCTCATTTCTTTTTTATTTTTACATTATTTATTTTTAAAAATTCATTTTTAGGCCATATCTCACATCCATACCCTAAACACATATGATCCATTAGAGGATTCATCAGTCCAGATATGGTGTCTTTTGACCTTCCCAATACACAACACAAAATCTTTTTCTTTATTCTTTTCATATATTTTTTTCAAAGGAACATGGTAGGAATAAAATTCCAAGAGTAATCAAGGAAAAATCATATCAGTATGAAAGAAATTCCATAGTATATCTCCTTGATAACATCAAACCATGTCCATCAGTTGAAAATTCCCCCCTTAATTATTCAAAGGGTAATCATGAATAATGCCAAGAGTAGGGTAGGAAGGGATAATGGGATTGAAACAGATCCATCCTCAAAAAGATATTCACAGAACTATGGGATAAAGAAGGAAAGATGTAAGGTCAGTCTTAGAAGAAACTGTATTTACAAATATTTCCTCAATCATATAAAAATTTTATTTTTTTAGTCATAGCCTCAATAAAATATCAATGAAAGTTATGATAGGTTTACATGCCCCATATGTCTCTCAAGAAATATTCTCAGAAAAGAATATGAGATCATGGATCCAGAATCCTCTTGGGAATAGGATTATAAAAAAATAAATGTCAATCACTAAGGGTATAAATATAGTAATAATTCTATTAAAAAAAATTTCAAAAAAAAAATAATTTGAATTAAATTACTTATTTTATCAATCATTCTAAAAATCTAAACATGAGTAAAACATGCATTTCAATAATTTCTAACTTAAATTTTTCTTTTATTGAAATGGGTGAAATGATATTTTAGGTTTAAATATTGTTTTCAATGAAGAAAAGTCTCCTATATAGTTAGAAATAATCAATAATTGATGTGTATTGACAATAAAGCTCAAGAAAGACCCCCCCCACTCTTAAAATGAGATAGTGTCTAAACTATCCTAGAAAGTATCATGGTATATATATATATAGCAAAGAAATAATGAAATGGAAACAATGAAATTTAATTTAGGAAATCAATAGCTCCCTATGATGGGTGTCATTCCATGGGGAAAAATGGTGGTCAACGATTTCAAATCGGGCTAACTACGTAATTTGTTAAAAAGAAAAATCATGTACTAGATAAAACATTCGTTTAAAGGGTTTAATAAAGATAGAATAAGTGAAATGTGTAGGTGAATACAATGAATTGTATTGATAAACAACTTATACACAAGTAGATATGTTGATACAATGAAGTTCAAGAATGTCCAGTGAACAAAAATACTACTAAAAACAAAAATCCTAAGTTCAAGACTAAAAATAAAGAAAAAAAATTAAATATGGATTTACTCTCATAAAGTTATAAAAAGTTCATCATCAGCCATATGGATGGGAAAAGGATCAGGTAGTTTCATCTATCTGCTCAAAAGTTTTTTATCTCCAAGAAGAACTGGTGGTTGTGTCATCAAGTTCGCATGGATTCTTGAAGGGGTTAACCACCCCAGAAGTGTACTAAGAATGAATATCAAGTGGTAAGAAAAGAATTATTCCCTTTTTTCTGGGGACCTCTACTGAGAACATATATCAAGTGAAAGTTCATCTAGATGGCACTCAAATTTATCCAAATATTGAGTCATCCGAAGTAGTAGGGTAGATGGTGGTGGAATATGTGCATTGATAACCATGGGAGAGACATAATAGTTAGACATGGATAATGTAATATCGTAATGAAATGAAAATCATCCAACTAATAATGAAAAAAATACTATATACCATGTAAATATATATATATATATATATATATAAATGATACATCAGTGAGTAATAAAATACAATAACTATACAAATGATAAAAATATATGAGTAAAAAAATGTGGGGGGGGGGAGTACATGGAAAACTAAGAGGTAAAATCAACATCAACATGAGATTCATAAAGAGTCTCCTCTCTAATAGAGGGTTTCTTCAACAATCTTGCTCTATTGATATCAGCGATGGAGAGAGGGGCTAGTGGATCAACTAGGACAATGGGTTTCATAGTGCTGGCAGTGATCTTGGTGTAAGGTGGAGGTGAGGTATCGATCCTGAGGGTGGTCATGTGTCTACCTTCTGGGTCAATTAATGGTACCTCAGTAGAAGGTGGAGGGTTTGTGACCTTTCCCTGGGGGCCTATTCTCCAAAATACTTCTTCTAGACCACATGTTCTATAATCATGTAGGGTAGGTCGGTTGGGTTAGGTTCTAGTGATGGCATGGAGGAGGATGAAGGGAGGTTAGAGGCCGATAGATGGGAGGTTATGGTGGTTAGTGGTGGTGGAGGGGAAGTAAAAAAGATAAATATCTAGGAAATGGATGAACGGGTGGTGGGAAATATAGCATAGAATCTCTAGGATGCAATGATGCGCAACTCAGAGATTTGTAGGGTGTGATGGGGTGTGTGATGGTGTGGGAATGGTAGTGGTGGATGCAGAAGGGAAATGGGTGGTGTTAGGGGTGGTTATGAGATCGGTAATGGAATATGGTATGGTAGGGGTAGCAGTTTTGGTAGTAGAGGATTGGGTGGTGGAAGGATCATGATGTTGGGAGTTTGGGCCAGCTGTGTTAGTGACATTCGAGGTAGGGGCCTCATCAGAATTATCCATGTATACTAGTGCCCAAAGGTAGATGTCACCATCCATTGTGATCAGACCCATCTTGTAGATTAGAAGAAGAGTGATTCCCTCCGTAGGGCCAAGAGATGTGTGTGAATGGGTGGCCTCAAAGGTACCACGATGTTATCCAAATGGGTGATAAAAGACCCAACCATCAATGTGTTGTGAGAAAAATCCCATATAACACTCTAAAATATTTATCCATATTGATGGAAGAGCTACCCATGGATAAAGTGAGAATGAGAACCTTGATCTAGCTGACCCCACCATGGGCATCACCATGTTCCAACCACGCATGAGTGATGGTACTAAGCAAGATCTAGAGGGATGTACATCATAGTGTTATTCTCTTCATGTTTTGGGGGTAGAAAACACTCTTGAAGTATCTAGATATCCTAGAATTAAGTAGTGCATCCTCAACCTTATTAGGCTTGAGCTGTAATTTCAGTATTATGGGTGAAGTAATAAACTCGATTAAATTGATGTTGAGGCCAACTGAAAAATCTTCCAGGATATGCTCCCATGGCCTTCCTCCATGTCTGAAGTTGATGACCATCTCAAAATCTGAACAAAAATCAATTAAGAGGTCCCTATAAGTCTCCTCTCACACATGCTTGATTGAGTTCAGGTGCAAGTGGTTCATGAGGATAATGACATCTTGGTTAAATTGGATGTTCTCCAGAACTACTAGATCCAAAGTTTTTTTTTCATACAAATTGAATTGGCCTATAAATGGACCAAGTGAACATGGTGTATAGGGTCATAAAAATGAAATCCTAGATCAAGATGGGGATTTTCATGGTCCTATGATCTAATATAAGATGATTGGGAATCACCCAAAGTGGAAATAGATGTGGTGGAGGAAGTAAAAGATGATGAGGATGGATCTATGGGTGGTGGAGGAGGTGTTGTCCCCCACCACTTGCATGGTGGTGGTGTTTCCTCATGCTCGAGTGCATGTTCATTGTTTGGGGTGCGGAAAATTATTTTCAGGTGATTTCAGATGGATGGGAAGGTGTATACATGGGTGGATAAGAGTAAGGTGATGAAGGATGGTTGGTGAGGGAAGGAGGAGCAGCACTTTCGGGTGTGGAGGTTCACAAGAGGGAAGGGGGAGCTTCATGGGGGGGGGGGGGGGGGGTCAGTGAGAACCCAAGGATGAAAGGTTTTTTAAAACTAATATCAACATTTAAATTTCGTGTATTGAATAAACATCATTAAAATCATGAATTTTTAATTTTTTCAGTTGTTCGATACTTGTACATCGTGTACATGTTACACAATGTGTATTTTTCTTTTTTGTGTTCCTTTTTAGGAAAATTCCTCTAACCAAATTCTAAAAAACAATAAAAAACCTAATGATTACTCTACCATATCCTAACCTACCTTCTGTTTCCACTTATTCAGTGATTTATTTATTTCCTAGAGGTAGACATTTTCATAAGCAGAAGGCTTTAACTTTGAGTTGATTCCCCCTATAAAACGATTCATTAAAATAAAGGGAACGAAAGTTTGGATAGACTCTCCTATCATATGTTCACTTCAATTTGAATTATTAATACCACCAGATCCATTATAAATAGAAGATAATTTATTATTTTCACCTCTATTGGTTCATGATGATCTTCTTTATTAGTAATAGATATGGTTTGAAAATTTAACAATATGTCACTTTTATTATAGGCCTTCTACAGATTGAACACAATTTAGTCTTCACTAACACTGAAAATAAATATCCCTAGGTTAACATCATCCATTTCCTTTACAGTGGAGAGAAATTTTCATCCACGAATAAGGGTGAAATATCATTTCTTTTTGATATCCAGAACAAGAAAATTAGCTAGAAATGTGAATTTTTCATCTTTAACTAAGACTTCCTCAATAAATCCTCAAGGATTCTTGAATGAATAGTTAGTGAGTTAGAGTTCCATGATTGTTGGTTTATGTTCCCTGATCCCTGTCTTCTTTTAAACACCCATGAGAATTATATTGATTCTTGGTCCTAGATGAAGTAAGGATTTTTCATAGGAACATGTGCCAAGAGATCATAGAATTGAAAAATATATGGGGTGTCACATTATTTAACGAAATTTTCTTTAGAAAACTATAGATAATTATTCATTCATAGATATGATTCCAAAGTTTTCAGTTTCATTTTTTACTTGAGATAATTTCCATAATGAATCGTTCATAAGAAGGAACATTCTCAATTGTCTCTATAAAGGGTAAATACATATTCAATTATATAATCAACTCTAGGAGATTTTAAAATACCACTAATTTTTTCATTGTTAAATTCATTTAGGAATGGGAGAGGAGGTTTGTATGTTGTTGGTTCCACATTGTCATCATCCTTTTTAGGGTTTTCCTCAACTAGTGCTTCCTCACATAGCTCTATATTTTTTGATATCTCATGGATAGATTCATCTTATTCTCATAACTAGGTTTCCATTACTCCACATGGTTGGTGAAGATCCAAAATTTTTCACCTTTAAAAATTATATCCATAGCCTCTTCCCTCAATTGAGCCTCAATATTACCTAGAAAAGTTTTCAGTAACCAATCAGATAAGATCCTTTAAATTTGTCCCATTTGACGCTCTAGGTTGTGTAGTGTATCCTTGTGGTTTTGAATCTCTATTTATTTTGTTTTTATCATTTGGTATTATTTCTATATGAAGGTAGTGAGCAGGGTTTCCAGTTTTTTTAGAGAGGTCGGTCTGGTCGAGGTGGTCTTCATGGGGATTTTTGATAATACTAATTTTGTGCTAGTGGATACTTCTGAGATCTCAGAAAAGTTTTTGGAATTGTTTTTGAGATCGACAAGATGGACCTTGTGGTGGGTACCTAGGTGTTCCTTAATTCCTTTGTGGTACCATTCCACTTCTCTACTATAAATAACCTTGGTTTTGTAGTAGAAGTTGTTGCAATATCCTCTTATGGTAGTTTTTCTATTGTTGATATTGTTGGGGAGGCTAATATTGTTGGCCTTTTTTTATTATAATTGTTATAATTACAATATTGAGTCTGGGGTACTTCTATCCCTACCCTATAATCTTGGTATGAGCGTGGGCCTCTGCACATCTCATAGGATTGAATTTCCACTAGTTGATTAGGAGGGGGTGGTGGTAGAGAATGTAACTGAAATGATACTAGCTTCTTGGTAAGTGCCTTAATATGAGTAGCAAGGTGGGTAGTTTTTCCACCTAATTAATTCTATGTTGAGATAGTCCTCTATCACTTTTCCACAAACTATCTTTGTGAGAGATTTCATCTACAATTTCTTTGGTGTCTTGAGAATTAGTCTTCCATCAGCAGTGGTGTCTACCATAGTTTGTGTAGTAGACAAAGGTCCTTGATAGAACATATATTGTTGAAGTCACAAATCTAGTATATTTTATGGGAATATTTGGGTTAGATACTTGAATAAGTTCCATGATTTCCACATTGATTCTCTGTCTTCCTGGGGAGTTGTTTTGAATTTCATTTCGTAAATTCAGTGATTGGATTGGTTGGAAGTATTTTTCTTGGAATATCTTTTATAATTCATCCCAAGTTGTGATTGAATCAAGAAATTGATTTTTTATCAAGTTCATGAATTAGTCATGAAAGTTGAAATGGAATACTGGATGTTTTATTTCATCTAATGATATGACATTGTTGTGAATGATATCAAAAACCTCTATGAAATTGGATATGTACTCGTGGGGGTCTTCGCTCTGAATCCCACTAAGTTGCCCTGTATTTTGGATCATGTTATTGAGTATAGATTTCAACTTTACAAGTGTGAAACTGAATTGGTGAGTGCACAATTCTAGGAGAAACACCACTAATGGATGGTAAATTTTAGTTCATAATGGTGTGCTCCAATAGCATTGGTCACTCACCCTAATTGGTAGGTGGCACATATTGGGGGTCTGGAAGGTGTGGTGGTGCAAGATTTTTATGCTCTGCCATTGTGAAGAGGTGGTGTGTACAAATTGTTCTATTGATCTTGGGATCAAATAAATGTTTTTCTTGTGTGTCCATTCTTCTAGAGAAAGTCTATGGCCCTGAGAGCATGCACTAGCTACAAAGAAGAGAGAGAGAGAGAGATAGAGAGAGAGATAGACCACACATGTATTTCCAAAGGAGAAAAAATGAAAAAAGGAAAAGGAAAAGAAGAAAGGGGGAGTGGGTGAAGTAATATGATGTTAAATTTGAAGATTACTCTGCAAAATAAATAGTTTTCCCTGGAAACAACACCAAAATTGGACTCAACCGCACATATCATTGATTTTTTTGGGTTGATATCTGATTAGAATTTAATGTCACAAACTACACATACTATAATTTCATAATAAAGTGGAAGTTCATGTTCAATCCCATTAGAACTACTGGATGGTTGACCAAAATTTAAACAAAATAATTTTGAAAGATTACTCACTTTCACTCTTGAGGTTTGGTTAAATCTAGGTAGTTTGGTTATAGTTACAAAAAAAAATGAAGGGATCAAGGTCAATTTTAGGGTATAGGAAAAGGGACAACCCCAAATATATCTTGGAATAGTCCTATGATGCAGAATGCAAAGAAATGAAGTAAACACCAATTGAACCTGGTCCGTCCAATTGGATCAACCAAAGATCGAAAAGACACCTTGTTATAGTGTAATTGACAACCTAAGAATAAGAATTTTGGATTATAGGAATAAATAATTTTTGGCTATTGGTCATTCCCAAAACTCGTCTAACTAGGTCATAGTCATTAGATTTTCACCTCTGATGGTTAGGGATAATGAAAAATAATGAGATTGAAATTTTTTCTAAACCTAGTTACTAGCCATAGGGTTACCCATTTTTGATATTTAGAGATTTATTAAGTTCAAACCACCCATAATCTCAACCCCTAATCCTAATCGGATTATCTGTGCATGGAAGTGATGGTCAAAAGAATGGAAATATTAATCATAGTATCCATAATAATAAAATAGTTTCAAAAGAGACAATATAAGATTAAATAAGAAAGAATAAATGTAAAATGATTGTAAACACCACAAATATTACCAGAAACATAATTTTTATGATTAAATAATTAAGAACGATAAATATGGTATCCAAACAAATAATAAACAATCACAAACATGATGCGAATAAAGAAAAATATAAATAATTATTCAATCTTTAATGAATAATGGTGTGAGTATTTGAAACATACATTAGTATTAAAAATGGTATTGAAATAGAAGAATAATATATGAGTAACAATTAATAACACACAAATATTCAATAAAATAATTTAATGAATGAAAGGAATCTAATTTAGGATGAAAATGGATGAAAACGTTTGAAGGAAAATGAGAGAAAAGAATGTAGTCTGAAGCTTTGGCGCATAGAGGGAACTATAAATATTAATAGGCCAGTAAAATATACAACATGAAATTCCTACACATATTGTACAAGTTTAATTACTTGGGCCCTAATATCATCACATCATGTATGTTGGTTGCATTCCATGTAATTCAGATCCACTTTTCCCACTGAAGAATCTATTCATATCATAGAGAGGGGGGAGACTTTGAAACATTCACATCATTAAATCTCTACACATAGTGGGGGGAAATCACTTTTGGAAGAATTTTGATTTATTAAATTTTCACATCGTGCAATGGATTTACAAATTATGTATTTTATTTACATCAAGCAAAAGCTTCATGGGTTTGCCTGTGGCCTTGCAGGCATGTTGTGAATGTATTGTACATGTACTCTATGTGATACATAACGTGTAAAGCCTATTTTTGGAACTTTTTAAGAATATATTCCTTTTAGTTCAGAATTCTTAATTCCTAAAAAAAACCAAAACACAGTGAATTATAAAATTAAACAAGAATAATATCTTAATAAATGTATCAAATATATGTATATAAATTCAACTTATCAATCAGCTGACTGTGGTCCCTAATATTACCAGGTCTTATATTATGCATTTTTCATTAATAAATTATTTCATTTATTGTTTTATTTCATTTATGGTTTGTTACATTTCAGGTTTGAATCAGAAATATTTTTGTGATATTTTACAATTTTACCTTTCCCACTCATCATCCAATCATGGTGTTTGATATTAACAAGTTATGCCCTCTAGGAAAACCAAAGTCAATTAGTATAAAAAATGAGATGGACTATTATTAAAAAAGACGAGTGGTATTATGATTTATAATTTTTTACATAGAAGGGAATACTCATAAAATATGTCTCCAAGTGGAATGACATAAATCCACTACATTTCATCCTTGACCGAGTTTAGGTATTTCATCATGAATTGTACTTTTTTTGTATGCATGCCTTTTAATTAATGGATCCTTTAATTTCTAACATTCATTTCTATCTTGTTTCATATATAGTTTTTTTCATTTATAATTTCAATCAAAATATTTTTTGAGATAATTCAACTATATATTAAGTAATTAGACACACAATATAAATAAATAAGAAGAATTTCAACCTCTAAATGAATTGTATTCAAATATATACTTGAAATCACATGGTCAGTTGAATATATCACGCAGTTAGATGTACCATATAATATTTTCATCATGGTTTATATACATAGAATTATTTATAAATAAATTATAAATAATTAGTGATAATTAAAAAAAACAAATCGATAGATTAATCATACAAAATACATCACATAAATCTTGTTACCATATCTTTCATAATAATTCATAATTATGAATTCGAATTATATAACTCATTTTTATTCTTATAGTTTTTTTAAAATAGTTTAAAAAATTGATTGAATTTACTAAAAAAATTAATGATGATAAAAATGTAGAGATAGTGGGACCTATATTTCTCACATTCTAGGATAAAAATATTTTACATATGGTCATAGAGGGAAGTCTAGTAACTTATTTTAATTTATGGAGATCTTATCATTTCCAACATGTTACACCACATCCTTCCATCATCCCTTATCTTTTTTGTGTTGGGCTCTATGACATAGAAATGTGTGACTTCACATTCTTTAATAATCATCTCATTACTACACTCATAGAGATATGGATTCTAGAAACACATATATTTACTTTTAAAGAGGGAGATATGAATATTACGCTCAAGGATGTGTCCATTATATTGGGACCCCCAATCGACAGTATGGTTTTTAGGGGCATAGATGGTATAAATTGGCTTGATATTGTTCATAAAATATTAGGAATTGAGAGTCAGGATGATGGAAGGTCCATCACTGGGAGCTATTTATTCATGCCTTGGATAGATGAGAAATTCTCCCATCTAGATGACGATGATGATAAGATCACCATGCTAATATTTTAACATGCATATATTCTGAAACTTATTGTTGGAAAGAAATTCATCGACCATTCAACTGTATTTTTCCATTTGATGTATTTACATTTACTAGAGAATTTGGACTAAACATGGAGGTATTGATGGGGGTCTTCATGTATTTAATATACAAACAAATCATTATGAAATATATGTCACATCAACAAGATGTAGATTATAGGATGTGTTATTCTTATTCATATGTGGATATGGGATTGAGTCCCTCACTTAGCTCCAATTCCAACATGCCACTCACAAATGATATTTTATGAGAGTCCCTGTGCATACAATGGTATTTTTTACTTATTATGTGAAAATAAAATGTATATGTTTTTATTATGAAATATATGTATAAAAATATTTTTAGTAGGTGGAGTCAGAAACATCAATATTCAGACCAGGAAGACATGACATCCACACTTATAGACTTATAATGAACATTATTCAACTACATGACATAGATGATTATTAATTATATAGTTAAATTATTATTGTATACAATAAATATCTTCATTTATAAATTTATTACTCATTTTGGGATATTTCAGGTTTCATGGATTCCATATACTGAGGCCATCATACATAGTCTCCCACCTTACTATAAGGTGATACTCACTACCAACTCATGTTTCATGCCTATGATTCATTTTCATATTATAGAGTGGAATCATGGTGATAGAATTATGAGGCATTTCATCTTCTATAAGACCATTCTTGCACCACCTATTCAGTTAACTTCACTTCATTCCCAAAATATGTTAGGGAATAAAGACTTTTATTGGAGGATATATCATGCACGATATATTGAGATGTAGGACAAATGACATTAGTCTCGATTATGAGGGTCCAACATAGTACATATGAATTTATCAAATCGGCTAGATTATGGGCCATGGTACCACATGAACCGAGTGATATATCATAAATGATACAGATGGGGATATCATGAATTGGTAAAAATTATTCATTACATTGTTCAAAAGTTTTATTATTAACTTTAATTAACCGCATAATTAATTTTTATAGGATTCTCGTATCGCTCAGCTTATTCAGATCTCCGATCCCTCAAAGGGGGTCATTAACCATGCCTATTTCCATACAACATTGATAGTATTGTTTCTTATTATTAATGATATTTATCATGGGATTTTCTTTTATGATTTAGGATATTCTGAGGGTTTTTTTATTCTAGGGGTGAAGATCCTATTATGGATGAAGATGTGGCATAAGGGGAGGGGTTTCATCATGATCAGCCAGATGCTACTCAAATTTCAATTAAATATAATCCCCAACAATAGTCAAAGGAGTATGCATGGATATATTATTTCAGAATGTTAGATTTTTTTGAAGTGATAAACGATGAGTAGTCTACATTGCATACTTTTATTTCCATTGATCCACATATATCTTCCGCACATCAACCATGTTCTTTACATATTGGTGAGAGTTTCTATCATCAACCACTATACCTGGATCTATGAAAGGGTATAGGTGGGGATACTATAGATCCACCACCTATCACATAAGATCATGTGGAGGTAGGTTCCAGAGATGATTCATAGGAGCTACGTACGCTAGAGCATTGAAATCAATATACACAACATGGATGCATAATATATACACATAGCTATGTCATAGAGGAACACCCAAGATACCGATATAGATTAGATTGATACATTTTATATGTTTTTTAAATCATTACCTGAAAATTATTTAAAAAAATTCTAATATATTTTAGATTTTTGCATAAAGAAAAAATATATATAATAGAAATTAATTCACATATTTTTGAATGATTAAGAAGAATTAATATTAATAACTACATTGGTAATAATAATAATTACTATTTTTTATTTATATTAAAAAATATTATTATCATAATCCATATTATATATAATAGATAATCATCTTCAATTTATTATTAAATATTAAAAAAAATTGATTTTGAATTTTATAAATAATACTAAAATTAATAATAAATATTGTGTTATTTATTATATATGTAATTAATTAATAGTAAAACATAATATATTAAGAATAATATAATTACAAACTAGTAAATATTTTTTCAATAAAAATTACATTATTTATATTATAATAAAATAAATATTATCTATATTATTAATTAATAATAAATATATTTCTAATTAATAAATTACTAAAAATTATATCAACGAAAATTTATCAAATATTTATAATTAAAAATCTATAAATATTATTTGTGATGATATTAATTAATTAATAATATGATTAAAATATAATGGAGAGCCACTCCCTCTTCAATATTTTGGCTGACGTCTTGCACCAATCTCCCAAAGTCGAGATGATGATATTGTTATCCATTATCAGATGTTTGCTGCATGTGGAAAAGAAGGTGCTCATGATATTTTTTGTGGAGGAACTGAGGAGGAAGCTGATGAAATCACCTCAAATGTGGGGAGGGGATCAGAGAAACCATGCCTTTCATGGTCTGTGAGGTCAGATTTGATTTGGCAATGATAGGTTTCTAGGGCAGCGATGCATCATCCAACAGGCTGGTGATGGCCTTGCTTTGACCAATTATGGAGGTATTTGGATGCACTTGGGTTATGGGATGATGATGAACTCAGGTGGTTGAGTTAAAGTTGGCATCGATGTGGGGAGAAATGACGGGCGGGTCTCTAGTGACATGTGGCGGGGTGGGTGTTGGATCCTGACAGTGGCTGATGGAGTTTTGTGAAGTTGTTGTGACCCAAAATTGTATTGAGTCTATCTTATGATGAGGTTGGAGGTGGACGGAGCCCCACCCATTGGTGTGGTTGGAGATATAAAAAAAATCGTCATACCATGGGGAGCCTGATGTCGACGTGTAGAAGAGGATGGTGTAAGTGCTACTGGAAACAACACATAGGATGACCTCGAGCAAGAAACCGACCAACTACGGGATACGTAGTTTCTGATGATGGGAGTGGGCCGGGGGGACCTTGGTAGGAGTGAAATGACCATGGGTAGTGGGTTTTATCTAACCATGAAACGTGGGATGACTTTCAGTGTTGCGGCGGGTGATGACTTGTTTGATGAGAGACAATAGATGTTGCGATTGGGCTACTATCAGTAGGGTATAGTTCAAGGTAATAATTGGGCCTTGATGAATTAGACCAAGGGGGTAGTTTGGAAGCCTATAGGGTGCATTGTTTTTGTCCCCAAAGGGTTCTAAATATTGGTCTTTTGGGACACTTTTCATTTTTAAGGGGCAACAATGTTGCATTGACGGGGTTTACAAACATGTGTGTAATTCTGGATGGGATCTTCCTGTTGTTGTTTTGGGTGGTTTTGGTCTTCCCACTTTCATGTCTTGGTGTGCCACATGTTTTTATTATTATAATTTTATATTCATTAATCAGTTTTTTTGGACCGAGTACACTTGGTACCTGAACTTTCATGGTAATAACATGATAATATTCATTAATTAATAAAAAAATAATACAATTGATAATTAATAAATATATTAATTATTAATAAATTTCTAATATTTTATATTAACAAAAAAATTAAAAAATGTATAAATAATAATTCATTAATTAATATTTGTTTCTTATTAAATATTATATTATTATTTATATAAAAAATAATTAATAATAGACCATAATATATTAGAAACAAATAATTATTAACTAGTAAATATATTTTTCAATAGAAATATTTTTTTATATTATTAAAAAATAACTAACAATTATTTTACTATTAATTAATTAATAACATAGGAATATATTATTAAATAATAATTAATAACACAATTGATAATTAATGAATGTATTAATTATTAATAAATTAATAATAATTATTTAAAAAAAGATAATAATGATTTATATAAAAATTATAAATACAACTCATTAACTAATATTTCAAAAAAAAAACAATATATATATAAAGAGGTGTGAATGGGGTTCATGCATCTTTGGCCCTGGCCAGGAAGAATGAGCCCCATTCAGGATTCATTGCTAAATAGTGATGTGTGAATGAGTTTCACACCTTCATAGACACATTTTTTAAAATATGTGGAACCCTATCCCATTGTTTGATTTTTTTAAATTATAAAACCTTTACAATAACTCACCATTCTCAATCTGTCACTCACTTCGCATACTGCCTAAACTAATACAGAGTTATGTAGGAATTTGAACACACTCACACCTAAATAATCTAAACTTCTAGTGTTCTTTCTCCATTACTTCAGAACTCGTGATATATTTGATCTCTTACATCCATGAAACATCAATTTTATACTTTATCACGATAGAGAATGAGATGCCTTGTTATCATACTAGTTTATGGTTACCTTCCTAGAGAGCTCTTTCTATTGGATATATTATATAAAATTATCCACTATCAAACTTATCGTAACCTTGAATTACCATCCTCAAATACTTAGACTTATGTATCTTCAGTCTAGGGAAATAGATCTCCTTTTGATAATCTTCAAACTAGAATCATATTTTCATTGTGATGTTTAATGAATCTAGAGAGAAGTGTCTACATTTCCATATTTAAGTTCTCTACACTACAAAAAAAGAGTTCATGAGCAGTGGTTTTTTTGAACTAGTGGTTGTTTAAACCACCGCCTAATAGTATAACAATGGCTACCAAAACCACCAAGTATTGTACGATCTCTAGTTATTTCGTAGTAGTTTCTTTAATGTTGTGGGGGTTTCTGTATGTGTTGTTTTTGGATAATTTAGAAGATATTTTGATTTTATTTAGAGGTATTTAAAAAAAATAACTCAAAAAATAGATAACATGAACTTACACACCACTAAAATATTTAGTGGTTGTTATGTTTAGCGATCACTAATAATCAACACCTCTAATTAAAATTCTCATTAATTTACTCTGTGGCGGTTACTAAAAACCACCGCTTGATATTATAATTTTTTTTATATTTAATAAAAAATGTAAATATAAAAAAATGATATGTAATAAACTAAGACATTAATTTATGATAAACCCATCATACATACATTATACATCCACAATCATATACACAAACATCAATGCTCATCATAACCTCAGTCAAAATATTCCTCAGTCAACTCATACCTCAGTCTTCAGTATATACATATAAAATATGTCCAAAAAACCCATTCCCAATATATATCCACCTCATGACCTCCACTACATCTCTTTGCCTTCGCATATTCTCATTTACTAAAATCGACCACATTATCTCATCAGTAGAAACAAAAAAGGAAATAGAAATTATAACTAAACATAATAAATCATAATTAGGGTAGAATCATTGATAAAACTTCAAAATACCATAAAAACTAAGAACCATCATGAATACCTTCTGAATAATGCATTGGATGAGAAAAATCAACCTCATTCCTAATTCCAACATCTATCATCTATAATAAAAACTAGAATATTTAAGAAAAGAAAAGTGAAAGAGAAAAGACACAGAATATATTTAGAATGTTTCACATAAAGTTTTTTATTTTGTTAATAAAAAAATGAATTGTAATATAAATAAATAATATATCATTAAGAACACTTTAAAAACATAATTATACATATTTTTGATATTATTTCACACTTGAAACTGAAAATGGATAATTAAATACTCAAATTAAATTTTAAATTGATGTGTTTTGTGCTTAAAATTTACTTATGAAAAAAATTTAATGACTTTTATATAAAATCATTTCAAATATTTTATAAATAAATCAATGGTTGTTGTCTTAGGATTTCATATCAATCTATAGTCTTTTGTTATGGTTTTGACCATTATATAAATGTTTTAGTGTTTTAAAACACTAAAAATGTGTTTACACTCAAGAAAATTGTAACTCAGAATGATGTTTCCTCAGTTCCAACATTTCAAAAATCAATATGTAGTAATTTTACTCAAATTTCATGGAAATATGACACTATTTTCCTAGTGTTAACCCTCTGGTACATGTTTTTGTGGGCTTCGGTAAGTTTAAAAAGTTATTAACGAGTCATTTTTACCACACCACACATCATATTGAAATTTTTCCTATGTGTACACATCATAAATAACTCAACGTTGGTTTTCCAATGATTTCACATCAATATAAGTTCATTTTCTATGGTTTTTACCATTAAATGAATGTTTTAGTGTTTTAAAATAATAAAAATTTGTTTACGAACATCCTGGGAAAATCATAACTCATAATAATGTTTTGTCAGTTCCTAAAAAACAAAAACCACTATTTGTTACTTTTCCTTTGATTTTAGGGAAATTTGACGTTGTTTTCTAGGTTTTGACCCCCCATGGAACGTGTTTTTAAAGGCTTTGGTACCTTTAAAAAGTGTTTACTAAGACATTATGACCACAACACACATCATATTGACATGTTTTCTATATGAACACATCAAAAATAACTCAAAGGTGGCTATCCAATGATTTCACATCAATCTGAGCTCATTTTCTGTTGTTTTGATTATTATATGAACGTTTTAGTTCTTTAAAACACTAAAAATGTGTTTACAACCATCCTAGGATAACTGTAACTCAGAATGAAATTCTGTTTATTCCTACATTTTAAAAATAAATCTTTTCTTATTTTCTTATGATTTTAAGGAAATTTGACACCATTTTCTGAGTTTTTACACCCCCTAACACATGTTTTTAAATGCTTTAGTACTTTTAGAAAGTGTTAAACATGTCATTCTAGCCACAACACACGTCAAACTGATGTTTTTTCTATTAATACACATAAATAATAATTCAATAATGGGTTTACCATGATTTTAGGTCAATATAAGGTCTTATTCTATGGTTTTGACCATTACATGGACATTTTAGTGTTTTAAAACACAAAAAAATGTTTATAGCCATCCCAAGGAAACTATAACTTGGAATGAAATAATATCAGTTCCTATATTTTAAAAGTCAATATACAGTCATTTTCCATTGATTTAATGGAAATCCAAAATTATTTTCTTGGTTTTGACCCCCCACCTAAACATGTTTTTAAGGATTTGGTACCTTTAAAAAGTGTTTACTGAGTCATTATAACAACACCACATTCCAGATTGATATGTTGTCTGTGTGTACATTTCTAAAAAAACTCAACAGTGGTTTTACAATGATATCATTTCAATATGAGGTTTTTTTATATGGTGTTGACCATTACATTCATGTTTTATTGTTTTAAAACACTAAAAACTCATTTGCGGGAATCCCAATAAAATCGTAACTCAGAATGTAGTGTCGTTCATTCCAATATATCAAAAATAAATAAATGGTCATTTTCCTCTAATTTAAAGGATACCCAATATTGTTTTATTAGTTTTGACTCCATGACACATGTTTATAAAGACTTTGGAACCTTTAAAAAGTGTTTACTGAGTCATTCCAACAACACCGTACATCATATTGATGAGTTTTCTACATCTACAAATAAAAAATTACTAAATGATGGTTTTATCATGATTTTATATCAATAAGAGGTTATTTTTTATGGTTTTTACAATTACACACATGTTTTAATGTTTCAAAATACAAAAAATGCATTTACTAACATCCAGGGAAAACAATAACTCAAAATTACATGTTGTTAATTCCAAAATTCCAAAAATCAATATATAGTCATTTTCCTCTAATTTCATTGAAATCTGACACCTTTTTCATGGGGTCAACCCCCCCAAAACATGTTCTTAAAGCCTTTGGTACCATTAAAAAGTGTTTATCGAGGTATTCTGACCACACTACACATTAGATTGATGTTTTATATGTGTATACAAATGAAAAACAACTCAATAGTGGTTTCCCATTAATTTCAATTCAATCTGCGGTCATTTTCTTTGATTTTGACCATTACATGAGTGTTTTAGTGTTTTAAAACACTAAAAATGAATTTATGACCATCTTGAAAAAACATAACTTGGAATGACATGTTATTGGTTCCAATATTTAGAAAATACACATGAAATCAATTTCTAGTGATTTCATAGTAATCTGACATATATTTTTTGGTTTTGACCCTCGACACATGTTTTTAAAGGCATTGACACATTTAAAAAGTGTTTACCGAGTCATTGCAGCCACACAACATGTCATATTTACATGTTTTATATGATTACACAACAAAAATAAATCATATGTGGTTGTAGAATGATTTCTTGTCAATATTTTATAGTTTTCTATAGTTTTTACCATTGCATGCATGTTTTGGTGTTTTAAAACACTAAAAATAAATTTTTGGCCATCCTGGGAAAATCATAACTTGGAATGATGTGATGTCAATTCATACATTTCACAAATAAATATACGGTCAATTTCTTATGATTTTAGGGTATTCTTACATCATTTTTCTTATTTTGACCCCCCTAACACATGTTTTTAAAGGATTTGGTACCTTTAAAAATTGTTTACCGAGTCATTCCTACCCCACCACACATTATAATTATGTTTTCTCTACGAATATGCATATAAAATAACTCAACAGTGGTTTTCCCCAGATTTCACCTCAATTTTAGGTTATTTTCTATGGTTTTGACTATTACATGCATCTTTTAGTGTTTTAAAATGATAAAAACACATTTATGGCCATCTCAGAAAAATCATAACTTATAATGATGCACCATTGGTTTATACATTTCACAAATAAATCTACAGTCTATTTCCTATGATTTCAGGGAAATCCAAAATCATTTTCTTTGTTATGACCCCCTGCCACCCCACACATGTTTTTATAGGATTTAGAAAATTGTTTTCGGAGTCATTCCAACCACAACAAAAATTAGATTGATGTGTTATTTATGAATACATGTAAAAAATAACTCAGAGGTGGTTGTTCCAATATTTCACATCAATATTAGGTTTTTTATGATTTAGACCATTATATGCACGTTTAGTGTTTTGAAACACTAGAAATGAATTTGTGGGCATCCTAAGAAAACTATAACTCGTAATGATGTTTCATCAATTCCTAAAGTTCAAAAATAAATCTATGATCTTTTTACTTTTATTTTAGTGAAGTCAAATATTTTTTCCAGGATTTGACCCCCAAAAAGATGTTTTTAATGGTTTTGGTACCTCTAAAAACCATTTACTGAGTCAAAATCAAGAAAATTATCTTGGATTGATATAAAAATTATAGATAAAAACACATAATTCATTTCTTACGTGTAGTAATCAAATACATGTCAATATCATAAAAAATGTGGTTGGTATTACATGAAGTGCTTGTTTTCTATATAAAAGTGTCATTTTAATTTTATTTATTGATGTTTTATGTGTTCTTTGGAAAATGTATAAATGATCTATAAAATTTAGAATTTTTCTCAGTAGTATAATCTATTAATATGGAAATTTCCTTAGGGATCATGTCGATTATCCATGGAAATATAAGAACTAATGCATTTTCCATTTCTAACTGCCGCTGATCCTATGTTTTCTTATAATAGTTTTGTTAATTCATTTTTTCGTTAAATATTACAATTTATCTTTATGATTTGTGATCAATGACACTAATCAAACCACCACATGGTGTATCATTAATAGATGATGATTCCCTAACAATGATAGCTGATAGACTAGGCCCAGAACCCATCCCTCATACACATTCATGATACTCCTTTCCAAAAACAATTTCAACTGCATCATTTTGGGAAACCGATGATGGTTTTGAAGGGTTCGAATCCCATAATTATCTATTTTTAACCTATGAATACAAAAATATTAAAAAGGATTTTTAAAATAATTGAACTTTCTAATATTATCTAATTAATAATTTTTTTATAACTATTTATTTTTATTTCATTATTATAAAAACATAATATTGAAAAATTAATTATAACAAAAAACAAGTCCTAAAACCAATTAATTTGGGCTCGATCAATGTATCAAATGATGCCAAATTGGAATCAATTTATCCATGTATCCAACCCCATTTAATTGGGTTTATGTATTTTTTTAGTTATAATAAATATTTCATCATTATTTTTTTAAAGTACTAAAATAAATTAAAATTGTAATGAAAAGTACTTACTCCAATGTCTTTAGTAGGGTCATTTACAAAACCACATTTGGGTGTCCAATGCACTTTAAACCACATCTCTTTTCACCCAACATAGTTATCTAATTCATTAACATTTATAATAAAATACCAAAAAGTTATAAAAAACCCTTGACTTATAATAAAATTATAGAAATAATGATGAATAAAATATATACCAAAAATTTTCTTTTTCTCGAAAGACTCTAAGAACCAGTGATGTGAGGAATGCATTATTTCTCATGATCCACAATATTTTTAGATAATTATTACAAAAAATAGAAAAATTAATTTTTTTATTGTTTTAATGTAATTAATATACTATAAAATATAAAATTTCCTCATGAGATTCATCTCTTTTAATATATCATAAAATCATCCATTTCTTATGATAAATGCCTTCAAATATTTCTTATATATCTTTTATGATATTAGAGATGTGTTATTAAACACATTATATAATCTCCATTTAAGATATCTCTATTTATTACCCAAAATATTCAAAGTCAATGGGCATGAAATATAGCCAGGGACATCAAAATAAAAAAAAACTAGAAATAAAAACCTAACACTTTATAATTATATTACAAAATTTTACACATGTGTTTTAAATTAGTAATCATGGAATATTAAATTAATATTACCATTACTTGAGTATCAATTTTCTCATTTTTCCAAACTATAGGAATATGCCTCCAATATTTATAATTAATGGGAATACACATCGTCTCACACAAAATATGACCAAGAATATTCCCCTAGATTCTGACAACGCCCTCGGTAAGCACCCCAAACTCAAAAAATGTAATGATAATCTTGATGTACTTCAGGTCCCATTCATATTCAATTCATATTTGTATCCCTATTTATGTTTATATTAATCTTTTAAAAAAAATTAGTAATAATTAATTAAATATATATATTTTTGTTTAAAATTACATACATACTAGTAATGGTAAGTTTTAAATATCCCCTAGACGGAGGGGTGACCAACTAGTTTATCATCAGAGGTGAATCAGGCATTGTGCTACCAATAACATCTAGGTAAATTTAAGTATTTCTTATAGTCTCAAGTACAACTGAATCACTCATATCCACTGAAGTTGATGGTAGTGGTGGAATGCCCTGAGATGTTGATGAGATAAGATCATTAGATATTTTTGTTCTCAATATTCTTGAAATTCAATTGGTTTAGATATACTAAATATATAAAAAATAAATAAAAATAAAATAATTTTACAAAAAATAAAGTAAGAAAAACTATAACAATGTATATATGTATGAAACACTTATCAATGCGAAATTGTAATATATATTCATTACTAATTTATAGATTCAATTATCTCCATATTCATTATCTTCATTTTTATCAACCACCATTGTGTCGAGTGCTTCATTCTCACCCTCTCTTTTAAGTTATATTGTTTTGATATTTTTAGGAAAAAACTATTCAATGTTTTGTGGATGATGACATTCACTGTCAAAAAGTACCAATTGACATTCATCACCCATGTCATATAATTATTTCTACTTTAAGTTTACAAAAATACTCTAAAAATCATTCTTTTCACCATCCACATAATAAACTGTCTTCTCTTAGGAAGAAAATATAAATAGATCATGTTGTGCATCCTCATAAGTATTGATCAAGTTTGGGAGTGGATAAAAGTAAAATGTATTGAATCATTCATTACAACCATATCACTGTTAACCCACTTTTATTTAAAGAATAAAATTTTAAACCTACCATGATAGTTTAAATCAATTATGTCATTCATCTTTATATAGTATCACACCTATGAAAGTGTAAATACACCAATATTTTGAGTTTTCAATTTTTATTCATGGTAAATTTTATAAAACATTATTCCATGAATATTGTAGTAATCAAATCTCTTAACCTTCCTTAAAGGACCTTGAGAAAAAAAATTCAAATCATTTTTTATGTCAGCTCGATTCACATCATTAATTATCTATAAAAAAAGATATTAGGTTTAAATTTTAACATTGAAAAAATAAATAAATTTCAATAATATGAATATGAGTATATACTTACGTGATAGGAGAACCATTCAAAAATATCCTTATTAACATATTTTGTTAATTCTTACTCATTCTGAGCCAAACCCCTTGCATCTTTATTTTCAATAGAAATTATTCAAAAAATGGATCTATGATATGAATATTGAGTATCACATATCAATGTTCTTTTAGAATCACCAATTCCTTTAGTGTAAAATTTTATGGATTTCCAATTGGTCTACCAATAGTTAGAAATACCGATGACTGGTTTTCAGAATGTGAATTAGTGAAGATATCATCAACACGTCCAGTATGATTGAATCCAGTCTGAATCCAATCCAAATACCTAGAATAAAAGTTCAATAAATTTTTTTAAATGTAACCATATTCAATAGAGACTTATGGTTGAGATTTATTCCTCACATATGATTTCAAATGACCTAAGTACCTGATGGAAAAAATAATAAACATATTAATAAATTTTATGAAATGATTTGATAAAATCAAATTCACCAATTAAAAGAAAAATAATATCAATGCACCTCTCAATTGGATACATCCCTCAATTATGTACCGATCGAAAAAGATTATCTTATTCAACAAAATAAACAATCAAATGAATCACGACTATGAACAATGATGGGAAAAATAACATCTCAAAATGAAAGAGTGTAAAACAATTATTTTTAGAAGTTTATCAAGTTCAATTGGATATATATTTCTTACGTGAAGATCTCTGAAAATGGTAAAAATAATTCAACTAGAACCACATTTATTTTTTCAAGTAACGTATTATGAAATTAAAATGACAATAACACCTCAATAATAATATGTGATTCATGAATTTTCGATTCATGTAACATTTGATGTTTTAAATCAACGCACCTTGATGTGTTAATTGAATATCCATGTGGAAATTTTAAATTCTTTAATTTTTGATGGAAGATTCCTTTCACATTATTTGTAATTGTAAAAATATTTTAAGGATACTTTATATTCTAATTTTTCCACAAACTATGATTTATATTCACTGACTCCAAATCCTTATAAGCATTAAGGTGATCCTTTAATTTTCCCTACTCATTATTAAATGCAAAAATTAAATTTTCATAGATGTTCTTCTAAATATGAATTATGTAAAAATTATGACATATCAAACTAAACTCACAATCATAATGTTTAAAAAATATACTCTTTTTATCCCATTTTTGTGGTCCAACTGCTTTGGATACTGTACCTCATACCATGTTTCCCCTTCTATAAATTGATGATATTTTTCAAATTCCTCAATGGAATTCATTAATTATCCAAATAATTCTGAACTAGAAAACACATTCAGTGGCCTTCCCAATTCAATATATTTGTTGAATTGTTTATTGTTAAAATTAAATTTATGATAAGCACCAATAAATCTAGGATGATACATAAAACACAATTTTATGCTATGAGGTAATCATTGATGTTAAAAATCAAAATAAAAAACTAGATAAGATAAACCAGTATGAGTGTTATAACCAGATAAATTTCCTAGTCTAGGAAATTCAATAATTTTACACAATAAGGCTACATGAATTTTAAATAATTTTCTCACTGATGCATCATATATTTCCATGCCATCATCCCATAATTCTCGTCATTCTTTGATTAGAGGTTCAAGAAATACTGCAATGTCATTTCTAGGATTTTACTTTTTGGAATAATCCTCAAAAAAATGAAAGAATCCTTCTTTATACACATACATGGATTTAAATTATAGTGGATCAAAACAACTATCCAAATGAAATAATTAGTATGTAAAGTACCAAAAGGTTTGAAACCATCAGAATCCAATCCCAAACGTACATTCCTTGGATCTAAAGAAAAATCTAGATATAATGAATCCAACATCTTCCATGACATTTAATCCTTTGGATGTCACATAAAACCATCATTACTATCCTCATCATTCCACTTCATGTTGTATGTAGTCATAGAAAACATGAAAAATCTTTTCAAGTGTGGTTTCAAAGGAAAGTAACACGATACCTTTTTAGAAGTTTTCTTCTTCTTTTACTTCTTGGGGTTGAATTTATTTATACCCTCATTTTTGTTCATTGACTACAATTAGATTGTATGAAATATTATGTATTCTTCTTTATTGGAATCTTCTCTCTAGTAAATCATATAATCATTAGGTATTTCATGTATCTTGGTATAATCAAGTCCATGTTTTTTGATGAATTTATTCATCTCATTGAATGAGGTTGGGATCTTATCTTTACTAAATAAATCATGAAACAACTATAAAATCATGGAAATTTCTTTGTTTGTAATTTCAAAAAGACACCTGATATGATACTAATTATATAGAAAATACAACTTCAAATACTTGTAACACCTTTAATTGAATTATTTCTGTCCATATTCAACTAATTAATAAAATACATTTTTTTGGTAGTTGAAGTTTGAGAAATATTAACCTCCTCAGGATCAACTGAAGTTTCTGTTGATCTATTAAAATCTTGTACATTGTATCCTACAAATACAAATGTGTCATTTATAAAATTTAAAACATAATTATCTTATGTTTGGTAACATTGTATTTCCTTGGTAGGATTTTCATTGTTTTGAATTTACATAACATTTGATTCACCATGAAAATTACAATGTACATATCGAGTAGAAAACTGTTTCAATATCAAATTCTCAGATACATCATTTCTATTAAACCGTCACTTGAATTTTCAATAAGGACACAAAAATTTTATTCTACTATCCACTAATATATTTTCAATTTCATAATCTATGAATTCTTACAAACCCTTAGCATACAAAGGTGTGTTTTGAGGTAAATAATCCAACATTAATCCATAGTTATTGTATTGTTTCTCTTATCCCTTTATAATCTTATATAAATATATAAATGGTTAATTAAATAAGTATAATAAAGATTAAACATCACCCAACCTCGTCATTGACAAGGGTAGGGTTTTTATTTTACATAACACAAATTCAACATAAATATGAATGAATCCAACATTAAAAGATCTATAAAATTTCTTATTTTCATATTAATATTTTTTATACTATGAAAACATGATTATCTCAATAGCTAGATATTTTTTTTGAAAATTATGAAAATAAAGATATGTTGTATCTCAAAACAATAACTTGACACTTTGATATTTAGTGACATAGTCTTGTTTAGTTTATCTTGTAAATTATTTCATTAAAATATATAAAAATTATTCATGGAAGTTGTTATTTAATTTAAAAATCAATGATAAAACCCAAATCATCACAAGGATAGTGGAAATTCCATTGATAAAAAATCAAGGATAAACCCCAAATAATCATACCAATCAAGAACCACCAAATAAACTTCATATACTCCAGGCTAGGGAAAAATAAGACCCAAAACCGATAACCATCACTATTTTAAAATGAAACTATACCTATAAGGAAAAAATAATAAACCTATAGAAAATACTAAAGTAATAATCATCACCCTTTTCCTCAAGAATTATCTTGTAAGAAAAACAAAAATATCATGAAAAGTAGTCCCAAAGAAGCAATACTCAACAACTCAAATAAAATTCACAAAATCAAACCAAGAAACATTCATAGATAAGAACCTACCACATTAAAACATCATTAATAATTTACCTTTCCCCTTAAATGAAAAAAAAACGAATAAAGGGCCCAAAAAATACTTTATTAATTTTAATATACCATTGAAAAGTTTCCCCCTTTCAAAAAATACATATATTTTTTGTTTATTTTAGAAAAAAAAACAAAAATATTTTTGAAAACTCTACTTATTAATTAAATTACCACTATAATTTCTTTATTAAATCATCTAGGGTTATTTAAAAATATTTTGAAAAATATATCACTTGAAAATCCCATTTAAAATATTTTTTTCAACCCAAGAAGAAACCACCTTTGATACATAAAAAACCAACCTTTAAACCCGTTAATGTTTAAAATAAATTTAGGGAAACCAAATATAATTCAATATAAAAATGTCAAAATATTTTTCAATTACTTTAACATAACACCAAAAAAATTTATTAAAATTATTGGAGTCCTAAAAAAATTTCCTCAAGACTAAAATTTAATTCTATTCTAAAACAATTGAAAACATTCCATGATTTCATAAAAATATGCTTCATTTTGAAACGCCTATTGGAATATCATCACAATTAACAAACCAATTCAATAAAAATAACATAAATATATCATATAATACATCAAAATACATCATAAATAAATCAAAATAAATATAAATAAACTCAAAACCCTATAGGAAAAAAAATCTCAAAATATTGAAAATTTATCACAATGAACAATTTAGTTGCTCCGATGATGGATTGGGTAGAAATCGTTAGGGGTCGGTCTAGAGTGGTTGCAAGGGGGGAAGGGAGAAGCAGTGGAATTCTACTAGGGTGATGGGATAGGCTGGGATCAACCGAAAGGGAGGTCTTGGAGCAGCGGAAAGTTATGAGGGGGAAGGGGGTGCAATGGTGAGGTTGTGGTGAGGGCTCATGGGAGAGGGGGTGCTCCAAGGAGAAGGGCGAGTGGTAGTGAGTTATTCTAGGGAATGGGGGAGCAAAGAGTGGATATAGTGGTGCGGGGAAAGGGGGAGAGAATATTAGGGTCCATCAGTGGCACGGGTTCTGGGGAAAAGGGGAGAGAGGTGGCGAGTGGTGGGGGCTCGAGGGTGTTGAGGGATCAGGGGTGTTCAGCGGTCGTTTAAATAAAACATCTTCAAAATGTTAAAAAATAGCATTGGTGAAATTAAAATTCTACTATATTAATTTTTTTTATATGAAATTTATTTAGCAGTGATTATTAAGACCACCACTAATAAAATATATCTAAGGATTTTTTTAGTTCTAGAATGTCTCCCAGATTATCATTTTTCATTAGAGAACGTATCATCTGACAAACTAAGTTTCCTTTGTTTCACCTAAGATTCACCAAAAACTGACTTGATTCTGATGCTTCTACCACAATATTTTATTCTTATACTTACATTTGTTTCTATTTGAGTGAGTTAAATTATAATATATACTTCTCGGGTTTTATCCTTCCAATAACTTAAAAAATCACTTTAGCACTAATAAAAGGCACAACATGTAAATATTTCTTGACCACCCTGCGCATCATAAGTTTTATTGTTTGCAACAGATGTTGAGAAAACCCTAGAGGCAAGGATGAAGAGAATAAACCACTTAGTAGAGACACTTGTTTGTTTAAATTCAAAAGGAGTGAACATTATCTAGTTGAATAAATATCACATTAGAATTAAATATAGGATAATCTCCATCTTATAATGTAATGTTCACCTTATGGCCTCTAAATAACCCCATAGGATCAATCCCACCGATCCACCTGTGCCAATCCATATAGTTCTTTGAACCGACATCCCTCCATACACCATCCCATGTATAAAATCTTCATGATGGTCCATTGAAACAATAATGATCCTCCATGGAAAAAAGAGATAGTTTACCTTTAAGCCAATCCATTACATTGTACTAGTATAATTGAGTGTCTACCTTATGTTAGACACATATTTTTTTTACAAACCCACATGATTTTTTTTCCTCTAGAGCATAAAAATTTCCCAATAATAATATTATAATTATTCAACTATCAATGTACTGAGGGATCATTTAGTCACACTAAGGGTGGGGGTGAATCAGGGTGACCATTTTTTACCAATTAAGTTCAAATTAAATTCTTACTTTCTTTAAGTTGATCGAACCAATGTCCTTGGTTTGGATTTTATAGATCTTGATAATTCTACCTCACTAGTTTTTACTAATTCTATGTAGATAATGTAAACAACACACAATTTGTTTTACAAGTTTTGAGATCAATGTGAGAACCTACTTATTTCCATGTCTACTCCTGTCGAGTTATGTATTATGCCACTAATTATAGATTTCAATATTTAAAATGTGATGTGGGAAGTTACTATCTTAATCCAAAATGTGAATCTAAAACACAAAGTCTACGGAATTTAAAAAGTCTCCTAACATTACAAAATCTCCCAATTTTAGATTATACTCACTCCTATTAGTATTCAAGAATCTATAAAATTAAGAGGACTTTGACTGCAGGTTCTTCTTCCACCAGAGTACATGCATGATGACTTTTTTTTGGTTCTCATAAAAGTTATTTCAGATATATAACTTTCTTCCTCTGAATCAATTTTTTTGATCTTCTCAATGATATTAAAAACTTTATATTCCATTATTCTCGACTTTACTTAGAACCTAGTGTTTTGGAATCCTTAAAACATTAACCCACCTAAATCTTCTTTGAACGATATGGTCAAAATAATCCTCTATTTTTCTCTCCTAAACTCTACCTAACATCATCATCATGCTCCGAATAAGGTAAATAATTTTTATAGGTATAAGTTCCACTGAAAATTAATGAATAAATTCAATCTCCAAATTTGAGTTTCTTGTTCATTTTTCCTTTGTTGGACCACCTTTAAAACTTCTAAAATAAATAGGTTCAAATTTTTTCATCAATGTTTCCTCAAATTTCAGCATTAATTTTTTTTCAAATATTCCTCAAATCTTGTCTATACTTATGAATTTTGAGATTATATCTCACCATCATCACAAGGTTTAAATTTATAAAATTTTATTTAAATCACTTCAATCCCCCATCCAGTTTACAAAATTTCTCTATGAATTTTTTGATCAATCATTGTACAACTAATATTTGTAACTCAAACTTTGTATAGCTCAACATTATAATTTTAACTTCATACAACTCAACATTATAAATAATATTTTTTACAACACACCATTATAGATCAAACTTTTTATAGATCAAATTTATTACCCAAAAACTATAAGATTACTTTTCTCTAATTGGTGAGCTTAGTGGAGTTCCATTGACCATTCTATATTCAATATAATCGCATTTCTTTATCCGGTAAACTTAAAAATACTCTTAAATTTCTCCATTCAAAAATATTATATACCTTCTTAAATTTATATATCTAGAAAACATAAAAATATTCTCAAATTAATCCATATGAAACATATAAAAACTTTCCTATATCTGAAACTTTTACAAGTCTCTCTCCATCCAAAAATTTTACATATTTTTCTCTGTCCAAATATTTTATATATATTCTATATATGTAAACTTTAAAAACTTTTATGTCTAAAACTTATTGAATAAAATTATATTGAACCATGAAAACTCTAAGTAATCTTGATGTTAGAAAATTTTAAGATTAGCAAATAATCTTTTGATTACCATGGGAAATATTATAGGAAAATCCTTAGGAAAATGTATATGAAACTCTATAGAAAATTCATTTAACTTAGTCCTTAATTTTTCCATAATCTATTAAAAAAATACAATACATTTATTATCATCATCCGAAAAATATTCAATCTCCCCCTTTGTATGATTTTTCAATACCAAATTCTTCTTAAATTCAATGAATTTTTATATCCCTTATTGGTAATAAATCCAAATATTATTCCATGAGGAATATTATTTTTCCAATCCCTCTTAATGGTGTGCATTTTAGTCCCCCTTATTGATATAAAGGGGTGATGAGGTAAATTTCTTCACACTTTTCCTCCTTTTCCCATTTTCTTCTATTATCTAAAATTTCTGAAGAGAAGGATAATATCACTTCTATTAAAGTAATGATCCATTAATCAACTAACTCTATGTCTATGGTATCAATGATCAGTGTAGAAAAAATGTGTGATGAACTCAATCATTAGAGCTATCTATTAAAATTATCCAAGTGATACCAAATTTTATAAAATCTTCTTTTCGGGGATATTTATTGGGTTTTAATTTAACATTCTTTTCTGCATCCATATCAATAAATAGATCCAAAAAGTCCAATCTTAAAATAGCAGGCCTCTCTACCTTTGAAAAATATTTTTCACTTTTTCATCAAAAATAAAAAAATATTCCCTTAAATATCATAATTGATTTTAATGCCTAAATAGTAGAAAATATAAATGCATCTTAGAAAGATATAATCTCAAATTTTCTATATTTTCAATATCATGAAGTTATTTACCTGTATCTTCATTATCTGGTCCACTACTATATAAGTGGATTTTAAAACTTCTAAATAAATCCCTTATCAGTAATAAAAAAGAAAAATTGATCTAAGAGTTGTTAAAAGTGGTCCACGTGTATTAGATATTGAAAAGTACTAATAAAGGAGGTACTATATCAACACTAAAAAATAATGATAATGGTGGACCATTATCCACACTTACTTTAGCATTGATAAATGGTTCCCTTTATCTGTGTTAAAAGTATAATTGATAAAGGCCATCCTGCTATAGTGTGCTATTAAAATTACAATAAACTATAGTAGAAAAAATACACCTATATATGGAAAATTCATAATTTAATTAAAATAAAAAATACAACAAAAATATAAGAAAAAAAATATTTTAATATTTTCAATCATTGTTTTGTGAAATTTCATTAGAATTTATTGTCACAAACATTCAAAAACATCAATGGTTTCATTGCCTTTGCGACCTGACCCCCTCTGAAAAAAGCCTCATCATGGAATCAGTTTTCGAACAAACCACCACAACTGGAGAAAAAGAATCCAACTATATAAGAAAGAAATTCTTATGTAAGTAATACTATAAAAAAATAAATTAAACAAAAATATGAAACAATACATTAATAAAATCTCATTTTTAAACTAAAACCACATAATTTCAGTCATAACACTCATACCATGTATCAGATTGAGGTGATACTAATTTCTACACATCATAAATGAATTTTTTATTGTTTTCATGAAATATAACAAAATATGAATATGTTTTATCATTTTTTAGTATATCATATTTTTTTAATAAAATTTCAATTTAAACTAAAAATAACCACTTTGAGATATACTAGTCAAATCATGTGTCAGTTTGAAATGATACTCATTCCTACACATCAAAAAATGAAATATAATTCATTTTTATAATGAATGAAGAAAATCCATGTATTTTTTCTCATTTTTCAGTGGGTGACACAAGTTTTGAATTAAATTGTAAATTTGAGACTGATGACATACACTTTGAGTCATACTAGTCTCACCATGTATCAGATTGAGTTTTGGAAGAATCCTACATGTCAAAATGACTTATGGATCATATTTCTAATGTATTGAAACAATCTAAAAGTGTTTTTCATGTTTTGAGTATGTGATGTGTGTTTTGAACTAAAATTTCAATTTTAAATAAATGTACACACTTGGAATCATACTAGTCACATCGTATATCATATTGACATGAAGATGATTCCATCAAGTAAAAAATGACTTAGGGATCATTTTTCTAAAGTATCAAAATGACTGAATTCTTTTTTTCAGTATGTCACATGTATTTTTTTACTAAAATGTCAATTTAACCTGAAAATAAAAACTTCGATTCATACTGGTCACATTATGTTTCGGTATTATGTGAGACTAATTTATAAACATCACAAATGAATTATAAATAATTTTACCAAAGTATCAAGACCATATGATCACATTTTAATAGTTTTTAGTGAGTAACACACATTTTGATCAAAATTTTCAATTTTAAACAGATAAAAGACACTTTGAGTCTTTATAGGATCACCATATATCAGATTGAGATGCTTATGATTCCAACAAGACATAAATGTCTTATGGATAGTTTTCATGAAGTATCAAAATAATATTAATTTTTTTCTCAATTTTGAATTTGTGATGTTTGTTTTCAAATAAAATATCAATTTTAAATAAAAATACACACACTTAGAGTAATACTAGTCACACCCTGAGCCGTATTGATATGAAGTTGATTCTTACATGTCAAAATGAAGTAAAAATACCTTTTATAAAGAATGAAGGAAATATGAATGAATTTTATTAGTTACAAGTATGTCATGTGTATTTTTTACTAAAACATCAATTTAATCTGAAAACATGCACGTTGATTCATACTGATCATATCATGTGTCAATTTTATGTGATACTGGTTCCTATACATAAAAAACAACTTCTTATTATTTTTCCTAAAGTATCAAGACAATCTGAACATTTTTAATTTATTTTTGTGAGTGACAAATGCTTTAAACTAAACTATAAATTTTAAACTGATAACAGGCATTTTGAGTCATAATGGGCACCCCATGTATTAGATTGAGGTTAGGATAATTACAATACATCAAAAACGACTTATGGATAATTATACAACTATATCAATACAATATGAATTCATTATCTCATATTTGATTTTGTGATGTGTTTTTGACCAAAAATGTTAATTTTAAATAACAAGACACACTGGGAGTCATATCGGTCGCACTGTGTGCCAGACTAACATTTAGATGATTCCTACTTGTTTCAAATGACATAAGGATAATTTTCATAATGTATCAAGACAATATGAATGTGTTTTTTTTCAGTTCTGAGTATGTCCCATATCTTTTTTACTAAAATGTCAATTTAAACTATAAACATCATTTTGAGTCACAATAGACACATCATGTGTTTTATTGATGTGAGACTGATTCCTACACATAAAAAATATATTATAATTCAATTTTATAAAGTATTAAGACAATATGAGTATGTTTTATTGGTTTTAAGTGACTACACATGTTTTGAACTAAATTTTCATTTTCAAATTGATAATATTCACTCTTAGTCATAACAGGCACACCATGTATCTGATTGATGTGGGGATGATTCCTATATTTTAAAAAGTACTTATGGATTTTTTTCCAATATATCAAAACAATCCGAATGTGTTTTCTTAGTTTGGATTATGGGACATGTGTTTTGAAATAAAAGTCAATTTTAAATAAAAGGAAAGACTTGGAGTAATACCATTAACATCGTCCATCAGATTGATGTGTAGATTATTCCTAAACATCAAAAATGACATAAGGATATTTTTATTAAAGTATAAATATAATCATAATGTTTTTATATGTTTTGAGTATTTCACTCGTCCTTTTTACTAAATCTTCAATTTAAACTTAAAAAACACACTTTGTGTCATACCGGACACATCTAGTGTCAGTTTTATATGAGACTGATTTATCCACATAAAATGACATATGAATCATTTTCTTAAAGTATCAAGATAATTTTACTGTGTTTCCTTTGGTTTTAGTGAGTGATACACATTTTGAACTAAATTGTCAATCTTAAACTGATAACACACACTTTGAGTCATACTAGACACACCATTTATCATATTGATGTTTGGATGATTCTTATAGATCCAAAATTACTTATGAATTATTTTCCCAAATTATCAAAACAATCTGAATGTTTTTACCCAGTTTAGATTATGTGATGCGTGTTTGGAAATAAAATGTCAATTTTAATTAAAAGGACACAATTTGATCATACCAGTCACGTCGTACATCAAATTGACATGTGTATGTTTCGAACATGTTAAAAATTACTTAAGGACCATTTTATTAATGTATCAAAACAATACGAATGTGCTTTCTTGGTTATGAGTATGTCACATTTATTTTTTACTAATATGTCAATTTGAACTGAAAACATGCACTTTGAGTCATATTAGTCACATTGTGTGTCTATTTGACTTGAGAATAGTTCTTAAACATCAAAAAATGACTTATGAATCATTTTTATAAAGTAAAAAATGAAAATACAATCATGTTTTCTTATTTTTCAGTGAGTGATACCTATTTTGAAATTAATTTTAAATTTTAAACTAATAACATACACTTTTTAGTCTTACTTGGAACACTGAGTATAGGATTGGGGTGCATCTGATTCATACACATGGTAAATTATTTATGGACCATTTTACTAAAGTATCAACACAATACAAATTAATTTTATTGGTTTTGAGTTTGTGATGTGTTTTTTGAACTAAAATGTCAATTTTAAATAGGAAACACACACTTTGAGTTATAGAAAATACTTTATGTATCAGATTGAGGTGTGGTTGATTCCTATATGTCTTAAATGACTTATAGATATTTTTTTAAAGTATCAAAACAATATAAATGTGTTTTATTAGATATTATTTTTTATGTGTTTTTTTAAAATATAATGTAAATTATACACTAAAAACATACACATTGATTCATACCAAGCACACTGTGTATCAGATTGAGCTGTGGCTAATTGAGGTGTGGATGATTCCTATATGAGAACAAGAAATATCATACATGTTACAACCACTATCATACCAAGAACACCGTGTATTGGATTGATATGAGTCTGATTCTTACATGTCAAAAATGATCTTGAATCATTTTATTAATGTATCAAAACAATATGAATGTGTTTGAAAGATTTTGAGCATGTAATTTGTGTTTTAAACTAGAATATAAATTTTAAAATAATAACCTAAACTTAGAATAATATCGAGAATACACTGAATCATATTTTTTTGGTTGATTCATACACATCACACAGTGTAATTTTATTCATCAATACATTTATCTTTTGAGGTTATCAAAAAATATTGTTATTTTATAACATGGAATGTTGAATATATTACAGAATAAAAATAACAATGAATCATCATGAGTTCATAATCCAAATTGAGTGCATAATAATATTATGTGAGTGAATCATGAGAGTATCATCCTTCTTCATGATATTTATGAAAATTAAAAAAATAAATATTAGATAAAAATTATGATAAAATTAACTAAATAAAGTAGATAAAATGACGATAAAATTCACAAAATATGTAGTAATAAATCACATCTTCATGATGTATATATAAAATATGACACCATATATTATATCCATTCATTTCTAAACAAATCAATTTCTTATCACGAATAAAAGGAATGTTGACAGATATGGTAGTACTGAAAAAATATAAATAAAAAAGGATTAGTAAATATTTTAAATGAAATTGTAATTATGATTGATAATACCTCCTCATGGATGATAGTTTATTGATGTAATATGATATATTTCATAAATTTGAAAACATAATAACCATAATCTTTTACATTAGTTTGTTCTAGTCACTATAGAAACATTGATAAAAATAATTAATTTTTTATATATGTTTTGATAATGTAATTGTATTATTTATACCCAAATACTTTTCAATTTATAGAATTTGATAGTATTTTGTGCTCATGGACTATCCTCATGACATGATTTTGATGATATTTAAACATCTCCCTATCATATCCTAAATTTGATTAAAACATAATATAAAATGTATAAAATTAATTTTAATTGTAAAATGATGCTTTTAGTGTTTTAAAAATTGATAAATATCATCAAATGTGGTTTGTTTGATGGGTATTCATACATTAAATCCAGAAAATAAATATTTAAAGTATCCAAATTGACTGCAATGAGTTAAAAATATGACCTAAAAAAGGAATAAATTATGAACTGAATGAATATATATTTTATATGATTAAATTGTTGTGTTTAACCCCTGCTTTGTGGGTATTAAAAATAGACTTCCATATGTATGTTTTCTTTCAAACATTGTGACCAGTTTTCTTACCATTCCTTCATTGTTCATTTGTTCCAATGTGAAAAGTTTTGTAAAGGTGATTTGAGGACTAATGAGTCCAAATTTATATTCAAATGTTTTTCCATTTATATAATATTGATATATACCTCTGAAAAAATTATGAATACTATTTAGTCATAATTCACGTAGTAGATTAGCTATAGGAAAAACAAATATGGAAAACACACCAAATATATACATTTAAAACTGATACTTCTACCCATTCAATATTGAAGATTTCATTTACATTATTAAGACATGTATAGTCTATAATGGACTCTCTATACATATATTCTTCAAAAAAAATTGTTGTCTTATCACCACATGCTAATTTTGTATCCACATGAACCATTAATTTTAGTAAATGTAGATGTTGAATGGGAAGGGTAAAGGTACTTTGTGACGATATTTTTGATTGGTTGTTTGATTCTTTACATAATTTTGATCTGAACTTCCATTTCACTCCCTTCCCTTTTTTCAAATTTAATAACATTTATCGGTTCAATACTTTTTTTCATTAATTATTAATGGATTTTTATGAAAAATAAATTTTAAATGAATACCTCCCTATCGACATGTATTTTTAAAAGATCTAGAAACCATTCTATAAAATAATTAATTGTCTTGTCAATCATATGAATTTATACATCATCAAGTGGAATAGGTAACAAGGCACTCATATCATGATCTACGTGAATCCCCACACTCACATGACCTATAAGAAGTTGTTTGTTATGTTGAATATCTCCTTGGATATTGTACATGGTATCCATCAGAATAAGGTGATTTGTGGGTGTTGATAGATATAAATAAAGATAATATTCACAATAAAGAATATAAGTATTGTATTGTAATTAGTGTATGACTGATTCCCAATTCACATAAACAATTATGAAATTATTGATTAACTCTACTAAGATAGATCATTGAGGGTAATGGATCACCTCAAATCTGGTGGGGGTGGGGGGATCTTCAAAGACTGGTTGTTCTTGTGTTGTTTCTTCTTATTGATTCCTTCCCAAAACATTTTCTAAAAAATCTGAATGACAATTGAGTTTTTCTTCTAGATAAGTTAATCATGCCTAAAACTATCCCATTTTATTATCTTTATCCCCCAATTCATTTCTTTTCTAAAAATATGTTTATGCTGACATCCCAAAACCCACACCTATGAAAAGACCATACCGTTCTAGCTGCTTCAAGGACACTGATAGTATATATTCATTGGATATAGATTATGATGATTATTATGTCTAATTAAGATAGAAAATATTGAAAAATAAGTAATCATTATTATGTATCACTAATTTAATGCATACAAAACTATTATTCCATACTTACATATGCTTCCCATGCTTTTTATGTGTTTTTAATCCAAACAGGCCAAAAGTCTTAACATTTTTATTTAATTCTAGATAATCCCCTTTTTAATTGGGTTGATAGGAAACCTTACATGGCCCGTAATCCTAGTGGAACAGGGCCCAATACATGGCATGAAGGGCCAAAGATCTGACACACTTTTTGTGTGTTTTCATCTATTGGTACCCTTTATTTATTTACGCATGCCTCCTTCCATAGAACATGATGTGGGATGGAAGTGGATTTTTATTTTAATTCATCAATCTCCATATAAAAAAAGAAACATAATTATGTTGTTTTTTCATGTCACATAAAATTATTACTATTGATTTAAAACATGTACCATTTTTTAAGTGATGCATACACCATCCTTGCTTTATGGTAGGGGTATATTTGTTCTATTTCACATAGCTTATTTTCATCACTCGGTTTCTATTTCATTAATTAACAATTCCTAACCAAAGTTATTAATAAAATTATTACCGATTAATGTATTACCTGTCACAATATACTTATAAAGATATCTCCTCATGAAGACTAATAAATGCATCCCAAACTTGTTGGTTTATCAAGTGTGAAAATATCTATGGTGAGTGCTGGTTTATTTTCCATTTAGTATCTTTTAGATGATATGTTATAAGAATTTTTTGAAATACTCTATGATCATTTTCAGCAAGAATTAATACAAATTTCATTTGGGAGTAAACTACAACAAATTCACTCCGTATGGGATAATGAAGAGAACGTCAATGTTTCATTATTTTTTTAGTAAAATAAATAAATTATATCATAATGTAACCATAATCTCTTCCAAAATTAGTGTATTAAGAGTAGACATGACATTGTTCCATGAATCTATATAAATTGGAATGTGGATTAGAGTGTCGAGCCCAATGTAAGTACTGAACATGGCCTTGTTGGGTTAACATGCTTGACGAATTCATTCCGTCCATCCTAAAATTTGATTCCTTGGTTTATCACCATAATAATTTTTGTTAACACTATTATGATATGGTTCTCATTTTTTTTCTAGGATATAGTTTTTTTCACCATCTACCATTTTTTCAGCTTCAACATCTTAAATATTTTGTTCCTATTGATTGGTAACATCAACATGTGTAGTAGGTCATTATTACTCTACATTAGGAGAACCAACAAGTTGATAAACCTATTGTTCTTTAGGATTGAGATAATTGGCATGTATAGAATTCACTATTTATAGAAGTGGTTGAAAATTTAATTTTATTATATAAATCTAAAGTGAAAAGAAAATAATATGAGGTAACATGATATATATTATATAAAATATATTACCTGATTATTGAAATATTTTTTTAAGGATGGTGGGATATGAACCCTCTATTGAGTATCCAAATCCCTTCATTATGGTCTCCTTGGACATAAATGAACCATTCTACATTAGGACCACTGTGAAATGATTACAACATCCTAATGAAAGGTTTATCTTAAATTTAATTGATATATGAACCTTTAGTGGTTTTGGCCGATAACAGATTAATTGAACACTTTAAGTTTGTAGGATCTGGAAGACAAAATAATTTTACTGCCTATGATTCCATAAATAATGGTTCATATTTTAAACCTTACTTAATGAAATCAACTTTCACAAATACCTATTTATCTATTTTAACAACACTCCTATCATTAACCCCATTCCATTGAAAAATCATTACTTGGAATGTTTTATAATCCAAATCCCATATTAATTTGATAATTCCAAAGTATGACATGTTGACATAAATTGGATTTCTATCCTTGGTACCCAATACATGCATTGCTTTATCCGCAAGTGTAGCCCCACTATTTTTCATGGTATTATATTCATTATGTTCATTTTTATAGAATTTATAACCATTAACTACATAACCATTATAACATAATACATGAAAACATGGTACTCTAATTGGCCATCAAAGTCATTCTGAAATTGAATCTGCATTTTCATTTGAATCCTTAAAAATATGGACTTGAAACCATCTTATAAACTATTTATTATTTGTATTTGATATCTAGAATTCATCCATAAATTGATTCAATTTCCTAAAAATTAATTTGTGGGTTTCAACGTATGGAATAACCTCTAAACTATATTGAAAAAATTAAAGGTAGGCCTCCTCCTACTCTATAATAGTAATTTTGAAAAAATCTATTTTGGATACTCATTCATCCAAAAATCGTCTGGTGTGATGATAATTTGGTAGATCAATTATTTCAACATCTTCTAGGTAGTTGGTACAGAATTCAACGACTTCCTCAATAACATATCACTTCACAATACACCCTTCTGGATGAATTAAATTTATGACATATTCTTTCAAATTCTTCATACATCATTCAAATGGGTTTATCCATCTATGATGTATAAGACTAAATGCATAATCTATCTTATCAAGTGAAGCATCAATTGAACAATCATATAAAAGAATTATGGTGGGAAGAATATATCAAATTCACATAATCTGACAACTGTTACCTTTTTAATAGCTAGATATTTTTATAGGTCTATAAAATTTCAACATATATATTTTAAAAAGGAAAAGGGATTGGTTAATGTATGTTGAAAATTATTTTAAAAATGTAATGTAAAACTAAAATCATTAGATCTTACATCAAAAAATTATAGTCATTTGATTTCAGATCCTTTAACATTAAATCATTCATTGACATGATATTCCTGATATATGATGAATACCTCTCTAGAAGCATTACATCATTCAAGAAATTGAAAAATTGATATCTTGGTTTCTTGGAAAGTGTATAATTAGTTGGAGGATGAAAATTCTATTTATCACTCTTCATTGGCCCCAAATATTCATGTATTCCCATTTTAATCATGTCCAACCTAGCCTTAATTTAGTCCTTTTTTTTCTTGGATGCATTTAGTAATGTCCAATGATACTATCACATACATTTTTTTAACATTTAAAACATAATGAAAAATATTTATTTATAGACAATTATATTGTGGTAATTCAAAAAAAAATGATAACTTTTTCCCATGTGGTTTTTAAGGATTTTCATAAAAAGATTTACCAAAAGCATTTTCCATATATTTTAATTTCTCAAACAGTTGATCGTATGTTAGTGGATATGGTTATGTATATTCTTCTAACCTCCCATCGAAAGATGTTGTCCAATATCGGTACTTATGTTACCATGGTATAAATCTATGATGTCCTAGAAATACAGTCATATATGAACATTTAAACCTAATTGATTATGTACCTTGATCACAAATGGGATACCCTTGATTTCCTTTAATGTAGCATCCTAAAAAAATTCATGATAAGGAAATTAATTTATCATCCCTACATCATGGATCTCAATGTGAAATCTTTATTTTTGTAAGTATCATACAAGGTAACATCTAAATCTTATAATAATTTGATATATTTGATTAATGTAGATAAATAAACATCAATATCATTACCCATATGTTTTGGTCTTAATATAAGGAGAGACAACACAATGTATTTCCATTTCATGCATAACAAAGGTGGTAAGTTATAATTTACTAACATAACAATCCATGTACTGTGAGTGATACTTTAAAAACCAAAATTACTAAATCTATTTATAGATATCACTAGATGAAGGTTTCTCAAATCATTTCCAAATTCAGGATAATCATGATCAATTCTACTCTACTGAGTAGAGTATATTGGGTGATGATGCTTCCCATATTTATTTCACATATTTTCATGTCATGTCAATTGTCTTGAAGTCTCCTCACTTCCATATAGGTGCCTAAACCATGGAATGATTTTAAATTTCTATAATACTTTTATAGGAAATGATTAATCTTTATTTTATTGAGAAGAACCACACTTTAGTGATTTTTAAGTTATTTTGTGTACTTGTGAAATAGTATACAACCATTTAGAGAAGCATGTATTCTTTCAGAGATCATATACATTGAAGGTATCATTCATTTATCATCATATTTTCAACAAGGAAACTCGTTGTATTCTAGTAGAATATCATTGAAGAGATCAATTAGTTTAGTAAAACTAGAATCAATCCATCTATTTCTAGATTTTAAATTATATATCTTTAGTATGGATGATAATTCTATATATTTAGTACAACCATCCTATAATTTAATCCTTTCACAACCCATTAACTTCTAAAAAATCTTTGGAAAATCAAAAAATTTATCTTCAACCATCATTTTAATTTCCACAATACAATCTTCAGCATCATTCACACCTATAATCAAATAATCAATAAATTCTTCACTAGTTTCCACACTTTTAATTGTATCAGATTATCCATAAAACACTTTCTTATTCCATTCACTAGCTATATTCAAAATTTCTCCCTATTTTGTCCAAAATTTATAACTTAAATCTATTTTATGAAAACTAAATTATTCTTACAAATAATCTAGAATAATTATTCTTGAATAAAAATAGCATAAACGTGGACAAATGATTTGAGAAGGGTCATATACATGATATTTTGCAAATATATTGAACTCTGTCACCCCATCCTCACATGCTTTTTCATATTATTGGAATCCATTCATTTTCAATTCATATCCATCATATTTTATTGAGTAATATTAATATTTAACAATATAAATACACATAAATTATGATCTTTGAACTCATAAAATATCATTATTAAAAAACCATTTAATCTATATAAATTCATTATTCTATGATGATAAGAGGTAAATGATTGGTAATCATATTATTTTATAGTGATGGAAATCATTAAAAGGAAATGAATCGGTGATGCCTATAAAGTTACAATGAATCTAATAAAATTTGAATCTATTGAAAAACATAGATACCTCATGTGGGATTAATTCAATAATATCTCATATGATTTAATAGATAGACAAGATCCAGAAAAATCAGTAAGAAATTCAAATCAACAGGAGTGAGGAGTTGGTGTTTATTTATTTCATTACATGGTATGCAACATACTAGGTGGTGTTTCAGTGATAGGATTATTAAGAGATAAAGTTGTTCTTTTTTTTTCATATGATTAAAATTTTGATGGGTCCCAATTGAATAGTCTTGAGAACCAATGTTTTATGAGACTTGATCGCATTGTCGAGTGCATCAAATTAGATGTTTATTTTTAACTAGAATTTCTATAGCATAGTAGTAACCCTAGGACATCTCTCGATAGAGACTTAGATCATTAATTTAAAATAAAGTTTCTGATTATGGAAATAAAAGTGGAATGGGGATTTATAAAACTTGGGGTTTTTTATTTTAAAACCTAAATTGAAACTATACTACTAAGTGAGAGAACAATATGGAGAAATAATGATAAACCCTAGCAAGTGTCCCTTGATGCTCAATCCATTATAGCTCTCAAGGGAATGGGAAGGGTCATTGATTCCTTGATTTATAAACACTAAAATTAGTGTGGTATGTTATTTCTTACTAGGTTACCACATAATATTTTACTGACTAATGATATTGATTATCGATGACAACCCAAAATCAACAAACTTGAATCGATGTAAAAAATGGAACTCAATCAAGGAATCACATCAAGAACATGATGAGATGACCAGATTTGTGTCAATGATAAAATATTACATAAGACAAGAACATGAATATTCATGAGTTAAATCACCTATAATTTATCAACCGACATAATCCATTCACACACTCATGAAAGGGAAGGGGTGAGAAAAGAGGAAACCACACTCAAATCCTCACAAGATCCGGGATATGCATGGAAGCATGGTGATTCTTGTTCCTTTGATTTTTATTTTATAATATTAGAAAAAATTCTAAGAATGTATAAATTAATATCAATTGAAAAATAACCTGAAAAATTCAATTTCCTTATGAATATTACAAGTTTGGAACTTAGGATTACAACAAAATACACCCCCCCAAATTGACCACTAAGAGGTTTAGAAGTGAATGAGGGAGAAGAGAACTAAAATGGGTTATGAGTGCTCTCATGTTCAACTAAACCTTACCCCTAGTCATTACAACTGAGATAATGAGGGATAGGATTAATTTTATAACAAAAAAATCACACTTTCAACAAAAATAAGTCAAGTGCCTAAGGGACGAGGTCACTATTCAAGGCATAAATTTTAATCCTTCTTTATATGGATGGTTGACTGACCAAAACGTGTTACATTGTCATGAAATATTTTTAGAGGTGAAAAATTGATTCATCTGTCCAAGGGAGGTGGAAGCATCCTAATTGAATCACTTAGACTCTAGTTATGGACCAAATACAGAAGGGTGGTCAAATCTGGTCTGCCTAGAATTTCATTACATTATGGACCTATTGTGAACCTCCAAATGGAAGAATTAGGATCCCTGATCTTCTAGAGAAATTTATCCAACATTTTTTTTCATTTATACATCCATTTTTATCCCAATTAGATGTACTCATTATCCACAATATACATTAATGTCCACATGCATGCTTGGGATCTCGCACAGTTTCGCTCGTTTTCCTTGAAGTCCATCACAGGCTCTCCAAATCACATCCTCCTACAATGTAAACACCAAAACAAGTAAAATTTCCATATTAAATAGTGATAAATATTAATTCATTGAATCAAACATTAATTTCAATTTATTATTATATTTTGTAATATTCATTACACAATCAGTTTAAAACAGCAGTGTAAGGGTGAAATTGAATAGTGAATCAGTATGTGATCACACCCCCACACCTAAACATTTGAACTCCTAGGAAAAGTCACATATCCAAGAAATGATGCATTTATATATTCCAAACATCATGATGATTTACAATTTGAGTAAATTTTAATTCATTAAAGTAATTTGATCAATGCACGAACCACACCGAGGAGTTCTTCCTAGTGAAAATGGAAAAAGATGTCTCATAGATTATATCACAATGAAATTCAAAGAGATTAATGATACCAAATTGACCAAGGAATTAAAAATTCAAAAATTCCACTAACTCTCTATGTGTGTTTGTGGAAACCATTCTATGCTATTCTTTCCACTTTCTATCCAATAAATATAGGCTATTTTAACATTGTTCAGCTTAAATGATTTTTTCCACCGAACCTACCCTACATCCCTTTCAATCATATTTCAAGACCCACTAACTTAATCATTCCCAGAAGTCAAACCATAAGATCCTGACCTAGATACCCTTATATGTTTCAAATTTCATCACTCCTTTTATTTATTATTATTATTTGTTTTTTAGAAATTTCATTTGGAACAAAGATCACACACATCTCACAACCCTTGTTTGATCTCCTAATGAAACTAATTATAATAGTTATAACAAGATCAAAGGTTGAGGAGAAGTGGTTTTTTACCTGACCAATACACAAACCTTTTTTTATTTTGTTTTTATTTTGTTTTTTAGGGCATACAAAAGATGGATATCAGGTACACACGCATAGGTCAACCCATTACAGTAATGAAATTGATCCGATAAGGAAAGAACATATGGAAATATCATTTTAATCTAAAAAATATTAACCAAACATATATTTACCTTATTTTATGTAAGAAATATTCACACTTTATGGTTTGGTGAAAAACATGTATGCAGATATTAGTGACATGGTTTTCCCAAAAACTACTCACACAAGGGGCATTAATCATCTCAAAGGTTTCACAGAGATACAACCATTTATATCATTGACAGAAAACCAGTTCACTAAAAATCACTCATTGATGTTAAATTCATACAAAAATTCATTCCACAATAGAGATAGGTTTTCATAAATTATTAAATCAACATAAAATCAAAAATTTCAAAATGAATTTTTAGTAAGTTCTATGATTTGGTGACCATAATGGGGGGAGTAAAAATACCATAAAGAATGAAAAAAGAGAAGAAAGAATAAATACAATGAAAATCCTAATTAACTCAAGAAGACGGGGAAAAGTGAAAATACCATAAAAAAGGAGAAAAAGATAAGAAAGAAGAAAGACAATGAAAATACCAATGAACTCAACAAGATGGGGAAAAGTGAAAATACCATATAGAAGGTGAAAAAGAGAAGAAAGAAGAGAGATGGTGAAAATCCTAATGAACCTAGGAATGTATCCACCCCCACCCCCACCCCCACCACACCTAGAATGTGTAGTGTACTCACTGTAATAATTGATAATTTGAGATGGAAGGATAAAACCTGGTGTGTTTCACTAGTATGTTACTTCTATAAGGTGGATTCCCTCCACCAAATTCTTTGGAAATCCTCATAGAAGAGTTTAAGTCACTTCCCATTGATGGAAAGACTTCATCTGCTCTACTCATGAAAAATATGGGTGGATCTTTAGCCTGGAATTATAAATGGGGACCTTCTCACCAATATGTAACTTCCGCTGATGAATCATGCTATCATGGATAACCTTTGTCTTCTCTTTATAGATCTGTGATTTCTTATTTTCATCACATCTAATTTCTTCCAACTCTTGAATCTGTAGCTTCCTATGCTCAGCTATATCTAAAAGGATCATATTACCTTGTTTAATAGCCCAATATGCACAGTTTCTACCTCCACCAAGAGGTGAAAATCCTTTCCAAACAAAATTCTGTATGGTGACATTCTGATTGGGGTTTTAAAAGTTGTATGGTATTCCCAAAGTGTATCATCCAAGCACAACCTCTAATATTTCCTATTGGGTTGTACCATTTTTTCCAAAATTCTCTTAACTTCCTGATTTGAGATTTCTGATTGTTTGTTAGTTTTGGGGTGATATGCAATGAATAATTTATTATCAACCCCATACTTACGAATAAAAATTTTCATGTTTCGATTGAAAAAATGTGAAACTTTCTCACTAATGACGAATCTCAGCAAACCAACCCTACTAAAAATTTGGGACCTTAAAAAATCAACAAGAACTCGTGTGTCATCGGTCCTAGTATCCATTTATTCCACCCATTTAGAGACATATTCCACATCCAATAATATGTACACAAATCCAAATGAATTTGGAAAAGGCGCCATGAAGTCAATGCCCCATGCATAAAAAATTTAACAGAATAACATGGGTTATTGGGGTATTTCATTTCTCTTAGAGATATTCCCTTTTAATTGACAGTGACTACATGACTTTAAAAATCTATGGGCATCCCTATACAATGTTTTCAAATAATTTCCTATGTTAAGGACCTTTTGAGTTGTAAGTTGATATCCGGAGTGGCCCCCACAAGACCAAGTGTTGAAGAAAATAAAAACAGAGGTGAACTCATGGTTTGGGACACATCGATAAACTAAATTCTCACCAAAAATTCTCAAAAAATATCAGTCATCATAAATATACCACTGAGAATCATGTTTAAGTGTCTGGGATTGGGAGGTTCTGAAATCAATGGGGACTATATATGTTGCTAGAAAATTCACAATGTCCACATACCAGGGGGTAAGGTCCATAACATCAGAAAGGTTCTCATGAGGAAAGAATTCTTCAATGGGGAGGGATGAGTCAACATGGTGGTCCAGTGGTGGAGAAATACAACTAATGTGAATTTTCTACTCCCCTCTTATCTCTAATATCAAGGTCAAACTCTTGGAGGAAGATAATCCACTGTATGAGGTGGGGATTAGCTTCAGGTTTCATTAGGAGAAAATGAAGGGTATCATGATTAGAAAAGAAAATGAAATTTGACCCAAGAAGATATAAAGGAAATTTTTCCAAGGAAAAAAAAATAGAAAGAAGTTATTTTTCAGTGGTTGTGTAGTTTAACTGGGTAGGGTTGAGGGTACATGAGGCATACACAATCACATGGGGAGCCTTCTCAACCCTTTTTGATAAAACTGCCCCAACTGTAAAGTTAGAGGCATCACATATAAGTTCAAATGGTATATCCCACATTGGTGGTTGGATTATGGGAGGTGATGTGAGACTCCTTTTTAGTGAATTGAATGAATCCACACAATTTTTATCAAACAAAAACTTAGAATCTTTTTGTAATAATTGGTACAATAGAAGTGCGATCTTACTAAAGTCTTTAATGAATCGACTGTAAAAACTAGCATAAACCAAGAAATATCTCACCTCATGAACACATTTTGGATATTGAAGGGATGAAATTAATTCAATTTTAGATTTATAAACTTGAATTACCTTATTTGAAATGAAATTCCCAAGAACTATCCCCCACTCAACCATGAAATGGCATTTCACATAATTTAAAACAATATCTTTTTCAATACAGTGGTGGAGGACATAACCTAGGTATTCCAAACAATCATTAATAGAAGAACCATATACTGTGAAATCATCCATAAATACTTACATACAACTCTAAAGGTACTCAGAAAAAAATACTCAACAGACATCATTGAAAAAGTACCAGGAGAATTACATAGGCCGAAAGGCATCCTTTGGTATGAAAATGTTCCGAATGGATAGGTAAATGTTGTCTTTTCTTGTACCTCAGGGGCTATATGGACTTGTAAATAACCCTAATATCCATCAAGGAAACAATAATGGGACTTACCAACCAATAATTATAATGTTTGGTCAATGAAAGGTAGAATAAAGTGGTTCGTTCATGTAGCTTGATTCAGTCGATGATAGTCAATACTGACTCACCAACTATTTTGCAACTGTGTTGGAACCAATTCATTCTTTTCATTTGACAGAACTGTTATTCCTATATTTTTAGACAAAATTTTCACTGGGATAACCCATTTAGTATCATATATAGTATAAATGATCCCCTCACCAAGTAATTTACTGACTTCCAATTTTACCACTTCAAGGAAAGTGGGATTCAAATGGCATTGAGATTGTCTTATGAAGATAACCTCATTATCCAAAAGTATATGGTGCATAAAAATAAATGGGATAATCCTGATAATATTAGCTAATGTACATCCTATTTCCTTTTTACACTCTCTCAAGAGGTTGAGAAGTTTTGATTCTTAATGTGGAGAGAGTTTATTAGCAATAATGATGAGAAATTGGTCAATACCCTCAAGATATGCATATTTTAAATTAGAAGGAAGTTGTTTAAGTTCCGCCATCAGTTATTTTTTAGATTGAGGGAGGGGGTTTAGGGGGAGTGAGGTCCATTAAACTGTCTATATGCTCATGTTTATTCTTTGAGGAAAGATAATATATGGAAATGATATTTTCATAATCGTCGACAGTCATGAGTACCTCATAATGAACACACTCATCAATTAAAGAAAAAAATTTACATTTTTCAGAACCCACACAACAATAAAAACATGAATCAAAACTCAAATAATCTTAGGGAGAATAAGAGTAAAATGAGTCATAGTATGGGTTGAGGATAGAGTTTTGTGTGTGTGTAATTTGAGAGAACTTCCATTGAATATACATGAAGACTGGAGTGCTCTTCAATAGGGTGTTTCATTACAATAAGTATGTTTAAACATACCTTTTCTCCACTGAACTCCATATACAACGTACCATTATGAAAATTAATGATCACCTTTTTTGTTTTAAGGAATGGCCTACAAACTATGAGAGGAGCATGTCCTTGGGTTCGAGTATCTTCCATCTCCAGAATATATAAATCAGATAGGAAGATGATATTCTTCACTATTACGAGGACATCCTCAATCACTCATGTTAGATGCGTAATACTCTGGTTGGAAAGTTTTATGAAAATTCTCATTGGTTGAAGCTCTCCAACCTATAGATAAGTATACACGGAGTGAGGCATTACATTAATGGAAGCACCTAAATCTAGAATAGCATCAGAAAAGAATGTCTCCCCTATGGTGAAAGGTATCATGAATGTTCCCAAATCCTTGCACTTGGTTGGAATTGCTGGTTGAAACAAAGCTGAGGCATTCCTTCCTAGGATGACTCTCTCATTCCCCTCCAGTCTCCTTCTATGTGTTCAAATTTCATTAATAAATTTGGCATATCAAGGGACTTTTTTAACTGCATCCAATAAATGAATATTAACTTTCACCTTTTTAAATGTATCCATTATTTCTTTATCAATGTCATTATAAAAATTCTTCTTACAATTAGAGAGTCTTTAGGGAAAAGGGAGAGTAATGGATTGTTAATTTTAATTATCAATGATAATTTGATTACCCTTTTTTTATTTTCCTTCATTGGAATATTTTATGGGTAGATAAAGAGTGTTTTCAAGAGGGGGACAACCTATTGCATAGAATCAGTAGAAGGAGAAACTTATTTACTACTATGAAGTGTAACTACATATACATTACCTTTGTACTTCGGATTGGAAATGGGTTGGGATGGTAGTTGTATAGAACCATGCATCTTAAGCTCACTGATGGTGTTTTCTAATTTCCCCACTTGAGTTCATAGGTCTTGAATAACTGATTGTGTGGTTTTTTGGAATTATAGGTTCTGGGTTTCCATTTTTTTTCACCATATCCTTAAGGCTTGGTTCATATTTGAGAGGGGTAGAATGATTTTTTTGAGAATTTTAAGGATAATAAGGTTTCATACCTTGGACTTTTTGATACCAATTCTGCTTAGGGTATCTTGATTTTTCTCCTTTTTGTTACTAGGGTTGTGCTTGCCACCCAGAGTTTGGATTTGGCCTGAATGGTTCTTCCTTGAAGGGGGGTTCTTGTTGGAATGGACACCCTAGGAACATGGCTACACAAGACTTAGGTAAATCTTGAAGTTGTGGGCACTGGTCAAAAAAATTAGTATTTTCAGAACAAATACCACAATGTAATGGAATTGAAGAAGAATGTGAGTTACCTTGTGCTTGAGATAATTTCATTAGAAGGGAATGCATATCCTCAAGTTTATTAACTACATTTTGTTCTAGGGATGAATTAATTACCTCATGAACTCCTCGAGTTGGTGCAATATCTCATGTACCAAATTTTTGTGCATTTTGAGCAATGTTGGCTATTAAGTCACAAGTAGCGGAAGGAGTTTTATCAACTAGGGAACCACCAGCTAAAAAATCAATCATTACATGATCCATGGGGATAAGACCCTCATAGAAGTATTGGATTAATAGTTTTCACTAATCTTGTGGTGGGGTCATCTTCAGAAAAGTCTTTTGAATCTCTCTTAGTATTCATGAAGGGTCTCACCTTGTGATTTCCTAATGCCACAAATTTATTTCCTTATTGATGCAGTTCGAGAGGAAGGGAATAAATTCACTAAATAGAGTCTTTTTAATTCATTTTATCCCCCAATTGTGGTAGGAAAATAGTATATCCAATCTTTGGCCACACTATCAAGGGAGAAGGGGAAGGACCTAAACTTAATTAAGTCCTCAAAAACATTTTGGTGTTTCATAGTGGATCACACTATGTGAAATTCCTTAAGGTGTTTATGAGGGTCCTCACCGGGAAGACCATGGAATTTGGGAAGTAGGTGGATGATTCCAAATATTGGATCAAAGTTGGACACTTCCTCAGGATATTGGATGTACATATGTTGGTACACCACATCTAGGGTGGTTAGTTCTTTTAAGTTTCGATTATTTTCAGTCATGTTTTCTTGGGGTTGATTGGGTTCAATTTTTGATTGGATAAGGACCACACGAGGTTCCATAAGGGTTTCCTAGGTTTTAATTAATTATAAATCTCAATATGCCTTGATTTGTGAGTGGAGTTATTTTTCAATTTCTGGGACAAATTCAAGTAATGTTTCTTTACCAGATCTTTTTATGCAACAATGATGTCCAGTTTGATTGATTGATTGATTGTTGTTTTTTTTAAAATTTTTATGGAAGTTGAATGAAATAAAAACACTTAATAAATTAAAGGAGAAATTAAAATATAATTTTATACTGCATAATTAGAGAGTGAGTGAAAAATAATAAGAAGAAGAATAAGAAGAAGAAGAGAGAGATAGAGATAGAGATAGAGAGAGAGAGAGAGAGAGATAAAGAACACACAAAAACAAATAAAAACAAAAACCAAAAAAATAAAAATCAAATGAGGTGTGGGATATTGAAAGTAGTACAAATTAAAAAGTAAAATAATTAAATTAAAGGGAAAAATGATCTCAGATCCCTGAAAATGGAACCAAAATTTGATCGTGTTGTCGAGTGAGTCAAATTAGATGTCTATTTTTAACTAGAATTTCAGCAGCATAGCAACAACCCTAGGTCATCTCTTGACGGAGCCATAGACCATTAATTTAAAAACAAGGTTCTGATTATGAAAATAAAAGAGGAATGGGTATTTATAAAACTTTGTTTTTTTTTGATTTTAAAACATAAATTGAAACTATACTACTAAGTGAGAGAAAATGATGGATAAATTGTGATCAACCCAGGTAAGTGTCCCTTGATGCTCAATCCGTCATCACTATCAAGGGAATGGGAAGAGTAATTGATTCCTTGTTTTATAAACACTTAAACTAGTATGGTATGTTAGTTCTTACTAGGTTACCACCTAGTATTTTATCGACCAACTATATTGATTATCGACAACCGCCCAAAATCAACAAACTTGAATCACTGTAAAAATGGAACTTAATCAAGGCATCACATCTACAAAATGATGAGATGACCCGATTTTTTTCAATGATAAATTATTACACAATATAATAACATGCATATTTATGAGTTAAAGCTCCTGGAATTTATCAACTGACATAATCCATCCGCACACTCATGAAAATGAAGGGGTGATAAAAGAGGCAACCACACTCAAATCAACACAAGATTTGGGTTATTCATGGAAGCATGAGGATTACTGTTCCTTTGATTTGTATTTGATCATACTAGAATAAAAACAAATTAATAATGTATAAATGAAGAAAAATTGACAAAAAACCTGGAAATTCAATTACCTTATGAACATTATAAGCGTGGAGCTAGAGATTACAATAATGGAATCCCCCCAAATTGATCATTAAGAGGTTTAGAAGTACATGTGGAATAATAGAACTAATATAGGTGAAGAGATCTATCAAGTTATACTCACCCTTACCATTGGACGTTACAACTAATATAATTAGGGAGATGAGTGATTTTATTGACATTAACATCACACTTTCCTCAAAATAAGTCAAGTGCCTAATGGACTAGGTCACTATTTAGGGAAGACTTTTTAATCCTTCTTTATTCATCTGGTTGACTGACCAAAATGAGATTAATTTTCCTGAAATTATTTTGATAGTTGATAATTTTAGTTTTATTCCCTAGTTAGGTACAATAATCCCAATTCGATCTCTGAGTCCTGATTTATGTCTTAAATACGGAAGGGTGGTCCAATCTGGCCTGGCCATAATTTCTTCACATTGTAGACCTATTGTGGCCCTCCAAATGGGATAATTGGGCTTTATGATCTTCTTGGTAAATGTATCTCACATTTTTTCATTCATACTCCCATTTTTATCCCAATTGGATGCACTCATTATCCACATTACATATTAATGTCCACATGCATGTTTGGGATCTCATGCAGTTTGGCCAGTTTTCCTTGAATTCAATCATGGGATCTCCAAATCACATCCTCCTACAATTTAAACACTAAAACAAGTAAAATTTTCCTATTAAACAGTGATACACATTAATTCATTAAATCAAACATTAAGTTCAATTTATTATTATATTTGTAATATTCATTACAAAACCAGTTTAAAATAGTGGTGTAAGTGTGAAATTGAATAGTGAATCACTGTGCGATCAAGACTCATGAATTAAAATCAAATGAACAAGATGTCTCGATATGGGGTTCCCATTTTACATTCCCATTTCATATAGTTCAAATTTTATCAAAGGGTCCTTTCAACAATGCATGCTAAGAAATTTAATTCATTAAACACCACATACCACTTTAAGACAATACATTTCTTTAATTAATGTAGAAATATTTAAAAAACCCAAGATGAATAAAAAACCGTCACTATTATCATAAAAAGTTTACAGACAATTGAATAACCTTTAATAAATTAAATAATGAAAGTAAAACAATCCATCACGGGCATTGTAATTTAAAAGGACTACCAACATTTGGAAATTCAATTTGTAGAATCCCATTTTTAAGAAAAAAATTCAAGAATAATGATTCATATATGAAGTAATGTATCTATATTTACATCTAGACCATATTCATTTAATTCCTTCATTAACAATCAATGAAAAAAAGTATTCTTTGGATTGGTAAAGCACTATATAAATAGATTATCATTTTCAAGATCTAAAAAACCATTTGATCCAACATTAGGAACCGTTAAACAACTTCAAGTAACATTAATTGTATGAGAATGAAGAAAAATATAAATAATATAGCCAAGTTTTAAATACCTAACATTTAGTGTAGGAGTTTAAGTTCCAAAATAGTGGATAATTCGAGCATCGCAATGATCATTGTGTTGGATTGATTTTTTTATCTATGTTGTCATTGGAGAAATGAAATTTCATGTGTAAATATAGTCATACTTCATTGGTGGTAATGTAAGATGTTTTGGGTTATGTTGTAATGTAAACTTCTGACATCATGTAAGCAGTTGACACCACCCATGTTCCCGTTATATCATAACATCAAGTTCATTAACACTTGGTAGTTTATTCTGCATCCACAATCCATGTGAATAACCCATGTTTTCATTCCATATCACATGTGTAGAATATATAATAAATAGGTATACATAAATAAATAAATAAATAAATATATATAATTATTGTAAAAAAATATTAATGAATATTAAAAAAATATTAAAACTTATTAATTTCATTACAAGATAAAATTATTAAGAACAACGTTAAAACAAAAAATAAATCATATATTTAAATAGTTCGAGTATAAGTACTAAAAGTATCATGAAATAATTTTTATAAAGAACTATAAATATAAAAAAAATTAAAAAATAAAACAAAATAAATTAAACCCACTTCATAATTATTATAAAATTTACAAACAAATTAGGAGATATTAAAATGATTGGGGTTATTCTATCTAGAAAGAGAATAAAATGTGAAGGATTTTTTTATTTTATTCTATGGGAGTAGGATGGATACTTGGAATATAGATTCGATTTAACATATGTGCACTATAAAAACTCTTACTCCATATCATTTGTAGTCACTACATTACATTATAAGTGGCCAGGGTTTTTGCGGTGCACATCATGGAGTTCCAAGTAATTGAAGTGAGAAATAATGATTAATGAGTGAAAATGAATGTGAAGGTGTGGGATAGGATGGACCAAAAATGGCTTGAGTACATGGATATTGGGTGGATGTAACATACCATTACCCTATTTCAGGTAATCCTCTCTCTCTCTGTCAGTCTCTCTCTCTCTCTCTCTGTTTCCATCTATGGTTATATGCATTTTAGTGTTTCTAAGGATGGAGAGCCTTTAGTGGGAAATGGAATAAAATTTAGGGATGTATGGGTTTTGTAATTAATTAAGTCCATGTGTAAATGTGTTAAAGGATTTTTGGGGTTCTCCCCAAGCTTGGAGAACACTAGAGGTGGTTGGGGTTTTTTAACTTAATATGGTATTTCTATTGTCTTCCAAGTGATTACACATTATGTAATAATTACATGTCATGTAATGTTTTCTAAGTAGATATTGTGATTTGGGTACAATATGTGAAAGAATTACACACCATGTATTGGTTTCACAAATTTTAATGGTCAAAATTTGAATTTTAAGTCAAGGTGACACATTTTTTGGCAGGATTTTAAATCAGTAAATATAGGACATGAAAGGATTACACACCATATATTGATTAAGGTAGGTTTATTTTGAGGCACTTCATGGTTTATTTTTCTTTTTTCAATCGAATTCATCCTCTTATTTCTCTACCTAGGAGCTCTCCCATGTGATTTTGGGGACCTCTGATCCTTCTAAACCACTTCGTCTAGTGATTTATCATTAGGGTTGTTGTGTTTAATTTATTCAGGTAAGTGATATATCTAATTCTTTTTCACCCTTTATTGTAGAGATACAATTGTGTAATTTTTATAGATCCATTGATCTTGTGGTGTTTTTCCTTCTATATCCATTGTGTGATATTTCTTCAGAGGGTTACCCTTATGTTGGTTATGATGCGACGTGTGAGTTTATTCGAAGTATGTGGTGATATTTCCTCTTTAGTGAACACTTTTCTTATTATATCTATTTAGAGTTGTGAGGAATGATTCTAGGGTCTTCATTATTGTATTTTAATTATTCTGTGTTGGTAGATCCTATTACGGGTGTGTGAAACCTGATTTTGAGGTAGGTGGTTCCATCTCTAACCTATATTGGATGAAATATATTTCTCTAGTTTTGATAAATATTTTTATAAATAAAATGGCATGAATGGTTGAATGATTTGTTTGGGTGGAATGGGTTTTTTAGGGAAGAAATATTTACTATTTTTTTTTTAAAATAAAATGTATTTTTAAAGAATTGTGAAATGGATTTCTAAAATGGTTTTCAAAGCATGGTTTTGATGAAATGGTTTGGAAAATGAATCACATGGGTAGCCTTGGGTACTTTTGTGGATAGTGTATCTTGGGGCCATTATCCATTTAATATTAGATTTTAACTTTTTTGCGGTGTTTCTCTTGTCCTAGAGTGTAAACGAATCGGCTATAGGAACATATATTATTATGGGGAATCACTTTCTAGTGCGTTCCTCTATTCCTGAAGTGTTGATGCATGGGATCTGGAGACCTATAGTGAACACTCGTCATATGATGTGGTATGAGTAGTCTCTTGGAATTACTTGATGTGATCCTTGGTTTTTTTATCCTCTATGCTTTTGGTTTGCACTGTTTGGATATGATATGATATGTGAGGCATGCTTTGATTTGAATGATTTGATGTATATGAAATTTTTTGAAACTTTAGACCTCTATTATATGGAAGTATATAAAAAGGGGAAATGTTTTACCATGTGTTGTATTTAAAAACTATTAAACTAAATATCAAGATTTTTTTCTTTAAAGTTGAGCATTGTTAATTTTTTTGTACAATGACTTGATATTGAACCATAGGGTGGGATGCAACTGTGCTTGTCTAGCTCACACCTTGTCCACTACATTGGCGGTGTGTAGGACTTTGTATGTATTTCAATGAAGGGAAAGGAAATGTAATGAAATGAGGTGGAAAGGTTTCTATTAGCTATGTCAGGGTATCTAGTGGTGAGATGGTGGGATTTTTTCTGCGCTATCACATGGATTAGCTGTTTTGATTTTCATTGTCCTTTATTATTGGACTTCTATTTTTGAGGTTGTTTACCTTTATTTTTAGTTATATAACTTATTTTGATTCCTTTTTTAAATGATATATATTCTTGTTTTACTCATACATTATTTCTTCCTATTTATATATATTTCTTATTGTCTACTTCAGGTTGGGTGAAATCGTTCTATCTAGTTTTCATTGATTACTGGGTGCTAGTCACCAGCTCATGGGGATTAAGAATTCTCTTTGGGTCTATTGGAATTTGGGTGGGGTACTATTTTTTGGGGGTATCTGGGTCAGGTTCATCATAGTTTGGTATTATAGGTTTAGGTTTGATATAGGGAGTCCTTGTCTGGAAACGTTTGATAGATTTGAGGAAGGATTGTTGGGACTTTATAGGTAGGTTTCATTTAGTGCCTGGCCAGCTCATTCTATAATGAGACTCAAGTTACCATGGGATTTTGGGATGTGAGCCTCCTATTTTTAGTTCTTGATCTTAATATTAGTTTTTCTTATGGTTTTCGAGTTTGAATTGAGATTATCCTATTGTCCATTCATTTATTTTGTTTTAGTGCATAGCAATATGCATTTGAGATGTCTTCCACAGGTTCGTTAAGAGGGTGAAATGGATTCTACTCAAGGGAATACTCGTCTAGAGTAGAGTATTATTCAGGATATCATGTGTTCAGTTTTTTTTTTGTTAAAAAAAATATTACAAAAGTCCATAACACAGTTGTTTAGGTACAACCCGGAGTTGCAGGAGACAAGGATCAATCATGTGAGTTCTTACACGAGAAGGATCCATCCTTTAAGAGTATGCATGAAACTGAATAGGTGTAGGACTGGATGAAAAATATTTATCATATATATGACATCTTGAATACACCTTAGGGCATTAAGGTGAGGTGTTCCACACTCATTACTAAGGGTCCCAACAATAAATGCTGGGATTCCATATTGCTTGCAAATAGGCATGTGGAATTTGATTAAAAGGGTTTCAAGACTCTCTTCTTCTAGCAGTTTTGTCCAAGGTTGATGATGATGGAGAAGTCTTTAGAGTTCCTATCATTGTAGAAGGGGGAATTCTAGGTATTAGTGTACACCAATATATTCATAGATCTGGTTTGTTTTTCTCTATAGGTAGTAAAAAATTACTAGATGAAGGATCAAAAGTACCTGCAACATTTATAAATAGATATCAGATACTAAATATTTTTGATAAATATTTTTACCCATGTAGAGAAAATAGACATGACTATGATGGAAGAAATGAATCTGGAAGGCAAGGTTGGTTATCCTTCTACTTCTCTTCCTCCTTGTGGAAGCTTTAGTGGTGCACATGGGAAAATGGGAAGTGGAAGGATCATCATAGGAGTGTTGGAGGTGGTTATCAGCAGATGGTCTCCTCTGCACCTTAAGTCATAGCGAGTAGTGTACCAATGATTTCTATTAGAGTGGAAAGGTTTAGCACACCTGATGTTTTTTATACACCTGTGGATATTTTTAGCGGTTGTGGATGCTAGGGCCATCTATAGAGTTCCTATCAAGAAATGTCTATGCATCACTATTGTCAGGGGCCATCATATCCAAAGGATACTACAGTGCAGTCAGATTATTTAAATACTATAAGGCTCTAGTCTTAGGCCTCAAGAGTGTAGCATCTTCAAATATTAGATGAGTTTATGATGGAGGTATATGTGGTTCTAGAAATAGTAATATGTGACATATTTATTGTATCTTTAGTGGTGACTAATTTATTTGATATTGGTTCCTCCAACTTGTTTATATATGGAAATTTTGGTGATATTCTTAAACTTCCAATGGAGATCATGTCCATTTTTATGGAGTTATAGAAGCCTCTTGGGAAGAGGGAAGATAATGGGGTTTTGTATTTATGTTCTCTATCAATAGCTAATGAGGAGTTAGTATGAGATTCTCTCATTCTTGATTTGGATATATTTAATGTCATCATTAGGATGAATTAGATTGTTTCTCATCATGTTGAGGTTGTTTTTATCATCTATGTGTCTTGTTTCTTAATATTATGGGGGATCTTGGGTGTTTTAAAAATATTGGGATTCAATTTCTAGTCATGCAAGACCTTAACTCCCAGATCTCAAGAGTTTTTTCTACTTTAGAAGTTGGTCTTGATGGGTTTTCTTCCATTATTTATATTCCCACTATTTTATGGGACTTTCATGACATTTTACTAGATGATTTCATTAGTATTCCCCCAGATATGGTGTTAGTGTTTACAATTTATCTTATTCCATGTACACAGCTTATTTCGATACATTTTATCATTTGAAACTAGTAGAGCTAAAAGAGATCAAGATTAATTTGGTTGATATGATTTAGAATGCTTTTGTTTTCCCCAATGTTTCACCGTGGGAATCCCCTATTCTCTTTTCTAATATGACAGTTGGTTCACTCTGATTATGTGTGGACTATAAGAAGTTGAACTGGGTGACGATTAAGAAAATGTATCCTTTTCCTTGTGTGAATGGTTTTTTGACTAGTTAAAGGGGGAAATGTGATTTTCAGAGATTGATATTTGGTCAGGTAATCATCAGCTCCAATTTTTAGAGTCTAATATATTGAAGATGGATTTTAGGAGTAGGTATGTTCATTAAGAAAATCTTGTGATGTTGTTTCACCTGACTAATGATCCTATAAATTTTATTTATTTTACAAATCAGATATTCCAATAGTATCTAGATACTTTTGTGGTAATGTTCATGGATGATATTTTGGTATATTCAAGACCGAGGAATGAGAATGAGAACTATTTGGGTTTGGATCTGAAAATCCTGAGTTACCATTGTATGAAATGATTTCAAAATGAATTTTCTTGATTCAAAAAGTGATGTTCTTAGGTAATTTTATTTATGATCATGGATTATCAATTGATCCTAAGAAGGTGAAGGTTGTTTTTTATTGGTAAGAGCTACATGATGTATTAGAGATTCAGAACATCCTTGGTCTTGTTGGATATTACCAACATTTCACCATGAATTTATCTAAGATGGAATCACCATTGAATGATATTACCGGGAAAAGGATGAAATTAATATGGGATGAAATGTGTTGATCTTATTTCAATGAGTTGAAATTTCATCTGGAATTAGCTCCTATTTTGATCATACCTGACCCCAGTAAGGGATGTGTGGTTTCCTGTGATGCTTCTAGTGCTAGTTTGGGTTTCATGCTTATACAAGATGATCATGTGTTGGATTACCACTCTCTCCAACTTCAACCACATGAGAATAATTACCCCACTCATGATTTAGAGATTATTTTGGTTATGCATGTTCTTAAGTGTTGGAAACACTATCTTTTTGGGGAGAGGTTAAATTTATTTTCTAACCATAATACTGTGATCTATATCTATTCTTAGAAATAATTGAATCTAAAATAGAGACGATGGGTGGAATACCTTAAGAAATTTTAATTAGACATCTCCAACACCCTATGGAAGTTGAATTTCATTATTAATTCACTCAATAAAAAAGTACCATCATAATCTTTTTTAGAATCAAAGGAGGAGTAGAACCTTATGGGAATCTTCACATAGTTTCACCTAGATTCTAAATAGGATGTTTTTGGAATGGTAATGAATAATGTTAATCTATTATCATCTTTACTTGATTCTATTCTTCAGAGTCTATAGTAGGATGATGATTTCATTGGAATTTCAGAGACCCTATATGGTTGGGAGATCGATTCTGGATGATCTCTTCCTTTAGATGGTATTCTCTGTTTTAGGGATGAGTTTTTTGTCCCTTTATCAATGAGGAGATCATTTTTGTTGACTATCATAGATATTTTTGGGATATTCATTAGGGAATTATAAAGATGTATTATGACATGACATGAATATTCTGGTGGCCGGGTATGAAGTTGGACATTACAGATTATGTTTCCTATTGTTATACCTACCAAAAGATAAATTTAGAGCATTTTAAACCATATGGATTCCTTAAACTCTTCAGATTCTATTTTGTAAAGTGTACAAGGTGTCCATGTAATTTTATATTGGATTTCCATAGACTCTTCAAGGGAGTAATTCTATCTAGGCAATGATTTATTAGTTAACAAAGTCAACTCACTTCATTTTGATCAAAGAAACCACTGAGGTTGATGATCTGGGTATGTTGTATGTGATGATGATTGTGTGGTTACTTGGGGTTTCTTATACCATTGTTTCAGACATTGATCCTTGGTATAATTTGAGGTTCTAGAGGATTCTCCAAGAGGTTATGGGGACTTAGTTAAGGTTGAGTGAAGCTTTTCATCCACATAAAGATGGTTAGATAGATCATACTATTCAGATCATTGAGGATATACTATGTACATTCATCTTGGTTTTTGGTGGGCTATGGGATATCCATCTGGGACTGTTTGAGTTTTCTTACAACAAAAGTTATCATTTCTTGATCATAATGTCTTTTTTTGAGACTTTATATGGCAACACATTCAGAACTATTCATTGGGATGATGTGGGAGAGACATCTTTGGTGGGACCAAGTCTCATTCTGAAGACATTATTGAGGATTAAGGATATACATTGGCATCTAGTTATGGCTCATATTTGGCAGAAATCATAGAAAGATCAATGACATCATCTATTAGGGTTTTCTATTAGTGACTAGGTTTTCTTGAAATTTTATCTTCAGTTGGGCCACTATTTTCTTGGTTAAACTTTTAAATTGGTAATTATATATGTGGGATTGTTTTATATCATCGAGAATCTTGGTAATTTTTCTTATTGGTTGGAATTTTAGGTTCATCTAATATTTATTCATGATGTTTTTCACATATCAAAACTCTAGAAATATCATCCTGATCCATCTCACATTGTGATTTTGGAAGAGATCGAGTTGGAGTGAGAAATTTATTTTTTAGATAAACTAGTGGAGATCATTGAATATTAGTGAATATCTAGCGTGGGAAGTCAAATCTATTGGTCAAAGTGTTATAGATCCACATATCATATTTTAGTGGGTCTTGGGAATGCGAGTCATTAATGAGGGAGAAATGGACTCACCTCTTTCCAAACATCATTATTCTACATTAATTCTCAAGGATAGAATGTATTCGTTACTGGAAACTTATCCTTTACCAATGATTTCAAACCGTTGGTAAAGGCTAGAAAACTATTGGTATAAACTACACCAATAGTTATCCAAACCGTTGGCTGTAGAGCTGTGGGGATAGACATATCCCAACGGTTAATGGATTATATACCAATGGTTATAAGAAACCATTGGTATAAATATTCACTAATGGTTTAAAACCGTTGGAAATATAAAAACCCATGTTTATACCAACGGTTGTTCGAACTGTTGGTATAGACGTTTACCAACAGTTTCTCACAAACCATTGGGAAAAGTCATGTATAGAATCTATACCAATAATTTATAAACTATTGGTATATGGTTTCTTTTAAAACATATGCTAACAGTTGTAATATGTTGTCATAACCTTTATGCACCTACAGAACTAGCAGGCCTGCCTCCCCTTGGGCACCTGCAGCAATGAACTTACACCAGTTCTCAAAACACACATACCATACCTACAGTTATATATTTAATTAACCAGTACAAATATTCAGAATTAACACATACAAAAAGTATACCCATAAAACATTAACACATAATTCATAAGTTAATTAAATACATATATAATTCAATTTAGAATTTAGATCAATTACCCTAGAAATACAGAATTCTGAATTGAATACATACAATATTTAATTCTCTATAACACATACAGAATTGAATTCAGAATTCAGAAGGTAATAACCCCTATATAAGAAAATCATGTTTCAGGTTTTGAATATGGCATTGTTGTTCATAGGCATGGGTGAATTCAGATGAGATTTGAATTTTTGGATAATGTGGTATGCCATGCTATAGTAAGGGGTAATATGACATGAGGTAGAGGCTCTAATGGTTTATGCCTATCCAAGGGGGTAGGGGTGTCTAGGGGTGGGGGTGTCCAGGGGGTGGGGGGTGTTCAAGGCTGGGGGATGTCCAGGGGGTTGGGGGGTGTTCAGAGGGTGGGGGTGTCCAGGTGGTGGGGGGTGTTCAGGGGGTGGGGGCTGTCTAGGGGGTGGGGGGGGGGGGGGGGGGGGTTGTCCAAGGGGGTAGGGGGTGTCTAGGGGGGTGGGGGTCTAGGGGTGGGGGATATCCAAGGGGTGGGGACCGTCCATGGGGGTGGGGGTGTCTAGGGGGTGGGGGTGTCCAGGGGATGGGGGGATGTCCAGGGGGTTGGGGGATGTCCAAGGGGGTAGGGGTGTCCATGGGTGGGGGTGTCCGGGGGGATGGGCAGGCTGTCCAGGGGGTGTCGGCCTTTCCAATGGGGTGGGGGTGTCCAGGGGGTGGAGGATATCCATGGGGTTGTGGGGATTTCCAATGTGGTAGGGGCTATCCAGGGGGTGGGGGTATCCAGGGGGTGGAGGTGTCCAAGTGGTGGGGTGGTGTCCAGGGGGTTGGGGACTGTCCAGGGGGTTGGGGCTGTCCAAGGGGGTAGGGGTGTCTAGGGGTGGGGGTGTCCCTAGGGGGTGGGGGGTGTCTAGGGGGTGGGGGGATGTCCATAGGGGTGGAGGTGTCCAGGGGGTTGGGGTGGGGGTGTCCAGGGGGTTGGGGGGATGTCCAAGGGGGTAGGGGTGTCCAGGGGGCGGGGGTGTCCATGGGGGTGGGGGATGTCCAGGGGGTGGGGGGCTGTCCAGGGGGTGGGGGGCTATCCATGGGGGTGTGGGTGTCCAGGGGGTGGTTGTGTCTAGGTGGTGGGGTGGTGTCCAGGGGGGTCGGGGTTGTCCAGGGGGTGGGGGTTGTCCAAGGGGTGGGGGGTGTCCACGGGGTGGGGGTCCATGGGGGTGGGGGGCTGTCCAGGGGGTGGGGGCTGTCCAGAGGGTGGGGGTTTCTAGTGGGTTGGGGGCTATCCAAGGGGGTAGGGTGTGTCCAGGGGGTGGGGGTGTCCATGGGGGGTGGGGGTTTTCCATGGGGGTGGCACCACAAGAAAATTGCAATTTCATGGCTGTTATTTTTAGATATGGAGGTAGTTTAAACTACCACCATATGATTATATAGCAGTTTATGAAAACCCCTGCTAAATTTTGTATCGGGAAACTATTTGTGGCGGTTAAAGCAGTTTAGCGGCAGTTTATGGGAACCATCATAGTTGGTGCATTTTCGCGGCAATTATATTATTTTTCGCGGTGGTTTTTCTGGGCAGGGGATTACTTTTTTTAGCAGTGGTTAAAATCACCACTAAAAAAAAGTAATGTCCTATTGGGACAAACTGCCATGAAAAAAATATAACCGTCACGAAAAAAGCAAGGAAGGTGGGCCACTGTAGCGTCGGTAAGAAATTACACTAAATTTAATACCATAGCGGCGGTTAAAACCACCGCTAATAGAAAAATATAGACATTTAGCGGTGGTTAAAACCACTGTTAAATGTACATGTTACAGTTAGAAGCTGTTAAAATTGTCGCTAAAGAGAAGATTTACAAAAAAACAGAACAAGTTTCTAGAGCCCCTGTACCAGTGACCTAAAAAAAACCATTCTAGGAATACCAAAACATCAACAGAATACATACTACAGTCAATATGAAAAGAGATTGTTAACTAATCACAACAAAATTCATCGTTTAGTGAGTAAAGGAATGCAGATAAACATATCACATGGCATAATCCTAGTATCCAATAAAATATAATGGTGAATTTACAAGTTTACCCCTCTTTTATTCTTACACCACTTTCCATTTTCTATTTCATCTTCCAGTTATTTTGAATTCTGTAACCTCTTTTATAACTCAAATTTTTTTAACATAGGTTCATCCATATCTCTATCATTAGACACCCAATTCAAGATCCTAAGGAAGCATTGGATAGCTCAACGTAAGGCAAACCCCACTCATACATCCTTTTTTAGTTTCCCATTGGATCCTTTGTGATGTATAGGTATAAGATCATTTTCCATACTATCATGGAACTCAACCATTTCTCATATTTCTCCAAAAAATCATGAAATATGAAACTGATATCGGGAGAGGCGTCATCTATGACCTTTAGGTTGGTAGTCACATTGTTTTCCCTTTGGGGTTCGATGTTTCGTAATTAAGCCACTATTCCGCACATCATATTTGGTCAAGCATCTCTATTTAAGTGATTTATGTATTTAAAATTGACCATTGAAGATTGATATGTACTAGTTGATCCTTGATTGGATGTTCACATGGTGTGTGCAACTTATATGGTAACCCATTGGGTGATCTAGGTGAAATGGGATAATATGATTTTTTTTGTTCAAATGTTGGTACTCCCACATATCTTCTGGAATTGTTCAAGAATGTAATATCCCTTTATAAATGATTATTTGATAGAACCCAAGGCATACCTTAGGTGTTTGGACCACTTATAGTTGGAATTTCTAAAGTGGGAAATTTCCTAGATTAACATGTCACCATCTAAGTAACTCCATTGAGATTATAAATGGGTTTCCCATGTTTTAATGAATTGAATGAGTTAAATGTAACTGATAATGTGAAATGGATAATTAATTATGGGTTTCCTTTCTTAAAATAAATCAATTGGTTTTAAATGAAATGACCCTAAGTAATTGTAATGTCATGCTCTTGATTTATGCTTTATAAAATGCTTCATACAAATTGTAATATTTTAAATGGGAATTGTACATGGATAAAGACATGAATAAGAGGTTATTCCTTATCTATTACAACATAAATGATTGTACCTTTATTATGTATATGGCGTAGATAGAAGATATGGATGTGATGTAATTCCCCTTACTAGTTATATTTAATATATGCCTTTATAGAGGTTGTGGTATGATGGTATGAGATTGTTGAGCAAGGAGATATCACAATTCCTTACATCAGGTGTTGAGAATGTTGTATCACAAAAATGTTACTATATAAGTATTGTGATTTACTCACCACATTCCATGACTAGAATTTTGACTTGATGGCACACTCAACATCCCATGTGTTGTTTCATGGCCTCTCTCACTCTATTGGGATATAAGGCATGTACCCAATTACATGAGCACATAGGCTCATTAGACTGGTTAGGGATGTCTGAGTTATGAAATGGTCTATTCATCATTATTATTATAAGTATATGGATACATACATCTTCACATACCTTGAAAATATAGGTGGATGAAATATATATAAACAATATATATTACTACTATATATTTAGTAACTGTTTAGATTTATATTCCATCTATGTATCGATAAATTTAAACCCTCCTATAGTCCTTTAGGAACATGATTGGGTGGTTATTTATTTATTCCTTAGTTACTCAAAAGATGTGGGGTGTAGAATGTTGGTGCTAGACCCTTTATCATGGGAATAATGATGTGGTAATATTTTCTTCTGATTAATTCATGTTGGTGTTCTATGTGGAATTACTATAAATGAAACATAACATAAGAATTCGGTAAAATCATATATCGCTTGGGTTATTCCATGTGGAATTATTATACTTGACACTAAAGATAGAAAAAAGGTAAAATCATCTCTCCCATGGATAAGGGTTCCTAATTTTTTAAGAGTGATGGATCAGGTTCAAGTATCATATTTGTTTCACTCATGTGATTTCTTTGGAAAAAGAGTCTTTAGTGTGGTTTCCTTAGAAGGAATGGAATCTGGATCCTAATATATTGTCACTCCTATTATAAATCCTAGTTATTTTGATGCACGGAATATAATAGAAGTGATTAGGAACATTCTGTGAAAGGGAAGATTGTCTCGTAAAGGGGTTGATATATTCTATCAAGGAATATGGATGCTTATAATAAATTATTTGTGATAGGGTAGTTGATGTTATGAATGGTAAGTAACTGATCATGTAGTCTACTTAACATTTTTCTAGGGAAGGGGGTTCTAGAGAATCTACTAGGAGTTTCCCCTTAGCATGTCATGCCTACTAAGATAATGGACACTATCATTCACACTGCCTGATTGTTCTTGGAGGCCACTTTGGAAATGGTGGGAAAACCCCATTTCAGACAGTTTAGCAAAATTTCCCCTAATGTCGTATCAATATCTATGGATTTCAACTATTTTTTGAAATTTTGGATACTATGATTACGCCACACTAAAGGGTGATCTATCTTAAACATGTTAGCGATACACACATTCTCATCCCTAGGGATTGATACAAGATCATAACTAAGAATTACTTCTTAGAAATGGAAATGTAGTGGTAAATACATTGGTATAGAAAATATAGGATATGTTATTATAATAAAAAAATGAATTTAGGAAAAATGAATCATAAAAAATGAATCATCACAATAAATAGTCAATATATATGGTGCATACCACACTCGAGAAATCATGACATAAAAGGAAACATCAGAAATCAATAAAATACATAAAAGGAAACATGAGAAATAAAGAAAATTTTAGGTCATGAAAATGTTTAGAGGAAACTATGTGCCATACATGATATATATACAAACCGATTGTTAAAATATTTTTCTACATATAGACAATAATACTAATCACTATCTGATGATGAATAGGTATCATCACCCTCTCCACCTCCATCTCCACTTCCTGTTACCACCTGTAAGAACATTATATTGAAAATTAAATAGTGTTTCATATTTATATTTAAACTTAAAACCAATAATTTTTTTCAAACTAAATGATTTTGATTTTTTTTGATTTACCTTCTCACCACCAGTCGATGAAATACCACCAAGGGGATATCTGCTCATCTGCTGACGTTTATAAATCAACGCTTTATGCAAAGCGGATATCTGAGCCCCTAGTCTTGAACTGTGTTTCGTAGAGAATCAATATCTATCTGAGCATCTCTGAGTATGGACTGACTATAACCAGGAGTAGATGCAGCTGCAATACCTGATGGCCTGCCAAAGACCTTAGATGGTACAGGTCCCAAATCCATCTCGCGAACTCTACCGGGATGCTCCTTTCTATGGACTTTAGCAACCGGGTCATCCTGGGAGAATGAGTAGGACTGCCCAGGATTGGCACCCCATATTTCTTTAATTTTTACATATAAATCAAATATCAATATATATTAACATAGTTAAAACTTATAATAAGTTATTATAATAAAAAAATGATTTCATACCGCAACTTCTTTGGTAGGATCGTTAACAAAACTTCCATAAGATTTTTTGTGAACATCCAACCACACTTCAGTTAGGGATGCTTCATGCCCTGAACTCTATGACTGCATTAAACAAAGATAAATCAACAGTTTCATATATTAAATAGATAATATTGTCTTATAAATATTTAAACTAAATAAAATATTACCAGAGTCGATTGGTTTCTAAAAAATATTTTTGACCCCGTAGTGTGAGGGATGACTTGCCTAGCCCGGCTTGATGCATTATTTCTTGAGAGATCCTAAAATAAATAAAATTAAATTTAATAGTAATGTATTTAATTTCATATCCTCTTTATATACATGTATAAATGTAAAATTAGGTTAATATAAGAATATATATTTAAATACCATCTGCTTCTCATCATGATGTCTGTCAACAAAAACATTCCACTATTCTTTAGGTACACCATTGGGTAGCTTCTAATACATTTGTTGGATGGTCAACAAAGTATTGTTGAAATCACTCCACAATCTCCATTTTAAGTATTTCCATTTATTACCAAGATTTTTCAACGTCCCCTTTTGTGCTATCACATGAGAAACTGTAAAGTGGAAAATCATCTGTATACAGAAATTCATTTTGAACATATTAATAACATGACATTAAATTAAACCATAATGTATTAAAATTACCTTTATTTGGGAATAAAAAACTTTATTTTTTCCAACTTGGAGGAATATTTCTCCAATCATCATAATAAATAGGAATGGAAATGGGCTCTGCTGCCCGCTGGCCTATAATTTGGCCAAGTAGTCCCGCCGCGTCATCCATAAGGACCCCATATGAATCAAATGGGTCAAATATCTTCTCTCTATTCATATTCCACACATCTTCATTTTTATATTTTTCTCCAAAATTTCGTTTTTTTCATCTTTAATGAACAAACAATTAGTATAAAAAAGTGCAATAAATTTATTTATATTAAAAATTGTACCTATAACAGTGACCCTCTAGTATGCCCGTGATGAACTAGAAGTGGTGCGTCGTCGCCCCACTGCTGAGGCTGCTGAAGGGGGAGTTGACAAATCAGCTTCTAAAGGAATGCTCATAGAGGGTGTGGGAGATGGTGAAGGGGGGATGGTGAAGTGGGACATGCAGCTGGTGGCTCAGATGCTATAGGGAGGGAGACAAATGGATCGGCATCTGTCATAGTAGTGGATGAAACATTTTATCGCTTCCTCATTGGAATTCTTATCATTTAATCAAATAAAAATAAGTTAAAAACATATATTTCAAATAAAACATGCAGAAAAAATTTAAAAATGATAATATATGCTCAGTACTAACAAAAAAAATATACATAACAATGAAAATGAATGACTACAAAAATGAAATAAGTGGTTGCTGAATGAATAAATAACTGTACATATAATCATTTTCCCCTTCAATAATGTTAGTTTACTACTCCATTACTTCATCAACTTCATTAATCTTTGATAGACTAATATTTTCAACATCATTATGGACAAATAATTCTACTTCTTGTTGTTGATGAGATTCAATTTCAGAGGTCAAATATTCCACTTCATCACCCATATCATACAAATCTCTTTGTATTACATGAGAAACTACACTCCACCCTTCATCCAAAACATCATTCACATAATATACCATTTTTTATTGCAATGATAAGATATATGGATCATGCAGTTCACTATCACCAACATCCATCAAGTGAGAGTAGTTCACAGAAGTAAATTGAAAGGAATCTATTTTAACACCTCTGATAATATCGACCCAATTGCATTTGAGTAAAACAACTAAAAAATGCCCATGGTAGTTTAATTCAATAATACCAGTCATCTTTCCATAGTATCCCACTTCATAAAATGTAAATATACCACTATTCTATGTTTTCAAACCCCTTTCTTGATCGACTGTACGAAATATAAATCCATTCATGTTGTAAGCATCAAACTTTCTAACTAGTTTTAGAGGACCTCAAGCAAGAAAATTCAAATATTTCTACAAATATTCTCGATTATTAGTATTAATGATCTAGAAAAAGAAATATACTTTATTATATTTACAAAATATACATGTCAAACTAATATTAATATTTATTTCAATATTTATGAACTTACACATCATGAAAACCATTATATAAGATCTTTATTAATAACTTTCGTTATATGTTTCTCATTTCACGTTCAGACTCTCATTTATTTATTTGTTTGTATAATCAACTCTTCAATAAATGGATCCTCAATTTCACTATTCAACATCACATATCTATGTGTCTGTAATAATTCTAATTCTTTCAGTGTCACATTTGTGGTCCTCCGAACTGATCGGCCAATAACATGAAATATTTTTGATTTATGATGTATTTGAGATTTATTCGATGTGTTGTTAACACGTCCAACTCAATTAAATCTTGTCTCAATATCATCTAAGTATCTATAAAAAAAGTCAAGACACTCCTCAGCCAAATAACCTTCAGTAGTAGAACCTTCTAGTTGAGCTTTATTTCTCACGTATGATTTCAAATGACCAAGATATCTGTGAAATAAAATAAGAATAATTATGCATTTAATTAAGTGCCAAAAATTGTTAACTTAACTAAAAAACATATAAATAAAGTACCTCTCAATTGGATACATCCATCGATAATGAACGGGGCCTCCTAATTTAGCTTCCTCAACCAAATGCACATTTAAATGCATCATGACAGTAAAAAACGATGGAGGAAAGATTATCTATATTGAACAAATGGTCAATACAAACCTCTCTTGGAGGTTTTCAAGCTAAAATGTATGTAGATATTTCTCACATAGTTGTATGAAAAATGTGTAGAATTGGAGTATAATAGAAGTAACTTTTTCGGGTAATAATGTATGTAATGCCAATGGTAGTAACTCTTGAAACAAAATATGTGAATCGTGACTTTTAAATCCATGTAAATTATGATTCTTCAAGTCAACACACCTCGAGATGCTACTTTAATACCCATAAGATACCTTCAAATTATTTAAAAATTGAAGGAATGTATCTTTATCCCTATTTTTCATTTCAAAAATTGCTAGAGCATACTTTTCATCTCATCTAGCCTGAGATCACATTTTATGTTCATTACTTGTAAGTCTTTGTGAGCATTGAGATGATCCTTATACTTTCCATTCTCATTAAGCAATGTGAAAATCAAATTGTCACATAAATTATTCTCAATATGCATCACATCAACATTATGCCACAACAAATTAAATTCCCAATATGGAAGTTTGAAGAATATACTTTTTATCTTCCATTGTTTCATTCTAATTTAACTTGACGATGCACTTCGAACCAGTTTCCCACTATCATTAAAATGATGAACCTTCTCAAATTATTTTTCAACATTTTCAAGTTCTGTCAATATTTTAGAACCAGTTAACAGCTTTGGAGGTGGTCTACGATCAATGAAACCGTTAAATTTTGATATGTTCTGTCGAAATCTATGAGATGCATCGATAAATCTTCAATGGAACAAGAAGCACCATTTTCTACTGTGAGGTGGACTTTTGGGTTCAAAATCCAAGTTACAAACAGGATAAGCCAAACCCATGTAAATGTTCCAACCAGATTAGTTCCCAAGCCTAGGGAAGTCACTAATGGTCCACATTAAAGTAACATGCATTTTGAACATTGTTTTAGAAGAAGCATGAAATGTCTCTACACAGTTGCTCCATAACTCCTGTAATTATTCAATCAAAGGCTATAAGTATACATCAATATCATTTCTAGGAATTTTTTTTCTAGGAATAATCATCAAAATGATAAAAGATTTTTATTGTATACACATCCATCGAGGTAGATTTTAAGGGATCAAAACAACTAGACAAATGCTATAACTGGTACTCAAAGTACCAAATGGATTGAATCCATTGGAAGACAATCCCAATATAACATTCCTAGGATCAGATGAGAAATCTGGATGTAATAAATCCAATGTCTTTCATGATTGTGAATCTCGTGGATGTCTCATTAACCCATCATTGTTATTATCTACAGAATGACACTTCATGTGTTCGACGGTTTTCGATGACATGAATAATCATTGTGATCGAGGATTTAAATGAAAGTAATGAAAAACCATTGTAGGTGTGTTCCCTTTCATCTTCTTTATGAAATTATGTTACTTCAGACATCCAACATCACCCATTGACTACCATCTAGAAGAAGAACATTTTTTTTTCAGTTTTGTCTACTTGAATCCTGTCGCCAATAAATCATACAATAATTGGGACATGCATGTATTTTTGTACCAATTCAGACCAAGATTGTTAAAAACTTTTTTCATATCATAAAAAGACTTGAGGTTTTTTGCTTCAGTAAATGCATCACGCAACAATTCCAATATCGTGGACATTGCCTTATTTGTAATTCCACATAGACATTTGATATGGTACAACTTCAGCAGAAAAGAAAGCTTTGAATATTTCAAACATCCACTATACAAGTATTGATTTCCATCATCAACAAAATCATGAAATATATTTTCCTCATTTAAGTTTTCTCTTACATTTGTCTCCATATAATCAAGAGGAGGATCCAATGATATGTTAGAATCTTGATCTGGTTGTGTTATAGTCTCAAAAACATCACTTGTCATGTTGCAATTTGTAGCACCCTCATCTGGTTGTTCTGTTATGTTTTGATGTTGATAGTGGTTTCTTGTAGTGCCAATTACATCATTTTTGAGGTTTTTCATTTAATTTTCCATTGTAGATGATGTTGGGATATCATTCTATGGATTAAAATTAGTGATCAACCTTTATGTAATGTTCAATTCTCCATGCCAAATCCAACACAAATATTGATCAGGGAATTGCTTCAATATTAAATGTTCATAAAATTCATCTCTCTTCAACCATCTTTTGAATTTACATTTAGGACATGGACATCTTATTCTCCCTTAAACGGATCGATTGGAAATTGAAAAATCTAAAAACTCTTTAAACCCCTAATATACTGAGGTGTGTTCCTTAGTAATGTGATCCAGCTTTTATCCATGTATATCACAATGTGCCTACACAATATTAAAAAAAATTAAAACACATAGTTACTATTAAATAGGGAAAGAGATTCATATATACTAGTTGAAAAAATATATAAATATGTTACATAAGGTTTTCCTATATAAATACATATGGTAAATCACCCACTAGAAAATGAAAGTACATATGCGCATGCATGTATATGATTATACACATGCGATTACAAAATCACTTGAAGAAACAAGAAGATTGTGAGTATTTTCTTAGGAAATATACATTTTAAGAAGATAGTGAGTATTTTCAGATATATTTGAGGAAGTTCAACATTAGTAAAAAAGTTAAGAGTTAAGCTGAAGCATTATATTAGAAGTCAACTTGCAGAGCATTGGGATATTTTCAAGTTGATCATTCTAATATAGTAGTCAGTTGAATTGGAAGTATTATCTTCTACAATTCATGAGAGTATACTGAACCTACATTCATGCAAAGTTATTAATTATATTTAGTGTAATTCATTGAATTTTATTCCTTTTATAAGAAGAACTATAATTTCTAGTTTGAGAATAATATATAAAAATAGGTTTTTTTACATTAACATGATATATAAATAAATAAAATATAAAACACGTACTTTATCAATGCAAAACATTTATAAAACGTGGTATAAATATGTTTTTCCTAAAACAATTCCAATTCAAAACTCATTCATCTATCCTTAAAACATCACCCCTTTTATAAAAAAATCCTTACATGGTTTAAAAACACATCAAAGGAATTTCTAATAATGGCTAGAAAATTTTAAAAAATTCAACTCTCTTGAAAGCTTTAACACAACACACTCAATGTAAGTAAGGAAACAAGGATAACTATGAAGAAAAATTACCTATAGAAAGTCATAAAGTTTGCTAATAAACAAGTGAAACAACACTAATAAATATCAATACTAAATCATTGGAGGATCATTGCTTCAATGTAATTCCATCCAAGTAAAAAAGCAATACACAAGATAATAAATAATTAAAGGCATAACACATGATAAATATCATGAGGAAACACATTAGGAACTAATGGGAAAAGTATAATACATGAAAAGGTGGACCTAATTCCATCAGGTTAACGGTCACACATCCATCAAAAAAATCACTCGAAACCCAATCTCATCTCTGACACCCCATTAGCTTGGTATTTTGTACAACTAGTGGTAACTAGAAAGTGTGTAATCTCAATGTTCCTAGAAACATCCCATGAAGTTCAACTTAGTATCCTATGGTTTCCTATAAAATAACTAAAGGATGTGATAGACTTTTTAAGTGAATGTCATACAATGAAAATAATAATAGACAAAGGCTAGAATAATAATGAAATCCTTCCCACATCCCACATTTAGCATATATTGAGCCCCCACCAATAAGAAAATCATGAATCACATCACAAACAACCATCACATGGATACACATGACATCATAAATAAATGAAAAGGGGCACAACAAGGGAACAACGAACCAATCAACTCAAATATCACATCACAAAGTGTCATCCCAGACTTTCAATTATCACATATAATATATACAATTGTAAATCCATTTTTAAAATGTTTTGAAATCAAAACACCAATATAAGGGAATCATAATCATTTCCAAAACACAATCAGCATAACCCAAATGAATCACAATTCCATTTCATAAAACAAAATGTCCCTTTGAAACATGGAAACCATTTAACCCCCAAAGGGTAACCCACTTTGAAAAACCAATTTCCCTTAAAATCGAATGACCATGTGTTTTTCTTATATAAAACCATTATTTCAATTTTATAAAACATTTCAAATTTATAAAATAAAAATTTACATAAATAATCAATTTAAACATGAAATTAAAAACATTAAGACACATGAAAACAAAGTTAAGTTATATAAAACCATTATAAACCAAACCTAGATAACACACACCCTCATTATCTGGATTAGAAATTAATTTATAAATCCAAGAACACATAAATCTCTTAAATAAAATTCAATGAAATGGAAACACTGACCTAAATAAAATTCACCGGAGGCAGGGAGGCGATCTAGGGTTCAGGTCTCGCGGGGGTTGGGGGAAGAAGGTGGGGTTGTGGGGGTTGGGGGGAGAAGGGGGTTCAGGGTTGGGTGTTGGGGGGAAGTGGCACGGATGGCCAGCCGACTCGTGGGGAGGTGAGCTAGGGTTTAGGGATCGCTCACAGGGTCTGAGGGAGAAGGGGATTCAGGGTTGGGGGGAAGTGTCACCACTGAAAAAAATGGGGTTTAGCGGAAGTTTATTAAAAACCACCATCGACCACTTTTTAAAAAAGGTTTAGCGGCGGTTTACAAAACCGCTGCTAAAAGACTGCCACTAAAGGAGATTTATGCTGTAGTGTGGGGGTGTCCAGGGGGTGGGGGTTTCCATGTGGTGGGGTGGTGTACAGGGGGTGGGAGGCTATCTAGGGGGTTGGGGGATGTCCAAGGGTGTTGGGGGTGTCTAGGGGGTGGGGGTGTTCGTGGTGGTGGGGGGGTATCTAGGGGGTGGTGGGGATATCCATGGGGGTGGGGGTGTCTAGGGTGTGTGTAGTGTCTAGGGGGGTGGGGGATATCCATGAGGCTGGGGGTGTCTAGGTGGGGTGCGGGGGGGGGGGGGGTGTCCATGTGGTGGGGTGGTGTCCAGGGGGTGAGGGGCTATGCAGGGGGTTGGGGGATGTACAAGGGGGTAGGGGGTGTACAGGGGGTGGGGGTGTTCGGAGGGGGGGGGGGTCTCCATGGGGTGGGGGGTGGTCCATGGGGGTGGGGTGTCTAGGGGGTTGGGGTGTCTAGGTGGTGGTGGTGGGGGGTGTCCACGGGGGTTGGGGTGTCCAAGTGGGGTGGGGGTGTCCAGGTGGCGGGGTGGTGTCCAGGTGGTGGGGTGGTGTCCATGGGGGGTAGGGGGCTGTCCAGGGGGTGGGTGCTATCCATGGTGGTGAGGGTGTCCATGGGGTGGGGGTGTACAAGTGGTGGGGTTGTGTCCAGGGGGTGGGGGCTGTCGAAGGGGTTTGGGGGGCTATCCAAGGGGGTAGGGGTTGTCCAAGGGGGTGGGTGTTTTAAGGTTGTGGGGTGGTGTCCATGGGGGTTCGGGGCTATCCATGGGGGTGGGGGGCTGTCCATAGGGGTCGGGGGTGTCTAGGGGGGTGGGGGCTTCCAGGGGTGGGGGTGTCCAGGGAAGGGATGAATCATTCACAATAAATCATCAAGTCAAGTTTTATTAATTATAGATTCAAAAATAAAGATAATGTGACCTACCTAATAACACATACATGTAGTCACAACAAATCATCAAACATCAAATGTCAATAATATCAATAAAAAATGTAATGGATCAATCTGTCCCTCATCACCATCACTATCATCACCGTCATCATCAGCCTCACCCCTATCCTCAGCGTCATAACCATCGTCATCCCTTCCCTCCTCAACACCCTCCTCCTCACCCTCGTACTCTTCCTCGACCTCCTCCTCACCCTCCTCCTCCGCCTCAGCCTCCTCCTCATCCTCCTCCTCCACCTCAGCCTCCTTTTCAGCCTCCTCCTCCTCCGCCTCATCCTCTTCTTCTCCATCGTCTCTATCACCACTAGAACTTCTACTTGGTGCACCATATATAGAATGCATCAAAGGAATATATTCATCATAAGATGTTCTAGCCTCTGGTGGAAGTGTTGGATGTAAAACTTCCATCAATTTCATAAATGTAGTGTTTTCTCTAGCAGAATGTTCTTCCGTCTCTATGGCCTTTTTTTCAGAATTTTTTCCCTATGCCTTAACCTTCTAGAACTCGATGGAACTAAAAATTGTACCTAAGGAGGGACAATACCTTGTAAAGACTATACTGTTCCTAGGTCAACATCATACTCTTCTAGGGTGTTCATATCCCAACACCTGATGTAAGTGATCGTTTGGGACAAAATTGCCAGGTTTCTGGGCATCAAGGGCCTTTAAATCATCCTGTTACAAATATAAATATATTATTAAGTTAACAAATAGATATTAAAATTTTAAATCAAAAAATTAAAACTTAAAATCTACTGCTGAGTCGGTTCATTAAACACACTTCCATCTTTCTTCCTTTGACTCGAGCAAAATAGTTTTGCTCGAGGCACCCATCCTTCAATATTCAATTTTCCCTCTACAATGACATTGAATGTAGGAAAACATAATTAAAAATAGGTTACCAATAATTAATTTCATAACTAAAATTATATAACATCTTTAGCAATCAAATAAATTATGGAGGAAAAATAGAAATTGCAAGTCGTAATGAAAAATTATAAACAACTATCATACATGATTCTTCTCATGATCTGACATCGTAGTACGTCCTAATGTGTGGATGAATTTTTTAGCATCAATGTTTTTTATTTATTCCAGATGATTCCTAAATAAAATTAAATAATATAAAAGATAGTATTAATGCAAAACATTAAAGTTTTTGTTTAAATACCTCAAATTTGATTATTTCCTAAAACTAGGTAGTCATCTAATGAGTAATCATCTATTGATACTGTTCTATCAGATAGTCATCAACTATATAAACCACATCTAACTTTGTGCCAACTATATCACACCATCCAATATACAACTCATGCTTATAGGCTCTCTAAAGCTAACCTAAATCCTTTAGACGTGCTGGTCGTGCACCCTCACCATCGGGGAAATTAAACCGAAGCTAACACCAAAATATTAATTCATATAAATAAAAAAATTTCATTAAATACAACATATATTTTTACCCATATCTCTGTCCAAGCATTATCCTTGACTTAATTTGGAAACTGTATCCATGAGAGTGGGCTGATAGGAATGATGTCAGAGTATTTGGAAATCGTCGCCAAAACTCCAACATTGCTGCCCAGTTTTTTCAATCATTTGACTGTATTCATTGTATTCCACCATCAACTATGTGTGGTGGTTCCACACCGCACACATGCATGTACGCCCCCTCCCCCACCTTCTATCAGTAGATGTATCTGTTATGAAAAAGAAAAAAATATTTTATCTATAATTGTTATAATGGAAATAAACAATGGTATAATAGTTTTAGGGTTCTATAAATAGACGTATAGAAGTTTGATCAATAGGCACTGTTGGATCTGTAGAAACTAAAGAAAACCCCTATGAAGGTGGAGTGGGTCCCAATGTATGTTCCTCATGTACATACTCTAGGTGAGAAGGAGTCAAAGAATATGGAATATAGAAGCTCATAGAGAAGGAAGTACTAGTAAAATAAGATGGAATACATGACTGGATGGATGCTGGATGGGGAGTGGGAATCATCATTGAATATGGTAAAGATGGGTGAGGAGACTCAGATGTATAGGGTGGTGAAAACACAGGAGGCCTAAATATTCTATGTGTCCCTAATGACACACCGAGATCAAAATGCAGGATAGATGGTGTGTCAGTGGGAGGGGAGTGGATTGGAAAGTGGAACTCCCCACCTAGACATCCCCCCCCACATGGAAAACCCACCCCCACCCTCACCTAGATAGCCCACCACCCCACACCTGGATAGCCCCCACCCCCACTTGGACAACCCCCATCCATGGAAATCTCACACCCCTCCCCCACTTGGACAACCCACCCCACACCTGGACATCCCACACCCCCTCCCCACCTAGATATCTCACTCCCACTCCCCTGGACAGCCCACCCCCACCACCCCTGGACAGCTCACCCTAACCCCCCTTTATAGCCCACACCCATCCTTTAACACCCCACACCCCCACACCCCTACAGCCCCAACCACCCTACAACCCCCTACCCCTAGACATCACACCCCCACCTGGACAACCCCCACCTGGATATCCCCCTACCCCCTTAAGCTTCACTTAGGGTAATTTTATCTATAACCATTTTATTAATTAAGAAAATAAAACCATAATTCATTTACCATAATTCATTCAAAAAAACTCATTTAATTTATCAAAACATGAAAAATTCAATTTATAAGGCTTTATGGGTCACTTAGGAAATGTAATTAGGAGAAGGGGAAATAACCTACATGGTTAATTCTAATTTAAAAATTGGGCCAGGAACATAAGAGGTGGGGTGGTGTCTGGGGGGGGGGGGGGTGTCCAAGGGGGCTCAAGGTCTCCATGGGGGTGGTGGTGTCTAGGGGTGGGGGTGTCCAGGGGGGTTGTCCAAGGGGGTGGTGGTGTCTAGGGGGTGGGGGCTATCTAGGGGGTGTGGGTGTCTAGGGGGTATGGGTGTCCAGAGGGGTGGGGGAGGGGGTCTTTCCATGGGGAATGTGGGGTTTCTAGGGGGTGGGGGTGTCCAGGGGTGGAGGGATGTCCAAGGGGGTGGGGGTGTCCAGGGGTGGGGGGGGGGATGTCCAAGGGGGGTGGGGGGTGTGCAGGGGGTGGGGGCTGTCCAATGGGGGGGGGGGGGGGGTCCAGGGGGGCTATCCAGGTGGGGTGGGGGGTATTCAGGTAATGGGGGTTTCCAGGGGGTGGGGGAGGGGGGATGTCCATGGGGGGTGAGGGGTGTCCTTGGGGATGTTCAAGGGGGTGGGGGTGTCCAAGGGTGAGGGGATGTCCAAGGGGGGTGGGGTGTGTAGGGGGGTGGGGGGGGGCATCCATTGGGGGGGTGTCCAGGGGGTGGGGTAGGGGATGTTTAGGGGAGGAAATACCCATATAATACCTTGAAAATTACATATACCAAATCAAACCAATATCAAAATTCCAATCCATCACCCATTCAACAGCCAATTCATCCTCAATATCACTACCCTACCCATTATTCCTTGAACAAAAACTATAAATACAGAATCCAAATCCAATTTTCAACTAAACTAAAGTCCATAAAAACTACCATATCACTCCAATAAAAGAAATGGAAAACCACCTACACTACTACCCCAACCATCCCCAATCCCTTCACGTGGACCATCCTTATATCCATTACCCTTTACCGTCTTTGAGTGGGGATACATTTCACCATCAAACATTAGTTCATATGGTTCACGAACTCTACAAAGAAGGAGTGGGTATGAAGACTTCAAATAAAGTTGATTCACACAATCATGACACTTGAAGTGTAGAACAAAAACAGAAAACAAATCAAAGAGTTTGGTATACCATGCCACAGAACACATATAACTCTGTTTTGGGCCAAATAAAAATAGAAAAAAAATAGATGCATAACATCAAAACTAAGGTAGCACTTTGTAATTTTGAAGCATAGAAATAAAAAATTGCTTTATTTAAGATGTATCTATCTGGTGGAAGGAGTTTCACACCTTATAGTAAAGAGATACCTTCAGAAGAGGTTCAGATTAGGGCCTGCAATCGCACAGATGGGAGAGTTGGGATGCTTTGTGATTTGGAGAAACATTTCCCACCCCCAAGAAAACACCCACCCCCTAGACATCCCCACACCTAGACACCCCCACCCACCTCCTGGACCACAACCCCTGGATACCCCCACCCCCTGGACACCCCACCACATAGAAATCCCCCTCATCTACATAGTCCCCCCACCTGGACAACCCACCCCCTCCCTAGACAACCCACACCCCTCCCAACCTACACACCCCTCCCCTCTTGCACATCCCTACCCCCACCCCACCTGGATATCCCACACCCCCTCCCAACCTACAACTTGCACCCCTCACCTACACACCCCCTCCCCAACCTGCACAGCTGACCCCCTCCCAACTTGCAACCTACACCCCCCTCTCACCTACACAACCCACCCCTCCCAACCTACAACCTGCACACCCCCTCTCCACCTACACAACCCCCCACCCCACCTGGACAACCCACCCCTTCAATAAAAATCAATTTATAATGAAATAACAAACATTTCATTCAAAATGAAATAATTTCACTGAAACACGCACCTTAAATAGGTGTAAATTGACTTTAAACTTCAAGGATGAGCACTCAAAGTAAAAAAATTGAATTCATATTTCACCAAAATAGAATGAAAAAAGCCAAAATAAATGGATTAAAAATATATAACTCAGTTACCACTTATAAATTTGAAGTGGAATATGTCTATTTTTTAGGAGAAACATATCTTCTTTGGGATGAATGAGGTTGGGGGCTAGGGAAAAATGTGGATAGAGGCTCACAACTAGGAAAAATGCTGACATAATGCGAACATATCTTCAAGAAGTAGGAGGGAAGTGGGTATTTGGGGGGTTTTATATCCCAACAGTTTTTAAAAACTGTTGGGATAGATAAGATATACCAATGGTTTTTTTAAAACCATTGGTATACCTTTCAAAATTCCACCCCTATACCAACGGTTGTATTGAACCATTGGTAAAACAATATATTAACAGAACTATACAAAAAGTTTAATTGAAAAATTGGTATATAGAACCTATCCCAACAGTTTTTAAAACCGTTGGGATATTTGTGTTGGTATAGGTGTGGTTTCCACTAGTGATTTTGGTGGGGAGTTTTTAACATCTCTTTACCCTCTTTCAGGTAATACTATATCCCTCTCTTTTCATTTCCCTCTATGTTTGGGTTCATTTTGTGGTTTTTGAGGATAAAGAGAATTTGGTGGGAAAATGAACTAATTTTCCAGGATGTATTGGTGTTATAATTAATTTAATTAGGGTATAAATATAGTAAAGTATTTTTTAGGTTCTCCCTAAGTTTGGGGAACACTAGAGGTGTCTCGGGTTTTTGGAGAATAATCTGGAATTTTTTATATCTTTTGTGAGATTTCGCATTGTGCAATGGTTGAACAGTGTGTATTGTTTTCCAAGCAGATTTTTTGAGTTGGGTTCAGTGCGTGAATGGATTACACACAAGGTATTAGTTTCATGACATGTAATGTTCAAAAATCATTATTTTAATCAAAGATGATTCATTTTTTAGGATGAATTTTTAATTAGTAAATACAATACATAAAATGATAAAATGTCATGTATTAAATGGGGAAGGTGAATTATAGGGCACTTCAGGGATGCTTTTTATTTTATCAATCAAATACAAACTATTCTCTCTCTTCCAAGGATCACTCCTAGGTGACTTTGGTAACTTCTGCTCTATTTGAATTGATTAATTTAGTGATTAATCTTCAAGGATGTTGTGATACGTCTCTTGGGGTAAGTGATCTATCTATTTATTTATTTCCATTGATTATAGTAAGTTCATTGTGCTATGTTTAAAGATTAATTGATATTGTGGTGTTGTTCCATCTAGATATGTTGTGTGATATTCCTTTAGAGGTTGTCCCTTAAGTTGTTGTGGGGTGGTGTGTGAGATTTATGGAGGTATGTTATTATTTTTCCTCTTCACTGACCAATTTTATTATAAAATAAATTCTTAGATTTGAGGATTTCTAATAGGGTCTCTGTTATTGTCTTTCCATTCTTCCATGATCATGGATCCCATTATGGGTGTGTTTGACTCAAGTTTGAGTTAGGTGGTTCTATCTCTAGCCTATTTTGGATGAAATATATTTCTCTAGTTTTGATAAATTGTTTATAAATAAAATTTCATGATTGATTGATTTAATTTTTCGTGTGGAAACAGGTTTGTTAGAAAAGTTTTCCCCCTTTTTTTGATAAAATAAAATGTATTTTCAACTCATTTTGAAAGGGATTTATGATTTTTTTTCAAAGCATGATTTTGATGAAATGGTTTAAAAAATTTAGCACATGGGAAGCCATGGGTACTTAGGTTGAAGGTGCATCTTGATTTGACTCACAAGTCAAGATTGTTTTTGCTAAATTGGAGAAAGGTTTACTTACCTTAAACTATTATTTTGAAATTTTGGAGTTCCTATCCATTAACATTGAAGATAAAATTAAATATAACCTTAAGTTATACATTGAATACTTTACTTGGAAAAGTAGACCATGGATCATGGGCCAGGAATCTACCGATGGTTCAGAAACATCATCTTCATAGGATTAAAATGAACCCTAGTAGAGAGAAAAATCATGGAGGTGTGGATGGAATCTGTGTGGTGGGTGAAATTATCATGATTGAGGTGGGAGACGTTGACATTTTTAGGCTTAGTTCTTCATGTTGGGTTTCTTATCCTTTTTTTCTAGATGAGGGAAGCCTCCATTTTGTTTGACCTTATACCTATTCTATTGTAATGTTTTTGTTTTTAATAAATGGGAAGGTCCTTCTAACCATTTCTCATACCTTTTGAATGTATATATATATGTTTATATTAATTTTTTAATAATTATAATTATAATTAAATATATTAAAAAATATTTTTATAGGATTGAAAATATATTTATATAATAATATAATAATATATATAGAATTTTATATATTTACTAATATATAATTATATATAATTATAATTTTAATAAATAAATAAATAAATTCAATAAATAAAATAATTTTTTAATTATTTAAATAGATAATTAATTATTTATATTTATAATTATAATTAAATATTTTTTTTAAAATATTTGTATATAAATTCATATATATTTATAAAATCATATATATTTATTAAATTATATATAATTCCAATTCAAGGGTGCGGCCTCTGAAGACATCTATCATAAGTGTAATATTTCTCACATTTAAGATAATAATGATGCCATTGTAGAGAATATTAATTTTGGTAAGTGTTAAATTATTGCTGATCTAATCCTACTAAGTGGCTTAAAACCTTGGAAATTTTTTGATTTAGTTCATAAAATCTCAGCTATCTAGGGTTTTTCCAAATAGAAGTGCATATCCATGGGTTGTGGATTTTTACACATGCTCTTACCTTTAAGGGAATTTAAGATGAGGGATCGGGGCTTCAACACAGTCTCATTCAAATTAATCTTTATATATATCTAAGAACGGGACTAAATTTTTAACCCCATGGGGGTATGTAAATAATCAGTTCAATTATGGGTCAAGGTTTATGGGATTAACTGGATTCATTGGAATCCTCATATTTTACATGATATTTCTTTGGCTATTAGTGTTACCATTAAAATTGAAAAGGAAACATAAAAAACTAGGTTCATCCACTATGCTCATTTACTTGTTGAGGTTGATCTATTCACTATATTGGCTGAAAAAGTTTTTCTTTCAACTGATTCTAATATATTTGAATTTCATATTGAATATGATTAGATTCCTCAGATTTGTTTGGACTGCAAGGTCATCTGACCTGATAAATTTAAAAATAGAGGGTATTTCACTTTTTACTTTTGTTTTTGGAATGGAAATGATGAATTTTTATGATTTAAGAAGAGTAGAATAAGTCCAAGCCTTAAAGGTGTTGGTAGGAAAATTATATTTGTGGAAACGACATATAAGGTTGAGCCTTCCATGGAAGAGATTAAGGGAGTAGCTTCTAATATGGATTTTCAGGAGTAGGGGAAAGGTGTTGGGGATGTTGTCCAAGGGAAAGAGCATGGGAAAGGGTATCCAATTTCTACCCATGTGAATGAAAGTGTTATGTAGAGCCGCACTTCCAAATAAATGGAGTTGGTTATTCAAGGGGGAGATCAGGGGGAGGTCTGCTTTGGCAAGGATTTCATCAAGGGCCTCTTGGGAATGCCGAGAGTGAGAAGACATAATCAGGGCTGGTAGGTTCCACTAAAAGAACTATTTTAATGGATCCAATGGAGAATATATGTTTTAATAAATTTGGCCTTATCTCATTTAAGGATGCACTAAAAAAATGATAAGAATATTATAGTGGATGGTGAATGATTTCAAATGGTACTAAGTTGGAAACCCAGGACTCCTATATCTCTTACAACCTCATCCGGTATTATGGTTTTCACTAATATAGAGGTGCACTAAAATAAGATGTTAAGAGGTGATATGATGGAAGGGGGATGACTGTTGAGGAGAAATCACCTGATTAAGTAGCTGCATAAGATATTATAGAATGGAAGCTTCTTAAAAAGAAATGGATTTCATAAATATCCCACAAATGAAATAAGAAATTGGTTGTTGAGGTGCCATTACATTCAAATCCTAGTAATGAAATTAAAATCAAAGAATATATTGTTGCTATCTCGGAGAAGAGAGTTTTAAGGATTCTGGCCCTGCTGCCTTGAATACAAAACCCAATAAACCCTTTTTGGTTGGGTCAACTGACATGAACACCATGTATCTGGGAGATTTATATTATACTTCTGCTAATCAGACTGTTTTACATCCATGTTGGAGAACTTCAAAGGAAACCACATCTACAATGGTACTTATGTAGCTGAATCTTAGGAGATGTGATTATTTAATAAAGATAAAGTCAACATTGATGAGGTATATACTGAATCTTAGAAGACTTATAGTTCATGAGATGAGTTATGAGGAGTGAAAGTTTTTAAGGAATCTAAAAAGTAAAATATGATAAAGTGGAAGATCACTACCTCCAATCCATTTAGAGGAATGGACTCCTTTTAGGAGGTTCTATTTGAGGCAATGAACATAGAGGGGACTTCTGGAAGAGAAATGGGATTTATAAACAATATTCATATGTAGGAGCATCCTCATGGAGTGTTCCCCAGTGATTTGGGTGCTGAAGATCATGTCTAACCATCATCAGTTGATGGCCATGAGCATTGGCTGTGAGTAAAGACCTAGAAACGTGGTCGGTATCCGCATGGTAGAGCCCCTTGGGTAGGGTTAGGTGGGGTTCATCTCTAATCCATGTTGTTGGCTTTGACATTTAATGACACTTTTGGTATTTTTTTTATTATGTTTGTTAAGATTGCTCATTTTTGTTGTGGGTTATTCTGCCATGTATGACCCCTTCTCATCCTTTTCATTTCTCATTTTAATAAATATGATGGGGGCCTTTGAGCCTTATCCTATAACTGTTATATATATATATAATTATATATATTATTTATATTTATATAATTAAATATATATATATATATATATATATATTAATATATAAATATAAATAATTATAAACATAATAAATATATTTATTATTTAATTGTGTTTGTTATAAATTTATAATTATCTAAATGTATATTTATTTATTTATATTTATAAATATAAATACATATATATAAAAATATTTATATATAATCAAAAATATATTTATATCATTATATATATATATATAATTATATATAATTATATAATTAAATGTATTTATTAATAAATAAAAATATGTATTTAAAAGTATTTTTAAATATATTTATTTTTTAAATATATTTATTATAATTTTAAAATTATATATGTATGTTTGTTTATTTATAATTATAATTATAAATAAATATATTTAAATTTTTTTTATATATCAATACATATATTAATATAATTATATATATTTATATAATTAAATATAATTATATAATTATATATGTGTGTATGTATTAAGAGATCGCTCACAGAAGATAACTCTCGGGTTCTGGCATACTGTTAGCTCAAGGCATGATGGAAGTGGCTACAACCCCTTCCCTTCTTCCTTCTCAAGATGTGGTTTCCATTCCATTTCTCCAAGGTGCGGGGTGTTGTAATAATGGGTTCCCTAAACCCAACTATATAATACTTTTTATTTCCACGTCATGTGTATAGTTAGATATACATGATGTATACTTACAATTATAGGGTTGATATTTTTGTATCCAATATTTAATGGTAATGTCCACGTATTAATTGTCGTATCAAAATGTTATAGTAGATCCCGAGCTATAATGAGAATCTTGAGATACTATGACATTAATCTTAAATATATGTCATATGGTCTAGATACATCGTACCGACCAGACAAAATAGATGTCTGAATATTAAGTGTCGAGGGCTCACAATCATTGAGACTTCTTCTCAAGAAGTTTGTAATTGGTGATCTCTAGTAGTGAGATCATGAGGATAGACCTTCCAATTGGAACACCACATGTTTCAGGTGTCATGGGATGTTCATATCTACATACTTGTGTAATTTTATCCTGACATGAGATCATTTCCAATATGTTCCATTTCATCACGTAATTCGATGCAAGGAAAAAACTATGATAATGAAATCGTGGAAAGGTAGCTTCTGTTGGGTGCTTAATTAGTGGTATGGTATTGGTTGAATGATAAAGAAAGAATTTTTCACTTCCAGGTTTATGAAGAAATATATCTCTATCCAAGTTGATCAGGATGGTAGTACATTCATAAATCCATGGAAATGGTAGTTCAAGGTAAATCTATACAATTAGATCAACAAATTATAAAGAAAAAATGGATGATTATAGAAGTGTGCAAATTTCATTATGAGATATTAAATACAAAGAGATTATATTACACAGTGTGTGTCTATAAGTTAGTTGTCATTGCTATGAATATCCTTATATCTTTTGGTTTCAAGATGGGTTGCTATATCCCACTCTTGTTCTATGAATATTATTCACTACTATCGAGATAAGTGCCTAGAGGGTCACACACAATAGCATATTTGGAATATTTCCCTAATCTAGTGAAAATGAATTTTGAACATGGTGGGCACCAACACTAGGGTCCGAGTATTGTCCATAGTTGTACTATCCCCAAATGAATTAATAAATTCATATTATTAAAGTTTATTATAATTGGGTTTGAATTTTTTAATATGCAATATATTATTTGAATGAATATTAGTTTGAAATATTCAAGGTTAATTTAATATTTGTAGAAACGATGAGTCGAATTAATGGCTCAGATTTTATCACGTAATATATTGATTATATTACAAGAAATTGATAAAAAAAATATAAATTATATTTATGATTCTGTACAATAGTCATAATATATCATTTATTTAGTGAGAAATAAATATTTTGGTATCAAGTGTATATTTATGATATTTATTGAATCACTATAAATAGAAGGAGAGATATCGCCAATTACTATTCACTTCTCAAATGGTGAGTGCTTCTCTTTCTTATCTCTCCCTCGATTCCTAGGGAGATATTCTCTAGTTCTAGGTGCTTGATTGTAGTTTCTCTTCGCAAATCGATGGAACAAAGCAGCGGTGATCGTCGGGACATTGATGTTGTCATCAGAATTCCACACTAGCACCCAGATTATGAATATAAATGTTCCCACATTATTTCTAAGAACGTGTAGATGATCTAGAGAGATTAAAATTTGGATCCATTGATCACTGATCACTGGTGATGAGAAGACATCGAGAACGACCTCAGATCTAACCTGGTATTTATGTTTTTTTATTCTTGTACATAAAATTACCCACTTGGAGATCCTTAAGCTTATATCGGGTAGCATTTCACCAATGATGACATTTTAATTTTGATAGTCAGAGGATTTTTTTTTTAAATCCAATGTTTTGGGTCTTACTCTACATGCCCGGTACCTTCATGGGGGTATCACATTCCGCACTTCCCCTCTTATGAACATCATTGTTTCTATTAGGGCTCTGAGATTGTTCGATGGCCATCCTGACCTAGATCTATCTTTACTGGAGTTCAATAAGGTCTCCTCCTTTCATTAGATCACTATGGTTTCTAGGTTTAGTTTGATTCACCCCCCTTAGATGTTTTTGACATTAATGTGAATTATTCATGGGATATGTAGGATCAGGATGTTGTTATCCTACTCAGGACCCATCGTATTGCAATATTTTTTTCTTCATAGGAGGATTTTTCTTATGCCTGGTCCAAATGATGAAGATATTTTGAATGATTCCACTTTCTCATATTTCATTGGATTATGGAGATTCATTCCAATCAAGATTTGTTGATGGATGTGCTTTTGTTGAGGCTCCCTGAACATCCTCTTCCCTTGTATAATCAGGCTATTCTTCAGTAATTAGGTAATTTGATTGGTCATTTTATTTGTGTCAATGTGAATACTCTCACTAGGAAATTCCATCTTCATGATTGCATGTGTGTGGAAGTTTATATTTCTAAACCTCTTCTATATTTTTTGTAGTTTTCTATTGAGAATTATCATACTTTCAAGAGCGTTTTTGTTTCGAATATTTGATCAATTTTTTCTCCTCTTTCATACTTCAAGGGAATTTAACTGCATCTTGTAGAAAGAGGTATTAGGTGAAGAATAGGGAGCTTGGTTCTACTAATGTTCCTACTATACCTCGTCAAAATGGGCAAATACCCATTTTGTGTGGTCTAGATACATCACAATGACTAGACATAGTAGATGTTTGACTATCAGGTGATGGAAGATCATAAGCACCGAGACATATTCTTATAAAGTTTTTACTTGGTAATTTATATTAGTGAGATCATGTGGACATACCTATCAATTGGAACACCACATGTTTTAGGTGTAATTTGTTGTTTTTATCTATAGATATGTGTAATTGTCTTCTGACTTGAGATCATTTCCAATGTGTTCCATTTGATCATGTACATTGATGTAAGGAAAAAAACCATGTTAATGTAATCTTGGTGAGGTTGCTTGTCTTGGATGCATCATTGGTTTTATGGCATCAGTTGAATGATCAAGAAAGAATTTTTCGCTTCCAGGTTTAGGAAGCAATATATCTCGGGCCTAGTTGGTTGAGATGGTGCTATGTTCATAACTCCATTTCCATGGTAGTCCAAGGTAAATCAATCTGATTATATCAACAAATAATAAAGTAAGAAGAGGAAGATGAGAAGTATGTGTGTCACGAACCATCCTTATGGGGCCCGCACCAGGACTCCCCAAGCCTGCCTCCAATAGGCCATGGGCTGGTGACTAGAACCGAGTAAGAATATCACTAGCATGGGAGGCATTACCTATGTACTTGTACACACACACACACATCTACAAGCCCAAAAAAGCTAGAATGTAATGGAAATCACTAAGGAACAAAATGCATGAATACAACTAAACCCAACCAACATAGTACAATGGAAAGTAAAGCACTGAAAGTAAATTGGGTCGGAATACTAGCCCACCAAAAAAAGAGTATGAAAACTACAAAGTCTAACCTGTAAGCACAAAGAGGTACTGGGACTACTTCTCGTAGATATAGGAACACCTCGTCCTGTAGGGAACTCATAAAGATCAGTTTGGTACTGGTATTCCCTGGACTCCATCAAAAGGTCGCTCGTCTGCACAAGACATGACACGTGCAGGCAAATCTCGTGTAGGGGTGAGTATAACAATACTCAATAGAGGTCCCCAAAAACCACAATGCAATGCATAAAGTAAAGTTACAACAATCTCTACACAGTATTGTCCACTGAACATATAGTAAGAGAAACACAAACCAAATATACGAAAAACCTAGAACTGTGGTCTAGAGAAAAGTCACACAACCACATACCACCGCTAGGGATTCAGTTCGAAGGTTCCACGATGCACTCGTCTGGGATAGCTCACTCCACGTGTCTGATAACTCTGATGATGTCCGTCTGAGAAATAACATTCGTCGGGAAAAGTCATGAGAGATAGATACAATCATTCTAGGATAACACACTCTTGAGTGGTGAAAGATCATGATACACAGATGAGGATCATTACCAGGGCCTTAGTAGATACTGTGACTCATCTAGATTCACCTGCTAAGTAGAGGATTGGCGTCCTGTAGGAGTAGTCACCACTACTGGAAAATGGTCCTATACCCACGGTTTTGGCGAAAACCATGGGTATAAGTCATTCTATCCCCAATGTTTTGGGAAAACCGTGGGTATATGCATTATTTGATAGCCTATGCCCACGGTTTGGGGAAACCGTGGGAATAGGCTACACTATACCCACAGTTTTCTCCAAACTGTTGGTATAGGGTATCAAAAAATGCCTATACCCACGGTTTTTCCCAAAACTATGGGTATAGTCATCGGATAAAAAAACCTATACCTACGGTTTTGACAAACCGTGGGTATAGGTTTCCCACGTGTGCACGGGAAATTTATTTTTTCCGCGGGAACAAAAAAAATTGGCGAGAGTTCTATACCCACGGTATATTCCTCTATACCCTCTGTTTATATAAATATATTTAACAAAATATATATATACATACATATATGTAGTGATGGGGTAGTGGTAAGGCCTCTTGTGAATGGATAAGTGGTCGCGAGATCGAATCCTTAGGCTGCTATTTTGTAAAATATGCTATACCCACGGTTTCCAAACCATGGGTATAGAGTTATGACATGGTGGAAAAACCTATACCCACGGTTTTTAAAAATCATGGGTATATGTAATGGACCTATACCGAAGCCACCAATGACTATGGTTCTCCAAACTGTGGGTATAGCCTATACACACGGTTTTGGGGTCTATACCCATGATTTTGAACCGTGGATATATGATCATTTTCCAGTAGTTCACATCGATTCATGAATCTAACTAGGGCCATGAATGGATATAGGATTTCTCTATAGGCGTCTCGGAGGGATACCTAACTATATCTCAGAAAGTCCTACTGAAGAGATCATACTCCTGTGGATGGAAATGATACCTGACCTTTAGGGGAACGAGAAAGGGGACACTAACCCAAACGAAACCTATCCAAGATATGGTGGAAAAGAGGTTCAAGACATGTTCTAGGGTATACATGTCATGTAGAAGGGTCACACATCGTGTCTCTCGACTCTGGGTACTACCTGTGTAAAACGACCCGATTCAGAAGAACATGCTGTGTAGAAAAGTAAGTACATGGCATGTAGTACGGACCACACACTGTGTCTCAGTAACTGGGGTTCCCTCCGTGTATGTGGCCATGTGCCTGTACACGGTTTCTACCCATGTGTTCCATCATGTGTAACCGATACATGGGTTATCCCGTGAAACCGGCATGATCTTTCCATCTGGTGGAGTACACGACTGTATACCCACCTCGTGTATGTGTGTCTTCCGAGATACATGCCAAGTCTGTGTATGGACCCACATGGCGTGTGATAATGGTCACATGCTGTGTTAGTGCTCCCTGTCGCCCAGAACTCCAGTCGCCGCTTGGTGGGGCCAATATGCAGTGTCTCTCCAAAGGTATGCCATTTTCTTCATCACTTGATACGCGTAAACCCTAGATGCCATCTCCAGTCCACACGACGTGTTCATTAGGATACACACTGTGTGTTCCAGAAATTTCCAGAATCACGGATCTGCTTCACCACGCCTTGGTGAAGCTTCAATCTTTGTTCCAACGGTCTGTTTTCCAAAAAACTCTAGATTATAGGTTTCCCCAATGCTGAAAAGATATTTTTGTTTTTTTAGCCTCTGATCGTCCCTAAAAACACGTATCGATCCATTCGTGCGATGAACGCTCAATGAATAGTCTCTCTCGATCCGAGCCAATTCTTCATCCGCCATCATCGTCGCACCTCCGCTAGGTTGTCGCGATGTCGAATCTCAAATTTGGGATCGTTACGTTGCAAAACGGATGCACAATGATCCGTTTTTCATAACCCCATGAAGAATGTAAAGAACGTAGGGTTAAAATGGAGGATGAAAAATAATAAACAAAATAAGGAATTCACCTCTACCATCTTTCATCGCGACGTCAATCTGCTCCTGTTAATAGTTTTAACAGGAAAATTAAAATGAAAACTCAAAAATTATCATAAAATCAGTTCTTGAATACAACACCCTAAAAGAAAAGAAAATTGACACCCTCTCACAAGAACACACGATCCGCGGATCACCTTGTTTGGGGGTTGATCCGCGTTTGTCGTGTAATCCCAGAATGGGGAAAATAAGAATTGAAATAAAAACCCCTACCTTGATTCAGTTGAAGAACGATTATCGTGTCTCGTTCGTTGGTGAGGTTCATCGAACCAGATATGCGTCGATTGATCTCATCATCGTCGTCCACCAACGGGTTCTCCACCAAAGCTCCAATGGTAAATTCTAAATTCATAGGGTTATGTGGCTAACCTTGCGAACATTCCATAAGTAGGTATTTAAAGGGGATGAATTAGGTCATTACACAAAAAGAAAACTTTTAAAATAAATTAATTTCCAATTTATTTTATTTCCTTTAAAAAAGTCCAAAAACTAACTTTTGCACCCGACCCATACCGGTCAATTCTAGGCCTTGCCTAAGGTAAAGTCGCTTCTCTGAATGTAATGGTGCCCTCATATTTTTGAGATGGGAACCCATTTAAAAGTTATAAAAACTTTTTTAGGAAAACTTCCCGCACGCATTGTTTAAAATATTATTTTATTCAAAACATTTATTTATGGTACTTTGGGCCTCAGAATCGCATGCCGTCGAAAATCCTGGTCTCGAAATAATTCCATATAATATTTAAAAATGATACATGAAAAATCTGGTACATTAAATTTTCCCCACCTTGGGGATTTTCATCCTCGAAAAGCCAACGCAGGGCTACTAAAAAAGATGTGGGTACTAGGCACGGATCTGAGCCTCTTGCTCCTATGTGCTCTCTTGAAAATTCATGTGATTCCAATGGATGCACCCTAAGGGAATCAATCACCCACGAAGGATCCTCTCCTACCGATCCTCAATCTCCATCGAGTACTCTGCAAAGGTCACTCCATCCTCAATGTCTAACTCCCCCCAGTTGATGACATGTGATGGGTCATGCATGTACCTCATCAGCTACGACACGTAGAAGACATCATGTACCCGGTGCAACTGTGGCAGTAGAGATAAGCGGTACACCACCCCACCAACTCTGCGTAATATCTAAAAAGGTCCGATGAACCTTGGAGACAATTTCACACCCTGACCAAATCTTCACAACCCTCTTCAATGTGAGACCTTAAGGAAGACATGGTCCCCCTCCTCGAAATCCATAGGTCTATGTTTTCTGTCATCATAAGACTTATTCTGTCTCTGTGTAATCTTCATCTGCTCCCGGATGATCAGCACGTTCTTGGTGGTAACTCGCACCAACTATGGACCCATAAGTGCTGACTCTACAGGGTCGGTCCAACAAAATGGTGACCGGTAGGGTCTCCTATACAATGCCTTGAACAATGCCATACCAATGGTGGAGTGGTATCTATTATTGTATGAAAACTCCACCAGTGGTAGGTGATCCTCTCAACTGTGACCAAAGTCCATTATACAGGCCCATAACATATCCTCCAGAACCTGAATGTTCCTCTCCATCTGACCATCGGTCTAGGGATGAAATTTTGTTCTCAAGTATTGCTGAGTCACGAAAGCCTCATACAATCCCTTCCATAATCAGGATGTGAAGCAGGCATCTTGATCTGAGACTATTGTCGAAGAGATTCCATGAAACCAAACTATCTACTGCATGTAGAGGCATCCCAAGCTCTCTACGAAACTCTGCTCCCTGATAGCTAGGTAGTGGGCCGACTTAGTGAGTCGATCAACGATCACCCATATGGAATCATGCCCCTAGGACGTTCGTGGCAAGCATATCATGAAATCCATAAATATTCTATCCCACTTCCACTCTATCACTTATAGGGGATGAGTTAACCCTTTTGGAACCTGGTTCTCAACCTTCACCATCTGGCACATAAGGCATCAATAAACGAACCCCTCTTCTACCCTCTTCATGCCTGACCACCAGAACTGTCATCGGAGATCCTGGTACCTCTTCACCACTCCAGGATGTACCACCACAGGGGGATGTATGAAACTCCTTTAGGACCTCCTCCCACAATTCCACTGGTACAACAGTGCGTCTACCCAATATGTTCCTCCCTAACTCGATGTAATAGTGGATGGGTGATAACCATCGACTGAAGGTATGTTTCATCCTCTCTGTCCATAAAGGATAACTGTAACGAGGCCAATTGTTCCGTCACCTCACTCAACAGTTGAAATATAGACCTTTTACATATAGTATCTTCCACCTTTTTCCCCTTCCCAAGAGTATAGATGATCTTGAAATCATATTCCTATAAGAACTTTATCCAATAACTTTATCTAATATTCAGATCCTTCTACGAGAATATTTACTCGAGGCTCTTGTGTTCAGAGTAGACGATAAACCGCTTTCCCATAAGGTAGTGTCACCACATCTTCAACATGAAGACTACCACTGCCAACTCGAGATCATGGGTTACATAGTTCTGATCATGTGGCCTAAGCTTGTGTGAACTATAGGAAATCATTGCTTGTGTTTTCATCAAGACACAACCAAGCCCGGTCCCTGATGCATCGCAGAAAACTATGTACTCGACACCCACATCTGGTAATCTAAAAATAGGGGAGCTCGCCAAAATCTATCTCAAATACTCAAAATACTACTGGAACATCTCCGTATATATGAATGGTTTCCCCTTCCCGGTCAAGGATATCATAGGTGCTGATATCCAATAGAAATCATGAATGAATCTCCGGTAATATCCTACCAATCCAAGGAAACTCTGCACCTCTGTCACGCTCCGAGGTGGATCCCATGCTAACACTGCCTCCACCTTGGATGGGTCCATAGCCACTCCATATGATGAGATGAAATGTCCCTGAATGTGTACCTAATTAACCCAGAACTAGAACTTTGAGAGCTTCCCATAATGCTGGTGCTGTCAGAGTACGTCCAGAACCATCTCCTGGTGTCTTGCGTGATCATCCTCTGAAGCCGAGTACACAAGGATGTCGTCAATGAAGACCAATATGAAATATTAAAAGTTTGGATGGAAAATCCATTTCATAAGTCCCATGTACATTACGGGGGAATTAGTCAGGCCTAAAGGCATCACCAAGTACTCATAGTGACCGTGGAGGCATCTAAATGTCGTCTTCATTATATCCTCATCCTGTACTCGTAACTGGTAGTAACCTGATCGAAGGTCAACCTTCAAGAACCACTATACCCCTCTCAACTAATCAAATATGTTTTCGATCCTCAATAGTGGGTACTTGTTCTTCACTATCACTTGGTTTAAGCATCGGTAATCCACACACAACCTCAAAATCCCATTTAACATCTTGGAAAACAAAACTATGGCTGCCCATGGTGAAACACTGGGTCTTACGAAAAACTTTCTCTACAAATCCTCCAGCTACACCCTAAGACCAAAAATCTCTTCAGGAGCCATTTGATATGATAGTGAGGAAATCAGTGTCGTCCTGGGGTGTAAGTCGATGCATAAGTCGATCTCTCGGCGGGGAGGTAGTCCTGGAACATCTTCGAGAAATACGTCCTCATACTCCGCCACTACCATTGGGGACTGAATGCTCATAACGTCTAATACTTCGAGGGTAAGGCTAGCCAACTCATGAGTGATAGAATGCACCATCCTATGCAAGAACCCATTCTGTGCTTCCTGGGTCTCATTTTCACCAACAAAGAAAAACATCGTCCCATCGCTGCAGACACACCACACTCTATGCCTAAAGCAGTCAATATGGGCATAGACCAAAGATATCCAATCCATACCGAGAATGACGTCGTAAGGCCTAGAAGCTGACACTAACAGGTTCCAATCGAAACTCTTACCTCCAAGGGTAAGATCACACTATCTTCAAAGGTGTATGATCATCGAGTCCCCTCCCGTAGGAATCTCCAAGCATAAGGGTTGATTCAACGACTCTACCAGAATCTCTAGGTTTCTCACAAGACATGTGGTGAGGAAAGAATTACTAGAACCTGTGTCTATTAGTATATTAGATAAGGTAGAGAAGACACAGATCATACCTCATATCATCACTGGAGTCCCCGGGTCATACGCCTTGACCACATATAACTATCACTGCCCCTATCCCATAGCTCCCTGAGCTTGGTGCATACCTCTTGGGGGGTGGTGGTGGAAGTAGATCAAAGCATCTACCACCACCTTCAGCTCTCCCTACTCCTCTACCACATCAACCACCTAGAGGGTATGTCTGATCCACTCTCTTCCCCTACCTCGATGGTCCATCCACCGCTTGCCTATCTGTAGCTCGACGAGTTGGAAAGTCTCTAGAAAGATGTCCCCTACCATTGCACGAGTAGAATTGCCTTTCCCTAGGCTGACTAGATCCAACCTGAGAGACCTAGACTATTTATCCCCTATCCTAGGTCCTCCTGTGACATCTCCCATGTCCAGATCCTTGTACCTAACGTCAGTTCCCTGTTAACGAGGTCTCCGTACCTTTCATCTTGCTACTGACTACCGTCGGCTGTCTCTGCTCTGGCAAGAATCTCTCGATCACCAAGGCCCTCTCAAGCACTCTAGTATAAGTTGAAATTCATAGAGGAACAACACTATCTCAGATGTACCATCATAGACCTTTCTCGAAGGTCTTATATTAGAATTACCGATCCCTGACCATATCCATCAAGTACCTGGTGAGGTTGGTGAACCTCGATGAATAGTCATGTACCATCAAACTGCCCTGCTGGAGCTGAAGAATCTCCTGGATATGTATTGCTCTTAGCATAACTAGAGAGAACTCCTCCCTAAAGTGTCACTCAAAATCTATCTAGGAAAAAGTCTCCTCATCATGGGTTTGGGTGGTCAAACTCCACCATCATCCCGTTGAACCCGAAAGAAGGATCACTCCTAGGATCACCATCTAGTCTACTGGTGTCCTCATTAGATGGAAAACTTTGGTCACTAACTCAAGCCAGTCCTCTACTGCATGAGGGATGGGATCTCCTTGGAACTTGAGGGGTCTCTATCTCTGAAACTCATGGAGCGCGCTCAGCCTGTGCCCCTTGTCTGTCGATACTGCAGATACCATGAGTTTCTCCACTGGTGGTGGAATAGCAGGTTCACCACTTAGAGGTAACGCCTAGGGAACTGGTCCCAGTATTGATGCCTCTTCACTAAGGGGATCATCCTCATAATTGCGCTGCTGAATCCTAACGGGTATGCATCATGGAGGAATCCTGTAAGGAACACGATGTACCATGGTTAACGAGTATATTTGGATATATGACACAAAGGACATGGAAAGAACAAACCATTCCTATACGATGCATATACCATTATCTTATTTCCCCAAAACTAGTGTTTTCATATACCGAGTCAAAAAGCATGTTATCAGAGTCCTGGTGTATAGATACGTCGACCGCCCGCACAAACACTGGAGTCTCTGGCCTAAAATCCATGCTCAAATCACTTAACACTATTTCCCCAAACCAATATCACAGACTCTTGGTCATAAGGCAGAACCAACCACCACTGATACCACTCTATCATGACCCGTCCCAGTGGGGCCCGTGATATGACTCCCCAAGCCCGCCTCCAATAGGCCAGGGTATCGTGACTAGCACTGAGTAGGCATATCACTAACATGGGAGGCATTGCCTTAGTACCTGTACACACACACACATCTGCAAGCCCACAAAAGATGGAATGTAATGGAAACCAATAAGGAACAAAAATGCATGCATATAACTGAACCCAACCAACAGAGTACAAAAGAAAGTAAAGTACTGAATGTAAACTGGGTCGGAAAACTAACCCACCAAAAAACAAGAGTTTTAAAACTATAATGTCCAACCTGTATGCAAAAAGAGGTACTGAGACTACTGCTCATATCTGTAGGAACACCTTGACCTGTAGATAACTCAGAAAGCTTAGTCCGGTACTGGTCCTCCCTAGACTTTGTCAAAAGGCTGCTCATCTGCACAGGACATGACACGTGCAGGAAAAGCCCGTGCATGGGTGAGTATAACAGTACTCAGCAGAGGACCCTAAAAACCAAAAAGGAATACACAAAATAAAGGTAAAACCATCTCTACATAGTATATGTATATTGAACATATAGAAAGATAAACACAAACCAAATATATTCAAAACCCATACTCATGGTCTAGAGACAAGTCACAAAACCACATACCACCGCTAGGAATTTTTTTCTAAGGTTCCATGAAGCACTTGTTTAGGAGAACTCACTCCACGAGTCTGATAGCTCTGATGATGTCCATCTGAGAAATAATTTTCATCGGTAAAAGTCACGAGAGATAGATAAACTCATTCCAAGATAACACACTCCTGAGTGGGGAAATATCACGATACATAGATGAGGATCACTTACAAGGCCTTAGAGAATACCACGACTCATCTGGATTCACCTGCTAAGTAGATAGTCAACATCCAGTAGGAGTAGTCCCATCGATACCTGACTCTACCAATGGTTAATAATTGATAGAGGATCTCGCTCTAGGTCTCTCAGAGGGATACCTGACTCTAACTCAGAAATTCCTACTGAAGGGATCATACTCCCATGGATGGAAACGATACCTGACCTTAAGGGGAACGAGAAAGGGGGCACTAACCCAAACGAAACCTATCCAAGATATGCTGGACAAGATGTTCAAGCCATGTTCTAGGGTATACATGGCGTGCAGAAGGGTCACATGCCGTGTCTGTCGACTTTGGGTACTACCCATGTAACATGGCCCAAGTCAGAAGAACATGCCATGTAGAAAAGTAAATACACTGCGTGTAGTATGGACCACATGCCAGGTCTGAGTAACCGGGGTTCCCTCTATATACGCGGCCCTGTACATGGTTTCAACCCGTTTGTGCCATCCGATGTAACCGATACATGGGTTATCCCATGCAACCGGCATGGTCTTGTTGTGTGGTGGAGTATACGACTGTGTACCCACCCCATGTCCATGTGTCTTCCGAGATACATGCTGAGTTCGTGTAAGGACCCACACATCGTGTGACAATAAGCACATGATGTGTTAGTGATTCCCATTACCCAGAACTCCATCCACTGCTGGGTGGGTCCCACACGCTATGTCTCTTTAGAGGCACATCGTGTTCTTCTTCACTTGCTGCATGCAAACCCTAGCCACCACTGCCGGTCCACATGGCATGTTCATCGGGACACACGCTGCATGTTTCAAAAATTTCCAAAATTGCGGAACTTCTTCACCATGCTTAGGTGAAGCTCTTATCTTCGTTATGATGGTACGTTTTCCACAAAACTCCAGATTCTGGGTTGCCCCAATGCCTCAAAGCTATTTACATTGTTTTAGGGCCTCCGATCAGCCCCGAAAACATGTATCGATTCATCCGTGTGATGAATGATTGAAGAACGATCTCTCCCGATCCGAACCAATTCGTCACCTTCCATCATTGTCTCACCTCATCTAGGTCTTCATGATGTATAATCTCAAATTTTGGATCATTATATTGCAAAACAGATGCACAATGATCCGTTTTTCATAACCCCCAAAGAACGTGAAGAACACGAGGTTAAAAGGGAGGAAGAAAAAAATAAACAAAGGAGGAACACACCTCTATTTTCATTCGTCATGACATCGATCTGCTCCCGTTAATAGATTTAACTGGAAAATAAAAATGAAAATTCAAAAATTATCACAAAATCAATTCCCAAATCAAAAACCCCAAAAGAAAAGAAAATTGACACCATCCTGCAAGAACGCATGATCCACGGATCACCTTGTTTGTGGGATGATTCACATTCATCATTTAATCCAGGAACGGGGAAAAGAAGAATCAAAATAACAACCCCTACCTCGATTCGTTTGAATAATGATCATCACGTTGTGTTCGTTGGCGAGGTTTGTTGAACCTGAGATGCATCGATCGATCGCGTCGTTGTCATCCACCAACGGTTTCTCCTCCAAAGCTCCAATGGAAAATTCTAAATTTGCAAGGTTATGCAGCTAACCTAGAAAACCTTCCATAAGCATGTATTTAAAGGGGATGAATTAGGTTGTCTCCCAAAAAGTAAACATTTAAAATAAAGTAATTTCCAATTTATTTTATTTCTTTTAAAAAAATTCTGAAAACTATCTTTTGTAGCCGACCCCCACCGATTGATGTTAGGTCCTGCCTAAGGTAAAGTTGCTGCTCTGAACACAATGGTTCCCTCAGATTTCTGATCCGAGAACCCATTTAAATGTTATTCCACTTTTTTCTAGAAAATTTCCCCCGCGCGCTGTTTAAAAGTTTAATTTATTTCAAACATTTATTCCTGGAAGTCTAGGTCTTTGAATCGCATGCCGTCAAAAATCCTAGTCTCAAAATAATTCCATATAATATTTAAAAATTATACATGGAAAATCTAAGACATTACAGTGTGTTTCCTGATTTGTGAGATATTAAATACAAAGAGATTATATTACATGGTGTGTGTCTGTAGGTTGGTATTCATTATTATGACTATCCCTATATCTTTAGGGGCCATGATGGGTTAATAGAGCCAACTATTAGTCTGTGAATTTTATTTACTACTTTTGAGATAAGGGCCTAGAGGGCCACACACAATAGAGTATTCAAAAGACTACCCTATTTTGGTGAATAGGTGTTTTGGACATGGTGGACCCACTACTGGGATCTGGGTTTTTTCCACGATCGTATAGTCACCAAAGGAATTAATAAATTCATATTAATCAAGTTAAGAATAATTAGTATTGAATTTATTTATTATGCAATATACTTTTTGAATGAATATTATTTTGAAATATTCAAGGTTCATTTAATATCTGGTGAAATGATGATTCGAGTTAATGGAAAAGGTTTTATAGAGTAATATATTTATTATACTACATGGATGTGATAAAAAACAAAAATGATATTTATGCTTTAGTATAGTAGTCATAATATATCATTTAATTAGTGAGAAATAAATATTCTAGTATCGAATGTATATTTTAGATATATATTGAATCACTATAAATACAAGAAGGAGAGATCTCATAAAAGACTATTCACTACCCAAATGATGAGTGATTCTCTATCTTCTCCATCCCTCGATTCCTAGAGAGAGATGATCTGGTTCCAGGAACACGATCATAGTTTCTCTTTGTTGATCAATGGAAGAGAGCATTAGTGATCGTTGGGATGTCGAAGGCATCATCATAATTCGATGATAAAAACTTGATTCTAATAATGGACATTCTCGAAGGCTTTTGAACCATATGTGGATGATCTATAGGGATTCAACTTCAGTTCCTTTGATCAGTGATCACCGATGATGAGAAAATGTCAAGCGCAAATTCATATCTAACCAGGTATTTGGGTTTTTATATTTTTTGTGCATAAAATCATCATGTAGAGATCCTTAGGATTATACCAAGCAGCGTTTCACTGACGACAATATTTTCATGTCGATCATCGATGGAAAAAATTAAAAATCTCAAGTTTCGGGTCTTCCACTATGTGCTCGGTAACTTAAATAGGTATTAGAGGGACACATGAATATTTTATGTGGTAGAAAATTTTTATTTTCATTAAAATTAATAGAGGGAATCATTAAATTCCCATATTCATAGTTCACTTTTTAATATGACTCTAGAAGACCATTCTGTAGTCATCTGAAGTTTTAAATTGGATTTAAACTAGTAGTTTTGTTGGTTTTTAATTAATGAATGCATATTTATATATGATTTTATGTTGGGGCATAGCGGAGGTGTATGGAACCTCAAATCACACAAAATATAAGTGAAATGAAGAACACAAGAATTTTAAGTGGTTCATCTTTGAAGCCTACATCCATAAAAGAAACACGACTTTCTCTATTTCACTCTTCTTCAGAAACACTCTTCAGAAAATCACCATAAGGATTACAAACATATTACACCTCTACACCCATGAGAATCAATCCCGTTTTAAATAGGAATGAAAAACAGGTTGGTATGGGGTAGTTCATCAACTTATTGAACTTTATCTTGCTGCCAGCTACTGTCCATTGCATCGGCTGCCAACCATATAGAATACTTCTACCGACAATGGAGACTCCTCTTGCTGAATCCTCCCAAATTTGGGAGTGGTCCCAAAAAAATCCACCCCTCACAACCGATTTGGGGTAGAATCTATACCTAAAGTCTCCTTGCAGGTGTTGAAAACTTCAATAGAAAACCAAACACACTTCTTTACGCGAGATGATGTGGAACTTCCACTTTCTTCAATCGATCTCTGGCTGATGGTGATCCCCATCAAATGACACAACCCTTGGGACTCCTTCCCAGTAAGCATAGATGCATCCCCATGTGAGACTTCCAATACTCCACCGACTATGGAAATCTTGAACTCTTTCACATCGAGTCTACTCAAAGATACCAGGTTCTATCTCACCCTTGAAATGAATTTCACATCAGCCAATTTTCGAACTCCTTCATAGGATGTCTTCAATTTCACCATCCCGACTTCTGGAACCTCGCATGTTGACCCATTTCCTAGTCTCACTAAGTCTCTCACCTACTAAAAATCATGAAACACAACTTTGGCCATACGTATGTGTGTCGAGCTCCACGAATCCAAAACCCATCTATCTTCCTTCATATTTTGAGCCCACTTGTTCTTCCTTCTTAGAAATCGACATTCCCGCTTCATGTTACCATATCTTTTGCAGTAAAGACACTTCATTTCTCCATGTTCAACTCTCTTATCTGAGTGTAGGCTTCCCTTTTTCATGTAGACTTCATTATCTGATGATAATTCTGTGATGTTCACATCCTTCTCTTCAACTTTCTCCTTCCCAGTAATGTACCATTTGTGATCTCCACAGTCACTTTTATAGTGAACCTTTTTTCTCACACCAGAAACACATGATTTCGCTAGGATCATGTCCCCTCAATTTTGGCCTCCATTATTTACCTTCCGACTTCCGATGTTGGCTCCTCCCACATTGATCATCTCCCATCGCCATGATTTTCTAGCCTAAATGTGTCATAGGTCTTCAGAATGCCTTCGAATCTTGAAGTGATTCCATAACCTCATCTAGATTTAATGTTTCCTTCCCCACAAGCAATGCAGTTTACAATCCCATAAAATGATCTTGGTAGAGATAACAAAAGAAAAAGTGTTATTTCTTACTTTCCAACCTTCACACCGAGCCCCAATAACTGTGTCAGGATATTGTTGAATTTGTTGGTGTGATGCAACAAATTTGTTCCCTCGTCCATGCACAATTGGTACAATTTCTTCTTCAGGAATAATTTTTTGGTGAGCGTCTTCATCATATACCGATGCTTAAACATCTTCCAGATATCCTTTGGTGAGGTCTCATCCAACACCGAGTACTTTACCTCATTCTCCAGACACAGTCGAACTGTGCTGATGACTCGCATCTCGACCTCCTCCCAATCATCTTTACTAGTTTCCTTGGGATTTTCTCCGATCAACAGTCTGATCATGCCCTGCTGCACCAAAATACGTTTCACTGTGCTTTACCACAATTCGAAATTGTTTCGACCATTGAACTTCTCGATCAAAAATCTTGGTAGTGCTTCGCCACCAGCCATCATCGTTGTCTCAAAACATGATCACCACCGTCGATGTCACACCTCTTTTTGACCACATGATGAAGTGATAATTTTGTAAAACTAACCATAAGGATGTGTTCAAAACATTTTAAATAGTCAAAATAGACTTCTAGATCGTCGAAATCAAACACCGATTGGCCGAGATATCGCCCAAACAAGTTCAACAATCCTGATTGCTTGCTGAAGTGGCACTAAAATGGCACACCGAAGCACCTGATAGAAACCCACCAGATTTCTGACTGGCGATGTGAACAGAACCATCTTCTCTAGCATGAGTTTACTATTCACCCATAGGTTTGACCAAACTTTGACCGAGCTTATCTCTTTCGTTTCAGCTCAGTTTTCAACATTGCTTGCGCCATTGGAATTTCCTAGTCATCCTCTTCAAGAATCTGGCCTCAGAAAAATTTTCCGACCACTTTCAATTTTATGTTCACTGGAAGACTCACTGTCAATTCTCCGTTTCGACTCTGATCTCTCTGCCTCGCCTTTGTTACCACTTTTTGGGGCGTAGTGGTGGTGCATGGCACCTCAAATCACACAAAATAGGAGTAAAATGAAGAACATAAGAGTTTTACATGGTTTGGATTTGAAGCTTACATCCATCGGAGAACCAGGCCTTTCTCTATTTCACTCTTCTCAGGAAACACTCTTTGAAGGATCACCACAAAGATTACACACATATTACACCTCTACACCCATGGAAATCAAACCCATTTTAAATAGGATTGCAAAACAAGTTGTTATGGGGTAGTTCATTAACCCCTTGAACTTTCTCCCACTGCCGGCTATTGTCCACTGCGTCGGATGCCAACCATAGAAGACTACTGCCAACAATGGAGACTCCTCCTACTAAATCCTACCCAATTTGGGAGTGTCCCCCACATTTTATAACATGAAGGTATAACTAGTTGACGTAGTTTTTGGTAAACCAGATCACTTGAGGGATTTAAATCACCGAAATAGTAATTTCCGGCCACTGGATATTTTTCACTAGGGAGTCATTGTTTAATAACTATAGATATTAGTTTACTTTTTTTGTTTTTTTCTTAATCCTACACACAAGGCTATGAAACTTATAAAAAATGGAACAATTTGAAAGGGGTGCGACTGCGAGTTTTTTTAATAAAGAAAAATAATTTTTTAAGAAATTGAAAAATGGGGGCTGAGGGTCTTGGTGTGGCCCACTCAACTTCATGTCCACCAACACTGAGCACCTCCTTGGTATGGTGCACCTATTTCTCTACCAACCTGCACACCACCGCAAAGACCACCCGACGTGGTTTCCCCTACTGCACAACTCCCTATTTGGAGGAACCGCCACACACACATTCATGGGTTCAGGATTCATCATGCATGAAAAACTTACACCTCTTATGCTTCGGTGAGTCGCAAGTTCATTATCATCGCACCTCTCTACTGAGGATGACCCCAAATCAGGTGCCTCCTTTTGTTGTCGCGAGCGTTTTCCTCCGCCTCACCTCATCAAGATTTGTCCACAGCTAGCCAGACTGCTGCAAAGCACCGCACATATGTGTTCCACCATGGGACCCCCTCAGACCCACCATCCTCCGTGAGGCCGAAGCCCCAGCTCTCCCCCGCCTCATCCCTTGGCCGCCTCACCTCTTCATCTAGCCATTGGAAGCTGAGACCCTTTGCCTTCAACTACGCATCTCTCTGGCCGACACCCACCCGCGGACCCCTCCTGTTGACCATCCTGTTATATATTTTATATATTTTATTCAAAAAATTTTATTTTAATAATTTTATCCAAATTATTTATTTCAAATAAATAGAGTGTTTTTCAAATTTCAACTGGTGTGTCTGTCACCAAGAGTTGTGTCACTTCGGTTGAACCAATGTGTTCTTTGATCGAAATAATGAGATTGAAGCGGTGTGTCTCTCACCAAGAGTTGTCTTGTTTCGGTCAAACTAATGTGTTCTTTGACTGAACCGGTACAATTCACACCTTTTCTAATCTATAAATAAGTGATGATTATATCACTTATGATTTAATTTAATTTCTATTCTAGAAATTATCCAGAGTTCTCCCAACATAAGTGTAGCGGGGAAATCAGAAATTGGCATTCGATTTTTACCAAAACCTTGGTGAAATCCTAGAGGGATACTTCCACCGAGAACCCTACACCATCCACATGGGGGTGGATCAAACCCTTTTGGACAGTGAATTCAACTCACACATCAAGGTTCTATCGATCTTCTCTTTCTTTCAACCTATTTTTATAACAATCAAAAGGGTTTGAAAATGTAGAACCTAGAAGATGGATTACAAATCTCTCAAAGTCATGAACCAAGATATGGTCAAACTTGACCATTTATATGAAAACAAATTCTCCCGATGGAAATACAAGATAAAATTTCTTCTAACAATGTTGAAGATTTAATACATTCTGGAACCGAATCTTTCTCCCATACCCGATGATCCCATTTCAAAAGCCGACGGCACACCCATTGACATGACTCAAGTCGAGCACATTTTGGAAATGAGGAAGAAACGTGAAGATGATTAAGTCTTGTGTCGAGGACACATTTTCAATACTTTATCAAATTGTCTTTATGAATACTTCTACCAATGAAGACCGCTCGAGAGATTTGGGATGCACTTGAATTCAAGTATAAAGTGGAGGAAGAAGGTACCAATAAATTTCTTATTGCAAAGTATCTAAACTACAATATGGTTGATAACAATCCCATGTTGAAAAAAATTCACGAGCTTCAAGTTATATCAAATAAAATTATTTCCCTTACGATTAATATACCATAAATATTTCAAGTGGGTGAAATTATTGCTAAATTTCCACCTATGTGGAAATATTTCAGTAAGTCACTTATTAAAAAAAGTGATGATATTTCCTTGGAGAGATTGAAAAAGCTTCTTCATATTGAAGAAGAATCCATGTTGAGAGACTTGGGTATGACTTCACAATTTGATACCAAGGTTAATACTATTGAGTGAAAGCCACAACCAAATTCTTCCTTACATGTCAAGAAGAATAATCAAAAATTTAAGAAGAAAAAAAAATCCTTAAAATAAGAAAGGAGATTGCTTCGTGTGTGGAAAACCAGGGCATTTTTGAAGGGAATGTCACTATCAAAAGAAATTGAAAAACCCGCTACAAATACATTGACTGAAGAAAATATAGTCGCAATGATATCCGAATTCAATATGAATTCGATGAAGATGGGATAATGGCTAGATTTTGGTGCAACGATGCATGTGTAAAAGGATCATTCAATGTTCAAAACATTTGATGATTGTACTATCATGAAGGAATTACATCTTGGAAACAATGCATGAATCAACATTAGTGGACAAGGAAGTGTGTAGATTGACTTTTATTCTATGAAGAAGTTGACCCTTCTTAATGTGTTTTATGTTTCTGAAATTTGAAAGAACTTAATTTCTATTGATCTTTTGTGTAAGAAGGGATTTCGGGTTTCATTTGAATCTGACAAGGTTATCTTGTTGAAGGGAGGAATGTTTGTGGGGAAAGGGTATTAAAATAATGGGATGTATAAACTATATATTAATAATATGATTTAATCTTCTGCTTATTTGATTTGATATTATAATTTTTGGCATGATCGTTTAACACATGTTAATTATAATTCATTAAAAGTAATGATGAAGTTAAACTTGATTAATTTTGAAAAATATTTTAATAAATATGAAACATGTGTAGAATCTGAAATAGTTAAGAATCCTTTTCATAGTGTTGAATGAAATTATGATATATTAGATTTAGTGCATTCTAATATTTGTGAACTAAATAGACTATTAACTCATTGGGGGAAAAGATATTTTAATACTTTTGTTGATGACTGTAGTATATATTTACATATATATCATCTTAAAACAATAGATGAAGCATTTAATGTATTTAAGAAGTACAAAGAATAAGTTGAAAACCAATTAGACAAAAATATTAAAGTATTAGGCTCAGATAGAGGTGGTGAATATTTTATGAAAAAGTTTAATGAGTTCTGTGAAGAAAATGGTATAATTCACCAAAGAACTGCTCCTTACACACCTCAGCAAAATGGATTAGTAGAAAGGAAAAATCACGCTTTAGTAGAAATAGTAAATTTCATGATTAATAAATCTATGTTACCATTAAATTTATTGGGCAAAGCTTTACTGGCTACATGTCATATTCATAATAGGACTACATCTAGGAAAACTAAGTTATCCCATAATGAAATTTGGAGAGGTAGAAGACCTAATATTTCATATTTCAAAGTGTGGGGGTGTTTAGCGTATTATAGAGTTCCTGACCCTAAAGGAATTTAAATTGGTCCTAGAGCATTAAAGTTGTTTTTTGGATATGATGAAAATAACAAAGCATATAGAATTATGGATTTAGGAATGAATATAATTTTTCAATCAAGGAATGTAGAGTTTTTTGAAAATAAGATTTATAAAGATAATATAGAGGAAGTGATTTATCATATACTTATATCATGCAATCTATCTAGTTCAAATTCAATATTAGATAATTATGACAATTCTTGAGTTGAACCTAAACGGAGTACATGAATTAGAAATGAGAAACTTCTACATCCATATTTTATTTCTCCCGATTCCATAATTTTTCTTGTTGAAGGAGATAAAAATAATCATCTTTGGAATAAGTATACTATGGTATTAACTATAGAATATTACCCAAAGACTTATGAAGAGGACATTTATTCTAGAGATGTTTCTTTTTAGAAGGAAGTAATTAATGAATAAATCGATTCTATTATAGGGAATAATACTTGGGTTATTATGAATTTACCAACAGGTTCAAAACCCATTGGTAGTAAATTGGTTTTAAGAAAGAAATATGATTATAATGGTAATATTTAAGATGTTAAAGATAGATTGGTTTCCAATGGTTTTAGACAAAAATAAGGTATTGATTATTTTGATACATATGCCCTTGTAGCTCGAATTACATCAATAAGGATATTATTTGCTTTCGTTTCAATTAATCATTTGTATGTTCATCAAATGGATGTCAAAAATTATTTTTTAAATGGAGAATTAAATGAATAGATTTACATGGAACAAAAAGAAGGGTTTGTTTTACAAGGTAATGAAAACAAGGTATGTAAACTAGTGAAATCTCTTTATGGTCTTAAACAAGCTCTAAAGCAATGGCATGAGAAATACGATTCTATTATTTTATCTAATGGATTTTCTCATAATAATGCAGATAAGTGTGTTTATTCAAAGTTTACAAAAGAATATGGAGTTATTTTGTGTTTATATGTGGATTATATGTTAATTTTTGGAACCAATATGATTGTTATAGTCGAGAAAAATAATTACTTATCTTCTATATTTAAAATGAAGGATCTTGGAATAGTTGATACTATTATAGGTATTAAAGTAAGAAAACACAATGGGGGTTTTCTTTAATTTAGTCTCATTATATAGAAAATTTTTTAAATAAATTTGATCATCTTGGTTTCAAGGATGTCAATACTCTGTTTGATTCTAGTGTTAAACGTTTTATAAATATGGGTAGAGCTGTAGCACAACATGAATATGCTAGTGTAATTGGTTCTTTAATGTATGAGATTCATTGCACTAGACCTGATATTTCTTTTTTAGTATGTAAAATGAGTAGATATACTAGTAATCCTAGTTTGGATCATTGGATATGTATAATGAGAATTTTTGGATACTTAAAAAACCAAAGATTTATGTTTATACTATAATGATTATTCAGATCTATTAGAAGGATACACCGATGCTATTTGGATTACCATTATTGGTGATAACCAATCCACTTATGGATGGTTGTTTACTCTTGGAGGTTGTGCTATTTCTTGGGCGAGCAAGAAACAAACATGTATTTCACATTCAACCATGGAGTCGGAGTTTATCGACTTAGCGGCATGTGGAAAGGAAGCTAAATGGATTAGGAATCTATTTTTGGATATTAGATTGTGGCCTAGTTCGATGCCTCCTATCTCTATCAGTTTTGATAGTGAAGCAACATTATCAATGGCATATAGTTTCATGTACACTAGAAAGTCTAGACATATAAGTTTGAAACACGATTATGTGAGACAATTGTTACAAGATGGTACCATAACAATTTTTTATATGAGATCGTGTAAAACCCTTGCGGATATGTTTACAAAATCTTTACTGGGAGAGGTTATTCATGAAACTAATAAATAGATGGGGTTAAAACTCATTGAATAAATCATTTCAGTAATGGAAACCCAACACTTTCCCTAGGTAGATCCTAACCAAAGTGTTTAATGGGTAAAAACATGTTACGAAGATGATTGTTGATATTGAAAATTATAACCCCAATTTTTGGTGTCAATATCATCCGTTATGACAAGAGTTTGAGTTTTAAAGTCTTAACAAAATATTAAGACTCAATGAGTTATGTGCTCTAATAACGGAAGCACATTGTAATATTTTTTCTATGCAAACATAGAAGTGGTGCCACTTCTTACCAGAGTTAATGGGTTTACTCCTTAGAGAGTTCATGAAAAGGATATAAGAACATGGCCTTAAAAGTTCTACAAAAAGAGATGTTGGATGAAAGTTCATTATATGTATGATTTCTCTAGTTTATCATAAAGGTTAATAAGTTTAAGGTTTCAAAAACTTATAAATCTGATAAACTTTGAGATATTGATACTAAGTAAAGGATTAAATCAAATGATACCTTTATTATGTATAATGAATCACCTGTGATATGGAGAATTGTTATTTATGAATAAAAGTGGGGGATCGTTATATATTTTATATATTTTATTCAAAATATTTTATTGTTATAATTTTATCTAAATTATTTATTACAAATAAATAGAGTGTTTTTCAAATTTGAACCAGTGTGTCTCTCACCAAGAGTTGTGTCACTTCGGTTGAATGAAGGTGTTTTTTGATCGAAATGGTGATATCGAAGCGGTGTGTCCCTCACCAAGATTTTCCTTGTTTCAGTCGAACCAATATTTTATTTTACAAAACTGTTGCAATTCACATCTTTTCTAATCTATAAATATGCGATGATGAGATCACTTATGATTTAATTTAATTTCTATTCTATAAATTCTCCAGAGTTATCCCAACATAATTTTAGCAGGGCAATTGGAAATTAGTGTTCAATTTTTTCCAAAACCTTGGTGAAATCCTTGATGGATACTTACACCAAGAACCCTACAACATCAACGTGGGGGTGGATCAAACCCTTTTAGACAGTTATTCCAATTCATGCATCAAGGTTCTATCCGTCTTCTCTTTCTGTCAACCTATTTTTATAACACCTCCTGCTCATATCCCTAACAACATGGATAAGCCGCCTCCCACCATCCTGCCATAGTCACATTTCATGGACGACCATTGATCCCTCACCCCACTGTCGAACCTAGATCCTCTATAAACATCACACGCTACAGGACTGGCCAAACCACCTTCAGTTTCCAGATCCCACCTACTGTCAGTCGCCCCTAGTCCTTCAAGTTACCCTTCCTGCCTATGTCCAGCGAGGTACTTCCTTTTTGGATTCTATACTGATCAGATCTTCCCCGAACAGGTTTAGGAAGACCTAACTGGGCCAAAAATCCCTTACATGGGGTCTACACTTCCCAAAGTGGGATTGCATGGGTTCAGCCCGACCCACACATGCCTTGCACAGAGTTTTCTTAGCCCGGATAATTTTAAATAATAAAAAAGTAATTAAATTAATTAATTCAATTTCAGTTGTAAATCAAATTTATTAAACATTAATTTTTGGATGAAGAAAATTATTTTTAATATGCAGGATAAATTTATTAATATTTTGTTGTTAAAATTAAATTAAATAATTAATTTATTTTTTGTTTTTAAAATTAAATTAACTAATTTCGAGATCAAACTACATAAATATTTAATCAAAATTCTTTGTAATTTTAATTAAATAAAATGTTCTCTAGTATAATTTAATGAAAGTTTAAATTTAATTTCTGCATTTATTTTAATATGCGAGTTTAAAGCGTATTAGGCTAATCACAAGGCATTGACCGACCAATTCATGCCACATGGATATTTATTTATTTAATTTAATTATTGTGTTGGTTCTCTATAAAAGTTATTTTTTATTGTGATCTTCCTGTCGTCTAAGTGCCATTATATGTATAATGGTATGTGTGTCCATTTTCAGACTTGTAATTTACACTCCCAAGACCCCCTCGCCTATATGCAAGTATAATTGTAAAATGAAGAAGATGACCAATGATGCTATTTATGCCAAGTTATGGTGAAACATGATACATGAGTTTTATGTATTGGATAGATAGGTTCTGCAAGTCATGTCACAAGTAACACAACTCAAGGTATTTCCCCTAGGGTCTAGGATGATCTGTTATTCACTCAATGGATCAACTTTTAGTATCATATCATTACCATGTCTAAATATCCACTAAATTAGAATAATATTAATTGTTAATATATATAATATTCATGTGATTTATTATTCATAAACACCATTTTAGTGCATTTTACACTTTGAACATCATTTCACATTATGATTGTAATTCCTTCTTAAAATGCACTATTATGTGGTACATTTTTTAACATCATTTAAAGTACCCAATGATCTTGATTTTAGTTTCATATTTAATTTTCAGGTTTCTAATTATATTGGGAACAATTAATAATTGTTTAGTGTTGGAATATTCACATTGGAATACCACCAAAATGGGATTTCATGCAAACAATTCTAGAGAAGCCAGATTGGACACCAGCCCACTGATGAGAATTTGGGGCCCAACATAAAGGCCCAATGAAGACCAAATTTATTATTATTATAGAAGAAATATATAGGAACAAATAAGTCTTCATTATCTAGTGCTAATTTGTCCTTTATGGTGGTTATTAAGGCAGACCAATTTGGAGATAAAATTACAGGCTAGATTCTGACGCCCATAAAACCATCCCACCAATTTAATCATATCTCTAAAAAATATATTCTTTTGGGCTGAAATTTTACACAGAGTTAGGGGACATACGTAGATTCATTTTTTTCTGATATGTCCCACTCCAATTAGGCCATCTAGAAGGTCTTCCAGGCGAATCCGTTCAGTGGAAGCAAGCTGGCTGCCACCTCGGGTCAATGGTGGAAAATTCTACTATCTCTTAACTTTCCACCCACCTAGGCCCACCACCATTAATTGAGGTAACTTCCACTATTGTAGGATCAACCCAAGGATTCAAAATTTACTATTTAAGGTAGTTTTGGTAGAGTAGTTGAGGATCTTGGGAGCTTTGTTTTCATTGTAATGTTATTATGTCGATTTGGCTTTGTAACGTTCCTCTTTCTCATGTAAGTTGTTCGAATCACCTTAGTTAATAATAAAATTTCTTCCTTTCCTATTATCCTATTTTTATTCTTATCACTTTGATATCGTTTCCTTAAGGTGTAAATTTATTCACACCATACCTTGTGATATTCTTCACACAATGGTGGAGTGATTGCTTTATTTTTATTGTTTTTTTACTTCTCCAATTTCTCCCTCATGAGTCTACTTTCCGCTTCCATTGAAACCATATAATCAATGGAGGGATAAACCACTTATGGGTTGGTCCAAGGGAGTAGAAAGGGGCTGTATTGGATGTTATTTCTCACTCCATTAATTTCTAATAACTTATTTTAATTGATAATTTTGTTTGAAGATCTTTAAACTTCTTCATCCTTGTTGAATTTAAGGCCACACACTTCAAGTGATAATACAAACCTTTTCCTTGAAGTGATCAAAACATTGATCCTTAAAGTGTATTGGTGATTAGTATTAAAGGGTGTAGGTATTAAACTAGTAAGTGATGATGTTGTTTGATCTTCTTAAATGAACCCATATCAAATATAAGAAATTGAAATGATTAAAAAGGGAATTCATCCAATCCACCCTAAGAGATAACCTAGGATCAACTCATTATCTTAATTTTAATTAACTTAAATCTATTAGTGATACCTTAAACCCATCTAAAAATAACCCAAGTTGGCCACTTAATAGCTAAAAACAATCTATAGAATGTACATGTCTATAGGTCACTTATTAGGTATTTGAGGATTCGACAACCCAAGCTAAACTACAAGGACCGTTCTACCTTCATCTCCTGGGTAAATTTGAGCGTGAATCAATGTCATCATTTAATTTTTTCATGGTTTATTATTTTCTAAATATGTAGTTTACTCACAATCACATAGGATAATAAACAAGCATGCACACATAAAATAAACATGTGACATAATGGATTTTTCTATTTATTTCATATTCAGTTGTGAGTGCGATCAAATAGAACATTATTATTAAATTTAAAGTGGGTTATTTCATCACATAAAAATTAATAAAACCATAAAATAAATATGAATTCATAACCACATTCCATCATTCGAATTTGGACAAAATCGGGTGTTTGGGGTGCTCAGTCAGCCAAAACTGAGGGTACCTCTTACTACCGAGGAGTTATTATTAGAGTGGTGGGTTGACATAACTAATTTTCTAGTAAGTATTAGCCTTAACTAAATTAATATCATTTTATAGGAAAGTATTGATTAAATCACATTATGATTTTAGAAGAGGGGACTTCACTCAATAGATCAAGGAACAACGAGTTAATGTGGTTGTCTACACAAACACCTATATTGAACCCTCAGAGTAGTGGCATAGCCATAGCTTATAGACTATGAGGTGAGGTTTAGTGTTCCTTTCCTCTAGAATAATCAAGCGATAGATTATTCCAATTCTAACACAAAGGGTTCCTAGAATTCGATGAAATATTAGGAGACATTTAATGAATTAATTAATTAACAAAAATTTCTAATTCGTTAATCATGATTAAAAGTATTATTCTGTAAGAATTTTATTTTAATATAAAATGGAAAGTTACACTACAAGAAATACTGTGACAAATAATGGACACAGTAAATTTCCACACTCTCACAAGTATCTAATAGTAGTACAGGTGCTTGCGCAAAATACTACGATATTGGAAATTCAAGGGGTTGGTGTCCCCAATACTAGTTAAGCTACATTAGGAAGTGAGGGTATAAAATGATTATAAGAGACTGTTATTAGTATATGATGGTTATGTCAAAATTATATCACCATAATCTATTGCTAGTTTCAGTCACTACATTAGGACATGGGTGATACAGCATATAGTTTTATCTCTGAGAAGTTTCCATGGAGAATGTGAAGCCAAATATGAACAAGGTTACAATTACACTGGAAAAGTCTAAAATTGAAATATGGATCTCAATATTTTAATGGATCCCTATCTCATAAAAGTCACAACCATTTACTCAAGTATTGTTTTATGTTTCAAAACATGAAATATTGAGTAAATGAATCATTACCTTTTCTATTAAGGTTTTCCAAGTAAATAAGATTATAAATGATACATTCATCTTTAATTATTATTTAGAATGAATTGAAAGGAAGACCCAAAAGACTAATGGAAAGTAACGTGAAAAGAATATTAACAACTTCCATCAATGAAATGATGTTGGATATTAACAGGAGGTTAATTTATTTTCATATTATAAAATAAAAACAATAAAAGTTTAAAATAAATAAACTTAATTGAATTAGGAAGTACCCACTTCTTCATGTATATTCATCACATAAAGGTATTATTTCAATTTTAGTTCTTAGGTATTACACACAATAATCTTATCATATTTTTGTATCAAAATATAGTAACCAAGTATGTATAGAAACATTACTAGAAGTAAGATTTATTCTCCAAGCAACTGAGAAAGGGTGATTCCTATTCCAGTAGTGAAAAGTACGCAACTTCTATATTTCAAAGTGAATGACTCTTGTAAATATATTATTGAGTATAACCAAAAAATTTATATCACGTTTCCTTTGGACACAAGAAGACATTATCCTATGATTAGAAATGGATTTTGTTTTTGGTGTTTAATAATCATCAAATAGTTCAGTGATACATGAATCATAGTCAATACCTAAAAATATAAGACTTATTTAACCGATTTTGGAAAGATAAAAAAGTTTCAAGAAAAACTAAATTAATCATATAAGAAATTCCCAGTTTTTTATGTAGACTATGTCAAGCTAAAAACTTATGGTCTTATCAATGTATATACTTAGTTTTGGACAAAGTAACCTTTAGAAATGAAGGTAAGCCAAAAGGATTTTGTAATTATCACAACAAGTGAGCATGAACTATTCCATGGGAAAGATAGTGGTAAATAAACATCCATAGATTCCTAAAGTCATTATGGAATGGTAAAGTGAAGTATGATAAATTAATTGTTATAAGATATGAGTTTCTTCAGTCTGGAATACAGAAGAATATATTTACCAAGAGATCATCGATTGATATAATGAAGCATGAAGTAATTATTAAATGTACATTACCTTATCTACATCACGATACTGATGTTAATGAGAAGGATTGATGAAGAATTATTACATGTTAACATTGATAAAAAAAATTATCACGGAGAAATTCTTAAATGCACATTTTATACATCATAGATAAGATGTAAGAAGTATCAATGTTGAAACTTGTAGAAACTTCCAAGATATTTCATGAAGTGCTTCGCAAATAATGGTGATATCCCATAACCATATGCCAAATATAATGAAAAATTGATATCATACGAGTCAGAGTATGATTAAAATCTGTTATTTATTAAGGAAATGGTTTTGAATGCATAGATCCTATTAAGAAATAAGAAAACATTCATCAAGTTCAAAAACATTGTGCATATACTATAATAATCCTAAAAGTTTATTAGGATATTACAGAAACCCCCAAGATAGAAAACTAGTAGTCAATTGATAAACTATATTTCTATAAAAGGGTTTACATCTATTTTAAGATGGTGGGATCCCAATTGACTTGGGTTTTGTCAATTCCTAATATAAACATATAGTTGGCATAGTAACTAGTTACAAAAGTTCATGTGGAACAAAAATGTTCCAGAGACACATACTGCGTTGGAAGGTTAAAACCATAGTAACAATTTTATATTAACTGTGACTGATGATTCATTATTAATTGCGAATAATAATTCCTATAAGTTGTATATGGAAATTAGCTAATATAAAAAGATAAATTAAAATTCAATAGTGGATTCCATGTATCAATGTGAAAAGGGGATTATTAGTTTAGAAAAATATAGTGGGTATTCAAATCTGATTATACATGGATGATATAAGAATAATACCAATAAAGACCTATTGGTTATACAAATTTGTTATTTCAAAATACATTATATTTTTTCTTATCATAACTAATTTCTATGATCATATTATATGTTCATTGGATTTTGGTCTCATCCAAATTTACCCATGTTTTTAGGGTTAAGCGGTCCCTAGTAGTGTAGCTTGGATTGTCGAATCCTCAGAGACCTAAGAAGAATCCTATATACACAAAACATTTATGGATTGTTTTAGGCTATGAAGTAGCCAATTTTTTTGTTTTGATATGGTTTAAATTAACACTAATAGACCTAAGTGAATTCAATTTGAGAGAATTAGTTGATACGAGGTTATAACTTGGGGGTGGTTTAGATGAATAATTTTTAAAATGATTTCAATTTCATTTAAAGTAGAGGGATTGATTAAATGAAATCAAACTAACCTTTTCACTTACTGGTTTTACACCTTCAAATATACATGATAATCACTTATAAACTTAGAGGAAAATTTTCATGCGCAATCCTAGGTAAAGGATCTTATTAGCACATGAAAAATGTAGTGATAAAATTCAGTAAGGAATATCAAGAGATAAAATCATGGAATGAAAAACTAAATTAAGAGAAATTATTAAAAATTTACAGAGTGGAAAATAACATCCAATACACCCCCTTGATACTCCATTGGATCAACCCATAATAGGTTTATCCATATATTGATTCTATTCTCTCATTGGAAGTGGGAAGTAGACTCATGATGGTGGAATTGAAGAAGTTAAAAACAATGAAAAATGATCAATACACCATTGTGTGAAGAATTTTACATGGTTTGGTGTGAATAAGTTCACACCTTGAGGAAATAGTATCAACATGATATTAATAATAATATAATAACATGATATGAAGATATTTTATTATAAAATAAAGTTGAATTGAACAAGATACATGAGAAAGGAATGTTATTACAAGGAAAAAGTGGAAACATTAAATTAAAATGAAAAGAAACACAAATATCCCTCAACTCCTTCACCACCACTACCTTAAATAGGAATTTTTAACTCCATGTGTAGATCTAAAAATAGTGGAAGTTACCCAAATTAATGGTGGTAGGCCTAGGTGGGTTCAAAGTTAAGGGAAGAAATAATTTTCCACCCTTGAAAAAAATCTGAGCCAACTTGAATCCACCATATAGAGGCATTGAAATGACCGTTTAGATTTCTAAATTTGTGTGGTCCATAGAATAATAAAATAAATCCCTATATTCCTCCTAACATACTATAAAATTTGATCCCAAAATGATTTTCTTCTGAGACATGATCGAAATGGTGGGATATTTTTTTGGGCCACAGAATCTTGCCCAGAATTTCTTGTGTTGAAAGTCCAAAATGGTGGTCTTCCACTATGAATCTTCAAGTGATCCAAATTCATGAATTGTTCCCAATGGAATTATAAACCTAAAAATTTTATATTAATGTAAAATCATGAACATTTTTTTTAGGTGTTAAAATATGTACCATGTAATAGTTAACTTTAAGAAATAATTACAATTATAATGTGAAATAATGTTCATATTATAAAATGAAGTGAAAATTATGTTTATGAATAATAAATCGCATGAATATTATAATATGAAATATTAATATTATCCTCTTTATGTGTCTAATAACACCCAGAATTATTTTTTCTAGTCTTGAGAAAAACTTTTCTCAAAAAATATGAAATTAAAATTCCCTTTTCTAAAAAAAATTAAATATACAATGCTCACCAAAAGACCTCATACCAATCAATTTTTAAAACAAAAAAATAATTTAATAAAATGTTGGTTGAGAAGCATATCCCAAGCCCAATCCTATTCTTTTGTTCAAATTTACCACCACATTTTATCCAATTTCAATTAAGTATGATGTTGTATTGTGTGTCACAATAGACATGGGAGTTCATTTTTATTCAAGGGGGAAAATATGGAAGAGATAGGTGGAATCACATTTTAATATTAGCACGAGTATTCATTTTTTTTGTTTTTTTTTGCAATTTTTCTATGGTAATTAAAATTGAACTCAATCAAGTCCACCGATGTAACCATACTTTTCCAGTGACTCCCAAGGTCAAATACATTATGGTACCAAGTGAAGTGCACATACATGGGAATCATCTGAAGTAAAATCAATAAAAAAAATTAAAATTACAAAAAAATAGAGATAAAATTCCCAAATATGATCCATAAACTTTTGAGTTACGATCCCCAAGTGCTGAAATCCACACATTAGGTCATTTCATTGTTCTACGTGAAAATTTATTTATTTATGTTTCTATTATTTTTAATAATCATGATAAAATTAAAATGATCCCCAAACCTTTTATATTTATTTAGGGACCCCATAAACTTGAACTAATACCCGATAGTCCAAATTACGTGCATTGTGATTTTTTATGAAAATTTAAATGGTAAAATATCACATTAGACAATCTCACTTTAAAAAATCTATGTTCATGAACTTAAAAATGGATTAAAATCAAAATCAAGGAATGAAAAAAAATTTGAAATTAAGTTTCAAGGTGTAAAATGTGTATTATCATTTTCAAGGTTAAATAATTTTCTCCTTCCATTTATAAACACAAAATTTTCTTTGAAATGGATTTTTTTCTTTCTTTTCACCACACCCCTAACTTAGAATAAAAATGTCCCTCGGGTTTAAAGAGAAGAAAATTTTTAAGGGGGTGCAGGTAAAGGAGATGAGTTCTAAAAGGGAATTGAAATAATAAACATGGGAAAAAGTCACTTGGTGGTTGATGTTTAAGTTCATGATGCTTCTGATTACTCCTTTCATCACCATTCCACTTAGAGAATCCTTATGAATGATGAAAGTTTGTGTTTTTTCACCTAGATAAAATATTATTTTCATAAAAATCCATCAATATCATCATCCTTAGAATCTTACACACCAACATAATCAGAATACAATGGAAGACCCTTGAGGTTACCCTAACTAAAAATAAACAAAAACAAAAGGAAAGGAACCAAACGTACCTTTTTATTTTGAAACTCCAAACCTTGAGTAAATTTATAGGTAGTGGTCGAGTTTCCTCCCATAAATTTACTTGGTTAATTTCATTATCCTAACAGAGACCCTAAATCTAAAAACTTGTTTATGTTTCATAGGTTGGATCAGTTAAGTCATTTCTTATTTCTTGTTTATTAAATGTTTCAATGAATGGGTTTAACCTATTATAATTGACTTTGAAGACATTACCACTATTGGCCTCATGAATTTATACTACCCAGTGAGGGTAAACATTATACACTATGTAAGGAAATGAGAATCTATACTATAACCTTTCTAGGTGTAAATTTTGTTTGTAACTATGAAAGGGCATGAATTTTCTTGGTTCAAAGTGTTTGATTTTGAGATTCTTATATTCGTAGGATTTAAATCTAGCTTTATTGATCCTTTAATTTTAATAATACTTTGTACTTAGTTCCTCAGGTTCTTTATGATCTAATTTCCTATTTTTTTGGCCAAAGAAATGTCAAAGTTCATTTTTTTGATTTTCCAAAAGGCCTTATGATCAATTTCAACATGTAAATAGATTTTTTTTTCTATAAAAAACCTATATGGTGACATGACTTGTATGGTTTGGAACATAGTACGATATGACCAAATATAATCCAAGAGTTTCTTAGAATAATCTTTCCTAAAGTGATTGATGGTTTTTTTAAAAAAATTATTAATTTTCATATTTTCCAACTCTTCTTGACCATCAATTTGAGGATGGTAGGAAGTTGAAACATTTTGAGAAATGCCATACTTATACAAGAGTTACGAGAAGGGATGGTTGTAGAAATGGGTTCCAAAATCACTGATGATATCCCTAAGAATTCCAAATCTAGAAAATAGGTTCACTATTAGGAATTATATCAAAATATGATGGTCATTGGACTTGGTGCTAATGACATCAACTAATTTTGAAATATAATCAATAGATAATAGGATGTAGATATTTACCCTACTATTTGGAAAGGGTTCCATGTAATCAATCCCCAAACAATCAATGATTTTGATGACTAGAATTGGAGTAAGGGGAATTTTATTCCTTTTTATTATGGATCCAAATTTTCGACATCGATGACAACATTGAATTAATTTTTATGAATCCTTAGTGATTTTAGGATAGTATAAAAACATTGGAGGAGCTTTGAAATGATTTTATTTATGGAAATGTGACCTCTACATGCCTCTCCATGAAATCATTTTAGTATGGACTCTTTCTCAGACTCATGAACACATATCCTAATGATTTTATTAGGACATAATTTGTAGTCATATGGATAATCAAACACACATTGTTTGACATTAGAAAATAATTTCCTCTTATCTTAGGTCCCGAGGAATTTTGGAATGTCAAATGGAAGCAAATGGTTTTCTATGTCAGTATACCAAGGGAAGTCACCCATAGAATAGATATTCTCATCGAGAAATGAGCCAGACATAGAAATGTGATGTGAGTTTTATTTGAATTACATATTTAAAGGTGATCAATGATAAAATTTTCAAAACCCTTTTTATTTTTAATGGTTAAATCAAACTCTTAATGAATAAGTACCCACCTCATAAGTCTAGCCTTGGCATCTTGTTTTTGGAAAAAGGTATTTTAGAGATGAATGATCAGTGGAGACAATGATGGGGGATCCTAAGAGACAAAAACTAAATTTCTCTAAGTTAAAGACAATAGAAAGTAACTCTTTATCAGTGGCTATGTAGTTGATTTGTGCATCATTTAATGATTTAATTTCAAAATCAATGACACATTGAGTTTTCTCAAAACGTTATCATAAGAAAAGTCATATGGTGAAGTCACACGCATCATACATGAGTTTGAATGGAATTTTCCAATTGGGATATTTCATGATAGGTAGAGATATAAGAGATGAATTGAGTATTGATAATGATTCATCATAGATTTATTTTCATATAAATGGATAATCATTCACCAATAGAGCACAAAGTGGTTGGGAAATAGAGATGAAATTCCTAATAAACCTTCTATAGAAACCAGAATATACGAAGAAGGACATAAAATCCATGATATGTTTTGGGGAGGAAAGGTGATGAATGATATAAACCTTATATTTATCAACATCAATCCCTCTACAAGATAATAGATGGCATATAACTAGTCCTTAATTTACCATGAAAAGGAATTTTTTCCAGTTTAGGATGATATTCTTATCCTCACATATGGAAAAAACTATTTCAACATTTATAATGTATCCCTAAAATGTATCACCAAATATATAGAATTTATCCATACTTCCCTCTAAAAAATCCCCCACCATGCCAAAGAAGATTCCCATCATGCACCACTAGATGTTACCAGGGGATTAAAATAACCCAATGGGCATGTGTTTCATGGAAAAAGTGTTGAATAGATAGGTGAAGGTTTTTTTCCTTGATCCTCTATGGAGAAATCAATTTTATTATACCCAAAGAATCAATCTTGGAAGTAGTAGAACTCATGATCCAGAACTCTCTTGAGGACTTTATCAATGAAGGGAAAGGGGAAATGATAATTCTTAGTGCATGATTTTACCTTACTATAGTTAATTAACTCTCTCCATCCACTACTGACCCTTGTGGGGAGATGATCAACATCCTCATTGGTGATCACAGTTATTCCAAAATTCTTTGGAACAAATTTAACTAGGCTTACCCACTCACTCTCTAAAATGGTGTAGATGATATCTACTTTCAACAACTTAATAAGTTCTTTTATTATCACATCCATAATATTGGGATTGAGTCTCCACTGAGGTTGATGACATCATTTGGAGTCAAATTATAGAACAATCATATGAGTTCCAATGAGTGGTATAATACTAGGAATATGAGAAAGGTTCTATCCAATTTCTTTCTTATGCTTTCATAGGACATATAGAAGATTCCTCTATTGAATGTCTTCAAGGCATGAAGAAATGAAAATAGGAAAGGATTGATTTTCCCCTATGAAATAATACTTGAGTGATTAAGGTAGTACCTTAAATGCAATATCTTATTGGTTATCACATTCAAAAGAAGGATATGACTTTGTATCAAACATGGTTCTTTTTCCAAATTTCTGTAAAGATTAGTTCCCTATTAATAGAATTCTCAGCCACCAAATTGGACAGATCAGTGTAATGAATGGGTATAGACTCAATTTTTTTTGATTTCACCAATGGTATAATTTATTAGTTATCCTAAAAATCTTCAAAGGAGTCATCTAAAAGATATTCAATCCATAGATAAAAATTCCCCTCTTATGAACAAAGAAAATACATCTCATCATGACTTTAACATCCTTAAACAATTCTAGGATGATTCTCTAGTTCACTATCAACACTACCTATCTAGTTTACCTCATTGATCTCTCTATTGTCCCCAATTTGGAAGTTTTCATTATAGATATTCATATTGAGGATCATGTTTTCAAATGTTATTATCATTTTACCATTCCTAACTAAAATGTTTGAGTTGAATGTTTCTATGAAGGGACGATAATGGATGATGGGGGTTTTCTCCCTAGGACCTAAGCTTGGGTGATTGTCAAGGAAAATGAAATCAGTAGGGTAAATTAAGGTTTCAACCATCACCAAAACATCCTTTAAGAACCTCTTTGGAACTCGAACACTGTAGTCAAAAATTTGAAGAGTGACAGATGTGGGGTGGAGTTCCTCAATCCCTAACTGATAATTCATGGCTATGGAATGAGGTTCACACTATATCCAAGATAAAAAATTGATTTGATAACTTTACTCTCTCCTAACTCAACATTGATGTAAGGACATCTTGGGTATTTCATCCTTGGTGGAATGGTCCCTTGAATGTTTCTACTCACATTAGAATCCAAAAGGACATGGTTTTGATGTGAAAATTTCCTTGAAAAATTACTTACGTTAAATTTCATAGGAAGTAATGGTTTGGATTACATTAATAAGGGGAAGTTTAAATTGACCAGAGAGAAGATTTCACTCAAAGATTCATTCATTTTTAGTTTTGATTTTCTTCCCTTGCATTGTGGGAAGGGAGCATGTTGTTTGAGTGTTGGGTGAGGTTGTGGTCATTTCAAATTATCATTAGGTTTTCCAGAATTTGAGGGTGTTTCTTCATCCCTGACATGTTATGTTGAAGATTTCAATGGTTATACAATGGTTTTTTTAGGTTTCTCAATAGATTTTACACTTCTATAAAGAGTCACTGCTTCTAGTTGTTCATGAGAGATTTCTCTATACATGGATTCTCCCCTTAAGTTTGAGTATGGTAATAACTGAGTAGGCATGGGCACCTTTCTGGTTTTAATTTTTTTCAATTCATGTTTGTGGGATGATACTTTTGAGTTCATTTTATCTATTTTTTTACACAGCTGTTAAAGGATTGGGAGAGGTAATGATTGGGAAGGGGCTTGCGTTGGTTGGTTTATTTAGTAGGATACTTTTGTTATTTGATTGGTCATTGAATGTGTTATTGTTATTGGAAAAAAGGGTATCTGAATTGGAATGGTTTTAGTTGGAACTGGTTATGGATTTGAAAATATTGTGGAGGGTAAGTGTTTGGTCCTTGTGGTTTTCTAGGTTGTTGGTTATTATTCCAATGGAATCCTAGATGGTCATTTTACCTTGGATTGAATGTGTTTTGGTGTTGTGTCTTCTGAATATTCAGATCATTAACCTCCAATGGTGGTCCCCCTAAAAGAAAATCCTTTATGGATAGAATGGTTGGGAAATTTTCAGTCTTTTGGTCATGTTTGTCACAAATTGTACAAATAGAGTCAATAGTATAGATTTCTTGGACCTTCCTAAGATCGATCTCCCCAAACATCCTAGTGAGTGCAAATTTTTTTACATGGGACTTTATTCTTCCCTAATATTGTGAATTCCACCAGATTTGGGTGGCTTCTCATAGTATGGTGATGTTCTAAATGTTTTCTTTGTTTGACCAGTCTTTCTAGATACTCGTAAGCATTATTTGGGGATATGTTTTTAAAGGTTTCATTACACATCATGTCAGTAAATTGTCTATTTCATATAACCAAACCTTCATAGAAGATTTGAACATGTTCTGGGATTTAAAATCTATGGTGATGTACCATGTTGAGTGTGACTTTGAACATTTCCCATGTATCATAAAATGTCTCCCCTTATTTTTTGAAATAAAATTGGATGCTCTTTTTAAGTGTAATTGTTTTGTGATGAGGGAAGTATTTTTTTAGAATTATCGTTGAAATTTGTCATAGGAGTGGATTGATGTAGGTTTTATATTTTTTAATCAATTATTTTCTTGATCTTTTATTGAGAAAAAAAATATCCTTATCTTATAATACTCAAGTTGATGTGGTGGGAACATGATTTCAACAATGTCATTGAACTCTTTGACATGAAGGTATGGCATTTCTGACTCCATCCCATGGAAGGATAGAATGTGGTTTGGGACATGAGATTTCAAGACATATAGGGATTATCATAGGGAATAATTACTAGTGAATGAGGGTTTATTGGTCTAGGTAGTTGTGAGTAATTCATTCATGGTTTGATCGACTACATTCCCCAAGTTTGGGGATACCTCAATTGGATTATCATTTTGGTTCCCACCTAGATTTCTGAGTTGGTTTCATTGATAAACCTCAATTGAAATGTTCTCAATTTCTAAATCTAGAGTATTAGGAATATTAGGATCTAATGGAAATAGAATCCTAGCTGTGCTTGATCCCAAAACCAAGACTATCCACCATGTAAAGATAATTTTAATGGTCACGGGTTTAGGCAGACATGTGCCAGGAAAAATGGAAAACAAAAGAAAGGGGAATGGATATAGGAAATTGAGGTGATAAAATATAAATTATGTAGAATTGAATTAGTGTTGATATTAAATACTTGTATCCTTGGAAACTATGCTAAAATTTGGTCTCTCTAATATTTACCCATGTTTTTAGGGTTAAGCGGTTTCTTGCAGTGTATCTTGCATTGTCGAATCCTCAAAGACCTATTAAGAAACCTATAGACCAAAAAATTATTTGTATTTTTTGGGCTATAAAGTTTCCACCATTATTTTTTATAATATGGTTTAAATGAAAACTAATAAAACAATGTTAATTATATTTTAGAGAATTAGGTAATCCAAGGTTATCTCTTGGGGTGGTTTGGATGAATTCCATTTTAAATGACTTCAATTTCATTAACTTAAGTTAGATTCATTCAATGAAATAAAACTAACCTCTTCAATTAATGGTTTAACACATTCCCATACACATTATAATCACATATAAATATGGAGGACCATTTTCATGAGCCCTCATAGGTAAAGGATCTTATTAGAACATGAAAAGTGTAGCAATGAAATTCAATAAGGAATAAGAAGAGATAAAATCATTGAATGAAAAACTAAAATAGAAGAAATTATTAAAAATTTATAGAGTGAAAAATACCTTCCAATCCAGCTCCACGATACTCCTGTGGATCAACCCATAATAGGGTTATTCTACTATTTATTCTATTCTCTCAATAGAAGTAGGATTTAGACTCATGAGGGTGGAATTGAAGAAGTTAAAAACAATAAAAAAAATCACTACACTGTTGTGTGAACAATTTCAGAAGTATTGGTGAGAATAAGTTCACAACATGAGGCAATAGTATCAACATGATTTGAAAAATAATAGAATAATAGGATAAGAAGAAATATTATTTGGTATCTAAGGTGAATTGAACAACTTACATGAGAGAGGAATGTGATTACAAAGACAAAGCGACATCATAACATTAAAATGAAAACATACACAAAAATACCTCAAATACACCACCACCTTTGCCTTAAACAATAATTTCTTAAGCCTTGGGTCAAGATTTAAATAGTGTAATTCCTCATAATTATTGGTGGTAGTCGTATGTGGGTTGATATTTAATGGAGAGAATACTTTTACACACTTCAAAAAAATCCAAGGAAGCTTGCATCCACCAAACAAAGGCAATGAAATTCCCTTCTATATTTCCTAATTAGGGTGTTAAATAGAAGAATAAATTGAATCCCCATATGTCTATTTAGGGGATATTATGGGTTGTTTTATCCCTCTCTTGGTCTATAAATATTATTTACTGCTATTGAGATAAGGTCTTAGAGTGTTACACACAATAGCATATTAAAAACATTCCCTCTTCTGGCGAATAGGAGATTCAGCCATGGTGGTACCCACTACTTGGGTCCAAGTTTTGGATATAGTTTTATTATCACCAAAGTAATAAATAAATTCTTATTATCCAAGTTAATAATAATTGTTATTGAATTTATTTGTTATGAAATGTATTAATTTTTTTAAAGGTAAAGGGGGAAAGCCCCCGTTTATTGAAAGAAAGAAAATCCTTTTGAAGGGAAGAAGGAGGAACCCATTACAGAGACAGATGTAGAACGTCTAACAAAATAGGGAACAAGGCCAAACAGAGATCCAAAAGTCAAAAGGAAACAAAAATCATAGCAGGATCAAGCCAAAAAGTCTCATCGCCCCACCTAATCGAAAATGCAACAGTGAAGTCAGGCAAGATGTTGCGTCACCCCCTCTAAGATGAAATGTGTCATGATGGAAACACATCCAAGGAATATTACTCCTCCAACTCACACTAAAATATGAGAGGAGTACTGGATGATAGGTGCCAAAACACCTATCTCTCTTTTGAGCCCCCCCCCGATGGTGCAAATGAGAGACTCACTGCATCATCAACCTGATGCGCCACAACATTCGCCAGAGAACACCGTGCAAGAATCAATCAGGGTACCCATCCATCCAAAAGAACAGACAGCTGAATGATGGGTGCCAAGATACCCATCCATCCTTTGAGGTCACCCACCCGACGCAATATGCAAGATAGAACACGCCAACCAAATTCAAAGAGACAAGCAAAAATCTCCCACCAAAACATCTGATTCTCAGTGTCAATTAGATCCAGAAAAAGCAGAAATAGAAAATACAGATTGAAACATGAGTGCATCAACATTCCAAAGATTCCAGGACAATGCCTGCAACCACCCTAGGCCATGCCACCACAAACAGAGGGCCACACAAAGGGCCTGAAGCACAAAACCAAGCATCCATACAATCCTTCAAGAATATGAAATTGATGAGGTAACAAGGCCTTCCAAACAGGCACAAGAAAAAGAAAATCCTGAGCAAGCAACAACCAAGGCATGACGACAAGAATGAAAGAGGCCGATTCCCCCCAACATCAGCATCCACACCCCCCCAAACCAGCAGGAGCCACTGCTCAAAGGGGGCCCGAGCTCGCTTCAACTTCACGCAAAGGATCATCAAAGACACTAATCAAAGGAACAACCACCAACAAAGATCAATCCTCATCGGTGATGTTTGGATCTTAAACTAGATGTGAAGGTTGGGAAGAGATATAAATTGTGAAAGAAAGAAGACATCATCGCTCACCAGTGCAGAATCCTTAGAATCATCATGAGGTGAGGTGCTTATTGAAGAAGACGAAGAAGAAGAAGCATCACCGATGGAAGAAGCCAAGGCTCGATCGAGAAGGCATGGCTCGGGTGGAGGAAAAAGCCTCCCCCCTCCGAACAATAACAAATCCGATACCACACCCCCCCGTAAGCTGTCAGAATAATCACACTGAGCCTCACCGGCCCCGGGTAAGATGGGATCTAAACTGAAAGCTGAAGACTCCGCCACCGGAGCAGCCACACCTGAGGAAGGAAATCATGCGACTCGCCGCCTCAGGTCAGCTGAGATCTAGTCCCGAACCCTGAAATGCCGCCACTGTAGTGAACGAAGCTGCACCCAAAGACTTGCGCCACACCGAAACCCTGAGGAGATGATGTCGAACACCAAGCATGCCGGAGGAAGGGAGGAATAGTATTCAAAGGGTGAAACCCTAGCCGCCACGCCCGAGAGGTCGAAGCCACTCAGAGGCCGTTCATGAAGAAATGTATTACTTGGATGAATATTAGTTTCAAATATTCATGGTTAATTTAATATTTATAGAAACAATGAATTGAGTTAATGGATTTGATTTTATCATGGAATATATTTATTATAATACAAGAAATTGATAAAAAATATAAATGATATTTATGATTCTATACAATAGTCATAATATATTATTTATTTAGTGAGAAATAAATATTCAGGTATTGGGTATACATTTCATATATTTATTAAATCACTATAAATAGAAGAATGAGTGATCTAGTCAAATATTATTCACTACTAAAATGGTGAGACATTCTCTCTCTTCTCTCTCCATAGCTTCCTAAAGAGAGATGGTCTGGTTCTTGGTTCTCGATCGTAGTTTCTCTTCATTGATTGGCATAACAAAGAAGCGGTGATCATCGAGACGTCAAAGGCATCTTCAGAATTCTACGCTAGCACCTAGATTATGATGATTGAAATTACCATAAGCTTTCAAATCATGTGTGGATGATCTAGAGGGATTATAATTTATATTTTTTGAGTAGTGATCACCAGAGACAAGCAGACGTCTAGCACGACTTCAGATCCTACCAGGTATTTTTTTTGTTTTTGTGCTTAAAATTCCTCACATAGAGATCCTTGGGATTATTTTAGACATCATTTTTCTGGAAATGAAATTGTCATGATGATATTTGATGGAATAAATTTTAAATCCCAAGTTTCAGGTCCTTCACAGTGTGCCCAGTTCCTTCATGGTGGTCTCTCATTCCTCACTTCCACTTATTCTAGATATCATTGTTTGTGCTAGGGCTTTAAGATTGTTCGATGGATAGCCTGACCCAGATCAGTCTTTGTTAGAGTTCATAGAGGGATTCAACTTTCATTCTCTCACTTTGGTTGCTAGGTTCGGTTTAATTTGGCCCCCCATTAATGTTTTTGACAAGAATGTGAATTCTGAATGGGATCTAAAGGATCATACAGCTATTAGCTTTCTCATTCCCCATCATATTGCTATCTAATTTTCATCATAGGAGGATTTTTCTTATTCCTTGTTTTGAAACTCAAGATCTTTGGAAGGATTATTCTTTTCCCTATTTCATTAGATGATGGATATTTATTATGTTCATGATTTGTTGATGGTAGATCATTGGTTGAGGCTCCCTAGACTTCCTTTTCCTCTGCACAATCATATTATTTTTTAGCAATGGGGTAATTCGATTGGCTATTTTCTTTACGTTGATGTGAATAATCTCACATAGAAATTCATTCTTCATGATTTAATGTGTGTGGAAGTTGATATATCTAAACCTCTTTAATATTTTTTTGTGGTTTTCTATTGAGAATTATATAACTTTCATGATCATGTTGTTTTTGAATCATTGATCATTTTTTTAGTTCTTCTTCAAACATCAAGGGCATTTAAATATGTCTTGTAGAAATAGGTATCAGGTAAAGAAGAGGGAGATTGGTTCTACTAATGTTCCTATAATTCCTCTTAGAAATGTGAAACATCCCATTATTGAGATGAATCCCCCCATCTTGGATAATTCAATAGTTGGGATGGCTTTGTCTTTGGCTGCTATTGGTTGTGTGTTTGAGAACACTTCTCTACATATGAATGTGATTGTTAGGGTTGATTATATTAATTAGTATTCTCCCCAAAATGGATTGGTGTGGGGCTTGAGAAATGGGAAAATTGAGTATGATAATTATGTACAAGAAGGTAGTGAACATATTATTTAAAGAGGTACTCAATTAGCAATTCTTCCCAAAGGGGATTAATGAGGCTTCAACAACCATGTGTGTGGGTAGGTTCCACAAGGGAGGGATCCCAGTGGATTGTTCTTGGATTTGGTAGGGTCCAAGTGTTTCAAGGAAGAGTACATTCCTTCACATACTGAAGGGAATGGTTTCATTATATAGTCGCCATCCATAGACTTCTTAGGATAGGTTTAACAAGAAAATGGTTCTAGGGAATCTGATGTTCAACAAAATGTGGATTATAATCAAGAGATTAAGAATGTCTTTAGTTCTTTAGGAATGCCTATTAAATGAGGTAACGTCTTGGATGATGGAAGTGACAAAGAGAAATATATGGTTTTATTAGAAACTAATCATCTCCACTCTACACACATTAGTGAAAATAATAATTTTAAGGATGTTTTCATAAATGGAAAGTGAAAAATTGTCAATAATGAAGGGTTAAATCCGATTCCTCAAAAAGAAGGTCGTAAAAGGATTATTCCAATCTTCTATGGAATTTTTCTACTAGATCATCTTCTATGTAATCAAATATTAATCTCACTCTAAAGTAAGAAAGGACCAAGGTAGTGATCCTTATGATCCTCAATCAAGGTAACTCGCAGTCGGAGTGTGAAACTGGTGAAGATGCTGATGCTTTTGACTATGGTTATGAAGATGATCTTGTAATTTATAATCATTAAACTTCTTTTCTGGATGAGGGAATGTCTCTTTGTGTGATGCCATCTGTTCCCTTGTTCTCTTGCCTTATTTCTCTTTCAAATCTTAATAAAAGGCCGAGATCTTTGGCTTATTACTAGACCTTTTTCGTATATATTTATTAATATATAAAAATATATAATTAAAAATATGATAAATATATTTATTATTTAGTTATATTTATTATAATTTTATAATTATTTAAATAAATAAATAAATAAATATATTTATAATTATTATTATAATTAAATATTTTTAATTTTTTAAATATAATTATAAATACAATAAATATATTTATTATTTAAATATATTTATTATAATTTTATAATTATTCAAATAAATATGTATTTATTTATAATTTTATAAATATTTTTTAAAACACTATATATAGTTATAATTTTATAATTAACTATTTAAATTACATAATTATTAAAAAAATAATTTAAATATATTAATTATATAAATTTTATAAAATGTTAAAAGTTAATAAATGAAAATGAATAAAAATTATTCATATAAATTAAAAACATATTGAAAACATTAAATGTATAATAAATAAATATAGTTATAAATAAATATTAAAAAACGATTAAATGAGAATAAATATAAAATCAATAAATATTAACAATAAATAAATAATATTAAATCAAAGTAACATTGAAGAAGAATAAATAAAATTTAATAGAAAAACCTATTTTAAAAACTTAATTCATATAAGATTAACTATATGAATTGTAGAAAAGTATTAAAATTAAGGAAATATTAAAAAATCATTTAAATAACTTAATTATATAAATTTCAAACATTTTAAAAATATTAAAACATATGAAATAAAATTTAATAAATACTAATCATATAAATTAATACATATTAAAATAAATGGTCAGTAATATATAAATATCTATAAAAATAAATAAATTCTATAAAAATTATATCAAAAATGAAAAAAATTAACATCAAATGTAAAATAAGTACATTATAGATATACACATGTCCACGTGTTATATATATGTATATATATTTATATCCCACATACAACTACACATATACATACACATACTGTATGATCCTGACCTTTCTGGAGATGCCTTGTGCTCATTTTCAAGTATTCTTTTATCCTTATTTTTACCTTAATTTTGAAGAGGATTTTATTAGTAGTGTTTAGGTGAGTTTTGGTTATTTTTAAGACTTTTTGGGTAGTGCCCATTTGGCGCATGGTTTGAGAGAACTGTGCACCCTCCCCCTAGAAAACGTGCATCCTAGTTAGAGGGGAATTGCTTGGTTGGTGCATGGATTGTCAAACTATACATCACTTAGGAGACACCGTACACCCCATATAGTAAGGTCCTGTGGTTTTGGCGTATGGTTTGAAAAACCATGAAACCCTTCTAAGGAAATCATGTGCACAGAAAATTAACCCCCTGATGTTTTATAAAAAAATTCCCAGACCCCATATGTTTATCCCCATTCATCACGAATCAACCTAACCCAAAATAATTTTGTTTTAAAAGCTCCTTGGAAGATTCCATGCCCCCTAAAACCACTTCTGGTTTGTATCGATGATCTGATGAATGATATCGAACCCTCTATGGAATGTAAAATCTTCTTCTTTTGGATTCCTCTCTCTACTATCTTTCTTTCCTATTGGAGGGGAATTATTTTTACTGCATTGTCGGCGATTATTATATAAGTTTTTATGTATCTTGTTTTGTTGAATCTAGGTCCTTTTTTTGATCCTAGATCTCCTACACTGTTGTAATTTTGACTATTCCACATGAAATTGAGGATAAAAGTTTAAAAATCATCTATAAAAAATCTTGAAGTAGGTGTTCAAATTTATATTTCCCATAGTTTTGATTAATATTCTACATATTAAAATTTTAAATTTCAATTTCCACATTGGTAAATTTCATTTTAAATTGGATTAATTAATTTATTTCCCATTTGATTGATGAGACCCTACACATATCCCATTGGACCCAATGAAGATGATGGGACAGACTTTATGGAAACCCATAGGGTGTTCCAAATATCATTTAATGAATGTCTTGAAATGTGAAAAGGGTAAAAATGTGTGTATGGAATTTAATTAAATCCTTGATGCATGATTCATTAGTGGGATTATGAAATTGGTTGAATAATGGGATAATGAAAGTGGAACTTTGATATTTGATATTTTTGAATGATGTAAACAATGAGTTGTGGGTTAGTGATTACTGATCCAAATGCCCATGAGGTTCCAACTTGCTTCACAAGTCCCTTGAGAGATATATATTAATTGCATGTGATCATCGAGTTGTGGGAAAATGACTGTTTTCCAAATACCCATGGGGTTCCATACTAATACTCTAAGACCCCAATATATGAATATGAAATTTAAATCAAATTAATAAATAAATCCCATGAGAAAATGGATTTTGATATTCCTCTAGTGTATGGTTTAGACTTTGGCACGAGATGAAGTAGGTATGATTGGTTCAGGTGTCACCGTGAACCCAGGGGCCTTCATGGTTAATTAAAGAATATTAAATGTAAAAACTATTTACTTTATCATTTTATTTTTATTATTTATAAAACATTATACACGTATATTGATTGGATATTTTTTTATATTCTATTTTTGGTGGCCTACTCTGTTGAACTCACAACCTAATTGGTATGCCTAATCATTACCTAAAGAAACTTCATGTTTATAGGTCATAATGAGGGAAAGAGCACTATGTTAGATAGATGAGTTGGGATTTGAGATAGAGAATGTATGCAGAAACCATATATGATTTCATGACCCAATTGGGAGTTATTAGAGTTTCTTTATTTCAGATTTACATTTTACACTTGACACTTATTTGACATACCATTTCTATTACTTTGGTTTATGGTAATCTTGTCCTATTTTGGATTCATCATGTGATGTATGATGATTATTGATTATGGAACTATCATGTTTTTTTGTTTATTATCATTTGGATATTAATTATTTATTCACATTATTATGATTATTTGATAACAAGGGAATAATATCACCATGTTACCTATTATACCCTCGCTTCTAGTTGGAAGCCTTTGGAATATGGGGATGCACCCCGATGGTTATGTAATGAAATGGCTTGGGGCACCAATATGTGACACCAATGTTGGGATGTCACAAAGTGGTATTATATGTGATTTTATTTTATTTTATATTTTAATTACTATTTTGGAAATGTAGATAATAGACTAGGATGAGTTGGGACATGGTCATGAGATTGTTCATGAGATTAGCTAACCCATGTATGGGGGAAACCCAAGTACCTTGGGTGGGATTATTGTTCGTGATGTTTTTTGTTACGGTTGAATGTTTTTTCACCTTGGGCGATGAATTTGTTTTTTGATGTTTTTATTTCTTAGAGATATTTATCATGTCCTAGCATGACATGGGAGTTTAGTATACATTCATCATTCTAGGAGCCTAGGATTTATGTGACATGCATTATTTTAGTCACACAGGAAAAACTAGGTTTTTGGTGAATTGTTGAAATAAAATTGATTCTATTTATTGATATTTAAAAAAAATGGGGCCTAATGATAAATTTATAATTATAAATGATTCTAAATGTGGCGACTTGAAATGGATAAAATGTGTTCCTAATGAGAAATATTGGAATATGAAAGTGTTTTACCTTATGTTAACCATGACCTAGGTGAGGGATGGTGACGGTAGTGATGGTGCGTAGGTTTTTAAAATGTAATAGAGAATGGGAGATGACATATTATAGCCTTGTGTAAATCCTTACTATGTAAATGTGATAATTATGTGTAATGTGTCATAAGATGTGTTCTTGGAATTATAGAGACATGCCTCCATACTGATGTTTGTTGATAGGATGACCGGAGGACAAGGCTGGAAATGTGACTCCATAAAGTGAACCAGAGGATCTGATAGTTCTAGGTGAAGTATCGGGATATTAGTTTTGCAAGAAATTTTATCACTTTATGTAGTTTTGGGAATGATTCCTAGGGTGGGGTGTACGGAATATATCTAACCTAACATAGGATTTCAAATTGCAGCACCGTATGACCTTTACTAGAGAGGGTGGACCTGAGGTAGATGAGTTCTTGATTGAGTATATCCAGATTATCCTTGACCATTTAGTGAATCATGTGGACAAGAGAGTAAAATTGGATGCATATATATTATGTGGATCAGAGAAGTGATGGTGGTACATTCAAACATGGGTTAAGGAGATGGATAACATGGTATGGAAGGACTTCAGTAAGAAGTTCCTAGAGCACTTGTATCTGGAGACACTGATATAAGAGAGGTCAACATAATTTATGAGGTTGACCAAGGGGAGTATGTCTGTGATGGACTATGATGGTCTATTCACCAATTTTCGTCACTTTACTTCAGAATTGAAATGAAATGAAGCAACTATGGTTAAATGTCTTCAGGATGGAATTAAATGTGAGATTATGTCCAATACTAACATCTTTTTCCGGAAGAAGTTTTCCATGGTGGTGAATTAGGATCTCATTTTTAGTAAAACCTAAAGAAAATTTATAGTGAATTGAAGGTGTTTTCTTCTAGATGAATATGTTTTATGTATTTTGAGAGTAAAAAGTTCCACTATGAGAATTTCAATAAAGTAAATGGAAAAAAATTCACCAGGGTGAAGGGTCAGTTACCCAGAGCAGTAACTAAGTATACATCCACCAGTATGGTAGGTTGGGTCACATTCATAGCCAGTGTAATTGACCACTAGAGGATTTTTGATCCTTTATTAGAATGGGTAACCTATAATGTTATTTAAAAAACCATCGACCATTGGGTAATGACGGAGGAGCTAGGCTAAACAAGGGTAATGGAAGGGGGTCTTCTACCATATATCAGAAATGCACTTTTAGTTCTTTTGGATATTTCAGTTGAGGTGGTGGATGTGGTAAATTAGGTAAAGATCGTCCATATCAGTAGAGTAGTGAAGATCATGGGAATCACATGGTATCACATGGTAGATGGATATGGCAGTTGCATGCAGTTAAACATGAACTTGTGGATAGAGATGTTGGGCCATCAACATCGAGAGGTAATATTCTTATAGATTTCATGATTTCTAGTGCCTTATTTGATATAGGAGCCTTACATTATTTTATATCTTCTCAACATGTGAATGAATTGATTCTAACAGTGGATTTTGTGGGTGGGGGTTTGATGATTTACACATCGTTGGGAGTATGATTGAGAGACATCTGTTTATGTAAGGGGTGTTCTCTTGAGATTGAGGAGTATCATTTCTTTTGGTATTTTTACATACATGAAATGTCACGTTTTGAATTTATTTTTGGTATGGAAAATTTGGTATCATACATGGCCCAAATTGACTGTTAATATAAGATAGTGGAATTTATATCTCTTGAGGGTAATAGTTATGTTCATCTTGGAGAATGATATATCCAGGAATGCCATGTAGGGATGATTCATCAGAAACTAGGGGAGGATACTACCTATGATGAATTTTGTTTATTGAATGATAGGTATTTGAATAACTAGTCATTTCTACCAACATTGTCCTAGTTTCAAGATGTGTTTCCTGAGGTATTCAAAGGGCTACCACATGAGAGAGATTTTGAGTTTACAATTGAGCTCATGCTAGGAGATGAAGTAGTTTACATTCCACATTATTGAATGGAAGAAATATAGATTCATAAACTTAAGACTCAACTGGATGAATTTATGGATAATGGATGAATCGATTCGAGTATGTCGCCTTGGGGTTATCTAGTTTTGTTTTCCAAAAATGACGATGAGACGTTTCATTTATGTGTTTATTACCAGAAGTTGAACCAGATGTTTGTGAAGAACTGGTATCCTCTTCTTCGTACTAATGATCTCTTTGACCAATTGAGACTAACTTTCCTTTTCTCCAAGATTAACTTTATATTGGGGTATCATTATTTGAGAGTTAGACCTTCTTATATAAAAAAAACTTCTTTTAACTGCAGGTATAGCCTATATGAGTTCGTCAAGATTCCATTTGGACTAACAAATGCTCTAGGTATGTTTATGGCCTTGACAAACTGAATCTTCCTCCGGTACATGGACTTATTTATAGCTATTTTTCTGGATGATATTTTGGTGTACTTCAAGACTCATGAAGATCATTCCCAATATCTTTACATCATTTGGAGTACACTGAGAGAATTGTCTATACATAAAGCCATATAAGTGCCAATTCTAGATCAAAAAGGTACATTTCATGGGAAACAACATCACTAAATAAGGTGTGTCAGTGGACCTAAAGAAGGTACATGATGTGGTTTCATGGGAATAGGCTATGAATGTCTTTGATATCCAAATATTTCTGGGTTTAGTGGGTTAATATCAGAGGATTATCTAGGATTTTTCCCACTTGGAAGAACCACTTTTTTCTTGACCAAGAAGGTCATAAAGTTTCAATGGTCTAGAGAATATGAGAATGATTTCCAGTATTTTAAGAATCATTTGACTATGAGATCGATCTTGATCCTAAAAAATCTAGGTGAGGATTATTCCATGTTTTTTTATGAATCCAAGGTCAGACTTGGAGTAGTGTTGATGCGGAGAGATCAAGTTTTCATGTATGGGTCATTGTAGTTGAGTCCACACGAATAATATTACACTATTTAGAATCTTGAGTTAGTTGTGGTGGTTTATTCCATAAAATGTTGGCTATATTACTTATTGGGTGAAAAGTTTACTATGTATATCGGCCATAAAATCACAAAGTATATCTTTTCTCTGGGTTAATTGAATTACAATAGTGGAGGTTGGTTGAATATATACATTCATTTGATATTGATCTAGAATATACACTAGGGAAGGAAAAATAGTGTTTCTTATTCTTTGGGAAATAGAACATAGACTGAGGAAGTTCAGGAGTCTATTTATGAGTGGAATATGATGACCTTATTGGTTTAGATTCATATAGAGGTTTATAATGTCCATGAGTAGATGAAAATATTATCATTATCAGATTATTCCACACTAATGAGATGGATCAGAGAGTATATGTATGAGGATCTGGAGTTTTTGGATTTGAAGGAATTCCTTGATGGTGGGGAGTCACCTTCCGATTGGAATATAGATGAGGATGAGATCATCTATGTCCAAACTATATTTTTTCCCATGTGTATGCATGATGAGATGATGTGCGAGTTTCAAGACTCAAATTGGTTGGTGCATCCTGGTTTGACCAAAATGTACCATAATCTTGGAGATAGTATTGATGGCCAGGTATGAAAAGGGATATTATAGGTTTTGTGATAGGATGTTACACCTTTCAATAGGTGAAGGCTAAGCATCAATGACATGGTGGTTTATTACAGTCATTGACCATTCTGAAATGGAAGTGTGATGATGTTACCATGGAAATTATGGTGGGTCTTTTAGGGATCCCTTATAAGAATGGCACAATTTGGGTGATTGTGTATCGATTAATAAAATTATCCCATTTCTGGACTACCCAGGAGACTTTTACCTTGGACCAGTTGAATGAGATGAATGTTTAGGGGATAGTCTGTTTTCATGGGTTTCTATAGAGTATATTTTCATAACATGACTTATGATTTACTTCATGAATCTAGTAGGTATAATAAAGGACATTGGTTACCTAGGTGTCTCTTAGTATCGCATTCCACCAGCAGACAAATGAGAAATCAGAGCATACTATCCAGGTGCTAGAGGACATGCATCATTGATTTTGGTGGGATGTGGGAGAATATATTAGTTCTCATTGAGTATCCAATAAAAAGAGTTATTAGGAAAATATTCAAATTAAACCATATGAGTCACTTTATGGTAAGCTGAGCATATAAAATCTATGCTGGATAGAGGAAAGTTAGTAAGAATTATTGGGGCCGAGTCTCAGGGAGGAGACATTGGAATAATTCTAATTGATTCGGAAATGTATCGATATGACTGAGAGTAGGTAGAAGATGTAAACTAATTGGAATCTTCAACCCCTTGAGTTTATAGTGGATGATCGTGTAATTATTTGGGTGTTGACTAGATTGTGTCACCATAGGATTTGGAGGAAGAGAAAGTTGGCACCCATGTTCCTTGGACCATTTGAGATTGTGGAGAGAATCGGAACAATGGCATGTCAATAGGATATTTAATTGGGGAATAATGATGAGTATGATTTTATTTCATGTATCATAGATTCAGTAGTAACACCCCGACCATCCTCATGTGATCAATGTTGATGATATTGAGCTTGAGGATGATTCCACCTTTGAGGAGCATTTGATTCGTGTTGTGGATCATAATCAGAAAGTGTTGTAGGGAAAGTCTGTGCTATTAGTCCTAGTGTTGTGGAATGATGGACATGTTTAGGAGGAAACATGGGAGAGGTATGTAGATATTCAGGGTCAATGGCCTGATTTTTTAACTCATAATCATAGAGATTCATGGGTGTATAGCTCAAGGATAAGCGATTATAAGGTGGAGAGATAGTAATATCCATACATTTATAGAGATGTATCATGCTTATTTTCCAGTATTATTTTACCCTTATTCTAACCTTAAATTGGTTGAGGATTTCCTTAGGTGAATTTTTGTTAGTTTTGGTGTTTTTGGAGGTTTTTTTGGGTAGTGCATAGTTCTCCCAAACTCTATACCCTCCCCTTAGAAACCGCACATCCCATATAGAGGGTAATTTCATGATTGACACATGGTTTATCAAATCACAGTCCAATTAAGGGAAAAAGTACACCCCATAAAATATTGGTACATGGTTAGGTTTTATGGTTTGAAAAACCATGCAGCCCTTCCCAATAAACTATGCAGACAGAAAAAAAATCCCCAATTTTTTTTAAAAAATTACAAAACCCCTCATTTTGTATCCCAAATATTCCTAGCTTGACCTAACTTGAAATACTTTTCTTTTTGGAGAAACCTATGAGGATTCCAGGGCACCTAAAACCTATTCTGGTTCGAATCAAAGATATGGTGAATGAGATTAAACCCTCTATGGTATGTAAACTCTTCCATGTTCAGATTCCTCTCTCTCCCATCTTAATTTCCCATTGGAGATGAATGATTTTTTTATTTGTTAATGGTATAGATCTAGGTTTTTATGGATATTATTTCAAAGGTTTTTGGTCATAGGTTTTGATCCTAAATCTTCCTCACTATTGTGATTTTGAGCATTACACATCAAGTTGATGGTAATGTTTTGGAAAGTGTCCATCAATGATATTGAGGTAGGAGGTATAATTTATATTTCCTATAGTCTTGATTAAAAGTATGTGTATTTAATTATGAAATTAAATTTTCCAGGTTGGTAAATTTCATAGTAAATTGAATCAATTAATTTATTTCCCATGTTATTTATGAGACCCTCCAAGAATCCCATTGGAAACGTTGTAGATGATGAGACCAACTTGATGGAAACCCATGGGGTGTTTCAAATATCATTATTAAGGTCTTGAAATGAGAAAAGGGGAATAATGAGTGTATGGAATTTAATTAAATTCTTGATGTATATATTATAAACAGGATTATAAAATTGAATGAATAATGGGATTATGAAAGTGGAACTATGATTTGTGATCATTTTGAATGATGTGAAAAATGAGTTGTGGGTCAAAGACTACTGCTCCAAATACCCAAAGGGTTCCAAACTACTTTTCTAGGCCTAGATATATATATATTTATTGCATGTTGAGTTGTGGAATAGGGACAACTACTCCAAATAACCGTGAGGTGTGATACTGCTCTTCTAGGACCCATTGTATGAATGGAAAATTTAAATTAAATGAATAATGAAATAATATGAGAGAATGGATTGTTATATTCTTATGGTGTATTATTTAGAATATGGCATGAGTAGAAGTAGGTATGATTGGATCTGGTGTCACCATAAACCCAGGGGACTTTATGGTTAATTAAAGAATATTAAATATAAAAACTTCTCACATTATCATTTGTAATTTATTCTATATACAATTTCATACACTATTTTTGACTGAATATTTCTTTAGACATCGTTGGGTGTGGCCTAATGAGTTGTACTGAAACCCTACTCAGGCTTCCTAATTAATACCCAAATAGACTTCATATTTGTAGGATAGGATAAGAGAAAGTTCCCTATGATATATGGATGGGATGGGATTTGGTATAAAGAATGAATGAAGGAACCATACATGATATCGATACCCATTTGGGAGTTTTTATAGTGTATTTATTTTGGGTTTTCATTGGACACTTGACACTAATAAGATATGAAATGTCTACCTCTTCTATTTACGTTCATCTTGTCCTGTTTTGGATTCATCATGTGTTGTTGGATGATTATTGATTATGACAGTATCTTGGTTGTTATTTAATATTATTTGGCTATTGTTTATTTATTTCCACTATTGTGTTTTTTTGATAAAGAGGGTATAGTCTCCACACATTACATATTAGACCCTCACTGCTAGTCAACATCCATTGGCGTAAGTGGAGGCATGCCATAAGCCATGAAATGAACCAGTTTAGGGAACTGGTATGTGAAACCTAGGTTGATAAATCACACATACATACATCTTTACACATCCAACATCGACACATATGCATATACAAAACACACACACACACAACATAATTCTTACATATAAATGCACATAGACATTCATATAAATATATAATTTAAAACATTACATATTTATAGTAGAGAAAAAGCCATTATAGACCATAAAAATTCGTCACTAAAGGCCTATAGTGGTCGCCCAATGTCCTCCAAATGGACAATTCATTAGGCTCATCATTGTTACCCGTAGCGTTTGCCATTTGAACGATGCTATCGACTAGGTCAAGATCACCAATAGAGACAGATATTTGGAAGCCTCTATATACCATATTTGAATCATCTATAGAGACTGCCAAATGGCGGTCAATATAGCCTTGCATGGATCAACTATAGAAACTGCTATATGGTAGCCACTACAAATCTTATTATTTTTTAAAAAACTTCACAAAAACATTAAAAAAACCACCACATTTAAAAAAATAAAATAAATATTTACCACTACATGAAAAAATTTAATAAAATAATTATTACATTAAAAAATATCACAATTAATAATTGAGATGAAATAAGATATTTTAACTAAAAATTATTACAAGAAACTGATGTAATTTAATTTTTAAAATATATTAATAATTTCTGATCATTTTTTAAAAGATATAATTTCTTATTCTATTCTCCCAAATAGACCATGGGTCCTATTAATGTGTTATCTACTTGTACACATCAGGAATAATAATAATAATTAGTTTTTCCTTTGATTTCAGGTTATTCTGAGGTCATTTCCTATATATCTGAATGTTAAATGCATTTTTTGGTGTTTTATGACACTAAAAGAATGTTTTCTATCATCCCAGAAAAATGGTACATATGATTGATGTATAATCTTCTCGATCATTTTAAAATTAAATCTACATTTTTCTCATTTTATTTCATGATATTGAATGGTTTTTCGGTTAGTTTTGACCCCTCATGTGTTTTTGAAGGGTGTATAACCTTTTAAAAAATGCATATTTGGTTATTTTGGGAAGACCAAATGTCTGATTGACGTGTAATCTAAACATACTATTCAATAATAATAATAATATAATTTTACTATGATTTCAAGTCATTTCATAGTAGTTTTCTATGGATATGACAATTAAACACATGTTTTAGAGTTTTATGAAACTAAAAGTGCATTTTCGGTCCTCCTTTGAAAACATCAGCTCTTATTGACATTCCATATTCTTGGAAATTTTAAAATTAACTCTATGGTGATTTATGTATGATTTCACATCATTTAGGTGTCGTTCAGTTAGTTTTTGACCCCCATTGCACCTTTTTCAAGGGCGTCAAACCATTAAAAACAGCATATTTGGTCGTTCTGAGCAGACCACTCATCTGATTGACATGTCACATACACATACAGATCCAAAATTATATTAATATGATTTTTCTATGATGAAATTAATTATTAAGTTATTTTATATATAACTAACCTTTGCATGCATGTTTTTGTGTTTTATGACACTAAAAGTCTCTTTTCTATCATCCAGGGAAAACAGAAGCACTTATTGATGTAACGTCAGATTAACCATTTTGAAATTCATTCAATGACTATTTTCATTATATTTCACAGCATTCAAAGGTTTTTCATATGGTTTTGACACCCCATGTATTTTTAAAGGGTTTCAAACCTTTAAAAACTACATATTTAGTCATATCAGGTAGACTACAAGTCCGATTTACGTTTCATCACCTCTTACATGTCAATAATAATAATAATAATATGTCTTTCCTATGATTTCAAGATATTTAGAGGCCATTTTATATGTTTACTAATGATAAAAAAGCATTTTGACATTTTATGACTCTAAAGGGATTTTTTTAGTCCTCCTTAGAAAAATCCTGATTGAATTGATGTTAATTCTGCTCAAACATTTAAAAATTCACACTACAGTTGTTTTTTTTCTAATTTCTTGGAATTTGGATATCGTCCGATTTCTTTTGACCCCTAAATGCACCTTCTTGTATGCCGCCAAACCATTTAAAATCACATACTCTATCCTTCTAGAAATACTGCTCACCTGATCAATATGTTTCCTACACTTACACATCAAAAATATTAATAAGATGGTTGCCCTATGATTTCATGTCATTATGAGGTTTTTTCTATATATGTAGCTGTTAAATTCACATTTTGGTGTTTTATGAAACTAAAAGATCATTTTCTATCATCCCAGACAAATGGAACCTCCAATTGATATACTTTCTGCTAAACTATTTCAAAATTAATTCTATTATTTTTTTCATCTAATTTTATGAAATTTAGAGGTTGATCTAGTGGGTTTGACCCCAACATGTTTTAAAGGGTGTAAAACATTTAAAACCCACATATTAGGTTATTATGAGTAGTCCATACCTTTACTTTGACATGTGGTCTCATCTTAAATGTCAAAAATAATAATAATATAGATCTATTTTGATTTCAATTCATTTTGGGCTATTTTTCTATGTATCTGACTGTTAAATATGCGATTTGGTCTTTTATGAAACTAAAAGTTCATTTTAGGTCTTCCATAGAAAATTCCATCTCAGTTTGATGTTTCATCTACTCGAATATTTAAAAACTCACTTTACAGTTGTTGTCATTTGATTTCCTAGCATTCAGATTCTGTTTGGTTGGTTTTGACCCTTGCACAATCCTTTTTAAAGGGCATCAAACCTTTAAAAACTATATATTTGGTTGTTTCAGGCAGACAACTCATCCGATTGATGTTTCATCTTCTAATGCACATAAAAAATAATAATAAGATGGCTTTCCATTGATTTAATGTCATTCATATGTCTTTTTCAATATATCCAACCGTTTAACACATGTTTTGGTGTTTTGTGACACTAAATGTGTGTTTTCTGTCATCTCGAGAAAACATAACCTCCTATTGACATACCCTATACTCCACCATTTCATGTATTATTGTATTTTTTGTTTTATTTCTTAGCATTCAAAGTTCTTCCTTTAGGCATTGACCCCTGTATGTTTTTAAAGGTCACCAATACTTTAAAAACTGCATATTTAATCTTTGTAGGAAGACCACATGTTTGATTGACATGTCGTATTATCATACATGTCAATAATAATAAGATGTTTTTTCTATTATTTCAAATAATTTTGAGATCATTCCCTAGGTATATGACCCTTAAATGTGTGTTTTTATGTTTTATGACCTGAAAAGTGTGTTTTTGGTCCTCTTAGGAAAACACCAGCTTGGACTGACATTCGGTCTACTCAAGAATTTTAAAAATTCACTCTACATATGTTTTCTTCTGATTTCAAGGCATTTGGATTCTTTTAGGTTGGTTTTGATCCCCAAACACACCTTTTTATGGGGAGTTGAACCTTTAAAAACCACATAGTTTGTTCTTCCAGGCATAATTCTCATCTGAATGACGTGTCGTCTTCTTGTACACATCAAAAATAATAACATGATGGTTTTCAATGATTTCATGTCATTCCTAGGTTTTTTCTGTATATATGACTACAAAATTTATGTTTTGGTGTTTTATGACACAAAAAGTGTGTTTTCCATCATCCTAGACAAACAACACCTTTGATTGACTTTCTATCTAATGAACCATTTCAATATTCACACTACGATTATTATTAAACGATTTCATGGCATTTATAGGTCGTTCGGATTGTTATGGCCCTTCTAATTTTTTATAGGGTTTCAAACCTTTAAAAAATACATATTCAGTTGTTTTGGGAAAACCACATTTCCCGTTGACATATTGTCTCCTCATACATATCAAAAATAATAATAATACGTGTTTCCTATTATTTCAAGTCATTTTAAGGTTGTTTTCTTTGGATCTGACCGTTAAATGCATGTTTTGGTGTTTTTTGACACTAAAAGTGCCTTTTCTACCCTCCTACGATAATTTCTTGTATGATTGATGTGTCTTATGCTCATACATGTCAAAAATAAAAATAAGATGGATGTATTATGATTTCAAATAATTAAAAGGTCGTTAGATGTCTATCTAACTGTTAAACGAGGGTTTTAGTGTTTTATGACACAAAAAGCGTGTTTTCAGACATCTGAGGAAAATGGAACCTCTAATTTAAATTACATCTACTCGACCATTTTAAAATTAACTCTATAGTTGTTTTTATCTAATATCATAGAATTTAGAGCTTGTTCAGTTGGTTTTGACCCCCAGATGCACCTTTTTAAAGGGCATCAAACATTTAAAAATTGTATATTTAGTTATTCAGGGAAAACTACACATCTTATTGACATGAATTCTACTTTTAGACATTTAAAATAATAATAATACAATTTATCCACAATTTTATGTCATTATAAGGTTGTTTTCTACATATCAGACCATTAAATGTGTGTTTTGTTGTTTTATGACGCTAAAAGTGAATTTTCATTCATCCCAGGAAAAAAACACCTCAAATTGACATTATGTCTACTCAATAATTTCAAAATTCACTTCATAGTTGATTTCCTCTAATTTCATGTCATTAAAATGTCGTTCGGATGGTTTTGACCCCCATACACATGCTTTTAAAGGGCAACAAACTTATAAAAACTGCATATTCCATCATTTTGGGATTACTACACATCCAATTGATGCGATGTATACTATAAATCATTAAAAATATTAACAAGAATATTTTCCAATGATTTGAAGTAATTATAAGGTAGTTATCTGTAGATATGACTGTTAGATGCATGTTTTGATGATCTATGACACTAAAAGTGACTTTTTCATCATCCTGAGAAAACAAAAGCTCCGATTTATGTACTTTCTTCCCAAACATTTAAAAATTCACTCTATGATTTTTTATTTCTGATTTAAAAACAATCAATGGTCGTTCAGTTTGGTTTTACCATCGAACACACCTTTATAAAGGGCGTCATACCATTAAAAACTGCATACATGGTCGTTCTAGATATAATTCACTTTAAATTGACCTAATTTCTACTCATAAACATAAAAAATAATAATTATATAGTTTTACTTAGATTTCATGTCATTCCAAAGTTTTTTCTATCGATCTAACTGTTAAATGCACATTTTGGTGTTTTGTGACACTGAAAGCATGTTTTATGTCATCCCTAAAAAACAACACCTCTAGTTGATTTATTATATTCTATACCATTTAAAAATTCAATATACGGTTGTTTTTTTTATTTCATTGAATCTTAATGTTTTTTATTTTGTTTTAACACCTGATCACACCGTTTTAATGGGTGTAAAACTATTAAAAACCACATATTTGGTCATTTTGGGTAGACTGTACATCTGATTTACAATTAGTCTCCTTATACACATAAATAATAATAATAATAATAATAATAATATGATTTCCTATGATTTCAATCCATTATAAGGTCATTTTCTATGTATTTTACTGTTAAATGCGTGTTTTGGTGTTTTATGACACCAAAAGTGAATTTTCTATCAACCCAAGAAAAACTCTAGATCAGATTAACATTTCATCTTCTAAAAAAAATAAAAAACAACTCTTCAATTTTTTTTTTCTAATTTCACAATATTTGAATTTCGTTCAATTGTTTTTTACCCTCAGACACACCTTTTTATAGGGTGTCAAACATTTAAAAACAATATATGCGATCATTTTAGGAATACCACACGTCCGATTGACATTTCATCTACTTATACATTTCAGAAAAAATAATAACACATTTTTTCTATGATTTCAAGTAATTTGAAGTCATTTTCTATAGACCTAACCATTAAATTCTTATTTTCTTGTTTTATTACACTAAAACTGTGTTTTCTATCATCTAGGGTAAATAGAACCTCTGATTGATGTATCTTCTGATCGACAATTTCACAATTCACTCTATGGTCATTTTATTCTTCTAATTTCCACACATTTGGAATCCATTCGGTTGGTTTTGACCCGAGGGAAATATTAGTTTCTAAAACAAAATAATTAGCTATATATTAAAATGAATAGTGATATAAATGTGTGAGGGAAAAAATTATAAACTATGTTTTAGTTAATTTGTGCCAAAATTTTAAATATAATTGGTTGTAATGTAAAAAAATAAATCAAAATTTGAAGAAAAAACTAATATGCTAAAAGATTATTATTCATCTTATATTTCATGTACTAATCCAAACATCTGCGAGGAAACTTCCATCATTATAAAATGATAATGATGTAACTTCTTGAATATTTATTAAGTATTGATATATTATTGATTGAGAATAATTTCAACAAAAAAACAAAAATGTGAAACAACCACCATGGGATATATAAACAAAACAACACAGTATTTTTGAAAATGGAGAATAATATAAATGTTTAAGTGATTAAATTAATAATTTTTTTTCATTAATATGTATCCAATAATTTTAAAAATTCATTTCGATTAAAAATTTAAGTGTACACTTAGTGATATATTAACTATGAAACATAACAAAAATGATTTGAGTTGGTCTAATTAGAAAAAGAACCTTTTAAGTGGGGTATCTAATAAATTCTTGGAATTATTTCATAAACATGCATACATTTCTTAAAATATTTAAAATCCAGATATTTCTACAATTCTTTGTTTTGAAGAAAGATTATCATATTTTATTCACTTCAATTAATGGTGACAATAAATTAAACCTTGGAATTTAGATAACATGGTTGTGATGAAGTAATATATTATTCTTGTTTCATATTACTCATAGTCTAATTTTTAACTATTCTCTTCAATCAATATAAAATTTTATAAAATAAATTCTATGAAATAATTTCTTCCTTTTATAATCATCTGAGAAACCATACACCCTCTTATAACTAAAAAAGGGAAAATAGTACATAGACTGAAAAAATGCAATCTCAATCCACCAAGAAACACTATAGGGAACACATAAAAGGAAACTTAATAAAAGTGGGATAAATTTAGGTGTATAAGAAATTAATAATGCTAAAAAAGTTTAAATTCATATTTTAAAACTATAAAAAACACTTACCTAGAAGAATCCTAGTTTCTATAAAGTTGACCATTATAGTAAGAGTATAACTCCACCTTAATTTCATGCAATCCCTGGACTTCATTTAGGTTTATTCTCAAATGGTTTTTTTTCTATAGTTGAATTTCATGAAGATAATGATAATATAAAAAATTAATAAAAATTACAACTTAACCCCAAGTGAAGCTTATTGTTACAATTCATTCATGTCCCAAGTTTTCAAATAGTTCCCAAATAGAAGAATTAATAAGAAATATAAATGATTAGTATGTGACCTTAATATTGGATGAAATTTCTAATGAAGACAGTAGGCTAATTATGAGGTGATATGTGAGAGGAAATGTGATTAGTCCACAAGAGTCAATGAATGATGATGGGTCATGAATATGATTGGTTAAAACTAAGTTAATGGTGGAATAAATTACAGTTAACTAATATCTAAATTAGAAAATAATTCAACAGTTATACGTAGTGTAAAAAGAAATTTAACAAGTCTTATATTTTCTAGTGAAATAACCTATAGACAGATAAAATATTTGTTAGAGAACATAACACTTGATTTTATATAGCTCACATTTTAATGACCCACCACACATAAAACTACTTAATTGGACCATGTATCTAAACATTAAATGAATTAAAAAGCTATTCATTCACAATATTGTTAGAAATAGTATAGAAATATAATTACCAAAAACATAAAGATAAGGATCTGATATGATTTATGAAACAACATGAAAGATTCCATCTACCATTAGGACCCTAACTGGATAAAAAAATGACCAGTAAACAAATGAATCCAAACAATATATTTTTAAATAAAATGGATATAAAAAAATGAATCTAAACTAAATATAGAGATATTGGTTTTAAATTTAACGACTCATTCCTTAATATAACAAGACATGCCTAGATTTATGTTAGAGTAACTATGTTTAATGACCTACATGGTGTAACCTTACCATTTTCGAATCTTCATTCCCATTAGTTATGTAATCAAAATGAAATATATTGAAACTATAAAACTTATAGTTTCCATATAAAAATAGTTGATAGCCCCCAAAATCACAACAATAGTGAAATCAGTCAAAACCCACATCAAAAATTGAATTTATGAGGAGACAATTTTAAATACTCTAATGAAGCAATATAAAAATCTTATGCTGACCAATCTAAATGATTATATCATTGATTTTTATAAAACAATGCATCATTTTGTTATTTTAATAGAAGAAAATGTTTAAATAAAGAGTAAAAAATGAAATCATCCACAAATTTTTTATAAAATTAATCAAATAGATCATCATGACTACAATGTGAAAAGTGACCGATGAAAGGAATTTTTTTTTAAAAACTATACGTCACAAAATAATATTGAAAATTTGAAACGATGTAAAAACAAAATCTATAGAACCATAAATGATATAATCTATGTTTCCTATGATATTGGATTAGTGATACTAATTAATATGTGAGTACCTATCTATACGTGGGTAGAATATTCTTGGATCTTATATCCCTATAGATAAAAGGGGAAAAAAATTGAGGATTAACAAAAATCAAGATGAGAGAAAAAAATAAACTTTAAACTTCCCCACATTAGGATTCTTCATAACTTGAAAAAAGAATTTCATTTAACATTTTATATTAATGGAATTAAATCAACATAACAATACTAAGAAAAAGAGTATAAGAATCAGTGAATTCCGATTATAGGAGAAGGCACTCTGAGGGAAGAATTTGTTCCAAGATGATGAAGTGGTCAGATTATAAACACTAAGAGTCTGAATTTGAATACCTGAAGTGAAAGAAACCATGTTAATGTAATAATAATAACCTAAAATGAACTAAAAATTACAAAGAATCCAATAAATGGACATATTAAAAGTTGAAAATATTTTATTGCAAGTCATGGTGGTGGTAGTGGTTGAAAAATATAATATCCCAAATTAAAAAACTTGTCGGAAATAAATATATGTTACCAATAATTTCATTCAATGTATTATAAAGACATTAATAAATGTTCATATTAAATTTTGGAAGGTTCAAAAAGATTTATTTCCTTTGAAAAGTGAGATACATTATGGTAATAAGTAATATAACACAAAATGTGCTTCAAATGTGCTACTAAAAACTATAGAGGAAGCCTATAGTATTTCATTTTGTATCAATTATTGTTCCTAAAAACCACAAAATTTGGTATCAATATCATATATGAATCTACTCCCCTATGAATTTTGTTTGATGAACACTAGTATTTCAGGTTTGTGATGAAGAATCACTGGAATATTATCACAGTAATGGTTGTTTGATATAATCACATGCCAAGCTCCATATTATTTTCATGAGTTTGAGAGGTATAATGGGAGTCATTCAAATGATGTTGGATTATTTTATTTCTTACTCAAATCTATGAATTATATGAGACTTATATAATTGAATAAGTGGTCCCTTTTTAAGGCTTGTATCACCATATACTTCTATGGTATTTGCAGTAGAATATTTCTTTCATGATGGGGAGAAATGTTTGAATAGTAAAGGGGAGAGATTCTAAATGAAGTTTATATGCTTCATTTAGGAGAAATTGCTATTGAATATTAGAAATAACTTCTTTGAAAATGATGAATTGAGTGTGACTAAAGAAATTAATAGAATAAAAGAAGACTTATATTTCAACAAAATCATTCCAAACACTTTTAATTATAAAATATTAATTGAATATTTTTTCCATGGATAATTTTTCAGTTGAAACTAAATATAAGATTTAAGTATAAGGTCATTCATGTATTAGATTATACATGAAAGATTATGTGGTGAAATAAGAATAGGGTGAAAACCAATACAGTCAACTCTTTTACAAAAAATAAGTTGAAAAACATTAATAAATATATTACATCATCAGTAATAATTAAATATTATTATATGGAATTAATTTCATTTCAAAACAGATGTTTTAAACAGGAAATAAAAATATTTGAATGGGATTGAGTGAAAAAACATATTATCTCTAATAGATGTTTACTTTATCTTACATCTTTAGAAATCTCATTAGAATTATAATTATTTTATGACATATTTTGAATAATATTTTAAAGTGTGAAACATATTTTTGACATCTAACATTGTAAATAGGTAATGTATCATAAAATTAGAAATTAATAAAGTAACTATAACCTATGTCTTAATAGTTAAATCTATGTTCGAATATAGTTAAGTTTGTTTCAAAAAAAAACCATGGTACATGACCAAAAGGATTTGGAATCCTATTTATTGAAATAAACAAAATTAAAATGGTGAATATGAATTTATATATAAAATATTAAAAATGAGAATGATTTCTAGTTAATAGTGTTCGTTTCCTTTTGAGGGACATGATAATGTTTTACACCATTGTAATTTATAACTTCTCATACCATGGAATGTTTGGAGTGACAATAATTTGAAATTAATATATTCCTATCTAGGATTCTTCTACCATCATGAAGGTAGTAAAATCAATATATTTTAAAGTTGAATTAGTCTATAATATCGAGTAACATAAGTCAAAATAGTGTATTTAATAGTAGAAAATTATATAGTTTTAAGTGTAGAATAATTATAAACATATCCGCATTATATTGAATATAAATAACAAAAATAAATGTAGCATTGATTTACAATAAAAAACATCTATATAACATGGTAGTGAACAATTTATTATAACACAAATCCTTAATAACAATAGATACATTTCATTTTTAATAATATTATGATAATTACTATAATTTAAAATTTTTATGATGGTTTTTTAAATCCATTGTTAAGAATTAGCGTGGTACAGATAATTCTAAAATCTAAACCTATAAACTCATTGGAATGAACTATATAATAATTCTTGAATACAAAATCAATAGAGAACCAAATAAAAATTAATCAATTCTTTTTACAGTAAGAAAAACATGGTAGATTATTTTAATGTTTGTAAACATTTCCAATAACATCTATCCAAACTTCATATATCATGATAGGGAAAATAATTTTTTTTAATTGTAAAATAAATAAATAAAGATTATTTAATGAAATAAACCAAGTGAAGTTCCTATTTGAAACTATTGATCTGAAATAATAAATAAATAAATATATATTTTTTATGAAATCTAACACAGCTATGGAAGATCATTTTTCTCAATTTATATGTTACAATATTTCTAAGGATATTGATAGAATGAAAAAATATACCCGAGTAGGAAAATCACATCATAGAGATTTTGTTGTGAAATGGAATCGTAGAATATGAAATATACAAATGGATAGTGTAACACCCCAACCCTAGTTACCCAGAGTCAGGGCATTATTTTATTTTGTTGGTATGATCAGAAGAAATCAAATCTCAAAGGATCGAATGGTTTAGTAGCCTTAGAAAAACTTGATACAAACACATGTTTTACATTACATTATGAAATGGAAAAAAACATAGCATGTCCTTTTAAAAACATTCATATCCCTTATAATATACCAACATCTCAGTTATAATACAATTCTTCTCATCCTAAGGAAAAAAGAAACATAAGAAAGAGGTGATCTCAAATGGTGAGTAAGGATAAACAATATATCAGAACCTATCATAAATAAGCATAAGATTATAAGGAAAGGTATAAAAATAAAACAGAAGACTTTTAAACATGATCTTAAGCATAATATGGAAAAAAATAAAGCAAATAATTCAATTTAAACATTCACATGGTTATTATACTATTAGAATAATGACATGTAATATCAGTAACTAATCTCATAATGAGGAAATGCATAATTCCATACATCATAACCATACTGTTAATGCCATGTACCAAGAACATACATAATCATACCATCAAGGCCTTGTGCCATGACACTATTTTGTCTCATGAGACCTACTGATGAATCAAGGGGCTATAACAGGTCCCACCGATCACTTACTAAGTCCAATGCATTTCTCGTATGAAAAGGGTAAATAATAACATAAATATTCGTATTAAAACTAGAATAATAAACATTAATAATTTAACTTTAAACCATGAATGGTATAAAAATAGAACACCCATAGTCAAACATATCATAAACCCTTCAATACAATATGTAATATTGTATCATAATAAATTAACCTCAATTAAGAATAAAATCCAACAAAGGATGCTGACAAAGATGAAAATAATCTAATAAGTTCATTAAAATTCATTGAGAGAAATATACCTTTTTATATTAAAATTATTTAAAAGTCATGCATTTATAAAATAAAAAATATGTTTTAAAAAAAACATTTTATTATTTTAAGGGATTCTTCACAATGTTATGGAATCATAATTGCAGAAATAGCTGTTCGTGCAGTATAAGTTAAAAAAACATTCATTCCTTAAGGTCATAAATTACCAAGTTTGGAAAACTATGGAAAGATTCCTTTCAAAATGTTATATAAAAAATCAAACACAGGTAAAAATTAATTTAAACAATAGTAATAATGCACTTTTTAGAAACATGTACATGGATGATAAAGATGTCCCAGTAGATACTTGTGTATAAACAACCTTGAATAATAATGAGATTGTAAAATTAACCCTTACCTTGTACATTCCATTATTTGAGGGTGCGTTAACATCCTGTATAATTGTTAATGAATGTTATTAAATTATACAAGAACCACATACATATTTATGATATCATATATGATCAACTTATATCGTTTTGTTAATAATATTTCAATATTACCTTTGTTTCGGGTGTTCGCTGCTTCATTTTCCCATTCCTGTTTTGTCGTGTAAGTCGTATTTATTATCCATGTGACGTATTTTATTCATATACTGAATGATATAATATTAATTATTATTATTTTCACTCATCATAAAAATTTTATAATCATTCTTGAATGGTTAACGTATAGAATGAATTTCATCACGTCGTGGAGATGATAGGTCATACATATGCACGAGGGACAATATCATTCCCTTCGTGGTTAAATGGTATTAAATTGGATGGTATATTAATTATATAGAATAATTATAATGTTATATTAATTATTTATATCCATTATACTCATCATTATACCCATCCAAATAAAGTGGAGTTGAATGACTAATTACACCATGGTGTGGAGACGGTGAATTGTACGTACGCACGCATGGTGATATTGTTATTCATAGAATGAATAAAAGGAGTAATATGGTTGTCCCATAATTATAATAACATCTCATCATGTATATAATAATGGAATTATTACTTTGGTATGGAAACAACATTGGAAGAGTAAGTAGAAGAAGAAAAAAACATTGAAATAATTGATAAAACAATTACCTCTTTTTCGGGTATCTCTTTTTGATTTGAACAAAAGGACTCCATATGATGGGTTTATGCAAAAATTGCAGCATCTAGTATTAATTGATGTATGTTTTAAGGAGGAGTGAGAATGGTTTGGCCGAGCCATAGGGCTTTATAGTAGTTAATAAAAGAGAAGGGGAGGTTACCTTTTATAAGAGAGGGGAGGAGAACTTTTGGAAACCCCAAAACTAATAATTTATAATAAATTGATTTTAGGTTTCAAATAGCTAAAATGTGTGTTATTTCGAGGATAATATGATTTTGGTTCTAAATCATCTCAACCAAATATTTTTATTCAATTTTAGGTACCAAAATTAACCTTATCTTTTATATTTAACCCTTAGTTAAATAATTTAACTTTTACCATGTCTATTTTTATTTTTATACTATAGGATTAATATATTTACTATAAATTCCAAACAAACACAAATAGGGCCATTTATTAAATCTATAACACTATACTAGTTAGTTGGAAGAACCTTATATTTTTATGAAATTTATAACATTTAATAAAATATTATTTATTTTAAAGTATCATTTATATCAATTTTGATACTATTAAATATTTTCATTTATAAAAATATAAAACCCATATGATAACTTCAAACCAATACTTTTCATATTCCACTTACATATATAAATTCTATAAAAAATTATTTTATTTCAATAAATAATAAAAATTATATTTATTTTAATATTTTTAATATCATTTAGTCAATTTTTCTATTAATAATATAATTTCTACTTCACTATTTTGTCACCATTAATGGTAATTATTTAATCTCTAAAAATTATAAATAAATTAATTTGATGTACATAATTATTTTAGATTCTAGATACTATTTATAATCGACCATATCACTTATATTACATCATATTAAAAATGATATAGTTATTAAAATTTGAATAAGACATTTTTAAGTCTTCTTTAAATAAAATATAATAAATGTCCTAATCTAAAAAAACTAGATTACAAAGGATCATATTTATGAAATAAGGTTGATTTTGGTCGAAAAAAATTATCCAATAAAATTTGGACAAGTTTTAGCGTAATAATATATTATTATAATATTATTGTAACCTTTAATTACCATATTTATCATTAACCGTTGTAAATGAAATCCAAAAGATACTATTCACCAAAAACTATTTTGATCCAATTATACCAAATTTTTCATACTGATTAAAACCATTTATATATTTTTTTTTTGAAATTCCATTCACATAAGTGGTAAAATTACATTTAACACTAATATGAAAATGTGTCTAGAAGGTGGGTAAAAGAGACGTTAAAAAAGTTCAATGAAATTTTTATATGTAATTTTATTATTAAAAATAATCCATTGACCTATATTAGATTAATATATGTATTATTTATCTATTTTTTAATTAAAATAAATTTAAAATAAAATAATTATTTAAATGAAAAAGTCTATTATTATCAATAATGTTGTAGTTTCACTATTCATCAAAAATTGAAAGTTTTTAGAAAAATGCCATAAATTCACCATAAAATAATTTTGATATTTTGAATTCAAAAATGAATTATATTTAAAAAAATTAGGAATTTTCATAATGTTGTTTATACTATTCATAACCGTTTTTTAAATGACTAGTTTGATAGGTCATGGTGCGCTTGAACTCAGTATTTCATGTAGTGAATGATGCTAAATTATTTAAAAGGAAACATACTGTAGAAGCTTGGGATGTTACATTATTCCATCCTTCAAATAACTTATTCCTATTATTTTCTAGAATATCAATTCATAAAAATATTTGGGTGGTTTTTCATCATAATTTCTTAATATTACCACGTCACCTCTTCCATTTTATGGTTTCTTGAAATAAATTTTACCAGAGAAGTCGTCTGATTTCTCAACACTTGTTCTCTGGTATCAACTCTCTTGATAGGCACTTCAAAGTAAGATAGACCATTTTTGATTTATTTTTCTTCATAGCTGAGTACATGCGATGGGTCTGGCATGTATATCCTTGAAAATGATATTTGGAACACATAATAAACTTTGGAGGTACTTGGTGTCATTTCCAAATGGTAAGCTACAACTCAATTTCTTTCTAAAATTTCAAAAATCCAAATGTACCTAGGGCTTAATTTACCCTTCTTACCAAATCTTATAACACCTTTCCATATAGATACCTTCATGAAAACATGATCTCCCACTTGAAATTAAAATACAACTTTCAGTTATCAGTATAGATCATTTTCCTACATTGATCTATTTTGATATTTGTTTGAATAATATTTACCTTTTCTATTTTTTCCTTAACATGTTCTGGGCCTATGAATTTTCTTTCACCAACATCATCCCAAAAAGTTTTTGTATGACATATATTTCAATATAATGCTTTATATGGTTCCATATTAATACTTCAATGAAAGATATTATTATAAGAAAAACTCTACTATAGGTAAATACTGATTCCACATACCTTGAAATTTAAGTGAGAAAGATCTCAACATGTCTTCTAAAGTTTGAATTGTTCGTTCTGATTTTCCATCAGTTTGAGGTTGGTATGCAGTGTTCGAATGAAGTTCAGTATATTGGGACTTCTGAAGAATTTTCCAAAATTGTGATGTAAAACAAGGATCATGGTAAAAAAAATCAATATTGGTACACCATGAACTCAAACAACTTAATTAATGTAAATTCTTTCTAAACATTCAGGTGGTAAATCATCTCTATTATAAAGATAATGTGTTGATTTGGTAAGATGGTCAAAAATAACCCATATCACATAATTTAATCTTGGAGTCTTTAGTATCCCCATGACAATGTCCATTGAAATATAAATCTATTTACACATAGGTATAGGAAGAGGTTTCATGACTCCTCTAAGATGTTTTCTTCTATCCTTCACCAATTGAAAAACAAAACATGTCGACCCATAATCATAAATCTACCTCTTCATGTTATCCCAGAAAAAATGTTCCTCAAAATATCTATACATATTAGTGCACCATGATGTATAGAGAAATTAGAACCTTGATAATCATCCAATAATTCCCCTTTTAGCTTAGGTATAGTGGGAACACAAAGCCTCTTCCCCGATTTCAAAATGTGATCTTCAAATATTAATTCAATCGATCTCCCGTCATTCATAGATCTAATTTTCTGTTGGAACTCCTCATCATCAAACTGAGAAATTTTTATCCATCCCAATAAAGAAGGTTTAGAAACCATTTGAAAAAGTAATTATGTTTCACCTTACATGATAATTCCCATAACCATCATTACTAGATCTATGAACATAGAATCCCTCTCTACTCACATTTTGTTTAGAAATCCATGATATTTTCTTCTCAAAGAATCCACCACCTTATTTTCCTTCCCTAGGTGGTAGTGTACAATGAAATCATAATCCTTGTGTAGATCAAGACATCTCCTTTTTATCATTTTGAGTTCTTTCTATGAGAAAATATATTTAAAACTCTTATGATCAGTATACGTCTCACAACATTCACCATAGATAGTGTCTCCATATCTTTAGAGAAACAATTACTGCAGCTAACTCAAGATCATGAGTTGGGTATTTCTCTTTATGTGTTTTTATTGCTTTGATGCTTATGCATTAACTCTATTGTTATACACAAGGACACAACCAAGTGATTTCCTTGATGCATAACTATAAATAAAAAAACCATCATTTCCAGATGGTAAAGTCAAGATAGGATCATTGACTAATCTTCTCTTCAATTATTCAAAAAATTCTTCACACTCTTATTTCCAAACAAATTTAACCTCTTTATGTGCGAGCTTGGTTAATGGGTTATCCAATCCAGAAAAATTCTGGATGAAACACTAATAGTAACCAACTAAACTAGTAAAATTGTATACCTTAGTTGTGCTCATTGGTTCTTTCCATTCTTGGATTTCCTTTTCCTTTGAAGGATCAATATACATTCCATCATTCGAGATAATATGGACCTGAATAAAAATTTCCTAAAGCTAGAATTCATGATTTCTAAACTTCCCATATAGTTCATTATTTATAATATTCCTTTGAAAAATATGCAAGTGGTTCTCATAGTCTTTATAGATTTTGGAGTATGCAAAGATATCATAAATAAATACTATGAAAAAATAATAAAGATATTCCTTGAACACTCTATTCTTTAGATCAATAAAAATAGGGGGTGCATTAGTTAGTCCGAATGGCATTAATGTAAACTCGTAATGTCCATACATGGTTTGGAATGCTATCTTTGGAATATATTCCTTATTTACTCACAATTTATAATATCCATAATGAAGGTAAATCTTCAAAAAATATTGAGAAAAAATTAAGTTGTTCAAAAAAATCATTAATTCAAGGTAGAGGATAATTTTTATATATTGTAATAGCATTGTTTTCTCTATAGTCAATGCACAAGATCATTGATCCAACTTTCTTCTTAACAAAAGGAACCAGGTATCCCTTTAGAGAAACACTAGGGTGAATAAATCCCTAATTACTCAACTCATCTAGTTTTTTATTCATCTCTACTAATTCCACAATGTCCATTCTATAGGGTGTTTTTGATATTGTTCTTTCATTAGGGATTAAATAAATAAAAAAAATGAAAATTCACACTCTGAGGGGTGTATGGGTAAATCTTTAGGAAAACATCAATTTATTCCTTTAAAATAGGTATATCCGGAATATGAATATTATATCTTTCATCCCGAGATGTTATTTTCTCTTCCTCCACAATAATCTCATTCAGAAAATCTACTAGGGGTGGATTTTGATAAATATTGGGTGATGAATTTTATGCTATAAAGATAAGAGATTATACATCTTTATCAAAAATCATAAATTTAATCTTCTTGCAATATATTTTCTAATAATATTTTTATATCCAATCCATACCGAGCATTATTTCAAAGTTAACTATAGGTATAATGATAAATTCAGTAGATAATGAATGTTTATATTCCATAATGGAAACTGCATGACACTTATTTATTGCCATGAGACTTCCACTGTGGGTTTTGAATGACCACTCCCTTATTAATGTGAATTGGAAATATCTAATCTTTAAAGAAAACTAGGAAGGTAAAAATGAATGTGATGACCCAAAACAAAATACATCTTTAGCTAAATTTGAGGATATAATTAAAATACTTGCCTCCACATAATTAGGAACATAAACCTCAGTAGTTGTGATCGAAAAAATTGACCTTTCTCCCTTGGAATTTTCTTGGGAATGTTTCATTGGAGCTTAGGAAAATCATTTTCTTAATGTCACATATCTTTAAAATTGTAGCATTGAACATTGGTAGCTTCTTTCTTCCCCTTAAAATCACGAGCTTGATGAAATTTTTCTCCACACTTGTAACAAACTCACATCCCCTTTAGGAAAGTACCAGTGTGTTTCTTCCAAAAATTACTATCGGGTGGAAAGTCAATTTTTCACATATTTCATTTACTTCCTTTTCTATAGTGGTCAGTGGTCCTCTTCTTCCCTTTCTTTACATTAATGTCACAAGACTTAGATAATTCATTTTCTATCTTGATAGCACATGATAATATATCTTCATATGACGAGAAAGATTCTGAGACCAACGCCCGTTGGAGGAATGGTTTTAAACCATCATATAATTTATCATTCTTACATTTTGTGTTACATATATAGTATGTATAATTCCTTTCTAACCTTGTTAAGTTAGCCTCGTACTTTGTAATATTCTCATCCTCATTTTTCCTCAGACTTAGAAATTTCCTTTCCATATAAGCTCGTTGATTAAGTGGAAAGTATTTTTCTATGAAAAGTTCTTAAAGAACCCTCCATTACATATTTGATACTTCTTCATCCTCCGTATTTTGAATTAATGACCTCCATCGATCTAAATCTCCTAAGAGATGATAACCTTCCATGACAACATTTTCCCTTTCATACTCCCCAAAGATATGTAAGGGTTGTTGTCCTGAGAACCAACTGTTTTGTACCTTGATTACATGAATGTTCACTTATTATATATTGTTCATTATTATGCATGACTAAAATATAATAATGTCCTAGAATATTTGTTGTGTTAATAAGGTCATGGAAGATCCCCGCTATGATGAGAACCTTGAAATGATATAAGAATATTCTTAAATAAAGTTCTGCGGTTGGATGAAATACTATGATAGGACACATAGTATACAGACCGTCATGTGCAAGTACTCGTAAGAAGACGAGACTCTCTCTCATGGAGTTCGCACTTGGTAATCTCCAAGATGGGAGATTATGAGAACAGACCCAACAGTAGTAATTCCGCATGTCTTGGTGTCATCAGACATTTCTATCTACGAGCGTGTGTAATTTTCCTTAGACTGGAAGATTATCATTAACTCATGTCATGACTCGCACACTTAGATTTACTGACGAAAACCGTCACACAGACAGCTGGTGGGAAGTAGGGTACGTTGGGTGCGTCACGAGTGACATGTTGTTAATGGATAAGTCAAGGAAGGATTTGTCCCTTCCATTTATGGAAGTTGATATCTCGACCCATTGATTGAAATAGAATTGTCACATGAAATTCCATGGCTATGGTGTAAACGACGTGTTTATTTCAGGTAGTCAAAGAATGATATATCAAGCATATAGGTTTATGACACTATCATGAAACCTTCTTGATGAGATATTGAGACAAAAGGATTAAATTACACATTAAGCATTCATATGAGGTGATACGTCAATGCGGCGTCAAATTCTTTCTCTTTGGTGCCTTGACCCGTTGCTAGATAGTAATCTTGGACTTTAGGCAAGTCCGCCTAATGCCAATGAGAAAGAGGCCTAGAGGGTCACACACTAAGTGTATTCAAGTATCTCAAGTAGAATAAAGATTATTCCCATACGTGGTTTAATAATTATTCAAGGAATCCTAAATCGTTTTATTGTTGGAGGAAGAATAAAATAAAACAAGTACATGCTGTGTATCATTGATTACACGCCGTGTAGTTTTATTTTGAAAAAGTACACTCCATATATTATTAAATATACACACCGTGTGGTTTTTAATTTTTGAAAGGAAATGAATAAATGAAAACAAGATATACACGCCGTGTACATTAAATATACATGCCGTGTAGTTTTCAATGAAAAAAAAGTACACGCTGTGTATTTATTAATACACGCCGTGTAGTTTTTCCAGTCGGGATTTTGAGGAAATATCATTTTATTAAATGATATTTATTATAATCAGTGTAGGCGCATGTCAAGGAATTAATGACTCGATATAGGGTTTTCAAAAGGGAGTTAATGAAATAAATAAAATGCGTAACGAGTTTATTTATTGTCATAACTCTACAACCTCAAACCCGATTATAAATATCCTCATAACCCTAACTCTTTTCCTACACCAAAAAGAATCGTTGTGCACAAAAATTCTGGAGAATTATTTCAAGCCTGAAAGAACCTCTTCCTCTAAGAACGCTCTCAAGAACGAGAGAGATCCTATTCCATCGGATCAAGACAATCTAAGGCGGACAATGCAGGCAAAGGTTTCTCCACGCTAGTACCCTGAGACTCCTTTGGCGACGTCCCGAGATATGAGGTACACGTGTGCATCACAGCAAGAGGAATTCTACACTTGGCTTCTACGACGCAATGACGAATCACATCAGAACGTGATCAAGAACATTATCAAAGAAAGAACACCCAAAAGGTATTTCTTTTCAATTAATTAAATTAATTATAATCAACCTGTAATGATCCAACTTTGTGGTTTTGGGACTTTCCTTTTATTTGTCCATTTCTGTGATTCGATCCGTGGATACCAGCATTTATCTTCGTATTGATCCCAAATTGATCATTGTTAATGACAAAAATCCAAGTGGGCACATCCACCCATGCGCTTCCGCTGTGCCCGAAACCTTCAAATGGTATCAGAGGGAGGTTACAATGTTGATTATAGTTTTTTAATTTTTGTTGATAATTTATGCATTTATATTTGATTCAATTCACAATAAATCATTCTATAAATCTGAATAAACGAGATCTATTCTTCCTCCTTCATTTATCGATTCATATCACATAAAAAACCTTTTAATTTTAATTTTTGATTAAAATAAAAATGAGGAACTCATCCAGAGGATCCGCTCTTTCTGTATGTATACACAGGATTACATGGTGTGTAATTAAAACTACACGTCGTGTACTTGGGTTCAATGAACCGACACTGGTTCACCAAACCACATCGTGTAAATTGAATATGACTAAGTATTAATCACGCAGTGTTGACCAGAATTGAATGGCATGTGGGAACCCGAATAAATGGTGTGTATGTTTTAGCAACACGCCATGTAGTCCGTTCCGACCTAGGTGAAACCATGTACAAGGATAAGCCGCGTACCGCGTACACGGGATCGCCAGGCCGGTTACTGCATAACAAGGAAGTACACGCCGTGTATGATTTATCTACACGCCGTGTACTCCAAAATTTCCAAAGTACATAAAAACATGCCAAATCCCCCGACGTGTACTTTGGATAAAAATTGAAAAGAAATACATGCCGTGTAAATATAAACTACATGCTGTGTACTTTCCAGAAATTTCACCAAGTTTCCTCCAAAAGTACAAAGACCTATACAAGGAATATGGATGAGAAGAATCTCGAGGAAATTCAGAAAGGAATTTAAGATAAAGAATTTATTAATTATAAGATTATAATTAATTGAATTCGAGCGCGAATTATCTTAAATGAAATAGTGATTAAAAGAATTTGAATTCTAAATATGCGTAAATGACGTTGCATGGTATGGATGATCATGAGATAGACCAAAGACCCCTTGTATGTGTGTATGGTTTCATTTAAATTTTTTGTCCTACGAGCCTTCTTCTAATAAAATGTAGGACCTGCGTGCCCATGGTTTCTTTAATGTAAACCCATGTAATGGAGGATCTCCCAAGCTAGAGGAGACGGTTCAAATCCTGAAGCCGAGGTGAAACTGACACAAGAAGATACAAAGGTGGACAGGTGGGAGCTGCAAAACACGAACAATCGGGTTCTAGGTGTTTTCCCTAGGTCAGGGTTAGCTTATCAAAACCGCTAGATAAGATAACCAATAGAATCTCAGGATCATGCCATCTTATTTTATTTCTATCTGATTGTATGGTTTATTTATTATGTATGTGTTATTGCGATCACATAATTAATAAAATGAACAAGCATGCAAGGATGGAATAAAATAAAAACCAGACTATGTGTAAACATTATCAGAACATGTTTAATAACTTAATCTAGCATCACTTAATATTAAATAGCATGTGATAATGCAAAACTATTCATAAAATATTAAAATACCTCAATACCATATTAAGTCAGACCAAGCCTTCCGTTACTTGATTAAGGGAAAGACTCAATAAAACTTTGTGTTTGACCAACCCTTGTTGGGACACTTACTTTTATAAAGGAATCCCTTATGAAAGGTTTTGGGTTGACTTAACCATATTACATCAAGAGGAGTAGCCCTTGCTAGACTTGATGTAATATTGGAGGCAAGAGTTGAGGAAATCCAAGTCAGGATTTCAGGATTAGGGAGTCCACTCAACAGATCAAGGAACTGTAAGCTCACATTTGGCAAAGACCTGCCTACCTAAATACCTTCAAATAGCTTGACCAACCCTTGTTGGGGTTATGCAAAGGGGAATATGGATCCTTTCCACTAGAATGTCAAAGAAACTGGAAATTCCGAGTTCAATGGTGAGGGCCAATGGGACTTGATAAAATAGTGGGAGAATGAATAAATTAATTTATTATTTTTCATAAAATGTAATCAAGAAAGTACTGATAAATATTCTCTTTTTATTTGTAGAATCGAAATGACAAACTAGTCAACCACATTTTCTCTGTGATCAATTCTGGATAAAGACAATATCCTCACCGGTAGTAACTTTAAGTAATGGTTTAGCCGCCTTCGGGTTATCCTACGCCATTAACGAAAGTTTTACGTGCTGGATTCCTCACTTCCGGATTCTCATGCCCCAGGGGCGAGTGATGAAGATTTTTTGGTCTATGACCAATATTTGAACGATGCTCTCGACGTTCAATGTTTGATGCTATCATCTATGTCTAGTGAGCTCATGAAGTCTCATGAAGACATAGATTCCTATAGCATGCTCGAGCACTTCTGTGGTCTATACCAGGAGAGAGCAAGACAGGAAAGGTTTGAGATCTACAAGGCTCTATTTCAGAGCAAGATTGGAGAGGTTTCCCTAGCTGGGCCTCATGTAGTCAAGATCATTGGATACATTGAGCGCTTGGAGGTTCTAGGGTTTAAAATTCCCGAAGAACTGGGAACCGATCTCATTCTTGCATCACTCCCCCAGAGCATATCGAACTTTGTTATTAATTTCAACATGAACAACACCGAGAAGTATTTGTCTGATCTTCTTATCCTTATTCGCCAAGTGGATAATGACATGAAGCGTGAAAAGCCTTCTGTCCTCATGGTGAATAAGAGGAAAGGGAACACGAAGAGCTTTAATCCCAAAGATTCTTCAAGGCCTTCCAAGAAAAGGAAGATCAAAGGGGAGGCAAGGGAACATGATTCTATTTGTTTCACATGTGGGAGGAAGGGCCACTGGAAGAAAGACTGCACCCATCCAAGGAAACAAGGGGAAGCTTCAGGTGCATTTGTTATCAAATGAAATATATCTATTTCTACTAATTGGGTATTAGAAACTACTTGTGTTGCTCACATCTGTATACAAATACAAGAACCAAGTAGATTCAGGAAGATTGATCGAGGTGAGGTAGATCTACGAGCAGCCAATAGAGCCAGACTTGCTGTTGTAGCTGTCAGGGACTACCACCTCACATTGCCAACTGGAATGATCTTTTTGTTAAAGGGTTGTTATTATGTGCCTTCTGTTACTAAAAACATTATTCCAGTATCCAGATTAGATACTGATGGTTTCATGTTTAAGTTTGGAAATGAATGTTGCTACTTTTATAAAGATAGCATTTGTTTTAGTAGGGAACATTTATATAACGGCCTTTATGTGTTATACTACACAAACCAAGTAATGGAAATCAATAACAAATTCAATTCACATGAATCATACCACACCCAACTTTGGAATCACCAGCTAGGTCATGTCAATGAGAAATGTTTGACAAAATTATATCAAGATGGGTGTTTAGATTCTTTCGAACTAAAACCACTTGGTGTATGTCATGCGTGTCTACAAGGAAAAATGACCAAATCCCCATTTAGTGGGAAAGATGAAAGAGCTAAAGAGCTTATAGAATTAGTTCACACAGATTTGTGTGGGACATTTCTAGTTTAGGAAAGGGGTGGGTTCTCATACTTCATAACTTTTACTAATGATTTTAGTAGATATGGATATATCTACTTAATGAGGTATAAGTTAGATTATTTTGATCGGTTCAAAGAATAAAAGAATAAAGTTGAGAACCATCTTGGTTAGAAGATTAAGAAACTCCACTTAGATAGAGGAGGAGAATATCTTAATCAAGACTTCATTGATTTCTTACGGGAGTTTGGGATTCTATCTCAACTCACTCCTCCTTACACACCTCAGTGGAATGGTGTAAGTGAAAGGAGGAACGACACCCTGTTGGATATGGTGAGATCAATGATGAGTCATGCGAGTCTTCCATTATCCTTTTGGGGATATGCATTACAAAAAGCAGCACACATACTAAACCAAGTATGAACTAAATCGATAAATGGTATTCCATATGAGTTATGGAGAGGACGCAAAGCCATGTTATCGAATTTACATGTGTGGGGTAGCGAAGCATTTGTTAAGGCCTCTTTAGGTAACAAACTTGCACCCCAAGGTACAAAGTGTATCTTTATAGGATATCCCAATGAAACAAGGGGATATTACCTATACAACCCCTCAGAAAAAAAAGGTTACAGTGGAAAGACACGCTATATTCCTTGAGAGGGAGCACATCTCCAAAAGAGATAGTGGGAGAGAGATAGACTTCGATGAAGTCGAGGCTCAAGATACACATGAGTTGGTACAAGAACAAATTCCACAAAGCCCCATGGAAGAAAAATCTGTTCCAGAGACACAAAAACTGTGTTGGAGCATGAGAGAGGTGAGAGAACCAGAATGATATGGTTTTATTTTTACCGAGAATGGTAAATCATTATTGGTTGACAATGATGATCCTCTTACCTACAAGGAAGCAGTTGAAGGCACAGACATTTCCAAGTGGCAAGAAGCCATGAATTCTGAAATGGATTCCATGTATGAAAACCAAGTCTGGGTTTTGGTAGATCCTCCAGTTGATGTAAAGCCTATTGGTAATAAATGGGTATTCAAGAAGAAACTGGACATGGAGGGGAAAGTCAGCACCTACAAGGCATGACTGGTTGAAAAAGGTTTTAGATAGCGTCTAGGAATTGACTATGATGAAAACTTTTCAGCGGTTGCGATTATGAAATCCATCAGAATCCTATTGGACATTACTGCTTACCATGACTATGAAATTTGGCAAATGGATGTCAAAACATCTTTCCTTAATGGGAAGCTCTAGGAAGATGTCTACATGACACAACATGAAGGGTTTGTGACTCCAAAGGATGCCAACAAGGTATGAAAGTTGCAGAAGTCCATTTATGGATTAAAGAAAGCATAAAGGTCATGGAACATTTGTTTTGATAAAGCTGTAACAGAATTTGGCTTTGTTAAGAATGAATGTGAGCCTTGTGTCTACAAAAGGTTTGGTGGAAGTGCATTCGTCTTCTTAATAGTATATGTTGATGACATATTACGAATTGGAAATGAAGTACCTGTCTTACTGTCAGTTAAGGCATGGTTGCATAAATGCTTCTCCATGAAAACCTTGGGTGAGGCAACATATATTCTTGGGATCAAGATCCATCGTGATATATCCAAGAGAATGCTAGGCCTGATTCAAAGTACATACATTGTAAAGATACTGAAGAGATTCAGTATGGAACAATCCAAGAGGGGATTGTTTCCAGTGTCACCTGGCATTCATATTTCCAATAAAATGTGTCCTCAGATACATGAGAAAAGAAAGATAATAGAAAGGATACCTTACGCATCTGCGATTGGGTTAGTCATGTATGCTATGTTATGTACGAGGCTGGATGTTGCTTATGCATTAAGTGTGGTAGGCAGATATCAAGCTGATCCAGGAGACCGCTATTTTATGGCAATCAAGACTATACTTAAGTATCTGAGGTGTACTAAGGATATGTTCCTAGTTTATGGAGTAGATGAGGAACTAGTCATCAGAGGACATGTAGATGATAGTTTCCAGACTGATCAAGATGACATGAAGTCGCAGAATAGATACATCTTTAGTTTGAATGGAGGTGCAGTGAGCTAGAAGAGCTCAAAGAAAAGTGTGGTGGAAGATTCTACAGTGGAGTCTGAGTATATCGCAGCTTCTGAGGCAGCTAAAGAAACAGTATAGATGCGAAGATTCATCCAAGATCTAGATGTAGTACCGAGAAGTAAATATCCTATCACACTCTATTGTGATAATACTGCAGTAGTGGCACTTTCAAAAGAGCCAAGGTCACATCAGCAGAAAAAGCACATACTTCTAAAGTATCATCTCTTGAAGGATTTTTCTCAGAGAGGTGAAGTTGTAGTGAGCATTATTTCCACGGAAGACAACGTGGCAGACCCCTTTACTAAAGCCTTGACTCAGTAGAAACATGATAATCATGTGATGTCTAGTGAACTAAAAGTCGTAGGCAGTTGGCTCTAGTCCAAGTGGGAGTTTGTAAGGGTTGGTATCCTGAGAAGCAACTGTTTTATACCTTGATTACATGAATGTTCAATTATTATATATTGTTCATTGTTCTGCATGACTATAATATAATAATGTCCTGGAATATTTGTTGCATTAATAAGGTCATGGAAGATCCCCGCTATGATGAGAACCTTGAAATGCTATAACAATATTCTTAAACAAAGTTCTATGGTTGGATGACATACTATAATAGGACACATAGTATACAGACCGTCATGTGAGAGTACTCGTAAGAAGACGAGAATCTCTCTCATGGAGTTCACACTTGGTAATCTCCAAGATGGGAGATTATGAGAACAGAACCGCCAGTAGTAATTATGCATGTCTTGGTGTCATCATACATTTCTATCTACGAGCGTGTGTAATGGTCCTTAGAGTGGAAGATTATCATTAACTCATGTCATGACTTGCTCACTTAGATTTACTGACGAAAACTGTCACGCAGACAGTTGGTGGGAAGTAGGGTACGTTGGGTGCATCATGAGTGACATGTTGTTAATGGATAAGTCGAGGAAGGATTTTTCCCTTCCATTTATGGAAGTTGATTTATCGACCCTTTGATTGAAATAGAACTGTTGCATGAAATTCCATGGCCATGGTGTAAACGATGAGTTTATTTCAAGTAGTCAAAGAACGATAGATCAAGAATATAGGTTTATGACACTTCCATGAAACCTGCTTGATGATATATTGAGACAAAGGGATTAAATTACATAGTAAGAGTTCGTATGAGGTGATACTTCAATGCGGTATCAACTTATTTCTCTTGGCTGCCTTGACCCGCTGCTAGACATTAATCTTGGACTTTAGGCAAGTCTGCCAAATGCCAATGAGAAAGAGGCCTAGAGGGTCACACACTAAGTGTATTAAAGTATCTCAAGTAGAATAAATATTAGTCTCATACATGGTTTAATAATTATTCAAGGAAGCCTAAATAGTTTTAATGTTGGAGGAAGAATAAAATAAAACAAGTACACTCCGTGTATCATTGATTACATGCCGTTTAGTTTTATTTTGAAAAAGTACATGCCATGTATTATTAAATATACACGCCATGTAGTTTTTCATTTTGTAAAAGAAATGAATAAATGGAAACAAGATATACACACTGTGTACATTAAATGTACACGCCGTGTAGTTTTCAATGAAAAACAAGTACATGCCGTGTATTTATTAATACACACCGTGTAGTTTTTCCAGTCGGGATTTTGAGGAAATATCGTTTTATTAAATGATATTTATTATAATCAGCATGGGCGCATGTCAAGGAATTAATGACTCAACATGGGGTTTTCCAAATGGAGTTAATGAAATAAATAAAACACGTAACGCATTTATTTATAGTCATAACTCTACAACCTCAAATCCGATTACAAATATCCTCACAACCCCAACTCTTTTCCTACACCAAAAAGAATCGTTGTGCACAACAATTCTGGAGAATTCTTTCAATAATGAAAGGACCTCTTCCTCCAAGAACACTCTCAAGACCGAGAGAGATCATCTTCCATCGGATCAAGATGATCTAAGGTGGACAACGCAAGAAAAGGTTTCTCCACGCTATCACCCGGAGACTCCTTTGGTGACGTCCCGAGATACGAGGTACACGTGTGGATCAACTCTAGAGGTAGTATACACTTGGATTCTATGACACAATGATGAATCACATCAGAATGTGATCGAGAACATCAATGAATAAAGAACACCCAAAATGTATTTCTTTTCAATTGATTAAATTAGTTATAATCAACCTGTAACGATCCTACTTTGTGGTTACAGAACTTTCCTTTTCTTTGTCCATTTCTATGATTTGATCCATGGAGACTGGCGTTTATCGTCATATTGATCCCAGATTGATCATTGTTAATGAAAAAAATCCAAGTGGGCACATCCACCCACACGCTTCCACTGCGCCCGGAACCTTCAATATTGAAATATTTTCTCTGAGTAACTTATCTAGTTCTTAGCTACAAATGGATTTTTAGTCCCATTGAATGTTGGAGGTTGTTTTCTAATGAAGCAGTCTAACATTGATCCTCCACATTGTGGATCAGGGTGCTCTATACCGGTAATGTTATTATTCATAACCTGATTCATCTGTCCTAGTATGGTTATAAGTTCAACACCAGTTGTATCACCAACTCCACGATCATTATCTTTCATAGGAGGGAAATACTTATATGGATTACGTGCATTGATAAGGTCTCCATTATTTCCACTAGGAAACATTTCTAAACAATGGAACACACTAGGTTAGGTTATGAATCACAACGCATAATTCCAAACTAGTAAAATACATAACAAAAATTGAAAAGATTGTGAATATCTAATCTCATAATCATTAAAATTCATTCTTTTGGGATGTATTTACTCATAATCCTTCATAATTATTTGTAAAGAAAATATAAATTATCCTAAGAATATCCCCCAAGAGTGTCAAACCAGGAGCACAATAAGACTTTTTGTTTTGTACTATGTTGTTTTGAGTAAGGCTCAGAACACCTTGTCGGAGTTTTCACCCCTAGGTACATCTATTCTAGAACCACATCCACTTGTAGTTTCTAGACAATGATTTATTTCTAGTAATACACTCATAATCCCTAAATTACTAAAATTCTAAGATGTTCTTCTATACTTATCCTCAAACTCTATCTAGGGGTTCTTTTCCCTAATCATTTTTATTTCTAAATATAGTTTCCAAGGTTTGTACTAAACATACTATGACACCAACTATAATGCCTCAACCCTAGTTACTGAGATTCAGTGAATTATTTTATGACATTATCATGATCACAAGAAAACAAATCCCAAAGTATTGATCAGTTTAATATCCTTAAAAAAACAAGATAGAAACATAATTTTTACATTACATTATGAAATGGAATACAACATAGAATTTTCTTTAAAAAACTTTCATATCCCTTAAACTCTCCCTACAGGTCTTTCATGATACACTTCTTCACATCCTACAGAAAAATGTAACACCCAAAAGGGGTGAGCTCAGATTCTCAGTAAGGAAAACAATATAGTAGAAGCTATCATAAATAAGAATAAAATTATTTTTAATGGTATAAAAATAAAACAAAATACTTTTAAACATAATCTTCATCATAATATAGAAATAATAAATCAAATAATTCCATTTAAACATTCACCTAGATATTTTAGTAGTAGAATAATCACATGTAATATCAAAAACTAATCTTATAATAAGGGAATTCATAATGCCGAACATCATAACCATACCATCATGGCTTCATGCTAAGACCATACATAATCAAGATGTAAAGGACTTATTCCAAGACACTAGTTTTTCTCATGAGACTTACTGATGCCTTGAGGGGATATAGTAGGCCCAACCCATCACTTACTAAGTCTAATTCATTCCTCATATGAAAAGGTTAAAACATAACACAAACGTTTATTTTAAAAATATCATACGAAATGTAAATAATTCAACCTTAAACCATGAATGGTATAAAAAATAACATCCATAATCAAACATATCATAAATCCTTCAATAAAATATGTAATATTTTATCATAATAAATCAACCTCAATTAATGATAAAATACAACAAATGATGTTGAAAATGATGAAAATAATCTAATAAGTTCATTAAAACTCTTTGAAATAAATATCCTTTTTTATTACTTTGAAATAATTTAAAAGTTGATAATTTATAAAATATGATATTTACATTAAAAATAACCTTTTATTCTTGTAATGGAATATTAAAAATGTTAAGCATTATAATGGTGGAAATTTATGCTCTTGTTGTATAAGTTAAAAACATTATTTTCTTAATTTTTCGAAAAGGTCATAAGGTACCTCGTTTGGAAAAAGAAGAAATAATTCCTTTTTAAAAATGATATAAAGTCAAACATGGGTAAACATGACTTTAAAAAATAGTAATAATACATTCTTGTGAAACATGTACATGGATGATAAGGATGTCCTAGTAGATAGTTACGTATAAAAAATCTCGAATAATAATGGGATTGTAAAATTAACCCCAACCTCATATTTTCCTTTAGTAAAGGGTGTGTTAGACTCCTATATAACGGTTAATGTATGTTATGAAATTATACCAAAAAAATATCTATATTTATGATATCATATATGATCCACTTATATCATTTTGTTAATAATATTTCAATATTACCATTTTTTCAGGTGTTAACAAATTCGTTTTCCCATTCCTATTTTGTCATATAAGTCATGTTTATTATCCATGGTATATATTTAACTCATATCCAGAATGATATTAAGTTCATAATTATTATTTTTACTCATCATATATATTTTATAATCATTATTTAATGGTTAACATAGATAATGTATTTCATCATATCGTGGAGACGATATGCCCTACAGACGCACAATCAACAATATCATTCCCTTGATGGTGAAATGGTATGAAATTGGATGGTATATTTGTTATAAAGAATAATTATCATGTTATATTAATTATTTATATCCATTATACTCATCATTATACCAATAAAAATAAATTATATTTGAATAACTAATTGCACCACGATGTGGAGACGGTAAGCTGTATGTATGCACACATGGTGATATTATTATTAATAGGATAGATAAAAGGAGGAACATGGTTATAAAATAATTATAATAACATATTATAAAGTTTATAATACTATATTTATTACTTTGGTATGGAAAAAACATGGGAATAGGTAGTAGAATAAGAAAATAACTTTTATAGAGTTGATAAAACAATTACTTCTTTTTCAGGTATCTTCTTTTGATTTGAACAAAAGGACCCCTTAAGATGGATTTCTTACAAAAGTGTATCCTCTAGGATGAATTGCAGGAATTTATTAGGAGAAGTGGCCAGTGGTTTTCTGAGCCAAAGGGAATTAGATGTGTGAATAGAAGATAAGTAGAGGACCCCTTTTGTAAGAGAGGGGATGTGCACTTTTGGGATCCCCAAAACTACTAATTTATTATAAATTGATTTTCGGTTTCTAATAGATCCAAAGTTTATTTTGAGGATTAGATGATTATGGTTCAAAATAATCTCCAAAAATGATTTTTAGAAATGTTTAGGTCACAAAATTAACCTTATCTTTTTCTATTACCCCTTAGTTAAATAATTTAACTTTTACCATGTATAATTGTATTTTTATAGTATAGGATTAATATAGTAACTATAAAATTCCAAAAAAAATCCCAACTGGGTCATTTAGGACATATTTAACACTATCCTAGCCAGTTGGACCAAAATTAGTGTTTTATAAATTTTATAACATTTAATAAATTATTATTTATTTTATAGTATCATTTATGCGTATTTTGATACTATACAATATTCTCAATTTTTAAAATATCAAACCCACACGATAACATCAAACCAATAATTCCCATATGTCACCGACATGACTGAAGTATATCTAAAATTAAATGTTATCATTAATTATGTCAATTTATATTTATTTTAATATTTTTAATATCATTTATTTTATATTTCTATTAATAAAATAATTTCCACTTCACTATTGTGTCATCATTAATGGAAATTATTTAATCTATGAAAATTATAAATAAATTACAATGATGTAGATAATTATTTTTTTGAGGAAATATTTATAATATACAATATAATATATATTACCTAATATTAAAAATGATATTGTTACTAAAATTTGAATTTGACATTTTTAACTGTTTTTAAATAAAATATAATAAATATCTTAATCTTATACAATTGGATTAAAAAGGATCATATTTTTGGCATAATGTTGATTTTGGAAGAACAAAAACTTATCCAATGTAATTAGGACAAGTGTTAGGGTGAAATTATATTATTATAATATTACTTTTAACATTAATTACCCTCTTTTTCTTTAGTCGTGGTAAATATAATCTAAAAAATTACCATTCACAAAAAAATATTTTGATTTTATTAGGCCACATTTATCATACTTATTAAAACCATATATTCCAATTTTTCTAAATTCAATTCATAGAAGTGGTAAAATTAATTTTAATGCAAATCTGAAAATGTGGCAAGAAGGCAGGTAAAAGAGTTGTAAAAAGGTTTAATGAATTTATTATTCAAAGTTTATTATAAAAAACAATTTTAATAAACTAAATTGGATTAATATATTTATTTTTTATCTATATTGGAATTAAAATAAATTTAAAATAAATTAATTTTCTTAAATGAAATATTATTTTATTAACAATAATGCTGTAATTTCACTATTCATCAAAAATTGATTTTTTTGAGAAAAATACCAAAAATTTACCACAAGATAATTTTGATTTTCCAAGTTCAAAAATGATGTATATTTTCAAAAATAAAATTTATAAATTTTCATAATGTTGTTAATACTATTCATAACTATTTTTTTAAATTGCTAGTTTGATAGGTCATGGTGTGCTCGAACTTCGTGTTGCGTGTAGTGAAAGCTAGTGAATTATTTAAAAGAAAGATACTGTAGAATATTGGGGGTGTAATAGTTAGATTGATAAAATTATGGGGAGTAGAATTTAGATATAAGGCTAAGAATCAGAGGTTCGTAGGTAGGGAAAATAATAGAATTTAGAGAGAGGACCCAAAGAGATTAGGGTCTCTCAACTGTATAGTAAAAAAAAATCCAAAGGAGAAGTCATACATTTGATGTTCAGGGGTTGCTGTGTAGATGAGGAATCAAGGGGAATAGGGTCACTATACATATTACTTTATCAAGAACTGAGAAGTAGGGGCACAATCTGTAAATTGTGGGGGATGATCTGCATCCAAGGGGGTCCGCTGCAAGGGGTCTCAGCGGCTGACGACCTGCAAAGGGTGTTCCATGGTAAGAGTTGGGGTGGTTTGGGGGCGTGATAGTAAGGTTGTAGGGATGGGTGAGAGGGGGAGTGATAGAATTAGGGTGGGGGAGGGTGGATCGACAGTAGGGAATGGAGGGGGTGGGATGGGGGCCCAATGGTGGCTGTATGAAAGGTGGGGAAACACCAAGGTGGGGGAGTGGAGGGGCATGACAAGGTCTTGATGGAGAGGGAGGAGCTGTGTGATGGGAGCTCAATCAACAACGATGTGTTGCAGAGGTTGGTGCAGTACGACATGAATCACAATGTGTATATGGGGGGGGGGAAAGAGTCTCGAGAGGTGGGGGGCTTGATTAGGTAAGGGATAAAATGTGTGTGAAAAGTCAAAAGTTGATTTCCCTCTATTAGGGGGTCTCTATTACAGTCAATAACAACTACCAAATGGTGGTCACTCGAAAACAACAAATGTAAGAACTCATTTTTCTACTAGTGTATTAACAATACATCATTTATATTTATATAATTGTTTGAATTATTAATATATATATATATATATATCAAATTTATATTTATTATATACATGCATTTTTTAATTATTGTATATAAATAAAATTTTATTTTTGAAAATGAATATGATAATTTTATATAAATTAAAAACATTTTTTTATTAGTTTTTATATCAATTCTATGTAAAGTGTTGCTTATGATCCACCTTTATGAGTGCTAAAAAATGTGATGATAAATGCTACAATTTGATCCACATTTTTTTAGCACCAATAAAATTTAATTTTATCTTCTCTTTTAGTTAGAACTGATAAAAGTTACCCTTTTATCATCACTTTATGTTTTTCACTAATAAAATACACCACTGGAAAAAGAGTGATTTGTGGTAGTGAGATCATGAATGTGTATCCTCACTATATATCTTTCATAAATATCCATTTTTTATTCACTAACATTTTATTTTTTTATGAATTTTTTGAACACACAGAATCAGTTTTTGTGAAAATTATTCGCTAACAGTTATTCTAATACCAACTTCATTTGGACTTCCTCCCGATCATCATCTCACATAAATGAATTATCTAAATGCCTCAGTCATAAATTATATATCTGATACTCAGTAGGATTCTTTCATTGACCATCCAATGTTTCTTAAACATCCTGGATACCAACATAATCATGCATGATCTTCTTACATATGATCAATAAAATCATGATCTATTTCTCAGGAGACATATCACATTTTCATAACCTTTGGTGATCATCTATATTTTATCTACAGAGAAAGACCCTGGTGAAGATTGGATGAACTCCATGCATCTCATCCTCTATTGGGTAACCCACTTTACACTTTTTTGTATGTTTCTTTTCATTTCCATGGATTTGAATTTTTATGTTCAATGTCATGGCAGTGATACACTACTCTCCATATAATTATCACCCTTATGATATTTAGTTCAATATCCTCAGTCTTATTAGCTATATGATTGCCAAGTAGTTCTTATGGGGAAATTTTTGATATAATGTGAAATAAAAAACAAATACCCAATTAACTATTGAGGGGAAATAATTTCCCAATATACCATTCTTTTGGGAATTGTTATTTAATAATGTTGAGCGCCTAATAATTCAGCTCCTTTTAAATGGGGAATTTGTAGTAGGCTCTTTATCATAAAGCGTCTTAGCTTCATTTTTTGTTTACAAGGTTCTTTATCATAAAGAAAATTATTTTAAGGAGTCTATTAGAAGGCATTTAATCATATAGCTCCTTTTTTAGATATATTTTAAAGAAGATGTTTTATGACAAAGCATCCATCCATCTTCAGATTAATTTATTAACTGAACATTTTCAATTTTTTTTATTTTCCAATATTATTATATATTTCATTATAATTTATGTTAATATATATTTTTATAAATTGGTTAAGAAATTTTATATATAATAATATATTTTTAGTATTATAACACATATTATTATAATATATCCAAATATATATTATAAAAAATTATTTCTAAAAAATGGAATGTTTTAATAAAATTTTATTATATGTTTATATTAGCATTATACTATATTTCAATTTAAGTGTTGTAATATATGTTAATATTAGTGTTAATATATATATCTGTATATATTAATATTAGTATAATATATACATTTTTATATATTTAAATAGAATATTTTGAAATATATATTAGTATAAGAAATTTTTAATAATAACAATATTATTAATATTTATTAATTCTATATTACTAATTTAATTAATTATTATTTTAAATTACAATTTTAACTATATATATTAGGTGTTTGGGGGTATAATTTCATTCAAACACACACACCACACACACAGACTGAAATGGCAGGTGATAATGCCCCCTAAATTATATTTTTAAATAATTTATTAGTTATATTAATAATTATACTATTTACATCATTATTCATAATTATTATTTTAATTATTGAAAATATTTAATAATATAATTTTTATTTATAAATAATGTAATTCATAACATTTACACTTCAAAAAAAATTTTATGATTAAAATATAAAATAAATAAAATATAAATGAAATTCAAAACATCAACTATAAAAATAAAAAATAATTAAAAACAAAAGGAATGTAAAAATAATAATTTAAAATAAATTACTCCAAAAGTGTTTGGAAAAAAATAATTTATAAGTATAAATGTTATGTTTTGAAACAATAATATTTTGTGCAATTGAAATTATTTTTCATCAATAAGATTCAATAATATTTTTTTTTCATTTTCATTAATTTTTTATATTCTATGTCAGTGTATCAAATTTTATTTTTGATGAATATATAATTTATATTTCATAGGATTTCAAAGTTACTTACTTGACTCATTATTACATTTTAGGTTGGTGACTTTGGAGTCCTATAAAATATAAACTATAAGTAAAATCTAAATGAAACCTAAAACAAGGATTAAACATATAAAGAACTGATGTGTGGAATAATTTCATAAATATAAAAAACAAATATTAATTTACATGACACAAACATAATTTATTAAAAACATAACATTATTAAAACTATGTTTTGGATCATATTGGGAAAATGAAACCTTGGTTTTATGCACCTTCAGTTCCTACAATTAAAAAATAATTCTATAGTTGTTTTCCTGTGATTTCATAGCAATCCAAGCTCATTTGGATGGTTTTCACTCTTTGTCACAAGTTTTTAAAGACCATCATTTTCTAAGAACTATTTATTAAGTCCATTTGAGCACATTGCATGTTGGATTTATTTTTCGACTACTCGAACCCATCAAAACTAATTTTAATATACCTATCATAAGATTTCACATCAATTGGAGATCATTTTATATAGTTTTAACTGTCAAACACATGTTCTAACATTTTAAAATACTGAAACTGTGTTTTTGGCTGTCTCAGGAAAAAAAATCTCGGTTTTATGCACCACTGATTCCTGAAATTAAAAAATCAATCTACATTTATTGTACTATAGTTTCATAGTAAAATGAGCTCATTTTTCTTTCTTCCACTCTATGGAATAAGCTTTTTAAATGCCAATATTTTTAAAAAACTACATTTTTTTTGAAACAATGGATGATATATTAACTAGATCGAAGATCATGGAAAATAAGGGACTTCATCCAAGGAGGAAAGTTATCCTACCAAACATGTTTGACAATAGAAAAATCATGAGAATGAAAAAGATTATCCACTAAATTCCCCTCTCTTTTGATAAAGGATAAAGAGAAATTCGTGAAGTGAAAAAACAATGGCATAATCTTGGGAATCACAAAACCAAATGATTGGGATCCCTTCTCCTATGCCTGAATGGACTTGATAATGGTAAGACAATAAGATTTGAAAATGATAGAATTCTTCCCCTTCTCAATATCTAGTGATAAACCATCACAAATTACCTGAGACTCAACCATCGATGGGTCCTAAAGAGCATGTGTTGACTCATGACTGGATACAAAAATACATAAAGAGAAATCATAGACCATTACTCCAAAACTGATAATCCCATTCCCTAGAAGGGAAACATCAACATTGATTTTAAGAAGGCTTGGAAGGGGAGGGGTCCAATTGGTGATACCATTGATAGAATTTGGGTTCTCCATCTAAGAGTTAGGTTTCTTCCATAACTTTAATCAAGAAGTGACCCTTTAAACCCATAAACCATTTGTTTTAATGATCCGGTGAAAAATAACATCGTTACGTCACACCCAGTTGTACCATGAAAGCGTACATATAAATGATAACTTTTTCACAGGAAGAGTAGAGACCCAAGAAACAAGCATCACCATGAGATCATTCTATATCATGAAAAACTAGTCCATTTTAGCAAGCCATGCTTTGGAAAACATCCCTCACCTCATGACAATGAAAAATGGCGTGTGAGGGGGACTCTGGCTCCACTATGAATAATAGAAAAAGAGGATTGTCAGATGCATGGTATAATAATAGGATCATTTTTTATGGTAGGATACCGGTTCAATCCTACCACCAAAAATAACGAATATTTGGGGGGACCACCAGGAACTAAAAAACCTTAAAAATTATGTTGATATCCTGAATATGTGCATCAAAGTCCATTCTCTAAGAAAACTTCATTGAAAACGATCTTGAAATATCCTTACACAAAAAAATACTACTGTTCCCCATATCACTTAAAAAATGTATACTTTGAATGATTTTAATATATCTCTTATTAATAAACCATTCAAGTAAATCAGTTCTCCATCCATTACCTTCCTTGTTAAACCGGTTGAACATTGTTACCTCCTCAAATCCAACAGCCCCAAGGGAGGTAGCCAAGAGGTCATCAGTTCCAAAAAGACAAATATCCTTCCAAATATTGACAATAGATCCATTCCTGATCCTCCAATATATTCCATTATAGATAAGAGCACAAGATCCCCAAATATTCCTTGAAAGGAATCTTGGATGGGGGCCTAAAGCCGCATTACAGAAATTGGAGTGGGGAAAATACTTTTCCTTCACAGTCCTAGAATAGAGAGAGTTAGTGTTTTGAATTTGTTTCAATCCTTTTTTGGGAAATATAGAATCATTTAAGAAGAAAATATCTCAAAATCATATTCTCCCACATGATTTATGGGTGAAAAATTTATTCTAGGACATCTAGTGGTTTCTTTTCCACCCATTATTATATCCCCACCAGAAATTGGAAATACAAGCATGAATTTGGTTAACAATCATGGATGGTAGTTTAAAGAGAGACTTGATATAGCTTGGAATATCTTGAATCACTGATTTAATAAGGATTACCTTCCTCACATTAGAAACATTCTTTCTAGTCCACCCATTCATTTTTTCCAATCCTATCAAGATTATATGAGAAAATCTATTTTTTTGATTGACCAATAATGAATGGAATCCTAAGGTATTGTATTTTGAAACCATCTTGATACCAAAAACCTAATAGATATCCTCATTACTTCTCATCAAAACCATTGTACTATAGGAAATTTAAGATTTATCAAGGTTTAAATATTGACCAGACTCCTCCTCATAGTTATGAATTAGATGAAACATTGAAATACAATATTCACGAGTCGACCTTGATAAAATGAGGCTTTTATAAAAAAATTGAGATGTGAAATGGGTGGGCTTCATATTAAAACATTTTCCCTAAGGATAATATTATTTATTACAGCCCCTGAAATAAGATGAGAGAAAACATCAACCCCCAAAATAAAAAGGAACGATGAAAGAGGATCCCCAATTCAGAAGGCCCCTATATAGGGAAAAGATCTTGGTGAGGTTTCCATTAATATTGATCCTAAAAGAGATAGTCAAGACACATTGCATAATAAACCTAATCCATATATAGTAGAAACCAATTTTGGTTAGGATACACTGTAGTAAAGACCACTCCACCTGATCATAAGAAATTTTAATATCGAGATTCCAGTCTATAATACCTATCTTGGCCACTGATCATGTTTTCGTAGAGTGGAAAATTTCATGGGAAATAATGGCATTGTCTGTAATAACCCTTTTAGGAAAAAAGGCTATCTAATTTTGGGAGACAATAGATGGTAACCAAGGATAGATCCGATTATCCATGATCTTTGAGAATATCTTATAAAAAACATTACATAGGCCAATTGGACTAAAATATGGGGCATGAATGAGATTTTTAATTTTTTGTATTAGAGTGATATTGGTTTTATTAAGCATGGATATATTCATTTTTCCTACCCAAAGGTCTCTTAGGATGGTCGATATATGTTTTCCAACTATATGCCGCCAATTTTTGAAGAAAAGTGCATGAAATCCATCTAGCCTTGGTACCTTAGTCGAATGGATTTTTTTGAGGGCCCCCAAAATTTCATCATCAATAAATTCACAAGAGATATTTTGGTTCATGGAATAAAAAACTATAGGATTAATACATGATTCTAATTTAGTGGTGAAAGAGGATATCCCCACTATATATATATTTTCAAACAATTGAATGATAATATTTTTAATCCTTGCATGATTGGTGACTACACAACCTTTATTATTATTTAGGAAAGAGATGGTGTTTTTATGATGACAAGATGAGGCCTTCTAGGGGAAATAATAATGTTTGGAATCACCCTTGTTGATATGGTATTCCCAAGAATGCATGGCCGAGAATCATTCCCTGATGCGAACTACTTCATCAATATCTATTTCCATATCCTTAATTATGGAAAAGGTTATATTATTAGTGGTGAGAGTAGAGAACCATTAGTTTTTTTCAATGAAACCAAACCTTATATTTGGATGATAAAATTTGGAAACACTCCAGAATTTTAGATCTCAATACATCTATTTAAAATTCCCCTCAATCTCTGGGTTATCAACCTTCCAACTATCTTAAATCACATATTCACATTCATTGTATTTGGACCATAAACACTCAAACCTGAATGGATTAACATATATTGGATTCCTCAAGTAATAAAAAGTGTCAATAAGAGTGGGACAATGGTCCGAGGATACTGGTATCAAATGAGATATATGGATGGACCTGAATAAATTTTCCATTCACTCGAGATAAAAATGGTGAAGCCTTTCTGTGATATGAGTGTTAATCGTGTTTCCATAGAATGAAGTGAAAGGTGTATCTTTCCTATTCTAGAAAATGGGAAGTCCCAAAATTCGTTCCATACCACCAAGGGCCGAATTTCATGGTAATATTTCCATTTTTATCCACTTCATTTGCATCATAGTCATTTTCAACATGTCCAATATGCCCACATAAGAGGAAATAGATAGGCATTATTTCATATTCACAAGAAATCCAAATCATTGAATCATATGTAGCAATAAAGGTGCCCATGAGAATATAGGAATTAGTATCAACCAAAACTCTGATTCTCATTGAGAATCCCCATAGAATGGGGTATGATCGGTCCCATTCCATGAATGTTCCAATAAAGTCCCCTATATCCATCATAAAATTATCTTATCTCCCCCAAAACGGAATACCAGAAATTCAAATCCAATATAGAGATGTTGATAATGACACATTTAGAAATACTCAGTTACTATTTAGATCTTCTATAAGGATGATGTGATTGTCAAAAGACCAAGGCCTCCCAAGATGAATCTTCCATTTATTATTTTCATTGAAGAATTCAAAAAACATAATCCCCAATCTAACCTCACGTATGGACACACCATCTTCCTAGAACCATATAGAATGTAACATGTTCTTCAAAGAAATAATATTAAAGGGTTGTCTACCAATGAATTTTTCCATGGTAAGGAGGCTCATTCACCGATTCAATAAGTCATATTCCTCCTTCGAGGTTGTAATGGGTGACTTCTCCTTTTCCAATAGTGAGATATACCACCATTTTTTGAGAAAATAGTTCTCCATTATTGTCATTTGGGGAGAGAAAATAAAGATAATCTGAAAAGGTGTCGTAGATTTGAAACTGATGACATGAAAACTGGGAGAACACAAATTATAGTTTCAATTACAGTTCTGAAATAAATAGATAAGGAAATATAGAAGGGATCTAGGGATTATCTAGAATGGTCGAAGTATAAATTGATGGGGTTTGTATGGGTTGTCGCTAGCATAGATCTGGAAATCTGAGAGAACAACTAGAAAACTATGAATATGGGTGGGGGGACTGTCATCATCACAATATTCGATCAGAGATAACATAGATTGGAAATCCATGAGAAATGGTATGGAAATGGGAAGGTGGTAATGATGATATGAGAAAGGAGGAAACTGTGAGACATAAATGCAGATCCGAGAAGGGGAGAGTCGAATATGCAGATCTGATAGGGGAGGAAACAGAACACCAATCTGAGATGGGAGGACACCAATGAATCACCGTCTTGGTCACTGTAAATCCGTATGATATTTTTTTATCTTAGGAATCCCCAATAATGGATGACACCAGGGAATATCCTTCACTAAGAAGAGACCCGGAAAATACCCCAAGGCCATTGAAAATCAAGGAGGAATTTATCTCATAGCAGGATAGACACCTTGAACCTTTTCAAAAAAACTAATTATTTAGTCTGTTCAATCACATTGTATATCATATTGATTTTTTATCTTCTCACACAAATAAAAAATAATTCTAATAAATCTTTCATAAGATTCCACATCAATTGGAGATCATTTTATATGGTTTGACCAGCCAAACACATGTTTTTGCATTTAAAACAATTGAAACTATTTTTTGTATCATCTCCAGAAAATGAAACCTTGGTTTGATGCACCGTTAGTTCCTAAAATTAAAAAATTAATATGTGGTCGTTTTCATGTGATTTCACAGTAATCCGAGTTCATTTTTTTAACTTGGGATCTATGACGCACATTTCTAAAGACCTTCATTTTCTTGAAACTCTTTATTTAGTCTGTTCTAGGACATCACATATATGATTAACATGTTTTATACTCATACACATAAAAATAATTCTAAAATAGCTATCATAAGATTTGATATCAATTGGAGGTAATCTCTTATGGTTTCAACATTCAAATTCAGGTTTTAGCATTTTAAATTATTGAAACTAAATTATCAGTCATCTTGAGAAAATGACACCTCATTTTGATCTTATTTTGGTTCCTAAAATTAGAAAATCAATCTATGGTTGTTTTCATATGATTACACATCAATCCGAGGTCATATGGTTGGATTTCCCTATGTGGCACCCATTTTTAAAGATAATTATTTTCTAAAAACTCTTCATTTAGTTAGTTCGTGAACATTACAAGTTGGATTGACATGTTTTCTTCTCTCACATGTCAAAAATAATTCTAATAAAATTTTTGTAAGATTTTACATTAATTTGAGATCATTTTATATGGATTTAAAATCCAAACACACGTTTTAGTGTTTTAAATTAATGGAAATATATTTTTGAAGGTCTTGATAAAATGACACCACCATTTGATGTTAATTCAGTTAGTAAAATTAAAAAATAAATGTGTCGCTATTTTCCTATGATTTTATAGTAATCTGACCTCATTTAGCTATCTTGTTCCCTATAAATCACGTTTTTGAAGACCAAAATTTAATAAAAACTTCTTTTTTTAGTCTCTTAGATCACATCACATGTCAGATTGATGTGTTTTCTACTCTCTCACATAAAAAATAATTCTATGATAACTGCCATAAGATTTTAAGTCAATGGGAGATCATTTTCTAGGTTTTTAATAGTGAAACACACATTTTTTCATTTTAAATTACTGAAATTTCATTTTTCATCATCTTGGGAAAACAAAACCTTAGTTTGAAACACTATGTGTTCCTAAAATTAAAAAATAAATCAACAATTTTTTTCCTATGATGTCACTATAGACTAATCTCATTTGATTTTCATGAACTCTGTGGTAGAAATTTTTAGAGATTTTTATTTTCTAAAATCAATTTGAAATTGAAAACATTGAATGTGAAAATTAAAATTATTTTAAAATAAAATGAATTTCAAAAAATAATAAAAAAAATTTTTAATCTATACAAAAAATGTTTTCTATAAAAATGATTTATAAGTACAAATGATTTGTTTTGAAAGAAATATATTTTGTTCTATTGAAAATTTTTATCAACATTTTCTATTTTTTTATTTTCACTATTTATTATATGTTTAATCCATATTTTATGCCTCATTTAGATTGGTCTTATAGTTTATATTTTAGAGTCTTTAAAAGTCACATACTTGAAACATTATTACATTTCAAGTTGGTGGCTTTGGAAGTGTATAAAATATAAACTATAAGACCAATTTAAGTATATACTATCTGGGATACGACTGTGGTGACCAATAGGTTGGGGCTACATTATGTTCTTGTTGGACAGTAGGAGAGGTGCTAGGGAGGTGCGTTATGCAAATATAGAGGTGACTATGAGTAGTGAAAATGAGATAGAAAATTGGAGGTCTTCATCTTGAAGGAGGAGGCTCAGTGGGAAATGTTGTAACTTTCATGTGAATCCCACCTTAATGACTTTTTTTACAAGTAACATAATAAGGATTCTTACAAATAAATAAACTAGGTATTTTCCACTCCATCCATGACAATAGAACTCCCATTTGTCTTATTATACCAATATTTTCAGATCCTATTAAATAAGATTTTATAAATGGTGAAGCTTTTTATTTTTTCTTTTTATTTTTAGCTTCCACCAATCAAAGGAGATGTTTTTTCTTTTGGAAATGATTCGACACAAATGTACTCATCAGGAAAAAACAATTGTTGGTTATATAAAAAATTTAATTGATCGAAACCTAGTCAGAATATAATCTCCTAAAAATTAAAAACACAAAAAAATATGATTATATTGTTTTTAATATTTAAAAAATAAATAGTCATGCTTTAGATCCATAGAAAATACTTTAGATGTCCACAACTCAGTCATCTGAAATTAGATCGATGCATGGTCTATTTCTTTGTAACTGATTTAAAGAGATCTACAAAATTTTATAAAAATTAATATATTTGTGGATTAGAAAATTAATATGATCACTCTGATACCAAATGAAGTCACCGAGGCACGTATATGAAGCCAGTGGTTCGGAGAGTTCAAAACTTTCATCATTGGAGCAACGTAACTTCATCATCTTTGATGATATGATCCCCAATATAGGTATGAGGATCTCTTGGGAATAATTCAAAGAATAAAAATAAATAAATAGTTACTCCATTGTATTCAACAATGAATTTGACTACAACTCGTCATCGGTGTTTGTTTGTTGAAGGATCTAAAACTGAAATCCTCTATATTATCCATGCATGATTCAATAATCTATTCGAATTACAATCATTCGATTTAGTGTTTTATGGTAGAGATCGAATGATATCTTCAACGTCAGGATGTTCACCTCAACTTTGTTCCTATGATCCTTAAAGACATCCTTAGATCTATTGGTTAGATGGCGTCTTTCCCTCTCAAGGATATGGGAAGATATTGAATCACTCAATCAGTTGGGAATGAATTCACTTGCACATATAAATGATCTCCTCATCTTCTTATATAGTTAATGTCTAAAATACCCTGTTAGGGTTCCCCAGCCCCCATATATTTAATGTCCAATAAATAAGTAATAAATAAATAATTATGATGAATTAACTATGTCATAAATATTATTTTTATTTTGTCACCTACATGTAATATCTATAAAATATATTATGTGATATTCCCGAGTCATTAAATCGACTTATAATTCCTGATAATATTAAATAAACCTTGAATGTTAAAATAATATTCTTTCATATAGTATTATTCAATTTATTTACATAAACACTCATTTTCACTTTTAATAAATAAATTCAACTCAATTATTCTCTCATCTCATTTGAGAGAAATATGAGTTCCTCTTCCAATATTATATCGGTTTTCATCAAAATATAAATTTAAAAAAGTGAGAAAAGTATGAGTACCAAGAAATTAAAAAGAAAGAAAAATAAAACCCAAAAGTTGAGCCACCATTTTATACTCTTCATGTAAGTATTATTTTCTAATTAAATCCATCCATTTCTAAAAAATTTCATGTATTTATTTTCAATTAAAATCCTCCTCCTTGGTTTTGGAAATTTGAAGCTCAATTTGTTTGAGGATATGAATAGGTTAAATTGTTCTTAAATGATAGAAAATTATTAGTAAGAACTAATTCACTAAATTATTTACATAAATTAACACTTACGATAGGTGATTTAGTTCAAGTGTTCTTATATTTCTGATTGATGTTAACACTTATTTAAGTGGGTTTATTTATAAATATAATTATAAGTGTTTTTTCAGAAATAGAACAAACACCACTTTTTTTAACTAATCTTCACATGTGATAACGAGAATCATGTTACTTTCAATAAAGGAATATCAATGTTTAAATACATATATTTTTCACATTTTATATAACGGTAATCATATTACTTTTTAATAACAAATAACCACCCCTTCTAGGTGTTTTTCATAAATTCTAGCACATATTACAACCTATTTTTTTTAAATAGTTTAAAATTAAATATCATCATCTAAAAAACATTTATAAGGATTTGAAAAAATATACAATGTCAAATAATAAAATTGAAATAGGGACATTGAATCATTTTAATGTAATATTTATTTATCAAGTATGAAGTGAGTTACCAAACTACACATTAAAATTTCATGAGTGTGAATCAATTATCTTTGAAAAAAGTGTTGGGTAAAATATTTTCATAAAATGTATACCTGTAAAATTTTAGTGTTTAACATGCTTCCTTTTATAGTGATACATCTACTAATATATTATTTTTATTAATAAAAATCACTTTTATAGAAAAGTGGGAAACCAGTTAGGTACACAAGAGATAATCACCTAACCTGATAAATAATAGCCAAATCTATGAATTTTATTTTAAGACTATTAGATAGATTACCTATGAGGAGACACAATGGAAAAAATATAGCTTTCTTATCTGGACCATATTTTATAAAGTTATAAATGTTTTATTCTATCTTTTACAAAGTTTGAATGATCTCTTCAAAAAAAACCGTCTTTCCGTTGAATCCATGTTCCATTATGCCAGGCTGTCTTTGGATCCAGTCACCCTACTCCTTGGTATAACTGACCTGAATACACCTTCCAACCAGCCTATCAAATTCTTCTTTCAAAGTATTGACATGATGTCCCTTATTATAGAAATATTAATTTCAATTAATGATGCTTTCCCACCCATCACACTCCATAAATTCCTTACCACTCGGGTGGATATTAGATTCATCAACCTCCTTTTCATCATATGCTAGGTTAGAGACAAAATATTCCACTATTTAAGTTTATATTTCCTTATGATAAACCATTTTCTGTATTCATCAAAAGACACCTTAAATTGATAAAGAAAGAGGTATGTCTCTATGTAGTTGGTTATTTTTATTTAAAGTAACATGATTCCTGTCATACCAAACATGAAAACTGCTATATATTTAAACTTAAAAAGTGTTTAAATATCATGTTAGATTTGTTAAAAGTCTGTGTGTGTAATAACACCAGAGATCTATTTGTCAGCCTATGTGAAACATTTTTAACTACTGCTATTACACATATTTTTGTGTGTGTATGATGTCATAGTAGCTATCACATATCATTCTATGTGTAATGGAAAATAAAATACCTATGAATGTTCCACCACTATAGAAGTGCAGTCCCATGGATACAGGAAGATGCTTGTGTGTGTAATAGAAGCATACATATATTGTGGGAGAGTGTGTGTGATATAATTAAAGTGCTCACTAATCAATATGTGTGTGTAATATAAATAAAAACACCTAAAATAATGTTTAAATTCTATATAAGAGAAGTCTCAAGGATAAGGTTCTTTACCATAATCCACACACAAAAACACAAAATAAGTTGTAAACAGAAACTACAAATAAAAAATTACAAATATAGAAAAACATCACTACATAATCTTTTTATTTAAAATAAAATATATACTGTAAATATATTCCAACTGAAATAAAGGGATGAACTATATGAATCTATAAAACAAAACAATATAATTTATAAAAAAACTCAGAATATAAAATTAAAAATGTAAAAAAAACAACACTACTCAACAATGTATTTACAAAATATCATATACCATAAATATATTCTTAACTCAAAGAAATAAACAATCAAATAGGTGGAATGATTCAATAAATATGAATTCCTAGGACAACCACTTCTTATAATCCTTATAATTAATAATTTTAATTTCAAATTTTAATGTTACCTGAATATATTTGAATTCTTATATCTTTAAAAATAATCTTGAGTGATCATATCCTTGATCCAAATATTTACTACTTTGAAATCAGGCTATGAATTTACATTTCTATCCATGAAAATGGGGAATAAAGTGGTGAGTGGGGACACATAAACAATGATATTATATTACCAGAATCATGAATGACATTGATTCTACACACACTCTATTTAATACTTATAATGAAGCAATAAGTTTAAAATATAAAGAATTATATTACCGTAAACATTTAGTGTCCAAATGCCCCACACACTCAATTTTCAACTACAGATAAAGAAAGTTGTTTAAAAACCCATCAATGTTTTCCATATCAAGAGCTTTTTCCCTAGTGTTAATTAGGGGAAATAATCATTTGAATATATTTGGATTCATGTCTCTTCCCAAATAATATTTTATTTTGTTATATCCTTTCTCCACATTTTTCAGATTTGAAATCAGGTTGTTCATTTACATTTCAAACTAAGAAAAATTGGAAGAAAGAGGTGAGTGAGAACACTAAAATAGAGAGGCATTGATATAATATTACCTTAAATTTTCATCCCCCATATTCTCCACACACTCCATGTACAACTACTAATGAAGAAATATATTTATAAAATATATATTATATTACTATAAACCTGTAACCACTATATTATCCACACATTCCATGTCCAACTAAAATAATAATAAACAAGTAAAGATATAATTTAGGATATGGACTTATACATATTTATAAGGTAAAATCATACTCCAAACCAAATACACCCAAGAATGTATATTTATTGGAAAAAATCATTTTTTCCATTAACCTCAAGAAATATTTTAGATAGATTTCATTTTACAGAACACACAATACACTGAAAAATTATCAAGAGGCCATTTTTTAGAAAATTATATCCTTACATAAAATATTTACAACACACACACACACACAATTAGTAATGCATCAAGTTATATATTTAGAAAATATAACTCCCCATAATATATAAAATTCCAAGATACTAAGCCAGGAAGATCATTGTTGAGATGAGACACAAATCACGATTTCATTAAGAAATGAGATGAACCACATCAATGGATATCATTGATTTTTAAAAAAAGAAATTTCTTTCAATCCAGTATGGGATAAAAAAATGAAATAATGAACTAGCAGTTGAGTGGAATATTTATACCCCTAACAATAGAAACAAACACAAATCCATCAAAACCTATGGGTGATGAGAAAATAACATTAAATAAATCATAATGACAATACATAGAATAAAAAAATTCCACACAGGGAATATTTAATTATGAATTTAAGAATATATTTGAAGAAAATAAAATTTTATATCTCTATAATTTAAACTTATCACGATTAATACAAATTAATTTCTTCTAAATAAATCATCTAGTTAACCTGAAGCATGGACTGATGTTAGACATTATTAATTAACAACCCAAAAAACTTTTATGCCACCACAGCAAATTTTAATTTAAAATTTGATACATGTCAATACAACTCATAAAATTAGACCCATAATAAATAATATGGATTTTATGTTTCTAATTATAGATATTTTACAATATCAGATCACTTATAGAATCAATTAATCCCCAAAAGAAAGATATAAAATATTAAAGGGAAAAAGAACTAATTATGTGAATATAGATGAGAAAAAGTCAAAACATTACTCACAAGGTACATGGGAACCTTGAAAATACCATTCCATGTAATTAATGAGAAAATTATAAACCATAAAATGTATAAAAAAGAATTCATCCCCATGAAAAGAATGGAGTCAATCCCCCTGAAATCATAATCCATCCAAACAACTAGTACAATAAATATTATGTATCTAAAATGAATTACCTTCCTTAAAGAAATAATGTATGATTACAAAAATTGGACTCAATCATGGCTAGTAGATTTCCAAATATTGTTCTCTAAAGCATATATATGATTGTAATAAAATTGTCCACACATTTGATTCTTTAGTAAAGATGGGGAAATCATTGATTCATAAATGGGTGGACTATGATTTCTTAGAAAAATTTTATGTCCTATACATTCATAGAAATTTATCAAATCGATGTGATTGCTTTGGAAAACATGTTGAAAAATGTTATAATCTGGTTTTAATTTACAAACAAATCCCAAATATCTTATAAATATAAGAATGAATTTCTATTATATTGGTATGAAATATATTATGATGTTCATAGATTTTAGACTCTAATAATAAATTATAATACCCCATACATCAAATCCACGGGCATCCAATTCAAGAAAAACTATACCAAAAGAAGGACCTTGTAGATCAATAATCTAAGAAACTAAACAACCGATAAGATTTATAAAACTAGAAATAAATCAGATATAATCAGTATGATTGACAAGAGATAGTGAAAAAATTATTTAATATTGATCCTCAATCAAATGAAACAAAACTATGATAATGATCATAGAACTACAGATGAAAAAATATGAGCCCCCTCTCACTCACCAATGGTAAAATCAACAATCACCAAAGTAGGTGAACTCCTCAAAACTTCCTGATTCAAGACAAAGGGTTAATAAAACAAACAAATTTTGCCCGCTCTGCAATTCCCAATAGTGACCCCAAAATAACAACCTCTTTCAATGCTACACAATAAGTCCCTAAAACACCATCAACAGTGACTTCCCATCAAGGAAGGAATATAAATAACCAAATTAAACTTGAAAAGATCTAACCAACTATAAATGGGATGGGGAATGAATGAAAAGTTAATTCCTGATGCTGGTCGGCAGAAGAAAAACCTTTAGAAGAACCCAAAGATCTGATATTCCCCTAAGCCTGTGACCCCAAATCACAACCGATAAAGAATGAGAGAGGAGCCTGGCGAGGCCGGATGAGGAGTTTGGAAAGGTTGGGCACCAATTGAAGGAAAAGCATGGTGGCTAATGTGGTCAGTTCCAGATAGAGGGAGGAGTGTGGTGAGGTCGGGGGGTGGCGCTAAAAAAATTTAATTAATATAATAAATGTAATAAATATAATAAAAATTTCCTTGTAATAAAAATATAATATTTCTTAATAGTATAATAAATTAGATAAATAAAATAAAAAATTACATTTAATATTTTAAATTATAAAATAATATATATATATAAATAAATGATTTTTAATTTGGTAAAATTATATAAATATTATATATAATAAATATAATATATATATACAAACTGAATATCTAAAAAAATATAACAAAAAATATAAAACATTAATATGAAAATACCCATTAATAATTACTTAATTTACTATTTTATAATAAACATAAAAAATATAAAAAATCTAAAAAATATTAAATTTTATAAAAATTATTATTATTTTTTTCTTATATAAAATAAAAATTCAATATTTTAATATTAATTGTTGATTAGTTATATTTAAATTATGTTTATTAATTTTTTTATATATATTAACATGATTTTATTTATCATGTTTATTAAATTCAAATATTATAATCATTTATTTTTTTATTTAAAGTATTTAAATGTTAATTAAATTAAAAGAATTAGAAAATATAAGCATTATTAATATTATAGAAAATTAAAAATTAAAATAAATTAATGAGATATTTTTAATAAAACCTCTAAAATTAAATATTGAGATTGGTCATGAAAATAATAATCTATATAAATTTTTTTGTTTCTCTCAATTGTTTATTATTATTAAATGGTGTATTGTGAAATATTTTATTGATGACAAGATATTTTTTGGTAATAGTTATTATTAATTATAGATTCAAGTGTTAGTATGGAATTATTATGATAAACCAATTGATTTAACTATTAGTAAAAGAATGTTTTGGTGTTAAACGATCAATTCCAATAGATATATCCGTTGGTGCTTAAAATCAATACCAATAAAACATAATTTTTGTTGGAGTTTTTTATTTTTACCAACAGATATATTATCTATAAATAAACATCTTTTGGAATAAGTCATTTTTTGGTAGTTTATTGGTAGGTTTTTCCTCATGATCTCACCTACTATAGATCACCATGTGCGGAATTCTTGAGAAGATGTCTCAATTCTTATTTTCCCCCAACACATGATAGTTAGACATCAACCGTGTCTAGTTAGTATGATGTATATAGAGAATATGATATATGTTTAATATTAATGTCATGCAATCTCGAGATTCTCATTATAGGATGGGAACTACTATATCATTTTTATATGAAAATTATTCTATAGACATTACCATTAAATAGTGGATGTAGAAATGTCTACCCTATAATGGTAAGAAAACATCATGAATAACTCAAACTAAACATGATATGATGATCAAAATTATTGATAAATTTGGTCTATGTCACCTACTTGATCTCACCGTTTTGGTAAAAAAATACCTTGGTTTGATTGAAACAAGAAAAATCTTGGTAGGGGAACTCATTTGGATTTTGAAAATTCAAAATCCAACCATTATGACTAATCATATTATTAGTATTTTTTATAAAAAGATTTTTTTTTGTTTTTTTGGTTTTATATATAATATATATATATAAGATAACTAAATCATATATTTTAAAAAAACATTATAAGAAAATTGGAAAATATTTTTTTTGTTGAAATACCAATTCCAAATGGTCCTTTTTATAAGGGAGGAGGTATTAGAATTCTACCCCCAAATCCAATATGGGATTCTACATCTTTAGACACCACATAAATCCAAGTAAAAAGTGTGGGTCCAACCTTTAATTATTATTTTTAAGAATATAGTGTATAATAATCACCCAATTTTATTCATAAATATTAAATCTTGAGATCACAAGTGAATCATTATATCTAATAAAGGCATCATTCAATTTAAACCATTACATAGTGTGAATATCTCAATGTATTATCAGATTTATAGTTTTTTGAAACACTAAACTTGTTAATCATTAAGATAAATAGAATATATCATACATACAATGATCTTTACATCCAAAATACCATTTTGAATCACTTTTATAGCCTCGTTCTCATATCCTTTTCAAGAATACTCTAAAGACTAACCCATGAACTCTTGTAAGAATCCTAACCCCTTCTTTGTTCACATAGGAAATATATTGAAATGTGATTCTGTTATTAGAACACATAACTCATATAGTCTTAATTGTTTTAATATTTCATTGCTCAACCTGTAGTAAAAACTCGTGATATTGACACCATGTACTTTGGGTCATATTTATCAATATCAATAATCATCTTTATACCTTTTTTCCCATTAAAATCATTTATTAGGATATACCTAAAGAAAATTTTGGGTTTCCATTAAAGAAATGATTTATTCTATTGATTTTAACCCCATCCCTTTATTAGTTGGATGAATAATCTCTCTCGGTAGAGATTTTATAAATGGATCTATAAGGTTTTTATATGATCTCTCATAGATAATTGTTATGGTACCATCTTGAAACAATTGTATCACATAATTGTGTCACAAACACACATGCACACACACACACACATAGAGAATTTCCATTGTACATGAAACTATATTACATTGATAAAGTTGCTTCACTATCACAACTGATAGAGATAAGAGGCATCAGACTAGGCCACAATTTAATATCCAATAATAAATTCCCAATACAATCAGTATCCTCTCCACATTCTGCTAAGGTGAAGAACTTTGACTCCATGGTAGAATGTGAAATACATTCTATTTCATTGTTTTATAATAAAAATTACATCCTCCAAGAGTAAAAAACCACCCAGATGTGGCTTGATTACCCCCAATTCTGGTAATACAACTCACATAGGTGTACCCTTCAAATACTACCATATAATCCTTATAGTATATACTTAAATCATTAGACTTTCTAAATAATCAAAATATTCTCATTATACATATCAAATGATCCACTCTAGCATTACTTGTATATAGACTAATTTTACACACCCAAAAAGAAATATCCAGTCTAGATCAATTCATTACATAAATTAAAGAACCAATTTCACTAGCATACCCAATTTGTGCTATGGATCATCCTATATTCATTAAAATTTTAAAACTAGTATGAAATGGTTTATTTTCATCCTTTATACCAAGATGATTATTATTTTTTACATTTTCCCTATGTAATGAGACCAAATTAAATAATAACACCCACTATGTTTTCTAACATTAATACCGAGAATATTATAATATATTCCATGATCCTTTATTTTAAAAATAAAGGATAAATAATTCTTTGTCAGATTTACACCAATCATCTTATGTCCAATATTAACATATCATCCATATATAAAATCACAATAACTCCCTATTATTTTTTAAACATTGTATAAATGAATTTTTCCACATTTTTATGATTAAATCTAGGAGATAAAATAATAGAATCAAATTTATCATGCTATTTACTTGAATCTTATTTAAGGCGATAAATATATTTAATGATTCTATATGATTTATTTTCATTAAATTTTAGAAAATCCTTTTAATTCTTAAATATAAATCCCTACATTTAAATCCCTATTAAAAAAGGTTGTTTTAACATCTATTTGATGGAAATACCAATGATTAATTGATGTTAAGGTAAATAAAATCCTTATTGAAGTAATTCGAGCAACATGAGAAAAAGTATCAAAATAATCAATCCCTTATTTTTTTCTAAAACCTTTAGAAACCAATATAGATTTTAAAGATTGAATGTTTCCATTATAATCATAATTATTTCTCAAAACCCATTTACAACTAATAGGGATTTAACCTCATGGTAAATATTTAATGACCCATATATTATTCCCTATAATGGAATATATTTCATCATTAATTTATTCTTTCTAGAAAGTAACATATCTACAATTCATAGCTTCTTTGTATGCTTTTAGGTCATCTTCTATAGTCATTAACCCATGATTCTTATTTAGAAGATGATTCTTTTGATCTCCCTAAATAAGGAAAACTATGGAATTGGGAGAAATAAAATCAGGATGTAGATATTTTTTCTTCCTAAGTTATGTATTCCATTTAGTTTCAACTAAATAATCATCATTATTCTGTACTGTTTTATTTGATATAAATGAAGTATAAGGGATAGGGATATGAAGAATTACCTCATCCACATCATCAATATAAAATTTATTTTCTAGAAAATCTACATACCTTTATTTAACAATTCCATTAGATCATAAATCCATAATTATATATGATTTTTTATTTTCTGCTTATCGAAAATAATCATTTAATTTCCCTAGGACCAAATTTAGTTATTTTGGGATCATAAACTCTATAATAGGATAAAACCCCCACACATTAAAATATGAAATATTATGTCGTCTACTTTTCAAAATTTCATAAGGGGTTAACATAGTTTTTCAAGATGAAATCCTATTATGAATATGAAATCCATCAAATAATGCTTTGCCCCATAAATTTAATGGATGCTTTGATTTATTAATCACAAAAGTTACCATTTATATTAACATATGAATTTTTTCTTTTATTTAATACATTTTTATGAGGTGTGTAAGGAGAATTAATTTTATGAATTATACAATTTTATTTATAGAACTCATTAAACTCATTCATAAAGTATTCACCACCTCTATATTAGCATAATAATTTAATAATTTTGATTAATTTATTTTCAAATTCATATTTATACTTATTAAACATATTAGAGGCTTCATCATTTGTTCCGAGAAGATATATATGTAAATATTTGATGAAATCATAAAAAACATTAATAAATTACCTTTTTCCTTGATGAGTTAAAAATGAATTTAATTTAAAATATCATAATTTACTAATTTAATTTATCATAATTACTTTCAAAACATTGAAAAGGATTCTTAACTATTTTAGATTCTACTCATGTTTCATATTTATGAAATTCATTTCCAATGTTAATTTTGTTTAAATTATTCATTACATTTAATTAATAATAATTAACATGTGTTGAACAATAATGATAAAAATTAGAGGACCCATTCAAGAAAGTAGAATACTCAGTCATATTATTAATGTATAGTTTATCCACACCAACATTTGAGTACCCCTTCCTGACAAACATTCCACAATTTGTCAAGATAACCTTGTTGGTTCTAATGAAACATGAAATCACTTCTTTTACATGAAGTCAATAGAAATTAAATTGTTTTGAATTTTAGATACATGAAACACATTAAGAAGAGTAAACTTTATTATAGAAGTTAATTCTAATTCTACACTTCTATGACAGCTAACATTGATGCATGCATTATTTCTAACGTGTACTTCCTTCATGAGAGTACAATCATCAAATGTTTTGAAAATATAATGATACTTACACACATGAACCATTTTTCTATAATCAATCCACCATCCCGTCTTCATCGATGTAATATTGACATTAGATATCATTGAAAATAGATTCTCTCAAGTTAGCATATTTGAAATGGGTTTATAAACAATCTTTTGATTGTGACATTCCCTTGAAAATGTGTTTTTTATAAAGACAAATAATTTCCCTTTAGTATTGAAATTATCACCTTTATTATTGAATTTTGGACTCTTCGTATTGAAATGTATGTAAGATCTCAGTTATGCCTTTCCCTAAACAATATTAACATTGGAATCATATTGGAAATCCATACAAACATATCTCAACATGGATTCTTAATGAATATGTTGAATCTTTCTCAATTATTCCACACAAATATATTTACTCTTTTTAAAGAGAAAATTTACAAAATCCTTCCACATAAGAGATAATTTAGAAATAATTTCACCAACATGGAAGTTTATGGCATATTAATATTAAGGGAAATGAGTTTATATTCTATAACTTGGAGCGCTTGTACTTGATCCAACACTGAATTTTTATCAACCATTTTGATATTCAGATACTTATCAATAATAAATTTATTGGTACCTTATTCCTCATATTTTTACATGGACTCAAGAATATCCCATATCAATTAAGAGGACTTTATTTGGAAAAACTAGTCACAAAGACAGTTGGATAATGTGTGGAGAATATGTTCATGACACAAAACCTTGTCATCTTTATGTTTCATCCCCATTTCCTAAATTTCCCCAACTTGACTCAATCCAATGGTTGTACCATAGATATTTGGTGCTGGTTTATTTGGGAATGAGAGAATGGTTGAGTTCTAGGATGTAAAAAACTTCAATACCATAAGATGAAACTTCCCCTTTGCTTCCACTGGGAGAAGCCATTTCTATAGAAATGGTCAAGTTTGAATAGGGATTAAGAATCCATCTTCTGGGTTATGACTTGATCAAACCCTTTTGATTGTTAGAAAAAATAAGGAGGAAGATGAGGAAGATATTAAAAATATTGATGCGTTAATTTAATTCATTGTCCAAACAAGTTTGATCCCTCCAAACTTGTTGGTGTAGGGTTCTCAATGGATGTTTCCCTCAAGTATTTCACCAAGATTTAGGGAATATTGAACAATAATTTATAATATCCTCACAAAATCAATGCTGGGAAAAATATTTGTAGGTTTTTTGGAATAAAGAAGAATTGTTCAAAATTTTAATCTCGTAATCACTTATTTATTGATCAAAATCCACATGAATCACATAGATTTGATCTCACCATTTCAATCAAAGAACACCTTGGTTAAACCAAAATGAGATAACTCTAGGTTGGGGTAACCCATTGAGATTTTGAAAATTTGAAATCTAAATATTATGACTAATCACATTATTATCTTTTTTATAACATATTTTTTATATTATATTATTGTTTTTTATTTCATATATATATAACATATATAACAAAACTTTTTACTAAAAAATATATTTTAAAAACACCTTAAAAATTTTTAGGGATTTTATTTATGAAAATACCAATTCCCATGGATCCTTTTTATCAAGTAGTAGTTATGAGAATTCTACCCCCAACTCAAATGTGGGATTCCAGATCATTTTTCACCTCATAAATCCAAGACAAAAGTGTTGGTCCCACATTTAATTATTTATTTTATGAATAAAATTTATAACACTAAGTGTCTTCTATTGATCCTAAGATTCACTAGTAGCCGACTGGATTTTGATTCTTCTACATCAATATCCATTGCATATACTACCATTGGATGGTATTTCGATGAGTTACAGTACAATATAGACTTATTTGGTTTCAACCATCCAATAACTCAACAACTCACTTCATCACTAATGAAAGGTGTAATGTTTTTTTAAATGGGTATTTTTAAAAGGATAGGGTCTTTGGTATTTAAAAAATGGTATGGAATTCATGAACCTTATTGACACTTATCCATTTCACTAAGAACTATTAATGTGGTTCATGATTCTATTTCAGATCCTGAGGAAGTATTAACCCCATTCAAGCTTCCTTAGAAATCTTTACAAAGGAGGAGTGAATGGGGTCAATGACTCCTGGACGTAGAAAACTATAAATGGGGTGCCTCACCCATCAATTTCCAATTTTTCTACTCTATATATTTCTGTAAATTCCTACTAGATTTATTTCTCAACATATACTTCCAGATTTTTAGAAGGAAATATTTATATTTAAAACATTTAATAATTTAATTGTTTTTATTTATTTATTTTGTATGATTTATTTATTTAATATGTATGGATGTATGGATTCATGGATGTATTGATTTATGAATTTATAAATTATTGTTCATTGTATGATTTAATTTCAGATTGAGTTATTGTTTTTGAGATGATTTAATTTAAATTGAGTGACTTAGGAAATTTAAATATGGTATTGTATAATTTGAGTTTATGTATAAAATATAACTTATATTTAGTAAATATTATTGTTTAAAAAATGTATATATTTGTAATTTAAAAGATGATTAGTTATATTTTAATATATTTATATGTATATAATATATTTCATATATAAAGTAACATAAATTTAAATTAAAATATTCAATACAAATAGGAAAATAGTGTAAATATAGCTAAATATTTTAAAAAATTATAATATGAATAAGTATTTATAAAAATACTAGTTATATTAAGTTTCATATATAAATTTATTTTAATATATATAATATTTTTTTAATGGTATATATTTTTCTCCATAAATAATAATTTTGAATTATATTAAGTATAAAAAATTATTAATCCATGTAATAATGTAGAAAATATAATTACTTGAAAATTTTAATGTAAAAATAGGAAAAAAATTATATATACATATGAAATTTTATAATATTGTAAATAACAAAAGTTTACAATATTTTAATGGTTGTTATGTAAGTTAGTATTATGTTAATTTTATTAATTAAATTTAATAAAATTTATTATTAATAATATTTCTAGTGTTTCTATATAAATTAATAACACATATATTTAGAAAACTATATTTTTTTATAAAAGTATATGTAATTATATTTTAAAATATTAATAAATAAAGTTGATATTATTTAAATGTTTATATATTTATGTTATATTATTTAAATATATTTATATGTATATATTATTGTATATTATATCCAAATTAAAATAAATTTAAATTATAATATTTGATACACATTGGTAAATAAAGTGAATCTACCTAAATATATATACACACAAACACACATTGAAAAGTTTAAATTTTTTAAAGAAGGTAATATAAATATATTGATATAAATATATATATATATTATATATTTTATATAATTATGGGTAATGTTATAATATGAAAAACATAATAAGTATCCCAAAAAACATCTTAAGGGTACTGTGTGATGACAGATCTTGATACAACCAACCTATGAATAATTGAAATTGCATATCTTTTTTTGAGTATATGGTTATATATTTTGTAATAATTTCATTTTATTTTCCTCATTGATGACCTATGTGTCATCACTCTCTCTATGTATGTAAATAATTTTGTGACTTCATAAAAAAACTATTTATCTAAAACCCTTATACACCCTCACTTTTATGTGAGTAACATTGTAATAAAAAGGCATTCAAAAAGAGGTGTTTGAAAAGATGTGTTTCTTTTTAAAAGAAAACTAATGGTTACTGAAATTTGAAATAACAGTGGATCTAGGAATTCACCCATAAGGTTTGGTTGGTTTATCAAATAATGATAAACTAATCCACAAAAATTGTCTCAAGATCAAGTCATAGTTATTTATTTTTAACTAATTAAAATATGTTAAACATTTGATGATGTGATATAAATATATATAATGTTTATTTAATTTTTTTTGGTAATCATATAATCATTAATATAATTCAATAGTGAGGTTATTTATATCAATTAATGTTTTAGTTAAAAGTTTCCACTTGCTAGAGTGACAAATCATCAAGGAAGTGTGAATATAAATATGTGTGTGTATATATATATTATGTATTAAATATAGTTATAGGTAATGTTACATGATGTAGAACATAATCAAAATATCAAAAAAACATGGTAGAAATATTTTATGACGACTGATCATGAGAGGATTGTCTAATGTATTATTGAAATTTCATGTTGCATTTTTTTATCTGATTATTTAATTTTTAATAACTGAATGAACTTGAGATGATTGACCAATGTATGATTGAAAATTCTTTCTGAGTTTTTTTACAATTATATAATTTTTAATAATTGAATTTTATTTTCCTCATTGATGACCTATTTTTAATACCTCTCTCTATGTATGTAAGAAACAACGTGTCCGTATAAAAAATGTTATGTATCTCAAACCCCTAGAACCCCTCACTTACATGTGATTAACATTGTAATAAAAGGGTGTTAGAAAAAAAGTGTTTTTGTTTGATGATAGATTTTTACACCGTGCTTAAAAAGAGACTTATGGTTACTAAAATATGAGATAATATAGGCATTATGAGTTTCCCCAAGGTTTTGGTTGTTTTATCAAATAAAGATAAACTAATCCATAGAAAAATTCTCAAGATCAATTAATAATTATTTAATCATAACCAATTTAAAAAATTTAAACATTTCTTTATGTAGTATATCAAATTTTATTTATTATTCTTTTCTAGGTAATCATATCTGCACTAATATACTACAATGGTAATGTAATTTATACTGATCAGGGTTTTAGATATAGTTTTCCACCTGTAAGAGTGGAAAACCTTCGTGAATGTGTTTCATTGGATTATGTTCATCGGTTTATTCATAGTTAGTTAAAAGTGATGGTTGATAAATCAATTACTTCAATTACATATCAACAACTTCAATTTTTTGAATGTCTATTAAACATGGAGTATTCTCTGGTTAATGATTAGGATTGGATAAATGCATCATTATTGTTTGGGAAACAATATACTAATGGTCTAGTGGAATATATGTCGTTATTTTCTTATTGATGAAGTGAAAAATAATACTACAGAATCATTTCATGTGACCACTATAGACATTGGTGCATCAAAACACTCTTATTCATTTCCTTATAATATGACTCAAGAAATTGAAACAAATTAGGATGAAGATAATCCCTATTTGGAAAGAACTTCAAGGGACATCCCCTTCTACACTCCTGATTTACTGAATGAAACTTTATCTAATGTGGATGTATCTAATAATGAATCATGAGATGATTTTGATGAGGGTGATACAGAGAATAAACATTCTTAGGTTCTTTTGATAGATAGGAATACACCAGTTTTTGGTAAACATCCAACATTTTTTACATACTTAGTAATAGGAATTTTGTGTACACAAAATTTTGATTGGGAGGTCCTTAAATCAGCTACGGAAATCTCTTGTATTATAGTTAATAAATCTACATCAAATAATAACATGATCTATGTTGGAAAGATGTTTGAATGTAAATTCACATTGAAAATGGGATAAAACAATACCACACAGAGCAAAATTTTTCATTTGTGGTTAATTAGTCTAAGAAGGAAAAATATCTCATTTGATGTGACAAATATGGTCCAGAATGAAAATTATGATTGAGTGAAATATAGGATTATTTTTTTTATATTAGAAGATATCAAAATTGGGAAGGCCCGCACACTTGTGTACATCCAAGATTGTTGCAGGGTCACTCTTTTCATGATGAAAAGTTTATATCAACTTTTATTATCGAGATGATATGAACATGTTAGTAAATTACAATGTCTCTTGTTCAAGAGAAGAATAAAATAGTTGTTTTAATATAACATATCATATAAAAAAGTTTGGAATTTAATATAAAAAGATATTTTAAAATTTTATAGTGATTGGAATGAATCAAATGCACTATTGATTCAACATATGGGATTATTGTCACTCAAAAACCAGGTTATTTATCATTTGGAAAATATTTTGTATGTCTCCCCAAGATCGTTGAGTAGATGATAAAAAATTGATGTTCCCTAGACAATTTTGGTAGTTCATACCATGTATCAATGCATTCCAACATTAAAAAAAATTCATTCAAGTTGATGGAACTTTCATTTATGGAATGTATACATGTTTTATACTTATTTTTTCCACATAGGATGGTAATCGTACTCCTATAAAACTTGTATTTTCCATTATTGAAAAAGAGATTTTTTAATCCTACTGTTGGTTTTTGGCAGGTATACGCATTCATATCACATAATACTGGGAATCATGTTTGATATCGTATCACCATCGAGTGATTATAGAGGTCGTTAATAGTGATGGAGTATCTTCGAGAGAACTAAATTCTTATCATTATAATTTCATTATACATATTACCAATAATGTGCATATGAATTTAAAATATTAGTCAATAAAGAAGGTGATCATCTAGTTGGGTATGTTTTTTAAAAAAAATTGAAAAAAATTAATATATATTTAAATACATTATTCTAAAATGGTTTTAGTATATGAGCCCCAACATGAAAATTTTGATCAACATATTGAAGAAATTGTAAGGGATAATCAATATGTATATGATTATATGATGTGGACTTGACAAGGACAAATGATTATTGTCATATGATGGTGGTAGGAGATATGGCTATATGGACACTAATATTTTTGAGTATATAAATGGGGTTTTCAAGGGTGTGCAAAAAACATTGATCATAGGGTTAGTATAGGAGACAGTTTGTAGATGCGTGAATTACTTTATTGAGTGGTCCCAATAGGCATATCGAGGGATGAAAATTAGAATACATTTTGGTTAGTATTTTCAAAGTTCCATTGATTAGATACTGCATGATGCATCATCATTATGTGTTCAAACCTTTGACTAGGTACAAGGCTGATTTTATGTAAGAGAGTGCCACAACATGCTCACAGCCAGTAGTGGCTGAGTTCAAGTGGTTATATTGGAAAATAGGTATTGTGATTGAGGTTACTTCAAGGCATTGAGATATCCCTTTGCACATGTTATTTCATCTTGTTCATCAGTGAACATTTCATGGGAGCCCTATGTGGATATAGTGTAGGACATGATCACTTTGGTTAACTATTATAGTAAAACATGGATTCTTGTTGGTGAATTTCATTTTATTACCTTTCCTAATAATCAGCCAACTGTGTTCCCTGATATTTCCAAGTTTCATACAATGGTCTTTTTATTTATGAATTCATTAATTTCAGGATTTTTTTCATTAATGGCTTGTTATATTTCTTGTTTGAATTTGATAGTGTTTTTAATATTTCATACTATTACCATTAACACTCATGAGACAACTATGGTGCCTAGTCTTACCAAGTTGGGCCAATGAGGTTGATGAATGTCTACTCATATAAAAAATGAGATAGACTGGTCTTGACAATGGGGAGGGGGACTATGATACATAATTTATCACACAGATGGTGATACATGTAAGAGATTTCTCCATGTAGAAGGATAGAGATCAACTTACCATCATCCTTTGTCGAGTTTATGTATTTTATCATGTATGGGTAAATTTTTTTTCATATGAATACATTTCATTATCGATCCTTTTATTTATGAATTTCTTCATTTCTATCATTTTCAACATCTAGTTTATTTAATTTTTGGATTCAATTAGAAATAATTTTGTGATACATTAATTATTAAAAAAACACACAACGAAAATGAATAAAATTAGGCTTATCCTCTAAATTAATAGTCTTTAATAATTTCCTTCAAATCACATGGTATATTGAATATATCTTGCATCAACATGTTCTATGTGGGATTTTCATCATAGTCGATATACATAGAAATATTTTGAAATAAATGAAATATGATTTTAGATCATGAAAATGAGAAAATTGGTAGGCTAATCCAACAGTATTAGAGAAATTTATTTATTTACCTCATTTTTCATCATAGTGGTTAATTATGGATTCTAATTATCTTCCATATTTTTCTTCTTGTAGTTTTTTAAAAAATAATGTAGAAATATTTTTGAAATAAATCAAAAATGTATATATGATATCAAATGTATAGATGGTGGGTAATCCATTTCTCACATTCTAAGATAAGAATGTTTCATGGTTGGTCATAAAGGGATGTCCAATTCTAACTTTTAGTGTACACATACTTCACTATTTTCATCATGTTTCCCCACCTCCTTTTATCATCCCTCATCTTGGACGTGAGGGGTTATATGATGTAGAGATGTGTGACTTCACATTTTTCGATCATTAGACTATTAATGAACTTGTAGATAGATGGATTATAGATAGATGGATTCTAGAGACATATAAATTCCATTTTTTAGAGGGAGAGACAACTATTAAACACAAGAATATGTCCATTACATTGGGCCTCCCCATCAACGGTGCAATTGTGATGGGACAAGTGGGTGTAGGTTGGTTTGATATAGTGTATAAATTACAAGGAATTTAGGTCCACAACTATTTTAGGTCCATCATCGGTAGTATATTATGCATGAAGTGGGTAACAATCACTTTTCTCATCAATTTTTACATTAATACATTTTGAGGCTTATCGGTGGCATTATCTACGTTGATCATTCGACTAAATTTGTACATTTTATTTAATTATCATTATTGAAGTACATGGAATAGACAAGGAAGTATAGCTGGGGGTCTTCATGTATTGTATATATATATAAGGTTCTATACTGCACATGTCACATCAATAAGATTCTCCATAATTGGTGAGTCTGAATCCTCTGTCCAATTTGGATAGATTCAATTTTCTCACTTTGATAAGATTGGGTCCAATAGAATCAGTCTAATCAAATCAATATGATTCTCCCATTCTCAATTTTTTTCTTCTCAAACTCTTCTCATAAACTCAATATGATCATTCTCAATCCAAATGACCTAATACGATATTTCCCAATTTGGTAAACAATATTTCACCTATCTCATCCTCCTCATGAGATATTTTTTTAAGAAATATCATTCAATATATTTAAATTATCACTATATCTTTTCTGCCTATGTGAAAAATTACAATGAATGAATTATCAGAGAATCTATTTATAGGAGAATCATAAAAACAAAAGTGGGAAACTTGAAAAAATTCCCTAGTTCATCAAATTTCAAAACTCCAAAAAATAATCACACTTAATCTTCTCATTTGAATTCTTCAACCATTATCATATTTACATGTGAATTATGAAAAATTGAATTTCATGTTTGACCTCATCAACTCTTCATATATTTCTCAGCTCATTATGACCTGTTTCTTTCTCATCTTTTTATGATTTGATTCCTTTTCATCTCATTATGATATGTTTCATTCTAAGCTCATTACTATTTGTTTACTTATCATATCATTATGATATATTTACTTATCATCTCATTACGATCCTCCTTTAAATCTCTTCACATTATTATTTAATTCTCATTATGATGTAATTCTCCACTTTACAACTTTGAAAAACATCAAACATAATCAACTTCACTCATTCTTAATTTTAAACAACATCCAAGTCTGGTAATTCTGGATACGATGGGGATTTTTCTTTACTTTTAGAATTGATAAAATCTTTACAATTCCTCAATTTCATCAAAAGATTTATCATGATATTTTTCATGATTTTGAGTACTTCTTGATTAGTAAACAACCATCTTTTTTAAGAAACTATGAAATCGTTCTAACTCTTATCTTTAGTTTTTTGAACAGAATCCTATTCAACATCATTATGACTTATTAAATCTGAAAATATTAAATTTATTACTTAACATCATAATTATTTATTTGATTGTGGAAAAGGAAAAATTCCATCAATCAAAAAAAAAATTACTGAGATTATTTTTTATCTGACGATCATCGATTTCATGCTGATAGACTTGAATATGATAGAGTCTGATCAACAACTTCGTCTTTCTGATTGCTTCTGCATATGGTGATACTTAGTATAAAAACCTGAGTTTGGTGCTTCTCAATCCAATCATTTGAGTCCAGAATACATATTTATTAGAAAAAATTCTCCTTAATTTTTTGGATTCAAAACATTTAGCAACATTCAACATTATTACAACGCTCATTATGATGGACTAGGTCTGATTCTTGGATAACAAAAACATTTTTATACAAAAAATTTAATTTTCAACATTTACAAAAACAGTTTTATAATAATTTATCGCAGAGGTATTTAAATATCCCCCATTGGATTAGTTTAAAACCCTGGTTAACAACCTTTTTATTTATCTAAATTTTTTCACAACTCAACTTTTTGACATTAATCAAATCATAGCCTTTCTCAAAAGAGAGTGTCCTGAAACCAAAATACTAAGTAAAGTAATTTTATTGATGGAATTTCATCCCTTGGTATCAGGAAAAGTTTTATACTATGTTATGATAAACTCACCCTAAATTTTATCTTTTCCTCTCTCACTTTTATTTTTCTCTCCCCCATTTTATGATAACAATAGCTTCAAATTCATTTAATAAAGATAAGTAAAAACTTCTTATGAAGTAAAAAAGTTATTACTTTATCTCCCTCTTTGTAAATATAATCAAATTAATGGTGGGGTTCTTTATTATAAGATTTAGGAACTCATTGGAGGAGGCCAAAAAAGATGTTTCATCCTCAATTCCACAAACCTTTCTTTTGGAATTGATTTTGTAAATATATTAATAGTCTAATACTTTATTGAAATGCATTCTAGAAAAAAATCACTAGTATAAACTTTCTATTTGATAAAGTTAAACCTTATATCTATGTGTTTTGATCTCAAATGTAGAACATGATTTTTAGAATTATCAACTTCACTCTGATTATCACAATGTATCTTCAATTGTTTAGAAAATGTTTATTTCAAATCTTCCATCTAACCATTCTTCCACAAAAATTGAGTAAATACTTGAGTAGTTTCAACATATTCATGTTACAATGTGCTCAATGTTGCTGAATTTTTTTTCTTACTATGCCAACTGACACAACACTCACCCAATAAAAAATTTCCTTTTGAGGTTTATTTTCTATCATTATAATATACAGACCAATTAGCATTAGTATTGCAGTGAAACTTCATCTCATAATTTATTTTTTATAGAAACCCATGTGAAGTTGTTTCTTTGAAATATATCAGAATTCTATTTTCTTTAAACATATGTGATTCTTTATAATTACCTTAATACCTAACACCAAAATTCACAACATAAAAAATATCAGGAATTGAGGCTGTGAGGTAAAGTAGACTTCCAATCATCTTTTAAAATACATTCTGATTCACTCTTTTTCTAGACTCATCATTACTCATCATTACCCCCACTAAAGTAGGAGTAGAATCTTATTTAGATTCATCCAATCCAAAACTCTTATATCAATTCCATGGAATACTTTTCTTAAAATAGGACAATTTATTTTTCCTTTTTTTGAACTTGTAATCTATATAATAATGTTAATTCTACCAACATTCACATTTAAAAATTATTCTTCATTTATATATAAAATGAATTATAATATTTTTCTTCATTGATCCCTGAAAAAATTATATCATCTACATAAAGAATTACAATTAGAGTTACTGATTCAACATATTTCACATATAACTTTCTATAAACCTTTCATTCAGAAAAGATCAACAATATCAAACAATTTTCATGTTTATAATACCATAAATGTGGATCTTGTTTCACCCCATACAAATATTTCTTCAATTTAAAAACACTTTTTCATACCCATAAAGTATAAATCCACAAGTTTATTTGATGTAAACATCATCCTCAATCTTACTATTCAAAAAATATGACTTTATATCCATCTAATAATCTTTTGTTATTCTAATGAGCATGCACTGAAATAAACATTCGAGTTATATCTAGCCTTACAAGAGAGGAAACGGTTTGATCAAAATTTACACCTTCCACATATCAATATCCTTTACAAAAAGGTCTTTCTTTATTTCTTAAAACTTCTCCATGGTCATTCACTTTGTTTATTTAAACCCACTTTGTTCTGATAACATTTTATCTTTTGGATGTGAAACAATTTCCCAATTTTCATTTTTCTCAATCTTCTCTAATTATTCATTCATAGTATCCATTCATTCATTATATTGAATATCCTTTAAAAATGATTCTGATTGAACTATTCAGATAAGTGTAGTCAGATTTTCTAATTTCAACTTTATTTTGATATGAAATAGAGACTTATAATTCCCAATAATTATTTAGGATTCAACATATTTTTGTAAGGTAGTAAATTTAAAAGTTTCTTCCCCAATTTATCTTTCCTCATCACATGATTCTTATGAATCTTGATAAGGATGTTTGAACTTACTTTCACTATTTTTAGCAATATATAGTTTTTCATACTCAGTAATCATAATAAATTTTTAAAGGATTTTTATTTTCAATGACTCTCACATCATATGAGTCCACCAAATTTTTTAAGCTTTTGTTCAAAAATTTGTTACATCTTTTATCTGGTGAATAATCCATAAAGGTTCATTTTCAACTTTCTCATCATAATTTCCTAGATTTTGATTGTTTATTATCAGTAAACATGGAATTCCAAAAACCATGAAGTATTTCAATGATGTTTTTTTGTTGTACAGGATTTCATAAGGATTCGTGTTGGTTTCTAGTCTCCATAAATATCTAATTTGAACATTTACCGCAGTACTACCAGATTATATCTAATAGAACTTTGAATTTTTGTATTCTTATAACATTCTTCTTCCTATTTGCACCAAACTTCTATTATTTCGTTATGATACTCAATTTTTTTTGTAGTATAGGGAGAACTATACTGATGTTTGATAAAATTATTTCTCAGATAATTTTCAAAAGTATTTCTTGTGAATTTAGTACCATTATATGCTCTAAACATATTTATATAATCCCCCAATTCATTCTCAACTCCTTTTCTAAAAAATTTAAACATTTACAAAGACTCTGACCTATGTTTCGTAGACATGATGTTTTTCATTCAAGTGAAATCATCAATAAAAGTAATAAAGTATAAATCTACTTTTGTTGATTAGTGTCTCTTTAGCCCACATAAATCAGAATGAATAAGTTAAAGAGGTTGGGTAGATTAAATCTCCATTATCATATGACTTTTCTTAGTCATCTATATTTTCTAGAAAGTAACACAAATATCTTCATCTCTTCTTTTCAATTCTATAAAATATCTAATAGTATCAAATTTAGAATGTTTTTAATGTTTTTATGCCCAAGGTTCCCAACTATTTGGTGCCACAATTTTTTTCATGTTTAACACTCAAATAATAATAGTTATTAAGTTCTTCTATTTGGAAAATATTTCCACTGGTTATTTCTCCTTTTATAATATGTTATGTCCCAAACCCAGATGCAACTTAACAAGTTCCCTGATCCCGATTGGCCACATGGACTTCAAGAAATCTCCTTGAATGTGAGAGGCTGTTGACTAGTAGTGAGGGCCTAGGGTGTGTCATTGGGGAGACTATTCCCTCATTACCAGAGTATAGAGTAGTGGATAATTATTAACAAAGGTAAATATAGAAGCAATATAAGTAAATAGAATGCACAATGGAAAGAGGCAAGGATAAGAATAACTTAAATAACATGAATAATGAATAAGCATACAACAATTAATAATGATATTTAATGTTACTATAATTCTGGAAAACATTGATACAATGTAAAAATAATACATGAAAAACCCAATTTAGAAAAAAGGAAATACATAATATATCCCAAGAATCCTGAGATACATCACCATCATCTGGTAAAATCTTCATACTTAAATAGTAAGAAATCAAGTGTTTGAAGCTATATGATTCACTTTATCCAAACACACAATCATGTATTCTTCCCAGGTACCAATAGTTCCCAGATAGGGCGTGCGATAAATCTTAGTGGGCCACCACCAATGTTGTCTATAACATCTGGCTTGTGTAATGGTAATGTAACTATGTGAAAGTATGCATATGTGAATTAAAGCAGTACAATGTAACTAAATACCCAAGTACCTTCTTCATCCCTTAGTTGATGTCTAAACAGGAAAAAAATTACTTAAATTATTATTACAAGTTTATAATTATGTCACATGTTAGAAATAGTGAAGGTTCCATGATTTAATAAGGAAACCTCTAATGATATCTATTAGTGAAGTTCCAAGGAAATAAAAAAGGAAATGTAGAACTAAAGTTTCACCAACATAGTAATAACTGTATCCTGGATAAGGGTAAGAGTTTAATCTAAGGAACATAGTCCAAGGAATTCCCCAATAAGACACATATCAGTTCAATGGATTTCATCTAAGGTAAAACAGGGCTAAGCAATGATTGGGCCCGATATGATTTAACCATGGAAGCTATGTGTAAATTCTATATCCAAGGAGTATATCCAAGGAAACCTATAATACTACCTAAGGGATCCTATAATGTCATATTGGGAATCCAATGTTATACAAGGATCATGTTATAGGTGGGTCCCAACCATTGCAAGTTGTACCCTTGAATTAGGAATCGGGTCCTCGAGTGATCAAGGCATTCCATGTGGAGTCCAAGGTGATATCAAGAAAGGCCACTCCTATTTTGATAATGAGTCGTATACAATTCATATGTTTCAATACATTACCTTTCATTAGTGTGACAAGGCTAATTTATCAAGAAACCATTTAATCAAGTCATTATTAATCAACAAGTCTATTTGGTTCAATCATTTCTTTTATTTAGTGTGACACGAACAAGTAGCTTGAAACCATTGATTTAATCTATCTCAGGAATTTTTTATAATAAAGGTTCACTCCACTACATCCCATTAACACGGTAAAGGGTTCTAAGAACATGTAATATATTATTCAATTACATTTAATAATACCAAGTCATATACTTAGTATAATTTTGAATTTTCATTTCACATTTAATTATCATATTGAAGCACTTAACATAAGTGGGTAAAGTAGTTTAAATACATGGTGATTTTCATTATGAAATTCACAATAAGTCAATCCATTTAATATATAAAATCTTACCCTTAGAACGATCAATCCAAGGGACACCCAAATGGTGGCTCAAACGTGTCAAAACAGTAAAACGACAATTATGGGAAAACATTCAACATGGGATGGATAGAGTTTTGGGCATAACAACTAACAACTATTCACATATTTAGAAGGGGCATAACCATATGGTTCTAATGATTACAAGTATCGAACATAAATTCAATAAAAACACTCGATGAAATCACCATTGTGGAAACATAAATTCCAAAATCAACGAACATGAGGGATGGGTTATAAACCACCCACCTTATGATTGTATGAATATCCTCATCTAGTATTAGGGTTTAATTCATCTTGGAATATATTAGATCTGATAAAAAGATAAAAATTTTCATGCCTCGATAACTATATTGAAATCAATAGAGATTAAGAATGGCATTAATAGATATGAGTACTAACTGTAATGCATCCAATGTGATGAACATAAGCTCAAAAGGATACCATAATAAAGAGATATCATTATCACTATGTTAGGCCTTCAAAGAAATAAAAAATGGGTGAAATGGAGGTTAATCCATTTGGAAATCAAATTAGGGAAGATGGAGGGATTAATTTTATCATTAAGGATAAAAATGTAAAATTACCCAGAATTTAGCTTGTGAATTGTTTGGATTTGTGGTTTTCTATACCATGAAAAAACCATGAATAGTTACCTAGAGAAGAGGTAAACTCACAAGGATAGGTTTAACCATTTGGGAAATCATTCTCCAATAGTGTGGAATAGATCTGATCGAAAATAAAAACCATTTTCATGGTAAGATCTAACCATACATCATCCCCACACGGTTCACTCTAACCGTGAGATATAAATATTTTTCACAATAAGATGGGTTTTGGAACTTGAAAAAGCCCCCGATACCCTAGGGACCCTGAATAAAACATTAAGAAATCATTCTAGGTCATAAATAAATAATTATATTGTAAATTAAACGATCTATGCATGATTGAAAAACTGAGTCCTTACATAATCACTTTTCCATTTTCCACACTTTTGATAATAGAAGAATCTTTTCTGAAAATCACTTCTTTTCCATCATCACAAAGTTAACATACACTATGTCAGTAATGTTTTATCCGATAAAAAACTAAAAATTACTTTGAATTCAAATTTTATCCTTCAATATCATCCATTCAGATTCCTTTGATATTTAAGGAACTATCATTACCAAAGGTAACTTCTCATCCATTATGTATTTCAACTTGTTTGAATATTTTTATGTCACCTGTCATATGTGAGGAACAACCACTATAAAGTATCCGTGGTTTTTCCCTTTACTTTCTTCCAAATCAATCTCAATAACCACTACTCTTTAATTATCATTCTTAAATCCAGATTCCTTTACTATTGTAATAATCTTGTTATGGAAGAAGTGTCATACATTTATCAGCATGACGAAAAGACTTATCACATATTCCAAAAAACTTCTTCCATACAATCAAATTGATTTATTGTTGGAAAATCTCTAACATCTTGAGAATTCTCTTTTTCTACTTTCTATAGGTTAAAAAATTTACTCATTATACTATCATTATTTCTTCCAATATTCTTAAATATTCTTCCAGGCAATGATAATTTGTTCCAATAATTAGAAGCACTATTCCCATAAATTCCACAACACTAGTAATAGCCAACAAATTTTTTTTTCTATTTAATAATGATCTATATCTATAGAAACATTGTTGAGTTTGATAACTTATTTTAGCTCTAACTTACATAGGATATATACCATCTTTTCTTTTGAGTTAGTTTTCTATTTTTTTAGCTTTTATTGGTTTCTCACATCCTTTCTCCACCCAAGATTTACCAAAACCTTTTTTGGAACCGTTAATGTTAAAAGAATCAAATGAAACATGATTTTTAGTGAGTGAATATTTCACCTGAATCTTGTATTGATCCTTCTCAACAAATTTAAAAGTCTCAACTTTTACTTATGAAACTTTTTTGATGTTTTCATTCATCTTCCACAAGGTAATTTCAGACTCAATAATTTTTTATTGAAACTTTTTAAATTTTTATTTATTTTCATCTAACTTATTACTAATATACTCAACCATCTTTTCCTATTCATAAATTATACGTTTGTAACATACAATATCATAAATTTATTCAGCATCCTACTTGATGACACATTTTCATCCTTTAGTAACTTATTCACAATCATTATTTATTATTGTGCTTTATTTTTTTAGAGATTTTTCTATAAATAAATTCAATAAGTTGTATTCTGAGTTGATAATCTCTGTATGATTCTTCACCTCCTTCTTCTTCACTATTTGAGGAGTCTTTAGATTTCTCAACATTTTCATTAAAGTTTTCCAATTTTTATAAACATTATTTTAATCTTTAGAAGAATTATTTTCAGTTGATTCTGATTCTTTCTTATTCAACACATTTGTTTTTCTAGTAAACATTTTCTTATATTTATTGGATAAATTTTCTTCTTTATCATTTTTTCCACTTATTCTATTGATATTTTCATTGGAATCATCTTGATATTATCCCAATTTCTTTTTTATTAAATTCATATAAATGTATCCTATTCCACCACACTTCAAAAATTTAAGAGGAATTTTAACTCCATATTTTCCTCTTCCTCTTCGATATTTTTTAGAGAATAAAGACGTAATATTATCATTAAAATAATAATCATTCTTATCTTTGGAAACACAAGGATCAACATAATCATGGATTTTTCTTTTTATTATAGCTTCAAAATCATTTTCATCTTTCATATTTATTTGTACATTAGAGCTTTCTTCATTTAATAAGAAACAAGAAAGTCATGAAATTCATTAAGAGAGAAACCATACTTATCTTCTAAAGAGGAAATTTTAGAATCAAACCTATCTGGAAAGTTTCTCATATGTTTCTTCACAATTATAGAATCTTCTTAGAAATCCCTAAATCCTATGATGTTTCAAACAATTTCATTTACCTAGGTGAACTATTCATCAATAGTTTCTTCATCTCTCTTACAGATTCTTTCATAATTACTATGTTATATTTGTAGCTTTGATTCCTTCACATTAATATTCCCTTTGAAAATAATTTATAGATTATCCCACATACTCTTTGTTGTTTTGAGACCCGTCATCATCCTATAAAATTTTTATTATAAGGACATAAGGATTGTTTTTATATATTTTATATAAAAATTAATATTTCTATTATCAAAAATGGTCTTTAGGGTATATTTCTCAATAGGATGAAACCCAATAGTAGCATAATCAATAACTTCTAGGCCAAGAGATAGTATATAAGTAATTATCCTATTTTTAAAAACATAATAAAATTTTCCCTCAAATGTAGGAATTACTCTACTATAAACATAGTTGATATTAACAATGAAAAGTATTCGACAAGGGAACATTCCCACTGAAAACAATTAAAGTACTAAAGGATCAAATACCAACTAAGAGGGGGGGGGGTGAATTAATTATTTTACTTTTTATAACTTTCAATACATTTCAAAACATTACCACTACATCCTTTTAAGATTTATTTTCTTATCATCTTTTGTAAAAATACAAGCATGAAAATGTAGGAATGAAAGTAAAGGACATGATCTTTACAAGGTTCGACCTTAGTTTGAGAAACTATATCATTACAATAGCCACTATCATGGGTATATGGAAATTATTTATGAAGAATAAGTGAATAAAACATCTACCAACTCGTATTAGACAAATTCTATAAGAAAAATTCTATCACCCAATAGGAATGATTTTACTAACTCCTATTAGTTGAGAATGTTTTCATACAAAACAATTTATCCGAACAAAGGAATAAAGAAATTGTTGAATCTTATCCATAATTTATTAGTCCGAATATTCAGTCTTATTTGGCTGGATTCGATTTTCTCAATCCGATAAGGCTGTGTCCGATGGAATCAGTCCAATCAAATCAATAAAATTATCCCTCTATCAAACTATGATTCTCAAACTCTTCTCGTAAACCCAATATGATCTTTATTAGTCCAAATGACCTAATACGATCTTCTCAATAAGATATTTGTTAATCAGGAAAACAAAATATTAGTTATATGATTTTCCACATGAGATCTTTGTTCAGAAATGACTTTCACTAGATTTCTTCACTACTCTTACTTTTCTGGTTATGTGAAAAATTATACTGAAGGAATGATCTATGTAACAATTTACAGGTGACTCCGAAAAACAAAATCAGGAAACTTGAAAATTTTCCCCACTTAATAAAATTTCAAAACACCAAAAAACACTCACATTTAATCTTCTTCATTTAATTCTTCAATCCTTCTCATATTTCATTGAGATTTATGAAAAATTAAATTTTAAGTTTTTCCTCTTTAACTCTTCATATATTTCTCAGGTCATTATGGTTTTTCCTTATCATCTCATTAGGATATGATTCCTTATCATCTCCTTATGATATATTTCCTTCTCAGATCATTATGATATTCCTTTCTTTCACTTATCCTTATAATGTAATTCTCATTGTGATGGAATTCTATACTCTGCAACTTTGAAAAACATCATCAAATTTAATCATTCTAAATTTTGGACAACTTTAGAGTCAGGAAATTTAGGAAATGATGGAGACATTGTCTTGACTTTTGGAATTGATACAAAATTTATGAATCCTTCATTTCTTAGAAGTCTTTTATCATTATAGTTTTAATTATTTTTGAGAACTTATTGATCATAAAATCATCATTTGATTTTTCCTAAGAAGTATAAAATATTTCTAACTTATGACTTTATATTATTCAATAACATCCTTTTCAACATCATTAGGACTTCTTCACTCAGCAAATTCTTTATTTCTTTTATTAAGGAAAAGAAAAGATTCCATCAATAAAAAATTTCTACCAATTATTCTTTTGGATCTGGTGATATTTTATGTCATACTGATGTACATCAATCTGAAAGAAAGTTTGATAAAAAAATTAATATTTCTGACTACTTCTGCGTCTAGTGCTACTCAGTCCGAAAACCCAAGTCTAGTACTTATCATTTTGATCCTCTAATTCTTAAAAAGCATATTTCTTTAAAACAATTCCCCTCATTAATGTTTGGATCAAAACTTTTTGAAAATTTTAACATTCTTACAAAGCTCATTATGATGGAATCAATACCATTCCAAGATAAAAAAACCATTTTTATAAAAAATGGTTAGTTTTCAAAAAATAAAAAAAATTATTAAAACAATTTATCACATAGGTTCTTCTCTTCCACTATTTAACATGTTTTTATTAAAATTAGTTAGCTACATATATTTTTTTCATAGGATGCTAATTTTACCCATCTAATTCACATATCTAATCTTGTAAAGGGAGTCTCCTTTAAACAAAATTATTTTTATAGATCACTGAAAGAGATACTTTCTCCTATAGGTAAGATTTATCATGGAACATTATTTATTCTGCTGAAAGATGATGAGGGTACATAGCTTGATATAGATGTTCCAAGGGTGGTGACCCTATTGTGGATATAGATGTTTTATTGGATGAGGGTGTTCATCATGATAATCTAGATGCTCCTCTATTTTTTATTGCATATGTTCCACAACAAAAGTCAGAGGCATGATCCCAAACATAGTTTTTAGCATGTAAGACTTTTTTACAGGGCTCAATGTTGAATGGCCTACATTACAAACTTTATTTTCCTCTGATTCACATATATCCATTTCATAGCTACCATATTTTTTGTATGTTATGAAGAGTTGTATCCGACAACCACTATGCTTGGAGGTAGGTTAGGGTATAGGTGGCGAGACTATAGATCCACTTTATGTCACACATGTTGATGTGGAGCTAGGTTTTAGGGATGATACATAGGATATATGTATTCTAGAGAATAGACACAGACATATATGGTATGGATGCAATTTATATACACCTAGTAATGGTAGGGAGGAGCATCCAGGACACTGATGTAGATTATATTGATACATTTTATATGTTTTTAAAATCATTACATATATATTATTTAAAAACATACTAATTTATTCTATTTTGTTGAATAAAACAATAAATTGAAATAATTATAAATTCATAAAAATATTTTAAAATGATTATGAAACATTAATATTAATAACTACATTGGTAATAATAATAATTAATATTTTTTATTTTTCTTAATACCTCTCAGTATTATTATCCATATTATGTATAATAAATAATCATCTTAAACTTATTATTAAATATTAATAAAATTATTATTTTGAATTCCATATTTATTATTAACATTAAAAATAAATATTATATTATTTATTATATAATTAATTAATTAATATTACAACATAATATATTATGAATGATATAATTATAAACTAGAAAATATTTTTAAAATTATAAAATATTTTATTTATATTATTATACAATAAATATTATATATTATATAATTAACTATATTAATAACATAATAATATATTGTTAATTAATAATAAATAATACAATTGATAATTAATAAATATTTTACATATTAATGAATTACTAATAATTATATCAAAACAAATTAACAAAGATTTAACATAAAAAATTTATAAATATTGGTTTTTATACTATTAATAAATTTATTAATCACATAACAATATAATATTAATTAATAATAATTAATACGTTTGATTATTAATAAACAATATAAATATATTATTTATTAATAAATTGGTAATATTTTATATTAAAAAATAAAATAAAAAATATTTATAAATAATAATCCTATAAATATTATTAATATTAATAAAATATATTATATTATTAATTACATAAATCAATAATTAATAACACACACACACAGATATATATATATATATACACACATATGTGTGTGTGTGAATGAAATTCAATCCTTTTATCCACTACCAAGAAGCGTGAACATCGTTCACACTTCTATGACAAATGAAGAAGTGTGAACAAGGCTCATGCCTCCTCGAACCCATTTTTTAAAATAGAGATAAACCAATCTATTTTTTGATTTTTTAAAACTGTATAACCCATTAAAAAAATCAAAGGTGTTATATGAATTTATTTCATAACCGTCTGCTTTAGAAGTTTTCTTGGTTGAAACATATGTCAAGAAAACCCTAGAGGCAAGGTTGAAGAGAACATATGGCTTAAGAGAGAGAATATGGTGCGTAAATTTTAAAATGTTGGCTATTGTTTACTCTCTTGGATGGTGCTTCCCCATTACTTTTTTAAGGTAGGAAGGTAGTGGAAGGAATTGGTAGGAATGGTTGGTGACCGAACCTCACCAACCACATAGTGGGAGAAGGACTGAGTTGGGTTGGAATCATCCTATAAAAGGAAAGATCCTCCTCTCATTTCAGCATCTCATCAGCTTTAACATCACCACAAGTTCATTATTTATGTGTGTTATTTGTGAGTGGGATTCCCAAAATATTATTTAAAGTGATTTATGAGGGTTTTCTCATTGTAATTGAGAGGGAGTGTGTACCCACTCCTACCCATAATGATCCTTTTATTTTCTAGTGGTTTTTTTATCGCTTTCATTTTGGGGGGTTTTCCACATTACATCTAGTGTCATTTATTTCGATATTTTTTACCTTGTTTTATCTTTATATTATCATTTCAATCATGTAACAATCATTTTCAAGCCAAAAAGATGTATCAGAGCAAGGTTCTAGTATTGTGTTATTCATTTTTTTGGGTAATAACAATTTTCATTAATTTGAGTTTTCTCTGTGATAGAGGATTAGATTGATATTTCACATTAGAAAAAGTAATTAAGATTAGTAAATACAAAATTTTGAAACAGAATAGGTTTTGGACTGACAACATGTCTAGATTACAGTGAAATTCAAGATCAAGAAATTCCACATGAATAATTTTGTATTGTGGAAAATGAAGATGCACACAATTCTATAGAAGGATAATTTTCTACATGAAATTGGTGAAAGACCGAAAGGTGTGACGATGGAGAGTGGTTCCAGTTGGATCCAGAATCATGAAATTGATAGAAATTTTGTGAGTTAATCCAGAAGTAGAGTCATTATTGTCATTGAAGTAAAGAAGAAACCTAGAATTAGGCATCATCTTAATGATTTATAGATAATCGACTCAGGAGAAACATGGAACATGAGATCTTGATGGGAATGTTTTTTCCAATATAAAACTATATCTGAAGGACTTTTGTGCATGTTTAACTATGACGCCTTGATGATAATTGGATTCAGTACCATCAAACATAATATGCATGCTGGTATTGTTCGAACCATCCATGGAGTACCCCATGAGATGGCCTTGAAGAAAAACATATGGCCTTTGGGACAATTTGATGACATTAGATGAAAGACATGAACCAAGAATGGAGTGATAATAATTGATAAGGGTGGACTTGAAGAAATGAAGGTGCATGATATATCAAATAACCAATACGTTCTTATGGGTGAAATGTGTAAAGAGGCGTAGATAGTTATCGCACCAACTCCCTTGATGAATGCGTTGATGATGTTATGGAATTCGAATCTTGGTCATATATACAATAGGGAATGAAGATTATTTCTAATAAAAACTTGTTTCCTTGGCTTACAAAGGTATCCTTACCATTTTTTAAGCATTTTGTTTTTAGAAATAAACACATGTTAATGTTCTGCATGTCATCCTCAAGAAGCATGGAGATCTTAGATTTGATTCAGTATTACATTTGGAAAGAACCGATTATATCTTCTGTAGGTGAAATGTATTTTGTATCATTTATTGAGGATTATTATAGAAGAGTTTGGGTGTATCCAATGAAGAGGAAGTTATATTTTTTTATGTCTTCAAAAAATTTAAAGACCAAAAGGAGTTTGAATATGGAAAGAAGATAATTTTTTGAAGTTATGAAAATGGTGGAGAATATACAATTCAAGTGTTTGATACCTTTGTATATGGGGAGGCATCAGGATAAAATAAATGGTTGTGTAAACTCCTAAGTAGAATGAAGTGGTAGAGAAGATTAACAAAACCGTTTTGGATAGAATAAGGGAGATGTTGAAGACTAGAAGAATTTTAGACCCATTTTGGGTTAATTCAATGAATACCACTGATTATGTCATCAACTAATCTATTTCAATGATGATTCATTTAAAGAAATAGGTGGGGATGTGGAATCTAAAAACTAATGACTATTATCAGTTTCATACTTTTTTAATTTCTGTATATGTTTTGTTTAATGACCCAGAAATATAAAAATTGTATTTGAGTTCAAAGAAATGTATCTTCCTAGAAATATGATGGTGTGAAGGGGTATCATTTATGGGACCCCTCTACCCAAAAACTTATCAAAAATATATAATCCATTTTTTATAAGATAAGATGAAAATGAAAAGTGATGGAGACAATAGGAAAGAGAACATAGAAACTAAAATAGTTTAGTTAGATGATAAATCAAAGGAAGAACCAGTTTCTTTTGAGGAATTACCAAAGCATGATTATCAAGTACTGATTGATTCTAGACCATGATGGTTAAATCATAAGAAAAGAGAAAAAATTTGGTATTCACACTATGTAACTGAGATAAATATTACATACTGATTATTAATGGAGGATGGAGACACATATTCTTTTTTGGAGGCGACCTAGAGTCCAAATGTTTCCTCATGGATGGTGGTAATGCCAGATGATCTTGAAGCCCTAGATAAGAAAAAAACATGGAATTTTATTACATTACCTCATATAATGATTTCTATTAGATAAAAATGGGTATTTAAGATCACACATGATGTAATGGAATAGGTGTAAAGGTATATTTCAATACTAGTGGGAAAAGGATATGCTCAAAATTAAGGTATTGATTTAAATGAAATATTTTATCTTAATTTTGGATTGAAAATTATTAGAAATGATCTATTGATGTGTTTTATATATAGTTTACATCTAATGTAGTTGGATGTGAAGAATAATTCTTTCCATCATGATATTGATGACGATATATATATGATCCAATTGTAAGGATTTATAGAAGAAGCCAAGGATACCATGGTTTATAGGTTGAAATAATCTTTTTATGGTCTCAATCAGGTGTTGAGGTGTTGGTATAAGATAGTTGATTCTTATATCATGATCCTTGGATATAACATACATCATTGAGTTCCTTGTGAATATTTTAGTGGTTCAAATGGAAATGATTTCATCATTATTCTATCTTATGTGGATGAAATTATGGTTTCGGGATCCAATAACCATCATATCCATTAGACAAAGGAAAAACTGGCTAGGTATTTTGATATGAATGAGTTGGGAACAAAAAACAAGATTATTAGGATGAAAATTTACTAAGATTGAGATAATTGTAAGATTTGGATATCATAGAAAAATTACTGATAAAAAATCATGAACTAATTAAACATGAAATAATGTGTGCCAGTCTCCACCCCACATATTGTTAATTTATTATTATCCTCTATGATGAGTCCTAGAAATGAAGAAAGGATGCTGGACATATCTGAAGTACCATATGTGTCATCAGTGGAGAGTATAATGTTTAATATGGGTTTTACTTGTTCAAACATTACACATGTTGTGGGAGAAGTTAGTTGGTACATGGTGAATTAATGACGAAAGTATTGGATCATATCCAACAGGATCTTGAGATACACCAAGGAGACCTCATATGTTGCATTATATTATGGAGAATCATATATCTCTATCATATTATATGTTAATTAATATTTTATAGGTGATTATGACTCGAGAAAATCCACAACTTGTAATGTGTTTACAATTTCATGAGGAGATAAGAGCTCAATTTCCAAGATATAGTTAGTTGTGGCTTTATCCATTATGTAGGTAGAGTACATGGTAGATAAATAGGTTTGAAAATATTTTATTTGGATGATAATGTTTTTGGAGGATCTTGGGATCATACAGTAGAGGATTATATTAATTTATGATAGTTAGATCCCCTTGAATAATGCAAGGAATCCATCTTTTCATTCCAAAATAAATAAAACTGGGCTTAAGATTCATTTTTTCTATGATTTGGTGGAGGAAGGAAGCGTGGACATGCATAAAATTCACAGTATAAAAAATTAGGAAGATTTCCTAACAAAGGATATCTAACTTGATAATTTCAAATGATGTAGTTCCTTGAGCGGCCTCACAGAGTCATAAGAAACATGTTTGGTAGATATGAAGGATGTGTAGTGATTTTATTGGTTCTCATTCAATCTTAAAGTGGGATATATGTTGGAAGTTTATTATTATCCTAGATATTTCCCCACCCTCACATTGTCAAGGGAGGTAGGTAGTGGTAGGAATTGCTAGTGGCCAAACCTCATTAACCAACCAGTGGGAGAGGGACTATGTAGGGATGGAAGGAGCTTATTAAATGAAATATCATTCCCTCATTTCATCATATCATCAGCATAATAAACACTGGTAGTTTATCATTTATGTTTTTTATTTGTGAGAAGAATTCCCTATATACTCAAGAAATTTATTTATGAGGGTTTTCTCCTTATAATAGTGAGGGTGTGTGTAACTAATATTATCCATAGTGATACTTATATTTTCATATGGTTTCTTACCCCTTTAATTTTGAGGGTTTCCACATTACATATAGTGTCATTTATTTCCTCATTTTGAACTATATTTTTCTCTCTATTATCATTGCATCAGGGGTACAATCATTTTCAGTCCAAAAAAAAGAGTGATCAGTATTCAGTAGAATAAATCCCACCTTAGATTTAAACATCGTATACTTTCCTCCATATAATGTAATGCATGCCTTATGAATTCTAAATAACCACATAGGATCAATAATGCTAGTCCACCTATGTCAACCCATATAGTGTTTTCAACTTATATCCCTTTGCACACCATCCCCTGTATAAAATCTTAACACTGGTCCTTTGGAACCATAATTCTCCTCCATGTCTAGATAGACATATGATACCATTATGTTAGGCTAATACATTGTACAAGGCTTCTTGGTTTTCCACCAAAGGTTGTCCATACATTTTTTAACAAACCCAAATTATTTCTTCTTTCTGATAACAAAAATTCACCAATAATAAATATCCCAGTTACTTAACTATCATAGTCCTAGGGCGTTGTGAAATCACTTTGAGGAGGGAGTGAATTAGGGGTGACCAGTTTTTTTCCAATGAAGTTCATATTAAATTCTTAATTTATTTATTTTTATCGAACCTCTATCATCAATTTGGATGTTTGGATCTTGATAATCCTCCCTCACCACTTTTCCCTATTGTCTTGTAGATAATGTAAACAACACACATATATTTTTACAAGGTTTGATCTCAATGTGAGGACCTAATCCTTGTCATGACAACTCCCATAGAGTCATAGATTTATCCACTAGTTATCAATTTCAATAATTGCAATGTGATGTAGGAATTTAATATCTTAACACACAATTTACATCTCAGACTCAATGTCCCCTAACTTTAAAAAGTCTCCCAACTTTACAAAGTCTCCCAAATTCAGATTATAATCACTTCCACCAGCCTTAGACTAAAATTTATTATTAAACTAGAGTACTTGAATGACTTACTTTTAATTATTCAACTAAAATTAATTTTGGATCACTCACTTTCTTCCTCAGAATTAGATATTTCAGTCTTCTAAAATTTCTTCAGAACTAAATATTTTAATCTTCTCAATTTTCCTTAGAACCTAATTTTCCAAACACCACAAAACATCATCCCAACTAAATATTCTTTGAATGATCTAGTAAAAAAAGTTCCCTATTTGTATCTCCTCAACTATACCCAACTTCATAATCATTCTCTAAAAGAGATCAATACTTTTTATAGGTAGAAATTCCTCTAAAAAGTAAGGAATAAAAACAAGCTCCATATTAGAGTTTCTTGGTTAAATTTTCTTCATTTGGCCACCTTTAAAACTGTTAAAATAATCAAAGTTAGCATTATTCATCAAAGAATCCACAAATTTCAACATAAAAGACTCTCAAATATTACTCAAATATTCAATAGATTTATGTATTATGAAATTATATATTAGAATCATAACAATTTTTAACTTTACAATATTTTTATATAGCTCCTCAAACCTCCATCAGGTGTACAAACATTATCTATAACATTATAACTCAAACTATGTATAAATCATCATTATAACTAGAACTCTATACAACTAAACATAATAATTAGAACGTCATAAAACTCAAATTTGTAACTAATTTTTTTTTATAAATAATCTATATAATTTGAACATTTTATAGCTTAAATTTATAATCCAAACATTGTAGGATTTCTCATCTTTGACCAGTGATCATTGTGATGTTCTGGTGAGAATTCTCCGTTCAGTATACTCACATTTAGGTAAACTAAAAAAATTTATTTAATTTATCTATTTGAAAATATTACAAACCTTCTAAATTTTCTCTATCTTGAAATTTTAAAAACATTCTTAACTTACTCTATTCATAACTTTTATACACTTTCCTATATCCAAAACATTTACAAGTGTTTCTCCATATGAAACTTTTATAGGTTTTTATCCATCAGGAACACTTACAAAGATTATCTATCTAGAACATTTTTAAAAAAAAATTCCATCCATAACTTATTGAATAAAGTTAACTTGAACCCTAAAAACTTATAGTAATCATGATATTAGAAACATTAAAGATCAATAAAGAATCATCTGATTACCATAGAAAAATTTATAGGAAACTCTTTTGGAAACTCTATAGAAAAATCCATTGAAAATTTATTTTACTTACTCATTTACATTCCATAATCCATTGAAGAAAATTAAATTCTTTAATTAACATCATTAAATGGATTTTCAATATCCTCCTTTGGATTTATTTTCAATAACAATTTCTTTTTAAAGTCAATGCGTTTTTTCTCTCCCTTAATGATAATAAATCCAAAGATTCTCCTTTGAGGGATATTATTTTTCCTCTCCCACTTATTGATCTAAATTTTAATTCCCCTTATTGACATATAGGGGTGAGGATGAAACATTATTTACACTTTTTATTGTTTTCCCCTTTTCTCCTTTTTTCTTTAATTTCTTAAGAGAAGGATGATATCACTTTTTATAAAGTAATGATCAAAAAATTAACTAACTTTAATTCTATGTGATCAGTTCCCAATGTTGAAATAAATATTGATCAACTCATTCATAATATATGTCTATAAAAATTCACAAAGTGATACTAAATTTTATAAAATATTCTTTTAGGGGAAGTTTATCAGGTTTAATTCAACTTACTTCAATGCATCCATCTCAACAAATAGATAAAAAATGTCAAAGCTTATAATAGTACTGTTCTATCCATTTACTAAATATTTTTCATTTTTTCATAAAAAATAAAAAAAAATCTTTCCCTAAATTTCAGAGTTGATTTTTATAGATGGATAGGAGAAAAATATCATTATTCCTAAAGATGAAATAATTATCCACTATCTATATTTTCTGTATGTGTAACTTCTTCATCATCATCTCTATATTAATTATATGAGTTAGAACAACATAATTGGCTTTTAAATGTACTATAAACATCCATTATGAGTGATAAAAAATCACTGCTGATCTAAGCATCATTAAAATTGGTCCACTTTTATCAGTGCTAGAAAACACTGATTAATGGGGTCCTTTTTTGGTGCAAAATAAAGTGATGATAATGGTGTTCATTTATCATTTCTAAAAGTAGTGCTGATAAAGTTCATCCTATTGTAGTGTGATGTTAAAATTATAGCACACCACAACCACAAAATTCACCTGTATATCAAAAATTCATAATTTAGTTGAAATAAAAATTTCAAAACATATATAAGAAAAAACACTATATTATACAAATTTGATAATTTTTTACAATTAAATTAGTAATTATTATCACCAACATTAAAATCATTAATGGTTTTATTGTCTGTAGCACCCGAACCCCACTCAAAAAACCCCGATAATAGAATCACTTTCTGAAAAAACCACCCCAACATGAAAAATGAATCCACCTATATAAAATAAATTATTATGTTAGTAATACTATAAAGAAATAATTTAAACATAAATATGAAATAATACATTAATAAAATGTCATTTTTAAATAGAAACCACACAATTTCAGTCAGACTGATCACACCATGTATCAGATTGAGGTGAAACTGAATCCTAAACATCACAAATGAATTATGGATTTTTTTCCTAAAGAATAAAAAAATGAATATTTTTTCCTAGTTTTTTAGTATGTCATGTGTGTTTTTACTAAAATGTAAACTTAAACTAAAAACATACAATTTGAGTCATACCATAAACATCATGTTTCATTTTTTCAAGTGAATTATTCTCGCACATAAAAAATTACATATGAATTATTTTCATAAAGTATAAATATTATCTGAGTGAAGTTTCTTGGTTTTTAGTGAGTGGCATGCATTTTAAATTAAATTGTAAATTTTAAACTGATCACAATCACTTTGATTCATATCAGGTATACTGTGTATCTAATTGATGTGATACAGATTCATACACATCAAAAATGACTAATCGATCATTTTTTAAATTATAAAAAAAAATCCTAATGCGTATTCTTGATTTTGAGTAAGTGATGTTTTTTTAAAACAAAATGTCAATTTTAAATAAAAAGAAACCCTTGGAGTCATACTTGTCACACCGTGTGTCAGATTGATGTGTGGTTTATAACTACATGTCATAGATATCTTAAGGTTTGTTTTCATAATGTATCAAAACAATCCAAATGATATTTATTTTTATTCAATATTCCATGTGTCATTTTTACTAAAATGTCATCTTAGAATTAAAAAGTCACATTGAGTCAAAACAGTCACATTGTATGTCGGTTCGATGTGAGATTTATTCCTACACATCCTAAATTACATATGAATCATTTTCCTAATGTAACAAGAAAAATTTAGCTCATTTTCTTGATTCTTAGTTATTAACATACTTTTTTAACTTAATAATAAATTTAAAACTAATAATGGAAAATTTGAGTCATATTGGGCACACTATTTATTGGATTGTGTAATGTCCCCGTTCCGGAAGCCACCCAGAGGCGCCCCGTACCCGGTTGGTCACAAGACCTCAAGTGAATTTCCCCGAATGCCAGAGGCTACTGACTAGCTGTGAGGGTCTTGGGTGTGTTAGTGGGGAAACTATGCCCTCATTGGTAGAGTACACAACGGAAAAGAGAAATAATGAACAACACGTTCAATAGAGGAAGTATTAAATATCCAACAATAGTAAACAACGGAAGAATAAAACAATAAACAATTGAAGCACACATACATATATTAAATGATGCATGATATGTATGTCTAGGAAAACAGCCAAACAAGTCACAATGCTGGCAATACAATAGTGAAAACCAAAGTACAAAAGAAGGTAAACAGATAAACTCCTCAGCATCGCAAGACTCGTCTTGGTCCCATGTTCTCCTACTCCAATGCAATCAAGTACCCGAAGTCAAAGGGAACTTTCCCTTGTCTATAACTGCAACAATATGATCTATTTGGGCCCAAAATCATGACCCAAATAGGGTGTTAAACTAAATCCCTATAGGTAACCACCTGAAGATCTCTTCCTAACAGTCAGTGACCATATGGAAGGTAATAGTATATTAAGAAATAAACAGTAATAATAAAAAGGATGATACAGACAGTAAACAATCCATAATCAACAAGCAACAGTGAAGAAAATAGCTAACCACAAATAATAATCCCTCTAGGAAGTACTCACAACCATCCCCTCTGGTAATATCCAAGACTCTCTAAGATGCTCACTTGGTCAATCCCCTATAGTCTATAATGTCCAAGACTCTTTGAGGAATCTCACTCAGTCTATCCCCTTATATTCTGTAGCACCCGGTTCTCTCGGCCCCATGCCAGTCAGTGCTTAATAATGCTATAAGGCCAATGTAAACCTACTGATCTACATGGCTAACCAGTCTATAGCATAACAAGCATGTTAGAGAACAAAACTCCATCCTATGGTCACAAGGCATGGAAAACAAGCATAACGACCAAAGGCTGAACAAGACCAAAAGGTCGTAAACCAAAGAAGGCATGGGAAAAAATCCAAGCATAGAAATTATCCATATACATAACCAAATTACCTCTACAAAACCATAAAATCAAGGCAGAAAAACAACAAGGGATAAACAGTAAACATACAATACCCCGTTCACAGGTATTTGTGGAAATTGCATATAAAACTCAAAGACATCGAACGAAAAGGCAAAAACCACATACCTTGACTCTAGGAGATCAATATACTTGAACCACAAGGATTGAATTCCATAGAACATCATATATCTATGAAAATACACAAAATGCTGAACCCAAGATAACATGAAAAAGAGGAGTAATTGGAAAATAAAGCTCTAGGAGAAGGAAGAGATTACTTCTTCAGTTCCAATGCAATCGACGATAGTCGAGTCGAAGAATGGATGGATTCATAGGGGCTCGGAGAAGATCTGTGTCCTTATGGGATGCCCTCAGTTGAAGAAGCTTGAGAAGAAGACAGATCTGGCGATTAGATGCGACCTCAGTACGTTTAAAAAAAAGGAAATTACACGGCGTGTATTTTTGGAGTACATGGTGTGTACTAGGATTTTCCGTAATCTGATTTTGGAGGCCTCCACATCACCCCTACATGGCCGTGTGTGAGTCCCAGACACATCCAGCACATGGCCTCAATAGGTATCAAAGTACACAGTGTGTACATATAAAGTACACGACGTGTACTTAAAAAATTTCCAGAAACTCCTATTTTCTCAAAAACTCCAGAAAAAGGAAAAAAAACCTGAAATGAATGTACGGGTTCTTAAAAACTTCCCCCTTAAATAAATTCTTCCTCGAATTTCCCTAGAAAGGCGTTGAAGAAGAAAACCTAAATAGATCTGGCCACTGCGATCGTACATCCACCTCCCTCTCCCAAGTCTCATCCTGCACTCGCTCGTGCTGCCATAGCACCCGTACCAGAAGAATAGAATGACCAAGAAGAACCTTAGTACTGCAATCGACAATCCGGATAGGATTATCCTCAAACAATTAAGCTACCTCGAGCTCAACCTCCTCAGTTTGAAAGACATAAGACGGGTCTGAAAAGTAACGTCAAAGATGAGAAATGTGGAATACGTCGTGCATAGTTCGGTACCTCTGAGGTAACTGAAACCAATAGGACACTGGCCCAACTCTCTCCAACAACTCAATTGGCCCGACCTACCATGGTGAAAGCTTACCCTATCTCCGAATCCTCTTGTGTCCCAACCTTGGTGTAACACATAGGGAAACTTGATCCCCGACCTCGTACTCCAGAGGACGTCTCTGCTAATCAGAAAAAGACTTCTATCGAGGCTGTGCCATATCCATCCTCTTCCGAATTAAATTATATATACTCTGAGGTATCTTGAACAAGAAGAGGTCCCAGCAAGCTGCCTCTCCTGCCTCCAACCAGCATAAAGGTGATTAGCATGGCCTACCGTACAAAGCCTCGTAAGGTGCCATCTGAATAGTTGACTGAAAACTGTTGTTGTAGGTAAATTACACAAGAGGTATATGCTTCTAACAAGAACCTTCAAAGTCCAGAATGCAAGCTCAGATCATATCCTCAGGAACCTGAATCATACAGTCAGACTGGCCATCTGTCTGGGGATGGTATCTTGTACTCAATAGTACTTGTGTACCCAATACATTCTGAAGCCCCTTCCAGAACTGAGAAGTAAAATGAACCTCCCTGTCTGAAACAATGGAGTGAAGAACTCCATGCAAACGTAAAATCTCTTGTATGTACAACCATCCCAGCTCATCAACACTGAAGGTCTCCTTTATCGGAGAGAAGCGATCAACCTTTGTAAGCCTATCGATGACAACCCAAACAACATCATTACCTAGAGGAGACCTTGGAAAACTAGTCAAAAAGTCCATCACGACATCATTCCACTTCCACTCTGTAAAGAGTAACTAATGCAAAAGTCCTGCTGCTCATTGATTCTCCGCTTTCACCTACTGACAAGTGGAACACCTCATGACAAAACTAGCAACATCTCTCTTCATACTTGTCCACCAATACCGGTGGTGTAGATCATGATACATCTTGGTGACACCAGGATGAACTTCCCAAACTGAGGAATGAAAGTCCCGCATTAGCTCCTCACGTATATCTGCTGGCACCCATACGCGTCCCTAGAAACGCAAGATCTCATCCTCGCCTACTGTCCATCCAGGAATAGAGTCCTCTCCTGACAATATTTCTCATAGAACTATCCCTTCAGAATCTGATAGTTGCCTCATCCATACCTGATCAAGAAGTGCAGAGGTAAAAGCTACAGAAGATAGAAAAGACTACTCCTGTCTGTCATGCACCTCCAAATGTATCTCAGAGAACAGATCAATAAGCTTCCACTCATTGCTGGCCTCCTGAACTGTCTGAATATAAGTTCTCCTTCTCAACGTGTCAGCCACATCATTGCCTTTCCTAGGTGTATAGGCAAGTTCAAAGTCAAAGGACTGAAGATACTCGACCCACCTGTGCTATCTCAGATTTATATCACACTGAGTGAAGATGTACTTGAGACTCTTGTGGTACAAAGTGCTCTCCCAGAAGATAATGTCTCCAACAACGTAAGGCATGAACAACAGCTGCCAACTATAGATCATGCGTCGGGTAATTCCTCTCATGTGGCCTCAATTGACGAGACCCATACGCAACGACTCCATCTCCTTGCATAAGCACAACTCGCAACCCAATACTTGATGCATCACAGTAGACAATGTAGCTCTTTCCTAGATTTGTCAAGACTATTATCAGTGCTGAATTCAACCTCCCTTTCAGCTCCTAAAAAGCTGACTCACAATTATCTGACCATAAGAACTTTTCCCCTTTCTTGGTCATATCTTTTAGTGGTTATTCTAGGTGTGAAAAGTCCTATATGAAATTTTTATAGTATCCAGCCAACCCTATAAAACCCCGCACCTCAAAGAAATTATTTGGATGCTCCCATGAAACTACAACTCTCACTTTCTCTGGGTCTACTGATACTTTTGTCTCTGAGATAACATGACCCAAGAACTGAATCTGATCCATCCAAAAGTGGCATTTCGAGAGCTTAGCATAAAAATGATGCTCTCTAAATGTACTCAGAACGATCTCAGGATGACTATCATGGTTGTGTCGAGTGTGAGAGCACAACAAGATGTCATCCACGAAAACCACCATGAAGGAATCCAAGTAAGAATGGAACACTCGATTCATCAGTTCCATGAAAACTGCAGGCACATTCGTGAGACCGAACGGCATAACCATATACTCTTATAGAACATACTTGCTCCGAAAAGCTGTAAGAGGTATATCATATGGTCTAACACGCAAATTATAGTAACCGGACCTCAAGTAAATATTTGAGAACACCCAGGCTCCTAGAAGCTGATCGAAGAGATCATCGATCCTTGGAAAGGGATATCAGTTATTTATCGTCAACTGGTTCAACTTCCGATAGTCCCCACAAAGCCTAAGGGTACCTTCTGCCTTCTTCGAAAACAGGACATGCGAACCCCACAGAGAAGTACTGGGTCAGATGAAACCCTTTTCCTGCAACTCCTCCAACTACTTCTTAAGCTCTTGTTACTCAGTTATAGCCATCCTATAAGGAGGAATGGACACCGGTGCTGCTCCTGGCATGATCTCAATCAAGAAGTATACCTCATCTCCAGAGGAAAACCTGAAAATTCCTCTAGAAAGACATCTCTAAAATGATCCACCACTGGAGGAAAGTCTAACTGTGAAGTACCCTAGTCATCCAGAGAAAGACTAGCAATATGGGTTGTAACTCCTCCTAGCCAATGATGCTCGGGTCCTACTCGACTCTCCTGGAAATCCCACTTACCTCGATAAAGAAAGGATCCACCCTCCGGTGATAAGAAACTCACCCTATGGCGATAATAGTCGATGAATTCCTGGAAGAGTACTAACCAGTCCATTATGAGAATGAAATCATAGCTCGTCATCTCTAGGACATAGAGGTCCCATAAGTAGGGATACCCTGAAACCTCCAGAAGGCACTCTCTGCACTGACGTGGACTAACCTCTCTAGTCCCCAACAGTGTGTCTAGCGTCAAAGTATCAGCAGAAGAGAATATGCATAGCCCAAGGCTCTCTACAACAACAAAAGAGATAAAGCTATACATAACACCAGTATCTAAAAGAGCTGAAGATAAAACTAAGGTTAATAAGATCCTACCTCGAACTGTGGAAGGTCCGAGATCCTGCTCCTGATGGGTCTACTCCATAGTGAATGTCTGGCCTGTACCGCAGCCCTACGACCCTAGCTGACCACCCTGAGCTGATCCACTCTGCTGTCACTGGTGACCTGGTGACTGACCACAATGGCCACAACCTCCACATCAGCCTGAATGGATAGAAGAACTCCAGTTCCGAGACTTGTAAGAAACTGGCGATGCGTGCCCTGAATGCGGGGTCATAGAAGGACCCCTACCACCAGCTGTAAGTGATAAGATCTGAAAAAAACGCCAAGGATGGCCCATCTTTTCGCAAGATCAGAACTCCATCAGGTCCCTCTGGCACTGAGGCCTAGTATACCAGCTCCTCCCACATTGGTAGCATACTACCTGGCTGCCCGAAGATACATTCCGCCTACTCTGATCTCCTTTAGCAGACTCCCTGCGGTGCTTACTGCTATCAGTAAAAGGATCACTGACTCTGGATGTCGAACCGCCCTGGTTCACTGCTCTAGAATCCCTCAGATTGCGCTCAGTGATCAGCGCCTGGTTGACGATAGAGGATATCGAAGTCAACATGAAGATGTTTACCTGGAAACAGATCTCCTGCCTAAGACTATCCTCAAACTTCCTAGCAAGGAACAACTCATCACCTGCTGGAATCAGCGTGAAATGCTACAGCTCAGTAAAGTGAGATGAGTACTCCATAACAGAAAGAGTACTCTTCTCCAGACTCATTAAATCCCAGGCTCGATCGGCCCTCAAGGTCTCCAGGTAGAAGTAATCATAGAAGATGCACCTAAACTCATCCCAAGTCATACTCTGCTGGCTCTCTAACTGTGATATCACATCCCACCACCTCTTGGAGGAGTCTTGGAGCATATAGGTCTCGTGATTCACCCTCTCCTGTTGAGTTACCTAGAGATTCTCGAAAGTTTTCTACATGGCCTCTAGCCATGACTTTGCAACCTGAGGTCCCCCATCCCCTGAGAAAGTAGGAGGATGCTGCTACTGGAAAACCTGCGTCAACTCTTCCATCGACGGGGCAGGAGGCAGCACTTCCTGGATGTTCTGCATCATCCTCATATTGTATTCCCTAGACTGTGCATCGGTGCCAGCAACTGGTATAACTGCTGGTGCCAAGGCTGGCATAATAGGAGGATCTGCAGAAGGTTCCTAATCGGCCATATCCGGTGTCTGATCGCCATCTGGCAGTTGATGTACAACCGGAGGATGTCTGGGTGGAATAACTCTGAAAGGTCAAAAGCACACCTTAGATTAGGATTATCAAAGACTTAGAACACAAGAGTACAAGATGGGAATAAGAGAAAGAAACATTCATGTTTTTATAAAACATGACTACACGACATGTATAAAAACTACACAGCGTATTCTTTTACACCATTGACATGGGCGTGTACCTCTTCCATAACTGGTCGTGTAACACCCCAACCACACGACGTGTTGTCCCCACACACGGCATGTACTTGAACTCTATTCCCCTTCCCGAGTCTCCTTACACGACTAACCCACAAAGGCCTCTTAACCCAAGACTACAAAGTGTGTATGACCTACACACATCGTGTACTAGACAAGGTTTCAACGACCCGTGTTGTTAGGTACATGGCCGGATACAAGGCTAACTCTACACGGCGTGCTCCCTAAGAAAAAAACGTGTACTTGAAGGTTTTCCCCGACCCATGTTCTTCGTGACACGACTGGGTACTTAGGTTACATGGCATGGCGTGTGATAACCGAACACGGTGTGTAAAGTCAAAGTTTCATCCATCTGTGTTGTTAGCCACACGGGTAGACACATGGTCACTACAACACGGCATGTACGTACCGTACACAGCGTGTTTGTGAATATTTTTCACAACCCCATGTTTCTTCCCACATAGTCAGTGACACGATTTAAAAACTACACGGCATGTATTCATAAAATACATGCCGTGTATTCTGGGTTTTTTCGGGCAATAGCTTAGAAACTGCTCTGAATCTCAGAAAACATAGAAAACAAGTGTTAAAGTGCCAAATTCCGATCCGTGAGGGCCCATAACACCTCAAGAACAAAAGTTTAGCATCCATCTAAGAAAAGTGATATAAAAAAAATTCTCTATCAAATAGCATAGATTCTATCAAATAATATATCACAATAGCATTCATAATCCACACAATGTATATCACAATAATATGTAATCACTAATGCATCCTGGATGGCATGAAAAGAATGCCTGGAATGTGATTTATAACAAGTGACTATACGATGCATGAGATGGAATACCCTTATCTCATCAAGTTTCGGCAGAAATAGAACCGCAATAACAACAATGGTAATAACAAAAAGCATGTGAATCACCCAATGGTGAAGTCAATAAACTGTAAAAGTGAAAACCAGTAAAACTACAATAAATGAGGTAGTATGGATTTTCCTTGTACATGGGTTAGCTACTCCCGTGCATAACTTATTACCAAGTACCTATTCTGTCCTATACGTGACTATAGGCTCCAAATAGTAAGTCAAGAGAAAAGATATCCTCTGATACCACTTTGTAACATCCTAGTTCCGGAAGCCACCCAAAGGTGCCCCGTACCTAGTTGGTCACATGGCCTCAAGCGCATTTCCCCGAACGCCATAGGTTACCGACTAGCAGTGAGGTCCTTGGGTGTGTTAGTGGGGAAACTATGCCCTCATTGGCTGAGTACATATTGGAAAAGAGAAATAATAAACAACAGGTACAATAGCGGAGGCATTAAATATCCAACAATAGTAAACAACGGAAGACTAAAACAATAAACAACTTGATCACACATACATATATGAAATGATGCATGATATGTATGTCTAGGAAAGAATCCAAACAAGACACAATTCTAGAAATACAATAGTGAAAACCAAAGTACAAAAGAAGGTAAATAGATAAACTCCTCAGCATCGAAAGCCTCCGCTTGGTCCCATACTCTCCTTCTCTAATGCAATAAAGTACCTGAAGTCGAAGGGAGATTTACCTTATCTATACATGTAGTGATATAGTCTATTTGGGCCCAAAAGCATGACCCAAATAGGGTGTGAGACTAAATCTCAGTAGGAAACCACCCGGAGATCTGTGCCTAATAGTCAGAGAGCATATGGAAGGTAATAGTATAGTAAGCAGTAAACAGTAACAATAAATAGGATGATACACACAGTAAACAATCCACAGTCAACAAGAAGCAGTGAAGAAAACAGCTAACCACAACTAGGAATCCCTCTGGGAAGTACTCACATCCAACCCCTCTAGTTCTATCCAAGATGTACCAACAACCCTCTAGGTATTAAACTCAGCCTAACACATATGGTTTGGTCATACGAAAATTATAAGACTCTCTGAGGAAGCATGTTCAGTCAATTCCCCTTATAGTCTAAGGTAGTCATGGAATCTTTGAGGATGATGATGCGGTCAATCCCTATCATATCCCCAAGGTCTAGAGACTCTCTGAGGAAAATCACTCGATCAATTCCCCCTTTAGCCTCAAGTCTATCACAGAATCTCTAAGAAAGCTCACTCGGTCAATTCCTCCTATACCCTGGAATTATTTAAGGAAATTCAAACAAAACAAAGACTCTCCGAAGAAGCTCTCTCGGTTTATCCTCTTGTAGTCTATAATATCCAAGACTCTCCGGGATGCTCACTCAGTCAATCCACTATAGTCTATATTTTCCAAGACTCTTTGAGGAAGCTCACTCGGTTTATCCCCTTATAGTCTATAGCACCAGGTTCTCTCGGCCCCATGCTAGTCAATGCATAATAATTATATAAGGCCAAATTAAACCTAATGATCTACTTGGATAACCATTCTACAACATAACAAGCATGTTATAGAACATAACTCCATCCTACGGTCACAAGGAATGGAAAATAGGCATAAAGGCCAAAGGATGAACCAAAGAAAAATGTCATAAATAGAATACAGCATGGGCAGAACATCCAAGCATATCAATTATCCTTATACATAACCAAATTACCTCTACACAAGCATACAAATAAGGCAGGAAAAAAACAAGGGCAAAATAGTAAACACACAATACCCTGTTCACATTTATTGGTGTAAATTACACATAAAAGTCAAAGACTTCGAACGGAAAGGCACAAACCATCTACCTTGATTCTTAGAGATCGATATACTTGAACCACGAGGCTTGAATCTCCTTAGAACATCGTAAATCTATGAAAAATTAGAAAACTATCAACCCACAATAACATGAAAAAGAGGAGTAATTGGAAAACGACGCTCTAGAAGAAGGAAGAGCTTACTGCTGCAGTTCCAACGCAATCAACGACGGTCAATTCAGAGAATGAAGGGAGGCTCAGGTGCTCAAAGAAGATCCATAACTGTACGGGATGTCCTTGGTCAAAGAAGCTAGAGAAGAAGATAGATCTGGCGATTAGATGCGACCCCTTTCCATTTAATGAAAAAATAAAGTACACGACGTGTACTTTTGGAGTACACGACATATACTAGGATTTTTTGTACTCCGTTTTAGGCGGCCTCCACATCACCCCTACATGGCCATGTGTGAGGCCCAGACACGGCCAACACACGACCTTGAGTGGCATAAAAGTACACAGTGTGTACTTCAAAAATTTCCAGAAACTCCTCTTTTCTCAAGAACTCCATAAAAATGAAAAATATACCTGAAACAAAGGTCCAGTTTCTTACAGATTGAGGGGAATCTAATTCCTACATGTCACAAATGACATGTGGATAATTATATTAATGTATCAGAAAATTATTAATTTGTTTTCACTATTTTGATTACGTGACATGTGTTTTGAAATTATATTATCAATTCTAAATAAAAAGATAGACATGGAGTCATATCGGTCACACACTGTTCCAGATTGATATGCCTCAAATTATTACACATTAAAAATGAATTAAGGATAATTTTACTTAATAATCAATACAATCCATATGTTTTTTTCTCAATTTGTTTTATTCCATGTGTCTTTTTTACTAAAATATCAATTTAAACTAAAAACATGCACTTTGAGTCATACTGATCACATCGTGTGTCAGTTTGAGGTGAGAATTATTCCTAAAGAAATGTATTATAAAGTTTTCTCTTGAAGTATTAATAAAATATAAGTAGGTTTTCTCAGTTTCAGTGAGTCAAAAATGTTTTGATCTAAATTTTCAATTTTAAACAAATAATGGATACATGAGTCATACTGGGATCACTATGTATCAGAGTGAAGTTCATCTAATTCATACACATCAAAAAATTACATATGGGTAATTATTCTAAAGTATTGAAACAATCTGAATGTTTTGTATTAGATTTGATAATGTGGCTTGTGTTTTGAACTAAAATGTCCTTTTAAGATAGAAAGACACACTTGGAGTCATACTAGTCACACCGTGCATCGAATTGATGTGTAGTCAATTCCTACATGCCTAAAGTGACTTAAAGATCATTTTACTAATGTATCAAGATACTATGAATGTGTTTTGTTGGTTTTGAGTATGTCACAAGTCTTTATTGTTAAAATTTCATCTTAAACTAAAAACACACACTTTGAGTCATACTGGTCACATCATGTGTCATTTTTATATGAAACTGATTCATACGCATCACAAATGACTTGTGATTCGTTGTACTAAAGTATCATGACAATATGACTGTTTTTTTTCTTAGTTTTTAGTTAGTGACACATGTTTTAAACTAAATTGTCAATTTTAAACTGATAATGAACACATTGAGTCATAACAGGCACACCATATATTAGATTGAGGTGAGGATAATTTCTACACATTAGAAATGACATATATAACATTTTAATAATATATCAAAACGATAAAAATGTGTTTTTTGGGTTTTTAGTATGTGACATGTTTTTTGAAATAAATGTTAGTTTTAAATAAAATGACACACTTGGAGTCATATTACTCACATCATGCATGATATTGATGTGTGGATAACTACTATACAACAAAAATGAATTAAGGATCATTTTTCTAATGTATAAATTCAATTAGAATTCATTTTCTTGGTTTTCAGTACATCAAATACTTTTTTTACTAAAATGTAAATTTAAACTAAAAACACACACTTTGTGTCATACTCTTCATATATTTTTTGGTTTGATTTTAGACTAATCCCTTCATCTCATAAATAATTTATGAATCATTTTACTAAATTATCAAGACATTATTTGTGAGTTTACTTTAGTTTTCAGCGAGTGACACATGTATTGAACTAAATTATCAATTTTAAACTCGTAACGAACACTTTGACTCATATTAGGAACACCATGTATCAGATTGAGGTGTGGATGATTACTACATGTCACATATGAATTATGGATAATTTTAAAAAATTATAAACACGATCCAAATGTGTTTTCGTATTTTCGAGTTGGTGAAATATGGTTTGAAATAAAATTTCACTTTTTAATAGAAGAAAATAGTTGGAGAAATACCTATCTCATCGTATGTTGGATTGAAATGTGGTTAATTCCTATAAATCATAAATGAATTAAAGATAATTTTCCTAAAGTATAAAAACAATCCATATGTTTTTTCTCAGTTTTATGTATCTCATATGTATTTTTTACTAAAATTTCAATTTAAACAAAAGACATACACTTTGATTCATACTGGTCACATTATGTTTTGGTTTGATGTGAGATTGATTCTTACACATCAAAAATGGATTATGAGTCATTTTACTAAGGATAAAAACAATACAAGAAAGTTTTCTCAGTTTTTAGGGTGTGATACAAGTTTTAAACTAAGTTTTCAATTTGAAACCGATAAAGGAAACTATTGAGTCATACCAATCACACAATGTATCATATTGAGGTGAGAATAATTCCTAAATTTCACAAATTATTTATAGATATTTTAGCTAAATTATCAACATAATATAAACGTGTTTGATCATTTTTGATTATGTGACGTTTGTTTTGAACTAAAATGTCAATTTTAAACTGAAAACATGAACTTTGAGTCATACAGAGCATACCATGTATTAGATTTAGTCATAATTGATTCTTACATGTCACAAATGACTTATGGATCATTTTTGAAAATTATTAAAATAATATGAATGTGTTTTCTCTATTTTGAGTGTGTGAGGTGTGTTTTTCACTAAAATATTAATTATAAACTGAAAACATAAACAACAAGTCATATCGAGTACACTATGTATCAAATTGAGCTATGGATGATTGAGGTGTGGTTGACTCCCACACAAGCACAAGCAACTTGAAACATGTTACAAGATCTATCATACCAGGAACACCGTGTATTTTACTGAGGTGAAACTGATTCCTACATAAAAAAATGAATTTTGAATCATTTTCAAAAATTATCAAAACAATTTGAATGTGTTTGATCTATTTTTTATGTATCATGTGTTCTGAGCTGAAATTTCAATTTTTTTTTAAAAAAAAAATTTGAGTCATACTCGGCATTCCATGAATTGTATTCAGTTTCAGTTGATTCATATACATCACACCATGTTTTTTTATTCTTCAATGCATTCAATATTTGGGGTTATCTAACAATATTGTAGTTTGATAACCCAAAATGGTGAATGTATTGTAGAATAAAAAGAAATGTGCATCATCATGAGTGAATGAGTCTCATTGAGTGTATAATCATAGTACATGAGTGCATCTTGTGTGTATCATCTTCCTTTATGATCTCTATTAAAATTTAAAAAAACATGAATAATATAAAAATGATAAGTAAATTAACTAAAAAATTAAATTTTTTTGATAAAATTCACAAAATAAGTAGTGATGAATCATGTATTTATGAAGTCTGTATACAATATGGCACCATGTATTCTTCCCATTTGTTTATAAGAAAATAAATTCCCTCTTGTGAACATGAGAAATATATAAAGCCTTTTTATTACTATAAAAATATAAATAAGTAAAGGATTTATAAATATTTTAAATAAAATTGTAATTATCATAAGAAAACATCTTTGGGATGCTAGTTTTTTGATGTAATTCAACATATTTCATAAATTTCCAATGATAATAACCAAAATATTTGACATTAGTCTGTTCTAGGAATTGCATAAACATTTGGAAAAATATGTAATTTGTTTTGATATATTTTTTTGATAATGTAACGTTATTTTGTATACCGTATTAATTTTCCATTTATCGGATTTGATAGGTTTTTTGTGCTCATGAAAAATCCTCATGCCATTATTTTTATGATATTTAAAAACCACCCTATAGTAACATAATCGTCATTAAAACATAAAATAAAATGTATAACAAGAATTGTATTTGTAAAATGATGAATTTAGTGTATTAAAAATTTATAAGTTTCATCATGTGTGGTCAATTTGTTGTGTATCCATGCATTGAATCCATAAAATAAATCTTTAGAGTAACCAAATTGACTGCAATAAGTAACCAATGCTGCCTAAAAAACAAAAAAAAGTAGTTAAATGAATTAAAATATATTTTATAATATTAAATTTCTTATTTTTACCTATGCATCATGGGTATTATGAAGAATCTATCATCTATAACTTTTATTTCAAACATTGTGGCCAATTTTTCAACTATTCCTTTATATTTCTTTGGTTCCAATGAGAATAGTTGTGTATATGTTATGTGAAGATGAATGAGTCCAAATTTTTTTTCCATAGGGTTTACCATAAAATAGTAATGATATATATGTCTTAAAAAAATTATAAATATTATTTAGTTATAACTAACATAGTAGATCACCTATTGGACAAAAAATTCAATAAAACACTCATCATGTATACATTTACAACTAAAAATCCTAGTTATTCATGTGTAAGTATTTACTTTATATTAGAAATACATATATAGCCTATAATTACCTCTCTATACATATTTTCTTTAAAATCAATTATTATTATATCACCACTTTCTAATGTTGTAACTATATGAACCAATAATGTTAATAAATTCAAATTTTGAATGAGTGGGTTAATTTTAATTTGTACAGATCATTTCAATTGTTTGATAGATACTTTAGATCTTTTTGAATCAACCTTCCATTTTACCCCTTTCCTTTGTTTTTCCAAAATATCATTCATCGACTCAAATCTATTCTCATTAATTATTAATGTTTTCTCATGATAAATAAATTATAAATGAATACCTTCTTGATGATATGTTATTTACAATAGATAATGGACATGATATGAATGTTCTAATAGCTTTCTCAGCTGTATGAATATATTAATCATCAAGTGGAATAGAAAGATTTTCACTTGAATCATGATCTACATGAACCCCTACTATCATATAACCTATTGGAAGTTGTCTATTTTCTAGAATATATCCTCGGATATTGTACACGGTACCTACAGCTACAAGACAGTGGTTAGGTTTTTATAGATATAAATCAAAATCATTTTCAACCTACAGAATATTAGTACATGAAAGGTATTACTGTTTACCTGATTCACTTTTCAAAAAATAGTTATGAAAATATTTATTACCCTTCTAAGATAGCTCTTTGAGGGGAATGGATAACCTCAAAGCTTGTGCTGGTGTGGGATCTTCAAATAGTGGTTTTTCTGGTGTTGTTTCTTCTCCTTGATTCTATCCCAGTAAATTTTATAAAAAACATGACTACCAATTAATATTTTCTTTTAGAGAAGTTAGTTTTTCCATAAACTCTTCAATTTTCTTATCTTAATCCCCCTATTCATTTCTTTTCACAAAATATGTTTGAGGTGGCACCAGAAAACCCACACCTATGATGCGGCCATATTGTTATGACTGCTTCAAGGACATTGATCGTAGTTGTTCATCGGGTAAAGATGATGATGATCTTTGTTTATATGTTAGTTATAAAATATATAAAAATTATTAATCACTATTATTTAATAAAAATTTGAATAAAAAACCTTATTATGTCATAATTACACATGATTCCAATAATTTTTATATATTTTCATCCATTAGTATCCTGTATTTATTTCCATGTTCCTCCTTCTATAATATATGATGGGGGATGAAAGTGGCTTTGGATTTTCATTCATCAATATTCATATAAAAAGGAAATATAATTATGTTTTCATTTTATGTCACTTAAAATTATAATGGTATATTTAATATACATACCTTTTTTTTCAAATGAAATGTACCCCATCCTTGAATTACGGTCGGGGTACATTGGTTTTGTGGAATATTTCATATTTTCAGCACTCAGTTGTTTTTTCTTAAATTAAAAATTCTTAATTAAAGTGATTAATATGTGTATTTTCATTTAATTTATTACTAGTCACAATGTACTTGAACAAATATCTGCTTAAAAAGACCAATAAAGCAACCCCATTCTTGTTGGTTTATCAAGTGTACATACATATGTTGTGGGTGAAGGATTATTTTCCCTTCAACACCTTTGAGATGATATTACATAATAATTTTATAAAATATTATTTTATCCTTTCTAGTGATCAGTAATAAAAATTTCATTTTTGGTCGATCTACTATAAATATACTCATTAAGGGATAATGAAGAGTAAATTAATGTTTCATTTTTATTTTTAGTAAAATAAAGAAATTATATCATTATTTTACCTTAATCTAATTCCAAATTAGTGTCTTAAGTGTGGGAAAAACAACTTTTCCACGAATCTAACTCAATCAGCAATATCATTTGAGTGGTGAGCCTAATGTATTTAATGAACACGACCGTTTTTGGGTTAACAGGCTGGCCATATGCAATCCATCTAACCTCGAATTTGATTCCCTTATTACCCCCCTTAATAATTTTTTCTTGACCCCAACTAGTTATGATTATTTATTTCCTATGTTAAATAGGATGTTCACTGTCCACCATTTCCTCATCTTCCATATCATGAATAGGTTGTTCCTCTAGATTGGTAGTATCATCGTGTGAAAAAAGGTAATTGTTCCTTTGCATTGGGAGAACTAACATGTCGAGAAACCTGTTGTTCCTTAGTATTGGGATCATCAGTGTGTGAAAAAGACATTTTATGTACAAGTGGTTGAATATTTAATTTATATTTTATTAATGTAGTAATGAAAAGATAATAATCCGAGGTTACACAATGTATATTATAAGAAAAAAATAATAGCATTACTGATTTTTTTTTAATTATGAAGGGATTTGACACCTCTATTGATTATCAAAATCCCTTCATTGTGGTATCCTATGATATAAAATAACCTTTCTATATTGGGACCACTTAAAAATTATTATGAAATCCCATTTAAAGGGTCATCCTTAGATGACGTCTAACCATTTAGTGTTTTTGGATGAAAACAAAACAATTGACCACTTTCAGTTTGTAGGATAGGGAATATAAAATAATTGTACTGCCTACGATTCTATTAAAAATGGTTCATCTTTATACCCTTCCATACTAAAATACACTATCCAGAAACCAAATTCATTTATCTTAACTACACTCTTGTAATCAACCCATTTTAGTTAAAAAATAATTACCTAGAATGTTTTATAATCAAACTCCCATATTTGTTTGATAATGAGAATGTATGAAATATACATATAAATTGGATTTTTATCCTTGGTACCTGATACATGAATCACTTTATCCACATGTGTAGCTCCAACATTTTTCATGGAACTGTGTTCATCATGTTCATTTTTATAGAACATATAACCACAAATTACATAATAATTGTCATATAATACATGCACACTTGGTCCTCTTACTAGCTGTCGAAGTCATTCTGAAGTTCAATCCATATTTTTAGTTGACTACCTAAAAATAAGGATTTGAAACCATATTATAAACTATTTATTATGTTTATTTTATATCCCTATTCCAACCCTTGATGGATTCAAAATCCTAATAATTAATTTTCAGGTTTCAACATGTGTCACAACCTCTAAAATGTTTTAAAAAATTTAAAGGTGGGCCTACTCCCTCTCTTTAATAGTAATTGTGACAACTTCTATTACATAAATACCTTTACCAACAAGTCACCCAGTGTGATGAGAGTTTGGTAGAATAATTATTTCCACATCAGATAGGTATTCAGTATAGAATATAACATCTTCCTCTACAATATATTGCATTAAAATAAAACATTATGGATGATTTTGATTTTTCACATACCCTTTTGAAATCAATATATACCATTAAATGGCATACATCCATCTATAATTTATAGTACCAAATAGTTTAATTTCTCTTACAAAGTAAACCATCAAGTGAACCATCATATCAAAGAATTTTGTAGGGAATAACACCTCCAATTCACATAATATGAACAAAAGTACCTTGTCCATAGTTGGAAATTTCACTGGTTCGATAAATTTTTGATATATTTCTTTTAAAATAAAAAACTTATTGGTTAATGTTTGATGAACATTATTTTGAAAAAATGAAACATAAATCTACATAAATTAGAACATACATAAAAATATGATAGCCATGTGATTTCAGACACATTAAATTTGAATCAGTCCTTGACATGATATTCTTGATATTTAATGAATAACCCTATATAACCTTTAAATATATAAAGATATTGAAAACATGATATACATCTTTACTAGAATCATTATAATAAGCTGGAGGATGAAAATTCTATTTTTCAAACTTCACTGGTACAAAATCTTCCATTATTCCCATGTCAATCATATCCAAACTAGCCTTAAATCCATCCTTTTTTTCTAGTCATATTAAGTAATGTGCCAATAAAATAATCACATACATTTTTTCTAACTTACATAAAATCAAGAAAATTCGTGATTTACAAAAAATTCTATTAAGGTAATTAAAAAAACAAATCTATTTTTTCAACCAGCATTTACACCATTATTCGAGAAATGGTTACTAAAGTAGTGTCTATATCTTTTACTATCTCAAACAGTTGATCACTGATTAGTGGAGATGACACTATATGTACTTATAAAATCCCATTGAATTATTTCATCCAAGATCAGTACATATGTTTCCAGGGAGATAAAATTGGATTTCCTATAAACAAATTATTTTATTAATGTTTCAACCTAATTGATCGCGTACCTTATTCACAAATGGGATACCCTTGATTTACTTTAATGAAATATATTGGAAAATTTACTTAAATAGGAAAGTCATTTATCATCCCATAAAACATGGATCACAACATGAAATCTTCATTTATGTAAGCATCAAACAACATAATACATGAATCCCACAATAATTTAAAATCTTCGATCAATGGAGGAAAATAAACATCAATATCATTATCCAATTGTTTTTGACCAGATATAAATCTAGATAACATAATGTAATTTTTGTTTCAAACATAACCATGGTGGAATGTTATAATGTACTGAAAAATAGGCCATGTATAGTGATTACTTCATTGAAAACCAAAAGGATTCACTTCATTTGAAGATAACATGAGATAAAGGTTTCTTGGCTAATTTATGAATTAAGGATACTCATTATCAATTGTCTTCCACTAAGAAGAGTCTCTCAGGTGATGATGTTTTCCATATTTATTTCTTGATTTTTTGTGCCATGCAAATTTTATTTCAGTCTTCTCACTTCCATATAGGTTACAAAACCATGGAATGATTAGAAAGAACCATGAAACTTTCATAATAACTTATTCATATTTTTTTATCAAGAGGAACAATACTTTGGTCATTTAATAAGTGATTTTTGGTCCTTGTTAAATAGTATAATATCATTTAGATTGTAACATATTTTTTAAAAGGCCATAACAAATGAAGGTAGAATTCGTTGAGCATAAGTTTTTCTCTAAGTAATCTCATTATCTTCTAGGAACATATCATTCAAGTGAGCAAGTATTTCAGAAAAACCTATATCACTTAATCTATTTCATTCGCTTGAATTATATAGCTTCAATATGGGAGAAAATTATTTATATTTAGTACAAATAGCATATAATAGCTTCTTTTAACAACTCTTTAATTTCTCAAACAATTTTGGGAAATCACGATGTTCTTATTCAACTATCATTTCCATTTAATTAATATGATATTCATTAATTTTAACACTAGTAATTACATCCTTGAAAGAATATTCATCATTTTACATAGTTTTAATAATATCAGATGATCCATAAAATGCATTATTGTCCTTATGAATAGTTATATTTAGTTTTTCCCCATGTTTAGTTCAACATGTAAAACTTCAATCTATTCTGTGAAAAAACAAGTGTTCTTCAAAGTCCTCTTAAACAAGTAGTCTTGAATAACAACATTATAGTCATGGAAAAGGATTTGATCAGGGTCATATGCATGATATTTTTCAATCATGATGAACTCTTTTGTCATACAATTGGAATCCATTCATTTTTGATTATTATCCATCCTATTTGATTCAGTAATATTATAATTTAAAAATAAATACATGGAATTTTTGAGCATGGAACCCATAAAAATTCATTCTTAAAGAATAATTTGAGCTACATGAATTCATTCTTCTAAGATAATAAGAGTTAAATGATATGTATTTAGATTGTTTTGTATTGGTGGAAATCATTTAAGTAATAGAATGTGAGATATATATAATGTTACAAAGAATCTAATTATTTATTAATCTATCAAAAAACATAGATATCTCATGTAGGATTAATTAAATGATATCTCATATGATTCAATAGACAGACTAGATCCATTTTTTTTATAAATTGACATAAAAATAGGGTGTATATGGTGTTTATTTGTTCTCTTCCCTTCGTACGTGGTGGGATAGGTGGTGTTTCAGTGATTGGATGCATAACAGCCAAAATTGATCTTTTTTTATATGAGGAAAATGTTTATAGGGACCAATCACATGGTATTGAGAACCCAATGTCTGAAGAAAATATTGAATTTAAACCAAATGAACCTTAATCCTAGAGAGAGAGTTCCCATATTCCATTCCCATTTTAAATAATTCACATTTAATCAAAGGGTCTTTTCAACAACCCATGCCAAGAAATTCAATTCATTAAACACCACATGCCACTTCGAAACATCAAATTTCTTAAATCAAAGTATAAAAATTTAAACCACCAAAGAGGCATAAAAAACCATCACTATCATCATAACAAGAATTTAAACAATTAAATCTCCTATTATAAAACATGGCATGAAAGTAAAAACATCCAACCGATGTTTTGTAATTTTAAGGGTTTACCATTTTTATGAAAATACCATTCATAATATCCTATTTTTATGAAAAAATTTTAAGAACCACGTTCTATATATGTAATAATGTAGATATACTTATGTCTATGTATCCTTCATTTAATTCCTTCATTAACAAGTAATAAAAAAAGTTTTCTTCTGCAGCCTGGTAAAGCACTGTATAAATCAATTATAATTTTTAGGGAATAAAAAATCCTTTGATCTTGTATGAAGAAACTTTAAAAGAATTCATGTACCATTAATGTTTCTAGAGTAAAGAACAATATTAAAAAGATAAAATAGTGTTAAATACTCAGGATGTAGTGTAGCAGGTTGGGGTTCAAAAATAGTGGAGGATCCAAGAATCATAATGCTCATTGTGTTGGATTGATTTTGTTTGCTACATTTGTGTTGGAGAAATGAAATATATTATGTCAACATAGTCATACTCCATTGGTGGTAATGGAAGATGTGTTGGGTTGTGATATAATATAAACTTATTATAACATGTGATTAATTTACACTATCCATGTTCTAGTTATATTGTAACATCATGTTATTTTGTATGTGATAGTTTATTCTGCACCCAAAATCCATGTGCATAACACATGTGTTCATGCCATTTAACATGTTTAAAATAAATAACAAATCAGTATTCATAATATATATATATATATATATATTAATAATTTTAAACAATATTAAACAATATTAAATTAAATATAAAAAATTGTTAATGTCATAAAAACATAAAATTAATTAGAACAAAGTTAAAACATAAAATAATGCATATAAATAAAGAGTATATGTATAAGTATTAAAAATATCTAAAGATTTTTTTTTCAAGCCCTATACAAATAAAAAATAGAAACAAATCATACAAAATATATTAAAATCATTTCATAATTTGAAAAAAAATACAAACAAATCATGTGATATTAAAATAAATGGGGTTCTTCTACTTGGTAATGCTTGAAAATGGGATTAATTGACTGATTTTAATCCATGTGATTTGTAGGGATACATAAAACATGTAGATGATTACCATATGTGCACTACAAAAAATTATCCAACTTATCATTTATAGTCACCACCTTACATGATTTTTGGGAAGGGTTTTTAAAGTGAACAACTAGGAGCTCCATATAATTGGAGTGAGAAATAATGAAGAATATGTGAAAATGTACCTAAAGGTGAGGGAAATTTTAAACCAATAATGAATCAAAGAAAGGGATATTGGGTGGAGAATAAATATGGTAGATCGAGAAAAGATAATATCATTAAACCTATCATTCAAACAAATTGGGAAAATAAACATTTGAAAAAGACGTTTGAGGGGGAGGAACGGGTCACAAGTCATCACATTCGTTGGATTTTAAAGGTATTCATTCATTAAAAATGATCAAGAGAGAGAGCGATGGTGGAGGTTTAGTTTTATGAGAGCACAAATAGTGAAAGCAAAGAGAACACTTTTAGAGTTCTATTTAAAATATCAGGAAGGCTTTTATCACCAATTTCAAAAAAAAGTGTTCATCAAGAGTGGTTTTATCATCCCTAAAATAATAAGTACTGATAAAAACAAACATTATCAATTCATTCTCATAACTAATAAAACACATATATGTTAGCGCTAAAATTCTAGTTTTGATAAAAATAACTCTTTATTAGAGCTAAAAAAATGATGATAAATCCCTAATTTAAATAATAAAATTAATATAAATAAAAAAATTAAATGTAAAAAATTATAAATGAATATTTAAAAATTTGAAAATATGTATTTATAAATATAATTATATAAATATAATTATATGTAATTAAATAAAAGTTATTTATATGATTAAAAATATATTAAAAGAATTATAAATATGTATTTATAAATATAATTATAGATTTATATTTAAAATTATAGTTATAAAAAATATATTTTGAATGTTTCTATAAAATTATAAATTTATCTATATAAATATATAATTAAAAGGGTTTGGTGATAGATTTGGATATCAAAATTGATAACCTGAAAGATTATTAAGAAAGAGTAAATAAACAAGTAAAAGCATAGGAACATGGGGTATGACAAAGTATAAAATAAACAAAGAAGAAAATGAAAGAGATCAAATTTTTCCAGTCCCTCTTGAAACCAAATTTCATGTATGTTGACCTCTACCCTTTGGATGTGTACCTCTCTACCATGATTTGTTCCTTTGAGGAGGATCAAGATCATCATCTGATGAAGAGTCAGATGAGTCCTCTAGAATGATGTATCTTTTGTATTTCCAAGAAATCTCTTGAAATTCCATCTCCAGATTAGCTCGATAGCTACCTTCAATATTGTTTGAAAACAATTGATGTAAAATAAGGTTTTCCTTATAGAAAAAAAATGTTTATTTCAATTTTGGAAAAGGTAACTTCAATATATAAATAAAACTTTATTCATTTCTTCCTTAAGACTCTGAGGGGTCCTTTCACTCTCATAATTTTCAAGGGGAGTTTGGAAAATATTTTCCCTTGTAGATTCACATTATTTTCTCGAGGCCTTTCTGAAAGTTTCATAAGTGGTTTTTATAAGGTGAGAAAATTGACATGGGTAAAACCATTCCACATTTTACAATACCTCATGTTGAATCCTGGATGGAGGAATTACCTAAAAAGGAAGTACATCATCCAAGGTACCTTTCCCATCTAATAGTGGGCCAATCGACATTACCTGATCTATTATATGAATATCATAGGAGTGTTAGAAGATGAAACATATCTGGGTTCAGACATAGATCCATTTTGTTTGAGTTTCCTATGCTAAACTTATTGTAAAACATTGGCATCAGTTGAAATAATATTTACATATTATGATTATTCATGCATGACTTCTAGTTTTAGAGTTCTTCATACTATCAAGGGATCACTAAGGGTTGGAGAAATGCTAAAATAACTATCAATTCTCACTGTGTTCATCATAGAAGTTTTAGAAGGAGCCTCCAACAAATTTTATTTTCTTATTTTATTTGTATATGAATAATATATTTTCCTTCTAAAATTCCACACCCACATCATCTTGTACACTAGTCTCATAATCACATTGAAAATCCAAGAGGTTAGTATTCACTAGGTTAATATTAGTAAGAACTAGATTCTTTATGTCCTACACCCCTTTCAGGATGTCTTCCCATGATCTCATACATGTTCCATCAGAATTGGAACTCAAATATTTAGCAACAACAGTCGAAGAGATAGAAATATCTTAGCCAAACACCATTTCTTTATTCGTAAATGGTTTCTCTATATCAGTAATCTCAAACATATCCTTCATTTTCTCAGTTATTTTTTTTAGTTCTCTAATAGAGAAACTAGACAGCCTCCCTGGATTTCTAGATCTAATAGCATCTGCAACATGATTACATTCATCCTTTATTCCCATATAAGGTTCTAGTTCATGTCACATCTTGTAGTGTGATGATTCACTCTACATCATTGATAAAGGTGACGTATTTTAGAAGCACTCCCAGCTAATATCTTGAGAGGTTGTATCTGCACAGATTTTTTCCATAGAAGTAAGGGTATTTAAGGGGCGGACTCATGTGGTGGACGCACACCTCGGTATGGAATGGGATAGATATATAAAGGATAAATCAGTACTATATGTTGGTGTAGGGGATTCAATATAGAGGGGGTTGTGAAGATAGTTCATGAGCCCACGTGCAACGACAATGGATAGCGGTGGGAGAGGTCTAGCCCAACGACAAGGATTGGTTGTGGATTTGTGCACCCACTCTGATGTATTTTATGTGGTTTGGTCTAGTTCATACATAGGGGTGATGAAATCAATGATGTGGTGGGGGTAGTGCATACATAGGGGGTGGAGATGACAGTGACCTGACCTACATGCAACAAAGATGGATGAAAGCAACATTGGTCCAGCCCATCGAGAAGGATCAACTGGGGTTTCATGTAGATGTGGAGATTTATTCTATGTGAGGTGGGGAAGCTCAAAAATAGGTTTTATGACCTCAATAGAGATAGGGGAAGTTATGGTAGTGTCTAGGTCCGTGAGTAGTGGTGATGGATGGAAGCGATGATGGTCTAGACTATCATTGAGGACCAGATTCAACATCATGTAGTAGTAGTGATGTATGATTGGATTTTGGTGATGGTGCACAATGAGGAAGCATTGATGGGGGTCAGTAATAAGGATGACCTAGATATAATAGAATACCTCAAGGTGAGGTGATGTCAGTAGGGTGGTGGATAATAAAAGGGAATATAAAACAACCAGGCCCCATTGACAGCAAAGACACACCACTTTAACATGGTCATTTGGTCCTAGCCTTCCAGGTACCACCAGTTTCCCCATAGAAACATGTTCCCTTCCGTGGGGAAAACCCATGTTTAAGAATGGGTCATGATACTAATGATTTTCTCCATAGGACAACACATCCTCTTTCCAGTGTTCTTTTTCTTCACTTGCACACTCCATAGAAAACATTCTAGAAGGTCACCCATCCAGATCACTACTCTAGGCCAGGAATGCTTACCTTTGGAGTTCTAATAAGGTAGGATATTTAAAATAAAGGTTCAACCCATTAACATGATCTATATCATTTAGGCATTTAACTATTTATCATTTTGGGGTGTTATATTCATCCCCCCATTAGTGCGCAACATCCTCATTGTGGACCCAACATCTCAACATAGAATGTGCCACTGTACTTAAGGACGGGTTCCAAAAATTATACTAATGTAACAACTGGTCCTTCAGGTACCACTAGTTCGCCCATATAAACATGTTTTCCTCCCCAGGGCTCACCCACATGCTTGAACTTTTCATTAGACTAATGAGTGTCCCCAAAGGCCAACATGTGTTATTTTTAGTGTTCTTTGTCCTCACTCGTACACACCCTATGAAACATCCCAGAAGGCCACCAACACTGATCACTACTCCAGACCAAGAACACTTATATATGAAGTTCTAATCATATAGGCTCTTGAAAATAATTTTTCCTCTTATTAGAATGAGTCATATCATTTAGTTATTTACCTATTTATAATTTTTGGGGTGTAACATTCCCCCCCATTTGAACACAACATTCTTATTGTGGACCCTACAACTCAATCAAGTCAGTGCCACTGCTCTTAAATATAGGATGTTGCTTTGATACCAATGTAACAACTGGGCCCCACTAACATCACATACATCCCTTTATAATATGGTCATCGGGTCCTGGTCTACCTGGTAACACCAATGGACCAATAGACACATGGTCCCCTCCATAGGGCCCACCCACATGCCTGAACGGGTCATCAAATTAATTATTTTCCCCACATTCCAACAATTTTCTTTTAGTGGTATTTTTCCTCACTCGCACACATGTTTGCAAACTTCCTAGAAGGTCACCCATCCTGATCACTACTCCATGAAAAAACGCTTTTTTGTGAAGTTTTAATCAGTTAAGATCCCAAAAAGAAAGGTGAACCATGTTGAAATGAGTCATATAATTTATTCATTTAAATCTTTATTATTCTTAGGTGTTACATTACACATGTTCCATCTTTAAAAAATGGCCGCATGTGACATGAAGGGGGCATACGGTCCTAATGATATGGGACTACAGGTCAAAAAAATATGCGTGGTCTTATAGCCCTGCCTATTGGGGGGATATTAGGATTAATAATTTAGGCATATAGGATTATAATGATAGGGGGTCCAATGGAATTTATAATATGTATAAATAAAAAGGTCAGGGTGTATGGGTTATCCTTGGGGGGGGGGGGGGGGGGTTATGACATGTTCTCATGGACTTAGTGTGTGTATATGTGTGTTAATAGTAATTTCACCCATAAATAGATAATATATATACACATATATTTATTAATAAATAAATACTTAGGTGAGGATGGGGAGATATGGTTGACACCAAATTCGGATACCGGATGTTGATGATTATGGTCAAACCGAATGATGGAGATGGTTTTTTGGGGCTTGTGAAAGATGTTGTAGAAGAACACCCTAACAGTTACCATGAGATACAGGTGATGAACTCAGGATGCGAGGAGATTTTATAACCACATGATGTGGGATGTATTTGGTGATGACATCAGGATCCATCTCAGGCATAGGCTAGCGATGGATTGACCATGAGAATAGTGATCAATCATTGGGTTCTTTATGTGACATTGCATTTATGGGGCCTCACTAGATGGAGGGTACAACTTATACAAAAGTTTTATTCTATGGATATAGTGGGTGTATGAATGGTAGGTTCAAAGGCAGCTGGTGCATTAGAAGGAGGTCATTATGAGAGCTATGTTTGTGGATAGATGTAGATGATGTGGTGTTCCACAGTAGATGGTGAGGATGGATTGTTAAGGTACACGTCTATGGATAGTGTCAATTATACATGGGTGTTGGTGGAAATGTTTGGTGCATTGGATGATGACCGATGACATGTATGGTCGGCCTGGTTTGTGGTGGGTGTTTGTTTCAGACGTAGTGGAAGCATTTGGTGGTGGGTGATATATTAATTTTTTTAATATTTCCATGCTCTAAATATCGATCAAGGATTATAGAAATGAAATTTATAATTATTTTATTTATTTTTGGAAGAAATGAGTACCTGAGATTAGTACCTTTCTTTGTTGATGATGATGATTATCCAAAAATACCATTTCAAATTTACTTCGTTGCACTGTGAGGATCCAAGGATATAATCCCTCTAGCAATGATACACATGTGATCTATTGATCTCAAAGAAATTCAAATTGATCTCTGAGTGCAATCTTGGTGAATCAGTTGACTTTCATTTTTTTTGATCTCTTATCCTTTGATATTGAAGGAATCACTCTTGAATTTCTTGTATTTTGAGAGGGAGAGAGAAGGAGGAGTCAAGAGATAATTTGTTGTGTACAACAATTTTCTATTATCTATTTTTGAAAAATTCTGTATAGAATGGACATAACCATCTATTTAGAAAGGGATTAGGTTAAAATAATTCTTTAATTCCATGTCGGCCATAAAATAATATAATTACCTTTAGTATACCCGATAAAACACAATAATAATAATAATAATAATAATAATAATAATAATAATATTATTATTATTATTATTATTATTATTATTTGGAACATGAAAACTTTTAAAATAACACATATTATTTAACCAGATTGGTAACAAATATTAGTCACCAGACATGGTCTTGGACCATTCAAACTCCCATAATATTTATTTAAAACCCATAAAAATATTTAATTTCAATATTTCATTAATTAATAAATATATTTTATTAGTAAAATTTGAATAAAATTATACCTCAATATTGATAATAATATTTATTCAATTACTTAAATTAAATTTGAATTTAATAAAGAGCATCAGAAAAAAAATTGTGTGTGACTCACTAGGATTCTTTCTCGTTGACATTATATCAGATTTCCTAAAGTCCTGGATTACTGTATATCAATTGGTCAATGAACCCAATATAAAAAACTATATTTATCATTGATGAAAACCACATACGAATACACATGGTTTAATATAATCCTTTTTCACAATATCTTATCAAGAATGTTGTACATCTATGTCACCAACCTATTTTATCAATACATATTTCTTTGAATATATCATATAAACATTCCATTACATCATGACCATTGAATTTAGTGAGACAGTTCTACTCCAATCAATGGGTCAAGATATCAACTTGCATAAAGATATAAGGGAGAAATCCTTCCTCAACTTATACATTAATAACATGTCAATCATCATGCATCCAACATACCATACCCCACTATGAACATATAGTGTCCTATTTTTTATCAAAAAAAAATATGTTTGTGATTCATGACATGAATTAATGATAATATTAAAATCTAAGGACCATTACACACACTCATAGATATGAATATCTGACGAAACCAAAACATGTGGAATTCCAACTAGGAGGTCTTTTATCATAATCTCCCACCTTGGAGATTACCAAGTGAAAACATCCATAGAAGAAGGCTCATCCTCTTATGAGTATATTCACATGATATTATATTCATTATGTCTCCTATCATAGTAAATTATCCAACTACACAACATTATTTATGAATATTATCTTAGTAGTTCAAGGTTCTCATCATAGAAGGGAACCTCAATGAACTTATCAATTCGATGCATACTCTAGGAAATTATTACATTAGATTAATTTAAAAAATGATCAATATGTAATAAGAAGTTTTATTAATATTAAATACATCAAATATACATGTAATTAAAGTATAAATAGTTGGTCTTAAGACACCAACTCCAACAAACTCCCAATTGAACTATAGCCAACTACCTAGAACATTCAATCCGCTGGACCTCACATGATAATAATGTTTTTTCTGAGCCAAGTATTTAGTAAAGGGGTCCTCTACATTATGTTTTGTGGAAATACTACTCACTAAAACCTCATCACTCTATGAAAAACCCCTCAGGATATGATACTTTTAAAGTATGTGATTCATCAGCTTATGTGACCTTGTCTCTTTTTCAAGAGTCCCCACTACAGTATTATAAAAATATAATATGATAGGATCATTACTTATAGGTACCATGTCAAAATTACGGATGATGATACTAATCCATATTGGTTATTTATATTCCATAGAATCAATAATATACCTGAAAACTATTGTAGAATCTATGACCATAACCTTCTTTGAGCTCTTCTAACTTATAGAAAATACATTCAAAGAGAAGATATATCTCATTTATGACTTCATGTCCTCTTGATTAGTCTAAAAAATAGAATATTTAAAACCTCTTATGACTAGTACCTCATATCCTCAAAAAAACTAGGAACATATCCTTAGAACACCTCAAATACTTGAGGATAGTCTTATTGAACATCCAATAGAGGTCACCTAAATCAGCATGATATCTTCTTACCCCACCTAATACATAAGAAACATATATCCTAATACATATCATATAATACATGAATGATCCAATCACTAATGTGTATGGAATACATTCCATTATATTTCAATACTCATGTGTTTGAGGACACATTTTACTAGAAAGATGAATTCCATGTGACGCCAACAATAATCCCCTCTTAGATAGTTCCATACTGAATCTATTCAGTATCATTCCAATGTATGTACTTTGACTTAGGCTAAGAAATATCTTGGATCAATCATGATACCAATAATATTTAATCCCTCACCCAATTATTTCATATAATTTTTTTTATTAAACCATTAAATTAATGACTATTAGACTAGTATTTCATTTCCAATGAGTAATATGTCATTGAAATATACTATTAAGAAAACGACTTCACTACCTATCAACTATTTTTAGAAACATGTGTCACAATCATTATTTTTTAAATAAATTCCATATTGGCTTCATCAAAATGAATTTTCCATAACCTTGATGATTTATTTAATCCATAAATAGATATTTTCAACTTTCATATTTTTTTGGAATCCTTTAGGGTCACAAACCCTTTGGGTTGTGTCATATAGACATCTTCATAAAGTTTCATGTTAAGGAAAATTATTTTGACATACATTTTACAAATTTCATTGTTGATGCACCTAAAAGGAATCGTTAATTACTCTAGTCATTATTCAAATTAGAAAATTAAAAAACCAAAACCATAATAACTATAAATGTGTAGTATAACAGAAGTGTCGGGTCATTCCCATAGTGAGCGGGGATCGTAGTGATGAAAACTCTGAACTAAAGGTTAGTTCACTCCAATTTATGATTTATATTATTAAACTAATGGTGAAATTGAAATAAATGAATTAAAATAGATAAGTAGAAGAGAGGGGAATCAGTTTCAATGGGTGGTTTTTCTAAAATTAAATCATGAAAAAACTTGGAAAACGACACCACTCAATGGTTGCACAATCATTCATATTTAATTGATAGAGATATGGTCAAACCCTATCAATATACCATAGTATCTCAATTCATGGTTGTCCGACGAATGAAAATAACTAGAGTGAAATAAGATAGGATTGGAATTGAAAAATAATAATCACATTAATTGGTAATTAATTAATTATCCTAATCATGTTGGTTTTCATCTCCTATAAGACACACATGGTCCATGATTCAATAACATATATGATTTTAATGATTCACACCATGATACCAATTGAATATAATTATTGTGAAAATGAATAATTAAATAAGACACTTTTATACACACCCATTTCGACTGATTCTGCTCTCCCCTAAGGATTTATCAAATCATCGTGGGGTGATTGCCAATGATGAATAAACCGTAGTCTATAGGGAAGAGAATAGGAGAGATGGATTGAGAAGGAAAATGAAAGAAAATATAGATTGAAATTAAAATAGAAATCATTAAACTATTACATAAAATAAAATAAAGAAAAATATAAATAAAACCTATCTAGGTAGGAATCTGGGTCAGAACCCTACAAGAGTCTCCTGGTGGTCATGCCTCAAGCGTCGAATGTCCTGAAATGTGATGCCAAGGTGTTGTATAAACAGTTGAATTTCATCACGATTTGTAATGGAGGTACATGCTGTGTACCTTTGATCTGTGTAGATTTTCATGAATTTTTGGATCTCTAGCATGACATGTGTTTATCTCGCAGATTTATGATGTTTTACTAAGTACACATAATGTAATAGGTGTTCATGATGTGTATAGGTGTCCAAATATCTTTTTGTGAATAATTATCAAGGATGGATCACTAATTGTTTTGACCAGTGTCACGCCGTGTCCATGGAGTTCACGATGTGTAGTGGATACCTTCTTGTTGGTTTTGATACATGGTCACGACTTGGATTCATACCGTGTCCATGGAGTTCAATGTAGTCTTGATTAATAGATTCTCCACCATGGTCTTAGCATAGTTTCTTAATCCTTTCACCAAGATGGTTCTCATCCTCATTCATGTACTCCTTGAATTTATCAAAATAATCTAACTATACCTCATTATGTATAAATATCCATATATAATAAAATTATTAGTAATAATTATGAAGTATGAGTACCCACCCCATGCTTCAATAAGAAATGGTCCTCAAAAATTAGTATAAACTAATTCATGAAGCTCTATAGCCCATTATCCTTTCTAACTAAATGGGTATTTAGCGTTTATTCCTTGTAAAAATACATAAAATACACCAATTTGTCTTAGTTAAAAATAATCTAAATATCAAACATGGTGTAATTTCGTCAAGAATTTGTCATCTACATGAACTAGTCGGCGATGCTAAACTTGGGTGTGGTATGAGTCATGTGAAGTAACTTCATTATCAATTTCCATTACTTGGTTTGTGAAATAAAACATATAAATACTATTATTTAAATATTTCTTACCATAACAGATTAAATATTTACAAATAAAGATACATTTATTACCAAATTTGAAAATAAATCCATTCTTATAAAGTATAGATACAAAAATATTATTTTTGTAACTGAAGGAACATAATAACAACCCGTTAAAACCAAAATCATTCTGGTCAGAAATGTGAGGTGGTAGTCATCATCAACAATGATAACGTGTTTATCTCTATTATATTTTTGTATATCTACCCCCCCTTGATCAATATTTCTAAATATACTTGGTAAATGTATTTTAATACATATGTGAGCACCCAAAGATGTATCTAATACCGAATTTGTAGAAACAGATAAATTGAACTCAATATAAAATACACATGAAGGTTAAACTTGCTTCTTTTGTTAGGTGCAGTTTTTCTTCCAGTGGCCCTACTTTCCCCATGAAAAATTGACACCATCATATTCCCTTTATTTCCCCTTGATATTACTATTTTTTGTAAGGGTGTAAATAAGATTTGGACTTAATGATCTTCTCTTTCCCCTTCAATTTATTCACCACAATGAAGTATTTTTGTGCTTTGTATCCTTATATACTTGGATAATAAGATTAAGAAGATCTAGAAGATACTTCTCAATGTTGTTCATATTAAAATTTATAATAATGATGGAGAATCTATGATGGAGTGATTCTATAATGTGATTAGTTCCAAGTTATTTTTGGAGTCTAAACCCTAGAACAACTAGTTAGACAATATAGCCAATGATCTTAACAACATGCGTACCAGCTAAGGAACTTTTTCCATGATTTATTTTAAATATCACATTATAAATCTCAAACTGTTCATGTTTATCTTTCTCCAGGTAAATTCCAAGGAGTATCTCAATCATGTTACATGAATTCATGTTTTTTTAGACATTATGAGTTCAATATACATAGAAAAAATCATCAAACATTGAACATCGACCACATTGCTCAAATAATTTTCGTAGTCTAGGAACTCTTCATCACTCTTGTTTTTGGAAAGAGGATCAGTAATTGAGGATTATAGCATGTAAGATTTCCATTTATGTAATATAATAACAAGAAGGTTTTTAGAAAACTCTTATAAGTTATTTCATGTTTGGAGGCTCTCTTTCTCTACTATTGATCGTAGGGATAATTCAGATGATTAGATTTAAATTTTATTCTATAATTAAAATATCATACTATTAGTACTCTTATTGATTAAAAATTTTGTGATAAATAATACATTAAATAATCTTATTAATTGTTCTATGATTTTATCTGTTCTTAATATCCCTAACCATTGAACTCTAAATTTCTAGTTTTGTAAAATTCTAGTGGAAATGATCTGAATTAATTTTCTTGATGATCCAAAATTTCTCCAGGAAATCCATAAGATTGTAATTACATATGCAGTCTTGCCAACTGTGAGATTGAATCTCCCTAATCCATTGAGTGGATTCCCCTATCATGAAATCCTGACTTGGACTATAAGTCCCTCGCCTTAAACCTTACTTAATCTTGAGTTATTACAAGATTACACGTTGGGGATCTTTTCAGGTTTAGAGTTTTAGAGAATTAGATCATAAAACTTGCATTACATTCCACATTTAAACAAAGTGGTTACATAAAATATAGTATTCATTTTTCCCATCAATAGAAACATATTTAAAATAAAACAAGGATTCTTTATTGACACTTCCTTGACACTATCATCATATCATGTACCCTTCCCTTGACCTGTGAAAAACATTTCAAAAACTTGGTATGAGCATAAAAATCTCAGTAAGGGATATAAAAATATGGAAAGGAAACATGAGTACATGTATACATAAGAATGAAATCATACTTTACCCATAAAACATAAGCACTTTAACATACCTCATAAAATCATGAATAAATCATAGAAATCATAAGACATAAAAGGTAACTTGAGGAATTCATAACATTCTTACGTAGGGAGTAACCCTCTTAGTTACGTTTGGAATACCCACCACAGTATATTCCCTAAATCTCTTCGGAGAAACCTTAACGTTTCACTCCTTCGCGTTACCCAATGCAATGGAGAGCTATATCAGGCTCACCCACCCTTAGTTTATCACGGAACCACCCATTTTCATAACAATGCCCAAGAACCATAACATAAACGTATCACATAAAACATGCATAAAGGAAACATAACATTTCCACATTTCAATCACAATATAACATTTTAGGATTTTGAAATAATGAATCCATTCAAAAAAAAGACCATTTTCAAAACCATTTAAAACATTTAATAAAGAGATTTTTGAATCAAAGTGTCCCATACCACCTTGAAGATTTTAAAATTTTTAACCATTAATATCCATATAAAAAAAATCCTTAAAACCATTTTGAAAACATGGATATTAATAATAACAAATCATGAAAACATTTAAAGCGATATTTTGGTTAAAGGGTTTTTACCAAAATTAGAGACACTTGAATACAATAATTGAGGAATAACATTTAATCAGAACTTTATAATATCATGAGAATAAATGGATTAATGATGTAATATTCCAAAGGACAGTATATACACCATATAAGAGTGAATTGGTGCATAACAACAATGAAGTCTCAATAGAAATGTAAAATGTGATGAAATCCCTTATAAAGAAGGTATCCTTAAATTAAGGATAAATCAATCTCAAAATTATGTGTGACAAATATAAATACACCCAATATAATTTTATATTAAGTGTAAAACAATAAAATGTCATTAAAACATATTCAAAGGATTACATATTCAATAACTACATGTTGAACCCAAAGAAATCGAAATTGGGTTAAAAAGTTCCCTTGGTAAAATTCGACAGCCTAACGGCGTCACTTCAAAAATTCAGAAAATGAGTTGATGAGAGATAAAAAGTGTATCTCATCACTTGGAAATAAAATTTAAATCAATAAGGATATATAATAACATATCCCAAAATAATAGTATGTGAATTAAAAGACCTACCAAAAGAATTCTTTTAAAAAGAGGAGGGTGAAAGGTTCCCTTACCGACTTGGGTAACTTTCGAAACGTACGGCCCGTGAAAGGAGGACAATAAAACATTGATGTAAATACTCATAAATGAAATTATATTACACAATGTGTAAAATAATGGGCAGTACATACACCACTCAAAGTAAATTGTGGAAAATGTAGCATAAATCCCACGGGAATAAAAGTGAGATGAAAAATCCCTTACGAAAACTCGGCAGCCTAACAGTGCCACTTAAAACTTCAAAAATGGATTGATGAGATCAAATAGGGTATATAATCATATTAAAATAAAATTTACAGCAAGATTAATATAAAAGAACATCCCCCAACATAACAAAGAGGTTCTTAAAAGAAGTGACATAAAGGAGAGTACTTAAAAAGAAAGAGAGGGATAGGATCCCTTACCTCAGGTTCGACATGACTCGATCATTCTTTAACGTCCTGAATAATAAACTTGAGTTAATTTATACTTGATTAATAACCTTTTTCAAGTTCATTATTCTTTTTATATCACTTATTTCCATGTTATGAACATTATGTAATCATTTAAGTTAATAATGTTTGTTTTGTCGATATTTGGTTCTTAAGTCGAAAGTGGACTTCTTACAATTACATGTTGTTCGTGTGGTCAAAGGTTCATTATATCCAGAATGATATTCATTATTTGGATATCATATATATCATATATATCCATAATATACAAGTATATATAATATTACATAATCATTTAGAGGTAATAAATGAAATGCACCGTTCATGGAGACGGTAAGCCGTACGTACGCATGAACGCTACTTTCATTTCTATGTCATATTAATGGAATTAAAACCAAATGAGAGGTATGTATATTTTAATTCCATAATTATATTAATCATTTATATGTAACATAAATCATATATAATAACTTTAAATCCATCCTTTATACATCCCACATATGGCATTAACGAATCAAATCACTTTGAGGGGGCGGTAGTCCGCACTTCCTAAAATGAAATTATCGTGTTTACCCACAATGGAAACCATAAAGGTATGACACAAAAGAAAAATACAGAAGCTTAAGTAAAACATAAAAATATTATATATCATATATAAATATAGTGACATCTTAATGTCCACCTTTGAAGGTGTTATATGAGTGTTGAACAATCATCGTTTCGTGAGGCAGAAATTCGCCATCCACAAAAATAGTATGTTCTTTAACCATTTTATGTAGTTGTGTGTAATTTTATCTCGAATTATTCTTATAAAAAAATCCTAGTATATGGAAGATACTGTAGTTGTTACAAAATAAATGAATAAAAAGAGTTTAGAGGGTTGGAGAAGCAAAATAAAACATAAGAACACAAGAGATGACACTACCTTTAAATCGGGTAACTCTATTTGATTTGAGCTCAAAGGCTTCCTTGGGAAGACTTATGCCCAAAGTGAGGCTTCTAGGAGTAATAGAGGTATGTGTAGAGACAAAATGAGCTGGGGTTGTCCGAGAAAAATGCTTGAGAGGTGTGGGTAAGGAGGTAGAGGTGGGGGCCTTTTATAAGAGGATAGGAGGGGCACTCTTGGAAAGTAACGAAATGTTACTTTATTTTAGAATGAGTTTCGAGTTTTAAAGGTCCCACATTGATGTGTTTCGAGGATAAGGTGATAAGGATTCTAAATACACTTATCCAATAGGTTTTGGACATGTGTAGGTCTTAGATTTTTCATTATATTTCCCTTTTATTTAAATTGTTAAATAATGAGGTAATCACTGCATCATCATGATGTCATAAATAATTTATTTTATTTTATGTCTAAAAATTATAAAAAAAATACTATAATGTAGGAAATATTTTATCTTTAAAATTAATATTTATAGTCAAAAATATGACTTGTATAACCCCATTTAAAAATTGTTTTAGTAAAACAACTCATGTTTGTGTCATTTTTAATTTTAACATTAAATAAAAAGGTATTTATGTCATTTTCCAACCAAAGTGGCTCCATGGGGTCCCCAAGTTGACCCATGGATTGTATTGGTCGGCCATGACTCATCCAATGAGGGTAGGACATGTGTCTAGGTCATTTAATATTATTAAAACATTATTTTTACCTTAAACTACACTAATTACCTCTAATCGCGATTAAGAACATAAAAGTTACTATTCACAAAAAAATTATTTTAATCCCATTGAACAAAATTTTAAATCCTAATGACAACCATGTATGTCAGATTTTTGAAATTCAAAACACAGAGGTGGTAAAGTTTCATTTAAATGAAAAATCAGTTTCTTTAACTACCACTTAGTGGTTTCACTATTCATCAAAAATTGAAGTTTTTCAGAAAAATACCAAAAATTAACCCTAAGATATATTTGATATTCCGAACTCAAAAATGATGTCTATTTTAAAAAATTAAAAACATATAAGTTGCATTAATTAATTTAATAAATAATTCCCGATGTCAAAACAAATAGCGTGTTTTTATGAAACAATATCTATTAAAAGATTGACACCAGTTTAAGTCCAATTTCAAAGTGAAATTAATTCTAATGACCACTATTGGATTAAATGGTAAAAATATATTCTAATTTTACTTTAAAAGAAATTCAAAATATAATCTAATCATATAAATAAAGTAGATTAAAAAGAGGTTTTGAATTAAAATACAACATTTTTCACTATTCATTAAAAAATGAACTTTATCGGAAAGATACCAAAAATTTACACAAAGTAAATTTTGATGTCTCTATTCTAAAGAATAATTTTATTTTGTCAAATATAACACATAAAATTGTTAAAAAGTGGATTTAAAACGCCATCGAAAGGCGGTTAATCAACCTTTTAAAGAATATTAGAATGTTTATGCTTAAAAATTGGATTCATTCACATTTTTAATCCTCTAACATTTATTGTAAAAAGTAAAAATATTTGACAAACATATATAATAATTTTGTAGTTAGTTATGTTCATTCCCTCCATTACAATGGCTAGGCGTTAACTTCCATTTAAAATAATATTATTTTATTATTAGAGGGCAACGTAAGATTCCCAAGAAACTCGTTGTTGCGTATTGGGTACGCCATTGAGCATAGCTTCCCCTTTAAAGTAATATTAATATTTTATTCACAAATATGGGTAAATATAACAATGGCATATTCTTTATTTACCTGGGGTGTTACATCCTTCCACCCTTTTAGGAATTGCATCCTCACAATTTTAAAATTGGGCTCGGAAACATCCTTGAAAGTCCCACATCGGAACAAGAGTCGATAAAAAAATAACTTTAAAATAAAGAATGATAAGTACAGAGGTCACCTGAGTTAACCAATACTAGGATTCCATGTTGGAAAACATGGACATGGAGGAGAAAACATAGGGTCATGTTCTGATGGAGAGTGATAGAAAACATCTTTAGGAGAAAGTTAACCACATGAAAATCACAAAATTGTGATGGGTTAAACGGTATTCGATTCCCCAGTAGGAAAAGTTAATAGACAACATTTTTTTTATTGAGGAATTTATTCATAAGGAAACATAATTACTTATCATGTTGACTTTCAACTTTTATTATATTTCTTACACAAACTCATATTTTCTCCAAAAGACGAGTATTTAGGAAGACTTGTTCACTATAATCAACTTCTAGAGAATCACCTAATCTACAAAAGAGAACTATATACTTCCCATGTCTTTAGACTTTAACCAAAACCAAAATCGAAATGGATAGTACAAGATCAGATAATCCAGAAAAGGAGAACCCATTTTAAAAAGAAAATCTATTCTTAATCTCCAAAATTTGTCCAACAAAACCCAAAGTTCAATGAGGACCATTTGATAAACAATTTGTCCATAAAATTCTTCAAAGTAAACCAAACTAAGATTGAAACCCAAATATTTGAAGGATTTAGTCACATAGTCTTCCAAGGTACAAATTAACTTTTATCTCCAAATAACATCAGTCGCTCTTAAATTCTCATATTGAAAAGTAATTAACCTAATCACATATCCTCGATGATAGGTTAATCATTTACATAGATAACCCAAAATAAACTTACTCTTGATTCATAAAATCATCTAACTAAAAAGAATTAGTCTAACTAACCAGGGACTTCACGTAGTCTAGTGGTAGGCGATAAATACCAATCACACTTTGGTTGTGGGTTCGATTCCCACAGCTTTGTCCGATGCGATGGGTTGTCACATGGTCTACGTGTTGTCCTTTTTCCAAAACTACATAATTCTTAAAACATTCCCCAAAATGAGATAAAATCTTCAAAAATGATCATAACATATTTTAACCTCAAGTTTATCTCATGCCTTTCATTTTCCATCATATCATAGAGTAACCCATAATTACCTAAAAAGTAAGGATCATATAAACCCTAATGGTTACCTTTATAATTATTACCTGAACTTCCACATCGAGTTGGTCATCTTGTACATGATGCATTAGAGAACTCACCAAGGTTCAAGTGGTTGATCATTAATCCTTGATAGTTTGTTTAGCACAACCACGATATTCCTCATTGAATCCCCCATTTCATCCAGTCTCTTAATCAGAGAACCACCACAGTTTCCATCAAACCGATTGTCACTTTGGTGCCTTCTTGATCCATCCATTTACTAAAAACAGAAATGTCAGTGTGAGTATATCAACAAAACCATAATGTACTAATGAGGAAGATAAACACTAAGATATAATTATTCATTCACTTTATCTAAAACTAGGACTCTTTCTGAAATCCTAACCATTATGGTAATGTCACTTATGCTTAGAGGACACCCTAACCTCTAAAGTTATCTAAACCGACCTTTGATACCAACCATAAGGCCCTAGCCTTAAACCTTACTTAATCTTGAGTTATTACAAGATTACACGTTGAGGATCTTTTCAGGTTTATATTTTTAGAGAATTATATCATAAAACATGCATTACATTCCACATTTAAACAAAGTGGTTACATAAAAGATAGTATTCATTTTTCCCATCAACGGAAACATATTTAAAATAAAACATGGATTCTTTCTTGACACTTCCTTGACACTATCATCATATCATGTACCCTTACCTTGACCTATGAAAAAAATTTCAAAAACTTGGTATGAGCATAAAAAGCTCAGTAAGGGATATAAAAATATGTAAAGGAAACATGAGTACATGTATACATAAGAATGAAATCATACTTTACCCATAAAACATAAGCACTTTAACATACCTCATAAAATCATGAATAAATCATAGAAATCATAAGACATAAAAGGTAACTTGAGTCATTCATAACATTCTTACGTAGGGAGTAACCCTCTTGGTTACGTTTGGAATACCCACCACAATATATTCCCTAAATCTCTTCGGAGAAACCTTAACGTTTCACTCCTTTGTGTTACCCAATGCATTGGTTTATCACGGAACCACCCGTTTTCATAACAATGCCCAAGAACCATAACATAAACGTATCACATAAAACATGCATAAAGGAAACATAACATTTCCACATTTCAATCACAATATAACATTTTAGGATTTTGAAATAATGAATCCATTAAAAAAAGACCATTTTCAAAACCATTTAAAACATTTAATAAAGAAATTTTTGAATCAAAGTGTCCCATACCACCTTGAAGATTTTAACATTTTAAAACATTAATATCCATATAAAAAAATCCTTAAAAAGATTTTTAAAACATGGATATTAATAAGAACAAATCATTAGAACATTTAAAGCGATATTTTGGTTAAAGGGTTTTTACCAAAATTAGAGACACTTGAATACAATAATTGAGGAATAACATTTAATCAGAACTTTATAATATCATGAGAATAAATGGATTCATGATATAATATTCCAAAGGACAGTATATACACCATATAAGAGTGAATTGGTGCATAACAACAATGAAGTCTCAATAGAAATGTAAAATGTGATGAAATCCCTTATAAAGAAGGTATCCTTAAATTAAGGATAAATCAATCTCAAAATTATGTGTGACAAATATAAATACACCAAATATAATTGGATATTAAGTGTAAAACAATAAAAGGTCATTCACACATATTAAAAGTATTACATATTCAATAACTATATGTTGAACCCAAAGAAATCGAAATTGGGTTAAAAAGTTTCCTTGGTAAAGTTCGACAGCCTAACGGCGTCACTTCAAAAATTCAGAAAATTAGTTGATGAGAGATAAAAAGGGTATCTCATCACTTGGACATAAAATTTAAATAAATAAATATATATAATAACATATCCCAAAATAATATTATGTGAATTAAAAGACATAACAAAAGAATTCTTTTAAAAAGAGGAGGGTGAAAGGTTCCCTTACCGACTTGGGTAACTTTCGAAACGTACGCCCCGTGAAAGAAGGAAAATAAAACATTGATGTAAATACTCATAAATGAAAGTATATTACAAAATGTGTAAAATAATGGGCAGTACATACACCAATCAAAGTAAATTGTGGAAAATGTAGCATAAATATCACGGGAATAAAAGTGAGATGAAAAATCCCTTGCGAAAACTCGGCAGCCTAACAGCGCCACTTAAAACTTCAAAAATGGATTGATGAGATAAAATAGGGTATCTGATCATATTAAAATAAAATTTACAGCAAGATTAATATAAAATAACATCCCCCAACATAACAAATAGGTGCTTAAAAGAAGTGACATAAAGGATAGTACTTAAAAAGAAAGAGAGGGGTAGGATCCCTTACCTCGGGTCCGACTTGACTCAATCATTCTTTAACGTCCTGAATAATAAACTTGAGTTAATTTATACTAACTTAAGAAAAATTTTCGAGTTCATTATTCCTTTTATATCACTTATTTCCATGTTATAAACATTATGTAATCATTTAAGTTAATAATGTTTGTTTTGTCGATATTTGGTTCTTAAGTCGAAAGTGGACTTCTTACAATTACATGTTGTTCGTGTGGTCAAAGGTTCATTATATACAGAATGATATTCATGATTTGGATATAATATATATCGTATATATCCAGAATATACAAGTATTTATATTATTACATAATCATTTAGAGGTAAGAAATGAAATGCACCGTTCATGGAGACGGTAAGCCGTACGTACGCATGAACGCTACTTTCATTTGTATGTCATATTAATGGAATTAAAACCAAATGAGAGGTACGTATATTTTAATTCCAGAATTATATTAATCATTTATATGTAACATAAATCATATATAATAACTTTAAATCCATCCTTTATACATCCCACATATGGCATTAACGAATCAAATCACTTTGAGGGGGCGGTAGTCTGCACTTCCTAAAATGAAATTATCGTGTTTACCCACAATGGAAACCATAAAGGTATGACACAAAAGAAAAATACAGAAGATTAAGTAAAACATAAACATATTATATATCATATATAAATATAGTTACATCTTAATGGCCACCTTTTATGGTGTTATATGAGTGCTGAACAATCATCGTTTCGTGAGGCAGAAATTCGCCATCCACAGAAACAGTATGTCCTTTAACCATTTTATATAGGTGTGTGTAATTTTAGCTCTAATTATTCTTATAAAAACATCCTAGTATATTTAATATACTGGATTTGTTACAAAATAAATGAATAAAAAGAGTTTATAGGGTTGGAGAAGCAAAATAAAACATAAGAACACAAGAGATGACACTACCTTTAAATCGGGTAACTCTTTTTGATTTGAGCTCAAAGGCTTCCTTGGGAAGACTTCTGCCCAAAGTGAGGCTTCTAGGAGTAATATAGGGATGTGGAGAGACAAAATGGGCAGGTTTTGGCCGAACAAAATGATTGAGAGGTGTGGGTAAGGAGGTATAGGTGGGGGCCTTTTATAAGAGGAGAGGAGGGGCACTCTTGGAAAGTAAGGAAATGTTACTTTATTTTAGAATGAGTTTAGGATTTTAAAGGTCCCAAATTGATATTTTTCAAGGATAAGGTGATACGGGTTCTAAATCCACTCATACAATAGGTTTTAGACATGTGTAGGTCTTATATTTTACATTATCTTTCCATTTTATTTAAATTGTTAAATAATGTGGTAATCGTTGCATCATCATGCTGTCATAAATAATTTAATTTATTTAATGTCTAAAAATTATAAAAAAAATACTATAATGTAGGAAATCTTTTTATATTTCCAATTAATATTTATAGTAAAAAATCTGACTTTTATATCCCCATTTAAAAATTGTTTTAGTAAAACAACTCATGTTTCTGTCATTTTTAATTTTAACATTAAATAAAAAGGTATTTATGTCATTTTCCAACCAAAGTGGCTCCATGGGGTCCCCAAGTTGACCCATGAATTGTATTGGTCGGCCATGACTCATAAAATTAGGGTAGGACATGTGTCTATGTCATTTCATATTTTTAAAACATTATTTTTACCTTAAACTACACTAATTACCTCTAACCGCGATTAAGAACATAAAAGTTACTATTCACCAAAAAATTATTTTAATCCCATTGAACCACATTTTACTTCCTAATGACAACCATGCATGTCGGATTTTTGAAATTTAAAACACAGAGGTGGAAAAGTTTCATTTAAACGAAAAATCAGTTTCTTTAACTACCACTTAGTGGTTTCACTATTCATAAAAATTGAAGTTTTTCAGAAAAATACAAAAAATTAACCCTAAGCTATATTTGATATTCCAAACTCAAAAATGATTTCTATTTTAAAAAATTCAAAACATATAAGTTGAATTAATTCATTTAATAATTAATCCCCGCTGTCAAAACAAATAGCGTGTTTTTATGAAACAATATCTATTAAAAGATTGACACTAGTTTAAGATCAATTTCAAAGTGAAATTAATTCCAATGACCACTATTGGATTAAATGGTAAAAATATATTCTAATTTTACTTTAAAAAAAATTCAAAAGATAATCTAATCATATAAATAAATTTGATTAAAAAGTGGTTTTGAATTAAAATACAACATTTTTCACTATTCATTAAAAAATGAACTTTATCAGAAAGATACCAAAAATTTACACAAAGTAAATTTGGATGTCTCTATTCTAAATAAGAATTCTATTTTGTCAAATATAACACATAAAATTGTTAAAAATTGGATTTAAAAGAGGTTCTCCATCGAAAGGCGGTTAATCGACCTTTTAAAGAATATTAGAATGTTTATGCTTAAAAATTGGATTCATTCACATTTTTAATCCTCTAAAATTTATTGTAAAAAGTAAAAATATTTGACAAACATATATAATCATTTTGTAGTTAGTTATGTTCATTCCCGCCATTACAACGACTAGGCGTTAACTTCCATTTAAAATAATATTATTTTATTATTATAGTGCAACATAAGATTCCCAAGAAACTCGTTGTTACGTATTGGGTACGCCATCGTGCATAGCGTCCCCTTTAAAGTAATATTAATATTTTATTCACAAATATGGATAAATATAACAATGTCATATTCTTTATTTACCTGGGGTGTTACATGGACTTCCTCAACACTTTCCTAGAAATTCGTATTGAATAAACTTTGGTTGTAAAACTCAATACATGTTCAGTTATGTCAACCAAAAACCCAAATGAGAACTCACCTATAAAATTATGTTTCTAGGCTTTGGACATGTACTTCACATAGTTTTATGGTTTCATTACCAAAATGGTAATGGAAGGATTAGTATGAATTAATATTAAGTTTAATTATTTTAATTAATAATTCATAAATGATATATTGTTTTATCCTATACATGTCTTGTCAATATTAAGTAAATTTTCCTTCATTAATTACCCATTTTGGATAAAATATTTATTCATAATTAGATTCATTAATTTCCATATTTAAAAATTAATTCATTTATTAATGTGATCGTGGTTTTGCATCCAAAGAATAAATAATTAAATGAACTATTCATGAGATTTATCTAGAAGTTGATTTAATGATAGAACATCAAATAAACCTTTGACCTAGGAGAAATAACCCTTATTTCTGGTCTTATCATGAGTTACATCATTCAACTTTTCAACCTATGTAACACCTGGGTTGTCATCATTATGGTTCTATCTTGAACCCCCATAATGTGCCTTGGGAAACTCCATTAATTTAAAACATTTACAACACAAACATTAGTGAGGGGAGCTAAACGATTGGTTAAATGAGGATTAAATAAATATCCTTCGACATGTAGGTCATATATAACAATGGATGGAGGGATGAATCAAATTAAATCAAATTTAATTTAATAATAAATAATTGAAAATCCATGAAATAAATAAAATAAAATAAATGCTATCACATACAGTGGCTTTGGTATCACACATGAACGATCATACATGCAATGTATACATAAATTAAATAAATAACATTCATGTATTTATTCATTCATTATTATAAAGATAAATTCACTTTTAATAATTAGTTAATTAGTTAATTAATTCCATTTCATCTTAATGACCATCTAAATTTAATTAAAGATAACCATCATTATGGTATTCATAGAAAATAAATGGTAGAATCAATAATTTATGATTTGTTAAAATAAATTAATTGAGCATTTAAAATTCACTAAAACCCCTATTAAAATTTTTAAATCTTAATGTGACAATCAAATATACAAGGTTTTAATGCTGAAATTGTCAATTTAATGTAATTTAATTATTAGGGTAATTGGGAGACTACATGATGTGTACTATCCAACTACACGCTGTGTACCTCTTTTATTGTGTATCCAGGTGACATGCCTATGTATTTTCCATGTTTACTCAGCCAGACTACATGGTGTGTACATTCCAGCTACACGCCACGTATATTCTTCTCATGTTCATGAGATACTTGTATGGGTATTCAGCATGTATCTCAATGGATTACATAGTGTGTACAAGCCATCTACTCACCATGTGGTTCTAAGGCTACATGCTCATGCAACCAACCCAAAGACTCGGTGTGTTCTCAAGCGAGAGACTACACAATGTGTGCCGACAACTACATGTCGTGTATTTCTAATTTAGTATTTCCAGAAAAATTTATGTGTATCTTGGACAATGGAATTTATGAACAACAACCATGTACACTGCATACATGTCGTTTATATCATAAATTCTCTAGGTTTTCATACTCATACATTTTGGCTGTGTATAATGACCACACAGATTATACAATTAACACTACTAACCTATGTAGACTACACGGTGTGTACACTGATACACATCTTGTAATCCGACAACCATGTTCCAGGTTGTCTGGTCAACATGAAACGTACACCACATGAAATAATTGTGTTTTGTGTTGTGTATCCCGCAACATGTCCAGGTGTAGTGTACTAGGGTACACAACATGTACTTCCGAGAACATGTCATGTAACCCAATCTTACTAGCCAAAAATTGGTAGTTCTCGATGTCATATTTGACCATTATTCATTTTTTCTTAAACCTTCAAGAAAATAAAACATTGAATGAACATGATTAATATGTCAATAACATGTTAATTTTAATCAGAATAAATAACAAATAATATGAAATGAAAATTATTCCACGATTGCGTATGGATCAATAATCAAATAAATCGTTATAAATTTAAAAGTTACATCCCTTTGATACAAATTTCTAGTTATTTTCACATTAGAAGAATACAGTGGTGGGGGATATATTAAAATTTCTGCTAATATTTCCCTTCCCGAAACCCTGATTGAGGATCTTGCATGTCAAATTTATAATTAATTTATTTAATTTTAGATGAAAAAAATACCAAGGATTAGGATCATTCTTCATTAATGATGTTGATCATATGAAAAAATCCCATTCAAATTGTTTTTATTGTGCTGTGAGGATCCAAGGATAGAATCTATCTAGCACCGATCCACACATGCTCCTTTGATCTCCAAGAAATGTGAATTGATTTATGGGTTCTAGCACAGTGAATCAATTTTCTTGTTTTTTATTTTTATTTCTTATCCTTCGATCGTGAAGGAATCTCTATTGTGTTTCTCATTCTTGAGAGGGAAATAGAAAGATGAGTTGAGAGTGAATTCGTTGTGGGCATCAATTCTCTATTCTTGATTTCTGACTCATTCTCTACTTAATAGACATAACTATTTCTTTATAGAGATATGGTTTAGATTAATGTAATTATTTAATTACACGATGACCCTTAAATAATATAAAACCCTTTATTAAACCAAATTTCACATATTAAAAATATTATTAAAAAAATTTCGTGGCACAAACCATCTTGCGAAATAAAAAATATTATTTAACTGTCTTGTTAATTAATATTTTTCAGTTGACATGGTATTGGTCAATTCAAAATCTCTTATCGTTTATTGAACACTGGATAAAATATTTAATTTAAATATTTCATTCATCAGTAAATATTTATGATCAATAAAATGTGAATTCAATTAACCCTCAGTCTTGAGAGACATATTTATTCAATTAATTAAATGCAAATAGAATATAATATAGAACATCGAAAACACTTATTATGTGACCCTATAGGATTCTTTCTCAATGGAATTAGGTTAGTTTACCAAATGTTAAATATTATGGTCTAGTAATGGATCACGAGACCCAATGGAAAGAAATTAATGTCACAATGACGATAAAAATACATGAACACTCACTATGAAATATAATCACATTTTCACAATATCTCATCAAGTAAGAATCACATCCTCTTGACCAACCAATATGCACGATAAGTCTTTATTTGAATATCTGAAAGAAATAAATCATTACAACATAGCCTTGGAATTTAGGGAGATGATTCTATTCCAATAAAAGGGATGAGATATCATATTCCATAATGATCAAAGGAAAAAATTATTCCTCATATCATCCAATAAATACATGTTAATCCTGATGTACCCAACATACCCCAACTCATTGAGAACATATGGTGTCACAATTTTCATCAGAAAAACTAATTGTGTGAGTCATGAAATGCATTAATGATAATCATAATGTCTAAGGACCATTACAAACACTGGAATATAAGAATATTTGATGACACCCAAATATACAGAATTCATACTGGTGGGTCTTTTCTCATAATCTCCCATCTCAGAGATTACCAAGTCTGAACTTCTTAAAAATAAATCTCATCCACTTATGAGTACTCACAGCTAACAATCTATGTACTTTGTGTCCCATCATAATACCTTATCCAACTGCATGACATTATTTAAGAATATCGTCATAGCGCTTCAAGTTTCTCATCATAGTGAGAAACATATATGGCCTTATCAATGTGACATATAATCTATGACATTATTACATTAGATTCATGGAAAACAATGAACAAATTTTAATAAGATGTTATATTAATATTCAATAAATAAAATTTACATGTAATCAAAGTACAAATTATTGGTCCTTGGACACCAACTCCAATAGTCAAATATGGGCGAAGTCGGTGGTGTGGCATAGGAATAGGAGGCCTATGGTCCATATCTCATGGGGGATTACGGGAAAGATTGCAGGGGGATTTCGTGATAATATGTTTGAGACCAATGAGTTGTGTTTGTCAGAGAGTATCATCATTTCGGTGAGGTGCGCGATGATGTCATGGTTGGTAGTTGACGACCGATGCTGGTGCATGTTTTTCTAAGCATTTTGGGCCTTTTTGATATATGTATTAAGGTTTAACTAATAAATGGGTACACATTCCATGATGTGTGGATATTTTGGTCAGTGCTTTTGAGTGGTGTTATTTTTCCACTTTCATGGTTTGGGGGCGCTTTATGTGCCAAATTCTTACATGATTCTATTTTCTTTTTTATTTTCATTAATGAATTTTAGGGCTATGTTCACTCGGTACCTGAACCATCCTGATTATATAAAATTATAAAATTATATATAATTATAAAATTATATAATTATATAAAAATTTATTTATATATAAATATAAATAAATATAAATATTTAAAATATATTTATTATTTAAAAATAATTATTATACTATTATAATTATTTAAATATCTGTATTATAATATTATAATTATTCAAATATTTTTATTTATTTATGTTAAAATTTTATAAATACATTTTTTAAAAAACTATATATATTTATAATTTTATAATTAACTATTTATGATTCATAATTATTAAAAAAATTCATTTAAATTGATTAATTATATAAATTTAAAATATATTTTAAATGTTAAAACTTAATAAAAAAATAGAATAATATTATTCAATAAATTAAAAAAATATTGAAAATATTACATGTATAGTAAATAAATAAATATATAAATAAATATTAAAAAATTATTAAATTCCAACATATATAAATACCAATAAATATTTAAAATGAATAAATAATATTAAATAAAATCAATATTGAAAAAGAATAAAACTATTTTATAGAAAATTATATTTTAAAAAATTAATTCATATAAAATTAAATATTTGAATTGTAACCGTGTACAAAAAATGAAGTATTAAAAATTAATTTAAATAACTTAATTATATAAATTTATAACATTTTTAAAATATTGAAACTTAATAAATAAAATTTAATAAACACTAATCATATAAAATAAAACATAAATTAATAATACTTAGTAAAGTATAAATATGTATAAAAATGAATAAATTCCAAAAATACTATATCAAAAATTAGGAAAATATAAATCAAGTATGAAATAAGTACATGTCATACATACACATGTACTCAAGTTATATAAATATATATATATGTACATCCCATGTACATGTGCACATATACATACACATACATACATCTATACATGCACAACATCTATATATATACATACAAACACACACAACACTCACACACAACATAATGCAGGCACATATATGCACATAGAAATTAATATAAATATATAAGTTCAAATATCACATATTAATAGTACATCACATATATTTATATAATTTTTTGAATTATTAAAATCTATATATTAATATATCATATTTATATTAATTATATACATTCATTTTTTAATTAATGTATATAAATAATCATTAATTTTTTAATATACATATGATTATTTTTTTATATTAATAGTATTTTTATTAAAAGTTTTTATTAATGCTAAAAAAGAACTGATAAAGATCAATCTTTATCGGTGCTAAAAAATGTACTCATAAAGGGTAGATTTTGCATCTAGTATCATTGAAATTTGTTTCAACATCCAGAAACCATTCTCATATTTTGATTCTTTGTGAATTTTATTATTGTTGAGAAAAGAAAAACATTTTCTGATTATATCATTTTCAAACTTCTTCGTCCATTATACTCAGTCTTGTAATACATTATTTTATAACCACAATCCAATGTACTCTATCTGATAATTTTGTTTAAGTTTTTCCAAACATGTGGATGAATAAAGAGATGCACTATTTTTTATAAAGCATACAAGAACTTTATGTGTTCTCAAATATCAAATAGACATTATGTGTACTTCGTAGTGTCTTATCTTCTTCCATGAAATAATAAATATCCTTAATTGTTAGTCATGTATAAACCTTCCACCTCTGATGAAAGCTTCAAGATTCTATTACGACTCATATATACACCACTTGTGCAATCCTTGGTTTTATAATTATCTCTAGTATCCAAGATCACATGGATAAGATTTTGATCATCCAATAAATTCATCCAAGTTTATCTCAACGTGTTTGTAGATTCTTCTGAAAATATATTAACTCATGAAAAATGTATGCTCCTTTTCCCCTTCTAATAACTTGTTAAGATGATCAAAAAATCATCTAATAAAACCTATCATATTATTGTAGTCCATAATCATTGATTCTCACTACATCATCATTTCATAAACATCACAATATTATTTATATTCAATCCCTTCATGGTTGTTGTATTCTTCTGATAATGTAGCTATACATGAGCTAATTTATATGTTGTATTATTGGGGGAACTTCTTACTTAATATTTTAATAATTCCATTGTTATGGAAGATTTTGGATTCTCCAAACATTTATTCACCCATCTATATCTAGAATTAAAACCTACAGTTTTCAATTATGGGAGTTAATGTATATAGATTCATCAAAACACGAGGTTTCATTTTTCACAAATTATTGGAAGACGATACTTCTAAATATTTCACAATTTTATTTCCAATATATTTCGTCTTTCCATATGAAAGGGTTTCCTTAAAAACTATGGCATTGACTCTTTTACAGCTTTACATAAATATTCAACTTGTGCATCTTCCTAGTTTTTAAATTTTATTTTTAAATCAAGGCACTTTAAATTCAAATTGTTCTCATGGTTTTCAAGTAGTTACAATTTATATTCACATCCAAATTTTAACTTTATGAACTTTTCTTCATGCATCTTAAATTCTTCTTGAAAACTATTTGTCACAACCTCGAACAATGGGGTTTGTACTACAACTACCACATGCCTGTCTCTAATAGGATAGGGGATGGTGACTCGTGTTGGGTAGGCATATCACACACATGGGATAAACTAGCCTAATGTACCTTTACACACACACACACACACAGATATCAAAGACCATAAAATGATTTAATGTAAAACAACTGAAATCAATGCATGCATACATCTAAATCCCACAATTAGTGTATGACCATAAGGTACTAAAATTAATAAAGGGGATAAATGCAATCCAAACCAAAAACGTAAGAGAGTCCAACCTTATCAAAAGGAAAAGACTACTATCTAATGTAACCACATGGAAAACACCTCAGTCATTGTAGCTTATTCTATAGCCCTCTAAATCCTTGTTGTCCTAAGACACCATCAAATGATTCATCATCTGCATAAGACATGAAATGTGCGGGTAGGGACTATGTAGGGGTGAGTATAGAAATACCTAGTAGGACACCCCCAAAAAACTAAAAACACAACATCAATAATAGTTTTCTCAAAAAAATGATATAGTAATCAATGTAAAAACCCAGATATAATCAATAAAGACACTATGCCACTAGGTGGTCTCAACCAAATCGCCATCCATATCATTATGCTTGAGGCTCCAGGGTGATGCTTCTTCGGGGAGAACCATCTCCACTTTAAAACAATCATTAAATACACTCATTGAAGAGGTCATGAAAATTGAGACCCCCCCCCAAGAAAACTCACTAGTCTCTAAAGACCATGATACTCAGATAGGGAATCAAACCTAAGTCCATTGGGGTGCACCAAAAACCCAATATGGATCAACCCACTATGTGAGGGATCATATGCAAATGATACCATGAAACCTAATTAAATGGACATCGAAATGGAGGACCACCTTCCAATTCATGGATTTTATGACGATCCCATGAAATCTTCCTAGGGTATAAGAAGAAATGATAGTATCACACTCCAAAATCAAATAGGAACACCAAAAACTCCATTTGAGACTCAACCACTATAGGGGATCTCAATCCAAATATGTGGACATAATGTATCAATATACCCTCAAAGGGATGGAACAAAAGAACACACCCAAATGATACTGGTCTGATACTGATGAAATGAAGGGCTCCAAACACCCTCAAAGGGGATATTTTATGTTTACTGGGGGTACACAACATGTCTATGGTCTTATCGTGTGGTGTTATCCACTATAGGGGATCACAATCCAAGGATGTGGACATAATTTCGCACTATACCCTCAAAGGTATGGACCAAAAGAACACACTAAACTAATATTGGTCCGATACTGATGAAACGAAGGGCTCCAAACACCATCAAAGGGGATACTCTATCTGTATTGGGGGTATATGGAATGTCTATGGTATGATTGTGTGGTTCTACCACACCTATAATGTAAACCTCCATATACACAACATTTACCAAATGGTACATGACATGTACGAGTCTTCTATAACCCTGCATGTGTCGTCTATCTATGTTAGTGTACTTTGGGCATGCTTATGTACCACCCCATGTTCTTGGATGTGTAACTTCCTTTGAAACATGTGTTACACACCGAGCCACTAGGAGAAGGTCACACGACATTTCATAGGGACCACTTGATGTGTGATCCTTATCTTCACCGAGGAACCCTAGCACCACATAGGGGTTCTCACACGATGTGTAGTTCCAGATTACATGACATGTAATGTGTAATTTTCTAGAACCTATAGGTTATCAGTGTTTCCATCCATGATGCTACTACTGTGAGTCCATCCTAGAATCAATGATCTAATTCTCACCATCCCATTTAATCGCCGATCGCTAGGATCTGGGTTCCGATCAGCTCTAAAATCCCCTCTATGGAGCCATTCATCACTGTCAATCATAATAATGACGAATAATGGGAAACCTCAGTCTAATACGGTCCACCTCGAATCATCCTCCATAACCCCGCTCAATCACACCCTCAATCACAAAATGCACCCATGGTATCAATTTGTTGTAATGAAGAATGGTTGTGTAATGATTGAATACTAGGTATTTCATCAAACCATAGGACAAATGAATTTTTCATGATAAACATGTGAATAAACGGGGGGGTGGGGTGGGGTGGGGGATCCATGAACCATAAAATTTGAGGAGAAAACCATAGTCTTTGTTCATTCTCATCCTAGATTCTTTGTTGAATAATTAGATGAACACAGAATAAAATTATTAATGAACAATAAATCAACCGTAAAAAAAACTAACCGTCAATAACCAAATGAATTATTACTTGTGGAATTGATATGTGTTCAACTAGGATAAAGAATGGGATGTAAATCACCGAAATCAAACATCCTACATGGTGTTTTAATTGATTACTACCGAATAAATTTAACATATTTCAATGATTGGTGAGATCAATGAACTCTGTTGACTCAAAATCCTCAATCTAATCTCGATCAAACATCATCTACAAATGATAATCTAATGGGTCTTATTTAATGGATCCTCTTAATATCTAGGTTATGTAGCTAACCCTAGGTACTAATGAATATCCAAGTATTTATTGAGTATCTTAGGTTGTAGAATCAACATAATAAATAAATAAATTTATTTTTATATTTAATTATTTATGCCTACAACGGATTTTAACCAAATACTTGATGTTGATAAGGACTATTTTGTTCCTAGGGTAAAACATGCTCTATAAACTCAACGGTGGCCTCATATTTATGATATGATCATATTTATATGATTTATTTCATTTTTTTTCCGAAAAAAACATGCATGTGATATTAATATTTTTAATATTTTTCTAATATCAATTTCGGGATCATCAAGACTTAGAATCTCATGTCGTATCATCACCTGGATCTGAAAACAATCCATATAATATATAAAAGTAATACAAGGGAAAAAATTTAGTCATTACATTTTCCCCACCATAGGGATTTCTGTCTTGAAAATTAAAAAACCTACTAAAAAGATGAGGGTATTAAGAGTGCATCTGGGTATCCTGATTCCAAGTGATCTTCTAAAGATTCATGTGTTATCACTAGACATGAACTATGGGAATTGATCCCCCATGAAGGATCATCTCCTTCTTAACCTCAATATCCACTAGGTAATCAAAAAAGGTTTCCCCATCCTCTATGTCCATATCTCCCAAGTCAATAACGTATGATGGGTAATGCACTTACCTTCTCAACTAAAACATGTGAAATAGATCATGTACCCAATATAACTATTGTGGTATAGGTAAATGGTACTCAAACTCACTAACTCCACATAGTATTTTGGAAGGTTCAAATAATCTCAGTGATAACTTCTCTACTAGACTAAATTTCCATATTCCACATCGAGGTGACACCTGTAAGAACACATGGTCTCCTTTCTCAAACTCCAGAGGACTCTATTCTTGGTCCACATAAGAATTTTGATGGATTTGTGCTATAATAATCCGCTCATAGATGATCTATACCTTCCCTGTCATAGCTCATACCAGCTCTAGGTCCATGAGCACAGACACACTTGGATCTATCCAACTGAGTGATGACCTATAATATCTCCCATACAAGGCCTCAAATGGGTCCATACTAATGGTGGAATGATACTTTATGTTATACACAAACTCTACCAAGAGTACGCGATTCTACCAAAAAATGACTTAAATCAAAAATGAAATCCTATATAATGTCCTCAAAAACTATAATGGTTTACTTAGTCTAGTGTCATCCTGGGGAGAGGAGAAAATCCATGCTAAAAAAACTAATTTCCAAAGGCCTCCTGCAATCCTCTCCATAAATGTGACATGAATTATGAATCATGTTCTGAAATGAAATTTGAGAGAACTCCATGGAGTTAGAATATCTCTTTCATGTATAAGAATCTCAATATATATACAGAACCATAATCTTGAATGGAAAGATTGTGAGTAGACTTGGTGAGTTAGTCTATGGTCACCCATATGGAATCGGGTCAACTAGATTTATGTGGTAACCCCATCACAAAGCCCATGGATATCCCATCCTCCTTCAAATCTATCACCGCAAGGGGTTGAACTAAACCCACTGAAACCTAGTTCCCAACCTTTACCTGCTAACAAGATAGGAATTAAGATACAAACTTTGAAACATATATCTTCATTCCTGGAAAACAAAACTGATATCAGAGGTCCTGGTACATGTTTTCCACATTTGGATGTACCGAAAAAGGTGATTTATAAAACTCACTCATTACCTACTCCCATAACCTCACTAGTACCATATTCCTTCTTCTAAAAAAGATAACAAGCTCCCCACCTTTATAAAATACACAATGAGCATGTTTAATGGATATCTAAGTATGTATGGTATCACAGCCGATATATCTGTGTTGAGATTCCCTAAAATTCTACAAAAGTTACGGGGTAACAATAATCGAATGAATATATAAATCACAATCCTTGTTCAATAAGGAAAACTAAAATGAGTCTAACTTCTCTAATGCATCATCCAACAATTGGTAATATGATCTCCTACTGAGTGAATTTCCCACTATGCTTCCCTTCATAGGAATATAGAATATTTCAATGTCTTGGAGGAATTCTAGCCATTTTCACTATCTCATGTTAATATACTTCTTAGAGAAGATATAATTGATACTCTTGTGGTCTGAGTAAATTATAATCTTCCTTCCCATAAGATAGTGTCACTACATATTCAAGGTGAAAACTACTGCTACCAGCAAAAGATCATGGTTTTTGAATTTCTACCGATGTGCTCTCAACTTCATGGACCCATATATAATCATTTCCTACCTCTTCATCAAGACATAATCATGTCAGGTCCCTAAGGAATAACATAAGACTATGTACAAGACACCCTCCTCCAGAAATCTAAATATTGGGGTACTCATCCACCTCTACCTCATCTTCTAAAAACCCTATTGGAACTTTTCTATCCGCGCAAAAGGGTTCCCCTTTCAAGTTAATGAAATCAAGGGTGTTATAACTCTAGAGAAATAAGGTACAAACCTATGATAGTACTCTTTCCAACCAAAGGATACACTACACCCTAGCAACACTTGCGGGTGGCTCCCAAGATGGAATCTCCTCATCCTTTTTTGCATCCAATAGAAATATTCCTCTAAGATGACGTGCCTTATGAAGTGTTCCTCTTGAATCCAAAACTGACACTTCAAGATCTTCTCATAAAGATGGTTCCCTCAAAGTGTGTATAAGACCATAATTGTGTTTATCGCATGATCCCCCTAGAGGTTGAGTATACTAGGTTATCATCACTGAATAACACTGCAAACCATTCTATGAAGGATGAATGATCTGGTTCCTAGGTCCCAGGAACAGCAACAGAAAGTTCTTCATTCCAACAGAAATAAACAAGTAGTCATATTGAATACAGAAAAATTTTCATTACATATTCTTTATATCCTCGTCTAATACTCATAACAAATGATAACCTAATTTTAGGTCAATATTTGAGAACCATAACACCCCTATCAATGGATTAAATAGGTCATAAATCCTCAGTAGTGGACAATTATTCATCACAATCACCTGGGTCTAGAATTTTTAATCTATAGATTACCTCAAGATCATGTCCACCTTCTGGGTGAACAAAAAATGGGGCTGTATAAGGGAGAATAATGGGTCTCATGAAGCCCTTCTACTGTACGTCTTCTAACTACACCCTAACTCATGAAGCTCTATAAGAGCCATCTGATATGATAATACAGATATCAAGGATTTCTATGGATGTAAGTTAGTGAAGAATTCAATATCTCATTGGGGGGTTAATCCTGAAACATCATCATGAATGAGGCACTAATAATCTAACACCACCATAGAAAACTTGTAACCCAGAGAATTCACTTATCATAGAGTCATACTAGCCCATTAGTGAGTAATCAGTTTCACTCTCCAATACCTAAACCTGTCCTGCCCCCCCCCCCCCATGGTTTCCTACCCACCTAAAAATGAAAACATCATCCCATTACTATGGACACACCACATCTCCCACATAAAACAGTCAGTATGGGCATGAAATTTGAATAGTCAAGTACATACCGATGATAAAATTGTAAGGCCTCACAACTAATATAAATAGGTAACAAATGAATCTCTTTCCTCCAAGAATCAAATTGATTTTTTGGTGGAGGTTTCCAATCACAAAGTCACCTTCTGTAAGAGTATTAGTGCACAATGATAAATCCAAAGGCTCAACTAGAATCTCTATAACCTGAAACATAGAAGGGGAAAGTATGGAATGACTCACATTTGTGTCTATCTGTGATGCAGATAAGGTAGAAAATACACATATATAACATCATATAATCCTTGGGGCCTCATGGTCATTAGTATCCATGACTTTTATTTATCAGCAATCCTAAACAACTCCCTGATCCTGGCCTGGACCACATGGGGTTAGTGGTGGTAATAGGTCAAACCTCTGATAACCTCCTGCTGCTCTACCTACCCCCTCTACCACATCTGCATCCCTAAAAACCTTTATTATATTTCCTCTATATCTATCTAGGTAGTACCGAAACCATATCTTGATTAGTTTTACGATAGGTTGGAAAATCTAATGAATGATGTCCTTGTTTATCATAGGAGAAACACCATCACTCTCATGATTGGTTTGATCCATTATGAGAGCATTGTACCACTAATCCTCCATCCTAGGATCATATCTTAAAGCATATAATACAACTGAATCCCTATAAACTCCATCTTCTACCTATTTTCATGGTCTCAGCTTGTTGGTTCCCCCTACCAGCACCCATTGTCGGTGTCTTCTCTACTAGGGAGATCTATACTACTCAGGCCCACACCAAAACTAAATCATAACTGGTAATAGAAAAACTTTTCACTGAATTGATGATTATCATAATAATCCTTACTCAAAGGTATATTATCTAATGAATGGATCCCACACCATTTCTATGGAGGATCTCGAGAGATATGTAAATCTCACTGATTAATCTACCATGGTCATACTACCCTATTATAAATGTAGAGGATCCTGGTTTCACATTGATCACAATGTGGCTAGATATAACATGTTCCTAAAGGGATGATTGATGTATGACTAGGATAGAGTTATATCATCATGTGACTGAGTCACCAGACACCACCATTGGCCAATGTATCCATGAAGAAGACTCACTATGAGGACCTCTGTCTGTTCTTCAGGCATCCTCACAATGCAGAAAAATTGAGTGACTTCCTCTAGCTAGTCCATAGAAACCTGGTGGTCTAGAATGATTTGAAACCTAATAGTCCACTACCTTCGGAACTCATGAAGTGCACACATCCTACACACATACTCATCTAGAACTACTTGGTTGAAATACTTCTCAATCAGTGGTGGTATAGCTGGTAAACCACCAAGAGGTACTATCTATGGTACACACCCTATAATAAAACCTCTTCACTAAATGAATAATCCTCCTGATCACATAGTGAAATCATGGATGGTTGTCTTCATAGACGAATCCTAAAATAAACACGATGTACCATGGTGAAAAGTGTTTATCCAGGGATAGGACTCAAGTAGGATATGGAAAGAACAACCCATTCATATATGAATCATGTACCAATGCTTTCCCCAACAAAAAATGTATACATGTACCGAGTCAAAAGGATGGTGGTCATAGTTATGGGGTATGGATATGTTGGTTTCCCCACGAAAGATGGATTAATTGGCCTAAAAGTTAAACTCAAGAAACATAACACTATTTACATAAAACCCAAACCAATCTTAGAGACACTAGTCCTATTGTAAAATTTACTCCTCTAATATCACTCTATCATGACTAATCCCGAGGGGGCCCAAGCCTTGAGTACCCCAAGCCCGCCTCCAACAGGTATGGGGTTGGTGACCAACACCATGAAGGAATATCACACACATTGGAGGAACTATACTAATGTACCTGTATACAAAGACACATCTTCAAACGCATACAATGATGAAATGTAAAACAACTAAAAACAATTCATGTATACATATATAATACCATAATTAGATTAAAATAATAAAGTATTGAAAGTGATAAAGTTGCTAAATATAAGCCCAAGAAAAAACTGCATAGAGTCCAAACTGCTTAGAAGGTGATGACTAATATCAAATGCAACCACCCAAAAAATACATTGGTCAGTGAAGCTTAAGCTATAATCCACCGGCTCCATGTCCTACCTGGAAAATGTCAAATGTTAAATAATCCCATTAAGACATGACATGTTTCAGAAGATCCCATTTAGGGGTGAGTATAATTATACCCAATTGGACACTCTAAAAATACCAAAAACCAATCATCAAGAATAGACATCTCATTTCAAGTATAAAAAAATAAATGGAAAATCATGATATAATTCGGAAGTACATTGTGACTCCAAATGATCTCAACCAAACTACCAACTATAGGATTCTAGTTGAAGCTTCTAGTAAAATATCATTTCATGAGAACAAACTCTATGATCCATGATGTCATTAGAGAAACTCATCCAAGAGGTCATGAAAGTTGGTCCCCACCCAAGAGAACTCAATGTTCTCTATAAACATTAATACTCAGATACAAGATTAGACCCAGGACCATTTGGGGAAACCAAGAACCCAATTTTCATCAACCTGATTTATATGGGATTGTATGCCAACAATATCGTTAACCCTTCTAAAATATCCTACTCGATGGAGGATCAACTCACGATTCATAGAGATCATGCCAATTCCATGAACCCCACCTAAGGTATAAGAAGAAATGATAGAGGATCACACTCTAGTCTCATGGAGGGACACCACAAACTCTATCTAAGACTAATCCTTTAGATAAGATCACATTTTAAATATGTATACATAACACCAAATTATATCCTCAAGGGGATGGACTAGGGGACACACTCAACCGATACTAGTCTAACACTGAAGAAATAAAGGGATCCAAACACCCTCAATGGATGTACATGGAATTTTAAACAAACCCCTAGACTTCTAGTGTGGTTCTACCTCACAAGAAATGTAAGTATCCATATATATGGAATGTACCAAAGGGTACATGTCATGTAGAGGTTTTTCGGAACCTTACTCATGATGTTTGTTCGTATCCATGTAATTATATCTTACTTGCGTAACACCACATGTACATGTTTTTGTAACATTCCATGAAGCCTAGGCTACAAATTGAGTCACCATGGGAAGGTCACATGATGTTCCATACAAACCACACAACATGTGATCGTAATTTTCTATATGGAAACCCTACTACCACTTAAGTGGTTCCACATGGTGTGTAGTTTTAGATTACAATCCATGTATTACAGGATTTTACAGAACCAATGGGTTCTTCTCCACACCACCATCTGTGCCGCCACTACCATGATTCTAGAAAATAATTCTGGATCTAAATCAGTCTATCCCCTTCCATCTCTGATCACCAAGATTAGGGATCTGATCTACAAAACAAATAACCTCCTTCAACCCATACACCATCGACATGCCTCAAAACTAAGAAGAATGAGAATCCACGATCTGATCCATTACACCTATGATTATTCTCTATCACTGCACCTCTATTTCACCCTTGATCACAAACCACACACATGGTATCAATTCGTTGTGATTATGAACGATAATTCAATGATCGAATATTGAGTATTTTTTCAAAATGAGGGACAAAAGATATTTATGTGATTAATGTGTGAAAAACCGTGGGGATAAATATATGAACCATAATATGTGAGGAAAAATCCTGAACCTTTTTTCATTTTTAGCCTCAAATCATTATTAAAGAAGTAGATGAACAAAGTGGGAAATAATCAAAGAATAATAAATAAACCATAAAAAATCATCCATCGATACGTGAATAAATTCTTGTTTGTGGTATTGATCTAAGTTTGAATGATATAAATAATTGTATTGAAATTAAAAAAATAAAAAATCATACCTAGATTTTGGATAGATTGATGACGAAGAATGGTATTGCATTTTCTTCATTGGTGAGATCCATGAACTCCATTGGCGCACAATCCTCAATCTAATCATGATTTGAGGTTGTCTTCCAACGATCCTCCAACGGATCCTCTCTATAGGCTTCTCTCAATATCTAGTTTACGTAGTTGACCCAAGGTATTTAAGCATAGATATGTATTTATATTGGATTTTAGGTCATTACATTAAAATTATAAAATAAAAAATAAATAAATAAATTTTATTATTCGTTCTTGCGGATGCTTTTAACCAAACTTATGATGCCAATAAAGAATATGTTGTACCTAGGGTAAATCCTATGATACGAACTCAACAAAACCCTTAAATGTAGAAATATAAGCCTCTATTTAAGAGTTATTTCATTTTTTAGGAAAACTACATGCACATGATATTAATATTTTAAAAAATTTAAATATCAATTTTCAGATCACCAGGCCTTGGAATCACATGATTTCTCAACAAATGGATTTGAATCTAATCCATATAATGTTCTAAATTGATACAGTGAATAATATGAGTCATTATAGAATTAAAAATACCATTTATATTTTTTACATTGATCATTATATGTGAGTTATTGATATTTATAATTTCTTCCAATGCATGAAATATTTCCTTGAAAATATTATTTATAATGACATTATCAGAAAAAATTCGTTACATTGCTTCTTCTATAAAGCTAAATTTTTCATGATAATGTAATAAATTTTCTTTCATTCCTTTAATGATTTTAGTAATATCTATACATTCTCTGATATTTTTTCCTAATGTATTCTCTATCTCATTAAGTTCTGATTCCAGTTGTGATTTTTACTCCTACAATCCATTAATATATGAAAGTATATGTGTAAAAAATTCCACATGGATAATTTTTATGTAATCATTGATTTAAAAGTAAAAACACTCAACATACTCAATATAATCATACTGACCATAACTAGAACAACATTATTTCATAGGATTAAATATTGTAGATTTTTCAATATAGCTTCCTCACACTTTAAAATCTATTAGTAGTGGATTGTCCTTTCATTGATCTCATGAAGATAACTTTTTTAATTTCAAGTCTCTTTCATATTCTAGTTTTTAGAATTTTGGATAACACTTCAATGTTTCCACAAATTAGAGTATCTTCCATTAAAATTACCTCAGGCGTGACTTCCTTATCTTCTGGAGAAAATTTTTCTCCATCTTTTAGAAATATGAATGTCATATAAACCAATTAAAACAATTGGGAAAACAATTTTTATGTAAATAGTGGTAACCTATTCTCTAATAAAAATTTAAAGTCTCTGGGAATCAAGCATTCGTCTTGAGTGGGGGTAAATCAGGGGTCACCATCTTTTACGGATTAAGTTCAACTAAAATACTTTCTTCATTTATGTCAATCATACATCTATAATTAGTTATTATATATGGATATTCATGATTTTACCTCACCATTTTCTCCTAATGTTATGTAGATAATGTAATGTAAATATCACAAAGATATTTTTACTTGGTTCAACCTCAATTATATAACCTACCCCTTACCATGTTGACTCCCATCAAGTCATGGATTCTTATACTAATTATACTTTTAAAAAATTAAAAAATAATTTTATAAGTGACTATCATAACCTAGAGGATGTATCTAATACACTAAGTCTCTAAAATTAACAAATTCATCAGATTTCATATTAAACCGACCCCCACCAGTTATTAAGATTCTCTAAACTTGAACTGGCCTTTGGCTAAAACTTCGTATTGTACTAGAGTGTTTTCATAATTGCCTTCTTCTAATATCTATTATAGGAAACTTTATCTCATTTTATCTACTATACATTACGAAACTTCATAATATTTCTCTTAATGAGATCAAAAAATTTTATAGACACAACTTCTTCCAGAACTCACAAAATTAACATCAACTCCAAATTTTATTTTCCCACTCATTTTTTCATTGAATGAAAACCTTTAAGGATTCCTAAATTATCAGAGTCAAATTTATTTATTAATGTTTCATAAAATTTCAATATCAACAAAATCATCAAAACTTACTCAAATATTGACTATATATATGAATGTTAATATTATAGGTCAATATCATCACAATGTTTGACCTTGTAATGTTTCTCATTTTTTCATTTTTTTATTAATCTTCTTAAAATTTTCCTTCCAGTAATCTTGTAAAAATTATTAAATTAATTTTTCTGATAACCATTCAAATATTTTTAACTTACGAATGTCTATAAAATTTAAAAACATTCCTCTATCTAAAACTATTAATAGTTTTTCTCCACCCTGATCTCTGATATATTTTTCTCCATCTAAAACAGTCGATAAAATTCTATATCCAGAAGCTTTAGAAACTTTTTCCATCAAGAACATGTGGAATAAAATCATCTTTTAGCATGAATAATATTCGTAATGATGATGTTAGAAAATTTTAAGATCAGAAAAGTATCATCTCTATACCATATAAAATTCATAGGAAACTTTATAGGAAACTCCAAAAGAAAATATATAGGATACTCAATATGGAATTATATAGGAAATTTATTCAACTTACTCATTGACATTTATATAATCTATTGACAACAAGTACATTACTTTCATTTATATCATTAAAATGTTCTTCAAACTAGTTAACCTATAATGCATCATCTAGACTAATATCATTGGGTCAAACATCTAAATACTCACTTATAAAAACATTTATAGAATTTTTTAAAAAGAAATACAATAACTTCAAAAATTACAAACCAAAATTTCTTTATTTATTTTTTTCAATTTTTTTAACTATCACACTATATGTGCATGGATTTCATATTTTCCCTTAGATAACAGAAGAAATGGTGAATCAATCCATTTTGAAAACCATTTAAATAATTATTATATTAGGATATATTTAATGTTTTTATAAGTTCTTGATCTAATATCTAGATCAATAAATGCATGAAAAGAAATAAATGAAAGTAACTAAAATAAGGGAATTTAAATTATTTAAAATATTTCAAGAATAAATGATATCTAGTCATTCACACAAGTAATTTTATTGAGTTTTAATATTAATGTTCTTCCAAATAGAGGCATTTATGACTAAGATCAAATATCTGATAATTATAGTAACAAAATCAAGTGCAAATATCAATACCTTTATAAAGTAATACTTTTACCTTAGGTTTTAGTTTTTTACTAAATACAAAGAGTGTTAATTTAATTATGGAAAATAAATTTTAAATAAAATTCTACCAAATTATTACATAGAATCAATAGAAAGTTAATGATCACTAAAATGATTAAATAAAATAATAATATTTGGTTATATTTATTAATTTGTTATAAAATTTTGCAGTAGAAAACCAACAACCATGGAGATGCTCCAAAAAATCGTTGATTGTAAACTCCTTGATTAAAATTTCATTGATGAATCTCTATTTTGAAATAAAAAATTTCATAATGAAATCTCAATGATCTTGTATAAAATTCACTATACAGTAAATATCTACCTGTAGAATAATTTTTAGTTTAAAAGTATATTGAATTTTTTAATTACTTCAAGATATTACCCTTAAAAAATTAATGAGAATAGTCTATCTATTTAAATAAATTACGAAAGATATAAATTTTTCAATTCAAAGTCATACAATCCCCTTGTTTTATGCACATAACCATTCCCTCAATGATTAAATAAATATAGATATTTTAAATGAGTTAGAAGAATATGAAAAATAATTATATATGAAATAATTAGTTATTTATGTTGAAGTATTTTATGTATGATAGAAAAATCCATGAAAGTTTACTTATAATTGAATCCCATTATGTTCAGTACCACAATCAATTAATGGTAGATCATGTGTCATATTTTTCTAATGTTCTAATATTTTTACCTAGTAAGTTTCATGTATTAACATGGATTTGATAAAACATATTAAGTATTGAACATGTATTAATATATCATATAGTAAATTGTATTTGGTAAACTATTTTCAATAATATCATTTCATTTTATAGATTAGTGTTTAAAAGGTTGTGTGTATATGAGTGAATCTCATAAATTAGTGTGGGGTAGTGAGAATTTAGTAATTGATATATTTTAATCTTTTGTGTAGTATATTTTCTCACATATATATTAATTATACAAGTGTATGATACTTTTTATTATTTATCTTGCATCAAATAACTTTTTTATAATATAATAAAATTTTTAAACTTCATGTCTAGTAATATTTCCCCTCAATTGATTTATGTATGTTATAAATCATATAGTAGATTTACATTAAATAAAATTTCATGTGATAAGGAATCATAAATAATACTCAATATTTGATATATGGAAAAATCTGTTGTCAAATAATTAAAATAATTGTAATGTATCTCTCTTTATCAACCTGAATAGTGACTGAGTTGGGTCACTATATGGCCCCAAGCACTCCTACCTATACATTAGATGTTTCCAACTAGTGGAAACGTTTTATAAATAACATGGGGACAGAATATAGTCTATTAAATAACCATAAATAATGGGGAAATAATAATAAACCATCATTCATAATATAATTAAAAAATATGGACATTACATCACTAGGCCAACCATGACAACATAAAACATTATATAACAATATATAAACCCAAGAAAATATCATAAAATTCATGAACCAAGTCTTGGATCACCCAATGGGTCAATCATATGTGAAATATAATAAAATATATTTAAAAGTATGGATTCATAAGCAAAAAAAATGGATAAAGGGCCTCACTCTATCCCACCTATAATTCCCATCATACAAATTCCATCCCATCCCTCAGATATTGGGGCATTTATAATACCAATATGTTGATTCATAAAGTTTAAAAATCCAGGAAAATTTATGTCGGATTGTTAAAATTAAATTAAGATTTTTTACATTGGAATATCCAAGTCATTACAAAATCTCCACCATATAGCTTCTCATTCTTAGGATGTGTTATAAAGCCTCATTAGCAAAAAGTTTCAACCACTGAGCTCTCATACATTCCTCCTAATTCCATGTCTACTCTTGTATTAATTTTTTTCACTACAACTTGTATACCATTTTCCCATAGATGGACTTATTTCTCTAGTCTACTTTACATATGGGTTTCTCCTTGAACCAAACACCAACCTCCAACTTGACAACAACGATACTGATTATTTGAAAGGGGTATGGGTGATATCACCAATGTTGAGATATATTTAATACATAATTAATTTCATAATATATGCGAGGAATATTTAGTTAATATGTTGTGGTATCAATCCTCTTAACAATCTCAAATAGACCCAAAAAATGGGGTGCTCCCTTCCCTTATATTCATAGCCCTTAGTGGCCCAGACATGGAAACAGCTTAAAAATGAAATTATTATCAACCCAAACTAAAATTTTCATCATTATCACTGTATATATGAGAACTATAAACTTTTAATGGTCACTAACTAAGTTTCAATCATTTGAATACATGTTTAGGTATCTTTTTCAAGACTTTATCCAATAAAAATTGACTCTCCCACCTCCAACCAATATAAGATAGATTAACATTATCTACTATAAAATGATCGAAGGGTTCCATTTGAATTAATATACAATTAACGTTGTAATAAATGAACTTTGTTAATGAAAACCAAGCACCCAATATTCACTCTTACAACTACTAGAAACAGGAAGTAAACCAATCATCCCAATATCAAATAATACTCACTGATATTCGATGCAGTCATACCATTTCCCAAATATACAAATTTCCTATCCCATCAATAAACTGTTCTCCTTGATCTATATGAAATTTTTTTCCTTGGATAACCAATTGAAAATAACCTACACTATGTCACAGACTGAATGGACCAAATTCCTTATTTTTTTTATTGATTTTCTGATAACCCCCCTTTCAAAGGATTAGGGGGAACCCTTACAAGGTCCTTAGGCTTAGTAATTACGTTGTTCGTAGGCTTTAGAGACATTACATGACCTGTAGGTCTTAAGGAAGTCATACAGACTATGACTACTTGAAAGTTCTCTTCCTCAGCATCTTCATCGTGATCAACTCTCCACCTTTCCATGACTATTCGGCTAGCATGTCCATGATTAGGGGTGCACAGATGCGGTACCGATGGCAAATGACATACCCTCTCATTCTTCCAAAGTCCGTTTATCCCTTCTCTAGTAAATGTGCCCTGCTCGTTTTCCGATTTTGGAGTGGTTCCTTGTAGAATTTTTCTATGCAACTGCAAATCAGGTGGTCCTAAGGGCCTTGAGGTGGCACGGAAGTCATGTGGTGGCCCGAAAGACTTACTGACCCAAAACCCTTGGGAGCCCTGAAGGCCTTAAAGACTCCAAGCCCAAACCGGTGGCCCATGATTAATAGTCCCAGCTGCTAAAGTACCAAACAGTACCTGCTACAGTACTGCAACAGTACCAAATAGTACCTTCTAGAGTACTGCTATAGTAAATACTACAGTGCCCCCCGAAATTATGCCTCTTCCTGGTTTTGAACTTGGGTCTCGTGGATGCACTTAGAAAGACCTACACTATGTCACTGACTTTATAAATCCTCAGTTTCCCTATCATAAAGACTATAAAACTTCATCCCTTTTCCATAAAAAAAATTGGTAGTGTCTAAACAAGATTGGTAGGCGTCTATTGCATGGTCATTATCTTATAATAGTTTAGGAATCATGATACAAAAAATATTATGTGCTTATTTATCCCATTCCATAAAAATCATTAGTGTATATTTTGATAAATATAATTAATCATAGAGGGAACCACCCATTTTGATGTGTTTGAATCCCACATCATATCATCCCACATTCTTATTATGTCCACTACTATACCTTACACATATAAGACCCCATCATCATATCAAGTATATTTCAAAGGAATATCCCCAACATATATATGATCCCTTATCAACAAAAAATTAAATTATGATATCTAAACACCCTTTACTAAATTAAAATTTATGGATTTGAAACTCATTTTTATCAGTGCATCCCATCCTTCACACCCCAAAACATCAAGATGCAAGTTAGAAAATAATCTCATGAACTGCCACACATTATTAGCCTCATGCATGAACTGTATCTATGTATTCCAATTGAGTGCATCTACCACACCATTTACCTTACTATTGGTGTACAATATTTCAAAATCAATGGATTGAAAATAATTTACCCACCTTCTAAAATGATTTTCAATGTCATACTAATAAAAAATTGATATATATATATATATATATATGAGGTTCTTCTGATAAGTGTACCTGAAAATCCTACAAATCTAAAAATAATGGTTTCAACACTTTATTTTATAAAAAATCATAACAATATATAGATTTTTCTTGGGGTAATTCCAATCATATGAAATCAACTGTATAAACCTATAAGTGACTACCAACTCATCCTACATAAATAATACCCTATGGAAAAATGTTGATGCATCATAGTGCATTTTATACTCCTTACCTGGATCAAGAAAGGTCAATATTGGATTATGTTTAATCTGAACTTTAGTTTTTGGATGGTTATATTGCTCTAATAATAAACACTTAAACCTTACCCCCTTCTTGATCAGGGCTATCATTAGTTCTCCCAATCAGGGGATTCCTCAAATTAATATCTTATAATATCTTTACAATCCCATAAATCACTAATCCTTAGAAACTTTATTAGGACACTCCTATAAGACCAAATCATTGAACTCATTAAGGTCAACTTGATTGGTTTTGGCTGGGAAAAATCTTATCCAAATAGAGTGGGAATCAATAACCAAAACCTGATTTTCCAATGGATCATTAAATTCATTTTTATAGGATAAAATAATTAAATAATACATATATATTATTTGTTGATTTGGTTTTTACAAGATCCACCACATGAGCTTGATAGGGATCATTGAGAAGAAACCAATGGAATAATTCTTTCTAGGGTATCCATAGTCTATGTGAATCTTTTAATGCATGGTAATGATTCTATTCTATCCACAGGTTATCAAAACCATCAAGTTAATAGATGAAGTGAAATGAGATCTAAAGGAAGCTTTAGTTTGAGGATTTTTTAGAGTGGTTAAATCATAATCTCACATGTATCGAAACCAAAAATAATGAGCCTCTTTATGTATCCATCCAAGGGAAATCCTTGGATTATAAACATTTATCCAATGGTTGACTATTATTGACAAATTCAAAAATATTTAAAATGATATAACTCATTGTTTAATCCATATAATTATTGATTAACATTAAAACAATCAACAATTATTTTCAAACTCCTCAAATAATTATCAGAAGAAAAAAATGAATATGATAACCTAGGTGGAAGAAGGAAACAATGTAGAGTGTTATTTCATAACTTGTCCATTTCCATGTACTAAACCAAAACATAGTAACCCTCAAAATGTTATGGATTATAATAGCTCAATAAATAGAATAATTTATACCATCACATTGTGGTTTAGTCTTTAGTACATATTTACAAACAATGTCTAATTTGAACTAGTATCACCTAAATTAAACATACTTTCAATTTATGCCACATAATATGTAACAACTTGTGAAGCCATGTCCATAACTCATTTTGGATTTCTTCCAAAACTAATTTTATAAAATATATAAATTGTTTTAACCATATGTTACATAATATGAAACAACAACCAAAAGATCCATCCAAAACATCTTTTGGATATCATCCAAATCACTTTTATGGTTTCTCTTAGGTTTTTATAAAATTTTGTAACAAAACATAATCCACATTCATACATCCATAATGTGTGACCCCATGGGCCTTTGTATAATTGATAATAATTATGAATTCTATAATATATAATTATAAGTAAAGAGAAACCTTTAGAAAAGAGTAAATGTTACTCTAGTTATAAAGGGATTTAACATGTTATCTATCAAAAATATTCATCTCTATATGTATATCCACTAGTTTTCTCATATAAAAAATGAATGATCCTATAATACCCATGAGATATTAATTACATTAATCTTTCACATCATACTCATAAATTTTTTATAATTTGTGTATAGATTGACTGTGTGGATGATCGCAACACATGTCCCCCACCCAAATAAATAAATAGATCACATGTACCTTATCTAGGTATGGATATACACTTTATCAGTTTATCTCAATCAAGAGACTATATTTCATATTCATCCTATGAGAGAAAATATCTTATCTTGGTTAAACCTCAACCGATGACAAGATCAAAAACATACCCAACCACCCCTGGATTATCATAGCCTTAAGGAAGTTATAGGAATGTAATCAATGTATGAAGTTTCTCATGATTGGTATCTCATTAACATTAAGTATTTGGATTTATTATAAAAAATGTACCCATATTACACCAAATATATAATGTATAAGAATACATGTGGTATACATAGTGGATCATCTGCCACACAAAAATCCATTTGGGTCATGTGAGTGAATCTTGTATGAGCATACAGAACTGAAACTAGTGTAATCTTTATATATTAGTACAAAATAAAATAATCCATTATGACCATCTACTAGGGTTAACTCAATGTTATAATTTTATAGTAAAAATATCATTTTACTTCATGAATATATGTATTCAATATGTGCAGAGACTGCCTTTTGTAGAAAATGATACATTTTATATTCTTAAACATATTTAAAGATATTAACAAAAACCATAAATAATTTCCCATATAATCATATCCCATATGATAGAACCCTATAAAATCCTTATGTTTGTTGTACTGTTAGGGTTTTATTAAACCCATTATATATCAAATGATTTATTGACACATTTTATATATGACCATTTAATAAATTATTCCACTAAAATCATTTAATAAGTAACATCTGTAAAAACATATTATTTGAATAATGGTGATATTGGATTCTTAATTCTCATGTTCAAATAATTATTCATTGTATCTAAACAGCTTTAATTCACAACAACCAATTTTATAATGTAAATAATTTCCACTTCCTACTTAGAACCCTTTCTACGATCATTATCCTCATCATGAAACATTTCCACTCAAACATTTCTTTAATATCATTTTTTAAAAATATAATTGTAAAACATTATATGAAGATCATTCATTATCAACATGATCATAAATTTCCTAACATTTAACATACTTCCATTAACACCGTAGAAACTATATTTTATGTAAAATATAAATTTATATGACACAAAATCATTTTTATGAAATTAAACATATTTTTAATATGGGTATACATAAAAAATAAGTTATTAATAACTATATGTTATATGTTATTCTGTATTATTGGATAAATATTTATGAAAGAATATTTTATTCTTTAAACTATTCTAATCTTAGGTGGTGGGAACTTTTTCTAACATATTTCAATAAATAACTTTGATAAACTATATTAAATTCATTCATTATCTCATAAAATTATATGGAATGGGATAGAATCATATACAATTACTACAAATAATCATCTCATTCATTGATAAAAATCATTTTTACAATAATAACTTTTATCTCTAATAATATAAATAACATAAAAAATTTAGACTTTTATAATTTTTAAATCTAATAAAATTTTAAAGTATTCCAAAGTATACACGTACTTACTATAGAAACCCATTAACTCATCATATAAATGCATAATTATAGATCTATCTATAAATTATTCATTAATTTTGAACATATATACATATCTACAACAACTGTTTAATGTATAGTTCGAATCATATACCCATAAAAATATAAAAATTGGATTTTATAACACTAATACCTGATATAGACGGTCATAGATGATTCCTGAAATACTTCAGGTATTCTTGAAAATTCCTTTTAAAGTGAACAGGTTTTCCACAATGTAATCATCTACCCCATTTCCTGATAACTCCCTTAGATTTCAATTACCCTGGATAACTATTCAAAATAGAAATATTCTTCTTTGGGAATAAAAATTTCTCTTTTAAACCATCAAAACAACACTAGAGCCTATAAAAAACATATATATATATATATCCTCAACATATTGAAAATATTGGGTAAAATTTTATTGAAATCATTCTTATTATAGTTTATAATAAACTATCAGAACCATTGAAATAATGATTATAGAATGAATTTCAAAGGTAGATCAAGCCGTAAAGAAGACCCCAACCTCATCATGTGATTGAAATACCCAATAATATCAACTAAATATGTATAAAATTATATTTATCGATCATATTATATTTAATTTTTTTAAAACCAACTACCTCTCATGCCTCACTTGTTTCCAATATAGACTTTTTAGGGCATCTATCATCAAGAACATGTCCATATTATCATATTTTTTTTTTAAAATTAAAATATATAAACATAATAATTTGAGTGAATACACCAATAAAATCCTTCATATACATATTGTAATAATCTATATTAGTTTTTTGAATAACATGAGTAGTCATATACTTAAAAATGGGTTACCCTAACATAAAAACTTTTCCTTATTTCTTAATAACTGATGCACGACATTCATGTGTTTTATTTTGGTGTGAACTAATGAGTAAAGAGTCATATTATATCATATATATATATATATATTCTTTGATGTGTTGTAAATACTTAATTATATAATTTCTAGACAATTTATTGGTTTTTATGAAATAATATTTGTATCTTAGAAGTCTTTGATCATAAATGATTAATTTATGAATTGTAGTGTATTTTATTTCAAGAATATGTTGGTGGAGAAAATGTCATTACCTGACATGTATGCTTGCTTCACATGTTCTATAACCGCACCAAACCAAACATGGAATCTAATATTTAATGTATGGAATAAGTAGATAAACCATCAATAAAGAAATTATAAAAGGCATAGCTGACAAGAGTACATGGTGTGTCTTTTAATTACCCAAAAACATATAGGTCATTGTTTTTTTAGGAAAGATTAATTTTTGGTCTTGGAGTAGGGTGGGGTTTTCTTGTTGTGAACTTTTTCAACATGTGTATTTTCACTCAAGGATATAAGAGAGTCATTCCATGTTGAGGGGATAATAAAGGATCATATTGTAGCCAAGGGAGGCATTTCAAAGTGAAGGTGGAAGGTTTAACATCCCATTACTACATTTATGCACAACTTTTCCCCCTTGTCATTGATCACATATTATTGGGTATGTTTTGAGTATTTTTTGAGTATTTGGGAAATTGTTTGTGTTTTGTAGGGGATTGAACCATTATGGATAAGGGATTCACCATATAGGTTGTGTGTCTGTAGTGTAGGGAATTTACTATTGTTTAGGGCCCTAGTAAGGTGGTTTTGATGACACTACCTTTTCGGGCACCGTTGTGGCATGGACAGATGGCTATAGCATGGTGGGTTTTGAGCCTCTTCCATTTTAAGGTGACTCATGGAATGGTGTATGGGATATGTTATTGGATTAACCTAGGTAAATAGGATATATTAGAGGTCTGTAGTTTTTTTTTCAATATGTTGGCCGACTATGAGGGGATGCAGCATGGTTTTGTGTGGCTGCGTCGTGGTCTGGGTTATTTTCACACTTCTTCACCGAGACAAAGTGTTTCTATGATGTGGAATTTTTTTTACAGAAATTTAAATCCTAAACCCCATATTTAACTCCAATATCCCTCTTATTATACCCCCAATCATATCTTATTTGACTTTTGGACTTTTGAAGGCTCATAAAAGTCATTTTGGATCCTCAAACATCTCATGTTCTCATATCAAAGTATCAGTGGATGCGATCGATCCCTCTCGAATAACTGAATCTTATCTCATATGTAATCCTATATTATTCCTTATATCTTTATTTGATAGTGATAAATCTTCATGATGTTTATGGATTGTAACCTTGATCTGATGGTCTATATTTCGAGGAATTACTTGTTGATCATTTGTGCCTTCAACTCTCCATTGGCATTCCCATTTTTGGTGTTTGAGTGATTGATCATGTGGTTAAAGGTGGGTGGTTTCATAAGGAGATAAAATTAAATTAAAAAACTATATTTATTGATTTAATTAAAATTCATTTTCAATAGATTTATAAAACCATGATTTGAGATGATTTGATCATTGATTTAAAAAAGGAATGGAAATTTTGAAAAACCCTAATTTCAATGGAATTGAAATTACTATATAGATTATGAATTTTTTTGGCTTTAAATGATAAAGGTTTTGATAAATTATTTGAATTTAGTTCTTTTAGAAGATATCATTAAATGGAATATGATTTTTAAGGCATGAATTTAATGAAAACCCATGATTTGGTTTTAAAATTGGAAAGGAATGTTGAACATGAAATTAGGAATTTGGGATATGAATGGTTAATTTATTTTAAATGATTTATTTTGCCATGATTTATTGAGTAATTTATTTAATCACATGATAGAATGATTAATTAGTGGTTTATTAGTAAAATCATGATAAGACTCTGACTTCCTAATAATGGATTGATGATGAAAATTATAACTAAACCTAGTTCAACATGATTGTCCTAGATGGGATGTTGGTTGATTAGTAAAGTTTTCCCAATACTAGGTATGTGTTCCCATATACATGATATGTTATTGGTTATTTAGTAGTACAAGGATATGAGATCCTATAAGTAATATGAATCAGAGAATATGACCATGTTGCTTGGTTTCAACTTGATAACTCATTCCATTGATTAAAGAACTGATTTATTCAGTCATGTTGTTTTATATAATTTATTCCCATAAAATGTTCATTTAATAATGTTTTTATATATATTCCATGTCCTTATTTGAGATAATATTTAGATTTAAAATATGAAAATGTTATTCAATGCCCTGTTTTATTTAAAATGAAAGTATAAATGGTTCAATTGTTTTGGAATTGGTTATGAAACACATGGTTAGACACTTCTGGGGGTTTTTAGCTAACACCCTTCCTTTTCATTCAGATTTTTTATATTTTCTTATTCTAGGTCAAGGTAATGGAAAAGCACCACATGAATGTGGTAGGTGTGCTTGACCCGTGAGACCTTGAGTGTTGGAGGTGACCGGTTGGGATGTGATCCAAATATTACATGGGTTTTCTAAGAATTAATCTTAATATTTGGTGTGCTGTCCTTTGGATTATGTTTACCATGGTATTTTCATATATATGTTTTTGGTACTTTTCTCCTTAAGGAGTATTGGCATAACGACTAGTTTTTTTATTTTTTCTGAAGTTATGTATTGATAGTTTTTTTATTGAAAAATTATTCCCTTATATGTTTATTATGATGATAGGTTATAGTTTGCAACACTTGGTGATTGATAACAACCATAATGAATTGTTAGAACCCACTTAGGTATCATTTTACCAAGGAAATCGGGATTTTTCATGACAAAGTGGCATCAAAGGATGTCGACCTTCTATTCTTGATGTCCGTATGTAGTCTGGTATGTCATGGTAGGTAAGAGGTAGTATTTTAGAGACTTAGGAGGTTGTTATGAGAGATTACCTGGACAAATATCATCATAGAAATCAATTAGTTACCATGGGTGTTTGAGGAAAATGTCCAGGATTAATAAATTAACTTGATTCTGGCCTTTTCCCAGTTCATTTGGGTGTTTTTAAATATATGAAGTTTGATATTCTGGTATATCTTGATTATTTTATTTATATAAGTAACCTTGATGATTTTTTATGTGTTTTATGTTGATTTAATGTAGAACCATGCCTCTGAGGAGACATTTGAATAGGCCATGGGAGGATTCTTCTGGTGATCCATAGTAACAGTATCCTCCAGTTGACCAAAATTTTGTTGAGAAAGTTGTGTGATCTATCTAATATCTAGGATAGGTTTGCACAACCATTCTTGTTCGGGGTCATAAAACGGAACCATAAAGGGTTGAATTTAGAAATCATGATCAAGATTTTCTTCATTATAAACCACCGTCTTTCCAATTCATTTATGTTCCTTAAAATTCTAAGAATTGGTTGATATATATTGATCTGCCTTTTGAGTTCTTGGAAATCCTTGATTCAACAAGGTTGATGTGTGTTACATTTATAATGAAAGGGACCTAGAATAATATGGTGAGAATTGATTTTTACAATGATGAAAAATGATGGCATATATTAGAAAGAATTTCTATTTACTTTCACGGAGAAGTTCTATCCTTAATAAATTATCTTGTAAAAGTTTATGGAGTTTCTTTGTATCCAGTAGTGTGATAGGGCCAGGACTAAGTATGCAAACTATTTTGATGATCTTTTTTAGTATTTTCATGAGGTATTACTGAATTTGAAACTGAAGGATCAATTATTTTATAAGGGTCTTTGATCTGATATTTGATATCAATTTTTCATGCTAAATTTCATGAATTATGAAAATATGATGGATAGATTATTGATAGTTGAGCTTGACCTAGGTGGTAAGATAGGGTTGATGGGAGTGACTCTTACTCATAGTGGTAGTTTTGTCAGTTCCTTTAAAGGAAATATGTACCATGACTATTCTCATGTTTTTTCAGTAGTAGACTTCATCTAGACCTCACGTAGTGTCTAGAAGAGTCAGTCTTACTTGATTCTAGTGTAAAAACGCTGGGAATTCAAAATGAGTTTTTACTAAGGAACCAAACATTTATAGTTCTTAAGGTTATTAATGACACCTTCATAAGTTCTATCATATATTTTATTCCCATGTAAATGGAACAATCTCATTAGCTCCTAAATGTAATTTGGTGAAATTATTTTCTTCAAGAACTAATAGGTTCTAGCAACATGCATAAAAAAAGAAACTTATTCATGTAGTGGAAGAGTCTCCATAAGACGATTATATGGGTCTAGTGATAGTGAGAGGTACCACAATTATAACTTCATACTTATTAAATTATTTATCTTTTACCGATTCATCAAATTAATTTGTATGGACATGTGTTGTGAATTTTATAAACATTCTAAAAGATCTTATATCTTATGGGATGGACATTATTATACCCCTTGGAACAAAGAGAGAGTAGGGTCACTGATGTCCCTATTTTATTTTCTATCTATCAAATATTAATATCACTTTCAATTTTCAGATTCTTGACATGAAACCAATTTTATTCAATCTCTAGATGGATTGGTTTTTTCTATTATATGTCTCACATTGACTGTTATCTTTAGCAGGTCTTGTTTACTATTCCTAATGGGGTGTGATACATTTTTCAAGGGAATGATATATGATGTCGAATAGATCCAAACCTTGTTTTCTAAATTTATATAGGGTAATATTGATGTTTTATTTTGATTTGGAGAAGGTATATTTTAGTGGTGAACTCTATACAATCTTTTTCGACTATCCTGATGTGTTTCCATCTGATTTTTCTGGTCTACCACTAGTACAGGTTGTATAATTTTCTAATGTTTTTATACCACATACTCAGCCAGTGTCTATTAATTCTTAACATATAGATCCATCAAAAAAAATAGTTCAAAAATATATTTTTTACACATGTATGAAATAAATTCATTAGTTATTAATTGATAAGAAATGATTATAACAAATTCATTTTGAAAATAGATATTTTTTTTGAAAAACTATTTATTACGCACACAACATTGTTTTATCCTAATGAATTAAATTTATCACTCTATATGAATGATTTTAATGAATAATATATATTATGTATTAAGTCTAATGTTTTATCATACATCTAATATTTTTTCTAGGAATTAGAAAACAATATAAATCTAGTTTTATGCGTAAAAACTATAATTTTTCAAAAAAACTGTTTTCATCACATTTTGAGCACTTATGTTAGAATTAATTTCCTATACTTATAGATATTGAATTTTATAAAAATTATTCCATATATGTAATTAGGAGGTCCATGTTTTGTAAATAGGCCCCTATTATTTTTAGTCATTATGAATAGTAACTATGGTAAAATTTATCACCTTAGTAATGGGTAAATCATGTTAACCTAGGTTAAAAATAAGTGATAATGTCTTAGTTTTTCATCCTATTTTTTATTGCACGAATTTAATTCAACCCTTATAACCCTATTATTTAAATTGGAATATTTAATTGGCAATTTTACATTAAAATGATAGGTATAATATTTAAATCAAATAAAGTAACAAAATGTCACTCTCTTAGTTTTAAATATCTATCATGTGTCTACATAGGAAAAAAGGTAAGTTATGAATAAATATAAATGTTAATTTCATTCATAATAAAATTATTTATTTCATGATGATAATTTATTTTTAATTTTTAGATATTATTGAACATATTTTGTGTTTTTTTTTGTTTAAACAATGATCTATTTTTGTTGACAACTAACTATTTTTAAAAGAATGTTTTTTTAAATTAGGTGTGATTGGTGATACTTGAAGTTTATAACTTTTTTGTTGAGAATTTTCTGAAAATATTGATAAATTATGTGTTTTTTAAAAGTAGGTGATCTAAAAATATAACAGACGACTCAATAGACACAATTAATCATTTTTCATTTTTTGATGAACGAATGATTATGTACGAAGATAAAATTAAATGAACAAGGTTTTTTTATGGAAATTCCTAAGTTGATGGAAATTAGATTCAGAACATTTTCTCTAATAATACATCTTGAAAAGATGGGTAGTTATAAAACTTCTAAAATAAGTTAGATGATGCTTTTATATTATTTTATGTTCCTAATCTATCATGAAGAAGTCATGGTACAAGTTGGAGTTTTCAAAATAAAAGACAAATGAGAATTTTTAGAGTTTCAAAAATTGATGTTTTTAGATGTAGTTCATAAGACCTACAATCACCAGATGTAAAAGTTGTCAGAAGACTAAAAGTATAAATAAATCCATGTTGGTTATCGAATGTGGATCATCATATATATTTCATCGGACACATTTTATTGGATATGAATTATCAGAAAATTATTTTTTTAGAATTTATGACTTTATGATTTATGAGTTACAATTAGTTTTATGGATGAGAATGTGAAAAAAATATGAAGAGGATCAATTTTTAAGGTTTTAATATCTAGGAAAAAAACAAAGGCGAAGATAATACTTACTATAAACAAAAAAAAATGACGAATTCTGAAGTTGTTTCACTATATAATTTGATCGGATGATGATATTGTTGAATGATATAAATTTTTGAGTTTTCTATTGAATCGATCAAATCAGACAGTATGAAGTTGATGAGTTTTTAAAAAGTATTTTTTTTGTCCAAATCATCAGGTATAGATTATTGAACAAAAAAAATTTCATAAAACTTATGTTTTTTGGTTTCTTAGATCGTACGGTTTTGAAAAATATGAAAGAAATATAAGATTCATCAGATGAGCTGGTGATTATGATCTATCAGATAAACTTTTGACACTAATATTTCATTTGATGTAGAGTTTCATCTAATATAGTACGATTGGACTGAAGAGTAGATGAATAGTGTGATCAGATTGAGAAATTTTATGGAAATTTGAAATGTAAAGAAGATTAATTATGAAATTCATTTTAGGTAACTTAATTATTTAAAAGATCAATAATGTAGTCAACCGTTTTAGGTTTCCTTTGAGTATAGTGGATGGTATTACTTTATTTTTTTGTTTAAGTGAGTCAATGCCAAAAAATGTTTTTATATTTCAAGTGGGTTAAGTGGAAAATAAAGATGAAGACTTTTCCGAAAAATCATTTCTGGACTAATGTATTGAAATCAAGGAATAGTTGTGAAACAAGTTTCTAATTGACTCTAGAATACTTGAGAAGAGTTGAGAAGACTTCAAATGAAGTTAAAATGTCTGAAAAATTCATATGTGTGAATTTTAGTGATCAAGAGAAAATATTTTAGTTTCCCACCTTTTCTATTTTTAGAGTGCTTGCTAATAGATGTGTAAAGGACATCACACTTAGTTACTATTTATGTATTCATAAAAGATGATACATTGATGATTTGGTGATAGGAATGATTATTCAACCAGTTTTTTTGTCATGAAGTAGAGTTTTCATACATTGGTTTCAGATCAAAAGATCTAATATTGGTAGGTTTAGATTACTGGACATATTGAATTAGTTAAAGGGAATGATCCTAAGTTTTGAGAAGGTGTTTTAGAATCGTTGTTTTGTTAATTAGACATAATAGAATTTAGTATGAAGAGAAATTTTAGAAAAGGTATAATGCATGAAAGTCACTAGACCCAGTCAAACCATGAAAAGTTCACCATATCAAGTTCTCCAAGTGAAAAAATCAGATAGAGGGAAGTTTAGACTGAGATTTCAGAATGAAGATTAATGATAAAATGAATTTTGAAGCCATGAAAAATTTAAAAATTCAAGAATTTGAAGATGTTAATCCTAATGATTCTAAAGATAAAGAATATTAGGATTTTATATAAAAAATGATGTCTTTTATCTCAAATAAAAATTAGATAAGAAGAGGGTTGAATGGGGGAAAAATCCTATCAATTTTTTTGACTATGGTGGAATTGAGAATTTTTCTATGAATCTCCCTAAAAATAGATTTGATAAATTTTAAGATCATTATTAAGAAAAAACACTGGGGAAGAATTTTGAAAAACTTCTATGAAAGAAAATAAGTACATTTGTGGAAAGAATAATTTTACTAGAAATACAATAAGTATGCTAAGTAAGAATGTGGAATATGACATAAATGAGATGGATTCATTAGAAGATGAAGGTTTTGAAAAAAAAAATCAGAACCTTGTTTTAAAATCTTGATAAGAAGGAAGAGTCATTAAATAGAAATGAAGAAGGTGGTGAATAATCATATAGAAAATATCAGCACAGATCAGAACTTGTTATATCTAATGAGTAAAATAGAACTCTCATGAATGAAATTGTAACGATAAATAAATACAATGGAATTTTTTTTGATGGAATAAAATATGTTGATAATAAAAAAGAAGAATATGTCAAGGAGATCTTATGTTAAAAACTGATAATTGATGAACCGATAAAGATAGTTGATGTACTTTGTAAGAAGTGGGCAGCTAAGGAATTTGAATATTACAAGTCTTAATAAAAACTTCTTACGGTTGAATAAACTTTAAGAAAGTTGGATGAAAATTTCATAGGATTCAAAAGTAAATTTCAATTCATGTACAGTTGTAGAAAAATCATATTACAAGAATAAAATGAATTCTATACCATAGAAAAAATAATGTTTCATCTGTTTTTTCAAAAACTTCATGTGTATTAAAAGGTATTGGGAATTCTTGGGTTGAGAATGGTTGTGAAAAATATATGAAATTCCAAAATGATGAAAATTCATTCAATAATAAAGGTGGTGTATGCCTATATTATGATAAAATTTAATGAAGATATGAACATCACCAAAATTTCTATAAATAATGATATTGCTTATACAAAAGGTCAAGATTCTATGGTTTTTGTATGTTCTCTAGAATTCATGGGAACAACTCTTATAATTGTTCTCATAACATGTCTCTATCCAAGAATAGATTTGAATTAAGGGGTAAAACAACAAAAGTAGAAGATGTAACTTTCTTAAAACATATAAATTTGGAAAAGTAAAATATCAAGATTTTTGAAACTTTATAGAAAAAATCAGTTTTGAAAGATTGTCAAAATATGTGGAATACATGACCAATCAGGTAACTTTTCTTAAATGTGTATGCCAATCATTCCAAAATAATTTTCTTATAATAGAAAAGAAGAGGAATTTGTGAAGAAGAATGTTGAGGAAAGAGCCATTGTGGTTAATACAACCTTGAAACCTATCAAAAATAACAATACATGGATTCTCGATAGAGTCTTTCCCTCACATATGATGGGTGATATACAAATATTGAATTTTGCTGAAAATCATGATGGAGTAAAAGTTACTTTTTGATACGATAGTTTCTTGAAAATCAATGGAATAGGGAATGCTAAGGTAGATCCTCAAAAACTAAAATATAAGGTGTTTCAATTTATTGATGAGATCCAACATAATATACATAGTGTGAATAAACTTTCTAATGTTGGAAAATATGTGATATATATATAATATTTTTGAATCATCAGTAGTATGTACGATGGTAAATTTGTAACCATTTTATGAATAACTAGTGGACATATCCATCAATTAAGAGAACTTTACAACTCATGTTACTTGAGTGATGAAGATGAAAATAAGTTATGCCACCACATACGTGGGAATCCTGTATAGAAAAATATGAACAAACTTTCTATATTTAATGTTGTATGAAATTTTCAATAATTACAAATAAGATAATATGAGGTTTTCATAACTTTTTAGAAAAGGAAAATTCTTAAAAAAAGTCCAAATAAAGTTGAGATTCAGTCTACCTCACGTATTGAAGAAATTAATTCTGATTTATATGGGACAATGATACATCAATAAACAAAATTATATTTTTTACCTTATCACTTTTATTGATGGTTTTAACTGGTCAACTGATATTTTGTTTATGAATCACATGTCATAGGTAATAGAAATGTTTAGAGTTTCCAAAAGTGATGTTGAGAGAGAGATACAAGTTTACATAATGAAGTTGATAAATAATAAGGGAAAGGAATACATATGAAATTACATCAATTCATATTTTAAGAATCACTGAATTAAACATAAATATAGTGATCTATACACCCCATATTAAAATGGAGTTATAGAAATGAAAAATAGAAGTTTGGTGGAAATGGGAAGAAGCATGTTAGTAGAAAACAACGTTTAAATGTTCTACTAGAGAGAATCTATTTTTAACACTATAAAAATAAAAAATAGATGTTTATTGAGGATGAAATCCAACATGACTTCCAAAAAAATTATTTATAACAAAAAACCTTCACTAAAAACAACAAAGACATTGGAGTTCCAATTTTACTTAAAAACAAAAAACCGTATCATAGAAAATTTGATGAGAAAGATGAATAAGTAATTTTCATGGGAAATTTTCCCAATGGAAGAAGTTATAAATGTTTGAAAACTGTTTACAAAAATTACTGGATTCATAAGAGGTGAATGTTATTGAAAATAAAAATTTTATAATAAAGGATATTGAAAATTTTGAGGAAGAAAAACAAAATATTTCTAATGGATGAGAAAGTGAGTCAAAATAGATATATCAAGACTCAGAGGTATCGAGTGATGTTGAAAGTGATGTTAGAAGAGAAAATTTTAAATTTCCTACCTTATAGAAACATGTTGAATCATAGAAAATTGTTTTAAGTCAAAATTATCCTCTTTAGACAAGAATAATGTTGATATTACAAAATCAAACAACAATAATTTCATAAATTAAACCGAAATCAGTTTCAGAAGTCGTTGAACATAAACATGGGTTGATGAGATAAATGAAGAGTTAGATCAGATTAAGAAAATAAGCTTGGGTAACTTCTTCCACATCTATAAAATAAAAATATTATTGTAAAAAAAGGTTAATAAACATGGATAAGTTTAAAGAAACAAATTAAGACTTATTTACAAAGGGAACTCATAGTTGTAATATGAGGATATTTAAGAAACCTTTTCCTTAGTTAAAATGATAGAAACTATTATAATGTTTCTAGAAGTGGCTACATAAAGAAGTCATAAAGTTTATCAGTTTTAAGTAAAGTAATATTTCATTAATGGTGATATATAATATTAAGTTTACAGTGAGAAACCTTTTTGTTTTATACTTCATAATGATGAAAGAAAAGTTTTTAAATTGAAGAAATCCTTGTATGGGTTGAAACAAGATCCTTGTGTTTTGTATTACAAACTATAGAATTGTATGAGAATATTGAATTATTCTAAAGTAAATGACGATAGAAACTTATATGTGAAAGTATTTTACACTATCATTCTAATTATAATTTTTTATGTGGATGATATAATTTTTTTGTGGAGATGAAGAAAAAGTTTCTAACGAATTTTCTAAGAAAATGAAGATGAATTTTGAAATGTCAATGTTTGGATGATTATACTTATTTCTAGTTTTACAAGTTCTATAAAAGGAAAAATACCTTTTCATATGTCAATATATGTATATAAGTGAATCGTTACAAAATTTGGGTGTGGATGAATCCATATGAGTTTCTACTCCCATTTCAGTTAGGATAAATATGAGTAAATTTGTAGCTGAAAAAAGTGTGAATCAAAAATAATTTCAAAATTTGATAGAATTTTTTCTTAATATAATATATTTAAGACCTAATATTATTTATTTGATAACCTTGTGTTCCAGATATTAGAGTGATATGAAATAATATCACATATTCGTAGAAAACATACTTATGATATATGTTAAAGTAACAACCTAACATGGGAAATTACACAAAAGAAGTTTTGAAATAAACATTCATGGTTATACTGATGCTGATTGGGGTGGAGATTTCAATTACAAAAAGTCAACATTAGGGGTAAAATTTTACTCTAGATATTTTTGTGTGAGTTATTATAGTAATAATCACAATTAATTAAATTCGAGAACAATATAATTAGAATACGTTTCATATACTTTGGCTTATTCTCCAATGTTGTGGATTTATATTCAGTTGGAGGATTTGAAAGATAATGTTTTAAAACCATTAAAGATAATTTGTGATAATTAGAGTGTAGTTTATATTTCTAATAATCATGTCCAACACTCTAGATAAGAAAATATTTATATTATGTTTCACTATATAAAATTGAATGTTTTTGGAGATGTTTTTTTTGGGAATATATTTTAATAAAATATCAAATTGATGATATTTTTCAAAAAAAAACCCTAAAGAAGTTTTTTTGTAATTGAAGATAAATCTTCATATTTAGCCTCCAATAATATTTTCTGAAATATCTTAAGGATCCACCCCCATTGTTCATTAGATTATATCGACAAAGAGGGGGTAATTCATAAAATTTTATCCTATAATAGGGTTAGAGGTAACTTTTTAATTAAATAAATATGATGTAGTTGTTATCATAAAATGGGGGAGATAAAGAAAATTGATTTGAAAATAAAATAGTAGGGGGAGTTTATATTAACATGACTACATATTTTCTTATCATCGAGGGATGTAAATCTTTAAAAAATTACTTTACCCAGTAGTGTGCTGTCAGGATAGTCTATTTTTGAGAAAGGTTCTAATTTTTAATATGTTCAAAATGAGTCTTGAAGTAGTTTGAGTGTTGAAAAATGACATGTTTAAAAAGTTTTTAATGTGATTTTTCGACAAATCCAAAGAGGGAGATTGAAGATCATTTAAGATGTTTTGTTTTAACAATATTTTGTTTCTATTGGAAAATAATGTTTTGTAAAATATTTATTTAATCAGGTGTAAGATGTGATGCTAGAATTTATAACTTGGTTGTTGAGAAGTTACTAAAAATACAGACAAAGAATGTATTTTTATAAAGTATACGATCATAAAATCAAAATGATGATCCAAAAAAAAATAATTCATCAGATTTCATTTTTTTAGAAAGACTGAGTTTGTCTGGAGATGAAATTAATTAGAAAATTTATTTCTTGGAAAGATAGAAGTTACTAAAAAATGGATTTAGAAATGTTTCTATGTTTATAAGACTTGAAAATACATGAAGTCATAGTCTTTTCTAAAATAATTTTGATGATGTTTTTCAGTTTTATATTCTTAAAACATCATGAAGAAGTCATGTTACAAGATAGACTTTTGTAGAAGAAAAGAGAAATGCCCATTTCTGGAGCTTCCAAAATTGATGTTCCCTAGATACAGTTCATCGGACATTGAAGAACGAAATGCAGAAGATGTTAGAATACTGTATTTATGAAGAAATAAAAATTTGGTTATCAGAAATGGATCATCCGAAATAGGTCATCAAGTGTATCAGATCAGATGAGAATCACGAGAAATGTATTTTGTTAGAAAGTCGGAATTCTTAATTTCTATGTTCTGAGTTATTGTGGTGTTACAAATGTGAAATAAATATTAAGAGTATCATGTTTTTAGGATTTAATATATCAGAAAAAACAAATTATTTTATTTTATATGTTATCAATCAAAAATATAATGATTTCTAAAGTTGATAACCCTTGAAAGTTGATTGGATGAAGTTGTTGAAAGATAGAAAAGTTTGAGTTTTATATCGTATATATCATATAAAATAGGTGGAAGTTTCTAAGTTTATAAAAATATTTTTTTATCCCAAGCATCTGGAAGAGATCATCATAAAATTAATTTATAATAAAATTAATGTGTTGTGGTTACTAAGATAATGTGTTTTTGAAAAATATGAAAGAAATAGAATATTTCTTAGAAATGATAACGATGGTGATCCACCAAATGAACTTTTGACACTAATAATTCATTGGATTCATAGTTCCATAAATCTCAGTATGATAAAAAAGAATAGAATATGAATAGTATGATCAGACAATTAAGGTGGATGTAAATGTCAAACTTGTTGAAGTTTCTACCAAAAATTCATTATAGGCAACTAAATTCTTTAGAAGTTTTTATTTTCCATTTACTTTGAGCATTGGAGGGATCATTCATTAATTTTTTTTCAGTGGGTTGAGAGAAAAGTACATTTTTATTTTTCAAGTGGGTCAATAGAAATATAAATATGTTGAGTTTTCTGTAATGTATTTTCTCGATTAATGTTTTGAAATAGGAGAATGGTAGTGAGGATTCTAGAAGTTTCTAGTTTACTCCTGTATACATGAGAAGAATTGAGAAGAGTTTAAATGAAGTTAAAATTATTAAGAAAATTGTTTGTGTGTTTTTTTGTTAGTGGAAAAAATATTTCATCTTCCCACCTTTCCTATTTTTTGTGTGTCTAGAAACAATGGTGTAAAGTACATCATACTTAGTTACTACTCACCCGTGCATAAAAGCTTATACACTGGTGATTTGGATTCCAAAATGAGCTTCCAAATAAAGTTGTTTCACATTTAAGAAGAGTTTTTGGACTTAGGGTTCATGTTAGATGATCGGACAGAGGCAAGTTTAGATAACCAAACATATTGAATCTAATTGAGGTAATCATTCTATGTTTTGAGAAGATGTTTGAGAAGCACATTTTTGATAATCAGACAGAACATTAGTTTTTATCAAGCATAGTTTTAGAAAAGGACCAGTTAAAATAAGTAAATAGACCTATACATGCCATAAAAAGTTCACTAGATAGAGTTCAAAAGATGAGGAAACCAAACAGAGAGCATATCGAATGGAGATTCAGGGTAGACCCCTAATATAGTAGTTTGATCAAAGTAACATGTTTGTTTGGATTAAATTTTTATCAGTAAAATTTGTAAACTGATGGGAGTTAGTATAATCATTGATATATTGATATAAAAGGTGTCTAATGGGAGTTTAAACAAGTTTTATTCACTTCTTCATAATATTTAATTTCTATAGAATCACAGGAGTGGCTATGAAAAGGATATAGTTTCTCACACTAAGGCCAAACCTTGGAAATCTCATGTGATTTTTTTACTTACATACTTTTTCATACATGTGAGTTTGTTAAAATTTGATAAGGAATAACTCTAACAATTTATGGGGGTTAAATTTACTAATTCTAAAATCTTTAAAAAAGAAACAATGGATTCAACCCCCCCCCCTCTCAATTGTTCTTCAATATTTTAGAAATTCAATTATATGACTAGATTAAATTATTTTTAAATGATAATATAATAATAATTCAATTAATAAAAAAATAAAATAAATGATATTTATAAATAATTAAAGTTATATAACAAGAGATATTAATAGTGTTCCATGATTTTTATAGATTAATATATAATATTATTTATGTTAAAATGAATTAGATTCAAAATAAAACTTTTACTTGATGTATTTGATGTCAAATTAAATTAATAAGGTTATAATTGAAAGTAATGATAATTTATCAAAATATAATATTATTAATTTACTGTAAAATCATTATAATCTTGAGAAAGGAAAATTGAGGTAATATAAGGTTCAAAATTTCATCTCTTATCAATTTATAAGTCAATATTTACAATATAAAATGGATCCTCCTCCATCACCTTTTTACACCTCATTGACCCATATATCTAAAAAAAAACCTTGAAAATTACAATTATAAACATTATTATCCAAGTCCTAGAGGATTTGTTTATTCCAAAATACCTAATCTAAGTCCCATAACAATAAATTTAAAGGAAGTCTACTGAAGAAGAGGTAATCCTATTTACCAAATTATTCAAGTTTATTTCTTATTACAATTCTTTATAAAGTGTTATAACCATAATAATATAATATATACAGTATCATAAATATATTTATATGTTATTTTTATTGGTTTATAACCATATTCCATCTCTGTTCCACCCTACAAAAACAAAAAACATCGATCGTGCATGCATACGACTTACCGTCTCCACATAAGGTGTAATATGTTTTTCATTACCATTTAACATGGATGGTTATAAAGATGCGAATAATGAATAAATATGATACTTATGAAATAAATATTAATTCTTTAATTAAAATATCATATATACATTCTTATCTTGAAAACTGTTGGGAAACGATAACGTCGCACATGTGTACCTGTGGGCTACAACCTCTATGAGGCGATGTGATCTGTTTTTCATTTACACTTTACATTGATGGTAACATGGATGTATTTGATGAATATTTAGGTTTTATATGACATGATAATTATTCTTTAAATGAGATTTATTATTTAACTTTATTTCATTTTTTTGGAAATGAAAAAATGGTCATGCGTACGTATGGCCTACCATCTCCATGAACAGCGTAATTAATTTTTTATCTATAGAATTTAAATATAATCCCAAATATGTATATCAATAATAAAATTATAATTATATAATTATTAAAATTCTATATATGATATAAAAATTATCAATGTACAATGACCAAAACTGTCAAAGAAAAACATGCATGAAAAACAAAATAGTTATCACCAAGAACAATATTTTAATAATGAATTATTAATATATGGGTGATAGAAGGATATAAGTAAATCATATATATTATGATATATATTATTATGGTTCTATAATATATTTAGAATAAATATATTTTAATTATAAAGGATGTTTATACACATATGAAGGAAATTGGTCCTAATGTAAGGGTTTCTCATTTCACTTTTACTTATACAAGACTTATGGCATGTTAACCACTTTTTTATTTTATGTGGTGTATATACCAACCATTTTAAATATTATATCATGAATCTATTTTTCTTCATGGTACTTAATTTTTAATTATAATTTATTTATTTCATGGGTCTTATGATTCAAAATATACCCAAGCGATAAGGGTTTATTGCACTATCTCATCATTATTCGGGATCATTTATGTTTAAGTAACTAGTGGGGCTTATTTTTCTACCATATGAATGTTTTATAAAAAAAATATTTTTGAAACTTTTTTTAAATTATTTAATGAAGACATTATTACCAATTTTTACCTTTTACAAAATTATTTGAAAGGAATCTTCTTCTCATTTTCTAAATGAGTTAATTTTTGAAAATAATAACAAAGTATTAATGGAATGTTACTTTATCTTATATGGTATGAAATGAGTTTCCTGAAATCATGAATAATCTTTTCATTGAAGTTTTTTATAGGTTTACAAGGATATTTTCAATTAGAATGTTTTCTTTATATTTTTGAGGTCCTTAAATATGTGATTTGAAAGTTAAAATTTTATTTTCCCCAAGAATTTTCCAATGAGTTTTTAAGGTATATTAATATATTTCAACATACTTTTTTTGAATATTATACTAAGGATATACTCTAATGGTATATTTTACCTTATCTCTCTAGATGGTTTATGTTTAGTTTGATTGGTTATTTACTATTTTTATACAATATTCGATATTACACTAGATGATTTATGATTGTGATTATTGATTGGGGGAAGTATTAGCATTTCACATGCTAGTTTTTCAATATGAATATTTAGGTCAACGATTGTTTTTATTTATTGGGAAAATTAACTTTTAAATTTATTTGATGAACTCCTTTCAAAATACCAAGAATCCCAACTCAAAACAAACAAAATTTATTAATGAAAAAATCACCTTTATAATGAGAAATTATCTTCTTTCCAATAAAAAAGATGATTTGGTTTTGAAATTACAAAAATAACTAAACATTTTGAATTTAAAATCCCAAATAAAATATCTCAAAAATACTATCACTTAAGTCACCAATGGTAATAAATATCTTGATATGATTTTGGGTTATCAAAATCTAATATAAAATCTTCATGGTTTTGGTCTTTCGTATAATGATAGTTCTTATAAAGATACTACTTTTGTACAAGGATAGTCTCAAAATAACCTTTGTAATTAAAATCATAAGACAGGGAATTTAATTTATGAATATGATTGTAAAAATACTAAATGTGGAAAACCTAAATCTTTTCAAATTTCATTTAATATTATCAATAGAATATCTCATTATAAACAATTTTTGGTCCATAAATCATTATTTACCAATATTAATAGACATTAATTTTTTCCAATACCAAAAATTTTAGTTCTCACACTATCAGAACTAAAATCAAGGTAAAAAAAAGGAACCCATGTTTTATATCTTAATTATTAAGCTACTAACCTTAATTATAATATCATATGGTGGAAATATATTAATGGAAGAAAAATGGATGATCTATCCCTAATGTATTTTGTTATCTAACCCATATTTATTATTATTCTCTTTAGCCTTCATACCTTATCTTTATAACCTCTTGAATCTAACCATTATATCATCTATATCTCTCCATAAATTTATTTAGTCTTCTTATCATTTATTTAGAGTAGATATTGGATTGTAATTGGATTTCCACAAAGAAAACTATCTCACATTTTAATTCTCCACTTCATTTTTTGGTTCTTTCTTTTTTCCATTCAAGATCAATGGTTCCCATCATTTCTTTCTTCTCTGTGTAAATATTAAGGGAATCTTTGTTTAGTTCTTAGATTATTTTGAAACCAAGGAATATTTTTTTGGTTCTTGGGGATACATTAAAAACAAGGGGTTAATTATAACTCTCTTAAGTCTTCTTGAGGGGAGGATTCATAGGGGAACATTATTTTCCATTTTTTATCTCCTTTATCAAAGTGTCCTTATCATTTTTACGTTACAAATTTATATTTCTATTATATATGCACTTAATTATTTATATTTTCTATTCTTCTACAATGATAAGGTCACATTATTGTATGAAATTTCCATATCTTCTATAACTTCATTTCAATTTATTATTTTAATTTTTTAAATGGAAATACAGCTCCCCCCACCAATATTTATTTACTGTACTGGCCAATTAGTAGAACATAAAGACCCACTAGTAGCCTATATCAGTTCAAAGGTAACCTAGGTGGAGTCTCACTAGCTATCCAGTGGAGATTCCAAAACACCTATACATAGATTTTCACACTAGTTAGATAGTGTCATTGGGTAGCTATCCAGTTGAATCATTCTATAACATTCATAGGATCATTTATTGACGTTAAAAATGAAATCCATAAAGAAATTAAGTCTTATATCTACATTGGACAACCTCATAACCCTATAAATCTATAAATAGATATTAAGAGAGGCTTGAATCATTATAAAAACATATTACAATTCCAAAATTAAAATTCACTAATGATCAAAGATGAACCTGAATACAATAATTCTAATAGAGCTTAATTGAACATATTTGATGATAATTTCAAAAAATCCCTTCACATATAACATTCATTACATTATCTATCACCCCTAAGAAAATTTACAGAGATTAAAGGGGGGTTAATAAAATCATGGTAAATAAATAAACATATAAAAATAATTATACTATATAATCCAAGTAGATATTAATAATTATTATCTTTCTCAAAATAAGACAAGACATTGAAAAAAAAATCATTCAAAATAAAATATTTTTTAAAAAGGATCCTTGAAATATGTATAGAGATATTCAATCTATTATAAAATACTTTCAAAGAATTAAGAATATTATTCCATGATATATACGTTTAAAATATTCTTTTATAAAATAATTATTTTCAAGATATCACATGTTTTAAAAAATATATAAAACATTAAAAACATGTTTAAATATGGGAGTAAAGAAAAAATATAGATCATTAAAAAACCCCTATCTAAAAAAATAGAGAATATAAAAACATTATACTTTTTATAATTTAAAACATTTCAACCTCCATATATTTTTTTTGATTAAAAAACTGCATTAGAGTTAGATTATTCAATTTTTTCCTTTGATTTATATCCACCATATGATATGATAACTAAGCTTAGTGTTGTAACCCTACAAGATATCACATACGAGTTCATTTTGGTACCCAAATGTTTAGTCTCAAAGTATTATCACCAAATGATTTGGGTATTGCAACAAATTAAGGTTCCCATATATTGGTAATTAAGGATTTAAGGACCCAAACCTGTTTTTATGAGATTATTTATTGATAATTGTAACACCCCAAGCTTCTACGGTACGCTTCTCTTTGAATAATGTGATAGCGTGTGTTGTACAGAACACCGAGTTCTAACACACCATAACCAATCAAACTAGCTGTTAGGAATAGTAATACCTAACTTTTGAAATTATATATATTTTATATTTCAAAATGGACTTCATTTTTGGATTCAGAATATCGAATTTAGCCTAAGGTGAAATTTTGGTACATTTCGGATAACTTTCATATTTTGATGAATAGTGAAAATTACTAAATTTTAATTAAAAACAACTTTTTTAATCAAAATAATTAATAGTGATAAATTATTAATTTGAGTGGTTTTAATGTATATTTAGAATATATTTTTACCATTTAATATAATTTTGGTCATTGGACATAATTTTACAATTAAACCGAACATAAACAAGTGTCAATCTTTTGATAGTTATTATCTCTTAAAAACACGCTTTTTGTTTTGATAGCGGGAATTAATTTTAAATTAATTTCTGCCACTTCTGTGTTTTGAATTTAGGAAAATGGATTCAATATTTGGAATCAGGATGTTCAAATTGTGTAAATAGGTAACTTTTATTTTTAGACATTTTGAATAATTACTGCGGTAAATATTTTATTTACCATGGTTAAGGGTAAATCCGGTAAATAAGGGTTAAAAAATAATATTATAATAATACTAAATTACCCTAAAACGTGTCTTAACCCTATTGGTTGATACATGGTCGACCATGGACATCTTTGGGTCGATTTTGGGACCCCATGGATCCACTTGTAAGTGATAATGACACTTTATTTTAATTAAGTTAAAATGAATACAAAAATGACACAAGCATATATCTTTTAGAAAAACAATTGTTACATAGGGTTATATATGTTAGATTTTAGATTATAAATATTCATTAGAAAGATAAAAATATTTCCTACATAATTATATTTTATTTATAATTTTTAGACATTAAATAATTTATTTTATTTATGACACAATGATGATGCAGTAATTACTATAATAGTGAAAAATTAAAATAATTGATATTATAAATACCCAAATAAATATAATATGAAACTTTTAATGAATTAAAATAATTTTATAGGATAATATGATATATTAGGATTGATTTAATTGACTTTTTTAGAAGTAATCAATCTGTTATGAGTTTCACAAAAATCAACTATTGAATAGTGTCAAAATTGACATAAAAGAGTTCTTAAAACAAATATTATATTATTAATTGATATTAAATTCATAAAAATCTAAGGTTCGGCCAAGAGACTTATATCATGATAGGTTCATCATTAATGTACCACTTGGGGGTCGTTTGGATGTATATAGTAAGTTTATTAACCATATTATATAAAAATACAAAGAGACATTGTAAAAGTGAAACTAATTAACTTAGAGTTAATACTTAAAGATAAGGTTAATATAAGTACCCAAACCTGTCTAAATTATATTGGTTGAGTGGTTTTCGACCTAGAACCACCTTAACCTTTTAATAGTCAACTTTGGAGCCATTAGAAACCGAATATGAATTTATTATAAATTAATATTTCTAGCTTTTCCAAAGGTGCCCCTCACCCCTCTTATAAAAGGGCACTCCTCCTTCTCATTTCTTCACACCTTCAAAGCCTTTTGGTTCGGCCAAAATCCGCCCAAATACTCTCCCAACATCCCTCACTACAACCTAGAGGCCTTAGTTTGATCAGAAAGCCAACCTACGGAGCCCTTTTGATCAAATAAAAAGGAAGAACCCGAAGAAGAGGTAATGATTTCACCACCCTTCTCCAAGTTCATTTCTTCTTCCACTTCTTCTTCCTTTGTTCTTACCATTCTAAAATAATAACTACAGTATATCAAATATACTGTGATGTTATTATAAATATGGTACAACCATATTAATTATTCTATCCACCCTTTGAATAACATGTCACCAGACGTGCGTACGTACGGCTTACCGTCTCCACGTCGTGGTGTAATTGTTATTCAATATATTATTATTTGGATGGGTATAATAATGATGTGTAACTCATGTAAATAATAAATATAACATGTTAATGATTCTGTATATATGATATACCATCCATTTATATATTATTTTAATATCAAAAGAATGATATTGTCGCTCGTGCGTACGTACGGACTACCGTCTCCACGAACGCAATGAGATTCATTCTCCATCGTATCCATTCAAGTATAATTATCATTTGATGATTTAAAAATGATGTTTAAGGACTTGATATCATTCTGTATATGAATAAGATACAACAAACATGGCTTATGTAACAAAACATATAAAAGAAAATGAGTAAGTTAACACCCGAAACGACGATAATTCTAAGATAATATTAACAAATCAATGTTAAAAGATCATATACGATATCATATTAATATATATGATTCTTGTATAATTTAATAACAATTATTTCACCATTATACAGGAGGTTAACCTACCCCAACCAAGGAAAAGTACAAGGTAAGGGTTATTTCACAATCTCTTCATTATCCGAGGTTGTTTATATGTAATAATCTACTGGGATCTCTTTATCATCCACATCCATGTTTCTTAAAAATGTATTTCAAAACATTTTTACTATTTACTAGAATATGAGTTAAAGTCATTTATACCCTTTTTGACCTTTATAAGTGGTTTATAAAGGAATCTTTCGGTCGTTTTCAAAACAAGGTCCTTTTTAACCTTTTGGACAGAATTAAGGTAAGAATGTTTTTTTTAACTTATACGGAGGGTGCGGCTATTTTCTGCTGTTATAAAATCTTCAAAGCTTCCCTTACAAGCTTATAAGAATATTTTCAAAGAAAATATTTTATTTTATATGGATCTTAAATGATTTCAAAATAAAAGGAGATATTTCTTTAAAAAGAATTTTGATTTCATCTATGTCAACATCCTTTGATGGATTTTAAGATTATTTGAAGTTGATTTATTATGATACAAAAATTCTATATTGTATTGAAGGTTTTGTGATATGTTTGACTGTGGATGTGCTATTTTTATACCATTCATAGTTTATGGTGAAAGTATTGACATTTCGTATGCTAGTTTTAATACGAATGTTTATGTTATATTTAAACCTTTTCATATGGGAATGCATTGGACTTAATATGTGACGGGTGGAGCCCGCTATAGCTCCTCGATGCATCGGTAGGTCTCATGAGACAAACTAGTGTCTTGGAACAAGGCCTTGACAAAATCTTATTTGTAGTCTTGGCACGAGGCCTTGGCTATGTGGTTATGATAGTCTGGCATTATGCATTCCATCATTATGAAAGTGGTTATTGATTTTGCATGTGATTATTCGATTAGTAGAATAACCATGTGAATAAGTAAATGGAATTATTTCATTTTATTTATGCCATACTATGTTAAATGTTCAAGTTTAAAAGGCTTTTGTTTTAGTTATACATTGCCTTAAATGTTTATTCTTATTTATGAAAGTTTCCGCTATATTGTTATCCTTACTGGGCATTTGAGCTCACCCCTTTTCTATGTTTTATTTTTCCCAGGAAGTGAAGAAGTAAATTATGAATGACCTATAGGGATATTATGTGGGGATATGAGTGTGGATTATGGAGACAATATGTTTTTGTAGTAGTTTTTTCATTTTATGATGTAATGTAAGACTTATGAATATATCTAGTGTTTCCAAGACTACTAAACCAATCGGTCTTTCGAGATTTGATCTTTCTTGTGATCATACCAATGTTATATAATTAATGCACCGAATCTGGGTAACTGGGGTCGGGGCGTTACAGTTGGTATCAGAGGAAGTTTAGTACAAACCTTGGAAGCTAGATTTAGATAAACTCTGATTAGAGCACGTAGACCTAAGATGAACTTTGAGGATTAGTATAGAAGAACTTCCTAGAATTTTGGTATTGTAGAGATTTTGTGAGTTTTTCGAGCAATACATCCCTGTCTGGATACGAGCAGGTAGAGGCGGCTCTGGCACAGATGTACCTAGGGGTAAAACCCGAAAACACCGCTTTGAGCTAGACTCGAACGGGAACTGGTGCACGACAACGGGCCTTGCTGCACTCTTGGTTACGACACTCCCGGGGGATATGCTTAGGATAACTCTCATTTTCTTTACAAATCATTATGAAGGGTTTATGAGTATATAATTCCTCAAAGAAAACATTTTTATGATTATGGATTATATCCATAAATAGTTCAATTTATGTTAAGTGCTTTATAAGTATGGGATTATGTATTTTGATTCATAAACTGATCTAGTTTATGCCACTGTTTAGAAATGGCGCCTAGTGGAAGAAATGGAAACCGTATCAATACACGCAATCCATGTAGGGATTTCCCTCCTGCTCAAGATAATTATAGTGGGGCTGGTGATGCAACTGGTGTCGATCAGCTAATCACCATACTGGGACAACTTACTCAGGTTATGAATAATAACCTTACCCGTATGGAGCACCCTGATCCGCAGCGTGGAGGTTCAATGTTAGATCGATTCATGAGGCAACAACCACCAACGTTCAATGGGAGTACAAATCCCTCAGTAGCCGAGAAGTGGATAAATTCCCTAGAGAAAATATTTCAGGCTTTGGGGAGCAGTGAAAGGGAAAAAGTTATCATGGCAGTTTACCGCCTCACTGGAGATGCTGATCAATGGTGGTCATTGATTCAAAACGTGAAGGAAGATGATGAAGTATCAAATATGGAATGGAGGGAGTTCAAATATCTGTTTTTAGAAAAATACTTCCCTCGCGACCATCGAGCAGATATGGAAAGGCAATTTCTAAGTTTGAGACAGAAGGAGGATGAGAATGTCGCAAAGTATGAGGCTAACTTTACAAGGTTAGCAAGGTACGCTGGTGATTATATACACAACCCAAGAAGTAAGATTGATCGTTTCTTTGATGGGTTAAAACCATTTCTCCGTCGAGCATTAGTCTCACAATCCTTTTCATCGTACGAAGACATTGTCTCATGTGCTATCAAGACCGAAAAGGAATTCTCTAAGTCTTATGACTTTAAAGCAAAGCAAGAGAAGAAGAGACCTGCTGATCAATCTGGGAATGGAAATAAGGGGAATAAGGGAAAGGTTGAATATCCATATTGTGGTAAATGCAGGAAGAAACATCCTGGTACTTGCTTGAAGGGAATGGGAGTCTGTTACAAGTGTGGTGAAAAAGGCCACCAAGCTCATGATTGCAAGGGGAAGAAGGAAGATACCAACGTTCAGTGCTACAATTGCAGGGAGATGGGGCATTATGCAAATGCATGTCCTAAGCGTCAGGAGAACTTACCTCAGAAAAGGACAAGGGATCAAGGCCAGGCTTATGCTATCACTACTGTTGAGGTAGAAGCTCCGAAAGACGTGGTGGCAGGTAATTTAATGGTTTCCTCAAGTTTAGCAAATGCATTATTTGATTCTGGATCATCGCATTGTTTCATATCTTCCCAGTTTTCTAAGAAAATTAGATATTTCCAATTTGATTTAATAAGGGAGTTGTCAGTTAAAACTCCTAAGGGAAGTATCGTTGCAACAAAGTTTTGTGAATCAGTCCCCATTAGAGCACATAAATTTTCTTTATCTGCTGATCTCATCATCATACCTATGATTGAGTTTGATATAATCCTCGGTATGGACTGGCTTTCGGACTATGATGCGAATATTTATTGTAAGAAGAAAGAGGTTACGATTCTTGATGATAATGATAAGGAACACCTTATTTTTAGAGCAGAATCGTCACCACCTAATTCTTATTTAGATCCACCCCCAGTAGCTCAACTACATTCAATTATTGGGGAGGAAGAGAATGAAATAACTGTCGGTGAGGAAAGGAATGTTCAAATAGAGGATGTACCTGTTGTGAAAGAATTTGTAGATGTATTTCCGGAAGATTTACCTGGACATCCTCCAGAACGAGAAGTTGAGTTTTCCATTGATTTGATTCCCGGATCAAGGCCTATATCGAAGACCCCTTATAGAATGGCCACTGTAGAGTTAGTCGAACTAAAGAAACAACTAGAGGAATTGAGTAATAAGGGATTTATTCACCCTAGTGTTTCTCCATGGGGAGCCCCTGTTCTTTTTGTTAAAAAGAAAGATGGATCTATGAGGTTATGTATCGACAACAGGGAGATCAATGATATAACGATAAAGAACAAGTATCCCCTGCCTCGTATTGATGATTTATTTGACCAACTGCATGGAGTCCAATACTTTTTAAAGATTGACCTTCGATCTGGATACCATCAGTTGTGTGTAAAGAAGGAAGACATTCCGAAGACAGCATTTCAAACCATGTACGGGCATTACGAGTTTACTGTAATGCCATTTGGATTGACTAATGCACCCTCTGTATTCATGGATCTGATGAATAGAGTTTTCAAGGAGTATCTCGATGAATTTTTGGTGGTATTTATTGATGATATCTTTGTATACTCCAAAACCTACGAAGATCATGAAAATCACTTGCGCATTATCTTAAAGACTCTGAGGAGGCATGAATTATATGGGAAGTTTAGCAAGTGTGAATTCTGGCTTCAGGAGATTTCTTTTCTTGGACATATTGTCTCTAAAGATGGAATCTCTGTTGATCCTTCTAAGACCAAGGCAATCCAAGAATGGCCAGCACCTACGAGTATAACTGAGGTACACAGTTTTATTGGTTTGGCAGGTTATTATCGACGTTTCGTCCACAATTTTTCCCGATTGGCTAACCCATTAACGAAGCTCACACGTAAAGGGGTTAAATTTGTTTGGACAAAAGAGTGTGAAGAATGTTTCGAAGAACTAAAGAAAAGATTAGTCAATGCTCCTATATTTACTCTTCCATCGGGGAATGATGGGTTCGTTATTTATAGTGATGCATCGAAGAAAGGACTTGGTTGTGTCCTTATGCAGAATGATAGAGTTATTGCCTATGCATCACGACAGTTGAAAATTCATGAACAAAACTATCCTACTCATGATCTCGAGTTAGCAGCTGTGATCTTTGCTTTGAAGATATGGAGGCACTACCTCTGTGGTGAAAAATGTGAGATTTATACTAATCACAAGAGTTTGAAGTATATTTTCTCACAAAAAGAACTCAACATGAGGCAAAAGAGATGGCTTGAATTACTCAAGGATTATTATTGTACGATACACTACCACCCGGGGAAGGAAAACAAGGTGGAAGATTCTTTGAGTAGAAAAGACCATGGAGTTTTGAACAATATGAGAATTGAAAGGGATCCAATTTTCATGGATCTAGTAATGATGGACATGGGAATAACCAGGGAAGGCGAAACATCATTTCTTTTTCAAATGGTTGCCAAACCATCTTTACTAGAAAGGATTAAGAGTTCTCAGACCGATGATGAATAATTTCAAAAGAAGATTAAAGTTGTGAATGATGGGAGATTGAGAGACTTTTTGTATGAAGATGGAATTTTGAAATTCGGGAAGAGACTTTGTGTTCCCAATATACCTGATCTAAAAAGGGAATTGCTGGATGATGCTCATAGTTCCAATTTCACTATACACCCTGGGAGCACCAAAATGTATAGAGATTTGATGGAACATTTTTGGTGGGACAACATGAAGAGGGAGATTGCTGATTTTGTGTCAAGATGTATGGTTTGTCAACAAGTGAAAGATGGAAGGCAACAGCCTGGAGGAGTCATGCAACCTCTTCCCATACCAGAGTGGAAATGGGACAATATTACGATGGACTTTGTCATGGGGCTACCAAAGACTCCTAGAAGGAATGATGCAATATGGGTTATTGTTGATCGTCTTACCAAGACAACACATTTTCTTGCTATAAGAGAAGATCTACCCCTGGAACGTCTAGCAAGACTATATATTAATGAAGTTGTGAGACTTCATGGAGTACCCCTATCGATTGTTTCTGATCGTGATCCCCGTTTTACGTCAAGATTCTGGAAAAGTCTTCAGAAATCCCTGGATACTGAACTTCATTTGAGCACTGCTTACCACCCTCAGACAGACGGACAATCAGAACGGACTATTCAAACATTAGAAGACATGTTGAGATCTTGCTCACTTGACTTTCAGGGTATGTGGGATCAATATTTACCTCTGGTAGAATTTTCCTATAACAATAGATTCCATTCGAGTATTCAGATGGAACCATATGAAGCGTTATACGGAAAGAGATGTCGTACACCAACCTGTTGGGATGACGTTGGTGAAAGAAAACTTGTAGGCCCAGAACTAGTGGAGGAAACGGTGGAAAAGGTGAAAGTAATCCAAAATCACATCAAAGCATCTCAAAGTAGGCAGAAGAGCTATGCCGATAACCAAAGGAAGGATTTGGAATTTCAAGTCGGTGATCATGTTTTTCTGAAGGTATCTCCGTGGAAGGGAGTCATACGTTTTGGTAAGAAAGGTAAATTGAGTCCTAGGTACATCGGACCTTTCAAAATTCTAGAACGAATTGGGGCTGTAGCTTACCGAATGCCGCCAAGTCTCTCCAAAGTTCACGATGTGTTCCACGTATCTCTGTTGAGAAAATACATGCCTGATCCAACGCATGTACTCACCTATGAAGAATTAGAACTGGAACCCGATCTGTCTTATTGCGAAGAGCCCGTCAAGATTCTTGATATGAGAGAACAAGTGCTGAGAAACCGGACGACGCGTCTGGTAAAAGTTTTGTGGAGAAACCATAAGATGGAAGAGGCAACGTGGGAACCCGAGGAACTTATGATGAAGAACCACCCGAGTCTTTTTATACAGTAATACCCTAGAAATTGCGAGGATTCAATTATTTGAAGGAGGGGAGAATGTAACACCCCAAACTTCTACGGTACGCTTCTCTTCGAATAATGTGATAGCGTGTGTTGTACGCAACACCGAGTTCTAACACACCATAACCAATCAAACTAGCCGTTATGAATAGTAATACCTACTTTTTGAAATTATATATATTTTATATTTCAAAATGGACTTCATTTTTGGATTCGGAATATCGAATTTAGCCTAAGGTGAAATTTTGGTACATTTCGGATAACTTTCATATTTTGATGAATAGTGAAAATTACTAAATTTTAATTAAAAACAACTTTTTTAATCAAAATAATTAATAGTGATAAATTATGAATTTTAGTGGTTTTAAAGTATATTTAGAATATATTTTTACCATTTAATATAATTTTGGTCATTGGACATAATTTTACAATTAAACCGAACATAAACAAGTGTCAATCTTTTGATAGTTATTATCTCTTAAAAACACGCTTTTTGTTTTGACAGCGGGAATTAATTTTAAATTAATTTCTGCCACTTCTATGTTTTGAATTTAGGAAAATGGATTCCATATTTGGAATCAGGATGTTAAAATTGTGTAAATAGGTAACTTTTATTTTTAGAGATTTTGAATAATTACTGCGGTAAATATTTTATTTACCATGGTTAAGGGTAAATCCGGTAAATAAGGGTTAAAAAATAATATTATAATAATACTAAATTACCCTAAAACGTGTCTTAACCCTATTGGTTGATACATGGTCGACCATGGAAATCTTTGGGTCGATTTGGGGACCCCATGGATCCACTTGTAAGTGATAATGACACTTTATTTTAATTAAGTTAAAATGAATACAAAAATGACACAAGCATATATCCTTTAGAAAAACAATTGTTACATAGGGTTATATATGTTGGATTTTAGATTATAAATATTAATTAGAAAGATAAAAAGATTTCCTACATAATTATATTTTATTTATAATTTTTATACATTAAATAATTTATTTTATTTATGACACAATGATGATGCAGTAATTACTATAATAGTGAAAAATTAAAATAATTGATATTATAAATACCCAAATAAATATAATATGAAACTTTTAATGAATTAAACTAATTTTCTAGGATAATATGATATATTAGGATTGATTTAATTGACTTTTTTTGAAGTAATCAATCTGTTATGAGTTTCACAAAAATCAACTATTGAATAGTGTCAAAATTGACATAAAAGAGTTCTTAAAACAAATATTATATTATTAATTGATATTAAATTCCTAAAAATCTAAGGTTCGGCCAAGAGACTTATATCATGATAGGTTCATCATTAATGGACCACTTTGGGGTCGTTTGGATGTATATAGTAAGTTTATTAACCATATTATATAAAAATACAAAGAGACATTGTAAAAGTGAAACTAATTAACTTAGAGTTAATACTTAAAGATAAGGTTAATATAAGTACCCAAACCTGTCTAAATTCTATTGGTTGAGTGGTTTTAGACCTAGCACCACCTTAAACTTTGAATAGTCAACTTTGGAGCCATTATAAACCGAATATGAATTTATTATAAATTAATATTTCTAGCCTTTCCAAAGGTGCCCCTCACCCCTCTTATAAAAGGGCACTCCTCCTTCTCATTTCTTCACACCTTCAAAGCCTTTTGGTTCGGCCAAACTCTGCCCAAATACTCTCCCAACATCCCTCACTACAACCTAGAGGCCTTAGTTTGATCGGAAAGCCAAGCTAAGGAGCCCTTTTGATCAAATCAAAAGGAAGAACCCGAAGAAGAGGTAATGATTTCACCACCCTTCTCCAAGTTCATTTCTTCTTCCACTTCTTCTTCCTTTGTTCTTACCATTCTAAAATAATAACTCCAGTATCTCAAATATACTGTGATTTTATTATAAATATGGTACAACCATATTCAGTATTCTATCCACCCTTTGAATAACATGTCACCATACGTGCGTACGTACGGCTTACCGTCTCCACGTCGTGGTGTAATTGTTATTCAATATATTATTATTTGGATGGGTATAATAATGATGTGTAACTCATGTAAATAATAAATATAACATTTTAATGATTCTGTATATATGATATACCATCCATTTATATATTATTTTAATATCAAAAGAATGATATTGTCGCTCGTGCGTATGTACGGACTACCGTCTCCACGAACGCGATGAGATTCATTCTCCATCGTATCCATTCAAGTATAATTATCATTTGATGATTTAAAAATGATTTTTAAGGACTTTATATCATTTTGGATATGAATAAGATACAACAAACATGTCTTATGTAACAAAACATATAAAATAAAATGAGTAAGTTAACACCCGAAACGACGATAATTCTAAGATATTATTAACAAATCAATGTTAAAAGATCATATACGATATCATATTAATATATATGATTCTTGTATAATTTAATAACAATTATTTCACCATTATACAGGAGGTTATCCTACCCCAACCAAGGAAAAGTACAAGGTAAGGGTTATTTCACAATCTCTTCATTATCCGAGGTTGTTTATACGTAATAATCTACTGGGATCTCTTTATCATCCACATCCATGTTTCTTAAAAATGTATTTCAAAACATTTTTACTATTTACTAGAATATGAGTTAAAGTCATTTATACCCTTTTTTAATTTTATAAGTGGTTTATAAAGGAATCTTTCGGTCGTTTTCAAAACAAGGTCCTTTTTAACCTTTTCGACAGAATTAAGGTAAGAATGTTTTTTTTAACTTATACGGCGGGTGCGGCTATTTTCCGCCGTTATAAAATCTTCAAAGCTTCCCTTACAATATTATAAGAATATTTTTAAAGAAAATGTTTTATTTTATATGGATCTTAAATGATTTCAAAATAAAAGGTGATATTTCTTTAAAAAGAATTTTGATTTCATCTATGTCAACATCCTTTGATGGATTTTAAGATTATTTGAAGTTGATTTATTATGATACAAAAATTCTATATTGTATTGAAGGTTTTGTGATATGCTTGACTGTGGATGTGCTATTTTTATACCATTCATAGTTTATGGTGAAAGTGTTGACATTTCGTATGCTAGTTTTAATACGAATGTTTATGTTATATTTAAACCTTTTCATATGGGAATGCATTGGACTTAATATGTGACGGGTGGAGCCCGCTATAGCTCCTCGATGCATCGGTAGGTCTCATGAGACAAACTAGTGTCTTGGCACAAGGCCTTGACAAAATCTTATTTGTAGTCTTGGAACGAGGCCTTGGCTATGTGGTTATGATAGTCTGGCATTATGCATTCCATCATTATGAAAGTGGTTATTGATTTTTCATGTGATTATTCGATTAGTAGAATAACCATGTGAATAAGTAAATGGCATTATTTCATTTCATTTATGCCATACTATGTTAAATGTTCAAGTTTAAAAGGCTTTTGTTTTAGTTATACATTGCCTTAAATGTTTATTATTATTTTTGAAAGTTTCCGCTATATTGTTATCCTTACTGGGCATTTGAGATCACCCATTTTTTATGTTTTATTTTTCCTAGGAAGTGAAGAAGTAAATTATGAATGACCTACAGGGATATTATGTGGGGATATGAGTGTGGATTATGGAGACAATATGTTTTTGTAGTAGTTTTTTCATTTTATGATGTAATGTAAGACTTATAAATATATCTAGTGTTTCCAAGACTACTAAACCAATCAGTCTTTCGAGATTTGATCTTTCTTGTGATCATACCAATGTTATGTAATTAATGCACCGACTCTGGGTAACTGGGGTCAGGGCGTTACAATAATATAATATGAAATATAAATATATTTATTTCTACCATATCTATCATTTTTACAAATGCATTCATAAATCTAATTCCCAATATTACTATAATAATTAAAAAACATAATTTTGAGATCATCCTTTTACAAAAGTATTATTTTAGGAAGAGATAACATTATTCAAAAAATAAAAAACATGATGATTATTTATTGAACATTTAGAACACAAAAATCATATCACGATATTAATAACAATGGGTTAATTGAGAAAGAGTATTTTTGAGGGCTTTTATTTGGGATTATAAATTCTCAACATTTGGTTGTTGTATTAATTCAAAATCTAAATCATCTTTTTTATTTGGGATGAATATACTTTTCACTAAAAGAATGTTTTTATTTTGTGTTGAGATCACTTTAATTTGAAAGCAGTTCATCACAAAAATTCACACGTTCATTTTTTATTATAAAAGGAATAAGAAGATAATGAATGATATGAAGAAGTGTGATGGGAAAGAGAGTGGTAAATATGATAAATAATCTTACCACCTTAATCGATATGTTCTATGGGGTATTTAGGACTTAAGTAACTTTAGGAGGTCTAGTTTTCATTGTCTTCAATAGCACTCCATGCCCAAAATTTAAGAGATTTATTACCTATATTATTTTTCATCTTTATTCTGAAGATTGGGAATTCGATCTAATATATCCCATCTTGTTGCATTCATATCAAGTTACATATGGTTCTTCAATTTTATTTTTATTTTTGTTACTATAGGATGTATTCCCATTTTTGATCAATATTTTCAATCTCTTGGTTATGAATTCAATCTTGGATTCATTATAGAATCAATATCCATTATCAATAGTGTTAATGGAAATTATTATTTTATCCTATTTAGATCTTTTTACTCTTTGGTTTCTTATTCATATCAATGATTAATGGTGATTTTTTAGGTCATGAGAGATTCAATAACCATTTCTACCACTTTTTTCTTTATTTCCTTTTCTTATTGTATAATAGTAAATTTGGGCTCCCAATTTCTTTTAAAGAACTATAGTATCTTTTTCACTAGGGTTTCTATAGAAAATTCATAACCAAGAGACTTCAAACCATTGTAAATGTCAGTAAATCATGTATACATACTACTAATATATTCATTTAGATAAATGGAAAAGATTTAAAAATGATTCATATACCTGTATAATATATTAGCTTTAACTTTATTGGTTCCTTCATGGATGAATTCCCGAAATTTCCATATTTCATGGCCAGTTTTTCAAGTATAAATTTGATGAAATTCATTTTTATGAATCCTACAATGAATATTGATTCTGTATTTTTCATTAATCTAATAGTATTTAATATCATCAAGTATCTATTTGTATTATAGTTCTTTTGTATACAAATATTCATTCTAAACCATTTTCCAAAATGGGTAACATATTCCACTAATAAAAGAATAAACTCGAATTTTCCAATAGGTTTAATCCATGACATCAAAATAAGGATCATGAGAATATGAATTATATGACATTATAAAAATATCAATATTTGAAATCAATTAGGATTAAAATTTTTTTTCTGAATACTAGATCGAAACCCTGTTTTATAAAAAAACCCCCCTTTATGCCAATTGTTTGTTGGAGAGAAAATGGAAATAAGGACAGGTGAATAGAAATTTAAAAAATTAATACAATAAATTTAAATGATGCTATTAATGTTATTGAAACATAATTCTAGAAATTTATATTATCAAAGTGAAAGTGTAGAAAAATATAAAACAATTAAGATCATTTTGAGATTAAATGAAAATAAATAATTTAATAAAGGATAGACACACTTTGAAAAAGTAGTTTGACAATAGCCAAAGAAGTGTCCTTATATATCCTTCCCGAAAGAAGGCTTGATATTTTTATATTTAACCCCTTGACTAAAATAGAGATCCAAGAACCAAAATAAAATGATCCAATGGTATTAATTAAAACTAAAATCCATACGAAGAGTTGATTTCTTTTTATATAGAGAAATATGAAACCAATAGAAACCTTTCTTTTGAATAGAAACAGAAAGAAAAAAAATGTGAAATAGGAAAAAGTGAGATAGTTTACTTTGTCAAAAAACTATTACCATCTGATCTCTACTCTCACTAGTAGATAATAAGATGAAAGATGGTGATAAAGAGAGAAGATACAATAGTGAGATCTGAGGGGTTATAAACAGAAGGTAGAAAATCCCAAGATAAGAATAAAGAAAAAAGATAAACAATATATTGATGAATCTTGTTGGTTATTTAATGATTTCAATGATTTTTACCCCTTTAAAAGGTGTAATTTAATGTTCTTGGATCATCTTTTACTCCCATAAAAGATGTTAAATTAAGATCCATTTAAATTAGTGTGTTCTTGTTCATATTTGATCATTCTGGAATGGTTCTGTTTGAATGGTAATTTATTCTAATGAATATCCCAATCTCCATTGATATATATTAATGGCCTTCTATGATGTTTTTGGGTTCCAAGGTCAAGTCATTCCTTAATTACATTAGATAATCCTTTTATACCATCAGTAAATTCTCCATGTAAGGCTTAGGATGAACTCCATTGGATAGTTTCTTGATGAAATAGACTATAAAGTTTGAGAATTATTGTATATACATTATATAATATCCAATATATAGATAGTGATCCTCTACTAGGTATCTATTGGAGTGTTTCAAGCTACCAGGGGTCTATTTTTTTCTACCGGTTGGCCAGTGAACTCCCAGTAGTTGTCCAGTGCATCAAAGCATTGTTGGAGTAGAAAATTGTTCTTCATGTCAACTTTTAATACCTATTTAGTACAGTCTATTATTGTAACTATAAGTCTAAGAAATATCTACAAAAACACAGGAAACAAAGATGAAATAAGTTAGAAAAAACATTTGATTTTTTAATCATTAAAACAACTATGATATTCAATGATCATATGGTGATACTTGGAAAGAGTGTGGTTTCCTTGAATTATTATAATGGGATCACTGAATGTTATTTTAACTAGATGAGACTGACATGTGGGATTTCATGTTCAATGGTTTAGGTGGATGATCTTAGGTTTTATGGGATGTGAGTCATGAGAGTACAAGTTCGGTTGTGTGTTTAGGTAGTAAGTGAGTGTAATCCCATTGGGGTTGGATGAGAGTGAGTTTGATAAGTGTTAGGAAATTGTGAGAGGGTTCTTAAATGTTTAATCAACCTAAGATGAGGAGAGTGAGGGATAGAAAAAAGTCATGGAAAATGATGGAAAATGATGTAATGTTATCGTTTGTTAAAAGTTGCACCTTTTGAAGTTTTCAGATTGGTGGGTGTGTCATGCATGGTCTATTTATAATTTTATGGGTTTTGGGGGAACCAAATAGTTTTAAAAGTGGTGGTTAGAAGATGAATACACCTATTCCCTCATGATCTAAGGAGAGATTTAAGGTTTTAGTGGGCATCATTTGAGGGGGTCACCCATATAGTGAGGTGACCAGGGTGATTGATGATATTCCTACTAGCTTGGAGGCTTGAGGTTTTGGATGAGCATGATAATTTTTTTCCCATGATAGGTGGTGAAATTAGGGATGGATTAGAGTACCATAGTATATTTGATCTGATATTGTACCTTGGTAGGGGTTGTTATGATGTGTGATCATGGCTTAGGAGGAGATATATATGTGTGATGTTCGAACCACATAGGAATTTCATTTTAGGAACACTGTGAGGGAAGAAATATTGTGATGAAGACATCATTTTCTACTGGAGGGTGTGACCCTCATTATTAATGGAATTTAATGTATGTTGAGGATGACATTACTGGTAATTTTGGGAATTGGTGGACATCAATGTTTTGTGTTATATCTAGGGTATGTGATGAACTATAAAACCCATTCATTATTTTTGATAATGAATGGAGCATAGGATATAAAGATTGGAAATTATGGATTAACATAGTGACGATAAGGATACACATATGGTATGACATGTCAAATTTTTCATGGAGGTATGACCCTCATGTAGGTGGGGTTATTGATGAATCAAGACTCGTTGGTAGAATATTGATATGACAATGAGATTCTAGTGTTCATATAGATCCAATTTTTTCAGATTCCTTAGTATATATCAAATTTTGGTTTTAGATGTGTTGTTTGATGGAGTTCATGTGTCAACATCTGGCTTGGGACAAATTTCGTGTGATATGATAGTGAGTCAGATTGATGGTGCTCTAGTGCTCATAGAGAGAGTATGATGATTAGTGTGGGTGGTTATGAATCCAAGCATAGAATTACAATGAGTCATAGGTTCATACTTAGATGTGGGAATTTAAATGATCTTATGACACCATTGGAAATGAAAGCATCATGATCGAGAGATGTGATAATGCATCGATGGTTGTGGTTGAGAATTTTTAGAAAAGTCTTCCACTAAATTATTGAATGGTGTTTTAACAAGGATTTGGGTGTGATATGGTGGAAACCTTATCAATAGTTTTAATGGAACATCAGAACAATTTTTTTGATAAGTGATCCCAAGAGTGGGGGCCACCATTAACTATAATGGGCCTTTAAGAGTAGGTTTTTATGGTCAGGAGAAAAATAAGTTTACGGATTAACTGGATAAAGAAATTTACGTGTCTTAAGATAAAATAATTAAATTGAGTGTCATCTTGGTGTTTGGAATTGGTGATGAGCGGGTAGCAAGTCTTATGATAAATAGTCTACCTTGGGGTCTAGAGTTTTGTAACAGAATCATGATAAATGTTTGATGATAGAAGACAACAGGTTAGTTGTGAATTGATGACAGAGGTAGGTTGGGATTGATAGATAAGGACCACCATAACTTAATTTGGATAATAAGTGTTATAGTGGAGAGTTTTTAATGCATCATGGATTTATGGGTAACTATTTTCTAGGAAATTTTGAATTTTTATTCTCGTGGTCAGGGAAATTTCATGAATCAAGACCCATTTGGTATTTTAGGGGTTGTAACATCTCATTAATATGTTTTAATTTGTGTTTATAGGTTTGGGAAATGTTTTGGGCACTCTGTTGAATGTCCAAGCGTGGTTAGGGTGGACCTATAGTTGAATTTGTTTATAGGTGGATTGTCATGTTGTGAAGGTTGAGGTTCATTCTATGATGGGTGTTGAGAATAATAAATTCTCTCTAGAGTATATTGTGTCACTTATTATAGGAAATGTATAATGATGGACCCTTACACAAGCTTTTGTAGTTATTGTGTGGAAGAAAGTGGTAACTTCATGGCCTCCAAGGCATGTCGTGAAGGCCCACTAATGAGAAGGCACTATAAAATATAATGTGTATTCCATGTCATGAGAGGGTATGCCACATGATGAAGTCTTGGGAAATTCTTGGGATAATATAATTGCAGAGGAGTCACACTGGGATGGTTCCTTGAAGGGTAGTCATGTAGTGACCTAGAGGTTTCATTCTATGACGGAGACAACCAAGGGTGAAGAACCCTCTACCAAGGCGTGGAAGCGCTGTGGCCCAGAGGGGTCAGGTCGTATGTTTTACATCACATAGAGGTATCACAGTGTAGCCCTCATGGTCCACCATTTCCTACCTTATTCCCAATATTTAATCGGTGTGGACTAGTATTTTTCAGTTGAACTGCTTTGGTTTTAAGGGAAATAGGGGAGTCTTGCAGAAAAATTTTAAGTTATATCTCCGCATATCTCCCCCATTTGATTTTCTATTGGATTGTGGAAATTTAGAGGCATTCTATGATGAGTTTATGGAAATTACCTACTCCATTTCTTACTGTACTTATTCCCCTTTCATTTCCTCTGGTTTTGGATGATTTGGGCTTGGGTTTTGATACTGATTTCACTTAATAATAGTGGAATCAATCTAAGATAATGCGTATTTTACATGTCTTAGTTAGAGAATGTCATGGGAGGATGAACACACATCATCTCTAACCATTTCAGTTAAGGTATGACACTACCCTTATTTATTTTGGGTTTTTTATTAAATTGGATGAAATTGGTGAGTAAATGTGTGTCATATAATGGGTATTTTTCTTGTAGAATTGTTGGTAATCCACCATGGACATTCTGCATATGGCTAGGTGAGGTTTTGATGGTGTAACATTACCTGGCGTGTTTTTAAGAAATTAGGCCCCATAACTAAATAATTAATCATATATTATTATATTTAATTATTTGGGAATTTTTTCTTAAGATACGGTCTTAAGTGTTGGTATGAAAAAGAATGTGTCATGGATGACCTTGGATTAGTATTATTGGAGAATCATGAGGATGATAATTCTATATTATAGTTTGTTCGAACCTTAAATATAAATACATATGCATGTTTATGCACGAATTCAGATTTTCATGGGTTCAAGTAAACGATTAGTGACTGCGAGTTCCATAGGTAAAGATACAAGATGGATTTTAGCCTCCTAATGTAGGAATATGTGTACCCTTTCACTTGGGGTATTTTGGGATCAACAAAATACTACGTCTCAGAGGGGGAGAAGGATTCAATTGACTTATTGAGAGTCCCAAGGTAATTCTTGGGTCCAAGATGAGTCATTAGTATTCTAGGTTCTTTTATTAGGGATAATTAAATTGTAATGAGAGTCTTAGGATTATTGGTGATGGATGATATGTTTGTTCATATCATACATATTGGGGAACACACTCTTGATGTTCAAGTGGTGGCTCAGGATTCTCTATGAGTGGGATAATCCATTCGGGGTGAGAAGATAAATTTCTCTAGTCAAAGAGCTTAATATATCTATAAGGATATATATGATATGAGACATAATAACGGATCAATAGAATTTTCATGATGACTTGGAAAAGGGTTTCCAAGGGGATCAATGTGAGTTAGCTGTAGACAGTCCTTGGTTAGTGGTATTGAGTATTTATATAGAATCGAATGAGGATTTGTACCAACCACTTAAGGATATTGTAAAATAGGGCCTAAAAGCCAAGAGAAAATTGTATGGTTTTTTATATGGATTTATTCTAGTGACTATATTTTCAGATCATTTGGAGAACCCTATAAGATTCCCTGATAGGAATGATGGGAAGGCTGGCATTTTCTGTATGATATTCTAGTGTGTCTAGGATGGTATGGAGGATATTATCCTATAGGTATAGATTTTAATTGATACTTTTTTGAGATGTGGGGATATGTCTCATGTAACTAGCACTCTAGAGGTGGGCAGATGAGATTATGGATTGGATTTTCTCCATGTTTTTGGTTGTATGCATATGGATGGTCGTGTGTAAGCATGATGACTGAACTAGATGTAGGGAAAAACTTGAGGAAGATGGTTGCGACCCAAGGAATATTGTGCACCCTCATCTGAAAGAGGTTGGGTTGGTTATGATGATGTCCACCCAACACTACATCGGTGGGTAATGGTTTGGTACTTGATGTGTGCCCTTCCATGAGGTGAGTTAGCATGGGTACATGATGTGTGACCTTCCATGGGGGTGTATTTTTTACTTGATTGATGCACTACCCAACATCAATGGGTGGTATTTGGGTACATGATGTTTGGATTTCCCATAGGGGAGTGGATTGGGTACTTGATGAACACACTAACATGTCTCAGTGGGTAGTGTTTGGGTACTTGATGTAAGGACTTCCCTAAGGGGAGTGTCTTGGTCACTTGATGAAAGGCCTTATCTATAGGAAGTTGGGTCAAATACTTGATGTGTGACCTTCCTTGAGGGGAATTGGCTTTGGTACATATTGTGCGACCTCCCTAGTGAGGGGATAGTCTGCGTACTTGTTATTCTCCCTACCTTGATGAAGATGGTAATGGAGGAGACTCTATATAAAACATTATTGGGAATATTTGGGTATGAGTTGAGGTTTGTGGCATGAAATGATTAGTTTCTAGCAATGGCTGAAGTGGGTTTGTTCAGGTGTCATTATGGATTGGTTTAAGTTGATGATATGACATACTGATTAATTTTTTTGTTTATTTTCATCATGCTTACACATGTATATGATGATGTATATTAGGGGATCTTGGTGAGACCTTATCGAGATGAATTTATCACACCCTACATGGGAATCATGGTTTTGTCACATACTTTATGATTTTTATGAAGGTTTAAGAATAGGTTGTGCAGTGAATCAGGCTAGACTGACTTGATGGAGATTGGGGGTGATGAGATGTGTTGAGGCTTGAGGATAGTGGTTGAACCTCTATGTTTTTTATTTATTTTATTATTTTTTTCATGTAATTTTCCTTGTGGGTGATCATTTATGATGTATGCCTATATTAATTCTACATTGTTCTTCTTTTATATCATTCTTATTATTGATTGGGCTTACATTGATTATTATTTTTTGTTGTGTTTGGTTATTTTATTTTTTCATGATGATAATGATATCGGTGACATAGTCTAAAAAATATGTGATTTAGTCATTTTATACTAGTCGGAAGCATCTGGGGTAGAATATGTGAACATAAGTCCACATGAAACTCTTGTTGGGACATTGATGAGTGGTCTGGAGCTAGGGAATTACAAAAGCCGATATTATATGTAGTTTCACTCACTTCAAGGAATAAAGTCACACATGTATGTTGAGATTCAAAATTTATCATTAGGAGTTCATTGTTTTTTTTACAACAAGAATATAAGAGAGTAATTTAGAATATTTTTTAAATCCCTTTTCCCAATATTGTTCATTAATAATTACATTTGAGGCATAAAAGATAGAAAAAAATATATTCTAGCATGTCAGGGTGAGTAATATTTTCATCACACAATTTTAATTAAGAATTAATTTTTATTATTTTGGATCTATATTCACTTATCATTTTTTAATATTGAAATATTATGTGAATCCATCCTTACAATTATTTTTATAGAATTTCAAGTCATATGTGATTATACCACTCTTTGAGGGTTTTCTATAACAACATAGAAGACTTTACTATTATGTACTAATTCTTTAAATCCTTATGAGAGTGATGAAGAAAGAATATCAAGGTTTAGGTATAGTCCTGTGTGAAATATTGATTACCATCATTGATCATATTTTTAAGGATATTTGAACATAAATACTTTTTAACTACCAAATTACATGAAAATTAGTTCTTTCCATAAATTCCAAGCGTGAGAAACCCCTGCCTTTCCATAATCACTATGGAAAATATGGCTTACCTATTTTCACCAAACTCTTGGAAAAAATGAATCACATACTAATAATGTATTGATAAAATAATTGAACACTAATTGAAACCACAAGGAATTTTAAAATCATAAATGTTTGTTCAATCTTTGATGAAGTAAATCATTAACGAATCATGACGTTTAATCTTTTAAATGGTGAAGGAGAATGAAATATAGTAATGTAAAATAATTATCCAAAATTTATAGAGATAAAATTTTGGTAAAAAAATTAATTACCATTAAGATAGTGAAATATATATATGGTTCGTGAAGATTTTAATCAATGGTTTAGATCAATCCTTACCCCCTTGTAAAATCTAATGGTTGGAATATTAAAGGTTGATGATAATTATGGGTTTTCCATATTAATAATTTTTTGGGAAAAGTGGAGTTATAATTATTATACTTAATAGATTAATTAAATATATATAATAAATATTTTATAACATTTTAATCATTTTATAATGTCTTAACTTTTCAATTAATGGGTTAATTAGTAGTTTTAGAGTCGATGTTTTCAGATTTTTTAACATTATTAAAAATATATCCAAGTTGATCCTTTATTGGGACATATATATTGATAATTATTTACCTAAAAAACACAAATTAATCCATAAATATCTTTGGTTATTTCATCACCAGATTTCTATCTCTCTTAAATAAACCAAAAAAGGTTTTTTATTCTAAATATTAAGAAAATCAAAATGGAAATCAATATTTATCTATTTGGTACATTAATGGAAGATGCTATTAATGTTCCTATGAATATATAAAGGACTAATAATGAGGTATTGAATCAATTGTGATATTTTGTAATTTTCCTTCTCCTAGAAATATCAAATGAAAATTGTTAATGTTATGATCCTCTCAACTTTATAACATAGCCGCACCCATATAGAACGATAAAGAAAATGAATGCAAGGAACAATATTTTTTACAAGGTTTGGTCCCAATTTGGGTACCTAGTCCTTTCTGTATATTGTTATTATCCCAAGCAATATATATCCACTAAATAACATGAATGAATACAAATGACCTAATTCTCATAAATATCCTTTTGTCTCCTAACAGGAAATATCCGTAATTCTCACCAATGATACGATTTTCATCTTCTTCCGAGATAATGTAATGGTGGAACTTTGATTTTTTAACCTAATGTTATCTGTCTAGAATTAAATTCCTCATATGTTACCAAAATACACACTCTCGACCTCTCAACTCTATATGATTCTTAAATTTTTAACATTATTCTCATAATAAAACCTCTAGAAGTTCATCAATTTTTTGACCCTTCTGATTTTTTGAACAAATACGGGCACATGATGATCAATAACATCTCTCATAATAATCAAAAAATTATTAGAAATTTATTAATTGAGATTTATCTTATATACTCATTTATTTCCTAGTTTTTTTGAGAGATTTTTGGTATTTGAACTATATAACATTCACAGTTATTTTTTTTGGAACTAACACCTTCAAATCCTTATACTATATTGGGGTCAAAATTCCCATAAATTACGTCTTAAATGTTTTTTTTATGGTTCCTAAGAACTTATCAAGTATCACTTATTTTTCTTTATGAATGATATCATTGGATGTCCAACATGGAATTATCTTAACACACATTTTTTGGAACATTAACTATGTTGAATTGAAATATCTCAAGTAATAATTTCCAATTTAGATCATCTTAAACTATAATATACATTTACATGCAGGCAAGAATCAACTTCACTTCCCACTTTAACTTATGATCTCCTAATTTTTTCACCGCGCAATACTTATGCAATCTGGGGGTATGGATCTCCAATCAACCTCTAGCATTTATCACATGTTTCACGTGCAGTACATCGGTTTCTATAATTATATTCCAAACATTATATTCCCAGGATCACAAAATTCATATTTTTCAATTATTTTCTTCACATTCTGATTCTTTCATACTTCATCTTCTACCTTTTTCAACCCGTCACTCACTTTTCAAACTTCCCAAATTGATACATAGTTCTACAATACATCGAAACCACACACACATATATAATAAAAAATTATAGCATGATTCCTCTAAAAAAACTAATGATATATTTTATCTCTATCTTTTTTGTAAATTAGATATTATACTTCAGCATGATTGAGAATAATATGAATTTCTATCATACTAGTTTCTAGTAATCTTATTGCATAAATTTTTTAATCGGATATATTCTCCAAAATAATCCATTATTTTAATTCAGATAACCTAGATTCATCCTCATAAAATACAAAGACTCATGTATCATTAGGCTAGGGAATCATAACTACTTTTTTAATCATCTAGAAAATATCGCAGTTGCACTGCCATGCTTGATTCATCAAGAGATCAGTGTGTGAATCCCCATATTTATGTTTTCAAGTAAGTTTACCAAATTATACCAGTATAGTAATATTCTTATGATCCAATATGCTAAGTTTATTTTATTTTACCTAAGATTCACCAGCATTCAAATTGATTTTGATGCGTCTACCTCAATATTTGATGCTTATACTTCCATTGGTTGATATTATGGTGAGTTACAAATGTAGTGTTGATATTTCATTTTTTTACATCCAAAAACTAAAAAACTCACTTCATCACTAATTAATGGATTTTTAAGAAAATATTGCATAACCTATCCATGATTTGGATGTTTTCTCAGTTGAAAAATATGTCATGAAAACCCTAAAGGCAAGGTCTAAGACATTAAACCATTTAATAGAAAGACATGTATACATAAATTTAAAAAGAGTGAATGATATTTGGTGGAATAAATACATATTAAATTTAAATATTGGATAATATCCACAATATAATGTATTACACTATTAATGAACTCCAAATAACCCTATAGGATCGATCCCACTGGTCTACCTATGCCGACCCATACAGTGTTTTAAACCATCATCAATTCACACATTACCCCACACAATAAATATTCATGATGGTCCTTTTACATAATTATACCCCTCAATTACTAGTTATAGGTTGTCTAAAATTAATCTAGGATAGTACCATTTACTAATATTCTTGTGAGGTTGTATCAGGCTAGCCATACATTTTTTTAACAAATCAAAATGATATTTTTTCCTTCATATCATAAAAACTTCACAACAATCAGTCTTCAGATTACATAACCTGGTAACTTTCAGTGAATCTTTCAAACTAATATCATTAAGACAAAAAAAATTATCCTCACCTAAAATATAAAAAATTAACAAAAAAAGTGAAATGAAATAAAATAACTTCAATAAATCCAAACTAATGGTTTTTTAATTTCCCCCATTGGATTTTTTTGGCAACACCTACATCAACAAATCTTACTTTAGATGATATCAACATTCCATAAAACAACAAAATTTATCACATATAGGTTCCCTAACACCATAATTCATGATTATTAAACTCTTTTAAAGTAATTATGTACCTTGATGAATTTTTTTATGTCCATGATATTGATGTACTCCCCCTCAATTACCCCCTAAAGGTTTAACTTTTTTAACTCTTACTCCCCTTCTTCTGATAGAACCATATTAAGATTCAAAAAAGATAAAAGAAGTTAATATTTGTGTTCTTCTTATCCATCTTTGAAAATATAATCCAAATAATAGTGAGGGTACCTCAAAAACTTTATTATGTTAGTAGTGGAGGATGAACATAAAGATTTATCCTCCATTAATCAAATATCTCCCTTTGCATAGCTTTTGTGAAATCACCAACATTGGATATTGTTTAAGATAATCTTCATATTTATATCTCTAATAAAAAATTTAGCCTTGATAATATGATACTTAATATAAATATTGTTATATATAATGTGTTGGACCACATTTCTTGGTAGATCAATTACACTTTAATTATCAAATTTTTTTAATATATTATTAACATTAAACCTAAAATCATCCAATTGAACATTCATCCAAATAATTATAGTACAAGCATGGGTGGTAGAAGCATATTCTACTTCCTCTGTATAAAAATTAATAGAGATTTGTTTTTAACCAATGTATTCTTCTTCTGATATACATCAAGTAAAAAAAAATATTTTACTATTCATGATCACAAAACTTTCTCTTAAAAAGAATTTTTTCTTAATATTTATTTTTGATCATTGTAATCTTTGGAACAATAAAAATTCATGAAGATGAGTAAGTTTAAATCATTACTTATTCTATACAATAGTACATAATTTGATATTCTATTAGCATATGTAAGGAATAATTTTAATTGTTACATTGGGTGATTCTTTATGATCACTCTAATATCTATCAACAAAAGTAAACTGATAAAAAAATTATAGTAATGATATAATAATATAAAGAAAATTCTTATCATCTACTGAAATTCATTTTGATTTAAAATTTTTCTATTCTTATCTTTTCTGATTTACCTACCAATAGTAATTGTCATGCTAAATGCATTTGATTCTTCCATTATAATTTTTTTAATAAGTCACTCGAATACTTTTCATGTGAAAGGAATATATATATTCCTTTTTTTTGGAAATCTTATACCGATAAAGAACTTTAACACCTTGAGAATTGACATCTAAAAGTTCTTATTCATCTGTTCAACAAATAATTCACAATATTTTTCCCTTTCATTGAAAAGATATTTCATTAATATAGAAAACGTAAACTATGGTATCCATACTCATTTCATTCACATATAAGTTTCTATCATATTTTCCATTAAAAAATTTCAATTACTTAATAAAATAATGATGTTTTAAATACTAGGCATGTGGGTTCCGACTTTGACATGTACACATATTTATTTAGTTTACATAGCTTGGTTCGATCATTATAAAATATGAATACATCATGTTTCTGAATAGAATCTTCTTCTTCAATTTCACCATTCAGAAATGTATACATAAAATCAATCTAATAAAAATTACATTTTTTGTGAGGAACTATAAACGAAATCATTAAAATGGTTTCAACTATCACTATAAGAGATACAATTTCTTCAAAATCAACATCGTATACCGATGAGTAACTCATTCAAAATAAACAAAAATTATTCCTCAAATTTTATCCCTTTTAGTTGATATTGTATTTGAACACCCATTTAGTTCTTATAAATTTTTTTCATTTTGGAGGAGTAAAAAGATCACATGCCTCATTTTTCTCAATTTGATCCAACTTTTCATTCAATTCATTTAATCACCCTTTTCTTCAACTTTTACAAATTAGGAAATGGTATTAAATGTGAGATAAGTTCTATTTGGTTTTAGACCTAAAATAACATATGTTCTATAAAATAGATGTCTGAATATTGATGATATTATTTGTTTCAACCTATTTTTTGTAATGTCATGAATTTTAATGTTTTTCTTCTGGTCAAACTATCATCAAAACTAGCATGATCGAAATATACAAGTATAAGGTTAGGCTCGCATTCATCTCCCTTTTCATCAACTCATCCAGGAGATATCATTTTATCTTCCATTAAACCATACAAATTATCTTTAATAGATTCTCTTACAGATTAATTATTTTTAATGAATTTTATATTAAAGGAATTAACCAATTTTTTTAGAAATTTATTCCAACTCATATAGATTCTTCCATTGGATGAATATCCCATGAAAACAACTTCTTTCACATTTCTATCAAACTTATATAAATCTAAATTTAAAATCTTCAAGAAGAATGGAATGCCAAAAAAACAAAGCAGTTCACTATAGGATTATTCTTGTACAATATATCCTTGTTATTTTTTAAAAAATTTGGACATAGAATAAATCTATTCTGAACACGAACAACTATACTCATGACTTCTCTTGAGATGATATTTAAATTTTTACATTCAGAGATCACGGATCTTACCACATAAACTAGAATTTTATATTTCTTATTCAAAACTTCATTTTTCTGAGGAGTTTAGGGAGCACTTTACTAATGTTTAATTCCTTGATTCTTTATGTAAGACTTGATAGATATACTTTTAAATTCTTTTCCATTCCTTTTTTTCATCATTAATATATATATACACCATACTCTTTATCAACATCCATTATAAATATTTTGAATAATTAAATGACATCCAATTTATGTTTCATGAAAATTAAAATTTTCATCCGAGTGAAATCAATATTGAATTTAATAAAATATAAATCAACCTTTGGAGATTGATGTCTCATCGGTATACATAAGTAAAAATGTATGATCTCAAAGGGGTTTTTGGACTGAATTTCTACTTTATTATAACCTCCACTTACCATCCTTCCTTTATGACAAGTTTTAAAAATAACATCATCTTTCCTCTTCAACTGTGGTAAATCTATTAAAACATATCACTTTGAAATTATTATCATGATCTTCTTGTCAATATGGTTAGGTATCTGATTCTATAACTCGTTTTCATTATCAGTACTAAAATATAATGAGTTTCCCAAGTCACCAATCTAAAATAAAATATCATCTCTTCTATCTCCCTTAGTAATAATTTTTCCATATGAATAGAATCAGATGATACATGAATCTTTTCAAAATATAACTTCCTTCCCATCATCACATATTTTATTAATACTAATTATGTTGTGTTTATGTCTATCCAAAAATAGAACTTCCTTTGAATTTAACTTCTAAGATTCAATTTCATCTATAACAATTCCTCTTATTTTTATCAAACTATAATTTCCAAAGGTAAATTCTCTCACCATATGTTATTCTATGTTTTCTATGATTTTCATATCACCTATAATATGTAAGGAAAAATCAGTTTCAGGTATCCATGGTTTATGTTTTTCCTATATTTTAGTGAAATTTCAATAATAAAATATTTTTTCTTCATTATTCTAGTTCATGTCTTCCTTTTGTTTTCTATCAGATGTAACTTGAACTATAGTAATTTAATGAACTCTTTAGAATAGTGAATTAGTTGGTCAAACCTTCAAAAAATATTCTATGGGAAGTCAAATTGGTTATGATTTGATGGATTTTTAACTTCCAGTTTCCTTTTTTTGTATCTTTCATTAACTTTATAATGTTTCCTCATTTTCTTCTAGTGTTGATCCCCCCCAATTCATGCCTACTCCCACTGAGAAAAATTTTGTTCTAGTGGTTATACACTTTGTTTCTGAAGATCACACAACACTAATAATATCCATTGAACATTGATCTTCCAAAGTTGTATGATTTTTTCCTAGGATAATTTTTTTAATATCTAATAGACATTACACCATTTAGTTTCCATTAGTATGGGGATTCATTATTATAGAAGTTACACTTATATTCCATTGATGTGGAATATTTTTGACATATCTTATCAACCTCATCTCTCAAAATATTAGTTATTGATTATATAAAATTAGTAAAATCATATGTACATTGTATTTAGTGGGAGTATATTTCACTTGACCTTTTGGGTGAGTTTTCCCAGATGTTTGAGATGTTTCAAACTTCACATTAAAATATTTATGGAAATTATCATTCAACTTATTTAATATATTTTCAAACTCAAGACACCTTTCTTGTGTCTTAAATAACTCATATTCCTTAACAATATGTTTTGTAATCAAGTTCATTCAACATTTTTATTTGGTTTATAACTTTTATCTTGATTTTTTTAATTTTTTCAATGTATCTATCTTCATTTTTAATAAATTCTTAACTCTATTCACACTTATTTTCACCATAATTTTTTAAAACCCTGAATTGTTTCTTGAATTTGGTATTTCTATCATGATAGGCCTTATGTTCTGATCTCAACATGTGTTCCCTATAAATTTCTTCCTTTCTTTTAGTGTGATCCATGATATTTCTAAACTTATATCGAACTTCATCAAAGAATGGATTTTAATTAGTAGAATAATCTTCTTACTTCTTATTGAATATGTTTCTTCTAGAATTTCTAGTTATTTTTATTGCTTCTGATGGATTTTTTTGAATTCCTTTAAAGTATCACCCCACTTCTTCCTCTAAAGTTTTTTTTGAGTTAATCATTATAATATTATTCTCCTTTCTTATTTAGATAGTTTATTGAGTAGTTATTGATCCCCCCACACCCAAAACATTTGATAGAGAGTTTTACTTTATACTTGCCTCTACCTTTCCAAAAATTCATAAAGATAAGGGAAATAATCCTCTTATGGTCTTCCTTATCATCTTCATAATCTTTTGATTCACTGATGAACATATTATTGTCTTCTAGTTATTATATTTTAAGATTCATTGTAACTTCAAGGGCCATTTCCTCTTGGATCTTCCCTTATTTCATATGCAACAAGTATGTTAAGTAATTCATTAAGAGATAAATATTATTTGTCTTTAAGGATAGAAACATAATGATCAAACATGTTCTAAATTTTCTCATCATTTTTTATAATAATTGAGTCTTGAAAAATATCTCTTAATACTCTAATGTTTATGAAAACTTCATTTATTCTTGTGAAAAAAATCATCAATAGTTTCTTCCATCATCATCCAAATATCTTCAAACATTATTCACCAGATATGAAGCTTTACTTCCTCTACTTTTATATTTCCATTTAAGATTCTTTAAATTTTGTCTCAGGTATCTTTTATAGTCATCATTTCCATCACCTTTATATACAAATTTCCAAAAAAGGAAATAATAATTCAATTCCAAGTTTTATATTTACCTCAAGATCCCATATTTTAGAAAAATATAGAGGATCATATTTCTCATTTGGTTGAAAACCTACAACAACTACATCAATTAACTCTTTTCCAAGAGACGGAAGATAGGGCATCATTATATTTTTTCATCCATGATAATATTTACTATTAAAGGTAGGAATACCTATGTTTTTGACTTTTTGATATTATCCATGATAAATAAATATGGTTATTATAATGAGATCCTAGGTTGTTTTTATACTAATTGAATTTTCTATTAATATAAGAACCATTGATAATAGGGGGTTGAATTAGTTATGATATTTTATAATATTCTGTGTCCTAAAATTACCCTCTATAAGTTTTTTAGGTTCTGATCCCCTTGTATTTATAACTCAACCTCACCTGAAGACAATGATAATGTAAATAAATTAAAGTCACATAATTTATTCAAGGTTTAGTCCTAATGTGGGTACATAATTATTATTATGTGAAATTAATATCTTGAACCATGAATATCCAATAAATAAAAAAGGTAGATACAATTGATCTAACTCTTGTAAATATCCTTCTGTCTCCCAACATGAAATATTAATTGTCCCTAAAAGTTTCAAAATTTTGATCTTCTTCCCATAAAACATAATAGTAGAGCTATGATTTATAATTACAATGTAGTATATCAATAATTTAAATATGTAGGATCGAAATGTGAATGTAGATTCTCAATTACAAGATGGGGGTGAATTGTAAGTTTAAAAACTTTCATTTCTAAAGTTAAGAAAAACTATGTTTAACAAGGTTAAACAATGTAAATTCACAAGACCAATTTTAGTTCTACAAACTTGCTAGGTTTTGAAAATGTGGTGATTGAAATGAATCATAAGGAATGTTTATAAAGAAAAGATTATACCTTAAAGCGTATAGAGTCTTACTTATTAGTGTATAAAAAAGAATAAGAAATTATAATAAGATTATAATTTCTTCCTTTATCATAATACATTGGAAATAAACATGAAACAAAAAAAGTAACAAGTATGAAATCTTTTAAACCAAAGAGTAGGGTATCCAAAAACCTTGGATAAAGGTCACTTGATTTATACATTCAAGAAAGTCTGTCTTACCCAAACCTGGGTAAGCCGTCAATAGGAATATCAGAATCTATCTTTCTATCCTCGCAAGAACTCAAACATTAAGGTAGTCAGAACCTCTGTCTTTCTATCTACAGAAGAATTCAAACTTTAAAGTAGTTGTCACCTTTTTCTTCCTATCCCCGGAAGTCCTCGAGTGTATACAACAATAATCAGAGTCGCACAAAGCAAGATGAACAAGATGTTTAACATGTACAAGGAATGAGAGTCTCTCTCTCTAGAAATCACTTCAGCAGCATGCAATCTCTATAGGGATCAAAAGGTTTTGAGATCGTTAAAATAAGCTCCTATTTATATGCACATCTCTAATAGTCGGCTCCCTCCTCCAATGGTTATATTTTTTCGTGAATTTCAGAGGGACCTGTACATGTGTCACTCAAGCAATAGTTAGTTTGAAATAGAATATATGACATCATTTCATAACTATAACAGGTGTAAGAAAAATAATGTTTCTTAACCAAATCTAATTTTTCGAAGTCTAAGGAAAAATAATGTTCATAATCAAACCAAAAACACATTGAGATACAATAACTAATGGTTATTCAGAGTCTGAATTCTAAGGAATTCAGAGTCTGAATTATGAAGAATTTAGAGGAATTCAGAGTCATATTTCTGAGTAATTCAGAGTCTCAATTATAAAGAATTTGAAGTCCTAATTTTGGAGAATTCGGAGTCCAAATTTTAGGGAATTTAGAGTCAAACTTTTATAGAATTTGATGTCTGAATTCCAGAGAATTCAGAGTCTGAATTTCATAGAATTCGGAATCTGAATTCTAGAGAATTAAGAGTCTGAATTCTGAGGAATTCAGTGTCCGGATTATGAGGAATTCAGAGTCCAAATTCAGTGTAATTCGAAGTCCGAATTCTATGGAATTCAGAGTCTGAATTCTGAATAATTCAGAGTCTAAATTTCATAGAATTCGGAGCCTCAATTTCATAGAATTTAAAGCTTGAATTTCAGTGAATTCAGAGTCTGAATTTCATTGAATCTAGAGTCTGAATTCAGAACTTTGAAACAGAATACTCTATATATAATAATTTATAATATTACGAGGTTTTAAAGTGAAACAAAATTTTAGACTTCAGAATACAAATGAGTTAGATTTAGAGTAATTATAAAATTATCAATGAAAACATAGGTAAGGATATATTTCCTTGGGGAAGGAAAATTTTCCTTATTAAGATAATTCTTAGGGAAAATATAATTTTCCTTAATATAGAGTGTTTGTGATTTTCAAAACATAGAGGAATGGAAAATTCATAAGGAAACCTTATTAAATCGACAAATTATATAGAACTTGTGTTACCATAAAATATACTCATGTCCTCTAAACTCTCCAATATTCTAAAATTTGGGTCTTTATTCTCAACACAAAACCAATGTAACTTGAACAATTTTTCAACCCTTATGACTCTTCAAACAAATATGGCCAAACAATCCTTAATATATTCTCCCAAAAATCTCATAAACACATAATTAATTTTTCAAATGATATTTTTTCTTATAAACCCATCCCTTATAAAATAATTTTAATGATTCTAGGTATTTAAACTCCATATATTTTTCACTACTTTGGTTTAGAACAGATGCCTTTAAAGCCTCCTATTATACTGGAGTCAAAATTCCCATAAATTATATATTCATGGATTATCCAAGGATCCTGAGATATCTAATAAATATCATGTATTTTATTTTAAAAAATATATCTTTGTATCTCTTCTATGGAATCATTGCAACATCCATTTTTTTGTACTATAACCACCATGGAGTTATATACTAACTTTAATTCTCTAATGCATTTGTTTTTTTACTTCTCTTTTCCTTGAACTAAAATTTATGAGTTATTTTCATTCATGAAAGCATTAACTTAACTGACCACTATATCTTATGACCAACTAATTTTTCCACTACACAACACTTATATAGTATAGAGTTCTAAACCTTAAAAAACCTCTATCATCTATCTTGTGCTTCCCATAGAATACATCTTTTACTCTTACAACTTTATTTGAGAATTAGCTTCTGAATTTCATCTTCCCATGCTTGTATACATCATCTTACTTCAAAAATTATCTTTATCTTATAATTATTTTAGAATTAAACTTATACAATTCTCAATTTTTTGAAAAGGGTTTTATAATTTTTTTAACAAATAAAAGAAATAGATAGGGTTTGATGAACATTAAAAACTAGGTTTGGGGAGGTGTGAACCCTATTCATGTGTCTCAGTTCCACTAAGAAGAGTTAATGGGGTTAATAATTATATTTCTACTACCAAGGAAGTTTAGACCCCGTTTATGCTTCCTTGGTGAGATAGATGAACTATGAACTACATTCACACTTCCTTTAAAATTTTTACTAAGGAGGCATGAACCAGGTTTGTGCCTCCTCTAAATCAAAAACTAAAAATAGAGGTTCCCCCCCTATATTTTCTATTGTTACCCTTTGTATTTTAATACCAAGATCTCATATATTTCTTTCTCAACATATATTTCCATCTTTTAAGAAGGTAAAATTTCTATTTAAATTTTTTAATTTTCTAGTTATTTTTATTTATTTTGTTTATATGATTTATTTATTTAATATGTTTGAATGGATAAATGTATGAATGATTTACTATATAAATTATTGATCTTTTATGATTTAATTTCTATATGAATTATTATTTTTTGTATTCTTTTATTAAAATTGAATGATTTAGAAAATTTAAATATGGCATATAATTTAATTTTTATATATAAAATTTCATTTATATTTAGGGAAATATTATTTTCAAAAAATGTATATATATTTTATTTAAATGGGGAATAATTAAAATTTAATATATCTATATATATATTATTTTATATCCAATTTTAAGTACAGTAAATTTAAATTATAATATTCCATACACATGGGTAAATAAAGTGAATCTTGCTAAATATTTTATAAAAATTATATTATGAATAATTATTTATAAAATAAACTAGTTATATTGTGTATGATATATAAATGTATTTAAATATATAATATATTATTATTATATATATATAATTATATAACTTTTGTTAATTTATTTTAATAAAATATACTATTAATAATAATTTTAGTTGTTATGTATAACATAATAATTTTTTTATTTAGGAAACTATAGTTTTTTTCAAATATATATATGTATATATATATATATATATTAGAATATAAATAAATAATTTTCAATATATTTTGATGAGAATATATATGTTGAATTATTTGAATATAATATTCGAATATGTATATATTTAAAATTTAAATTGTGAATAATTAGATTGGAATATATTTATATGTATATATTATTATAAACTTTCTAAATTATATCTAAACTAAAATAAATTTAAATTATAATATTTTATACTCATAAGAAGATTAAATTGAATCTACTTAAATATATATATATTCACACATTGAAAATATTAATTTTTGGAAAGTTTAATTACGTAAAAAATTGTGTATATACTAATCTAATTTTATTATATTGAAATTAACATAAAATTAAAATATTTTAATGTTTAACTAAGTGTAAATTATATTAATTTTTTATTAAATTTAACAAAATTTACTAATAATAATGTTTTTAGTAGTTATGTATATATATCTTATATTATTTCAATATAATATTTTAAAATGTGTTTTAGGAATTTATTTAATATACATCATTAAAAAAATAAAAATGAATACATATATATATTGATTTTTAAAAGAAATAAATATAAATATATGAATGTATATATAGATATTTATTATTTGTTAGATAGAGTTATTAGTAAAGTTATAATATGTAAATCATAATAACTATCCCCAAAAACATGTTAAGAGTATTGTGTGATGACTGATCTTGAGTTGACTGGTGAATCTATGATTGATATTATATATCTTTTTTTGTATGTGGTTATATAATTTGTAATAATTTCATTTTGTTTTCTTCATTGATGACTTGTGTATCATCCATCTCTCTAAGTATGTAAGGACTTGTTTATATGGTTGAAATTGTTATGTATCCCAAGCCCCTAGTCCCCCTCACTTGAATGTGCATAGCATTATAATAAAATGTCATTCAATAAGAGGAATTGTTGTTTGTAGATGGATTTTTACATAATGAATAAAAGGGGACTAATGGTTATTGAAATCTGAGATAATAGAGGCTCTAGGAATTCCCCCTAGGTTTTGGTCATTTTATCAATTAATGATCATCCACTCTAAAGAAAAGTCTCAAGATCATGTCATGATTAGTTAATCATAACCAATTTAAATATGATTAATATTTGATGATTTATTTTAAATATATATAATTTTTTATTAAATTTACATTCTTGTTAATCATTTCAGAATCAATAGTGAATTTATTTATATCGATTACAGTTTTAACGTTAGTTTACCACATGAAAGTGTGAAAAATATTCCTGAAAGTATGAATATAAATATATGTAAGTATATATATATATATATTATTTATTAGATATTTTCATAGGTAAATTTATAATATGTGGAATATAATAACTATCCAAAAAATAAATTTGTTCAGTCTTGTATGATGACAGATCTTGAGATGATTTTCTAATGTATGATTGAAATTTCATGTCTTATTTTATTGTATCTGATTATTTTAATTTTTATAATTGACTGATCTTGAGGGGATAGACCAATGTATGATTGAAATTTCATGTATTTTTTTTATAAATGATTATATAATCTGTAATAAATTCATTTTCATTTCCTTGTTGATGACATGTGTGTCATCCCTCTCTCTAAGTTTGTAAGGATTTGTGTGTCCAAGTAAAAATGTTATGTATCTCAAATCCATGGTCCCCCTAACTTTAATGTGAGTAATATTGTAATAAAAGGGATTTCGACAAGAGGTGTTGATGTTTGAAGCTGTATGTTTTCACCATGACCAAAAGGATACATATGGATGCTAAAATTCAAGATAATAAATTCTCCTGGAGTTCCCACTAGGTTTTGGGTGATTTATCAATAAATGATAAACCAATCCTTTGAAAATGTTTTAATATTAAGTCACATTTATTTAATTATAACCTATTTAATCATGTTCAATGTTTGATGATGTTGAATATAACATATCAGTAATAATTATTTAATGGTAATCATGTCTGCTTCCATTTACATCAATGGTGAGGTAATTTAAACTGATAAGGGTATTAACTATATTTTTCGACCTACCAGAGTGGAAAATATTTGTGAATGTGTGAAATTGGATGAAGTTCATATAAAGATTCATAGTCATTTAAAACATAGTCCTGATCAATCATTTACATAAATTACATATTGACATCTTAAATATTGATTCACCGGATTTGTGTATATATTTCCATATATATAATTGACAATAAAAACATGTTTCCAGAAAATATCTTTCATTTTATGAACATATTCTTTGATTTTGGTGAATCTGTTTACTTTCAGGAGCTTTTTGGCTAAATACACAGATCAAGGGAAGTCTGTGAAAATTTTGAAACTACACGGCGTGCACTTTTATACACGCCGTGTACATACAGGTAGGGACACGGACCGAAGGAGGCAGTACACGCCCATGTCACCAGGAAAAAGATACACGCCGTGTGTGGTGGAGATACACGCCGTGTACTAATTTCTAGAAGCGGTAGTTGCTGAAGAAAAGTCCACACGCCCATGTGGTCGTTGATGAAGACATGACGTGTTTGAACTTTTACACGCCGTGTCTGCTATTCTAGAAGGGGCTGGCAGACAAAATTTTGATACTACACGCCGTGTATGGTGGAGCTACATGCCGTGTACACTCAACTTGCAGGCGGCGCCGTGTTCAAAAGTCAAAGACGGCGTGTTAGGCCACCTGCCAGCGGAGAAACTGGCGCCAAAACGCATTGACAAAAAGTACACGGCGTGTACTTTCTATACACGCAGTGTACTTTATTTTTCTATAAAAAGAGGCCTTGGCCTACGGATTTTGGGAGTTCATAACCATTGAGAGGAAAGATAACCTCTACTATCACCATTCTCGAAGCTACCAAGGTGTCGTCACTCCGCCATTCCACCTTCCGACACTCTACCTCAACGCATACACGATGAATCCGTCAGGTATCACGTGTGTCGTTTCTCTCCCACTTTCTATCTGTAACTAAACCCCTCGTGTTGGGGCTCTGGATGATGGGATCATAATTTGTATGTTTTTTTATATAGTTGTGTTTGAATCGTTGTAATTCATCTTACTCTTCTTAAACCACTGTCTAATATAACTGAGAATTCTTAGCCAGACCAAGGGAAGGATTCTCAGTGATACAAAAGAAAAGTAATGGTGAAAACATCTATGAACATTGGGAGGTTTTCACCGATTAAAATAATGGACTGGACGTAATAAAGAAATTAAGAACACTGACTACCGGACCATGAAATCAACTACTCTAATTCCAAACAAGAGGAACCGAACCAAGGAAATCTTGTAACAAAATGAAATCCAGAATGGTTGAATTATTATGAGCAACACAACCATTTAAACAATCTGTATAAGAACTCCTTATTCACCACAGCCCCGACATGTCTTTTCTTTCCATTTTAAAAACTCTTTAAATTTACCCATTGTTTTCTTTCAAACTATATCCATTTCTTCAAAATAAATCAATTTAGTTTCAATCAAAACCCAAAATCAACCCAATCGCTTCTAAATTCTGCATACTTCACCTAATTAAGTATTAACTCAATTGAATTCATGCACACCACGATTCCCTGTGGATCGACCCCAAACTTATGCTATATTAAAGTTCTAAGAAGGGGTAATTAATTTGGGACGCATATAACTTCAATCAACGACAAAACGAGACCAAATTTTGGCACCGTTGCCGAGGACACCATTTGGTTTTAGTGATAATATTTAAATTGTGTTAATAATTCATTTAAGTGAAAATAAAAATAAAAAATTATCAAACATCTCTTTTCTAATCCCATTTCAAATTTTTTCCCTTTTACGCATGGTTTTTGTTTTTGTGTTGTGCAGAGCTTAAAGTGTATGTTTAGACGTTTTACATGATCCAGAGGTACCGAGTCTTCGGAATTAGTTCCGCTTGACCAGGAAATCGAATGGACCTTGCTTCATCGTCAGCGTACACGGACAAAAACTCACAACCATCAACCACAACCCATGGCGAACAAGGAAGAGGGAGCACTAGCCATAGATGCTGCAACTGAGCATCAGTACCAGGATCAGCAGCCTCCCGCTGCTGGTCTACTGGAGCAACCTCCTAGAGCCTTCATGGAATTCCTCCCAAGGGATTACCAACGGTCACCGCAACAACTCTTCCCTCGGCCATACTTTTCCCCTCAGGAGCAGTTTATGCAAGCTCCACCCCATCAACAACAACCTCCAAGACGTACCCATATGGAGTACGGACTTACATCGATTCACGGAGCTGATACGGGCATCATTCGTCCTCCGGTCCAGGCCCAGCACTTCGAGATCAAGCCTGCTATCATGCAGCTGATCTAGAAAATAGTCCAATTTGGAGGCCTGGCCAGGGAGGACCCGAACTCCCATCTCTCCAACTTTCTGGAGATCTGCGACACCTTTCGGTACCGTGGAATGTCAGAGGACGCCATCCATCTTCGCCTATTCCCCTTTTCTCTATGGGATAAGGCGAAGTACTGGATCATGGGATGCCACAACGATCTATCCTCACCTGGGAGGAGCTAGCCCATGCGTTCATGTCTAAGTACTTCCCACCATCCAAGATGGTGACACTCCGGAATGAGATTCATAACTTCCAGCAGCACGACTCCAAGTCGTTGTACGAGTCCTGGGAAGGCTTCAAGGAGATGTTACAAAAATTCCCCATCACAGACTCCCACTTTGGATGCAAGTCCAGACCTTCTACAGAGGACTTACCACGAATACCAAGTCTGTGGTGGATGCTGGTTTTGAAGGTATGGTGATGCGGAAATCCCCCGAAAAACTATTCGAACTACTGAAGACATGTCAACCAATAGCTTCCAGTGTAACTCCGAGCAGGGGATCAAAAGCAAGGTATAAACAACATTGACGCTACCACTATGTTAGCTGCTCAGTTGGATGTTGTGTCCAAGAAAATCGACGCATTGAACCTCAAAGGAGCATCTCAAGTTCATACGGCGAACCATCCAGCATGTGGCGACTGTGGTGATAACCACATCATGGGAGAATGCCCGGGTTCGGCTGGAGGCCCCTCGACGAGTGAGGTGAGTTATGCTGCCCAAAATCGAGGGCCCAACTAGTACCAGCAGTACCAGAACCCGGCATGGCGAGATCAACAAAACACAGGCTGGGGCCAACAACAGCAGAATCCTCCGCCCCAGCGACCGCCAAACTACAAACAGCCTCCATATCAGAACCAATACCAAGGCCGTAACAACCCTAGTAGGGTCCTTATCAGCAACAAGGGTATCAAAACCCTCGTCCACAGCAGCCACGATAGCCACCTCCTCCACCGGCTCAACAACCACCTCAGCAGGAGAACACCTCAAGGTTAGAGGATCTGATGACTAAATTCATATCTACTGCTGAGACTCGGTTCCAGAATTAGGAAGCTTTGATTCTAGGCTTGGAGAATCAGATTGGCCAGCTGGAAAATCAACTCTCAGGGAGGCATCCCGGTACACTACCGGGGAACACCGAAAAGAACCCAAGGGAGGAGGCCAATGCTATCATGCTCCAGAGTGGAAAAGAGCTCCACCCGAACCAATCAGCACATCAAGGTGCATCCACACCCACTGTTGATGAAAAAGGTACCAATACCGACCCCTCTTCATCCAAAATCCCGCAGAAGGAGGCTTTAAAAAATAAAGAAAAGGAAGTAATCCAACCATTCAATCCTGCCTTACCTTTTCCGGAAAGATTGAAGCAGAAGAAGCTGGACCCCCAGTTCAGAAAATTCATGGATGTTTTCAAGAAGCTACATATCAACATATCATTTGCGGAGGCCCTAACACAAATGCCAACATACGCCAAATTCATGAAGGAAATCCTCTCTAATAAGAGGAAGATGGAGGATTTGGGCGTTATTTCACTAACGAAAGAGTGCTCCGCGGTGGTTCAAGATTCTATTCCTCCCAAACTCCAAGATCCAGGTAGTTTCACCATTCCTTGTATTATTGGATCCTGTGAGTTTGGGAAGGCCCTCTGCGACTTAGGGGCCAGTGTGAACCTCATGCCCCTCAGATTTTTCAAGAAGCTGGGACTCCACGAGCTCAAGCCTACCCACGTAGCCCTTCAACTTGTTGATCGATCCATCAAGAACCCAAAGGGACTACTAGAGGACGTACTGTTCAAGGTGGGTAGGCTGATCCTTCCTGCTGATTTCATCATCCTCGACATGGGGGATGAATAGAAAGCACCTCTTATACTTGGAAGTACTTTCTTGGAAACTGGGAAGGTACTGATTGATGTGCACCAAGGGGAGCTTATATTTCAGGTGGTTGATGAAAGAGTTTCCTATAACATCCTCAAAGCCGTCAAACATGCTTCCTTTTCAGAGCATGAGGACTGTTATGTAGTGTCCACCATGGTTAATCATTTTAGTGAAAAGGGGATAATCTGGTATGTTCTTTTATTTCAAATAATTTAACTGATCCAGATATTCTATTAGAAGAAGCACCAGAATACTTGAAATTTATAGAAGGTCAGGACGACCACTATTGGCAGCGTGCAGTTGTTCCTGATAGTTTGGAATGGGACAAGGTGCAGCCACTTGTGCCTTCGATTTTAAAGGCGCCTGAACTCGAACAGAATCCTCTTCCATCTTCTCTCAAGTATGGGTATTTAGGACCCAATAAAACTTTTCCTGTTATACTTAATGCAGAACTATCACAGGAGCAGGAAGATTCACTTCTGCAGGTTCTCAAACAGTGGAAGCATGCTATTGGGTGGACAATCGCTGATTTTAAGGGCAACAGCCCTACCATTTGCACTCACAAGGTGCTACTTGAAGAGGGTTCCAGGAAATATTGGAAACCACAACGACGCTTGAATCCTCCCATGAAGGATGTTGTCAAGAAGGAGGTGATCAAATTATTGGATTCATGCATCATCTATCCCATCTCGGATAGTCCGTGGGTGAGTCCTCTCCAAGTGGTACCCAAAAGGGGGGTATCACTGTGATTTCAAATGAAAAGAACGAGCTCATCCCTACACACACTATCACGGGCTGGCGAGTCTGTGTGGATTACCAAAAGTTAAATGGTGCTAGAAGAAAGGATCACTTCCCCTTTCCATTCATGGATCAAATGCTAGAGAGGCTAGCAGGGCACAACTTTTATTTCTTCATCGACGGGTTTTCCGGTTACAACCAAATCTTCATTGCTCCAAAAGATCAGGAAAAGAGCATATTCACATGCCCCCATGACACATTTGCTTATCAAAGGATGTCTTTTTCCATGTGTAATGCCCCTGCCACCTTCCAGTGTTATAGGCTGGCCATCTTCCATGACATGGTGGAACGAATCCTGGAGGTATTCATGGATGATTTTTCCGTTTATGGAAAATCATTTACCATTTGTTTACGGCACCTAGAACTATTTTTGGAATGATGTGAGCACACTAACCTATTCTTGAACTGGGAAAAGTGTCATTTCATGGTACAAAGTGGTATAGTCCTTGTCCATAGAATTTCAGCGAAGGGGATAGAGGTGGACCCGGCAAAGATTGAAGTCATTTCACGACTACTAATACCGACTTCCATCTGCGTCATCCACAGCTTCCTGGGGCATGCAGGTTTTTACAGGCGGTTTGTCCATGACTTCTCCAAAATAGCCCAACCCATCACCAATATTCTGACCAAGGATTCCATATTTGAGTTCAATGACCAATGTGTCAGATCTTTTGAGCATCTAAAGTAGCGCCTTTTGGAATCTCCAGTTATGATTTATCCCAACTGGGAGGAACAATTTGAGGTGATGTGCGATGCAAGCGACTACGCAGTGGGAGAAGTCTTGGGCCTGTGACTTGAATGGATTTTACAACCTATCTATTATGCCAGCAGCATGCTCAACGAGGCACAGATTAACTACACCACCACAGAAAAAGAGATGCTCGTAGTGGTTTCTGCATTTGACAGGTTTCGTTTTTACTTAGTGTTGTATAAAGTTATTTTTTATACTGACCATGAAACACTAAAGTACCTACTCAACAAGAAATACATGAAGCCCTGATTGATCCACTGGGTACTCCTCCTACAAGAATTTGATCTTGAGATCTGGGATAAGAAAGGGAGTGAGAACTTCATTACTGACCATCTCTCCCACCTCGAGATGCCTCACTTGGAGAAGGAAGAAGATCGGGAGATCATGGAGGATTTTCTTGATGAGCACCTCTTTTAGATCAGTGAAACACCTCGACCATGGTATGCTGATATCGCTAATTTTATGGTTACAGGTGTGGTGCAGCCCGACCACTCTTTCCAGCAAAGGAAAAGATTTTTCTCTGATTTGAAAAGGTACTTCTGGGAGGATCCTCTGCTATTCCGATCCTGTGCAGATAGAGTGATCTGTCGTTGCATCCCGGAGAATGAAGTTCATGGTGTCCTGGAGTTCTGTCATGCCTCACCAGTAGGAGGACATCATGGGCTAGACCGTACCATAGCTAAGATCATGAAGTCTGGATTTTTCTGGCCCACCATGCATAGAGATGCCCGGGCCTTTGTTTCCTATTGCGATCGGTGCCAGAGGACAGTTAATGTTGTACGTAGAGCCGAGATGCCTCAGCAACCCATCCTAGAGGTTGATATTTTCGACGTCTGGGGAATACATTTCATGGGTCCTTTTCCCTCACCCTTTGGGAACACTTACATCCTGGTCTGCATCGACTTCGTCTCCAAATGGGTGGAAGCTACTGCTACAGCTCACGACATAGCCAAGGTAGTCATAAATTTCTTAAGGAAAAATATTTTTAGTAGTTTTGGAGTTCCACGAGTACTGATCAATGATAGAGGGACCCACTTCGACAACAAACTGATGAGAGGAATACTGTCGAAGTATGGAGTAAAGCATCATATGGGGACACCATATCATCCCCAGTCCAGTGGACTGGTAGAGCTCTCCAATCGTGAGCTCAAGTAGATCCTGGAGAAAATAGTGAACACTTCACGAAAGGACCGGTCTAAGAAGTTAGATGATGCCTTGTGGTCATATTGGACTACTTTCAAAACACCACTGGGAATGTCCTCGTTCCGCCTCGTCTATGGCAAGCCCTGCCATTTTCCAGTAGAATTGGAACACAAAGCCTACTAGGCCATCAAAGCCCTAAATTTTGATCTAAAGGAAACTAATGAGAAAAGGAAGTTCCAACGGTTGGAACTAGATGATATCCAATTAGAGGCACAAGAGAACACCAAGTTTTACAAGGAGAAGACAAGAGCCATTCACGACCGGATGATATCACGAAAATCTTTCTAACCCAGTGATCAGGTAACTCTCTTTAATTCTCGTATTTTCTTATTTCCAGAGAAGTTAAAGTCACGTTGGTCGGGACCATTCCACATTATCTGTGTATTCCATCATGGAGCGGTAGAAATTTTGGGAGAAGATGGTCAACCATTCAAGGTAAACGGGAAGCACTTGAAATCTTACCATCCTACAGACAACATGGTGGGAACATTTTCCACCATACACCTCAGGTAAGCAAGGTAAGTATGTCGAGCCAATGACCTAAAAAAAGGCGCTTCCTGGGAGGCAACCCAGAGGTTACATGCCGTGTCCCACTTATATACACGGCGTGTACTAATCATTTTTAATTTATAAACTTAATAGTATAAATCTCTAGAATAATATATAAATAACTAGGGATGATGCCGGTGCCGATGGCAAAGTCACAGGAGTTTATTCGAGCCGTCCTCGGTTCGAATCCTCCTGACCAACCTTCGGCACGAGGTTCTTCCTTTTAATTACATGATGTGTGTGGTATTTTCAATCTATATATATATATATGTGTGTGTGTTTAATAAAACCCATGTTGGGGATGGACCAGTTGGCTAGAATCGTAATCCGGTTTCAAAAGACCCGGGTTCGAATCCAGACAACCGTCCCATTTCCATCATTTGTTCTTTTAATAAAATCACACGACGTGTACTCCGATATACGCTGTGTGTGCCATGATTTTTAAAATATAAATTAAAAACGTTTTAAAAATATGAAATTACATGCGGGTGAAGTTGGCGGATTGGAAAAATCTCAGCACCAGGTTCACAAGACCCGGTTTCGAATCGCGCTAATCTCCCCGCTTCACCCCCATCCTTTCCTAAATAAAAACCACACGCCATGCTTTTATTTCTTTCCATGTGTATAGGCCATATTGAATAAATATATATATAAAATAAATATGAATAGCAGAACAACCTTTTCTCCAGTGGGTGAGGGCGTTCGTTCGAATCGGCCGATCGCCGGTTCAAATCCCGCCCCAAGCACCGGACCAAAGGTTGTACTACTGTTTTTCTCATTTTACAATACATGGCATGTATTACCCGATATACGTCGTGTATAGGTTTATGTATAATAGAATTTTTAGATATATCTATTTTTAATTTTTAATAATAATTCTTATATAGTTTACTATAATAATTATATATATTTATATATTTAAAAAATAAATCGGGATGCACGGCGTGTAACAAAAATACACACCGTGTACTGCGGCTATATAAGCCGTGGGCCACCCGGCTTGAGGCCATGTCACACGGCCGCCCCATTCTTCCCCTTCTTCTCGTTTCTTCTCCCGAATGCCATCCAAACCCCTTTTTCCAGATCCGTCGATTTGGGGCGTTTCAAGTTATGATTCTTCTCACACTGTGATTCTCAGTCTAGGTACGTCGTTCTGCACCCTCTATTTCATGTTTTTAGAATCGTTTAGGGTGTTTCTCGGATCGGCTGGCTGTTCGGCTTCCGCCTGTACATGGCCATGAAATGAAGAACACACGCCGTGTACATCTGTACACGGCCACACACAAAATATTTCAAATTTTGAATGTACGCGATGTGTATGTTCAGTACACACCGTGTTCTTGTTTATTTCCGTCGTACCCGAGGACTCCTTTGCACACGGCCTCACACACCTTTTTTTTCATACACGACGTGTATGTTTGGTACACACAGGGTAGACCATTTCCCTTGGCACCTTCATGTGTGGCGCATAACACGGCCTGTCACCCCATGTTCCAGAACACGGCGTGTATGTTCGGTACACGCCATGTCCTTTATATCTGTAGTCGGCCCGTGTCTCACCCTCCACACGGCCAAGTTCTTCATGTGCAGTACACGCTGTGGACTGTACCTACACGGCGTGTATTTTTTTCTTAGAACTGATAACAACATGGCCGTGTCCATTATATTATACGACCACCTACACTTTGATGTGAACACGACGTGTATGTTCGGTACACGTCGTGTCCTATTACATGGTCTGTTTCCACCCTCGGCGTGTCTTTCCAGAGAACACGGGATACTCTATGTTTTGACTACATGCTGTGTACTTTTATTTTCCAGTTTTCTCACATTTTCTTTGTTTTATTTTCTTCCTTTTTCTTCTTCTTTTGTTTTGTTTTCTTTCTCTTTCTATTTTAGGATATGGCAGATCGTGATCCTTCCCGTGGGAAGCCGCCAGCCTTCGCCACCGAGGGAGAGAGGCCCAGCTATCATCGGATCTGACTCCAACCACCTACGCAGCCGGACCCCGATGCTCCAGTCTTTAAACTCCCTTCGTTGGACATTCTGCCACCACTCACTCCCTCAGATGAGGCGGGGCCTACTTCTGCTGCACCAGCTGCCACTTTCCCTATACTATCATCCTCAACAGCTGGTCCCTCTTCGAGCACACCTTCCACCGAGCCACCTTCTTCTTCGGCAGATCCACCTATGAATCCAGACGTTGCTGCTGCACCGACACCTGGGCCGGGACATGCACGTGCTCCCTATCCCTGCATGGTCTTTCTGGTCACCGACCTCGCATACGACAGGATCTGACGCTTCTCTCGTCGACCGATACCATTGAGCGGCCAGTACCTTGACAGCAGCATTCTACAACGGCTCTGTATTTGGGAGGAGCTGGAGGTACTTCTTGGGCACACCGCACTCCTTGAGATTTTCCAGGTCAGCACTCCTATGCTCCGAGATTTATTTTTGGAGATTGTGGCCTCCTTTGAGTTCGATGGAGCGGAGTACCGGGAGATACCTGGCGATTCAGTACCCATCGTCTGATTTTGGCTAGACAGACGACGTTTTTCTCTGACGATGATAGAGTTTGGCCGAGGGTGCGGCTTCTACCCCCATCCTATCACACCACCCCCCGTTTCGGACTTGACCCGGCCCAAGAGCTCAGACCTTATTTCCATGTTGCAGGAGATCGTTGGGACTGACCACCGGTACTCCCCCACTTCCCAGAAGATCACTATTATAGCCAACCATGTCCTTCGCTTCACCCACCAGTGCTTCAGCGACATACTTTTTCCCTTCCATGAGGATATGGGGGTTGTGACCGGCCGTGACATGGAGCTTCTTACCTGTGTCATCCGGCATGCCTACTCAGACCTCCCCTTTCTTGTCGTCTCCTATTTCCGCTCCATGTTTATCGGCCGTTAGGGAAACCTGAACGGCGGGTTTTACACCACCCATCTTTTCCACCACTTAGGGGTATTCGAGCACTCATTAACTCATGACTTAATAGGTTAACCCCATAAAATGGAATTCCTCACGCTCATTCACATGCGATTGGTCCTGAAGAAGGGGGTGCATACATCCTTGCTCAGGCTCGAGCCCCGCCACCTGCTGACCCCCCCTGCCCCAGCTGCTAACCCTGCTCCTCCTTCCCACCCCCTCCAGCTTCTCCACCTCACCCACCTCCTACTGACCCCACTTCTTCTGACCTTCCTTCTTCTGTCCCATCCCCCATCCCACCTACCCCCGCACCCTCGGTCGATCCGACCCTTTCCCTCTGCCTAGCCACGATGGAGCAGAAGTTAGTCCGTATCATCAGCCGCCAAAACACCATTGCACACCATTTGATTCGTCTGGACGGCCGCCAGGACTGGATGGAGCATCTGTTGGTGCATATTGCTCAGCATCTTGGTGTTCAACTACCTCAACCACAAGCCTCTACCTCTGTTCCTAGCCCTTCTGTTGTTGCACCACCGCCGTCTCCTGCGCCGACCAGAGATTCTGTTTTGATGACTACGGTGAGCTCTACTGTTGCCCCTTCTGCCGGGCCAGGGCCTGCTGCTGAGCTTCTGATCCCGAGTCTAGCACCTGCGGCTCCTACTTCTTCATCTACCCTTCCTGATGCCGAGTCAGAGCCTCACCCTTCCACGCCTCCTGCACCGTCTCTACCGGCCGATTCTGTACAGGATGATGCTTCCCCTGAGGTGACCCCATGATAGTGACATTTTTCTTTATCTTATATACCTATTTTTTTATTTTCTGTGCTGTGATATTATGCATGTTTGTAGTTTTCCTTTTTCTCGACAGTCACAGGTACGGGCATGGAGCGCCTTGGGCATCACTTTTCACGAGGGGAGTTTTTTTCCATTTCTATTTTCTTTCTTTTTGGATTTACTTCTTCCACTACTTTCCCTCATTTTATCCCCCATTTCTCCCTATTGCCCACCCTTTACCTTGGTATTACACTTGGTGGACCATGTACAGTATTCAGTGTGGGGGAGCATCTATATCTTTCACCTTAGTCTTTTCCCTTAAACTAATCTAGGAGACATCATTATTAGATTCTATATTTGAAAATTTAAAGCAATTTTGGTTAATCAATCTTATAAATGCTAGAGTTATCAGTAGGAACTTTTGGAAAGGTTACATGCTTATTTTAGTTTTTAAGTATTTTAAAATGATTTCTGATATAGTTTCAATTGCAACTTTTCATCCTTGATTAAATTACATTGATTAGGCTAATCATTTATATGCATTTCATGACCTGATTGTCCCTTTATTATTTTTCCACTCCTGAGAGGTATTCTAAACCCTTTTTTGTATTTCTTCTCTAATACCCTCTTTCTTAAAAGATTCTTAGGATATGCATCACTACCAGAATTTTCAAGTTATTATTTTCGAAACATGCAGAAATTTTTGAATTACTTTAACATGATTGAGGCATTAGATTGTTTCAACCCATTTATCTTGAGACCTACCATACATTTAATCTTCGTTAAGCCCATAGAATCTATGAAAAACCTTTATAGGAATCCACATTACAAGCCTATTTCCCTTCCTACCCTATTTATTTTTAAACTTTGCATGATTATTCATTTGAGCATTAAAGAGGGAGTTGGTAATACATGGAATATTTTTGTGTACATCCATGAAATAAAGTGTGGGGGAGTGCCTCTGGATTATTTGAGGCAGAATGGGTTCCAAACATCTACTCATTGTATTCATAAGGGATTACCTTGTGTTTTTTTGTAATAAAAAAAATAAAAAATAAAAAAACAACAAACGAACACAAGGGGACCTTATGCTTATTTTCCCATGAACCCTGCTGGCCTAAGGAAGATGGTGACGATTACAAAATCATTTGACTGAGAATTTGAAGGATGTATTTTCAGTGAGCTTTACTTTGAATATCATGAAATGTTGTTTAAAGGAATTATCCATCCTTTTTCAAGCCTCAGCATTTACTTTCACATATGAACCTACCAACCCTTAGCCACATAAACATCTGAACCTTATTGATAAAGCCCTCATGATTTTTGCAATTCAATTTTTCTGAAGTAGAGAACAAGATATCTTGCAAAACTATGGATAGAGTGTATATACCTTGGATTGAGCATAACATTGATTAAAAACACTTTGAGTGTGGAGTGTGATTTTAACTGGTAAGGTAAATCATCAAGTGACATGCTTATTTTTGAAAGGTTGAAAAATGTGTTAAAAGAGGATGAAAGTAGTAAATTGCATTATATATGAGGCATGATTTTAATATCTTATCAATTGAATTTGTTTGTGCCTTTCAGAATTTTTCATCAGTAACTTTATCAGTTATACGTTTGATTAATTAAATAAATTACCTTTAAAGTATAGGATATCTTAATTAGATGTTGATATTTTTCTTGAGGGAAAGCAAATGACTAAGTGTGGGGGAATTTGATGCACCTGATTTGTGTATACATTCCCATATATATAATTGACAATAAAAACATGTTTTCATAAAATATCTGTTGTTTTATGAACATATTCTTTGATTTTGGTGAATCTTTTTACTTTTAGAAGATTTCTAGCTAAATACACAGATCAAGGGAAGTCTGTGAAAATTTTGAAACTACACGACGTGTACTTTTATACACGCCGTGTACATCTAGGGAGGGACACGAACCGAAGGAGGGATTACACGCCCATGTCACCAGGAAAAATATACACACCCTGTGTGGTGGTGATACATGTCGTGTACTACTTTCTAGAAGCGGTAGTTACTGAAGAAAAGTCCACACGCCCTTGTGGCCGGTGATGAAGACACTGCGTGTTTGAACTTTTACACACCATGTCTGCTATTCTAGAAGGGGCTGGTGGCCAAACTATTGATACTACACGCCGTGTATAGAGGTGCTACATGCCTTGTACACTCAACTTATAGGCGGCGCCATGTTCAAAAGACAAAGATGGCGTGTTAGGCCACATACCAGCGGAGAAACTAGCGCTAAAACGCGTTGACGAAAATTACACGTCGTGTACTTTCTATACACGCCGTGTACTTTATTTTTCTATAAAAAGAGGCCTTGGCCTATGGATTTTTGGAGTTCAAAACCATTGAGAGGAAAGAGAACCTCTTCTATCACCATTCCTGAATCTACCAAGGTGCCGTCACTCTGCCATTCCACCTTCCGACACTCTACCTCAACGCCTACGTGATGAATTCGCCAGGTATCACGTGTGTCGTTTCTCTCCCACTTTCTATGTGTAACTAAACCCCTCGTGTTGGGGCTGTGGATGATGGGATCATAATTTGTATGTTGTTTTATATAGTTGTGTTTGAATCGTTGTAATTAATCTTACTCTTCTTAAACCACTGTCTAATATAACTGAGAATTCTTAGCCAGACCAAGGGAAGGATTCTCAGCGATACAAAAGAAAAGTAATTGTGAAAACATCCATGACCATTGGGAGGTTTTCACCGATTCAAATAATGGACTAGAGGTAATAAAGAATTAAGAACACTGACTACCAGACCAAGGAATTAGCTGCTCTAATTCCAAACAATAGGAACCGGACCAAGGAAATCTTGTAACAAAATGAAATCTAGAATGGTTGAATTATTATGAGCAATACAACCATTTAAACAATCTGCATAAGAACTCCTTATTCACCACAGCCCCGACACGTCTTTTCTTTCCATTTTAAAAACTCTTTAAATTTACCTGTTGTTTTCTTTCAAACTGTATCCATTTCTTCAATGTAAATCATTTTAGTTTTAATCAAAACCCAAAATCAACCCAATCGCTTCTAAATTCTGCATACTTCACCTAATTAAGTATTAACTCAATTGAATTCATGCACTCCATGGTTCCCTATGGATAGACCCCGAACTTATGCTATACTAAAGTTCTAAGAATGAGTAATTAATTTGGGACACATATAACTTCAATCAACGACAAAGTGAGACCAAATATCCTAAATGATTATGATGCGTTGAATATCCTCTACTCGATGATGTTGATTGGGTTGATGTAACATCATTGTTCAATCCAAAATGCAGTAATGGTTTAATAGAATTATATTTAGTTATTTCTGATATTGATGTGATGTGACCTACTACTACATAACCATGTTATGCTAGATATATTTAAGTAGGTACTTCACAAAACTCTCATTAGTTTCCTTATCATACAAATTCAATAATAGAAAAAATTATGATGAAGATTACAAGAATTTGGAAATAACTAAAGGGGTCATCCCCATCTATACTCCTCAATTAATTAATTCCAATTTATATAATGAGAAAGTATATAGGGATGAAGTTGGAGATTACGTAGGTGAGGATAATGTGGGGAATGAACCTTCTGAGGGTCCTATGATAGATAGGTAGAAACCAATTCATGGTAATCATCCTATATTGTTAAGTCCTCCATTCTAAATAATGTCACATTCAAAAAAAATTTATTGGGATTTCATTACACTGACTTCGGAATTCCCTAACATAACAGGTAATAGATCTGCATCAACTGATAATACTATATATATTTGGAAAGAGTTTGAAATTAAAAGTACGTTGAAAAACATTCTAAAATAATACCACATAGAAAAAAATAATAATATGTGGTAGATGAGTCAAAGAATAAAAAACATCTATTTTGGTGTGAAAAATACACACCAAAATTTAAATTTCAAATGTGGGAAATATAGGACAATTTTTTTCTTGTCGGATGATAACCAAATTAGAAATCCCGCACACTAGTGTACATCCAAACTTTTCATAAGATCACTCTTCACTTAAGGTAGAGTTTATATCCACTGTTATTGTAGATATGATACAGATGTTTCGGGACGTTCCTTTGTCCCTTGTCTATGAATGAATAAAACAGTTTTTCAATTATAAGATATCCTACAAGAAAACATGGAATGCAGAATAAAAGGAAATTTTGAAATGCTATGGTGATTGGGATCAATCATATGAAATATTTCTCAAACTTATGGGACTTTTTTATCCCAACAATTAGGTTATTTATTATTTGAAAATCTTAAATATTGTCTTCCTATATCGCTGAGTTGATCAGACAAATGTGAAGATCTATATGTGGTTTTTTCCATTCATGCCACATATCTATACTTTATAATATTGTAAAAAATTCATTCATGTTGTCAAAAAATTTATTTATGGTTAGTATACATGTGTTCTACTTATTACATTCACAAAATATGGTAATCATGAACCTCTACCAATTTCATTTTACGTTGTTGAAAAGGATAATTTTGAATCCTGGAATTGATTTTTGGCTTGTATATGCACTCATGTCACACAAGTCCCATGAGTGTGTCTCATATCTGATTGACTTCAATCGATTATATAGGTTATTAACAGTGAGTAAGTTTCATTGTGAGAACCAAATTATTAACATCAATATTGAATTATACATTTTCTAGAAATTTTCATAATAATTTTAGAGATGAGGCAATAAATAAGGTGATCATCAACTTTGGTAAAATTATATATGTTGGAAAAAAATATCATTTTATATAAATTATTCTATTAAGGTTTTAGAATATGATCCTCAACAAGGAAATTTTGATCAATGAAATTAATAAATTCAAAGGGATAATCAAGATGTGTATGATTATATGATATATATATTTCCAAGTAAAAATGGTCCTTAGAAAATGATGGTGGTGGGAGATATGGATATATGAACACTACTATTTTTGGAGTGCATAAATGGGTTCTTCAAAGGTGTATGTAAACTATCAATCATAGGGGTAGTGTAGGATAAATTTTAAAGATGTGAGATGTACTTTATTGAACGGTCCCAACATGCCTATTAATGGACGAAAATTGGAATGTGTTTTGGTTAGAATTTCCAAACAAACATTGATCAAATAGTATTGGATGAATCATAATTACATGTTAAGATCATTTATTTGGTAGGGGCTACATCCAGGTAAGAGAGTTCCATAAACTTCTAACAAGAAACAACGATCATGTGATGTTGGTTGTATTGGAAAAAATGTAATGTGATTGTGGTAATTTCTAGGCATTGAGATATCCTAGTGTATATGTTTTTTCAACTTCTCTTGGGACCATGTTGGTTGAAAGTTTTTTTGGATGATGGAATAAGTTTGTGTTGATCTTTTAGTATTGTTTCCATGATAAATCATTTCACTTTTTATTTCTTTATCATTGGATGAAAGGAGTACTAGACTCAGATGATAGGACACATGTTTGATAAGAAAATACAATATTTTTGGTTTTCTGTTCTGGAAAAGTTTTCTTGGTGAAGTTGTTTTTAGACTCACATTGTGTCCAAAATTAATTCATTGATCATAATGAGAGGTTTTTTTATTTTGGGAATAAAATAAGTGTGCAGTGGCATGTGATATATTAAAATTTATTTTAGTAATCATTGCCTAAAACCATGATAAATGATCATGCACGTCAAATTTATAATCAATTTATTTAATATTTTAAGAAATAAATCCCTAGTCTTAGGAACATTATTCATTAGTGAGTGTTGATCGTCTAAAAAGACCCTTTCGGAATACCTTCATTGTTTTGTGAGGATCTGACAATATAATCTCTATAAAGATGATCCACACATGCTTCTATGATCTCCAATTAACACCACTATACCTCTGGGTACTAGAACGATGTGTCAAATGTATTGTATTGTTCCTTCTTGATTGCTCATTTTTAGGTATTGAATAAACCTCTCTTATGCTTTTGATTCGTGATAGGGAGAGAGAAGGATGATTCAAGAGACAATTCATTGTGCACAAAAATTATCTATTATCAATTTTTGATGTTCTAACCAATAGATATAGCCGCCTACTTATAGATTTAATAATTATGTGAAATTTTAATTTAATTTCATATCTTCCATTAAAAAACATTTAACACCACTATTAAACCTGATTTCACATAATAATAATAAAAATATTATTATTTTGTGGCCCGAATCAACTTGCATAATAAAAAATATTATTTTACCAGCTTCTTAATTAATATTTTCACCCAGAAGAGGTCTCGGTCCTTTTGAACTCCTCTTGTATTTATAGAACACTCAAATGAAAAATTTATTCATATCAGCGAATAAATAATTATGATATATTCAGTAAAATAAATAAATATTTGTTTGTTCACATGTCATTGAATAAATATTTATTTAATTTATATGATCTATATAACTTGAATAAAATTATTCATTATACTTGAGAATAATATTTATTCCATTAATTAAACTCAAATAAAATTTAACAAAAGTCAATAGAAATAGTTAGTGTGTGACCTTGAGGGATTTATTACCACTGGAATTAGGCGAGCTTTCCTAAATCCAAAGATTATTATATTGCAATGGTTCTATACTCTTAAGAGAACGAACTAAATGTCAAAACATTGAAAACTGCATAATAATTATCACTATGAAATATAATCCTCTTTTGACAATATATCATCAAAAAAGTTGCAAGATGGTGTCATCAAACTATTTATTCGATATGTCTTTCTTTGAATATATGAGATAAACACATCCTTACACCATGGACATAGAATTTAATGAGGTAGTTCTATTCCAATCAATGGTATGAGATATTGATTTCAAAAATATGAAAGGAACAAATCCTTCCTTTACTTATCTATTAATAACATGTCAATCATGGAACACTCAACGTACCCTAATTCCTACAAACATATGGAATTATGATTTTTTTACCAAATCTAAGTGTACGATTAATTACATACATTAATGATAATCTTAAAGTCTAGGGAACATTACACATGCTCATAGATAGGAATAACTGATGACACCAAACATTCATAATTCCTCTTAGAGGTCTTATTCTCATAATCTTCCATCTTGGATATTACCAAGTGCAAAATTCATGAGAATAAAACTCTTCCTCTTGTGAGTACTCTCACATAAAATTGTAAATACTATGTGCCCCATCATATTACATTATCCAACCATAGAACTATATTAAAAATATAATCATAGAAATTCAATTTTTTCATCATAAATGGGAACTACTATGACCATATCAATGGAAAAAAACTTTAAGACATTATTAAATTAAATAAATTTATAATGAATAAACAATGTTTAATATGAAGTTAATTTAAAATTTAAAACATATAAGATACATGTATTCAAAGTAAAATGAGTTTTTCCTAGGATACTAACTCAAACAAACTACAATTTATACTAGATCCAACTACCTATTAATTTTAGTCTTAAAGACCTCAGATGATTATCATGTTTCTACTAAGTCAAGGATTTAGTAAAGGGGTCTTCCACATTGTCTTTCATGTAAATATTTCTCATTGTATCCTAACCTCTCTGAGAAAAACCCCTCAAGAGATGATACTTTAAAAGTATGTGCTTCGTCCTTTCATGCGACCTTGGCTATTTTACAAGATTCACCACTATTGTATTACCACAACAGTGTGTGATACTATCTTTACTGGTAGGTATGACATCAAGATCTTCGACAAAGTTTTATTTCCATAATACTTATTTAGCTTCCTCAGAAGCTATAATATACATGGAATATATGATAGAATCTACAACCACATCATTGTATGAGATCTTCCGTCTCACAAAACTTCCATTCAAAGTTAATATGTATCCCATTTTTTATCTTAGGTTATCTTGATCAGTTTGGAAACTAGAAAATGTACATCCTATGATGACTAGTTCATTATCTCCTCTATAGACCAGGAACATATCCATAGTTTTCCTCAGATACATAAGGAAAGTCTTGACATCCATCCAATAGAATTCACCTGAGATTGATTGATATCTTCTCACCGCACTCAATGTATAGGAAATATCTAGCCTAGTACATAGCATAAAAAATATGATTGACCAATCTATGATGTGTATTGAATCCTTTCCATTATATTTATTTCCAAATTTTTTTGAGGAAACATTTTCCTATAAATATAAATTCCATGTGATGTAGGGAACAATCGCCTCTTGGATTGTTCCATACTGAATCACTTCAGTATTATGTCAGTATTTTTACTTTGACTTAGTCTGACTAGTCTCTTGGATCTTTCATGACAGATCTTGATCCCAAGAATATATATTTATTTTCCCTAGTCCTTCAGGGAAAATAATTTATTCAACCATTTCTTAAAAGACTTTAAGACCAGTGTTTCATTTCCTATGAGTAATATCTCACAAACATATACTATTAAGAAAACAACTACACTCTCACTAAATTGTTTTTAGAAACAATTTTCCCACTTATTATTTATGAAACAAAATTCTATAATGGATTAATCAAAACACATTTTATATGACCTAGATTATTGCTTTGATCCATAAATGGATTTTGGTAGTTTTAATATCTTATTATCATCCTTTAGAGTCATAAACCCTTTAGGTTGTGTCATATAGACATCTTCATGATGATTCCCATTAAGGAAGGCTATTTGAACATCTATCTTCCAAATCTCATAGCCATGGTAAGTCGTAATTGAAATTATAATTTTGATGTATTTTAGCATTGAAAATGGTGAAAAGGATTCATCATAGTCAATTCATTAAAGCTATTAAAATTCTTTTTCAACTAGTCATGCCTTATAGGTACTAAATTGATATGTCATGTCTGGTTTATTCTTCGATGCCAATTTTCAACAAATGTTATTTACATCTTCTGGAGGATCTACCAAAATCCAGACATGGTTTTGGTATATTGAATCCATTTTAGAATGTATGTCTTCTTTCCACATGGAATTATTTATGCCACATACTTCTTCCTTATATGTTATAGAATAGTTATTATCTACTAATAATGAGTCACCATCCTCATTGGCTAAAACCATAACGTTCTAGTACTATAATATCTCATGTAGTTTAACACAGTACTTGTGTTTCCAAAATAGTTTCATCTTCCACAGGGATTTGTGGAAATGGTTCCTATACAAAAAATTTTATACATTAAACCTCAACTTAATTGAATCTTATCATTCTCCCACTATCTAATTTATAGATTTGATCCCTCTTAATAATTATGAAATGTCTTTCCACTATAATTATTTTATGAGGTCTCTTATACATAATATCCACTTGTTACCTTGGATTATCTTGTGAAGTTACACTTTGTGACTCATGGTTCAAGTTTGTTACCTAAATAGGGCTTCATAAATGCTTCACTTCCCCATACATGTAAATTTGATGAAATTTTTTCTACCACTCCAAAATTTGTATGGAATTCCATTTATCGATTTAGTCGGTACTTGGTTTTTTATATGGGTTTTTATAACATGTATCCCCAAAAAGATAATGGATGACTTGTATGAATCATCATTTATCTCACCATGTCCAACAAGGTGTTGTTCCTCCTTTCGATTACACCATTCCATTGAGAGGTATATGGAAGAGTGAGTTGGGATAAGATCCCAAACTCTCATATGAAATCAATGAAGTCTTGATTAAGATATTCTCCACCATGTTCTGAGTAGAGTTTTATAATCTTCTTACCAAGATGGTTCTCAAATTCATTCTTTAATTCCACGAATTTATCAAAATTATATGACTTATACCTCATCAACAATAAATATCCATATATACAGAAATCGTTAGTTAAAATTATGAAGTTAGAGTACCAACCACTTTTTTCAATATGAAATTGTCCACACACATCGGTATGAACTAATTCTAGAAGATATTTATACCTTTAATTATTCTCACTAAATGGGGATTTGGTCATTTTTACTTGTAAACATGTGTTACATACTCCAAGTGGTTTCAGTTCAAAAGAATCTAAATATCCATCTTTAAGTAATTTAGGCAAGATATTTTCTTTTACATGACCTAACTGGTGAGGCTAGAGTTTTGTGGGGGTATGAGTCATGTAAATTTACTTTATTATCCATTTCCATAACATGTTTTTTGAAATCCAACACATAAAGCCCATTATTTAAATGTGATTTACCATAAAAAATATGTATTTATAAAATAAGGAACATTTATTTCCAAATTTGAAAAAAAATCCTTATATATCAATTTAAGATACATATATAATGTTTTTGGTAACAAATAGAACATAATAAAAACCTTTCAAAACCAAGATCATCATTTTCTGTATTATGATATGGTAATACTCAATAGATATAGTAATGAGTTTAGCTCTATTGTCTACTTGTAGATCTGCCTCCCCTTGGTCAATCTTTCTAAATCTGAATGTTTCATATATTTGAATACATGTGTGAGCACCACAATTTCTATATAACACCCAATTTGTTGAAACAGATAAATTTAACTCCATAACAAATGCACCTAAAGTTCCCCCTTTCTTCTTTGGCTAGGTTTAGTTTTTCTTATAGTGGCCCTTCTGGCTACATGACAGATAAACAGCATCATGTTCCCTTGATTTCCCCATAATATTAATCTTATTGGAGGGGAATAAAGAATATTTGGGCTTAAATATCTTGGCATTCCCTTTCAGTTTTTTCACCTTAAGAATGGAAGTATTTTCAAGCTTCATATCCCTATCTACAATGGTAATAAGTGTGAGAATATCTGGAAGAGATTTATCAATATTGTTCATATTAAAAATCATAAAAAATAGAGAAGCTAAGAGGGAGTGATTCTAGAATGAGGTCGGTGCCTAGTTCTTCCGGGAGTCTAAAACCTAGAACCTATAGGTTCTCAATGTAGCTAATGACATTGAATATATGAGGCCCAACAAGGGAACCCACTCCATGTTTTCGTTGAAATATCACATTGGAAATCTAAACTTCTTTCTATCTATATCTCCCCTAGTAAATAACATGGAGGTTATCAAACATTCCATATAAATCCATGTTTCTGTGAGACATCATGAGTTCACTAGAAATTGATGAAGGCATCAAACATTGAATGTCTACCACATCGCTCAAAAGTTTTTCATAGACAATGAGCACTTCATCACTCACCTGCTTATGATGAGAATTAGGCATTGAGGATTCTAGAACGTAATATTTCCATTCATGGTGTATAACAACCAAAAGGAATATACACCACTCCTAGAATTTACTTACAATTAGGTGGTTGTATTTATCCAATATTGATTATGGGGATAAATTTTAAGGAGATATTTCCATTTTATTCTACAATTAAAAGAGAACATGATTAATACTTTTTCATTATTACAAATAATGTGAGAAATAATAAATTAACTAATTTTATTAAATATCCTATTATTTCATCATGTTCCAATAACACCCACTATTGAACTCAGAATGTCTAGTTTCTAGTATATTCTAGTGTCAAGGATCCATATTCCCCTTCACATAACCCCAACAAGGGTTTTTCAAGCTACTTGAAGGTACTTAGTAACTCATGTCTCTTCCATATATAGGATTTAAGATTCTTGATCCGTTGAGTATACTCCCTAGTCCTAAAATCTTGACATGGATTTCCTTAACACTTGAATCCAAATTAGACTGAATTGATCAATGGATTCTACACTTGATGTAAATTGGATAATCCTACCCAAAACCTTCATAATATCTCCCTTTATAAAAGTAAGTGTTTGGACAAGGGTTGGTCAAACACTTTGTTCTATTTAGTTTAATTCATAATCATGTGATGGAAGACCAAGTCTAACATAATATCTGGTTGAGGGGTTTTACATAATTATGCATAACTTTGATATTGTTCAATCCTTTACATGTCTTGCTAATATTAAGTGGATGTTATTTAATTAACTAACAATGTTGGATAATAAATTAATACATAATTCATTTATTTAATTTATTATGCATAAATTGTATCTTCTTTTCTCCCTTACAAGTATTGTTAATTTTAAGTGGAAGTTCCTTAATTAATTAACCATGTTGGTTTAAACATTTATGAATAATACAATTACTTCAATTATATCTTTTCATATTAATTCATTTATTTATATGATGATGGAATTTCATTCATAAAATAAATAATTTCATATAAATAAATAAATAAATGATTTTTTCATGAGATTTATCTAACGGTAGATTTAATGAACCAACATTAACCCAAACAATGACCTAGAGAAGATAACTCATTTTTTCCATTTTTGGCATGAGTAATAGCATTCCACCTATCCACCAGTATATCACCTGATTTGGCATCATAATGGTTCCATCATGAACTGCCTCGACGTTCGTAGATTATCATGACCCATCCCCTAGGGAATCTGTCATGACTACCCCAAGCCCACATTCCATAGGCAAAGGGCTAGAGACTAGCACCAATTAGGCATATCCCAAAAAAGGGAAGACATATACCTTTAAACCTATACACACGCAGAAAGCTCAAACTGCGGAATGTAAACACAAAGTAAACCATTACTGTCACTAAGACAAATACTGAGAGTAAAGTATAAATGAAAGAACAAAGGGGCCAGAATAGAAGCCCCAAACCACAAAGTAAAGTTAAATTTCCATGGTCTATCCACTCGAGATCCTACCTAAAGGGTAGGTGATGGTAGTTTCCTGTAGCCATATAAGTATGCCTGAATGTCCCATATCACTGAGAACCACCTAGTCTAGGACCACCAAGGACTCCATCGAAGCATCTATCACCTACATGAGACACGACACATGTGGGTGAAGCCTGTGTAGGGGTGAGTAACAAAATAATCCGTAGGGAACCCAAAACACAAATTAATGACCGAAATGAAGGACCACACAGTAATAACATACAACAAAAACACATAGCAAAGATAGCTCACATCAGGTATAAGTCAAAGTATAGAAGGTAAGATTATAATTAATAGAGCTGATTCTTCTTTTACTACTGAGGGTCTCATACCTAATGAGCCACTAAGGTCTCCTCATTCCACAGTTGGACCACTGAGGTCCACTCATCTATTAAACCATTGAGTTATGCTCGTCTACTGAATATCTCAGGTATTCTCATCTGCTACACCATTATGGTACGCTCATCTACTGAACCACTGAGGCATGCTCATCCTCTGAACCACTGAGGCATGATCATCTATTGAACCACTATGGAACACTTTTCTGATAAACAACTAAGGCACACTCATGTGTTGAACCACTCAGAAAACCTCTTCTAGTAAAGCACTATGGAATTTTCTTCTGGTGAACTACTAAGGCACGCTCGTGTGCTGAACAACTAAGGAAAGATTTTCTGATAAACCATAATGGCAGGATCATCTATTGAACCACTAATTCACACTCTTATATTAAACCATTAAAGAATTATCATTATCTAAAACAATAAGGTATGCTCATCATAGCCTTTGTGTCCCATCTAGTCGGAGGATTGACGCTCTCCAGTGCATTGATTTTATGATAATCTACTCCTCAAGTACTCAGTCATATCTCGACTGTCATAGAATCTAACATATATAATTTTAAAAGGTCTTTATTATCTCAAGGGTCCCAAAACCACAAAAGATGTTAAAATTGGATGCACAGTGTGGAAGATATTGGAGTTTTAGTAAACATGGGTTAGTTGTGTCCTGGCCTGGCCTGACCTGGTTGGACTGACCTGACCAACCCGAATTAGCTATCCCGCATGACACAAACTAGTTCGGTTGACCCGACCTGACCCGTTCGGGTCTGGGCTGACCCAGTCCGACCTTTTCTCTAGGTTAGACCCATTGGGCCTTGCATGACCTGGACCAATTCAGGGGTGGGTCCAACCCACTGGGTCGTCGTATTACCCAGTTTCATCTAGCTCAGCCCACCCTATCATGCTAGTTCTGTCTGAAAGCTAGGCCGCCCAACCACCTGATCCACCCCATCGACTTGGCCTACAAAGGCAAGATAGCTTGATTCCATCCTAGACACCCTAGGTGTCAGGAGCGAACCACAACATGACCATCTAAGGCTAGCCGTCTCCATCATGCATGTGGTCCAGTAGGGACCATGTGACCCTGCTCATCATGGATTACTGACGCGGGCTTCTCCTCTAATGAAGTGCCCGAGAGGTGTTTCCCTACCACATCATTGTGGCCCCATCTTGTCATGGCCTCCACCACCTCGGTACACTGCCAGGGAAAATTTACTCCTACCCGTGGCTAACATCGTGGGCTGCCGCCACCGGTCGCCAACACCATCGCACCTACAATGTCTTCTACAGGCCACTGGGTCCACTCTGGTGGTCTGATTGTCAAACAGTATACGCCCTCAAGCTTCTTGGGTTTCTGTCATCCCTGCTACTTCCTCGAGGCCGCCTTGTCTTCGATTCAAGGTTTTAGTCACTAAGAACACCCAAATGGAACAAACTGGCGATAGTTCGTGTCAACTCAAATTTTTTCCAGTTTGTGGAAACATGGAGCATAGAAATAAATCACTAAGATTTTAATCCCATTATCAACCCACAAAAATGTTTTCCCAACCCCATAAGGAAAGGCTATCTATGGATTAACTTGTTAGAGAGTTAATCCATGTTCTTTGTTTAAAGGGGAGAACAAGGTAAAAATAGTACACTATGAATTTAAACCCATGCCTTGAAAATGATATTTCTCTAGGATGATCTTTCTTTGTCATCTATCAATCTCCAATATCGAATCTTCTTTCCAAGGGTTTCGTCGCCATTTCTCGATTCTCCAGGGTTCGTCGTTGGAGAGGTTTTCCTTCATCATTCATAATTTCCACCCACCAAATCCTTTAAGCAATTCCAGGATTAGGCAAACAATCATGTATTGCTTATTAGGATTTTAATTTATGAAACATGAATCAATGTTTCTATTACAATGTGTTACAACATCATTACATTGACTCATTAATGAGGTTCATTAATGAGTTTCAGCAATGCCTCATTACTTCACCATTCCACTAATGTTCCACTGCTCAACGATGAATAAAACAATTAAAATAATTTTAAGTTATTTTATTTTTTCTTCCGAAAAGTCTAAAAATTAACATTCACCCTCGACCTGCACCAGTCACGGTTAGGCTCTTCCTAAGGGAAAAACACCCTAATGAGAACAATGGTTATCTCGTATTTACAATCCAATTTACCGTCTAGGATTTATAAGGATTTGAAAATAAAATAATTGTTACTTAATTATTTTATTTATGACCAAAAAATACTTTCTAATATCGACCCGGGTCAACCAATATTAGGCCATTTTTAGGTGAATCCCACTAACCTGAGTTCAATGGTTCCCTTATATTTTTGATCTATGAACCAGTTTAAATGTTAGAAAAATATTCTCACACATTAATTTACCAAATCTTAAAAATGTTCAAAAATACATTCTAGCCACTCTGGGCCTCGGAATTACGTACTATCTCAGATCCTGGTCTTAGAAAAATCACATTTAATTTTACAAAAAAAATACATAAAATCTATGGTGTATTAAATTACTCCCCCAATTTAGGGATTTATGTCCTCTTAAGCCAAAACATGGGCTAATAAAACAAATGGGGTAATGAGCATGAATCTGAGCCGCCTACTCCCAAATGCTCTCTTGAAGTTTCTTATACTTCCAACAAATAAGAACCAGAGGTATCAACTGTCCATGATGGATCCTCTCCTATCGATCCTCTATCTCCACCTGGTAATTTTTGAATGTCATCCCATCATCAATCTATAGCTCTCCATGGTCAATGAGGTGATAAGGGTCCTTTAAATATCTTCTCAACTGGGATATGTGGAAGACGTTGTTCACCCTCTCTAACTACGGTAGTATATCCTAGCAGTACGCCACCTCTCCCACTCTACGTAGTACCAAAAAAGGTCTGATGAACCTCAATTATAACTTGTTGCCCCATCCAAATATATGTATCCCTCATCGAGGAGAGCCCCGTAGGAATATGTGGTCCCCCTCTTTGAACTCCAAGGGTCTTCATCACCTATCAGCATAAGAAATCTACCAGCTCTATGCAATCTTCATCTTCTCTTTGAGGACCTTCTTCTTCTCAGTGGTAACCTATAGAATCTCTAGACCCATGAGTGCGGACTACCCGAGGTCTTTCCAGCATTACGATGACCTACACGGTCATCCATAAAGTGCCTCGAATGGTGCCATACTGAGGGTGGAGTGGTAGTTTTTTTTGTACGAAAACTCCACCAGTGGTAGGTGGTCCTCCCAAATGAGACTAAAATCCAGAATTCAAGCACGAAGAACGCCCTCCAAGGTCTGTATGGTCCACTATGTCTGACCATCTGTCTGTGGGTGGAAGGTTGTTATTAAGCGCATATGAGTCCCGAAGGCCTCCTGTAATCCCTTCAACAACCATGATGTAAAGTGTGAATCAAGATATGAGACTATTGTAGATAGGTATCCATGTATTCGAATAATCTCTTACACATAGAGGCATCTCATGGTTTCTACAGAACCCTGCTCTTGAATGGGTAGGAAGTGGTCTGACTTGGTGAGTCAGTCTAAAATCACCCAGATGGTATCATTCCCACTAGACGTATGTGGTAATCCCATCACAAAGTCCATTTATATACCTCCCACTTCCACCCATGTACATCAAGTGGTTGTGTCAAACCTTATGGAACATAGTGCCCAACCTTCACTTTTTGAAAAGTGAGGCATCTAAAGACAAACTCTTCAACTTCATTATTACATCCACGTCCACCAGTTTTGATGCCTAAGGTCCTAGTTCATCTTTTACACACCTAGATATACCGCCAAAGGGGATTTATTGAACTCCCTCAACACCTCCTCCTGCAACAAGACTGGTACTATGATGTTTCCACTAAAAAGGATGATGTTTTCCCCACCTTTAGAATATCCATCAGGGGCATACCCTGTGAACATATGGGAACATGTAGTCTCACAGATGACATCTCCGAGTTACGCCTCCCTGATTTGTTGTAAGAGTGCAGGGGGAAATACCATTAACTGAAGATAATATACCGCATCTCTATCCACATAGGATATCTGAAGTGAGTCCAATTGCTCTGAGGCCTTATTAAGTAGTTGTGAACTTAATATCCTACTAAGAGAATTTTCCATCATGTCCCCCTTCCCAATAGTATAGACTATCTTAATTTCTTAGCCTTGGAGGAAATCTATCCAACATACCTATCTCCGATTTAGATCCTTCTGAAAAAATATATACTTGAGACTCTTATGGTCAGAGTAGACAATGAATCCTTCACCCATAAGGTAGTGTCACCACATATTCAGGGTAAAGACTACCAATTCCAACTCATGGTCATGAGTTGAATTGTTCTTCTCATGTAGTATCAACTGTCATGATCTATAAGAAATCACTGCTTGGCCTTGCATTAGGACAGAACCAAGCCTAGTTCCTGATGTGTCACAGTAAACCACATAGTCGGCTCCCTCTTATGGCGACCATAAGATTGGAGAAATCATCAAGATCTTCCATGGCCGTTGAAATCTCTACTGATATCCCTTTATCCACACGAAGGGTTTTCCCTTCTTCATCAACACCGTCATGAGTTCTTCCACTCTAGAGAAGTCAGGTACAAACCTGTGATAGTACCCCTCTAACCCAAGGAAACTCTTCACCTCAGTAAAGCTCATGGGTGGATCCCAAACAAGAATTTCCTTGATCTTTGCTGGATCCACCATAACTCTATCCTTTGAGATGACATGTCAAATTAAGTGGACCTTTCGTATCCAAAACCGACACTTTGGGTTCTTTCCATAAAGCTAGTGCTCTCAGAGTGTGTCTAAAACTATCCTCAAGTGTATCATCTGCTCCTCCTAAGACGATGAATACACTAAGATGTTTTCAATGAAGACCAATACAAACTGGTTTGAGTGTGGTTGGAAGATCCTATTAATGAGTCCCATGAACACTTTTTGGGCATTCGTCAGGCCAAAATGCATCACTAAGTACTTGTAGTGGCTGCAACCACATCTGAAATCCATCTTCGAGATGTCTTTATCTTGTACTCAAAGTTGGTGATAACCTAAACTAAGTTCCATATTCAAGAACCATATTTCTCCCTTCAGCTAATCTAAGAGGTCGTTAATCCTTGGTATAGGATACATGTTATTCACAGTGAACTAGTCCAGGCACTGGAAGTCCATGCATAACCTCAAGCTACTGTCTGCCTTCTTGGAAAACAACAATGGGGCTTCCCATAATGAAACATTGGGCCTTATGAACCCCTTCTTTTGCAATTCCTCCAATAGTACCCTCATATCCGGATGCTATTCGAGTGCCATATGATATGGATGTGTAGATATTGGTGTCATTACATGGTACAGATCAATGTAGAAGTCTACCTATCTGCGAGGATGTAGTCCTAGAATATCCTATGGAAATACGTCATCTTACTCATCCACCAGTATAAGAAACTGTGGAATCATATCATCCATTACACAAAGGGTAATTCTAGACAACTGATGAGTGATCAGCTGCACCCTCTTACATGCGATTCCATTATGCGTTGCTCTAGTTTCCTTTTCACCGATAAAAGAAAACCTTGTCCAATCTCCACAGAAACACTACACTATGCACCTAAAATAGTCTATCTAGGCATGGAATGCTGATAGCCAGTCCATACGCATAATGACATCATAAGGCCTCAATGCCACTAATTGGATATCCCTGCCAAAGCTCTCTCCTCCAAGAGTATGATCACACTACCGACACTAGTGTGTGACCATCGAACCCCATCCCGTAAGAGTACCTAATTGTAAGGATCGATCTAATCGCTCGATTAGAATATCCAAGCACTGAAAAAGGTCCATGGAAAGGAATGAGTGACTGGAACCTCTTTCTATAAGATCTATAGCTAAAGTGGAGAAGACAGATATTGTACCTCGTATCATCTATAGGATGTGAGGACCATAGGTCTCGATGACCTAAAGATAATCCTGTCTCTATCCACCTACTCTTGGAGCCCATGGTGGACCACCTAGTGGTGGTGGTAGTACCCTATACCTACGCCCACCACTTTCCACTCATCCTACTCCACAGCCATGACCACCTCTTGGTGAACCGCCTTATTCCTGTCTTTTTTTCTGCCTTAGTGGTCCCTCGACCATTTGTCGATCCTGTGTGCGGTGAGTTCGGAAATCCCGATCCATGTGCACATGTATTTTACATGTGTAGCTTACTCAACTCCCCTAATGACTCCCTATGCCCTGGGGACCTCACACCACTGATCCTGAGTCCTTGGGGTCATCCTTCAAAAGCTCTGGCCCATTTGGGCCTCTGCATCATCTGTCAGCTACCTACCATGGATGACTAAGCCACCCGTCACCTGGAGGTAGCTCCCACCATTGGTTCCTACTCAGCGAAGAAGCTCTTTACTAGTATAGCTCTCTCTAGAACCCCATCCTGCATCAGAATGCTGAGGGAAATCATCAATGCCCTGATCTCTCATCGCAGTCCCTTCTAAATGGTAGGGGCCCTGAAGAAAGGGTCCCACACCATATCCGAGGAGTAACAGGAGAGGTCTGTGAACCTTGAAGAGTACTCAACCACTGTCAGGATACCCTACTATAAGTTAATTAACTTGTGTATGCATACTGAGAACAAATTCGCGAGGAAGAACTCTTCCCTAAAAGGTAACTGGAAGTTAGACCAGGTGAGGGTCACCTCCTTGTGAGTCTGGATGGTGAAACCCAACCATCTCCCTGTCGAGCCCTGTAAAAGTCTCTCTACTAGAGCCACCATCTGGTCAAGTGGAATCCTCCCTATGCTGAAGACCCGCATCACTACCTCTATCCAATACCTAGTTACTTGAGGATCTGTGTCTCCCCTGAACCTGGGAGGGCTCTATCGCTGGAACTCGTGTAAGGCACTGAGCATACGTGAATCCTCTACCAGTAGCACTGGTAGTAACTACTGACCAATGGGCAGTGGTATAGCTGGGACACCGCTCGAAGGTGATATCAAAGGCAATAATACATATACCAAAGCCTCATCGCTCTGTGGACCATCCTCATGGTCACACACTAGAACCCTGGCTGGCTCTCTTTGTGGAGGCATCTTGAAAGAGATCAAGACGAACCACTGTCAATTTATTATACTTAGTGAGCTGAATATAACTCAAAAAGATCATGGGAAAATAGTCAATGATTCATGCAACCTGTTTTTTCATATACCGGGTCAGAAAAAAAGAATTCAAGGTCCTGGTGTATGGATATTTCTGCTGCCACAACAACACTAGATTCCCAGGCTTGAAATCCAAACTCGAAACACATTACACTATTTCCCCATAAAAATTTATAGACTCTTAGTTATTCTAGTAGAACAAAACTCCTCTAATACCACTTTACCCAAACCCATCCCCCAGGGCCCATGCTGTGACTACCCCAAGCCCGTCTTCCATAGTCTAGGGGCTGGAGACTAATACCGAGTAGGATTATCCCAAAAAAGTAAGGTATTTTCCTTCAAACCTATACACATTCACAAATCTCAAACACTGAAAAGTAAACAAAAATTAATCTATAAATGTCCCTGAGAAAACTACTGAGAGTACATGGCAATTGAAAGTACAAAGGAGCCAGAATACAATCCCAAAACCACAAAAGAAAGTACAACTACCACGGTCCGTCCACTTGAGACCCTACCTGTAGTGTAGGTGAAGGTAGCTACCTGTAGACGTAGAAGTACAACCATCTATCCCATCTCATTGAGCACCACCTTGCCCCAGACCCCCAAGGTATCCATCGAATCATCGATCACCTGCACGAGACATGACATATGTGGGGCGAAGCCCGTGCAAGGGTGAGTACCACAATACTTAGTAAGGACCCCAAACCAGAAAGGAAAGACCATAAATCAGGACCACAAAGTAGGATCACACAACCAAAACACACAAAAAAGATAGTTCACACTAGGTATAACTCAAAGTATAAAAAGTAAGATTATTAGTCATTGAGCTAAAACACAAAGGCACACTTGTCTTCTGAACCACATAGGCACCCTCGTCTCCTGAACCACTGAGGAATGCTCAATATCTAAACCATTATGGCACGTTCGTTTGATGAACCACTCAAGTGCACTCATCTTCTGAACCACTAAGGCACACTCATCTGCTGAACCACTAAGGCACGCTCTTGTGTTGAACCAATAAGGAATGATTGTCCACTAAACCACTAAGGCATGCTCGTATGTTGAGCCACTAACGCATTATAGTCTCTTGAACCTATAATGAATGCTCTTTTGCAAAACCACTAAGGTATTTTTGTCATATCCTTCATGTCATATCCAACTATTGGATTCCCTCTCTTCAGTGCATTCGATTCCAAGAGAATCTACTCCCCAAGCCCTCATTCATATCTCAACTATCACGAAATATAACTTAGAGTACTCCCAATAGACCGTCTTATTATAAGGGTCCTAATTCCAAAGACATCACGTCAATCGTATTCCTGGTCTGAAATATAATTTTAATTTTATTAAATAGTGGTTGGTTGCATCTGAGCCTGATTCAGCTCGGTTGGATCGACCCAAACAACTCGAAATGAGGGTCCCACATGACCTGAACTAGTTCAGACGACCCAAAATGACTTATTTGGGTCTGGTCTGACCCAGTTTGGCTAGGACACTAGGCCAGGACCATTGGACCTTGCTAGAACCAACCTGATTGGCCATGGGTCCATCCCATGGGGTCGCCCGATGACCCGATTTCATCCTGCCCAGCCTAAACTACCGGTCTGGTTCTATCCACAGCTCGGGCCGTCTAACAGCCCGATCCACCGCATCATCCCGGCACATAAAGGCGAATGTCTTACTTCAATCCTAGATGCCCGAGATGTCTGGGGCACAAAACCTCCTGCTCGGATGTGGTCCAACAGGGACCACATACCACCTACACGTTGTGGCCCATCGACATGGGCCACTCCTCCAACGTGGCACCTGAGAGGCGCCCCCTTTACACACAACCACAACCCCAACTAGCTACAACCTTCACCGCCTCAGCCCACCATTGGGGCACTTCGTCACCCACCCATGGTTGCCGATGCACCAGCGGTGTCTTCCATGGGCCATTGGGTCCACTCTGGTGGTCTGATTCTCAATCCATCCTCACCCTCAAACTTCTCGGAGCACCACCATCCCCGATATGGCCTCTAGGTTTCCTTGCTATCGATTTAGGGGTTCGGTCACGAAGAACACATGAATGCCCAAATGGAACAAACTGGCCTTTGTTTATGTCGGCTCAGATTTGTTCATGTTAGTGGAAACACCAAGCATATAAATAAATCACTAATATTTTAATCCCATTATCAACCCGCAACAATATTTTCCCAACATCGAAAAGAAAATATATCCATGCATCAACTTGTTAGAGAGTTGTTATGTGTTCTTTGTTTAGAGGGGATATTGGGAGAAATAAATTAACTAATAATTTAAACCCCTACCTGGGAAATAATATTGCTCGAGGGTGATTGTTTGTTGATTTTCATTGATATTTGATCCCAAATCCGCTTTCCAAGGTTTTCTTCATCATCACCCAATTCACCAGCATTCATCGTTGTAGAGGTTCTCCTTCGTCGTTTGTTGTCACCACCCACCAAATACTCAGAGAAATTATAAGATTATGCCAACAATCCTTCATTGCTTGTTAGGATATTAATTTAAGAAATGTGAATCATATTTTCTGTTACGCTGCATTACAGCATCATTATGCTGACTTGTTAATGAGGTTCATTAATTAGATTCATCATCACCTCACCACTGTACCACATTGTTGACATTCCACTTCTCATCGATGAATAAAACAATTAAAATAACCTTTTAAGTTATTTTATTTTTCTTCTAAAAAGTTTGAAAATAAACTTTCACCCTCAACCTGTGTCGGTCGAGGTTCATCTCCGCCTAAGGGAAATACGCCCTCACGAGATCAATGGTACTCTCTTATTTTCAATCCAAGTAACCGTTTAAGAGTTATAATGTAACACCCCAAGATTTCATAGTGTGTTATTTCTTCAAAATAATTAAATAACTTGCACTACACGCAACACCGAGTTCAATCACACCATGACTTACAAAAATAAGCCATTCAAAAGAGGTTATGAATAGTATTATCTAAATTTTAAACTTTATATAATCCTTATAATTTTAGAATCCATATTATGAGTTTCTTTGATATAATGCAAGAACAAATTCATTTTCAGTATTGCACTTTTATCAACTTTTAATAGTGAACCCTTTTTAAATACAATATTTTAAACATATTGAATAAATGGGGACATCAAAAAAAAATTTAAAATGAAACATCCCAAGCTTCCACGGTACGCTTTCCTTTGAATAATACAGTAGCGTGTGTTATACGCAACTTCGAGTTTTAACACACACCACAACCGATTAAACTAGCCGTTGTGAATAGTAATACCTAATTTTTGAAATCATATATATTTTATATTTCAAAATGGACTTCATTTTTGGATTCAGAATATCGAAATTAGCCTAGGGTGAAATTTTGGTACATTTCGGATAACTTTCATATTTTGATGAATAGTGAAAATTTCTAAATTTTAATTAAAAACAACTTTTTTAATCAAAATAATTAATAGTGATAAATTATGAATTTTAGTGGTTTTAAAGTATATTTAGAATATATTTTTACCATTTAATATAATTTTGGTCATTGGACATAATTTTACAATTAAACCGAACATAAACAAGTGTCAATCTTTTGATAGTTATTATCTCTTAAAAACACGCTTTTTGTTTTGACAGCGGGAATTAATTTTAAATTAATTTCTGCCACTTCTGTGTTTTGAATTTAGGAAAATGGATTCCATATTTGGAATCAGGATGTTCAAATTGTGTAAATAGGTAACTTTTATTTTTAGACATTTTGAATAATTACTGCGGTAAATATTTTATTTACCATGGTTAAGGGTAAATCCGGTAAATAAGGGTTAAAAAATAATATTATAATAATACTAAATTACCCTAAAACGTGTCTTAACCCTATTGGTTGATACATGGTCGACCATGGGCATCTTTGGGTCTATTTTGGGACCCCATGGATCCACTTGTAAGTGATAATGACACATTATATTAATAAAGTCAAAATAAAAATAAAAATGACACAAGCATATATCTTTCAGAACAACAATTTTTACATAGGGTTATATATGTTGGATTTTAGATTATAAATATTCATTAGAAAGCTAAAAAGATTTCCTACATAATGATATTTTATTTATAATTTTTATACATTGAATAATGTATTTTATTTATGACACAATGATGATGCAGTAATTACTATAATAGTGAAAAATTAAAATAATTGATATTATAAATACCCAAATAAATATAATATGAAACTTTTAATGCATTAAACTAATTTTCTATGATAATATGATATATTAGGATTGATTTAATTGACTTTTTTCGAAGTAATCAATCTGTTAGGAGTTTCAAAAAAAATCAACTATTGAATAGTGTCAAAATTGACATAAAAGAGTTCTTAAAACAAATATTATATTATTAATTGATATTAAATTCCTAAAAATCTAAGGATCGGCCAAGAGAATTATATTATTATAGGTTCCTCATTATTGGACCACTTGGGGGTCTCTTGGATGTATATAGTAAGTTTATTAACCATATTATATAAAAATACAAAGAGACACTGTAAAAGTGAAACTAATTAACTTAGAGTTAATACTTAAAGATAAGGTTAATATAAGTACCCAAACCTGTCTAAATTCTATTGGATGAGTTGTTTTCGACCTATCCCCACCTCATCCTTTGAATAGTCAACTTTGGAGCCTTTAGAAACCGAATATGAATTTATTATAAATTAATATTTCTAGCTTTTCCAAAGGTGCCCCTCACCCCTCTTATAAAAGGGCACTCCTCCTTCTCATTTCTTCACACCTCTAAAGCCTTTTGGTTCGGCCAAACTCTGCCCAAATACTCTCCCAACATCCCTCAATACAACCTAGGGGCCTTAGTTTGATCATAAAGCCAACCTAAGGAGCCCTTTTGATCAAATCAAAAGGAAGAACCCGAAGAAGAGGTAATGTTTTCACCACCCCTTTTCCAAGTTCATTTCTTCTTCCATTTCTTCTTCCTTTGTTGTTACCATTCTAAAATAATGACTCCAGTATCATTTATATACTGTGATGTTATTATAAATATGGTACAACCATATTCAGTATTCTATCCACCCTTTGAATAACATGTCATCATACGTGCGTACGTACGGCTTACCGTCTCCACGTCGTGGTGTAATTGTTATTCAATATATTATTATTTGGATGGGTATAATAATGATGTGTAACTCATGTAAATAATAAATATAACATATTAATGATTCTGTATATATGATATACCATCCATTTATATATTATTTTAATATCAAAAGAATGATATTGTCGCTCGTGCGTACGTACGGACTACCGTCTCCACGAACGCGATAAGATTCATTCTCCATCATATCCATTCAAGTATTATTCTCATTTTAGGGTTAAAAATAATGTTAATATCATTCTGATTATGAATAAGATATAATCTATCCATTACAAACATGTCTTACGTAACCAAACATTTAAGAAGAACGAATCGATTATCACCCGAAACGACGATAATACTAAGATATTATTAATAAAGCAATGTTAAAAGATCATATATGATATCATATTAATGTATATGATTCTTGTATAATTTAATAACAATTATTTCACCATTATACAGGAGTTTAACCTACCCCAACAAAGGAAAAGTACAAGGTAAGGGGTTTTCATCTCACTCCTTATTCCCGTGAGATTCATGTCATATTGCCACCATCACCTTTTGTGTGGTGTATGTACTACCCATAATTATATTATTTGTGTAATACACTCTAATTTATGTGTATTTACATATTCATTGTATGATACCTCTTTCATGGGTTGTATGTTTCATAAGTTGCCAAATTGGTAAGGGTTATTTCACAATCTCTTCTTTATCCGAGGTTGTTTATACGTAATAATCTACTGGGATCTCGTTATCATCCACATCCATGTTTCTTCGAAATGTATTCCAAAACATTTTTACTATTTACAAGAATATGGGTTAAAGTCATTTATACCCTTGTTTGACTTTTTATAAGAGGTTTATAAAGGAATCTTTCCGTCGTTTTCAAAACAATGTTCTTTTTAACCTTTTCGACAGAATTGAGGTAAGAATGTTTTTTTTAACTTATACGGCGGGTGCGGTTATTTTCCGCCGTTATAAAATCGTCGAAGCTTTCCATACAAGCTTATAAGAATATTTTAAAAGAAAATGTTTTATTTTATATGGATCTTAAATGATTTCAAAATAAAAGGAGATACTTCTTTAAAAAGAATTTTGATTTCATCTATGTCAACATCCTTTGATGGATTTTAAGATTATTTGAAGTTGATTTATTATGATACAAAAATTCTATATTGAATTGAAGGTTTTGTGATATGTTTGACTGTGGATGTGCTATTTTTATACCATTCATAGTTTATGGTGAAATTATTGACATTGCGTATGCTAGTTTTAATCCGAATGTTTATGTTATATTTCAAACTTTTCTTCAGATGAATGTGCTAAACAAGTATGTTCCGGGTTGGGGACCGGTAAAAGTAAGCCCTCCAGGTTGGGGACTGGTAAAAGTAAGCCCTCCAGGTTGGGGACTGGTAAAAGTAAGCCCTCCAGGTTGGGGACTGGTTAAAGTAAGCCCTCCAGGTTAGGGACTGGTAAAAGTATGCCCTCCGGGTTGGTGTCCGGTTATTAGAGGCACTCCGGGTTGGTGTCCGGTTATTAGAGGCACTCCGGGTTGGTGTCCGGTTATTAGAGGCACTCCGGGTTGGGTTCCGGTTAGAAGTAACCCCTAGGTCTTGGGATGAGGCCTAGACAAAGAAATTAACGTTTAGCATTATGCATTCCATCATTATGAAAGTGGATATTGATATTGCATGTGATCATTCGACTAGTAGAATATCCATGTGAGTAAGTAAATGGCATTATTTCATTTTACCTTTGCCATTTTATGCTGAAGTTCAAGTTTAAAAGGCTTTTGTTTTAGTTATAAATTGCCTTAAGTGTTTATGCTTATTTATGAAAGCTTCTGCTATAATGTTATCCTTACTGAGCATCTGAGCTCACCCCTTTCAATGTTTTATTTTTTTCCCAGGATTATGAAGCAGTAATTTATGAATGACCTGCAGGGATAGTATGAGGGGATATGAAGACAAGATGTTTTTTTTATGATGTAATGTAAAAATTTATGGATGTATCTAGTGTTTCCAAGGCTACTAAACCAATCGGTCTTTCGAGATTTGATCTTTCTTGTGATCATGCCAATGTTACGAAGTAATGCACCGACTCTGGGTAGCTGGGGTCGGGGCGTTACAGTTGGTATCAGAGGAAGTTTAGTACAAACCTTGGTAGCTAGATTTAGATAAACTCTGATTAGAGCACGTAGACCTAAGATGAACTTTGAGGATTAGTATAAAAGAACTTCCTAGAATTTTGGTATTGTAGAGATTTTGTGATTTTTCCGAGCAATACATCCCTGTCTGGATACGAGCAGGTAGAGGCGGCTCTGGCACAGATGTACCTAGGGGTAAAACCCGAAAAAACCGCTTTGAGCTGGACTCGAACGGGAACTGGTGCACGACAACGGGCCTTGCTGCACTCTTGGTTACGACACTCCCGGGGGATATGCTTAGGATAATTTACATTTTCTTTACAAACCGATTTAAGTAATATATACATAAGATGAGAGTAAATGACCTTGGTTAATCCTAATATGTTTCAAATTGAGAATATGGTGACATTTTAATCTCTAAATGATTTTACGACTACTATTACTCACACAATGCTTTCTGGTTTTAGTCAATGGCTGGATTCCAAGGAAGTCATAGTGACTTTGAGAATGATGTACAAGGTGGGAATGGTGGTGGCAATGAGCAACAAAATGGAATGTTGATAGGCGTAAAAGATATCGTCTTTATGCCAAATCAGTTTTCCAAAAATATGATCAACAACATATATATTAACCAACTCCCAGACTCAACAAGGAAGAGAAAGGTGATAAATGATAAGATCTCCAGCAATGGAGACCATGGAGAAAAGAAACCTCAATTTTCATCATGCAGGAAATGTGGAAAGAGACACCCAGGAAAGTGTCTCAATGGGACAACGAAATGTTTTACGTGCGGGAAGGAAGGACATAAAGTGAAGAATTGCCGAAGAAAAATGAAGAGTACTATGGAAGAAGATAAAAATGGTCCCAAGAGTCCATTTACAGTCATTTGCCGTAAATGTAGGGGACCTGGCCATTACCCGAGTGAATGTCCTATTCTATAGGATATTTTCTTGGTCAAAGAAGAAGCAATGTGGAAATAAATGGTTGGAGAAAAATTTAAAAAGTATTAGCACTCCTTGTTGATGGGTTTGCTTTGGAATAATTTTCTCTTGTATTTGTAACCCCGCAGTTTGCCATGTGAGAATGATATTTGAGGAATAATTGTCTCTTCTCTTGTGGATATAGGTATAAATAACCATTTGGTTTTATATGATCATTGGGGTTTGAGAAAATGATAAGTTATTATAATTTGGGATGAAAATGCAAAGTATGATATAACATTTGTGGTTAAATTATGTTATTTTGAGGAATTTATCTCATTTTGGTAATATTATAAAATATAGTTTTTGAAAAAGGACAACACGTAGACCGTGTGACAACCCATCGCGTCGGACAAAGCTGTGGGAATCGAACCCACAACCAAAGTGCGATTGGGATTTATCGCCTACCACTGGACTACGTGAAGTCCCTGGTTAGTGTGACTATTTTTTGTTAAATGATTTTATTGATCAATAATAAGATGATTTGGGTTCTATGTCTTATCAAATGAATACCCTTGGCATAGGAAAATGATTTGGTGATTAAGTGATAAATGTTATTTTGGAAGATGTTCGTTTTGTTAGGAACACTATATGCCCAAGGAAAATAGAATACAATGAGGTTTCATTTGTAGAGTAATGGTGGATTTTTATCTACGTTTTTATTGTTGATTTATAGTGATTTGGGTTATTTATGGAAATGATTAACCTATAACAGAGAATATGTTATGATGTTAATCACTTTTAAGTATGTGACTTTAAGAGTATTTGATGTCATTTGGAGATACAATGTAACATGAGAGACTACATAATCAAATTCTTCTATGTTTTGGGTTTCAATATTAGTTTGGATTATATTAAAGGATTGTAAGGACAATTCGTTATTGAATGGTATCTATTTAACTTTGGGGTATTGTTGGTTTAATTTTAGAAATTAAGATTAGTGCATATTTATCTCAATGAATATCCTTTTGGGGGATCATTAGATCATTCACTAACCATTTTGGTTTTGATTAATCTTCAAAGACAATGTAAATATATGGTTTATCCTACATGGATCATGTGATTCTATAGAAGTTTATTCTAGTTCTTCCAGTGTGACCAAGTCTTCTTGAATACTCATCGTTTAAAAAAAAAATTGAGTTAGTGGTGGAAATTTATTAAAGAATGAAAATCTACTTAAAATTTAAGTATATCTCATAATGTTCTTAGTCAATATCATAAATAAATTCCTCTTCCTTATGTAATATAACTTTAAAAAAAATGTTGTCCTAGATGGTGCATTAAATCATCACTAATTTATGGCTTTGGGATTGTTGGCCTTTTCATAGCCATGTTCTCTACCACTCTCCATCAGGTAATTGATGGTTAGATTTTTCTTCCATATCCATATTTTACTACATGGAACCCTAGTATGTGTTATTTTCGGTAATCTTCATACTTTCGACTCTTTATTTTAAATAGAGGCCTCATTAATTCATTTTTCGATGTGGGATTTCAACTAAGATATTTTGAAACGTCAAAAATGTGTTATCCTAATACCCTATGTTTTGTTGAACCGATGGTATTTCAAATCATCATAGATTGATGAATTTAAGGACCTCAATTTTATACTTGTTTGTGATTGATGACCTCAATCACTACCTATAAATATTTACGTTTTTCCTCCAATTATATGTCTCAAATTGCCACCAATGTTCTCCTAATCGAGATCATAATTTGGTGGTGACCCTTTCATTTCTCTTTTCCTCATATTAAGACTAAATTTTAGTAACCCAATTTCCGATGTGGGTTTTCCCAAAAATATATTATCTATTTTCAACCTTTTATTTTCGAAGAACAATTTCAAATTGCGAGGACGCAATTTATTGAAGGAGGGGAGAATGTAACACCCCAAGATTTCATAGTGTGTTATTTCTTCAAAATAATTAAATAACTTGCACTACACGCAACACCGAGTTCAATCACACCATGACTTACAAAAATAAGCCATTCAAAAGAGGTTATGAATAGTATTATCTAAATTTTAAACTTTATATAATCCTTATAATTTTAGAATCCATATTATGAGTTTCTTTGATATAATGCAAGAACAAATTCATTTTCAGTATTGCACTTTTATCAACTTTTAATAGTGAACCCTTTTTAAATACAATATTTTAAACATATTGACTAAATGGGGACATCAAAAAAAAATTTAAAATGAAACATCCCAAGCTTCCACGGTACGCTTTCCTTTGAATAATACAGTAGCGTGTGTTATACGCAACTTCGAGTTTTAACACACACCACAACCGATTAAACTAGCCGTTGTGAATAGTAATACCTAATTTTTGAAATCATATATATTTTATATTTCAAAATGGACTTCATTTTTGGATTCAGAATATCGAAATTAGCCTAGGGTGAAATTTTGGTACATTTCGGATAACTTTCATATTTTGATGAATAGTGAAAATTTCTAAATTTTAATTAAAAACAACTTTTTTAATCAAAATAATTAATAGTGATAAATTATGAATTTTAGTGGTTTTAAAGTATATTTAGAATATATTTTTACCATTTAATATAATGTTGGTCATTGGACATAATTTTACAATTAAACCGAACATAAACAAGTGTCAATCTTTTGATAGTTATTATCTCTTAAAAACACGCTTTTTGTTTTGACAGCGGGAATTAATTTTAAATTAATTTCTGCCACTTCTGTGTTTTGAATTTAGGAAAATGGATTCCATATTTGGAATCAGGATGTTCAAATTGTGTAAATAGGTAACTTTTATTTTTAGACATTTTGAATAATTACTGCGGTAAATATTTTATTTACCATGGTTAAGGGTAAATCCGGTAAATAAGGGTTAAAAAATAATATTATAATAATACTAAATTACCCTAAAACGTGTCTTAACCCTATTGGTTGATACATGGTCGACCATGGGCATCTTTGGGTCTATTTTGGGACCCCATGGATCCACTTGTAAGTGATAATGACACATTATATTAATAAAGTCAAAATAAAAATAAAAATGACACAAGCATATATCTTTTAGAACAACAATTTTTACATAGGGTTATATATGTTGGATTTTAGATTATAAATATTCATTAGAAAGCTAAAAAGATTTCCTACATAATGATATTTTATTTATAATTTTTATACATTGAATAATGTATTTTATTTATGACACAATGATGATGCAGTAATTACTATAATAGTGAAAAATTAAAATAATTGATATTATAAATACCCAAATAAATATAATATTAAACTTTTAATGCATTAAACTAATTTTCTATGATAATATGATATATTAGGATTGATTTAATTGACTTTGTTCGAAGTAATCAATCTGTTAGGAGTTTCAAAAAAAATCAACTATTGAATAGTGTCAAAATTGACATAAAAGAGTTCTTAAAACAAATATTATATTATTAATTGATATTAAATTCCTAAAAATCTAAGGATCGGCCAAGAGACTTATATTATTATAGGTTCCTCATTATTGGACCACTTGGGGGTCTCTTGGATGTATATAGTAAGTTTATTAACTATATTATATAAAAATACAAAGAGACATTGTAAAAGTGAAACTAATTAACTTAGAGTTAATACTTAAAGATAAGGTTAATATAAGTACCCAAACCTGTCTAAATTCTATTGGATGAGTTGTTTTAGACCTATCCCCACATCATCCTTTGAATAGTCAACTTTGGAGCCTTTAGAAACCGAATATGAATTTATTATAAATTAATATTTCTAGCTTTTCCAAAGGTGCCCCTCACCCCTCTTATAAAAGGGCACTCCTCCTTCTCATTTCTTCACACCTCTAAAGCCTTTTGGTTCGGCCAAACTCTGCCCAAATACTCTCCCAACATCCCTCAATACAACCTAGGGGCCTTAGTTTGATCATAAAGCCAACCTAAGGAGCCCTTTTGATCAAATCAAAAGGAAGAACCCGAAGAAGAGGTAATGTTTTCACCACCCCTTTTCCAAGTTCATTTCTTCTTCCATTTCTTCTTCCTTTGTTGTTACCATTCTAAAATAATGACTCCAGTATCATTTATATACTGTGATGTTATTATAAATATGGTACAACCATATTCAGTATTCTATCCACCCTTTGAATAACATGTCATCATACGTGCGTACGTACGGCTTACCGTCTCCACGTCGTGGTGTAATTGTTATTCAATATATTATTATTTGGATGGGTATAATAATGATGTGTAACTCATGTAAATAATAAATATAACATATTAATGATTCTGTATATATGATATACCATCCATTTATATATTATTTTAATATCAAAAGAATGATATTGTCGCTCGTGCGTACGTACGGACTACCGTCTCCACGAACGCGATAAGATTCATTCTCCATCATATCCATTCAAGTATTATTCTCATTTTAGGGTTAAAAATAATGTTAATATCATTATGATTATGAATAAGATATAATCTATCCATTACAAACATGTCTTACGTAACCAAACATTTAAGAAGAACGAATCGATTATCACCCGAAACGACGATAATACTAAGATATTATTAATAAAGCAATGTTAAAAGATCATATATGATATCATATTAATGTATATGATTCTTGTATAATTTAATAACAATTATTTCACCATTATACAGGAGTTTAAACTACCCCAACAAAGGAAAAGTACAAGGTAAGGGGTTTTCATCTCACTCCTTATTCCCGTGAGATTCATGTCATATTGCCACCATCACCTTTTGTGTGGTGTATGTACTACCCATAATTATATTATTTGTGTAATACACTCTAATTTATGTGTATTTACATATTCATTGTATGATACCTCTTTCATGGGTTGTATGTTTCATAAGTTGCCAAATTGGTAAGGGTTATTTCACAATCTCTTCTTTATCCGAGGTTGTTTATACGTAATAATCTACTGGGATCTCGTTATCATCCACATCCATGTTTCTTCGAAATGTATTCCAAAACATTTTTACTATTTACAAGAATATGGGTTAAAGTCATTTATACCCTTGTTTGACTTTTTATAAGAGGTTTATAAAGGAATCTTTCCGTCGTTTTCAAAACAATGTTCTTTTTAACCTTTTCGACAGAATTGAGGTAAGAATGTTTTTTTAACTTATACGGCGGGTGCGGTTATTTTCCGCCGTTATAAAATCGTCGAAGCTTTCCATACAAGCTTATAAGAATATTTTAAAAGAAAATGTTTTATTTTATATGGATCTTAAATGATTTCAAAATAAAAGGAGATACTTCTTTAAAAAGAATTTTGATTTCATCTATGTCAACATCCTTTGATGGATTTTAAGATTATTTGAAGTTGATTTATTATGATACAAAAATTCTATATTGAATTGAAGGTTTTGTGATATGTTTGACTGTGGATGTGCTATTTTTATACCATTCATAGTTTATGGTGAAATTATTGACATTGCGTATGCTAGTTTTAATCCGAATGTTTATGTTATATTTCAAACTTTTCTTCAGATGAATGTGCTAAACAAGTATGTTCCGGGTTGGGGACCGGTAAAAGTAAGCCCTCCAGGTTGGGGACTGGTAAAAGTAAGCCCTCCAGGTTGGGGACTGGTAAAAGTAAGCCCTCCAGGTTGGGGACTGGTTAAAGTAAGCCCTCCAGGTTAGGGACTGGTAAAAGTATGCCCTCCGGGTTGGTGTCCGGTTATTAGAGGCACTCCGGGTTGGTGTCCGGTTATTAGAGGCACTCCGGGTTGGTGTCCGGTTATTAGAGGCACTCCGGGTTGGGTTCCGGTTAGAAGTAACCCCTAGGTCTTGGGATGAGGCCTAGACAAAGAAATTAACGTTTAGCATTATGCATTCCATCATTATGAAAGTGGATATTGATATTGCATGTGATCATTCGACTAGTAGAATATCCATGTGAGTAAGTAAATGGCATTATTTCATTTTACCTTTGCCATTTTATGCTGAAGTTCAAGTTTAAAAGGCTTTTGTTTTAGTTATAAATTGCCTTAAGTGTTTATGCTTATTTATGAAAGCTTCTGCTATAATGTTATCCTTACTGAGCATCTGAGCTCACCCCTTTCAATGTTTTATTTTTTTCCCAGGATTATGAAGCAGTAATTTATGAATGACCTGCAGGGATAGTATGAGGGGATATGAAGACAAGATGTTTTTTTTATGATGTAATGTAAAAATTTATGGATGTATCTAGTTATTCCAAGGCTACTAAACTAATCGGTCTTTCGAGACTTGATCTTTCTCATGATCATGCCAATGTTATGTAATAATGCACCGACTCTAGGTAACTAGGGTCGGGGCGTTACATATAAGGATTTCAAAATAAAATAATTGTTAATTAATTATTTTATTTATAGCCAAAAACTACTTTCCATTGTTGTCTTGTGTCGACCAATGTTAGGCCCTTTCTAGGAAAATCCTGAAACTTTGAGTTCAACGATTCCCTTGGATTATTGATTCAGGTACCAGTTTAAAAGTTAGGAAAACCCACTTGCACATTTACTTAACAAACCTTAAAAAAATTTCAAAAATATGTTGAAGCCACTATGGGCCTTAGAATTACGTGATGTCTCAGATCCTAGTCTTGAAAAAATCCCATTTAAATTTCAATAAAAATTACATGGAATTTTCATGATATTACACTAAGAAACTCCATTAATTACATGTATGTTTAACTCAAATATGGGTGGGGGAATCAAATGATTAGTTAAAATATAATTATGTAAATATCCTTGGATACACAGGTCCTACGTAATAATGGAGTGTGGTATGACATGCAAGCCGTCATATTTTATTTAGTAATAAATAATTTCAAACTAATGAAATAAATTAAATTAAAAAATCCAATACATAAAAAGGTATTATTCATCTCATGAATAGTCATATATGCAACAGATATGCAAAAGAAACATTCTAGAATTCATATCATTATTCATTCTTCCTTATTTAATATGAATTTTATTACATTGTCTACATAATTGATTAGTTTTTTCCTTTTCATCTTAATGATCATCCAAATTTAATTGGAGATACCCATAATTTATTTTATTCATAGATAATAAATGGTTGAAATAATAATAAAATATTGATTATATTAAATTAATTAAGAATTTAATATTATTTAAAACCATTATTAAATGTTCAAACATGTATTGTTATGCCTATCTATAAAATAAGGATCTAATTCCTCTATTTTCAATTTATTGTGATTTTTAATTCCATCTTTTAATGGGAGACTACATGGTGTGTACAATCTAGTCACACACTGTGTACCTCAGTTTCCATGCATCTATGTCACATACATGATTCTTTGGCATGCTAACTTGGTTGGAATACACAACGTGTACATGCCAGCTACACACCATGTATCCGCTTGTCAGGTGCTAGGTTGGCCCAGTCAACACGTGGTGTCCAATAAATGCACCATGTGAAATTAATTTCTCAACACATCTTTGTCAAATGCGCATGGGTACATGGTGTGTGCTCTAACTACAAGTCGTGCAACCCAATTTTACCGACCAATGATTTTTCACTTATCAACGGAATCTCGGACGATTTTTCATCTATTATTAAACCTTTAAAAAAATGAAACACAGAAAGAACATGATTAATAAGTCGATGACATGATAATTAAAATAAAATTAAAGCATAATTAAAATAAAATGAAAATATATCCACAATTGTGCATAGATCAACAATCAAATAAATAATTTAAAATTTAAACAAGACCACTCTGATCACACTTGTTGGTTCTAGTAATAGCATAAGTGTGTAGTGGTGGGTTGTATATTAAAATTTATTTTAATAATATTTCCCAAAACCACGACTGAGGATATTTCACGTCAAATTTATAATTAATTTATTTAATATTTGAATAAAAAAATTATTGGGCTTGAGAACATCCTTTAGGTGAATGTTCATCATCTTAAAAGGCCAATTTGGAATACATTCACTGTGTTGTGAGGATCCAGGGATAAAATACTTTTAGAGGTGATCCACATTTTATCCTATGATATATGAGAAATTCCACTTGACCTCCGGGTTCTAGCGTGGTGAGCCAAATGTCTTGCATTGTTCATTCTTGATCACTCATTATTTGGTTTTAAAGAAATAACTATTTCATTTCTCATTCTTGAGTTGGGGAGAGGAGGACTCTATAGAGGATTTTTTGTACGAAAAAATTCTCTATTATCAATTTTGGATTCTCTATAAGATTGACATAGACATCTATTTATAGAGCATGGAATTTGGTGAAAATATTATTTAATGTTATGGAAACCGTTAAATAAAATTTACTACCTTTAATAAACCTCATGAGACATAATAATAATAATACTATTATTTTTTTTGTGTACCAACTTCCACAATAACTAATACTATTTAATTGACATGTTAATTGAAACTTTTCCTTGAACATGGTCTTATTTCATTCGAACTTCTCTTTAATTTATTGAACACCCAAATAAAATTTGTATTCATAAATATGTATTTCATTTAAATATCTGTGAATATATATTTATTATATATTTAATAAAATAAATATATATATTTTTTATTCAATTTTAGGTGAATAAATATTTATTAAATTTATGTGATTAATATAACTTGAATAAAATAATTACCTAGAATTTAGAATAATATTTATTCCATTAATTAAACTCAAAAATAATTTTATCAAGATCAACATAAAAACATAGTGTGGGACCCTCTTGGATTCATTCTCATTGGAATTATGTAGGCTTTCCTAACCTCTAAAATTACTATCTATCTGTGGGTCAAGGCACTCAAGAGAAAGAACATAATGTCCCAATATTGATAACCACATAAGAACACTCACTGTGTAATATAATCCATTTTTCAGAATATCTCAGTAAGAAGGATGCACAACAGTGTAATCAACATATTTACATGGTACATATTTCTTTGACTATTTTAAATAAACACGTTGTTACACCATGGCCAAGGAATTTTATGTTTTTGTACTATTCCAATCAAAGGGACAGGATATCAGCTTCCATAAATATGGAATGGACAAATCCTTCCATGAATTATCCCTAAATAACATGTCAATCATGATGCACCCAATGTACCATACTTCCCACCAAAATATGGAGTGACTATTTTGGTTAGTAAATCTAGATATGTGATTCATGACATAAATTAATGATAATCATATATTCTAAGGACCATTACATAGGCTTTAAAATAAGAATATCTAATGAAACCAAAAATTGAGGAATTCCTACTGGAGGGTCTATTCTCATAGTTTCCCATATTGAATATTATGATGTGTGAACTTCAAGAGAAGAATCCTAATCTAATTATGAGCACTAGAAACTAACAGTATAAATACATTATGTCCCATCACAGTATGTTATCCAACCATAGAACTATATTAATAATATTTTCATAGCACTTCAATGTTCTCATCCTAGAAGGGAACTACTATGAACTTATCAATGTAAAAAATAATCTAGAACATTATTAAATTAAATACATGCAAAAACAAAGAATAATACGTAATAAGATGTTAATGTAATATTAAATTCATCAAATATTTATGTAATCAAATTAAAATCAGTTGGTTATAGGATACCAATTCTAAAAAAATTGTCTCAGATTCTAAATGAATCTGTACTACATCATACAATTCTTTTCTATTTTGTATGTCTCCAACATCATATGTTTTCTTAAAATGTTATGATCCAATATTTGTGAGATAAAGGAGAAGAAAAGTTTTTTCCTGTCAAATGATTCTATATCGATCCTAATTTTTCCTACATCTTGAAGATTAATCCTTTGGATTTGTTCATTCAATGGATCGAAGAATGTGACAAATTAGTCATTTAATTGGATATTTTGATTAGTAATTCAGAAATATTTGACCTCATTATCTTGGAAAAAAATCATCCCTTAGATAAAAACTATTTCCGGTCATAGTTTATCGGATTTATTATCACCAGACATAGTTTTATTTTAAGGGATAAGAAGTTCAATGTTGTCGATGTAAAAGTTTGTTGAATTGTAAATAAACCCATCAAACTGACTGATTGATTCATTGGACTATCTGATTCCTTGAATGAATAAACCCAAAATATCAATCATATGTTTCCAAGAAAGTAGTTGTTGCTGATACCAATCCATTGGATATGGTGTTCCACCATACTATTGGCGGTGGAATGATTATGAAATTTATATTTGTTGGGATCGATCTACTAGAAGATAATGAACAATGAATTTAAACATTTTCAAAGAAAATAATTCCTATTTTTTTTTCTACAAGTGGTTCAAGAATCATCGGGCAAGTCATGATACTGATAAATCATAATGAGAATTCAGGTTGTGTTTTTTTAGTGGGACAAGAGAAAAAAGTCATGATTTGTTGTCAAGTGTATCAAGAGTCATTAGACATTCATTAAAACTGATAAATAAACTGTATATCACAGACCAATTCATTATATGTAGGATGACACTAATAAGTCATCAGATGTTGGACATCATCAAATAAAGAATCATCAGTCTAAGTGTTTCATTAACAAGTGAGGAAAAGGATAATTCTTTTGAAGAGTGTTTCCAAAGAGTTTTCAAAGGTGTGGTGGAATCTTTAGAAGTTGCAACAATGTTTACGGTAGAATGGGAATTGACCGAAGAGTCAAAGGTGATGTTTTTGGAAGATGCAATTCTAAACTTAAATAAAATGAGTTATATTTTCATCTGAAAGTAGAATTTAAATAATTTCTTGGAAATATTGTAATACATGAAAGCGAAACAAATAAGGTAAAGAATTAAATTCATACAACAAACAATTTAGAATGTCTTCTTAAAGAGAAAGCTATGTTGAAGGAAGAAATTAATTTTCTAAAGAATTCTCTTGAGAAATAAAATAATCAAAATGTACATTTGGAATTAAAGTTTAATGAAAACGGGGGAAGTGTAGGAACTTGTTCAATAAATGTTTTTTAAAGATGAATAGGTAATTAAAATTTCCAAGAAATACTTCTCTAAAGTTGGTGAAAGTTATTGTAACACCCCGAGCTTCCACGATACGCTTCTCATTTAATAATGCAATAGCTTTCATTGTACGCAACTTCGAGTTCTAAAACACCGCGACTAATCAATATAGCTGTTATGAAGAGTAATAACCACTTTTTAAAATTATAGAAATTTAATATTTCAAAATGGACTTCATTTTTGTATTCGTAATATCGAAATTAGCCTATGTTGAATTTTTGGTATTTTTCTGAGAACTTCTATTTTTTTATGAATAGTGAAAAATACTTAAAACAACTTTTTTAATCAAAATAATTTATAGTTATAAATTATAATATTGAGTTGTTTTAAAGTATAATTAGAATATATTTTTACCATTTTATCCAATGGTGGTCATTAGAATTAATTTAACATCGAAATTGGACATAAACAATTGCCAATCTTTTGATATAAATTGTTCCTTAAAAACACGCTATTTGTTGTAACAGTGGGAATTAATTATAAAATTAATTAATGCAACTTATATTTTTGGAATTTTGTAAAATAGAAATCATTTTTGAATTTGGAATATCAATTATAGCTTAGGGTGAAATTTTGGCCTTATTCTGAAAAACTTCAATTTTTGATGAATAGTGAAACCACTAAGTGGTAGTTAAATAACTGATTTTTCGTTTAAATGAAATATTACAACTTCTGTGATTTGATTTTCAAAAATCCGGCATACATGGTTGTCATTAATAAGTAAAATGTGGTTCAATTAGATTAAAATAATTTTTTGGTGAATAGTAACTTTTAAGTTCTTAATCGCGATTAGAGGTAATTAGTGTAGTTTAAGGTAAAAACAATGTTTTAATAATATGATATGAGCTTGACACTTGTCCTACTCCTATTGGATGAGTCATGGCAGACCAAGACAACCCATGGGTCAACTTGGGGACCCCATGGAGCCACTTTGATTGGAAAATGACATTAATATATATTTATTTAATGTTAAAATTAAATTGACACAAACATGAGTTGTTCTACTAAAATAGTTTTTAAGTGGGGTTACACAAGTCCAAATTTTTATTATAAATATTCATTAGAAAGCTAAAAAGATTTCCTACATCATAGTATTTTTTTTATAATTTTTATACATTAAATAAATTAAATTATTTTTGACATCATTATGATGCAGCGATGACCTCATTATTTAACGATTTAAATAAAATGAGAAGATAATGAAAAATCCAAGGCTTACACTTGTCCAAAGCCTATTTGATGAGGATATTTCGAACCCTTATCACCTTAGCCACGAATTATATAAGTGTGGGACCTTTATAATCCTAAAAAGCATTGTATAATAATGTAACATTTCAATCTTTCCAAAAGAGCCCCTCCTCTCCACTTATAAAAGGCCCCCACCACTCCCACCTTATTCACACCTTCAAGCCATTTGGCTTGGCCAACCTCTGCCCAAATACTCTCCCAACATCCCTCCCTTACTCCTAGAAGCCTCAATTTGGGCATAATTCTTCCCAAGGAAGCCTTTGGCTCAAATCAAAAAGATCTACCCTATTTTTAAGGTAATGTCTTCTCTAATGTTGTTTTGTTTCATTTTGTTTCTCCAACCCCTTAAACTCTTTTCATTCATTTATTTTGTAACCACACAAGTATATACAATATACTAGGATGTTTTTATGATAAGGATTTGGTTTAAACTTACTCACACATTCGTCTAATGGTTAAAGAACATACTGTTTCTGTGGGTGGCGAAATACAGCCTCACGAAACGATGATTGTTCAACACTCATATAACACCTTCAAAGGTGGCCATTAAGATGTAACTATTTTTATATATGATATATAATATGTTTATTTTTTTACTTATGCTTCTGTATTTCTCATTTATGGCATACTTTATGATTTCCATTATGGGTAAAACGCGATAATTTCATTTTAGGAAGTGCGGACTACCGCCCCCTCAAAGTGATTTGAATCGTTAATGCCATATGTGGGATGTATAAAGGATGGAGTAAATGGTATTATACACTATATTATACTAGAATTATATTATACATTTATATAATTATGATTTAGTTCCATTAAATATGAAATTGAAATGAAAGTAGCGTTCATGCGTACGTACGGCTTACCGTCTCCATGAACGGTGCATTTCATTTCTTACCTCTAAATGTTACGTGACATTATGAATGAATGTATATACTGTATATATATGATATATATGATATCTACATCATGAATATAATTCTGGATATAATGGATATTTCACCACATGAACAACTTGTAATTATAAGAAGTTTATTTTTGACTCAAGTACCAAAGATCGACAAAAGGACCGTTATTAACTTAAATAATTAAATAATGTTCATAACATTGTAATAAGTGATATAAAAAGGATAATGAAATTGAAAATGGTTCTTAATAAGGTAGATATTAACTCTAGTTTATTATTCAGGAGGTTAAAGAACGGTTGAGTCAAGTCGGACACAAGGTAAGGGAACATCTTAACCCAACTTCAATTCTTTGGGTTAATCTCCTACTTTCAAATTACCTAATGATATTATTATGTCCTATCTTGTATTTTTACTTTCTTTATGTGTATCTATAGTGAATACACATAATATATCTATTTTATTTGTAAGGGAATTTCTTAACCCAACTTCCATTCTTTGGGTTAATCTCCTACTTTCAAATTATGTCATGATATTATTATGTCCTATTTTGTATTTTTACTATCTTTATGTGTACCTATAGTGAATACACATAATAGGTCTATTTTATTTTAAAAATGATCTTTTTAAGGACTTCGTCTCAATCTCCTTTCATTGAGGCATATTTGGCTTTATACACAACTTTCTTTTATACGGTGTATAAACCCCTTTGACTTTTATGTTTATTCAAAAGGAATCTTTTTTATACGAAGCGTTTTACTAAACGACAAAAAGGGAATGTTTTTCTTTCCGTACGTATGCGGCGACAACGACTTCTCTGCCTCCGTGACCACTATTTGAGTTTCGGCTTCCTCTACAAGCCATACCCTTTTTTTAATGAAAAATAAATACCATGTTATACTTTTCTTTTCTTTTGGTATTGAAAATGGTTTTGAAAGCATTTTTATTATATCAATGTGTTGTATTGATATCTTGTGATTGAAATGTGGAAATGTTATGTTTCCTTTATGCATGTTTTATGTGATACGATTATGTTATGTTTAAACCTGTTCATATGAGGAATGTATTGGACTTAATAAGTGACGAGTGGAGCCCGCTATAGCTCCTCGATGCATCGGTAGGTCTCATGAGACAGCTAGACGTGGAATTGGCCGAGGCCCTTTCCCAATTTGTTTTGTGGTTTTGGCCGAGGCCTTAATCATTATAGACGTCTTGGCCGAGGCCTTGACAAAATGTTTCAGAATGTCCGGCATTATACATTCCCTCATTATGAAAGTGGTTATTGATATTGCATGTGATTATTCGACCAGTAGAATATCCATGTGAATAAGTAAATGGAATTATCTCATTTTACTTTTGCCATCTTATGTTGAAGTTCATGTTTAAAAGGCTTTTATTTTATTTATACATTGCCTTAAATGTTTATGTTTATTGATGAAAGCTTCCGCAATATTGTTATCCTTACTGAGCATCTGAGCTCACCCCTTTCAATGTTTTAATATTTTCCAGGATGTGAAGAAGTATTTTATGAATGACCTGCAGGGATAGTCAGAAGAGGATATGAGTGTGGACTATGAAGAATTTGTTATTATTTTTTCACTTTATGATGCAATGTAAGACTTATGGATGTATCTAGTGTTTCCAAGGCTACTAAACTAATCGGTCTTTCGAGACTTGATCTTTTGTGATCATGCCAATGTTACGAAGTGATGCACCGACTCTGGGTAGCTGGGGTCGGGGCTTTACAGTTGGTATCAGAGGCAGTTTAATACTAACCTTGGAATCTAGATTTAGATAAACCCTGATTAGAGCACATAGCCCGAAGATAGACTTTGAGGATTAGTATAAAAGAACTTCCTAGAATTTTGTTATTGTAGAGATTTTGTGAGTTTTCCGAGCAATACATCCCTGTCTGGATACGAGCAAGTAGAGGCAGCTCTGGCACAGATGTACCTAGGGGTAAAACCCGAAAACACCGCTTTGAGCTAGACTCGAACGGGAACTGGTGCACGACAACGGGCCTTGCTGCACTCTTGGTTACGACACTCCCGGGGGATATGCTTAGGATAATTCTCGTTTTCTTTACAAACCACTATGAAGGGTTATGAGTATATAATTTATCAAAGAAAACATTTCTTTTTATGATTATGGATTATATCCATAAATAGCTCAATTTATGTAAAGTGTTTTAAAAGTATGGAATTATGTATTTTAATTCATAAACTAATCTAGTTTATGAAATTGTTTAGAAATGGCGCCTAGTGGAAGGAATGGAAACCGTATCAATGCATGCACTCCGTGTAGGGATTTCCCTCCTTCTCAAGATAATTATTGTGGATCTGGAGATACAACTGGTGCTGATCAACTTATTACCATACTGGGACAACTCACTCAGGTTATGAATAATAACCTTACTCGTATGGAGGACCCTGATCCACAACGTGGAGGATCAATGTTAGACCGCTTCATGAGGCAACAACCACCAACATTTAATGGGGGTACAAATCCGTTAGTATCTGAGCAATGGATAAACTCCTTAGAGAAAATATTCCATGCCTTGGGGGGTAGCGAAAGGGAGAAGGTTGTCATGGCAGTTTACCGCCTCACTGGAGATGCCGATCAGTGGTGGTCGCTGATTCAAAACACAAAGGAAGATGATCATGTATCAAATATGGAATAGAGGGAGTTCAAAGAGCTTTTTTTAGAAAAATATTTTCCTCGTGACCATCAAGAAGATATGGAAAGGCAATTTCTGAGTTTGAGGCAGAAGGAGGATGAGAATGTCGCAAAGTATGAGGCTAACTTTACAAGGTTAGCGAGGCATGCTGCCGATTACATACGTAACCCAAGAAGTAAGACTGATCGTTTCTTTGATGGGTTAAAACCATTTCTCCGTCGAGCTTTAGTATCACAATCCTTCTCATCATACGAAGATATTGTCTCGTGTGCTATCAAGACAGAAAAGGAATTCTCTAAGTCTTATGAAAACAAAGTAAAGCAAGAGAATAAGAGAACAGTGGAACAAGAGACAGATAAAGGGAAAAAGGGAAAGAAGGATTTTCCATTATGTGATAATTGTGGGAAGAATCACCCTGGTACTTGCCTAAAAGGAATGGGAGTTTGTTATAAATGTGGAGAAAAGGGTCACCAGGCTCGTGATTGCAAGGGAAAGAAAGAGGTTGTCAAAGTTGAATGCTACAATTGTAGGGAAATGGGGCATTATGCAAATGAATGTCCTAAGCATCAGGGAAACTTACCTCAGAAAAGGCCAAGGGATCAAGGCCAATCTTATGCTGTGACTACAGTTGAAGCGGAATAATTAATGTATTGGTGCTTTTGGACTCATGGATTATATTCTGGTTATTAGAATAATGTGATATATAAGGATTGTACTGCAGTACTTGTTGATTTCAGTAAGGTTTTAATATGATGAAGGTAATCATATTTTTAGTATGTGACAAAAGAGAAACTTTAATTTGTTTGGGGAATCTGATGTTACAATTGATTTTGGAATTTAGAGACCTTTTAGAGAAAGTCTGGACAGAGGTATTTTGGATAACTATAAAGGTTGGAATGGATTAAGTTGAACTTTGGATAGTATTGTTTAAGGTTAAAACATTTATGAAGATTATTTTTGGAATAGTATAGTACTATATTTTTAAGAAAAGGACAACCTGCAGGGTGGGGCATAACCCGTCGCGTCGGACAAAGCTGCAGGAATCAAACCCACAACCATAGTGCGACAAGCCTTTATTTCCTACCACTAGACTACAGGAAGTCCCTGGTTATTACAAAATAATTTTACTAATCTAAATGGTATGTGTTAACATTTGGAACCTTATACAATTAGGATAAGTATAATATTTTTGGGTTCTATTATCTTTTTGAGTGAAAGGTGAGTTGAAGGTTGAAACTCTAATTGTCAAGAATAAATATATATATACCTATCTGTTATTCAATGAATAAATTAATTCTTAAACTTTAGTAAAGGGATATTAAAACAAAAAAATGTGTTACCCTAATACCTTATGTCTTGTTGAACTGATGATATTTTAAATCAACATTGATTGAAGGCTTTGAGGCCCTCAATTTGACAGTTGATTGTGATTGATGACCTCAATCACTCCCTACAAATATTTACGTTTTCCCTCCAATTATATGTCTTTAATTTCCACCAATGTTCTCCTAATCGAGATCATAATTGGGTGGTGACTTTTTCATTTCCCTTTCCCTCTTATTAAGGCTAAATTTTATTAATCATATTTCCGATGTGGGTTTTTCCTCAAAGGTAATTTCTCTTTTCAACATTTTATTTACAAAGAAAAATTTCAAATTGCGAGGACACAATTTATTGAAGGAGGGGAGAATGTAACACCCTGAGCTTCCACGATACGCTTCTCATTTAATAATGCAATAGCTTGCATTGTACGCAACTTCGAGTTCTAAAACACCGCGACTAATCAATATAGCCGTTATAAATAGTAATAACCACTTTTTAAAATTATAGAAATTTAATATTTCAAAATGGACTTCATTTTTGTATTCGTAATATCGAAATTAGCCTATGTTGAATTTTTGGTATTTTTCTGAGAACTTCTATTTTTGTATGAATAGTGAAAAATACTTAAAACAACTTTTTTAATCAAAATAATTTATAGTGATAAATTATACTATTGAGTTGTTTTAAAGTATAATTAGAATATATTTTTACCATTTTATCCAATGGTGGTCATTAGAATTAATTTAACATCGAAATTGGACATAAACAATTGCCAATCTTTTGATATAAATTGTTTCTTAAAAACACGCTATTTGTTGTAACAGCGGGAATTAATTATAAAATTAATTAATACAACTTATATGTTTGGAATTTTTTAAAATAGACATCATTTTTGAATTCGGAATATCAATTATAGCTTAGGGTGAAATTTTGGCCTTATTCTGAAAAACTTCAATTTTTGATGAATAGTAAAACCACTAAGTGGTAGTTAAATAACTGATTTTTCGTTTAAATGAAATATTACCACTTCTGTGATTTGATTTTCAAAAATCCGACATACATGGTTGTCATTAAGAAGTAAAATGTGGTTCAATTAGATTAAAATAATTTTTTGGTGAATAGTAACTTTTAAGTTCTTAATCGCGATTAGAGGTAATTAGTGTAGTTTAAGGTAAAAACAATGTTTTAATAATATGATATGAGCTTGACACTTGTCCTACTCCTATTGGATGAGTCATGGCCGACCACGACAACCCATGGGTCAACTTGGGGACCCCATGGAGCCACTTTGATTGGAAAATGACATTAATATATACTTATTTAATGTTAAAATTAAATTGACACAAACATGAGTTGTTTTACTAAAATAGTTTTTAAGTGGGGTTACACAAGTCCAAATTTTGATTATAAATATTCATTAGAAATATAAAAAGATTTCCTACATCATAGTATTTTTTTTTATAATTTTTAGACATTAAATAAATTAAATTATTTTTGACATCATTATGATGCAGCGATGACCTCATTATTTAACGATTTAAATAAAATGAGAAGATAATGCAAAATCCAAGGCTTAAACTTGTCCAAAGCCTATTGGATGAGGATATTTCGAACCCTTATCACCTTAGACACTAATTATATAAGTGTGGGACCTTTATAATCCGAAAAAGCATTGTATAATAATGTAACATTTCAATCTTTCCAAAAGAGCCCCTCCTCTCCACTTATAAAAGGCCCCCACCACTCCCACCTTATTCACACCATCAAGCCATTTGGCTCGGCCAAACTCTGCCCAAATACTCTCCCAACATCCCTCCCTTACTCCTAGAAGCCTCACTCTGGGCATAATTCTTCCCAAGGAAGCCTTTGGCTCAAATCAAAAAGATCTACCCTATTTTTAAGGTAATGTCTTCTCTAATGTTGTTTTGTTTCATTTTGTTTCTCCAACCCCTTAAACTCTTTTCATTCCTTTATTTTGTAACAACACCAGTATCTAAAATATACTAGGATGTTTTTATGATAAGGATTTGGTTTACACTTACTCAAACATTCGTCTAATGGTTAAAGAACATACTGTTTCTGTGGGTGGCGAAATACAGCCTCACGAAACGATGATTGTTCAACACTCATATAACACCTTCAAAGGTGGCCATTAAGATGTCACTATTTTTATATATGATATATAATATGTTTATGTTTTACTTATTCTTCTGTATTTCTCATTTATGGCATACTTTATGATTTCCATTATGGGTAAAACGCGATAATTTCATTTTAGGAAGTGCGGACTACCGCCCCCTCAAAGTGATTTGAATCGTTAATGCCATATGTGGGATGTATAAAGGATGGAGTAAATGGTATTATACACTATATTATACTGTAATTATATTATACATTTATATCATTATGATTTAGTTCCATTAAATATGAAATTGAAATGAAAGTAGCGTTCATGCGTACGTACGGCTTACCGTCTCCATGAACGGTGCATTTCATTTCTTACCTCTAAATGTTACGTGACATTATTAATGAATGTATATACTGTATATATATGATATATATGATATCTACATCATGAATATAATTCTGGATATAATGGATATTTCACCACATGAACAACTTGTAATTATAAGAAGTTTATTTTTGACTCAAGTACCAAAGATCGACAAAAGGACCGTTATTAACTTAAATAATTAAATAATGTTCATAACATTGTAATAAGTGATATAAAAAGGATAATGAAATTGAAAATGGTTCTTAATAAGGTAGATATTAACTCTAGTTTATTATTCAGGAGGTTAAAGAACGGTTGAGTCAAGTCGGACACAAGGTAAGGGAACTTCTTAACCCAACTTCAATTCTTTGGGTTAATCTCCTAATTTCAAATTACTTCATGATATTATTATGTCCTATCTTGTATTTGTACTTTCTTTATGTGTATATATAGTGAATACACATAATAGATCTATTTTATTTGTAAGGGAATTTCTTAACCCAACTTCCATTCTTTGGGTTAATCTCCTACTTTCAAATTATGTCATGATATTATTATGTCCTATTTTTTATTTTTACTTTCTTTATGTGTACCTACAGTGAATACACATAATAGATCTATTTTATTTTAAAAATGATCTTTTTAAGGACTTCGTCTCAATCTCCTTTCATTGAGGCATATTTGGCTTTATACACAACTTTCTTTTATACGGTGTATAAACCCCTTTGACTTTTATGTTTATTCAAAAGGAATCTTTTTTATACGAAGCGTTTTACTAAACGACAAAAAGGGAATGTTTTTCTTTCCGTACGTATGCGGCGACAACGACTTCTCTGCCTCCGTGACCACTATTTGAGTTTCGGCTTCCTCTACAAGCCATATCCTTTTTTTTAATGAAAAATAAATACCATGTTATACTTTTCTTTTATTTTGGTATTGAAAATGGTTTTGAAAGCGTTTTTATTATATCAATGTGTTGTATTGATATCTTGTGATTGAAATGTGGAAATGTTATGTTTCCTTTATGCATGTTTTATGTGATACGATTATGTTATGTTTAAACCTGTTCATATGAGGAATGTATTGGACTTAATAAGTGACGGGTGGAGCCCGCTATAGCTCCTCGATGCATCGGTAGGTCTCATGAGACAGTTAGACGTGGAATTGGCCGAGGCCCTTTCCCAATTTGATTTATGGTTTTGTCCGAGGCCTTAATCATTATAGACGTCTTGGCCGAGGCCTTGACAAAATGTTTCAGAATTTCTGGCATTATATATTCCCTCATTATGAAAGTGGTTATTGATATTGCATGTGATTATTCGACCAGTAGAATATCCATGTGAATAAGTAAATGGCATTATCTCATTTTACTTTTGCCATCTTATGTTGAAGTTCATGTTTAAAAGGATTTTATTTTAGTTATACATTGCCTTAAATGTTTATTTTTATTGATGAAAGCTTCCGCAATATTGTTATCCTTACTGAGAATCTGAGCTCACCCCTTTCAATGTTTTAATATTTTCCAGGATGTGAAGAAGTATTTTATGAATGGCCTGCAGGGACAGTCAGAAGAGGATATGAGTGTGGACTATGAAGAATTTGTTATTAGTTTTTCACTTTATGATGCAATGTAAGACTTATGGATGTATCTAGTGTTTCCAAGGATACTAAACTAATCAGTCTATCGAGACTTGATCTTTTGTGATCATGCTAATGTTACGAAGTGATACACCGACTCTGGGTAGCTGGGGTCGGGGCTTTATAGTTATGGAAAGGGTAAAACTAAGAAAGAACTTAAAAATTTACATTCAAAGGATTGAAAAAATAATGAAGGTGTTCCTAAGAAGAAGAAGACTAAGAAAATTGTGTTTGTTTAAAAAACCAACAATGTTATAAACATAGAAGTTTCTAAAAAATCCGAGTCTGATACAAATGTTTCTACAAATTTTGATTATAATAAAGTTGAAAATAATATGAATTGAGGAAGATTAATCCAAATGATAACATAAAGTTTAGTCCTCGTCAATGTTTTGATGTAAAAGTTTAAAACATTGTTGAGAAACATGTTCCAAATTTGGGATAGTATGGATGTTACATAGGTAAATAATATTTCCATGAATACTGCATGTATTGTGGTGGATTTGGGTATATAGAAAATATTTATTAGTTTAACCAAAAACATTACAACTATCTAGTTATTTATTAAAAGAAAATTTTGAAGGGTAGTCAATCTTCTCAAAGAATAAATTTTTAGAAATATGTGTTGATAGTTGAGAATAGGTTCTAACCATTGAAAACTACTTATGAAAGATGTGAAAAACCTAGACATCTTGCAAAAGGGTGTCTTGTTTGGTTATCCGGACAACAATATGTTTAAAAAATTGTGAGAATCTAGATGTAAAGAAATATATAGGGAAAGAAAAATCTATTTTCATAGAAACTACTCTTAAATAAACAAAATTAGAATGTCCTAGATATTGTATTGTGGGTGTTCTTATCATATGATATGATATTTGAAATTTATGAAAATTTTTAAATATTTAAAATATAGAATAGAGACATTTGGTAATGATGGATCTCTTAGAATCAAAGGTGTTGGATCTAATATTATTGAGAGAAAATGTTGAAATGCAATAGATATTTATTTATCAAGGGATTTAAACCCAATATTTTGAGTGTTTCATAACTTTTTGATGAAGTAAATAAATTCGTTTTTCAAAAATATGGTTTTCTTTTAAAAGTAGAGGAATATGTAAAAGTTTTTACAAATGGAAAATGCACAAAAGAAAAATTATTTCAGGTCGGTGAAGTTCAGAGTTCATGTTATTTATTCATGATGGGAGAAAATAATTTGTGGAATAAAAGTTTAGTAAATATGTGTCATAGAAACATGATAAAGTTATCAAAGAGAAACAATGTCTATGGTATTTCTAGTACACCATGAAGAAGAGATTATTGTTGAAATTTTTTTAGAAAGAGAATATTACAATCGTTGTACATCCGAAAGTTGATATTCATTCAACTAAACCCATAAAATGTATTCATTATGATATCTTTGGGATAATAAGAAAACAATGAAATTTATAATACAATTACTTAATTTCATTCATTGAAGATTTTACTCTCATTACATGTGTTGTGTATTTAAAACATAAGTTAGATTCTCCTAAGATGTTTAAATGTTTTAGGAAAAGGGAAAAGACGGAATGAGGGTTTTATACAATGATATTAAGAAATTATAATGGTGAAGTATAAAATAATTAAGTGTTCAAAAGTTATCTTGTAAAAATTGAATTTGAAAATAGTTCAGAGCACCATGCACACCATAGAAAGATGGTGTTTATAAAAGGAAGAATAGAAATTTGGTTGAAACGGGGAAAACTATATTACTTGAACATAGTCTTTACCATTAATTTTTTATGTAATATACGAGCCAAGCTATTTATATTCAAAATAAGTGTTTCTAAATCCCACGTTCTAATATGAATCCCTATGAAATGTTTTATGATAAAACTCCATGTTTTAAACACTTACGAGTTTTTGGAAGTCCCTACATCATAAAGAAAAAAAAGGAAACCAAGTAATGTTTGATCAAAGAGGAGAATATTTAATATTTCTTGGATAATCTTCATATGGAAGAGGATATATATGATATAGCAAAGAAGTAAGATGAATTTTTGATTCTGATGATGTTATAGTTTTTGATAATGATGAGGAAGATTTTTCAAAAACATATTAATATGAGGAAGATGAAGAGGATGGATGAATTATTGCTAAGAAACATGAAAGGGATTCATAAAATTTTGATAGTAGACAAATGGAAGAATTTGAATCAACTATTTCAAGTTATGAGGGATATTTTCATACATCTCATCATATGACAAGGAAATAGGTGGAAGCTCAAAACAATATTGGTGATCAAAATTAAATGATTCAAACAAGAATAATTTCAAAAGATGTTACACATACTTCTTTGTATTCAAAAGCTAATTTGAAAGATGTTGGTGAATCTTTTGAGAATTCAGGAAGTATTTAGGCTATGAATCAATAAATGGATCAGATTGAGAAGAGTGATACTTGGGAACTTGTACATATACCAAATGATAAAAAATTTATTGGTGCCTAGTGGGTGTTATGGTACAAGTGGAATAAAGACGGTGAAGTGATAAGAATCAAATCTTGACTGGTTTGTAATGGTTACTCAAAAATAGAAGGTAATGATTTTGATGGGATTTTTTCTTTAGTGTAATGGTTATAAACAATTATAATATTTCTTATAATTACTTAATAATGAAGTTATAAATTTTTTAGATGGGTATAAATATAGAATTTATGAATGGAGAACTTAGTGAAGAATTTTATATTTAACTACCATGTCATTTCATTATTAGGAAGTATGAATGTAATGTGTGAGTGTGGATTAGGCATTTTTATGGGAAAAAACATGATCTGATGGCATGGTATTCCAAATTTGATATATTCTTATGAAATTTTAATTTTAAGATATAAATATTTTATAGAAATATTTACATCAAATAATGTTAGGATATTTACCTCATTTTTATTGTATATGTAGATGATATTATATTTTCTTTGAATGATGAAAGAATAAATAAAAGGTTTTCTGAAGAGATGATTTTTTTTTTGAAATTATCATGCTTGGTTAGATGAAATACTTTATTGGGATATAAGTCTCACAAAAGAAGAAATAAATATTTATTTCTCAAAAATAATGCTAAAGAACTTCTTTAGAAGTTTGGGATGGAAATTAAAAACATGTTTCCAAACTAATTTCCATGGGAACCAAGATGAATTAAAATGGAGTAGTTAAGGATTTTGACTCCTAATAATTTGAAAACCTGATTTCAATTTTTTTTATTTATAACTACCTCAACACTAGACATTTTTTATGATGTTTCCATATGTGAAATATTCCAAAGTGCTCCAAAATAATCACATTTCTTGGATAGAAAATGAATTCTCAAATATATAAAAGGAAAAAAATATTTCGAAATAAGGTATGATAGCTCCGAAATAATTGACATGTTTAGTCATATTAATGTTGATTAGGTGGAAGTATTGATAGTAAAAAAACACTTTTGGTGGAGTTTTCATTCTCAGGTAAATTTGTGTAAGATGGACTACTATGAAATGGGGCATAATAACTATTATCTTGCTTGAAGATGAGTATATTTCTACTAAAAAAGATGCAACACAACTTATGTGGAATAAGAATCAGTTGGAAGACTTACTGCTTGATGTTAAGATACCTCTACTCCTTGGTTGTGATAATCAGAGTGCTATAAACTTTATAATAAATACAGGACAAAACTACCATTCAAAACATATTAATATCAAATCTCACTCAATCAAAGATAATTTGGGGAAAAATAAACTCAAGCTAGAGCATGTTACAACATTGGAAAAATTTGTTGACATTTTCACATAACCCTTACCAAAGGAGGCATTTTTAAAATAGAGGTTTATCAAGGGTGTCCAATATCTATCTCTCCAAGGTTAAAGAATTATATTCCATACCCTCCCTCATATAGTATTTGTATAGTGTTGTTAGAGGGTTATAAGAATTATTTTTAATGAATCCACCAATTTATATGTTCTAAAACTTTATGGGAGCATATATATAGGGAGAGTTGTGGGTAAGTTGTGAAATCAACATGTATGTGTGTGAACTATTCTAACGGTTTGTCTAAAGTGGTTATAACAGAAATTTTACAATAAGAAAGATTTTTTGAAGAGGTGGGAGTTTTTAAATATGAAGATACTTGGTACGTCACTAATTTTGAACATTGTGGTTTTGTTGTCATTGATTATTTCTTCCTATAATGAGTTCAATAAAATAGGCTTAAAATTATTGATAAGTAATAAATTTATTGAAGTTAAAATGTTCATTGATTTATGAACCTTTATTGACCACAAAATTAAAAGGGAGATATTGTTGGGATCAAGTTAGATGAATGTTGTATTTAGATATTCGAAGCTGTTTGTTTTGATTCTTCTGTATTTTTTTGTGTTTACGATAAATCATTCCAATTTGTAAGTGTTGATGATTAGACAAAAGGAGTACTAAAATAAGATGATTGGATTCATGATTGAGAAGAAAATCCAACAGTTTTGGATTTTTTGTTCTGGAAATGTTTTATGAGTGAAGTGGTTTTCAGACCCACATTATGTTTGGAATGAAGTCTTCAATCATAATGAGAAGTTGTATCATATTCTGAATGACCCCTTACTAAATTGGATGATGCATTACAATTTTGTAAGTTTCAAACATCATTAGTTATCTAAAAATCATGTAATCGAATATTTGTGAATGAAAGGAGAAGAAAAGGATTTTTCGGCCAAATGATTTTATGCTAATCCTAAAGATTCCAATAACATGAATAATTCAAGATAGAAGAAAGTGTTTGTAGTGAAAGAAAGGTTATGAAGACAAAGTCTTCCAATCATAGTTTAACATTGTGAGTATCACTAGATATTGTTTTTTATAACAGCTGAGAAATTCAAATTTGATGAAGTCAATGTTTGCTGAAGTACATATCAACTAATCCAATAGAATGACCAATTCATCAGACTGTCCCATCTGCTGAACAAACAAATTACAAGGATCAATCATCAGTTTCAAAGAAAGTAGTCACTGCCATCACAAATCAATCCAGGGTGGTGTTTCATCATTCTAGTAGAGGCATAATGATTGAAAATGTTAGAGTTGTTGGGAATGATCAACTATATGATGACCAGAAATATATTAAACCGTTTTCATTGAACCAAATTTTTGTTGTTTTTCTACAAGTGGGTCGAGACCCATCAAACAACTTGTGATTCTGAGACATCGGAATGAGAATTCAGGTTCTGTTTTTTTCAGTGGGTCAAGAGATAAAGTAGTAATGATTTTTTTCTAGTGGATCCAGATCCATTTGATGATCATTGACAATGATATATTATATTGACATCAGAGACTGATTCATCATATGAATATTGACACCAATAAGTCATCAGAAGTTGGACTTCATCGAATACAGAATCATTAGTCTGAGTGTTTGTTGAAAAAATGAAAAAAATGGGAATTTTTTTGAATAGTTTTTTCGATGTGTTGTCAAGGGGGTGATAGAATATAACAGTATGAAAATTTAAATTGAAATAAAAAATTGATTGTAAGTTTAAATTTTTGGAAAATCGCTAATAAGATTAAAGAAATTTTGGGAAGAATCAAGAATAGTTGATAAGCACTTAAATGGTCAAATGTGAAGTTGAAATGAAATTAAAATTTGAGTTTATGGAAATTTGGTTGAGTGGTAAAGTGAAAGTGGTTTCCCACCCATTCCACCTTGGAATATCTTATAAATAAAAGGAATTACAATGTAATATATAACAAAGAATCATTGTTCACATGCGGAAGAGAGAGAGGGAGATCCCTAATGGTTTTGATGAGGAATTTAAGGTTCCAGACAAAATTTTCCTAGGGTGTTCTTCTACACATAAGAAGTATAAGCAAGAGGTTACTGAATTGGACCAATCCATTAGAATGAGATTTCCAGCGAAAGACAAAGTGGTTCAGAATTTTTTATAGAGTATCCATGAAGATTTTTTTCTAGATTGGGGAATCAGACTGAGTTTTTGTACTATGTCTATAATGGTTGGTTCTACCTACTACTAGGTGAGAAAGTGATGATTATCATTTTTAATAATTACCAAAGTGGGAGTTGTTGAAGAAACATGATGACATGTTTGAATCCAACTAGTGATGGTTTATTAACTTATTACACAAACTTTTTTATATCATTCATGCTAGAAGAATCACATGCACTATTGTGTTGATTATAGTTCTACATAAGTGTAACGGTATATCCAAATTTTTATATCCACATAAAATGATAGTATTCTAGTGGGTTATTTGGTATTGGATTATTTATGGACCATGCCATGGACTAGTTACTCTTATTGAGTAGTGAATCTTGAAAATACTTATGTTCTAGTGGATCTATGAATTTTTTGTTTCTAGTAAAGTGATAATTATTTAATAGGGGGAGAAGGTTTTTAGAAAATAAATATTACATAAAAGAAAAATATATCACTAATTCACACACTCCCCCTCTCAGGGATACATTGATCCTTGTTGGAAAATTTTAGCGTCTGCATTGGTGAACATATCATAAGAGCCCTATTTTGTCTCAGTGTATCATGTGATAACTTTGGTTCACTATTATAGTTCAACTTGGAAGCATGTTGGTGAATTTTTTACAATTACCTTTCATATTGATTAGCCGATTTTATTCCCTAATATTATGAGGTTTCATATTATGGATTTTCCATTTATGAATTCTTTAATTTCTTGATATTTTCATTTATGGATTGATACATTTTGGGTTTGAATCAGATTTTTTTTTTGATAATTAATAATTTTACCTTTACTAATCATCAACTGATTGGGGTGATTGATATTACCAGGTTGTGTCCTTAGGGACCAAAGTCAACTTGTATTAGAAATGAGCTATACTCACCTCTATAATGGGGAGTGAGACTATTATATAGGATATTTCACACTAAATGGAATACTCAAAAATATGTCTCCAAGTAGTAGCACGAGGCACCAATTCACAACACTGTTGATTGAGTTTATGTATGTTATCATGAATATGAACATTTTTTTTTCATTTTCAGGTTTTTTAATTAATGGATCCTTTGATATATGAATTTTTTTCATTTTTGGATTTTTTCATTTCTGGTCTCAATCAAAAAAAATTGTGATATTTCAACTATTAAGAAATTAAACACACTATTGAAATGAATAATAAGAGGTTCAGCCTCAAAATGAAGTCTCTTTAAATTTATCCTTGAAATAAAACAATAATTTAAATATATCCATCATTTACATGTACTATGCGGTATTTGAATCATTTTTGGATATACATAGAATTATTTTGAAATCAATTATACATTATTGGTGATCCTTAAAATGGGAAATTGATCGAAAATCCAACAATATGAGTCACATCTATTTGTTCATCTCATCTTTCATGATAATGCCTAATTAGGAATACTAATTATCTACCTCATTTTTGTTTTATTAGTTTTCTAACAAATAGTTTAAAAAATTTATTGAGATAACTATAAACACTAAAGATGATATCTAATATAGATATAGAGGGCCCTCTATTGTTCACATTCTTGGACAGACATGTTTCACGTAAGGTCATAGAGGGATGTCAAGTTCCTAATTTGAGTTTATGGATATCTCATCATTTTCATAATATTGCACAACCTCCTGGTCTCATCCCTCATCTTTATCATGCTTGGTTCTATGACATAGCGATGTGCTACTTCACATTTATCGATCATCAGCTCATTATTACACTTGTATAAATATGGAGTTTAGATACACCTACATTTCATTTCACATAGGGACATAAGACTATTACCCTCGAGGATTTTTAAATTATATTAGGCCTCCCCATAAACAGTGAAAATGTGATGTGTCGATTTGGTACAGATTGGTTTAACATTGTTCAAAAACTACTGGACATTGAGGTTTAGCTCCGGTGTATCATATCTGGACCCTACCACCACATCGTCCTGTGTGACAGGTGGAAGATATATAGTCTCCTCCCATGTACCCTATCCTAGAATGAGGGATAATGGTGGTTGATTGGAACTCTTCCCAACATTTTTAGTTCCAACACACACCACTCCACATTGCTAAACAACCCTCCATCCCCACCGTCGGCTGGGGTCGTCATCAACGCCACTTGAGCTAGAGTGTCATCACACCAACAAGCACTTTAATCGGCTTGCATCTCTATCATTGGGCAGGACCTCCGATTACGAAGCTACCATTTCCAATCGTACCATCGAGGAGCTGCTGCCAGCGTCTTTGAAAATATATGCCTCTCAACCAGCCCTATATTGTTGTCCTTGCCTCCTACAGGGCCCTAAAGCCCTCACCATCCTCCAAACTGGTCATTTCATCAACCTGAGGTCACTGCTATCATCCCCTTGTCGAATTCCATCATTGTCCACACCTTTTTTATATTATTAATTAATAATAAATAATTATATTGATAAAAAATAAATAAATTGCTAATAATTATATCACCATGACATAATATATTAAGATTAATATAATTGTACAACTAGTAAATATTTAGTCAATACAAATTATGGTATTTATCTATTATACAATAAATATTATCTATATTAAAAATTAATAATAAATAATACAGTTGATATTAATAAATAAATTACTAATAATTATATCAACACAGATTTAACAAAGACTTATAATTCAAAATTTATAAATCTTAGTTGGGATACTATAAAATAATTAATAACATAACAATATAATATTAATTAATAAAAAATAATAAGATTGGTAATTAATAAATATATTAATTATTAAAGAAATTTATAATATTTTATATCATCAAAAAATTCACAAAATTATAAATAATAATTTATCAAATATTATTAATATTAATAAAAATTATTATATTATTTATTATATGAATAAATAAATAAATACCATGATAAATTAAAAATAATATTATAATTAACTAGTAAATAATTTTTTCAATAAAAATATTTTTTATATATTTATAACCAATAAATAATCATTATATTACTATTAAATAATTAATAACATAATAATATATTATTAATTAATAATTAACAATATAATTGATAATTAATAAATATGTTATTTATTAATAAATTACAAATAATTACATAAAAAATATTTATAAATAAATTATAAATATAAATAGAACTGAAAAAAAGAAATATATATATATAGGTCTCAAGGAGGATCACACTAAATAGAGAAACTTGAACGGGTTCACACCCCTCTAGACCCAATTTTTAAAATAAGTGGAACCCTATCCTATTACTTGTTTTTTAACCATAAAACTCATAAAAACACACCTTTCTCAATCTACCACTCAATTTGTATACTTCCTAAAACTGATACTCAACTCTCCAGTGCTCACAATCACATATATATAATCAGAACGTCGGGTATTTTTTATGGGTGTGAGATATAGAGATAGATCCTTCTAATTGCTTAATTATACCATTATATCGACTCATGTATGATGGAAGTACATGGATTACTCAAGTTTAGTGAGGAATAAAATTTTTAGACAACCACACGCCAATAACACAACTCAATACCATACCCAAACATAACAAAACTCGCAAACCATAGCGACTGCAGATAGGTACAAGCGACATATGGGAGTGCATGGTGACACCCACAAATTTTATATCCTTCATAGAGGTGCCCTTGGAGGTGGGGGACAAGGGTCGTGGAAAGCCTTTCCCATATAATATTGCGGCGACAACGAGTCCACTGAGCTGAATTCACGGGCTGGTATAACCTTGCTAGAAATGAGGAAGAGGGACACTGCCAGGCAGAATTGTGGATAGAGATGGTTGGACATCACCATCAATGGGAATAAATGTATAATTATTTTAATGTGATGTTGGAGTAATTTTTTAATATTTTTTTAAATTATTTTTTTCATACAAAGAAATAGTGTTGTAGAATATTTCAAAAAAAGGATCTGAAGAAGCCTGAAACTCATTCACGCTTCTCTATTTTGAGAGAGAACTGTGAATTTGATTCACGCTTCTCCCTCCACCGCTTTGGAAGCATGAACCCCATTCATGATTCCTTCACATAATTCACATAGGAGGTGTGAACGGGGTTTACGCCTCCTGGTGATACAATTTCAATAAAAGGAGGTGCCTATCCCATCCAAATTTCATTCTTCTCCTCTAGATTTGACTATGAAGCCCTACGAGAATCCTTTCTCAATATATATTAACTACTTATAAGAAAGTAGAATTTCTTTTTAAAATTTTAGTTGTGTAATTGTTTTTATTTATTTTGTTTGTATGAGTTATTAATTTAATATGTATGGATGCATGAATGTATAGATGTAAAAATTAGTGTCTTTTATATGATTTAATTTCCGAATGAGCTATTTTTTTTGTATGACATAATTTAAATTGATTTTTCTTAATTTAAATATGTGGTTTAAATAATTGAAATGTTATGTATGAAATTTAATTTATATTTTGGAAAAAATAGTGTTTTAAAAAATGTATATATTTGAAATTTAAATGGTGAGTAAGTAGATTTGAATATATTTATATGCAAACAAAATATGTTATATTTCAAGTAAAATAAATTTAAATAATAATATTTTATACATATAGGTAATTAGAAATATAATTTATTAAAAATATATTATTAAAAATATATTAGTTAAATTAATTATCGTATTAAAAATTTATTAATATATATATATATATATATATATATTTAATGGAATAAAAATTTTTTCTATAAAAAATAATTTTAAAATATATTAAGTATAAATAATTATAATTTCATGTAATAAATTATGAAATATAATTACTTAAATTTTTGGAATGTAGAAATATGGAAAAAATAATATATACAAATGTAATTTTACAAAATTGAAAATAACATAAGTTTATAGTATTTTTAATTTTTTTTCATGTAAGTGTAAATTATATTATATTTATTTACTATAAATAATATTTTAAATTAATAAATTTTAATTTTATTAGGTATAAATAATTATTCTTTTATGTACTGAAGTACAAAATAGAATTACTTTTATTTTGGAAAGTAGATTAATGAAAAAAAATATTATATATACTTATGCAGTTTTATAAAATTGAATATAACATAAGTGTATGGTATTTTAATGGTTATTATGTAAATTTAAATTATATTAATTTCACTTAAATTAAATAAATGTTATTATTAAGTATATATATACATAAACACACTAAAAAGTTCAGATTTTGGAAATAATTTGTAAATATTTATTATATATTAAATCTAGTTATAGGTAAAGTTATATAATATGTATAACACAATAAGTATACCAAAAAACATGTCAATAGTATTATATGATGACTGATATTGAGTTTACTAACCCTTGAATAATTGAAATTGCATGTCTTCTTTTGTGTATGTGGTTATATAATTTGTAATAATTTAATTTTCTTTTCCGCGTAGATGAACGAGGTGTCATCCCTATCTAAATATGTAAGGACCAATGTGTCCGCTTAAAAATTTTTATTTATTTCATACCCCCATACCCCCTCACTTGTATGTGATTAACTTTATAATAAAAAGGTATTCAAAAAGAGGTGTTCATTAAGAGGCGTTTTTGTTTAAAAGGAGACTGGTGGTTTCTGGAATATTCCACAATAGAGACTCTAGGAGTTCACCCAGAGTTTTTTATTAGTACATCAAATAATGATGAACTAATCCATAAAATAATTCTCAATATAAACTCATAATTGTTTATTTATAAGTAATTAAAATTTATGAAACATTTGATGATGTGGTGTTAAAATATATAATTCTTTTTTAAATTTTGTTTGTTAAAAATATCACCATCAATATACTTCAACAGTGAGGTTATTTATATTGATCAAAGTTTTAGTTATAGTTTTTCACATGTAAAAGTGGAAAAATTCATGAAAGTATGAATATATATATATATATATATTATTTATTAAATATTTCTAGTAAAGTGACAAAATTTAGAACATAATAAATATATGAAAAAAAAATGTTAGAAATCAACAATGTTTACTGATCTTGAGATTACCATATAATGTATTATTGGAATTGTATGTTGTATTTTTTTGTATCTGATTAATTAATTTTTAATAATTGGATGATCTTGATATGACGGACCGATGTATGATTGACATTTCATGTCCTGTTTTTTTCAGTAATATTATTTGTAATAGTTTCATTTTTTTCCTCATTGATGACCTGCATGTCATCCCTCTCTCATAGTTTATAAGGACCTATGTGTCAACTTAATTAAATTTTTTATCTAAAATCCATAGAACCCACACTTTCATGTGAGTATCATTGTAATGAAAAGGTGTTGGGAAGTATTGTTGCTTTTTGAAGCTATATTTTTACACCATGCATGAGAAGAGCTTGATGACACCTAAAATATGATCTAATAGATGCACAAGGATCCCCCTTTGGTTTTTGTTTTTTTATCAAATAATGATAAACAAATTCATGGAAAAAGTCTCAAGATCATGTCAATTATTCAATCATAACCATTTTAAAAAATTTAAAAATTTCATGATTTAGTATATAATATTTCGTTAATTATTTTTTATACATAATCATGTATATGCAATATAATGAAATGGTGAGGTAATTTATATTGAGAAGGGTTTTTGGTATAGTTTAACACCAATAAGAGTGGAAAATCTTCGTGATTTTGTGACATTGGATGATGTTCACATGAAGATTCATATTTGGTTAAAACTGAGGGTTGATCAATCAATTACTTCAATAATATATCAACATATTCAATATCCTGAAAATTTATGGAAGACTAAGTGTCCTCTGGTTGATGATGAGGATTATATAGATGAATCATTTTTATTCAAGAAACAATGTAGTATTGGTCTAATGGAATTATATGTGGTTATTTCGGATATTGATATAGTGAAACATACGACTATAAAATCTTGTTTTGTGAGCTCTGCAGATTTCGGTCCTTCGCAACACTCTAATTCCATGCCTTATCCTATGAATCCTATTATACAAACAATTTTTGAATAAAATGATTTTCATTTGGATGGAAATGTTGGGGAAATCACTATGTTTACCCCTAATATACTGAATGAATGTTTATCTTAAGAGGAAGTATCAGGTGAGACATCAGGAGATGATGTGGGTGAGGGTGATGTGGGGAATGAACCTTCTGAGGTTCCTCTGATATATTGGAATATATTAGTAAGTGGTAATAATCCTACACTATTGAAGTCCTTAGTTGAATGAATGTCACGTTCACAACATTTTGATTGGGATTTAATTACACTGACTACTGAATTCCCTGTAATTATCAGGAATAGATATGAATCAACTGATAATACAATCTATGTTAGGTGAGAGTTTTATAGTAAACATGCCATTAAGAGTTTGATAAACAATACTACCTAGAGTAATATTTCTCATTTGTGATTTATGATTCAAAAAAGACAAAATATCTCATTCTATGTGAAAAATATGGCCAAAAATATAAATTTTGATTAAGGGAAATATGTGATAAATTGTTTTCATGTTGGATGATAACCAATTAAAAGGCTCATAAACTTGTGTACATCCAAGATTGATGTAGAATTATTGTTCAATTGATGTATAGTTTATATTAATTATTATTATAGAGATGATATGAATGCGTTAAGATGTTCATGTGTCCCTTGTTCAAGGATGAATACAATAGTTGTTTAACTATAAGATATCATACAATAAAGATAGGAATGAAAAACAATATGAAATTGTAAAAGTGTATGGTGATTGGGATGAATCATATTAAATGTTTCCACAACCTATGAAATTGTGTTCTCTTAATAGTCATATTATTTATCATTTGTCCACTATTGAGTATATCTCCCCCAATCACCAAGTTGATCAATAAAAGGTGAATTTCAATAGGATGTTTCATGAATTCAGTCCATGTATCACTTATTTTCCCTATTTTTAACAATCCATTTATGTTGATGGAACTTTCCTTTATGTAAAGTATACCGGTGTTCTACTTATTTTTTCCACATAGGATGAAAATATTTTTCCTCTAACACATTCATTTTCTAATGTTGAAAAGGATAATTTTGAATAATGGAGTTTGTTTTTGGAAATTGTATGCATTCATGTCACACGAAACCTGATATTGTGTCTTATATTTGATCATCATCGAGTGATTATAGAATCCATTAATAGTGATGGGGATTCATGGAGAGAACTGAATGCTTATCACTGATATTACATTAGACATATATAATGTAATGTGCATAAGAATTTCAGAGATGAGACAATAAAGAAAGAGATCTTCAAGTTGAGTATGTTTTTCTAAAATTAAATTTTATTGAAAGAAAATTTCATATACATTTAAACACATTATTTACTTATGGTATCAACATACGAGCCCCTACAAGAAAGGTTTAATAAACATATGAAAAAATATATGGGATAATAAAGATGTGTATGATTATATGATATATATTACGAAGAAAAAATGGTCATTAGCATATGATGGTAGCATAAGATATGGCCATATGACATCAAATACATTAGACTATATAATTGGGTTCATCCAGAGTGTGCACAAACTGCCGATCACAAGGTTAGTAGAATAGAAAACTTATTTATGTTTGAGTACCTTGTTGAACACTCCCAAAAGGCTGATCAAATAATACAAAATGGAATGAATTATACTAATTATTTCCAAAGATCCATTAACCAGATACTACATGACGCATTAAGATTTAATGTTATAACCTTTAACCGGTACATAGTTGCTTTCAAGTAAGAGAGTGCTATGAATGGGTTACATGAAATAGTGGTTTGGTGTTGCTGGTCATGTTGGATAACTTTTACTTTGATTACTTCAAATTCCAGGTATTTAGATATTCTTGTGCACATATTTCTATATCTTGTGTATCATTGAACATATCACGGGAGACCTATGTGGACCCAGTATATCCCGTGAACACTCTGTTTAACTGTTATAGTTCATCATGAATGCTTGTAGAAAAATTTCATTCTATAACATTGTCTGTTGAAAATCCGACTATCATCCCTGATATTTCTAGATTTCGTAAATATTTTTTCATTTATGATTTTCTTTTCACTTTTTAAACTTCATTTATTGGATTGATATTACCAGGTTGTGCCCCTAGGGATCACCAATGTTTACTTGAATAAAAAATCAGATGGAATCGGCTTGACAATGGGGAGGGGGACTACAATGTAGAATTTTTCATGCATAATGTAATACTCCTACTATATGTTCCCATGTTGAAGGCCAGAGCTCCACGTTCCATCATCCATGATCATGTATCTGTATTTTATCATGAAATTTTATTTTTTTGTATGCATAAGTTTCATTAAGGAATCATTTTATTTCAAAATTTTATTATTTTTGACATGTTTCAACTATGGTTTGTTTCATTTCTAGAATTATTCCGAAATAATATTTTTATTCTATACCGGTTAAAAAACCAAATAGTCAACATAAATGAATATATTATGCAACCAAATTTCAATGTAGGTTTTTCATCATAGATGATTTATATAAAAACATTTCTAACATACTATACTTTATTAGATATTAATAAAACAAAAAATTGGTAGACTAAACCAACAACATCGGTGAAATATACTTGTTTCCCTCTTTTTTAATCATAATGATGAATTATACATGCTAATAATATACTCATTTTTTATTGTAGTTTTTTAAAAAAAAATTACAAATTTTATTGAATTAACTATAAAAAATTAACGATGATATCAAATGTACATATAACTGGTCCTCCATTTCTCACATTCATGGATAATCATGTTTCACCTCTAGTTTTAGAGGGAAATTTAGTGCCTTATTTGAGTTTATTAGGAACTTATCATTTACATCATGCTGCACCACGTCCCACCATCATCCCCCATCTTCATCATGTTGGGTTCCATGATGTAGTGATGTGCGACTTCACATTTTTCAATTATTATCTCATTGTTTCACTTGTAGATAGATGGAGGATAGAGATACATATATTCCATACTTAGATGGGGATATGAGTATTACAATATAGGTTGTGTCCATTATGTTGGGCCTCCCTATCAATGGTGTGACTGTGACATTTCGAGTCAGAGAAGATTGGTTTGAGATGGTTCACATATTAGTGGACATTGAGGTCCATGATGATGGTAGGACCATCATCAGTGGTAGATTACACATTCCATTAATAGAAAAAAATTCTTTCACTAAGAAGATGATCCCGATGAGATCACCATGCTGTTATTTTCACATGAATACATTTTGAGGCTGATCGGTGGCACGGTATTCATGGATCATTGTACTACATTTTTACATTTGATGTATTTACAGTTATTATAGGACTTGGACCTGGTAGGTCAGTATAGCTGGGGGTCTACCTGGATCACATATACATATAGGGTTCTATGAGGTGCATGACGTATATATAAGATTTAGATTACATGATGAGTTATTCAAATACATATTTGGATATGGGAGCACATCCCTTTCTTAGCTTCACATGCTCATGCACCATTGCATGCAGATATTAGTCTCTGTGTGGAGGATTGTACATTATTACTTCCTTCTAGTGTCAAAATAATATGTATAACTTTATATTATGAAATATAAAGTTAAAAATGTTATCTACATGTGGAGTAGAGAACATTGACATTTAGATACATCCATACATGATGTTCATGCTTACAGACTTATGCTAGATAGTCTTCAGTTAGATGACGTAACTGGTTATTAAATATATTGTCAAATATTTATTCTATATTGTACGTTTCTTCATTATTTAATTGATTATTCATTTTTTTCAGAGATCATAGATTCCATATACTGAGGATATCATCTAGATTCTTCCACCATATTGTACAGTGATTCTTGTTGTTAGTTCCTGCATCATTTCTTTGAATCATTTTCATATTGTTAAGTGGCATCAAACTGAAAGGGTCATGATATAGTTCGGATTCCATCATCCCATTCTGGAATCACCTAATCAGTTACCTTAACATAATTCCTTGAAGATTTCATGGAATCGATACTCTGATTGGAGGAGGTATCATGTATGATATGTTGATCTGTGGGATGAATGATATGAGTCCGGGTTCTGAGGGGGAAACATAGTACATATTATTTAATTCGATCATCTGGATTATGCACCCTAGTAGTCTAGGTCTCGAGTCATATTTCTTATGAGACATATACGGGGCTATCATGAATTGGTAATAATTATTCCTTCCACTGTTAAACATATTTCTTATTAATATTACTTAACATCGGAATTTGATTTCACAGGATGCCTGTATCACCCATATCCTTTATATATATGATTCGGTAGAGGGTGGTGCATTTTACCAGGCATATGTTTATAGATCTATGAAATAGTTGGTTCCTATGATGTATTTGATTTATTGTGGTATTTTCTTTGATTTTCCACTTGATGATGAGTTTCTGAGCCCAATAAAGATGTGCCAGGGGTGATAACCCTATTATGGATACTGATGTGGCACATGAGGAGGGTATTCATCATTATATGCCAAATGATCCTCAAGATCCTCATTCATAGTTAGAGTCACACAAAAAATAGGGTATGTTAGCATGAATGATTTTGTTTCATATATAGACGATGAATGGTTAATGATGAATACTTTATTAGCCTCTAATCTGTATACATTTTTAGCACAACATCCATCTTGTTCATATATTGGAAATGGTTTCATCCAACATCCACTATACTTAGAGGCAGGATAGGGTACAGGTGGAGAGACGGTACATCCCCCACCTTCCACATAGGATGATGTAGAGCCAGGTGTTAGTGATGATATACAGAAGTAGTTTACACCATATCAGAGACGCAGACAGACATAGTGCAGACACAACATACACACACCTAGCTACGGTACATAGGATCATCTAGCCTATAGATGTAAATTATATCAATGACACATGTTGTATGTATTTAAATCATTATTTATACATTATTAAAAAAACATTCAAATATATTACATAATGATGCATAAATAAATCAATAGATATAATTGGAAATTCATGAAAATAATTTTCAACAAATAAAAAACATTAATATTAATAACTATATTAGTAATACTAACAATTACTATTTTTATTCATATTAATAATTAGTATTATTATCCATATTATGTATAATAAATATTATTATTAACATAAATATTAAACAATAAAATTATTATTATTTGGAAAATAATAATATTATTAAAAATTAATAATAATTTTATGATGATTTTTTATTATATATAATATGGATTATAATACTAAGAATTATTATGATAAATAATTATCATAAATTAATAATTAAATATTAATAGTATTATTATTTTTAATTCTATAAGTATAATTAATTTTAATAATAAATATTAGCTTATTTATTAAATAAGTAACAATTTTATAATACCACATTAAATATCAAGAATAATATAATTATAAATTAGTAAATATTTTTTAAATAATTTTTTAATTAAATTATTATAAAAATATATTATCTATAAAGCTATTATTTATATTATATTAATTAATAACAATTAAAACAATTGATATTTAAAAAAATTACATGTTAAAATATTAATAATAATTATATCACCAAAATACTATACAATGATTTATAATTAAAATTATTTAAATATTTTTTACAATTAATTAATTAATAAAATAATAATATAATTTTAACTAATAATAAATAATACAATTCATTGTTGATAAATATATAATTTATCAACAAAATTGTAATATTTTATATCAACAAAATATTAACAAATATTTATAAGGAATATTGATAGAAATTAATATTAATAATTATTATTATATCATATTAATAATAATAATAATCTATATAAATAAAGAGGTGTGAATGAGGTTGAAACCTTGTTGACCACTACCACTGATATGCCCTTTAACAATGTGAAAAAGGCATTTAACAGAACTAAAGAGATTTTTTATCCTCGGTACTCTTTATGGGGGGTCCCCTTTATCGGCACCAGAAATAGCACTGATAAAGGCCCCACATACTAGAGTTTGATGTTTGTTTAAAATCACAGTACAATGAACTATAACCTATATAGATAATATATAATGTAATTGAACTAAATTTTACATCACAAATATAAAAAACTCTACTATATACATTACAAACAATGTTTTGTATAATTACATTTATAATTACTATCCATAGACATTTAAAATCATTAATGTTTCAATATCTTTGGCACTCAAGACCCCCCTTGAAAATGTTCTCCAATGGTATCAGTTTTCAAACAATTCACTTCTACCCAAGAAAAGGAATCCACCCATATAAGAAAATAAATCTTATGTTAGTAATCTTATAATGAAATAAATTAAACATTATTATGATGTAATACATTAATAAAATGTATATTTTGAATAAAAATACGAACATGGAGTTATACTGGTCACATCATGAGTCATATTGAGGTGTAGTTTATTGGAAGACATCACATATGAGATACGAATCATTTTCCTAAAGTATCAAAAAAATCTGAATGTTTTTTCTCGATTCTGAGTAAGTCAATTTTGCTTTTTAATGAAATTAATGTCAATTTTAAATAAAGACACACATGGGGTTATACCAGTCACACCATACATGGTATTGAGGTGCAGATGATTCCTATTTGTAAAAAATTACTTATGGATCATTATCATAAAGTATAAAAACAATCTGAATGTTTTTTCACGGTTTTCAGAATGTCACTTGTTTTTTTTCTCAAATATTTTTTCAAACTGGAAACAAGCACTTTGAGTCGTACTTGTCACATCGTTTGTTTGTATTCTATGAGACTACTTCCTAGACATCCCAAATGACATATGAATCGATTTCCTAAATTACCAAGATAATCAGAGTACATTTTCTTGGTTTTTAGTGTGTGACACAAGTTTTGAACTAAATTTTCAAATTTTAAAATAATAATGGATACTTTGAGTCATTATGGTTACATAGTGAATCAGAATGAGTTTTGAATAATTTTTACCCAAAAAAAATGTCCCATGGTTAATTTTCCTAAATTATCAATACAATCTGAAAGTGTTTTCTCAGTTTTTAGTTTGTCACTTGATCATTTTGTTAAAATTAATTTCAATTTTAAATAAAAATATACACGTGGAGTCACATCTGTCACAATTTTCATTAGATTGAGGTGTAGTTAGCTATTAAAATTTAAAAATGAATCATGGATAATTTTTATAAAGTATGAAAATAATTGGAATGTGTTTGATTAGATTCCATATGTAAATTTTTTTACAGAAATTAAAGTTAATTTTAGATAAAATGACATACTTAGAGTCATAACGGCCACACTGTGCATCATATTGAAAAATGGTTGATTCTTAGACATCAAAAATGAATCTTGGATCATTTTCCTCATGTATCAAAACAAAAATAATTCATTTTATTGGTTTTCACTATTTCCCTTGTTCTTTTACTAAAATTAACAACAATTTTAAATAAAAAAGACACACTTGGAGTTATATCGGTCAGACCGTACATCAAATTTAGGTTTAATTGATTCTTACATGTCATAAATGACATGTGGATCAATTTCCTAAATTATCAAAAAAAATCATAATGTTTTTTCTTGGTTTTCATTATGTCACTTGTTTTTTAGTAAAATTAATGTCAATTTTAAATAAAAAGACACACTTATTATTATACCAGTCACACCGTACACTAGATTTATGTGGGGTTGAATATTATATGTTATAAGTGACATGTGAATCATTTTAATAAATTATAAAAAAACGGAATATGTTTTCTCAATTTTCAGTATGTCATATTTGTTTTTGCAGAAAATAATGTCATTTTAAGATAAATAGACACACATTGAATTATACCAGTCAAAATGTTCACTATATTGAGGTGTGGTTGAATACTACACCTCAAAAATTACTTGCAGATCACTTTCTTATTCTATGAAAACAATATGAATTCATTTTCGTGTTTTTCATTATGTCACATGTGTTTTTTATTAAAATGTCATTTGAAAGTGGAAACACACAGTTTGAGTCACACCAGTAACATAATATGTCCATTTGATGTGATAATACTTCCTACACATCAAAAATTACTTATGAATCATTTTATTAAATTATCACAAAAATGTAAACATGTTTTATGGATTTTTAGTGACTGTTACTTTCTAAACTAAAATGTCAATTTTAAATTCAGAACAACGACTTTGAGCCATAATAAGAACATCATGTATCTAATTGATGTGAGGATGATTCATACACATCAAAAATTACATATGGTACATTTTCCTAAAGTATAAAAAAATGAATGAGTTTTCTCAGTTTTGAGTATGTTGGTTTTCTTACTAAAATTAATGTCAATTTTATATTAAAAGATGCAATTAGAGTCCTACCGAACAAACCATGCATTGAAGTGAGGTTTAACTGATCCATAAACCTTATAAATAACTTATGTATCATTTTAGTAAAGTATACATATATTATAAATGTTTTTTCTTCATTTTTATTAAGTCACATATTAAAATGTCATTTTAAACTGGAAACATGCACTTTGAGCCATACCGGTCTCATAATGGTTTGGTTTGACATGAGATGAATTCATACATGTAAAAAATAACATATTAATTTCTTTTATTAAGATATCAAGACAATCTGAGCACATTTTCTTAGTTTTCAATTATTTTAACATTTTGAACTAAAATGTCATTTTTAAATTGATAACGGGCACACTGAGTCATATCGGTCACATCTTGTATCAGATTGAGGTGAGGATGATTACTACACATAAAAAATGTTTTTGGATGATTTTTATAAAGTATAAAAACAATATTAATGTTTATCTTGGTTTTCAGTATGTCTTTTGTCTTTTTTACTAAACATAATGTCAATTTTAAATAAAAGACACACTTGGAGTCATACCGGTCACACCGTGTGTTGTATTAAGGTTTGTATAATACCTACACATCTCAAATGAATTATGGGATTTTTACTTAATTTTTCAAAACAATATTCATGTTTTTTCTTGGTTTTCAGTATGTCCCTTTTCTTTTTTCACTAAAATGTATTTTTAAACCATAAAGGCACACTTGGAGTAATATCGATTACATCATGTTCTGGTTTGATGCCAGAATAATTCCTACATGTAAAAAAATGAATTAGGATTTTTTTACTTAATTATAAATAAAATTCAAGAATGTTTTCTTAGTTTTTAGTGGAGGAAACTTTTTGAAATAAAATGTCAATTTTAAACTAATTACTGAGAATTTGAGTCATACCGGGAACATCGTGTATCATATTGTTGTGGGGTTTATTCCCACACATAACAAATTTACTAATGGGTCATATTCATAATATATTAGAACAATCCAAATGTGTTTTCTCAGTTTTGAGTATGTGAGTTTTCTTTTTACTAAAATAAATGTAAATTTTAATTAAAAAGACGCACATGGAGACAAATTGGTCACACCGTGAATCTAATTGAGGTTGAGATAATTCCTACACATCCTAAATGAATAATGGATAATTTCATAAAGAATAAAAACATTATGTATGTGTTTTTCCAGTTTTGAGTATGCCATTTCTATTTTTAACTAAAATTAATGTTAGTTTTAAATAAAAATACGCAACTAAGTCATACTGGTCACACAATGTGTTGAATTAAGGTGTCGTTGATTCATAAAAATCCCAAACGTCTTCTATATCATTGTCATAAAGTATCAATTGAATATGAACTTCCAATGTTATCATGATTTCAGTTTCATTTCTTTATCTAACTACCAATAATGCATATTGAGTTGATGTTATTTGCCAAAAACTTCATCAACCCTCCTATTTCTCAAAAATGAGAATGGTTTTTAATCTAATATCATTGACTCAATATTCATTTTTGGAATCTATAAAAATAAAATCAAATGAAATAATGATATAATTGAAGGAAATGAACATGTTATCTCTTTTCTGTCTTATTGTATATAGTTGAAAGAAAAATATGACCATCCATAAGATTTGTGAAAAAAATACATAGGTATTAAATAAAAATTATAAGGAAATTAATTTAAAAATATTATGTAAAATGATGAAAAATTTAGTTAAATAAGTGGTAGTAATTCATCTATTCATGACGGTTATATACATTTTGACCCATTTCCTTATTGTTATTATCTTAGTTTCAACCTCGAAATCCAATCTATCACAAGCATTAGTAGCTTCGAACAAACCACCCCAACTTCAACAAAAGAATCCAACTGTATAGGAAAAAATTTCTTATGGGAGTAATACAAAAAATAAATAAATTAAACATAAACACGAAACCATCCATTACTTTTATAGAAGTCACATTTTCATGCTGTTTGTGTACATTTTGTCATCTCGTATGCTTCCCATTTGGTTATAGGAAAATGTATATCATCTTGTGAATATGAATATTTTCGGAAGTCATAGTAGTACTATAAAAATATAAATACACAAAATACTAATAAATATTTTAAATTAAATAGTAATAATCTTTAGAAATACCTCTTTAGGTATGCAAGTTTGTTGATGGAATATCATCACTCCCATAAATTTACAAACATAATAACGCAAATATTTTACATTTGTTTATTTTGAACACTATAGAAACATTGGTAAAAATAAATATTTTTTATATGTGTTTGGATAGAGAAATATTATTATATATAATCTAATACTTTTGAACTTGTAGAACTTTTTAGGTTCTTTGTTCTTAATACCTGTCCTCATTCCATGAATTTCCAAATATTTAAACACTGCCTTATCATAAAATAATTCTCATTAAAACATAATTTAAATTATATATCTTGATGTTTATTTCTTAAACATTGGATTTAGTTTATTAAAAATTGACAAATGACATCAAGTTTGGTTGGTTTTTTGGGTATCCATGCAGTGAATCTATGAAATAAATATTTGGAGTATCCAAATTGATAGTAATGAGCATCCAATGTTTTATAAAAATACAAAAGGTATAAGTAATGAAAGAAAATAAAATATTTTTGATATGATTAAATTGTATATTTCTCCCCTGCATCGTTGGTATTAAGAAGTTTATATCATCTATAAGTTTTATTTTAAATGATTTGGATTGTTTTATCACTATTTAATCATTTTTATTAAATCTAATGCATTTTGTTTTATATATGTCATGTGAGGACTAATGAGTCCAAATTTATGTCCATGCGGTAATCCCTTCAATTGGTATTGATATATACACCTATAAAAAATATTAAATGTGTTTAGTCATAATTAACATTGTATATAATATTTTGGAAAAAAAATCAGGAAAACATACCTAATGTATACATTTACAACTCAGCCTCTTATCCATTCATAGTTGAGTATTTAATTTACATTCTCTAGAGTAATGTATCATGTAACTTTATCTCAATATAATTTTTCTTCAAAATCCACTATACAATTACTACAATTTTGTAACTTTTTTACCCACAAGAACCTTCAATGTTAGTAAATGATAATAATGAACGAGCGAGTTAAAGGTGTTTTTGGAAGATCATCTTGATTTGTTGGTTGGTCCTTTAGATGGATTTGAGTCACCCGTACATTTCACCCCTTCCTATTTTGATTTGTAATAACATTCAACATTTCATGTCTGACTGAAAATTCCCTTCCTTACCGATATGTTTTTACAAGATATGATGGCCATGATACAAATTTTACAAAATATTTCTCTATCGTATGAATATTTGAATCCTCGAGGGGAACAGGTAGCTAATTGCAACCCTCACATGATGTGTTAGAAGTGGTCTATTGTGTAGACTATCATCTTTGATATTGAACATGGTTGCCCTCACAATAAGGTGATGGGTGGGTGTTGATTGATACAAATCAATGACAGTTTCATTATTTCAAATATCAGTACTAGAAAGGTATTAGCTTCTTTAAGATTCACATTTCATAGAAAAAAATATTATAATATTTAATACCTCAACTAAGAAAGATCTTTGAGGGGAATGCCTCACCTCAAAGCAAGTGTGGGGTATGGTTAGATCTTCATGCAATTGTTTTTTGTTATTTGTTTATTTCCATTGATTCCCCCATAACATTTTCTATTAACACATTCCCTAAATGAAATTTTTCTTCATGGTTATCTAATATTTATTTCATCTATCCTCTTAATTTATCTTTATCCTTTTGTTTTTCTCTCAAAAATATGTTCGGGGTGTCCCCAAAAAAACCAGCACCTCTAACATTTCCATGCTGTTCTAATAGCTTGAAGGCCACTGATAGTAGTTGTTCATCTAATATAGGTGTTTATGATTACTATGACTAAGTCAGTTAGAAAATATACAAAAATAAGTAATCAACGTTATGTAATTTAGATTTAAAGCAAAGAAAATTTTTATTATGTCATACATACAAAATTTTTTGAAGTGATGAATACACGTATTTTAAAAAAATGTATTACTAGACACAATGTACCTAAAATTCATCTCTACATGATGGCTAGTAAACACATCCCATTTTTTCTAGCTTATCGGGTGTGCAGACATAAGTGATGGGTGTGAGTTTATTTTTCCTTTAGAATATTTAAGATGAAATCTCATTAGAATTGTGAAAAATCTTCAATGATTACTTCCGGAAAGAAAATAATACATATTTCATGAGGGAGTCATTGATTATAAATGCACTATACAAGGTATGATGAAGAGTAATTAAATGTTTTGTTATTTAATTTTTTAGTAAAATAAAGAAATTATATCATTTTTACTATAATCTCGTCCCAAATAAGTTCCTTAAGAATGGGCACAACAAGGTTCCATGAATCTACATCAATTGTCACATGTTTTCAAGTGATGATCCCAATGTACCTACTGATCATGGACTTGTAGCAGTTAACATGTTGGTTGCATTAATTCCATCCAACTTCAAATTTGAATCATTTTCTTTTGGCCTAATTTTTTTTTCTAACACCATCATGCTACGCCACTCCTATTTTTTCTATACCATCAGATGTTCTTTTCTTACCATTTTCTTGGATTCAACATCATAAATATGTTTCTCTTATGGATTGGTAGCATTGGCATGTGCAGAAGTTCATTGTTCATCTACACTGGGAGCAACAGATGGTTGAGAAAACTATTGTTCCTATGGATTGGAAGCACCAACACATGCATGAGGTCATTGTTCCTATTCAATGGGGGTAGTAGCAGGTTGGGAAACCCAGTGTTCCTTCGAATTGGGATCACCAACATGTGTAGAAGGTCATTGTTTCTATTTATAGGGGAAAAATCATGTTGAGAAATCTGTTGTTCCTCAGGACTGGGAACACTAATACATGGAGCAGTCATTATCTGCAGAAGTGGATTAACATTTAATTTACATTATATAAATGAAGAATAAAAAAGATAATAACTTGATTTCATGCAATGTATATTCCAAAAAATATATAATCTTGTCATTAAACTCTTTTTTTAAAGGCTTAAGGAATTTGATCCCTCCATCGAGTATCAAAATCCTTTTATAGGGTTCTCCTTTGACATACAAAACCCTGTCTATATTGGGACCTCTGAAAAATTATTACAGTGGCCCAATGAAAGTGTCAACCTTGGTATAATTTTCATATGATCCTTCAGTGTTTTCGGTCGATAATATATCAATTGACCACTTTAGGTTTTGTGATATGGATCATAAAATACATGTACTTCCTAAGATTACATTATAAATGGTTAATCTTTATACCCTTCCTTACTGATATCCACTTTCATGAATCCCAACTTTTCTAGTTTAACAACAATCTTGTTATCAACCCATTAGAATTGAAAATCAACACATGGAATGTTGTATAAACCAACTCCCATATTAGTTTTTTGATTCCAAAGTATGAAATATTTTCATAAATTGGATATCCATTCTTAGTTCCAGAAACAAGCATCAATTCTACCATAAGTGTAACTCCACTATTTTCCATGGAACCACCTTCATCATGTTCATTTGTATTGAATGTAAAACCACTAATTTCATAACCAATATAAGATAAGGAATACACACTTAGTCATCCAAGTATCCATAAAAGTCATTCTGAAATTGAATTCAGATTTTCATCTGACTCCATAAAAATGTGGTCTTGAAACCATCTTGTAAACAGTTGATTATGTGTATGTGATATCCAACTTTCATCCCTTTATGGATTAAAATGCCTATGAATTTTTTTATGGGTTTCAATATATGGGGAATCCTCAAAAATCATATATAAATTTTAAAGGTAGGTATTCTCTTGGTCTGTAATATTGACTATGAAAACATTTCCTAGAGAAATCCCTTCACCCATAAGTCACCCAGTTTGATGAGATTTCGGTAAAACATTTTTTTCCACGCCATAAAGGTAGTCGATATAGAGTTCAATGACTAACTCAACATATATCTCTCCACAATATAACATTCTAGATGAATTTTATTTTGAACATACCATTTCAAAATATTCATATAAAGTTCAATGGGTTACACCCATCTTTAGTGTACATGAAAACGTAGTTGAATCTCTCTCACTAAGTGAACCATCAATTTAGCCATAATATCAAATAATGTTTGTGGGAAGAAAATTTTCAGTTCACATAATATGACTGAAATGTACATTTTCATATTTTACAATTTCTTTGGGTATATAACGTTGTCTCATATTGCTTTGAAAAAGAAACAGAGCTTAGATAATGTATGATGGAAATTATTTGGAAAAATGAAATGCAAATCTATAGGAATTAGATCTTGAATCAAAACATGAAAGCCATGTGATTTAAAACCCTTTAAGGTCAAAGTATTCATTGAAATGATATTATTTATATTCGATGAATACACCACTATAACCTTTATGTCATTAAAGAAGTTGAAAACTAATGTCTCTCATACTTGGAATGAGTGTAAGTAGCTGGAGGGAAATTGTTTTATCATAATTCATTGGTGAAAAATATTATTGTATTCCCTTGTCAACCATGTCCAACCTATCTTTAATTACATCCTTTATTTTTCTAGGTTTATTTAGTAACATTCCAATTAGACTATCACATACATTTTTTTCAACATGCAAAACATTAAAAAAAATTATGACATACATAAAATTATAGTATGCAAATTCAAAAGGAAAAATTATATCTTTTTTCATATAGTATTCCTAAAGTTTTTTGAAAATGGTTTACCAAAAAAAGTTTTCATATCATTTAAATTCTAAATTAGTTTATCACCTATTAGTGGATACAGTTTTTTACATTCTTCTAACCTTCCATCGAATGATTCCATCCAAGATCAATACTTACGTAGTTAGGGAAGAAATATTTGATGTCCTAGAAACACAATCTTCAGTGAATGTTGAAACTTAATTAATCATCTACCTTGTTCGAAAATGGGACACCCTTTATTTCCATTAATTCTATATCCAAACAAGTTTCCATAAAGAGGAATTCATTTGTCATCATGTACAACATGTCTCTCAATGTTAGATCTTCATTTCTATAAGAATCATAGAATCTAACCCCTAAATCTGACAATAATTTTAAATATTCAATCATTTTATCCAAATAAACATCAATATCATTACCCAGTTGTTTTTGTCCTTATATAATCATAGATAACATGATTTATTTTTTGTATCATTCATAAACATGGTGGAAAGTTATACCTTTCCAACCTAACCATACATCTATGATGATTGTTTCCTTGAAAACGAAAAGGATTCACTCCATTTTTATATAATTAAAGTTGAAGGTTTCTGGGCTTGTTTCCCAATTCAGGATACTCATGATCAATTATATTCTACAGAGGAGAGACTTATAGGTGAAAAAGAGTCCCATTTTATTTATTTTATCTATGTTCTTCATCAATTATCTTGTAGTCACTTCACTTCCTTATAAGTGCCTTAACCTTGGAATTATAAGAAAGTACCATAAAAATTTTGTCACACCTAATTCATCTTTCTTATATCAAGAACCACATTTTGGGAAATTTTTAACTTTTTTTTGGTCCATGTGAAACATTATTGAGTCATTTGGATAGTTATGTATTCTTTCAGAGATCATTCCCATCCAATGTAGAATTCTTTTAGAATTGTATGTTCGGCTAGGGAGCTCATTATATTCTGGGATCGTATCATTCAAGAGTGAAAGTATTTTATTAAAACTGGAATCACTCCAACCACTGCCTTCATTAAAATTATACAACTTCGGTATGGCTAAAAATTCTATATATTTAGTGAAACCAGCATACAATGGCATATTTTCACAACTCTTTAACTTCGTAAACAATTTTGGCCAATCAGAAATTTGATATTCAACTATCATTTTCATTTCATCAATATGATCTTTGCCATCATTTACACTTGTAGTCACATCCTTGATATAGTTTTCTTCATTGTCCACACTTGTAATCATACAATATGATCTATAAAATAATGTTTTGTCTCATTCACTCTCTAAATTTTCTTTTTCCCCATGTCTATTCCAACATTTATAACATCAATCAATTCTGTGACAGATCTAGTGTTCTTCCAACTCCTCTAGACTAATTTGTCTTAAATAACAAATGTGTAAGCACAAAAAAGGATTTGAAAAGGGTCATATGTATGATCTTTTACAAACTTGATGAACTATTTCAACCCATATTCACACTATTTTTCATAAGATTGATATCCATCCATTCTCTATTCATATCCATCCTATTGATTAAGTAATATTAATATTTAAAAAAATAAATACACAAAATATGTTTAATTGAAGATGGATCTCATGACTTTCTTGAAAGAAAATTAAAATATTGAAAAATAGTTTATCATCCCACATGATAAAAAACAGAAACTTATTGAATTAAATCTATAAATATAATGGAGGAGATTTCACTTTTAAAAATAATTTTCAGTTTATATTTTTAATGATCAAAAAACATTTTAGATGAGTATAAATGAAATATAAAATCACTTTTATATTATAAAAACATGATGAAATGGGGATATTGAATGTACTAATGGAAATAAAAAAACTATATTATTTGAAAAAAAAATCATAATAGAAAATAACGATATTGAATATAATAATGTTTTCAAAAATAAAAAAATATTATTATATTTTTTAAAATATTTTCAACATTGAAATTGAATTTATGAATGTATAAAATTGTTAAATTATTGATAAATTCAATGAATTTTATAGGTTTAAAAGTATAAACTAAAAATTTATATATATTTATATTAGTATATAAAATTTTAGACATATATAGAAGTATTAAATTATATATAATTTAAAAAAGAATATGATTTTACTGAAATATACATAATTTATAAATCTGTATAAATTTATTAAACTATATAGAAATACCTCTACGTTATAAAAGTATACATGATTTATAGAAGTATATAGTTTTAAGATTTTATAAAAGTATAAAATTATAATATATAAATGTAAAATTTTACAAATTATAAAAGAATAAAATTATTTGATTTTAGTCCATTCATGAAATTATCAATCATGATTTTAATGTTAATAGAAAAACTCTAGGTGCACCTTGTGTGTCTCGTGATATCAACCATTGGCTTTAATGAAACACACTTTTCAAACTATTTGTGGAATCCGATAGAAACACCACTCATGATACATAGGTAAATGATCAAATGAATGAAACCACATCATCAATGAAATGAAAATAAGAAATTAAAGAAATCTACTAGAGGTCCCACACACATGAATCAAGTGGGAAAACTAAAAAATCAATTGAACCCCTATTCCAAACCACCAACCATTGAAATGATGTCATTGGATCTTCCCTTGAATTTAATGTGAGACAATCCTATAATTTTTTAAAATGGGACCAACCGCATGCTTAGGTTGCATTCTAACAGACGTCCCTTCACTAGATATCACTAATCCTAGAATCAGGGGCACTGCCCACTAGCCTTATATATAAATAGGGACACTAGAAGTGTTCAATGATCTAGTGTAGCATAAATAAATACTTCTCACTTAGTTACTTAAGTTCCCATGACCAATGTTACAGTAATGGTTATAAAAAATCAACAATCCAAAAAATCATCATTAAGCATAAATAATACCTCACCCATACCTACAATGCTCTCACAAGAAATAGCCCCTTTCTATCTATCGCCTTATCATCACACATCAAACACCACCCATAAAGGGAAACAATAATAATATGAAATATGTTGGTCTCACACACCCACATGTTTGAAAGACAATTTGAATGGTCTAAAAGGGCAGTTTAGAAGCCCACCAAGAGGCCAATTCTCTATATAATAATTGGAAATAATTTATAAGAAATTTCCTAAAACATTAAAATTTAGCCACCTTTGAAATCAATTTATAAATTAGTCCACCATTATAAAATCACTTTATTGATTATAACGTTGCCTTGATTGTCTTATCTAATAAACCAAATAAATTAAAAATATGTTAAACCACACATTTTATTTTATAGATATCTTGAAATATTTTATCAATACTTGTATTTTCAAGTATTTTATGAAATTAAATCTTAATTATTCTACCTATTGAGAATTTACATTGATGACTATAACACCTTATAAAATCCTATAATTTATTTATAATTAAAATTTGTGCAATTTCTCAAACACATGGTGTGCATGGATTATTACAAAATATTTTTAACAAGTTCCATAATGGATAAGTCTTTGTAAGTGAAATGAAAATAACATAAATCCTGATTTAACATTATAATAACACATAATTAAACACATTTAATTCTATTATTTGATATAAGAAACATGGAGTTAAACATAAAAAAGCAACAATTATTCTCAAATTCAAAGAAAATAACATGGGGTAACCTATTACAAATCAATGGAGAATGGTTCGTAAATTAAAATATAGGATGAACAGAGTTAAAAAAATTAATCATATTCCATAGAAACAAAAAAAAATCACACGAATAAAGGGCCAACCTTAGCCCTTGGGTTCGACCAGGAACAGGTGAGGTGATTGGGAAGAAACTAAGGGGGTGAATCTGGTCTGAACAAAACAACAGTAAAATGAGAAAGGGTTACACACAAATTATTTTTCAAGAAGAAAACATAAAAGTGAACCATGAAAAGAATCAGTTGAGAAATACATAAAAAAAAGATTCGAATATAGTACTTTTAGTTTTGGTTGTCTTGATTTGTTGAAAATGATTAGCAAAGTCACAATAGAGATATGCTAGTAGTGGGGTTTGGCGAGGTAGCAGTGGGGTTTGGCAAGATCATCAAATATAGCGGGAATATGGTTTTGTGAGAGTGGCAGCACGACAACAGTGTGGTTGGATGAGAGAGGTGGCAGTGAGTTTTAGTGAGAGCAGCTATGCAATGAGTATCAACTTCTATGAGAGCTTGAAGGCGTGCGAGAGAATACATACTGTTAAGGTTCCTTTAAAAGATGGGAATGACTTTTATGAGTGTTGTTCCAAAAAGAGGTGATAAAATTTAGTTTTTTTAGCACAGATAAAAACTACCACATTATCAGTGCTAAAAAATACTGATAAAATGTATCATTATCAGCGCAAAAATTATAGCATTGATAAATAGTAGTGTTATAATTACATTTTTTTCACTGGTAAAGGGAAATATTTATAAACATTTTAAAAAACTGATAAAGATCTAATGTTAATAATTTAATTATAACATTATATATATTTATAAAATTATATGAAAAATAAATAAATAAATATTTATAATTATAAATAAAAATAAATATTTATTTATTTATAATTATATATATAATAAATATTTTTATATATTTATAATATTATATATATATTTAAAATTATATTTATTAAAATTAAATATTTATTTATTTATAATTATAAAAATATAATAAATATATATTTATTTATAATTAAAAATTATAATATATATATTTATGATATTTATTTATAAAATCTTAAAATTATGAATATATTTATTATAATTTTATAATTATTTAAATAAATATATATTTATTTATAATTATACTTATAAATAAATATATATTCATTTAAATAATTATAAAATTCAAATAATTTTTTTTTATTATATTTATAATTCTACAAATAAAAAAATTTATTATAATTTTTAAATTATTTAAAAAAATATTTATTTATTTAAATAATTATAAATATATATGATGGATTATCCCACTAAAGGAGAGCTTCTCTCTGTATCATGTTATGACAATCAGTTTGATGATTACTCATTATCGATTAAATCGGTTAGTTTTATAGTCACTCGTTGTCGATTAAATGAATTATTCAAGATTTTGATCTAACCTATGATGATGTTATAGGTCACAAGGAGCTCTTTGGGATTTTATGTCCATGAAATAGGTTTCAGTTTCTTGAGGATCTTTCAGAAAGGATTAAGATTCTAGGGATCTCTTTTGTTGGGCCCGGTCCGATGACGGGGAGGGTGTTTGGATAGGGACGACTTTTGAAAATTGAGGAATCCATCATGATGGTGAGGATATAGGGGTATTAGATATCAATAGTTATGGGATGTGGGTTTTGAGACATTGATCTCGGAATAGGATGAACCACATTAGTGGTGGTGAAGTGGTCACCTCAGGTCTTGATGATGGTGTTACTGGAGGCATAGCATCGCCTGGTGATGATGTTAGTGAAAGAGATGATGGGGACCCCCAGAAGAATGGTGTAGACCAGAACTAGATTTGGGATCCTAGCAGTTTGGGTCTAACTCCTCTGGGAGTCTTCGGTGACGAGCCTCGCCTCTCCTGACTAGGGAGTAAGTGCTTCTCTAAATGATGGGAGGAAGATCTAGCATGTGAGAAGATGTTTGTGACATAGGGATGGTGATGTGTTGAGTTTTTTGATAAAAATATCACCATCATGTTGTGCAAGGTGGACGCCTTTAATGATATATCCTCCATAGGAGACCTTCTGAATATGTTAGGTGACAACCGTTGATGACCTGAAGTGGTCGGTTCCGCCGAAGAAGACTCACTGCATCAGTTGGTGACTATCTATAGAAAACTTTCAGAACCAATCTTTTCTTTCTCCACTTCATTCTGATGATAAATATGGGCATCCATTATGTGTGAGATGGGAGAGATATGACGGAATTTTTAACCTATGTATTCGCGATTGAATAAGATTAGCCACTACCTTCTTTGTGAACGTAAGTCATCCGACAGAACCACGCAAATTTTGTGCCCCTGATTTGTGTTTTGATTCCCTGTTTTCAATGCGAATCTAAGAGGGTGAGTGGTTCCACCCCTTAAAATTGGTATCAAAGGATGGGTTTGATTACTTGGGGAATAAATTAAAATAGCATTTTTGGCCGTATGAATTCTCTGTCTGCAACGCATCAGTGGTTGTTTTATAGGCTTCCCACCTGAAGCTAGTGTGTGGATCTTCTCCCCAACGTTGTTGTTCGCACCTCTGTTGACCGTCTAGGCCTCTGAAACTCCTATGCGGTTTCTGTCTGAGCCCCTGTGTGATCTTATTTTTTTCACTCCTTCAAATATACTACTATCTACAAGGTCTTCTCTTACTGCTACTACATGAACCCTCTTCTCCTTGGTTTTCTCTTTTTTTCACTCTGAATCAACTAAATTGTTGTCTGTATATGGAGTGAGAAAAGTCATGAAAATGGGTGGAAGAGGGGAAGGTGTTGTGTGGGATTATGAAAATAAGAAATAAAAAACAATAGTAGTAGAGGGGACAATGGTGCGTGGAAGACAAATAAAAAAAAGTTATGTGGTTTGTTTTGTCTAGGAACATGTGAAAAGGAAAAATAAGGTAAGGGGTTATGGGCATGTAGTGCGTAGAAAAGGAGAAAAGTTGGTTTTTTGTTTATATTTTTATATTTTTAAAATTCAAAAGGTAAAAGGGGAAAATGAAAAAAATTGAGTGGTGGGACACATGAATTGGATACTCCTCACTTAAAAATTTGAAGAAAAAAATCATTTTAATGTTGTGGTTTTTTTTAAAAAAATTAGAATAAATTTTAGTATTCATTTGGGATCTAATTTGAAAAATTAACTAGTGAATTTTAGCATTTTTGACTATTTTGGATTCATCGGTGGTGTTTGTTTTTAGAAATTCTAATCTATTTTTGTGATGGAGAATCCAGAAACCAAAAGTAGTTTGGTACCACCCTAGGGGACCCAGGAGTCTATTCTAGTAACACACTCTGGTATTGTAAATACTTCTAGATATATAATTATGGTGTCCAGTACCAAATTTGAGGTAGAGATATTTGACGGGTTGAATGATTTCAGCATGTGGAAGTGAGAATTTTTGGATATTCTAACTCAACAGGAGTTAGATATCACCTTGGAAGAAAGAGCTACCAACATCTCTGATGGTGATTGGAAGATAATCAATTGTGAAGCCTGCGGTGTGATCCCACTCTATTTGTATAAATATAAAAAATACAATGTGATGTGGGAAACATCCACAAAAAGTTTGTTGAGTATTTTGGAGTACAATTATATAGCCAAAAGCAATGAAAATAGGTTGTACCTTAAAAATAAATTTTTTAGATTTCAAAACAAACAAGGTATGTCTATGATTGAGCACCTTGATTCATTTAATAAAATCCTAGATGATTTGAAAACATTGGAGGTAAAAATTGGAGATGAAGATAAGGCTCTGTTTCTATTGAACTCTCTACTGGAGAGTTATGATCACCTTACCACGACGTTGTTGTATGGTAAATATGATGTGAAATTTTTTGATGTTTCAAATGCTTTAGTTAACAATGTGTACATGCAGAAGGACAGATATGACCATTGGGATTCCTCATCCGAGGGATTGATGAAAATTAGAGGAAGTTCATTTTATAGGAAATATGGAAGATTCAGAAGAGATGAATCACGATCGATGTCAAATGGAGAGTCCAGCTTTAGGCGTCCAACAAAAGATGAGTGTTACACCTATCATGAAAAGGGGAATTGGAAGAAGGATTTTACTAAAATTGGTAAATCAAAGGAAAATATTGTATGTAGAACCAAGGATGTTGAATATGTTGAAGATACTATCCTTGTTTTCTCAACAGTAAACCATTCATAAGGATTGATTCTTGATTCAGGTTGTTCATTCCACCTGTGCAGTAATCGAGATTGGTTTTCAAACCTCAATGAGTCAGATAAAGGTGTGGTGTTTATGGGAAATAACCACCCTCTCTATATGATAGGTATTGGAACAATACAATTGAAGAAGCATGATGGTATAATTAGACACCTTACAGATGTGAGATATGTACCAGAATTGGAGAAGAACCTCATGTCTCTTGGAGACTTGGATGAGCTTTTTCAACAAATAACCATTGAAGATGGATTCATGAACGTTATTCACAGTTAACTTCTTGCGATGAAAGGTATTCAAAAATGAGTTTTGTATTATTTGAATGATGAGATGGTTACATCTGGAGAAATGACATCAGATAAGAGTGACACCATTGGTAGAACACGAAGGGCTTTTCTAAGACCTTACAGGTGTGTAAAATTGGTTAGATTTTCTCTTTCTGTAGTTGAAGGGGTTGTTCCAAATTGTTATTGATATGTTTTGGATAACAAAGAAAACAAACAGTGGAATCATTTTATGGAAGAATATATGAATTCACTACATCAAAATATGACATGGGATCTTATTCATCCTCTGAAGAACAAGAAAGATGATACATATATCATCTTCCAACATTGTTTAGACATGATCAATATGACCCAAACATGGGATTCCTACGGGCATCAGGAAGGAAGATGAACACTAAAATATTTGTTTTAGTAGAAGTTGGAAGATTTTTTTCAGTTACATGAAAATTTGTTTGAGCGGAAACTTGGTGATATTTTTTGTCAAGGTGGATATTTTTGAGTTTTTGAAAAAAAATATCATTGTCATGCTGTGGTGGGTGGCCACCTTTGATGATCCATCCACCAGAGGAGACCTACTAAATATGTTAGGTTCTTCCTATTGATGGCCAACATGGGTGGTGCTTCCAAAGAAGACTCACTACATTAGTTGGCGACCATCTAGAGAGAACTTACAACAACAATCTCTTTTTTCTCCACTGCATTTTGATTATAAATATGGGTTTCCATTATGTGTGATATGAGAGAGATATGGGGAATTTTTAACCTATGTATTCTCATTTTAATAATATTATCTATTGCCTTCCCCATGGACATAGGTCATCTGACCGAACCACATAACGTTTGTGTCCCTGATTTGTGTTTTGCTTCCTGGTTTTGTTTGCAAATCTGAAAGGGTGAGCGGTTCCACCCTTTCACGATGGAAGTTGGCTAATGGGTGACTATATGATGACGTTTTTTTCATCAGATCAGGGTGTATGGGACCATGGGATGTTGGCATATGGTGACATTGGGATAGGTTTTGTGACGTGTTGTTTGCTGGCTGGTTTTTCTATTTTTTTTGTTTGCATTTTGTTCACCAAGTTTACAAGGTTGGTGACCCTAGGTCATGGGATGTGCATGGGTAGTTTGAAAGGAGGATGGATGAATTGGATAAGGTGTAGGTCTCTATAGGCAAGGGGACTTCTGGTAATTCAAATGTGTTGTGGTTTGAGGGGAAATGCAAACAAGCTGACCGACCACAATATTTGACAGACCGAACTGGTATTGTGAATTTCAATATTAGAGGAACCAAACTGAATCCAAAATGAAATAAAAGTGATGAATAGTAAAATAAGAAAATCTATTTAATATTATTCAGACCCTTAGGGGTCTAACATAACGATAAGAACGCCACTCGCACACATGCACACATTTTATTACATTCAAAAGAAACAAAACTAGTACAAGAATCTGACGAACAAGAAGAAAAGAAAAACAGGAAATTGTCAGTTTATAGATTTAGAATGAAAAAAAAACAATACCTACAATGATGGATGTATACCAGTCTAGAGTTCCTGATCTCTTAAATAAAAGGTCGAATCCATAGCCTCATAGTTCGAGCGAATCAACCATGAGGTTCTGAATCACGTTAGTCCTGGGTCATCATATGATGCCCGCACATCTTCCTTCCACGAAGGGTGTTGTAGTCTCTACCAAAATATGGCTGCGTGATGGGGGCTGAAGGAGAATGATAGAGAGACGACTCTTACATAGGAAAAGAAGTAAAACCCAATCTAGGTTTAGATGAGGAACATCAGAAGCACAATCTAAGGTAGAAAATGTGCAATGCTAAAAGAGATGAAGAGCCAAGGGGGGATCGTGATGATTACGTTAGGAAGCAACAAATAAGGGGTGATAAAACCCACTGCATGTGTCTTCTATTCAAAAAACCTTCCCAATCCCAAGCTACCAAGGAGAACCATTGAAATTGAAAATCCAAAACAGAACTGAATAGAATGGTTGGTTTTAATAGAGTTTCCACAAAATTGATGGTCAACATTCAAAAGGAGGGAAAAATAATCTAGAAATACCACCAAACTGTAACCCGTGGATGGACAACATGTCATGTGGGTATGGAAAGACCATTTTTTTGGGGAGAATCCGGATTCCGGACTGAAAATTTCTTGCCAAAAATATCATGATAAACTCGTCGAAATATGGAAGTGATATATGTAGGAAAAATAAATCAAAACGCAGGATTTTTTAACATTGAAAAACCCTCCCATGAAGATGATTAAAAAACCACGGGGAATTCCCAAAATATCCACTATGAATTAGAGAATACATAAATTCAAGTAATTATCGAACTTGAATAACAAATAAGAGAGCATAGAAAACCTGTGTGGAAACCAAACCTTGATACGCCTTTTCCATATCTTTGATAAACATCCCACTGATGCCATGTATCGGAAGATCAATCTGTGAAAAACTGTCACCCTTCTGTCGACGAAATGTCACTACCTCAGAGATCTTCACCCGATCATGCGTCAACCTCACACCAACTTGCGACACCCGAATGATCTCACCATTATGATGTACCACCGATCTCCAATCGGGACATGCCACATGATCACCGATATCAGGAAGACTTTCGATACGTGGCCTCGATCATCAATTGCATAGCCGCTGCTTCACACCTATCAAATGCCGATGCGCCGCACATGCTACCACCGACGCAGCAACCCCCTTCTTTCTCCTGGTGGACTTCATCTTGAACAACCTACCAAGAACATCTCCACACATCTAAGATAATTACATCATCATCATCGTGTCACACTGGCCACCGCAAAATGCGGCAACCCCTTCCCGGGTCTCCCTTGCCGACTACATCTTGCTGGCACACCATTTCTTTTCAAAATATGTTTTTTCATCTTCCTTATGTAAACATCAAGTCCATAATAATCAATTAATGAAATAAACATCCATTATTCCATCCATTAATATTGAGAAATAAATATCCATTAATGTTTGGAGAAAATCATCAATTAATGGTGATATAAATCTCCCCATTAGTATTTTTCCTCTCTCATCAATAAATGTGATGAATCCCTCCATTAATAATTTTCCTCTCTCATCAATAAATTTAATGAATCTCAACAATATCCCCCTTCATCATATTAATGAATGAAACCATCCAACAAACCCAATTGGAATGAAAATATGTTGGTATCACACCATCCATCATCAACTGTAGAAAATATGACGACGCCCTTTTTCACTTCTGATAAAAAAATATATGTTCCCCCAGCAAAAATAAAATCAAATGCTGAAATCTTCATCACATTTGTATCTGCACCATCCTTCTCATCTTGCTGAACAAGACAAGAACCAGAAACATCTGGCTCCCCCAAAATAGTGATAACCACATAATCTGGATCACCTGCAGGAATAAACATCTCCCCCCGCTCAACATCCTATGAGTGTACATGTGTATCACCTCTCTTAACCTGCTTTAATTTCTAAACATTATTCTGCTCCACGCACGCATCTGCGATCCTCTTCGACGCTTCCAAAATCCTCATGTTAAACTAAAATCACAAATGAACCTCCTTTGATACCACTTGTTGGGGAGAATCCTGATTCTGGAGCGAAAATTGCTTGCCAAAAATATCGTGAGAAAACCGTCGAAATATGGAAGCGATATAAGAAAAATAAATAAATCAACATGCAGGATTTTTTAATGTGAAAAAACCCTCCCATGCAGAGGATTAAAAAACCACGGGGAAATTCCTAAAATATCCACTATGAATCAGAGAATATAAGAATTCACGTAATGCCAAAACTTGAATTACAAATAAGAGAGTGTAAAAAACCTTTGTGAAAACCACACCCTGAGACACCTCTGTCATCTCTCTAATAAACATCCCATTGATGCCATGTATCAGAAGATCAATCTGTGACAAAACGTCACCCTTCTGTCGACAAAACGTTACTACCTTATAGATCTTCACCCGAACATGCGCTAACCTCGCACCATCTTGCAACACTCGAATGACCTCGCCATTATGATGTATCGCCGATCTCCAATGAAGACACACCACCTGATCACCGCTATCAGGAAGACTTTCGATATGTGGCCCCGATCATCAATCGCATCGCCGCTGCTCCACACCAGTCAAACGTCGATGCGCCGCACATGCTACCTCTGACACGACAACCCCCTTCTTGCTCCTAGTGGATTGCATCTTGAACAACCTGTCAAGAACATCTCCACACATCCAAGATAATTGCGTCATTGTCGTCGTGTCACACTGGCCACCGCAAAACGCGGAAACCCATTCTCGAGTCTCCCTTGTCGGCTACATCTTGCTAGCACACCCTTTCTTTTCCAAATATGTTTATGCATCCTCTTTATTGAGACACCAAGTCTATTATAATAAATTAATGCAGTCAACATCCATTATTCCTTCCATTAATATTGAGAATTAAATATCCATTAATGTTGGGAGAAAATACTCTCTTATTGGTGATATAAATCTCCCCATTAATAATTTTCCTCTCTCATCAATAAATGTGATGAATCCCTCCATTAAGAATTTTCCTCTCTCATCAATAAATGTAATGAATCTCAACACATTTTACAATGCGTCTCTCTCAAACTAGTGGACAAACATCAAATATAGGCTTAATTTCACAAATAAAATATCTAGAAAGATTAAACAATAAACATCATGGGTGAATTTAAATCTAAAAGGTAGAAAATAAAAAACATATTAAACCAAATTTAATTTTAAAAACAAATTAAAAAAACATTAATTCAAAAATATCCACCTTTTTAATTAAATTTGTGACGTTCTTGCATCGAACCTAACAATTTAATCGAGAAATCATGTTAAACAACCTAAGAAAAAAATGAAAATAAATAGTTCTAGTTAAACTATACACTACTAATGTCCAACAATTGTATCAATGTGATACACATTTTCCGTCAACAATTCCATCTAAAATACAACTTAAACATGTTTAGAATTAAAACCTCCAAACGTAATTGCATAAAACTGAATTTACCTTCATGTACCAAAGTTTCCCATTCTACATTCCTCAACTCCCTGTTGGTCACATGAAAATCTAGAGGTTCCTGTGACAGATGTAATGCCTACATAACACAAAAAACCGGGAATTACCCATCCTAAAAGAATAATCGTAATGAAAGGAATGAACTTAAACTCAAAGTGAAACAATTCAAATGAATATATTAGTAGTGAATAAAATAGCTCATGAAAAATAAAGCAAACATGAAAAGAAAACACAAGACTTAAAACAAGAAAAACACTTACTTCACCTGAATCTAGGAGAGAGCTAGAAAACTCTCCATATATGGAGAAGAAAATATCTATGATCCTTCCAACAGAATAACTTCCTCAACAGCCAGGTACAAATGTAAATCTCATGCAGTCCCAAAGTCCTAAGGGAAAACTCTTACCCCACACGAACAACAGTGATGCTAGGGCAGCCAGCTAGTGACCAAGAAATCACATCTCATTATAGCTTTCCAACGATATTTAGAAACTACCTAACATATCTAAAGAGATCTGGAAAGAACCACCATAAAGCTCAATTGTCACCAAACCTGTTCACATGAAACTTCCACTCTTAACATAGCCCAAGCCCAATCACCACTCACAATGGGTAACACCTAGAGACACCAGCCCAAAACCAAGGCACAAACTTGAGGAACAAACTCGAGCTAATTACCATCTAACTCTCTTAAGAAAAAAGGCATGACCAAGATACCCTCCACTTATGAGAGCACACAACCTAGAACTTTGCAATAGGGGAAGACACCTCCTAATCTCAACCATTATATAATAAATACAACACTAGTCCTAAATCCAACTCGAAACCAATAGAAAACAAACCTAGGAAGAAAGGGTATCCCACTACCGACCTAAGGAACCCCCCCTAAATCTAGTCCGATGACCACAGACACATAATTCCTAGGTACCTCCATCCGATTTTTTCAAAGAGATATCAGCAGTACCATCATGAAGTCTAGTGATCAGATAGACATTTTCTCATGAACCTTCTTCTCTTAACCACCACCCAAGAACTTAATATCCTCATACCTGGTTAACCCCGAGAGTACCAACCCTCCTTGGATAGGAAGAAGGAAAAAAACCCTAGAGTTGAACACAAAACTCTTCCCCCTGAAACACACAAGACAAACAAAAAAAATGATAGATTCATCAGAACTAGGCCCAACAATAATGGATTAATCCCCGTTACCCCTTGAATCATTTTGTTTCAAACAATATCTCTTATAGTGCCCTGGTTTTCCCACACAGATGACACTTCAAAAATTCTAAACTAATGTACACCATGATTTTTACCCCTATCCCTTTTCTTACCTTGACCTCTATCATTTGTTCTACCCAAAACATTGGGCCCTTATCCCTCTGATCCTAACCCATTTTTAGGATACACCTCTTTTGAATGAAGAGATGACTTAACCTCTTCTAGGTTCATCAAGTTGATTCCATAAATCATTTTCTCAGAAAGGGAAATATAGATGTTGTTAAGAGAGATCATGTGGATCATCACTTGATCCTCATAATCTATAGAAATTCTGAAATTGGCTAAATATAACATGACATTATTGAATTCATCTAGATGGGAATTTATAGAAGTACCAGGCTACATCTTAAAGGTGAAAATTCGGTGATTCTTGTAAATTCTTCCCACAAGGGAGGTATTCATGTATAATTTTTGTATTTTAAGCCCTATTCCTAAAACGGTAGACTCATAAGAAAATTCCTTAATAACTTTATCACCAAGGAAATGCAAGGGGTACTATGGGCCTTAACACTCAAATCAGATGGAACTAGATGGTATTCAGTAAATTTTTAACCATTTTCATTAATAGTTACAATGAGTTACATTGCCCACATAGGGAATCAATAAGACCTTGTTGAACAAGTAATTCCCTAATTTTAATACACCATAAATTGAAGTCATTATCTCCATCAATCTTCTCGATTTCACATGGCATTGTACACATGTTTATCCAGATGAGTGGATGTTGAGTGATTGGGGATAACATTAAGCATACTCCCCCAAAAAATGACCAATCTCACGGGGTATACGTGTATTGTGAAATAGGAAATGAAAAAAAACATTCGATGAATACAATGATTTCAGATGAAAAAACAAGAACAACCAACTATGCATGTACAATTAAACAAATAATTTTACTGCCAAATAAGAGGTAGAAAACCCAGGTTAACAAATCTAAAAACATAATAAAAAAAGAAGAATTAAACATATATAAATAGGGGTAAGAAACAAAAAACTTTCAATCACATGAAACCAGTTTATAAAAAACTATTAAACAATGATGAAATAAACCAGTTTTGACAAACTACATGCAGAACTCAACAAACTAGTTTTAATAAAACTATAAACAACATACTAGGGGTTGTAAACATAATGCAGTTGATCAATTATAACATGGTCGTTAGAAGAAATAAACTTAACAGATACCCATTTATCAATGAAAAAACTCAACAGTAGTGTATATAGGGGCATCATGCATGAATATTAAAGAACCAATTGAGCAGTATGAAATTCAAGAGTTTAACAAAAGTTGTAAATAAATTACAACAAGGAAGATTGTAGAAAACTGGAATAACCGAATCCAAAATGTGATAAAAGTGAAGAATAATAAAATAAGAAAAGATCATTAATGTTCTTAATACCCTTAGGGGTCCTACTGCATGGAAATAACACCACCCACACCCAGTGTTTTATTATTTTCAAAAGAAACTAAACCAGTACAAGAATCAGGCTATCAAGAAGAAAAGAAAAATAGGAAGTAATCGGTTTACAAATTTGAATGAAAAAAAAACAAACTGATACTTACCATGACAGATGTATACCATTCTACCAGTCTTGATATCTTCAATTAAATCTTGATTCTATAGCCTCATGATTTTAGAAAATCATCCATAGGCTTCCAACTCTCATCTGTCCTAGGTAATCATTTGATGCCCGCACATCATCCTTCTATAAAGGGCATCGTAGTCTCCAAAGAAAATACTAGCCATGTTCTAGGGGCTGATGGATACTGATAGGGAGATGAATCATACATAATAAAAAAAGTAAAAATTGATCTAGGGTTAGCCGAGGAACATTGGAATCACAAACCAGGATTTTATATGTGTGATACCGAAAGAGCCGAAGTGTCAGGGGGGTTACCGCTTTGTCCTGAAACATAAAATTTATTATGATTTTGATGTTCATTTATAGTCTAGGAGACCTTAGTATGTCTATCAAGGAGCTTTACTAGCTTATAGTATTTATTTTAAATAAATATTACTAAAATTGGGGGGCGATTTTTAATAGAGATTCATTTAGGTTTGAATTAATTATTTGGTTGACATTAATTGGAATCCTGATTAATTCCAAAACATTTATTTCAATGCTTAAAGAACCAAACCTTGATGTAACAATCATATTTTCAAGGACCAAAGCTTATGAATGGAATAAGAGCTTTCAAATAATATTGAAATCTCATGAATTTTGTTATGAAAAGGATTCTTGTGTGGTCCAATCATAAAAACATAAGTCGCGCACTTAAAACCTCACATCGATCGGTTAGAAATTAAGAGCACAACATTCACATGTATCAAAACAAGAATTAAAAATTAAATCATGTAAGGTGAATAGAATTAAATGTTTAAATACAAAAATTAATCCAAACCAATATCTAATATATGTGTCTAAACTCCCTTGACATGCGTCTATCTCTCTTACAACAAACGCCCACCGTTTAGCCTGACATCGAGAGGAAAAAGAAGCTCAGGTGCATCTCCTTCTTCATTTTAGCTATCCCTATGAGGATAGGAAGCTCCATAACCTCCAAGGGGATTAAAGGACTACTCTAGAACTTCAATTTTTCCTCACTTCACTCTCTTGGTTGGACTAACAAATGGGGATCCCATGGTGCCATTTTATAGGAAAATTGGATTTAAAACCACATGGACCATGGTTTTTGATGTCCATAAAGTCTTATATCCTTTTTTTAAAAACTAAAAAGTTGAATCCCAAAATGTTGAATATATCCACTGAATTTTTTCACCCATTTGGACAATCACATTCAGAGATATAGACATATTACCGCACACCACTTTTGACTTCATGCAGATTCGGTGTTCTGGACAAATCAGTCCATATTGGATCCGAGAAGGCCTAATTAGGCTTTTGTTACTTGATATGAGTTGTAGGGAATGAATTTATGGATATATCTACATAATATCATCCCATTTGGAGTTACGAATAGCTCTAAATCATTAAAACAGTGGATAGATTTTATTGGCCTCCCATGCAGTTTGACCCATTTTTCTTTTGGATCTTCTATCGGGCCTCTAAATCACCTCCACCTATAATGAAATTTTAAAAACAAGTGACATTGACCTTTTTAATAGTGATAAAAAAAATAATTGGATCTAAAATGAAGTGAAATTTTTTATTATATTTGGAATTATCAATTCAAATTCAGTTTAAAACAGTGGTGTAATGGTGAAAATGAAACAGTGAATCGCAGGGATATCACACCACCACCCCTAAACATTTTCACTCTTAGGAAAAGTCACATTTACAAAAATTATGAGGGTAGATATTTACACCATCATAAATATTTAACATTCAATAAAAATTTAATTTTTTGTAGAAATGTGATCAAAGAAAAAATCACACCGAGGAGTTATTCTCAATGATAAAAAAAAAAGATGTCTCAAAAATTTTATCAACAAAAAATTCATGGAGTATAATATAAAAAAATGAGAAAATAGTTCAAAAGATAACAATTTCACTAATTTTCTACATGTTTTTATGAAAACCATATCATGCTATTCATTCAACTTTCTATCGAGTAAATATAAGTTATTTTCAAAATTATCTACCTATATGATCTTTCCACCAAACCTTCCATATATCCTTTTCTATCAAATTCCAAGACCCACTCACTTAATCATTACCATAATTCAAACCATAAGCTAATTACCTCGATATTCCCATATGTTTCACATTTCATCACTCCCCTCATTTATTATTTTTTTTCAAAATTTTCACTTGGAAAAATCTCGCACTTTTCTCCCAACCCATGTTTGATATCCTCACGACACTAATTGTAATTTTTATAACAAGATAAAAGGTTAAGGAAGGGTGATTTTTGACCTACCCAATATACAAACTTTTTTATTTTTTATCTTTTGAGGGCATAAAATAGTCAGATAGCAGGTACACACGCATAGGTCAATCTGGTATAGTAATGAAATATATTGGATAAGGAACAAATTTATGGAAAAATGATTTGGGAAAGTAGAGAAAAATAAGCCTCACTTATATTAAAAATTTCTAAGTAAAAATTTTCACACTTAATGGGTGGGTGAAAATTTTTGTGGAGAAATTAAGTAACATAATTTTCTATTAATCCATTCTCAAAAAGGCACCATTATTCACAATGGTTTCAAAATGATACAAACATTTATATAATCAAAAAAGAACTAAATTTAAAAACAACCTCACACTACTGTACAAAATTCTTGCTAAAATGGACATTTAAATAGTTTTTTTTTAAATGTTAAAACAACATTAAACACAAATATTCCACATGAATTTTCAAAAACTTCCATGATTAAACAGGATTCATTTTCCATGATAAAGTAGGAATAAAAAATGTAATATTCCGGCACAAAGGTAAGGGGGAGGTAAGGGGTGGAAGTAACAATATAATTCAACAAAATAAAAAGGAAAAAATAATAAAGATGTTGAAAATTCCCAACTAACCTGGGAATATACCCATCCCACAAACATAAAGTGTGATGTGTCCTCACAATAATAAAAGAGAATGTGGGAAGGAATGATAAAACCTTATGAGTTTCATTAATATATTTCTTCGTGAACATGGTGTTCCTCCATCAAGGACTCCAGAATGGATTCATGGAAGTGTTTTAGGCACTTCCCATTGACAATGAAGGTTTATTTAGTTTATTCATTTTGAACCTGGACAACACCAAATTTAGAGACGTTAGTAACAGTGTAGGGTTCAAACCAGCAAGAAAGAATATTACCTAGATGAAAAATTAACCTTTTATTTTAGAGGAGGGCCTTCTTTACAATGTGGAATTGATGAAGAAGGATGATACAGTCATGGGAAGCCTTGGTTCGCTCCTTAAAAATCATGGATTTCTCATATGAATCTCTTCTCATTTCCTACATCTCATGAATCTTCCAGTTCCTTTGAGAAACTGCACCATAAAGATTCAAATTTCATTATTAGATGGACCAGTAGGCCCGATGCACAATCTCAATTGGGAGGTGACAAATCTTTCCAAACACTAGATGATATGGTGACATGCCAATGGGAGTTTTAAAGGTAGTATGATAGGCCCATAATGAATCATCGAGTCTAAGACTCCAATATTTTCTTTTTGGTTGAACCATTTTTTTACGAATTTGTTTTACCTCCCTATTTGAAACATCAGCTTGACCATTGGTCTATGGGTGATATTAAGTAGACACTCTATGCCCGACTCCATACCGATGAAAAAGAGATTGCATTGTTTGGTTGTAGAAATGAAAACCCTGGTCACCGATGATGAAACTAGGTAAGCCAAACCTATAGAAAATTTGGGTTCTCAAAAATTTCACAACTGCCTTAGAATCATCATTCCTTTTAGCTTGTGCCTCTACCTATTTTGAAACATAATCCAATTTCCAAAGAATGTATAGGATACCAAATGAATTGGGGAATAGTCTCATAACTTCAATGGCCCCATCATCAAAAATGTCATGGAATAGAAAGGGTTATTGTGGAATCTAATTTCTTTTAGAGACATTCCCAATTCTTTGACAGAGAGGACATGATTTAAAGAAGTCATGGGAAATCAGAAACAATGTGGGCTAAAAGAGGGCAGAATTGATGACCTTGAAAGCTGTCCGTTGGGGACCAACGTTCCCCCCACAAGAAAGAGTGTGGTAAAACCTAAGGAGGGACTAAAACCTGCTATCAGGAACACAATGCATGATTACATGATCACTACAGGTGTGCCAAAGGTTGGGGTCATCGGAAATGTACCAACGGGTCTCATGTTTTTTATAGTCACCCAGATTTTTATTGAAATAAGTAGGAATGCCAGATACTACCAAATAATTTATATTTTAATCATACAAAGAAATAGGATCTTTCACTTACAATTTCTCATTAGGAAACATGTCATTTATGGGAATACAGAGGTATGAGTCCATGTCTAAGGATGAGTGGATCCTACTGATATGGTTATCCACCACATTCTCTAATCATTTTTTATATCTAATTTCGAAATTTAATTCTTGAAGGAGTAACATCCAATGAATGAGACGTAGTTTGAATTTTAGTTTCACAAGGAGATACCGGAGGGCAGCATGGTTTGACAACATAAAGACTTTGGACCCTAAAAGGTATGACCTAAATTTATACAAGGAAAAAACAATAGTAAGAAATTATTTTTTAGTTGTGGTGTAGTTTTCTTGGGTAGGGTCTAGTGTACGTGTAACGACCCAAAATGTTGAATAAATCTTGTTTCCTAAATTTTATGTGTTATTTTATTTTATTTTTATACTCAACAAAAATGTTTCATTTGATAACATGAGTATAATTAAAATGAGACCGTTGGGTTTAGACGGTTGTATGACCATTGGTCAATATGACCACTGGAAACTAAACGTTTTGATTATTGTCTCTAAATACAAGTAATCTTGGTTAATTAATATAGAAAGAAGATTCGATGGCCTCACCCAGTAGTCTTGGACCGATCGAAGCCCATCTAAGAGAACTTGGGAAAGAGGTAGCACCACTGTGCTTTTCTCTGGACCAAACCCAAGATGAACTTCATCGTGTGAAGCTAGAACGGGATCGCCTTCGCGAGAAGTTCAAACTGATAGAAATTACTACTCGTGCGATGTTGGTCGAGCCTCCCTCGGATTCTCTCACCTTATCACACCTTACACTTAGGTCCTATGCTGGTGTGATAAGGGGCTATGTAAGGATACCGTAACTGCCTTGTGTAATCCTTTTTTTTAAATAAAAATTGGGATCTATTCTTATGATGAAGTTTATGAATTTTCAAATGACCGGATAAATATAGTATGCATATTTTTGATGAATTTTAGAAAAATTATATTTTAAAAATGTTTTTGTAAACCTTAAATAATTAAAAATGTGTAATGATTTGCAAAAAATGGTCTTTTACAATTATGTTCAGTACGAAATTTAGAGTCTAATAAGATCAACTTAATTTTTGATGAATAGTAAATTATGAATAGTGATTTTATGATTAGGATTATTAATGTGTCCAAATGGATTAGTAATCTCACTTAAAGAAAGTATTAATATAATCTAGGCACCTTGATTAAGTAATGTGATTCAATAAAATGGTTAAATAACGGTTTCATAAATTATTATTCAAGTATTAGTTTTTTCGGGTGAATAGTGTTTTGTAATTAAAAATTTAATTAAAAATATTTAGAAAATTATTTTTATAAAACGGATTTCATTTTTGAACTCAGAGCACCGATTTTATGCTATGGTAATTTTTGGGGTTTTTTCTGAACAAATTAATTTTCGGTGAATAGTGTTTTTATTTAAAAATTAAATTAAAAATACTTAAAAAATTATTTTTATAAAATGGAGTTCATATTTGTAATCAGAGCGTTGATATTTGGTAAAGGTGAAATTTTGGGATTATTTTGAGAAAGTTGAATTTTTGATGAATAGTGAAAATACAGTTTTTAAGTTACGGGTGTTTAATGACATCATTAAATGATGTATTAAGTATGTAATCAATATGGTCGACTTATGAATAGTAACATAAGGTATGAGGTGTCCCAAGTGGCCAATACCATGGGCAAATACCATGGACAAGCCCATGGTTTTTCCAAAACCACTAATGAGGTGTCCCTTGGCCATTAATGCCTTGTCCCCTCACTTTCCCTATAAATACCAAGCCATCCTCTCATCCATTCAACTCCCCACTATCCCCCAACAAAGTTATGGTCTCCTTACCTCCCAAGGAGTCCTCCCAAGGTTCCCCCAAGCCCTCAAGGTCCAAACCTTTGAGTTTTAAGAGTTACGTTTTAAGGTAAGGGATCCGACCTCTCTCTTTCTTTTCAAGAAATCTCTTTTATGTAATTTCATTTATGCTCCATGTTCTTATGTTAAAGGATGTTCTTTTATACTCCTATTACTTCCCTTTTCATGTTCACATAATGAGAGATCCCCTCTTGCTCTCATTATTTCGTTCTATGAAGTTTTAAGTGGCGTCGTTAGGCTGCCGAAATTTTTGTAACAGATTCTTTCTCCCTTCTCATTTTTCAAGATCTATTATCATGTAAAGTATTTCAAGTTCCTTTTTGTTATGTTGGGGTATGATCTTTATATCTATCATACTAGAATATTATGTTCATATGATGAGAGACCCCATTTGATCTCTTCAATTCAGTATTTTGATGTTTTAAGTGGCGTCGTTAGGTTGCCGAATTTTTAAGTGGTTGTTCACCCTTCTCATTTTGAAGTTCTACTTTCATGTCAATTCATTCAAGTTCCTTTTTGTTATGTTGGGGTATGATATATATATCTATCATACTGGACTCTTATGTTCATATGATGAGAGACCCCATTTGATCTCTTCAATTCAGTATTTTGATGTTTTAAGTGGCGCCGTTAGGCTGCCGAATTTTTAAGTGGTTCTTCACCCTTCTCATTTTGAAGTTCTACATTCATGTCAATTCTTTCAAGTTCCTTTTTGTTATGTTGGGGTATGATCTCTATATCTATCATACTATACTCTTATGTTCATATGATTAGAGACCCCATTTGATCTCTTCAATTCAGTATTTTGAAGTTTTAAGTGGCGTCGTTAGGCTGCCGAATTTTTAAGTGGTTCTTCACCCTTCTCGTTTTGAAGTTCTACTTTCATGTCAATTATTTCAAGTTCCTTTTTGTTATTTTGGGTTATGATCCCTATATATATCATACTGGAATCTTATTTTAATATGATGAGAGACCCCATTTGATCTCTTTAATTCAGTATTTTGATGTTTTAAGTGGCGCAGTTAGGCTGCCGAATTTTTAAGTGGTTCTTCACCCTTCTCATTTTGAAGTTCTACTTTCATGTCAATTCTTTCAAGTTCCTTTTTGTTATGTTGGGGTATGATCTCTATATCTATCATACTATACTATTATGTTCATATGATTATAGACCCCATTTGATCTCTTCAATTTAGTATTATGAAGTTTTAAGTGGCACCGTTAGGCTGCCGAGTTTTTAAGTGATTCTTTCACCCTTCCCATTTTTCAAGTTCGATTTTCATGTCAAATATTTCAAGTTCCTTTTTATTATGTTGGGGTATGATCTCTATATCTATCATACTGATCTCTTATGATCATATGATGAGAGACCCTATTTGATCTGTTCAATTCATTTTTTTGAAGTTTAAGTGACGCCGTCAGGCTGCCTAATTTTCATAAGAGAAATCAAATTTTTGTCTTCCTTCCATGTTTTTCATTTCAAATGGTATGTCCTTGAAATTGCATAACCATGTCCATATATCCTGCTTATTCTGTCCCTCTACTATTTTATGGGTCAATTATGATTGTTTGACAAATTTTCCCTCTCTTTTCAATGTTTTCTAAAACCCTGTAACGTAGCCGTTATGCTGCAGAATTTTCGTCTCAAAATGCCTCTCTCTTTTTCTCAAAATTACTTCATGTTATTAAGTGAATACTCAAATATCTTATTTATACATGGTTATTCACATATATACAAAAATGTTCTATTTTAAATTCTGGTATTTACATACATAAAACCCGCTCTCCCCTTCCGTGGGTTTAAAGTGACGTAAAGATCATGTCTTTAAAGCAGTTTTTAAAACGTTATGATTATGAAATGAAACCAATTTATTTTATGCTATATGGGTTATTTATGAAATGTTTGATGATGATATATGTGTCTCACATGATAATAAAGGCAAATTTAAGGGTGTGCCCCGATAGCGCTCCAATGCATTGGGTAAAGACTTAATCTCTAGAGATGACCATTTTTAACGACGCCTTGGTGAATAACCTTGGTAATTTTTAACGACACCTTGGTGAATAACCTTGGTAATTTTTAACGACACCTTGGGGATGGACCTTGGTGAAACGAAATGATTTTCAATATTAAATGTTGCATCCACATCTTCAAGTTATGAAAAAGTTTTATTTTTATTATGATATGCCTCATGATTTCATTTTCATGCCTTAAAGTTCTTTTCATGACTTTATTGATGTATCTCCAGTTCATATGTAAAATGTTTCACTTGTTTCCCTTGATGGGCCTTCTGCTCACCCTTTATTTTGATGTATGTCCCCAGGTTATGAGATGCAGTAATGAACCTGGGGTGAATATGAGGAGAAGCCTTTCAAGTGTTCAAGAAGAATGTTTTTTTTGTTTCATGTTTTATGTTCCTTGTTTCCAAGACACTAAGCCTTAAAGATCCTCAGTTCCGTGTAATGGAATGAAAGTTATGTTATAAAAAAGACGGGATGCTATAGTTGGTATCAAAGGATGGTTTAGTTATTTATGGAAATTAGGATATGAAAACTCTAGGAAGAACCCTATAGAAAAGTTTAAATATAGGAAATCTTCATGGTATTTTGGTTAGTTTTGAGTAAGGGGTTTCCAAGAAAATACATCCATGTCTGGATACGAGCAGGTAGATGTGGATCTGGCACAAATGTACATAGGGGAAAAACCTGAAAACACCGCTTTGAGCTAGACTCGAACGGGAATTGGTACACACCAACGGGCCTTGCTGCACTCTTGGTTACGACACTCCCAGGGGATATGCTTAGGTAAATTCATAAGCTTAGTATGAACCATTGTTAAAGGAACAAAGATAAAATAAAATAAAGGTTCACATAAGAATATATGATCATGGATAACCTAGATGGGAACCTAGGGGATCACAAGTTCGGGTATACTTTTCTTCTATAAGTTATCCTTATATGCTTTAAGTTTCTTTTCATGATTATTGGATAAGTATTTAAGCCCCTAATTATAGCTCCTTTTCTTAGTTAATGGCGGGAAATGGAAGAACATGTCCCAACAACCAATGTAATAGGAAATGCTACGATTGCCGTATTAATATGACAGAGATGATTAGGGGATTAAAATATGATTATTATTTTGGAAGACGTTCAGTATTTTGAGGACCCTATATGATCAAGGTAAATAGATTACTACGGTATTTTCATTGAGGAGTAAGGTTGACTTATATTTTGAAGAATCAATGAATTTAAGGTGGACTTATAGTAATTTAGGTTACTTATGCAAATGATTAACCTATCTTGGGTAAAATATGTTTAGTTTAGCTACTTTTGTTATAAGATGTTAGGTGTGGTTGATGTTGTGTGGAGATGAACAATGAAGTTTATTTTGGGAGACTATGTTATCAAATCCCTCTTGTATTTGGGTTTCAATCTTAGTTTGGTTTATTTTGAGGAATTTTAAGGACCGTTATTTATGGGATGGTCTTTGATGAACTTTGGGTAGTACCATGGAACTTTGAAGATTTAAAAATAGTTTCCCTTCCTATGGGATTCTTTCTTTTTGAAGAGTTGTTTTACCTTACCCTTTCTGTTTTTGGAATAATGTTTAAAGATAGAAGAAATAGATAGTTAATCTTTTGTAGATTATGTGATTCTCTAGAAGATGATTCTTGTGTTTTGATGAGACCAAGTATTTTTGAAAGCTCATCTTTTGGGGAAAAGATTAGTTTTGGTAGAAACTTATTAAAGGATGAAACTCTACATGAAGGTTGGTATATTTTCTTATGTTTTTGTTCTATGTAGTAAATGAATTCCTCAAAATTATGAAAAGGAACGTAAAACAAAAACGTTGTTGGTTTACATTTCCTACTAGGTAATCAAAGACCATTTACACAAATCCTAAGTTTGGGATTTTTTTATTGTTAACTTTCTCCTAATCATGTTTTCTATCACTCTCCCTCAGAACTTGACCCTTTGTTTTCTCCTCCATGTCCATGTTTTCCTACATGGAATCCTATTGTGGGTTAACTCGGGTGACCTTTGTACTTCCCTTTCTTTCTTTTAAAGTAATAGTTTTACTGACTCCTTTTCCTATGTGGGACTTTCAATGAAATTTCAAAACCCAATTTTAAAAAAAATTGCGAGGACGCAATTTCTTAAGGGGGGAAGATTGTAACGACCCAAAATCTTGAATAAATCATGTTTCCTAAATTTTATGTGTTATTTTATTTTATTTTTATACTCAAAATTTTTTTTTCATTTGATAACATGAGTATAATTAAAATGAGACCATTGGGTTTAGATAGTTATATGACCATTGGTCAACATGACCGCTGGAAACTAAACGTTTTGATTATTGTCTCTAAATACAAGTAATCTTGGTTACTTAATATAGAACGAAGATTCGATGGCCTCACCCAGTAGTCTTGGACCGATCGAATCCCATCAAACAGAACTTGGGAAGGAGGTCGCACCACTGGGCTTTGCTCTGGACCAAACCCAAGCTGAACTTCATCGTGTGAAGCTAGAACGGGATCGCCTTCACGAGAAGTTCAAACTGATAGAAATTACTACTCGTGCGATGTTGGCCGAGCCTCCCTCAGATTCTCTCACCTTAGCACACCTTACCCTTAGGTCCTATGCTGGTGTGATAAGGGGCTATGTAAGGACACCGTAACTGCCTTGTGTAATCCTTTGTTTTAAATGAAAATTGGGATCTATTCTTATGATGAAGTTTATGAATTTTCAAATGACCGGATAAATATAGTATGCATATTTTTGATGAATTTTAGAAAAATTATATTTTGAAAATGTTTTTGTAAACCTTAAATATGTAAAAATGTGTAATGATTTGAAGAAAATGGTCTTCTACAATCATGTTCAGTACGAAATTTAGAGTCTAATAAGATCAACTTAATTTTTGATGAATAGTAAATTATGAATAGTGATTTTATGATTAGGATTAGTAATGTGTCCAAATGGATTAGTAATCTTACTTAAAGAAAGTATTAATATAATCTAGGCAACTTGATTAAGTAATGTGATTCAATAAAATGGTTAAATAACGGGTTCATAAATTATTATTCAAGTATTAGTTTTTTCGGGTGAATAGTGTTTTGTAATTAAAAATTTAATTAAAAATATTTAGAAAATTATTTTTATAAAACGGATTTCATTTTTGAACTCAGAGCACCGATTTTATGCTATGGTAATATTTGGGGGTTTTTTCTGAAAAAATGAATTTTCAGTGAATAGTGTTTTTATTTAAAAATTAAATTAAAAATATTTAAAAAATTATTTTTATAAAATGGAGTTCATATTTGTAATCAGAGCGTTGATATTTGGTTAAGGTGAAATTTTGGGATTATTCTGAGAAAGTTGAATTTTCGATGAATAGTGAAAATACAGTTTTTAAGTTACGGGTGTTTAATGACATAATTAAATGATGTATTAAGTATGTAATCAATATTTTAGACTTATGAATAGTAAGATAAGGTATGAGGTGTCCCAAGTGGCCAATACCATGGGCAAATACCATGGACAAGCCCATGGTTTTGCCACAACCACTAATGAGGTGTCCCTTGGCCATTAATGCATTGTCCCCTCACTTTCCCTATAAATACCAAGCCATCCTCTCATCCATTAGACTCCCCACTCTCCCCCAACGAAGTTCTGGTCTCCTTACCTCCCAAGGAGTCCTCCCAAGGTGCCCCCAAGACCTCAAGGTCCAAACCTTTGAGTTTTAAGAGTTACGTTTTAAGGTAAGGGATCCGACCTCTCTCTTTCTTTTCAAGAAATCTCTTTTATGTAATTTCTTTTATGCTCCATGTTCTTATGTTAAAGGATGTTCTTTTATACCCCTATTACTGCCCCTTACATGTTAATATAATGAGAGATCCCCTCTTTCTCTCATTATTTCGGTCTATGAAGTTTTAAGTGGCGTGGTTAGGCTGCCGAAATTTTTGTAACAGATTCTTTCTCCCTTCTCATTTTTCAAGATCTATTATCATGTAAAGTATTTCAAGTTCCTTTTTGTTATGTTGGGGTATGATCTCTATATCTATCATACTAGACTCTTATGTTCATATGATGAGAGACCCCATTTTATCTCTTCAATTCAGCATTTTGAAGTTTTAAGTGGCGCCGTTAGGCTGCCGAATTTTTAAGTGGTTCTTCACCCTTCTCGTTTTGAAGTTCTACTTTCATGTCAATTCTTTCAAGTTCCTTTTTGTTATGTTGGGGTATGATCTATATATCTATCATACTAGACTCTTATTTTCATATGATGAGAGACCCCATTTGATCTCTTCAATTTAGTATTTTTAAGTTTTAAGTGGCGCCGTAAGGCTGCCGAATTTTTAAGTGGTTCTTCACCCTTCTCGTTTTGAAGTTCTACTTTCATGTCAATTCTTTCAAGTTCCTTTTTGTTATGTTGGGGTATGATCTCTATATCTATCATAGTAAACTCTTATGTTCATATGATTAGAGACCCCATTTTATCTCTTCAATTCAGTATTTTGAAGTTTTAAGTGGCGTCGTTAGGCTGCCGAATTTTTAAGTGGTTCTTCACCCTTCTCGTTTTGAAGTTCTACTTTCATGTCAATTATTTCAATTTCCTTTTTGTTATGTTGGGGTATGATATCTATATCTACCATACTGGACTATTATGTTAATATGATGACAGACCCCATTTGATCTCTTCAATTCAGTATTTTGAAGTTTTAAGTGGCGCCATTAGGCTGCCGAATTTTTAAGTGGTTCTTCACCCTTCTCGTTTTGAAGTTCTACTTTCATGTCAATTCTTTCAAGTTCCTTTTTGTTATGTTGGGGTATTATCTCTATATCTATCATACTGGACTCTTATGTTCATATTATAAGAGAACCCATTTGATCTCTTCAATTCAGTATTTTGAAGTTTTAAGTGGCGCCGTTAGGCTGCCGAGTTTTTAAGTGATTCTCTTTCACCCTTCTCATTTTTCAACTTCGATTTTCATGTCAAATCTTTCAAGTTCCTTTTTATTATGTTGGGGTATGATCTCTATATCTATCATAATGATATATTATGATCATATGATGAGATACCCTATTTGATCTGTTCAATTCATTTTTGTTGAAGTTTAAGTGACGTCGTCAGGCTGCCGAATTTTCATAAGAGAAATCAAATTTTTGTCTTCCTTCCATGTTTTTCACATCAAATGGTATGTCCTTGAAATTGCATCACCATGTCCATATATCCTTCTTATTCTGTCCCTCTACTGTTTTATGGGTCAATTATGATTGTTCGACCAATGTTCCCTCTCTTTTCAACGTTTTCTAAAACCCTGTAACGTAGCCGTTGTGCTGCAGAATTTTCGTCTCAAAATGCCTCTCTCTTTTTCTCAAAACTACTTCATGTTATTAAGTGAATACTCAAAGCTCTTATTTCTACAGGGTTATTAACATATATAGAAAAAATTTTCTATTTTAAATTCTGGTACTTACATACATAAAACCCTCTTTACCCTTCCGTGGGTTTAAAGTGACGTAAAGATCATATCTTTAAAGAAGTTTTTAAAACGTTATGATTATGAAATGAAACCCATTTATTTTTTGGTATATGGGTTATTTATGAAATTTTTGATGATGATATATGTGGATCACATGATAATAAAGGAAAATTTAAGGGTGCGCCCTGATACTGCACCAATGCATTGGGTAAAGACTTAATCTCTAGAGATGACCATTTTTAACGACGCCTTGGTGAATAACATTGGTAATTTTTAACGACGCCTTGGGGATGGACCTAGGTGAAACGAAACGATTTTCAATATTAAATGTTGCAGCCACATCTTCAAGTTATGAAAAAGTTTTATTTTTATTATGATATGCCTCATGATTTCATTTTCATGCCTTAAAGTTCTTTTCATGACTTTATTGATGTATCTCCAGTACATATGTAAAATGTTTCACTAGTTTCCCTTGCTGGGCCTTATGCTCACCCTTTCTTTTGATGTATGTCCCCAGGTTAGGAGATGCAGTAATGAACCTAGGGTTAACATGAGGAAAATCCTTTCAAGTGTTTAAGAAGAATGTTTTTTTTGTTTCATGTTTTATGTTCCTTGTTTCCAGGACTCTAAACCTTAAAGATCCTCAGTTCCATGTAATGGAATGAATGTTATGTTATAAAAATATGGGATGCTATAGTACGTGAGGCATAGAAAATGAAATGTGGAGATCGATCAACCCTTTGTGATAAGACTTCCTCAACTACATAGTTAGAGCTTCCACACATGAGCACAAATGGTAAATCCATCTGAGGTGGTTGGTTTATAGAGGGTGACGTGAGACTCCATTTTAACTTATTAAATTAATCTTCTCATTATTTACCAAAAACAAATTCTTTTTCTTTTTGGAGTAAACGGGAGAGGGGGAGCGCAATTTTACTAATGTCACGAATGAAAGGACTGAAAATCCAGCATGTCCTAGGAAAAAGACACATCCCATACATTTTTAGGTAATGTTAATGAATAAATGAAATCCAATTTTGATTTATCTACTTGAAAACTATCTATTGAAATTATATGTCCCAAAACTATACCTTATTGCACCATGAAATGGAATTTCTCATAATTTAACACGATATTCTTTTGAATACATCAATGTAGGACTGAAGAAAATACAATCAAATATTCATCCAAATAGGATCCATAAATAGTGAAATCATCCATGAATACTTCCATTAAATTCTGTAGGTAATCTGAAAAATGCTAACCATATATCACTGGAAAGTACCCAAAGCATTGAACAGATCAAATGTCATCCTCCTATATGAAAATGTTCCAAAGGGGCAACCGAAGTTCATATTTTCCCGATCCTCAGGGGAAATATGCATATGAAAGTATCCAGAATACCCATCAAGGAAACAGTAATGAGAATTCCCTGTTAACCTCTCTAGCATCTGCTCAATGAATGGAAATGGGAAATGATACTTCCTAGCATATTGATTTAGTCGGAGATAGTATATATAGACACATCAACTATTCTGCACATGAGTTGGAAGCAATTCATTATTTTCATTTTTTATTATTGTAAGACTAGTTTTTTTAGGAACTACTTGAACAAGACTGACCCATTGGATGTCAGAGATGGGGTAAATGATTCCAGCAGCTAACAGTTTTGTTACCTCATTTTTAACAACATCAAGGAGGTTTGGGTTTAGTCAACGTTGTGACTGCCTCACTAATTTAACAACATAATTTTACAATATATGATGTGTACAAATTGATGATAAAACAGCAGGAATCTCTACATGAGTCCATCAGAAATATTTTTTATACTCCCAAAAAAGTCCAAGCAGTTTCAATTCTTGCTTAGGAGGGAGTAAACTAGAAATGATGACAGAAAACTTGTTTCCATTCTCGAGATATGAATATTTTAAATCTTGAGGTAGTTGTCTTAGTTTCAATTCAGGTGGATTTTGTATTTATGGAGTTTTTGTGAAAGTGAAAGGTAACTAATCTCATCTAATTGCTTAATGGTATCATCCTCAAATGATGAATGAGATTTTACATGCTTATTAGTATCATCAATGGTCATTGGATCCTCAATATTCAAGAAATCATCAATTAATAAACATGAATGACATTTTTCTAAACCATTACAATAATCTACGCATGATTCATTTCCTAGAATTTAAAACAATGATGAAAACTCAGAAAGGGGATCATGGGAATGAAAATAATTGTTTTTAGGGGAAGGGAGTACATCTATAGAATTAACAGAGAGAGAGGAATGTTTTTCTGAGGGTTTCTTCATGGAATCAAGGATGTTGAAGTGAAAAATGTCACCACCAAATTCCACAGATAATGTACCATTTTGTAAATTAATTATGATTTTGGAATTTTTAAATAAGGAAATACCCAATATAAATGATTAATTTCCATTCATCCTATCATCTTCCATTTTAATCACATAAAAATCAGTAGGAAAAATAAAAATTTTCCCCCTCAAAAGAACATCCCCTAACACTCCAGAGGGGTGTGAAGTACTCTGGTTGGCTAGTTGAACAACAATTCTATTGGGATTTAGTTCTTTGAACTTCACTGTAGAGTATATGGGGTGATTCATCATAGTTATAGAAGCACCTAAATCAAGAATGGAATTAGAAAATGAATACTCCCCTATGGTGCATGTAATCGAAAATGTCCCAGGATCGTTGCACTTGGTTGGAAGTGTTGGCTCTATCAGTGTTGATATATTCCTCCCCAATTTCACCTTTTTATCTCCATAATGTCGTCTTCGGTGTGTACACATCTCTTTCAAGAACATGGCGTATCTTGAAATTTAATTCCCGATATCAATCAATGGTATATTAACCTCCACTTTTTTGAAAATTTACAATATTTCCTTATAAAGTTCTATTTCTTTTTTTTATTGGTTGGGTGTATGTTTGAGTAAATGGAAGTGGAATGGTTGGGCTAGGTGACTCATCAATAGAAACACTCTTTCCTTTAGAAGGTATTCTCTCAGGACAATGTTCTACCTCATTTGAAGCATTTCTAGTGGTTGGGATGGTGGTTTCCATAGCAGGGGATGACTCTAGTAGAGGGGAATTTGGATTTAAAGTTTTTTTCCACTCCGAATGGGGATGGAACTGAAATTTCTCTTATCCTTAGGGTTAAATACTTGTTGAGAGGGTAGTTTACCTAACCCATGACTTTTAATTTCACCCACCGAGTTAGCTAGTCGGCTCAATTGGATTTTGAGGTCTTCTATGATTGCCTGCGTGGTTTGTTGGAATTGGATATTGATGGAAGCCATTTGTTTCATCATATATTCTAATCTATGATCAGGTTTTGGAGGGGGGTGTTTGAAATGACTTTGGGGTGGTTGAGGATTTCTGGATGGTGGTGGTGGATGACTACTCTGACCCTATTGGTTCCATTATTGTTGACGTTGGTTTCAATATTCCCTTTACTATAAGCTTGGTTTTCATTCCACCCAGGGTTGGATGGATAGTAAGGTTCTTTCCTAATGGGTCGGTTATAGGGGAGACCGGGAAAGATTAACTCACAACTCTCAAACGTTTCTCTCAATTGAGGACACTGGTCAGAGTAGTGGGTATCAGAAGAGAATATACCACAATGGATGGGAGGAGGAGATTTCGATTTCCCTTGGGAAAGATCAAGTTGTCGAAGAAGGGTACTTACCTCTTTGAACATCATGTCCACCTTCTTCTTGAATTCGGTACTATGCCCCTCATGGACACATCGAATGGGTACACTGGACCTTGTACCAAATTATTGAGTGTTCGGTGCCATGTTCTCAATCATGTTTTTTGCAGTAATTGGGGTATTATAAACTAGAACACCACCTTCAGCAACATCAATCATATTTTAGTCAATAGGAATGAAACCTTTATAAAAATCCTAAATTCAATGTTGATCACTTATTTGGTGGTGTGGATACCTTGAGCCTAACATTTTAAAGAATTACCAATATTCATGTAGTGATTCCTCTTATGATTTCCTTATACCCAAAATTTATTTCCTTATAGTTTTAGTTCCAGAGTTTGGGAAATATTTTTCAAGAAAAAGGAATTTCATGTCTTCCCAACCTCTAATTGGTGAATTAACATAATAAAAGCAATCTTCCGTAGTGTCTTCTAATGAACATGGGGATTCTCTAAAATTTACTGGTTCTTTATCCACATTAGAAAGTTTTAAAGTACAAAACAAAGTATGAAATTATTTTAAGTGCTTATGTGGATCTTCTCTTGTGAGTCCATGAAATCTTTGTAATAAATGAATCAAACTGAATTTTAGTTCAAAATTAGGTGCCTCGCATTGTATTTGAATATAGGTGGGAAAGATATCAACATCAGGTGAGGTTATTTATTTTAATGTTCACTTGTTTTCATCCATATTATGAAATTTTATTTCAGTTTTGATATTGGTTCTAGAATAAGAAGAGTAAGGATCAAGAAGAGTGTCGATGTTTTGTGTGTCCTCCTTCGAAGGGTTCTCTTGTGCGTCTCAGTGTCGTTGATGTAGAATCCTCTCTGGTTCAGGTTTGAAATGTGATAAATCTCCTCGAGTAGAATTATTCATGCAAAAAACCTATACAATAATGAAATTAGAACAAAAAAATATAGGTAAATGTATAATATAAAACAAATAAATATTCACAAAATTTACAAAAAACTTATAAAAACATTCACTAAAAACCAAAGCGCTCCCCGGAAATGATGCCAAAATTTGACCATGCTTTCATGAAACATCAAATTTATTATGATTTTTAGGTTTATTTATAGTCTAGGGAATACCCTAGGTGGTATCTCAAGGATTGTTGGTATCTTATATGTTTATTTTTAATAAATATTACTAAAAGAGGGGGTGATTTTGAAAACAGTTTTAAGAAAATAACTTAACTTAAAGAGTTAAATAGTTTACAAACGAAGTGGATTTTTAAAAATATGAGACAAAGGGTTCATTTTGATTTCACTACAAAAATTGAAAGTTCATTTTTCATAGATATTCATTTAGGTTTCGAGTAATTCTTTGGTTGAAATTAATTGGAATCCCAATTAATTTTTATGTTTTATTTCAATGATTAAAAAACCAAACCTTGATGTAACAATCATATTATCAATGTATAGAGATTATCTATGGAATAAGAGCCTCCAAATTATATTTAAATCTCAATAAGGTGGGTATTAAAAGGATTCTTGTGCTCTCTAATCGGAACAACATAATTCATACATTCAAAACCTCACACCGATCGGTTAGAATTTAAGAGCACAACATTCACGTGTATCAAAACAAGAATTAAAATATGAAATCATGTAAGGTAAATGGAATGAAATATTTAAACACACAAATTAATCCAATCTAGTAGAAAATATATGTATCAAAACTCCCTTGACAGTGTGTATATCCCTAACAATGAACGCCCTCGATTATCCCAACATCGTGAGGAGGAGGAAGCTTAGGTGCATCTCCTTCTTCATTTCAGATATCCCAATGAGGATAGGGAGATCCAGAACCTCCAAGGGGGATAAAGGAATCATGTAGAACATAAATTTGGAATCACTTAACTCTCTTGTTCTAACTTACAAATGGGGATCCCAAGGTGCGATTTTATAGGAAAATTGGATGGTGGTTTTGGGCACACAGATTTCCTAAAACCACTTGGACCATGATTTTTGATGGTCATATATATTATCTCTTTTTTTACAAAACTAAAAAAAATTTATCTACACATAATTAATATCTCCCCCAAAAGTGTGGAACCATTTGGGAAATCATAGTTAGAGATATGGACAGATCACAACACACCACTTTTGACTTCGTACAGATTTGGTGTGCAAGACAGATCAGTCTGGATGGGTCTCTAGAGGGTCGAATCAGGCTTGGGTCCCTTGAGATGAGTTGTAGAAAATTATGTTTTGGATAGGAACAAAATATTTCATCCCATTTGTAGATATGGATGGTGCTGAATTGTTAAAAAAGTGGAAATATTTCATTGGGCTCCCATGCATTTTGGCCTATTTTCTTTCTAGATCATCTCTGGGGCCTCTAAATCACCTCCACCTACAATGAAATTATCAAAAAAAAGTAACATTTCCCTTTTCAGTGTGATAAAAAAATAGTTGAATCTAACATGAAGTGAAGTTTGTTATTATATTTGGAATTTAAAATAAAATTCAATTTAAAAACAGAGGTGTATAGGTAAAAATGAAATAGTGAATCGTGGTGTGATCAGGGGGGAATCACGCTGATTGTCTCGAGAAGAAAAGAAGAAAGGGAGATGAAACACCATGTGTGAACTTTCTCCAAAAACTACCTTCCCAGTAAAAGACTTCTTTGAAGAACCATTGAAACCTTAAAACAAAAATAGAACAGAACATACTAGTTGGTTCGAAAAGATTAGCCCAAAATGGATGGCCAACATTCAAAAGGTAGCAGAAATAATCAACTGTGGAAATAAGACCATGAAGTAACTCATGGATGTCCATCATGTGAAGTGGATAATAAAAACCGATTTTCCAATGGGCCTCTCTAAAACTGGAGGCACAACAAAAAATATAGGCTCAATTGCACATATTAAATTTCCAGCAAGATTAAAAAATAAACATCATGGGTGAATTTAAATCTAAAAGGCAGGAAAAAAAACATATTTAACCAAATTTAATATTAAAAACGAATTAATTAATACCTTAACTCAAAAAATGTGCCTTGGTGCATGGGTTTAGGGTGATCTTCTTGGACTTGTTGGGACATGGACCAAGCTGATAGGGTGTGATTTTGAGCTCTAAAATATTATAGATGATTGTGGGCATGGGATGGATGATCATTATGATGATGGATTTTAAGCATTTGGGTCTTTAGGATGTTTTCTTTTGGGTGTTTCATAAATTTTATTCTACATGCCATATTGCAAGTTTTAATTTAATTTTTAATAAAATGTTGTGGGGTCATGCATTTGGGTTACCAAATCCATGATTAGAACTGTCCTCATACAAATATATATTTATTTATAGTTATATATATATAATTATTCAATTATAAATTTATAATAAATATATTTATTATATTTATAATTTTATAAATACATATAATTAATAGGTTTATTCTAATTTTATAATTATTTAATCAAATAAATATTTTTTAATTATAATTATAAATATTTTTATATATTTTTCAATCTTTCACTCACTTCACAAAAAACCCAATGCTGATACATAATTCTACTTTCCCCATCAATTTCATGAAAATTTATTATCATATTTAATATGAATCTTTTTAGAAAATAGTGTGTCACACCATTTTTAGTATTAGTATGAATTTTTTATATGGGGTTTCAAAAAAAATTATTTGTTTTTGGGTTTTACTTATTTACCAACATGGGTTCCAAATGCATGATAAAAATTCAAAATCATGACACTATATAATGGTTTGGGCATAATTTTTTTAAAATCCACTTAAAATAAAAACTTGCTGAATGAGATCATAATATTTCATATAAAAAACCCAACCAATAATGCTTTGAAATAATTAAAGACTCAAGTAATACTTTACATTAATGAACGACTCAAGTTATAATTTATATAAAATTTATATTACATTCAATTTATGCTGGTAATAACTTGAAATTTTTAAATAAATCAACTAAAAAAAGGCTAAGTGAAACATTATTTCAATAAAGTAAAAAATCAATAAAGTATTGATTCTTTACAGTCTGGATATGCATTAATTAATAGTGGGGAAAAATTAATTAAAAAATAAATATGAAAAATGTAACAAATATAAAAATATATAATTCATTTATAAATTTATTTAAAATTATAATTAATATACTTATATTGATTATAAAAAACAATCTTTTCATAAATTATAATATACATTATTAATCACAACTCATTAATTATAATTGTAAATATACTTTTAATAATATTATAAATTATAATTAATTTTATTATGATGTCTGATTAATTAAAATGTTATTATATTTCAAATAATTTTTAGTAATTATATATTGATGAGTGGATATTAAATGATATATTTAGTAATTTTAGGAAAAGTTTAGATTTTATATAACTATAGGTATATTAAATATAATTTTAAATACAATTTTTAATATATTACATTTGTAGTATTTATTTGTTACATTTTTCAATTTATTTGTTAATTAAAAAAATTTCCATTCTTGATTAAGACATAGCCTGATAGAAAACAACTGATGCATTGTTGATTTTTTACCTTGGAATTTGGAAATAATAGTTATGTATGACTGACTTTCCTGAAATAATGTTTATCCTTTTTAGTTTTGGGTCTTTATTTATTATAAATTATCATTCTAGTCTTTTAAAGTAATTCTATGTGCTCATTTGGTGGGTTGTTCTTAAATAGGTTCTTTTAATTGATTATTTCTTTAATCGAGTCTTTATTTAATTTATTTTTCAAAAATTTATTCCCAATGGATAGGGTCATTTTTTGGGCACCTTGACATTTTGGAAGCAATTATCTCAGGGTGTGATTATCATCCTATTTACAATGCTTCTTGACTTATCGCCTAACAGTGCATGGGAGCATGGGGAGACCAGTTTTACCTAGTTTATCCTGAGTCGCATTTGAGACCCATGTTTTGATACCCGCTTTGGTGGAGGGAAGGTTTCACCAGTAAGAGAGTGTCTTGTATGGGGATGATTATTATGTGTGAAAAAAAGAATTTAATAATTAAATTAATAATAAATAACTCAATTAGATCAAGTTTTATTATACCATAAAACTATTGTTCCCAGGTAGAATCAACACCACTAAGAGGTGGGGGTGAATTAGTGGTTTTGATTTATTTTTATAGAAATATTTTTTGTACCATAGGAACCATTCTTGCACTATAAAACTTGTTAGAGTTTCAATCCACTCAAATATAACTCACAACCTCACCTTTTATTATGAAACAAATATAAGGATGGAACAACACATAATAATTACAAGGTTAGGTAAAAATATGTCTTCCTTACCATGTTGGATAGTCCCACCAACATAGATTCATTTACTATGAAGTTTTTTCAAAAACTGATAAGTATCAAAAGTAACAAGATTTAAAAAAACAAAACTTTCTCGAAACTCGAATGTATCCCCAATTACAAGCTTAACAAGAAATCATTTTCAATAACTGGTAAGTATCCAAAATTATAAGATTCACTTTCTTTCTTTTCTGATCCATTTTTAAAATCTACAATTCTCCCACAAGAAATTTGAATCAAACTTTACCTATATATAACCTTCAAGTACTTCAAGAATTCTCTAAGGAACTTTTTGGTCGTGAAACTTCATTCAGATCTTTAACAAATCCAAATATTCTCAATCATTAAAGAAACTTTGTCCAAAATTATTCCTTATCAAAATAATTTCCTATCAGCCTCCGTCTAGTAACCTCAGTCTGATGGCCTCCGTCTGATCTGCTCCATATGATTCTTCTTCTTCCCTTCCTCCTTAAAGTGATTAAATAACTCAATTAGTTTCTCAAAATTCCCCCATTTGATGGAACTCTATTGGATGGGGCTCACTTGGATAGACCTGGCTTCAATGGAACATACTCCTATGGACTTGATCTGATGGACTCACTCTGATGGACTCACTCTGATGGATCTTCCTCAACTTCAACCTAAAAAAACACTGGTGGAAAACTTAATTCATTTCCAACAATTTTCAGAGCTTCAACTTTGAGAACACATGAAAAATTTCACGTAAAAATTTATTGTTCACTCTATTTATTTTCTTCACATAATATTAAATGTTACAAAAATAATTCCTCTTAATGTTCAATGAAAATATCAATTCTCTATTTTCAAATTCATTTATGTCATTATCTTTGACTTCTTAAATGCTTAAAAATACCATTGAAAGCATCTCGAATCTTCTTGAATCTTTAAAAAACATCAAACTTATTCATGTTTACAAACATTTCCTCACACTCATTCTTCATTCCTATTTTTTGATCTGATTATTCATTACAATTAAAACATATGACAAATCGAAGACTGCTCATTATGTTTACCACTTATAAAGACTAAAAATATTCTCATACAAATGATATGTAACAACTGAAGATATTTATTAAAACATTGAGAAAATTCTATCAGAAAATTTTGGATTTTATGTTTTTATAAACATAGTTTACACTTCTAAATATTCAATCACCCCTTGGAAACACTTTGAAAATGCTTTGGATGTAATATTTACTTTTAAATAGAATTATTAATGACTTAAAAAAAATCACCATTTCTTTGAACAAGGCATTAGAGAAATTCATCATTTTATCAATTTTTCAATAACATCCTTATACTATTTATGATGGAGTTCATTGTATGATGACTAATCAGTTTTATCCCATATATGATTCATTACTCTCTTCTTCACTCCAATGATTCAATGTAAACAAAAATTTCTTTCTTTTCTGATAATGGTACAAAAAAAATCGATCATTAAAAAAATTCATTCTTCGAAGATCTCTATATTTTTAATTGTGGGTATGAATGAAAACTAGAATCTTTTTATTCTCACATTTCAATAAAAACATCCCATCCTTAAAACAATTTTACTTCCAGTGATCTCACACTAATAAACTGAGACCGGAAACGTTTTACTCTAATGAATGTCTTCTTCCATAAACCCCTGCATGAAACCATCACATCCTCATGAAATTGAGTAAAATTAGGATTTAAATAGTATCATATGAAATACATTTAAAATTATTATAATATTCCTTCCTTCTAGAACTTAGTTCTTTCCAATCAGACCTCAATCTAATTGTCCTCACTTGTTCTCCCTCCTTGTTTCATAAGGTTTGCATCCCAAGTTTCTTAGATAAATTATGATTTTTGGGAACTTAAAAAACAAAAATGCATCAGAAAATTTAGAATTTAGTCTTTTATAATGTGATAAAAATTCTCATACTGATCAAAACCTTCTTTCTTGACACAAGGTGTGTTTGAAAAACAACTTATTTCACAAAACATATTCAGAATAGAAAACTCAAATCAAGGAATTTTCTTATCAAAAAGTGTATGATTTTATGTTTACTTTTTAAACATTAATTATTTTCGAATTATGTTTAAAACTTTCATTATTTTTTCTGATAACCAAAACTTAAAAATTATGTTTATTACATTACAACCTTTCATTATTTTATTATTACTTTACAAAATTTTCCCATATTGATACATTGACAACAAATACAACCAAAACACAACATGGTCCCAGAAATATTCCCCTTTGTGTTTTCTTCCATACCCCTTAATAAAATATTCACTTTAAAGAATATTCCTCATCCTCCCCCTATATTTACTCTCCACATACATTCTCCCCCTATCATATCTTATCCCCCTTACTGACAATAAAATTCAATGGAGATACTCATGATAATTTTTCTTAATCTCAACATCATAAAACTCTTCTTTGGTATAATATAAGTAACACATTATTTTATTAAAAAATTTCCTTTAATTAAAAAAAATATAAGTGAAAATGGGTAAAACCAGTATAGAAAATAAGACTGTACAATCATGGTAATAAATGTTGTAAAAAACAACATTCATTTAATAACTATCCATGGTTTTTTCAGTATTCTCAACAGTTTCTTAGAAGAAACATTTAAACTAAGAGTCCTCTCTCAATTATAAATTTCTCTTATTCTTCTTAGATTTTTCATTGGATAAATTTTATTCTATATATTCATCCTTATTATATCTTTCAAATTTATTTATTTCATTAGTAGATTATTCTCATGAGGATTTCAACTTCTCTTCAAATTTAGTGACATATTTCTTACAGTGAGTTTGTACCAACTTTTCCATGCATTCCTTTTATTATATAAAAATAGTCAAAAACATTTGGTATCATAACCTTCTTTCTCACACCTCTTCTTTATTTTTTTATTTTTCAAAAAACCATAAATTGAAAACTTTTTATAAACTTTTGTCACATCTTCAAATGTCTTATTATTCCTCTTTTTTTAGATGATATTTTTTTCTAACTTTCTATCCATGGAAACTTTTTATATCCATATAACTAAAAAAAATTTATTTTTTGACTCAACATGTTTCATTTTATAAACATTCTTAACATAATAACTTTTCATCATCTTCTCAACTATCATTACGTACTCATATTTTATCATTTCCTGAGTTTTCTTTTTTGGTTACACATAATTTTAAGAAAAAATTGGCCTTCTTTTCTCACCATAGCTCTCCCTTGATTCATGCATATTTTCTAGTAGAGACATTTTGTACCAGCAAGGATACAATTTGTGTCTAAAAATTCCACAACACCAATAATGACCTATAAATCATGATTAATTGGGCTGATATTGAAACTGATCATAACTTTGTTGTTATTGTTTCTTTATAACTTTTGGACAAATTTGCCTAGGGAGATACGTTCAAGATAAATTCCTATCTTTCTTGGTGAAATATGTTTTATATCAAACTTGATTTTGTAAAAAATTCTTTTCAACATCTTTATAAGTTTAACCTTTAACATAAATTGATTTGGTGAAGTTGTCTCTCATATTTATCATCTCAGTTTGTGTTGTAATAAAAATTGATTGTGTTTTCAAAAAATCCACTTCTTTCTTATCCAAAATATTTACAGAACATCTCTCATCTTGTCAGATTTAGTTATATTCAACTTGTTCAGGTTACATTATTCACTAAGTGTTGATTGTATCATGTTTAGATTCTCAATAAAATCTTACTTTTCTTCATAACATTTCTGTTTTTGTTCAACTCACCATTCTTAAAAGTTATTTCATTAACATATTTTTGTATCTTCTTTATTTATTTATTGATTTGAGTATTTTTTTCATGTTAATTATTCAAATTCTAATTGATAATCCATTCTATTTATGTCATCTAATCATAAACTCCATCACTACTCAATTAATAACTTCCATTTCTAAATTTAGTAATGAAATTGATTTGATGATCAGGTCCATCACTAGAAGAGGAATCATCCTTCTTTCATCTACTAAGATAAATTTTCTTCTTATTCTTATCATAAGGATATATTTAATTATATATCTTACACTTTTGTTTCTAAAAATTCTCGTTATCTTCATTAGACTTGTACAATTTAACTTTATATCTAGGAAAATTTTGTGCAAAATGTACTTTCCCCTTAGAATTCCAACTTTAGAGAGTTTTACTTTTCCACTTTCCATTAATATATTTATTATAAAGGATGGAAGAAATTATTTTGATACCATTTTTGTCTACCTATGACTCTAAATAACATTATTCTTCCTCAACTTCATTATCGTTTTTTTACATTTTGACAAAGCTTTGAAGCCCATTCATTGATCAAACTTTTTTTGACTATTCATAAACTTCTCTCTTCTCATTTCACATGTAACCCAAGTACCATGAAGATCATACATAGAAAGTGTTTAAGGATCTTTATCCTATAAGGATGAAACCTTGTCATGAAACATATTGGGGATAATTCTCCTAATCTTTTGAACAATAGTAGAACCCTCCTATTTCTCACCAAAAAATATAATGGTGAAAACAATATCATTCAAACTTGTCAATAAGTCACCAAAAAATTCATACTCACTCTTATTTATATATTCATACTTTAGCCACTATATTTGTAACTTTTCCTTCTTCACTTTTTTATTTTATTCATATATGTTTTTGAACTTTTCCTAGATACCATTGGCATTTACAACACCCTTTACTCTAAAAAACTCACTTTCAAATAGTGATGAGATTAAATCATTTTTAGCTCTTCCACCATTCTCAATATTTTTCTTATCTGTAGTAGTAAGAGTTTCATTCTAAAAAATATAAGGAAATGAATCTGTAATAGCTTCCAAAATATCATACCCAAGATAAGTAAGATATAAAAATATTATATATTTGCAATTATGATATTTCTTACCATTAAAACTGGAATCCCCTAGTAGTTAAAACATTTGAAATTATCTATTCCAAGAGATATTTATTTTAGAGGGAACCTTATCTGACACTAATTGTTTTTTCCAGTTAGGATCAAGACCACTAGGAGGGAGGGGGAGGTGAATAAATTATTCTTATTTTTTAAGAATGTTTATAAACTAACTTAGAAACCATTAATAACCTATGAATCTTGTTATAGTTATGGTCCACTCAAATATAACTCACAAACTCACCTTTCGTATGCTATAAATATAAATATGGAGTAGCGCTTTATATTTATAAGGTTTGGTACAAATAATTAAAATTTTCCATATTGGATAGTCCCACCAACATGGATTACTTTACTATCAATACCTTTCAACAAATGGTAAGTATCCACAATTACAAGCTTCAAAATAGACAATGCTTCTATACAACTAGTATGTTCACAATGTTACAAGAGTGAAAACAAATCCTTTTCAGAAACTTGTAATTATCCATAGTTAAAAGATTCCATTTCCTTATTTTGTGACCCACATTAAAAATTATTCACATCCTCCATAAGAAAGATGAATCAAACTTCACCTACGTACAATATTTAAGAAAATAAACAATTCTCTATGGAACGTATTGGTCTTGAAACATCCTTTAGATATTTAAAAAATAGGAACATGCTCAATCGTTCTGGAAAAATTTTCTATAATGTTTCTATTGAAAAAGTAATTATGATTGGCCTCCATATGGTAACCTCATTCGGAGGGTCTCTATCTGATATTATCTATCTGATGATTCTTTTTCCCTTCATCCTTCAACTGATTAGAGAACTCTATTCATTTTAGACAATTCCTCTGTCTGATGGAAATCAGCCTGATGGGGTTTTCTCAAATTGATCTAGTTTTAATTTAACTTACTCTAATGGACTCATTTGTATAGACTCACTCCGATGGATCTCCTTCAAATTCAACCTAAAAACCCATGCTGGAAACTCAACACCTTTTCTAAAATTGTCAGAGCTTCCGGTTTGAGAACATGTGAACAGTTTCAAGTACAAATGTACTATTCACTCTATTTATTGGCATATGAGAATATTAAAAGATGGAAAAACTAATTCCTCTTCCCACCAAATAAAATTATTAATTCTAAAATTTAACGTTCATTTAAGTCTTCCACTTTGAATTATTAAACTATTCTTAATACATATAGTAGATTATGGAATATTTTATAATGCTCTCAAAACATTAGACTTCTTCCGGTTTAAAAAAAACTTATTTATCTGATTCTCCAACCCAAGTTTTTTATAACGATTATTCATTATGATGAAAAAATTAGAAAAAATGAATACTTCTAATTATGATGTCCACTTAAAAAAATTCAATGTCTTCTCATATAGATCATCTATAGCAGCAGGAAAAAAACTTGTTAAAACATTCAGAACATTCTTCCATGACATTATGGATTTTATTTTTCCATAAACATAGTTTCCACTTCTAATGATACTATCACCCCTTGGAAACACTTCGATAAATACTTTGGAAGGAAAAATTCATTTGAAAAAAAAATCATGATGTATTAAAAAAAGTTCTCCCCTTTTCTTAGAATAAGGCTCTAGAGTAATTATTATTTTATTCAATTCTTCAACAACTTCCTCAGCCTGCATCTGATGGATTTTAGTGTCCAACGAATTATCGGTGTTATCCCACATCTGATCAATTAGTCAATTCTTCACTCTGATGAATTATTTTCAGGGGGAAATTATTTCCTTTTTTTGATAATGGTACAAAAACATCCAACATTAACCAACATCTTTCTCTGAATATCATTATATTTTTAAAAATTATAAAGACTAAACACCAGAATTTTCATATATTCATGTTTTAAACAAAACTTCCCATCCTTCAAACAATTATGCATTTGGTGATCTAGTACTAGTAAAACAAGACTAAAAATCTTTGACTTCAAAGACATTCTTCTTCTAAAAACACATTCTTGTAATCATGAATTTCTCATAACTTTTAAAACATTTTGGATCGACATAGAATAATTTAACTTACATTATAATGTATTATAACTTACCATCCTTCCAATACTTCCATATTTCCAATCATACATCAAACTGATTGGCATCACTTAGTCTCCCCCTTTCCTTCATGAGGATTTCATCACATGTTTCTCAGATAAATTATGATATATGGAAACCTACCAGATATTAAAGCATCATAAGATTTAGTATGGAGATTTTAAGACTCCAATGCACTTTCCCATACTGATAAAAAACATTCTTTGCAGACACAAGGTGAGTCTAAAAACAACTTATTTCACAAAACTACTTCAAAATAGAAAAACCAAACCATGAAACTTTATTATCAAAAAGTGTATGATTTTATGATTACTTTGCAACCTTTCATTATTTAATGATTACATTTCATCCTTTTATTTTTTTCATTCGATCACCAAAACATACAATGTATGGCGATTACATTGAAACCTTTCATTATTTTCAGATTAATTTTCTACATTTCCTCATATTGATCCATTGAAAAAAATAAAAACAAAACAGAACTTGGTCCCAACAAAAACTACCACTTGTACCCCACCTGAATATAATTAAAATTTTGAATTTAATTTACTAACCCTTCAAAAATATGATTCAGAACTACCATAACCCTACTTAACTATAGTGGGATATAAAGACCCAAACTTCTGAATAGTATTTTGTTTCCTGAAAATGTATGTTTTACAGTGTCATAATCAATAAAACCATATAAGTATAATTTCAATGTAAGTGTCGAGTTATGATTGTAGGTTTATATGACCATTGGAAACTATAATACTTTTTAATGTTAAAAATATTGTTTATAAAAAAGAAAAGATAATGGATAATTAATGCAGAAAGAGGATTCGATGGCCTCATCCAGTAGACTTGGGCCATATGAAGCCCATCTTTCAGAGCATCAGAAGGAGGTAGCGTCATTGGGCTTTTCTCTTGAATAATCCCAAGATGAGTTTCAATATGTTATTCTTGAACTTAATCTCATACATGAGAAGTTAAAGTTGATAGAAATCACCACTACGACAATGTTGTCCGAGCCGAACCAAGATTCTATCACTATCGCGCACCTTACTCTTAGGCCTTATGCATGTGTTATAAGGGGATATGTAATGAGGCCTTAGTTTATTTGTGTAATCCATTTGTATAAATAAATTTTTTATTTCTTATTATAGTAAAATAAAAATCATTTTTTAATTTCAAATGAAAAAAATAATATCGGGTGAATTTTTAGTTTTTTCTAAGAAGTTTTATATTATAGATGAATATTGAAAAACATATTATTTTCAAAAAAAAATCACTTTAAATAATTGATAATGTGAAATTATTTTCAACAAATAGACCTATTCTGTTTTGATCATTAAGAAATTTAGAGTATGATAAGATCAACTTAATTTTTGATGAATAGTAAATTATAAATAGTAATATAGCTCATCTGAATAGTAATATGACCAATATAATAGTAACATCATTTAAGTAAGTATAAATAAATTTTGGAATCTTTAATGGTAATGTGATATAATAGTATAAGTAAATAACTCTTTTAGAAATTAATAGTTAAGTATTAGTATTTTTTCGTGTAAACAATGATTTTATTAAAAATTAAATTTCCCATATTTATAAAATTATTTTCATAAAATGGAGTTAATTTATTAATTAAAAAGGTCAATATTAGGTTATGGTGAATTTATGATATTTTTATAAAATGTTTTGCTTTTCAGTGAATAGTAAAAATATAGTTTTTGTGTTTTCGATGTGTTTTATGATATCATAATGATATACTATGTAATTTAAAATTATGGTCGACTAATTTGGATTTAAATATTATATGAGGTGTCCCATGTGGCCAAAACCATGTGCAAATACAATGGGAAAGCCCATGGTTTTCAAATACCACCGATGAGGTGTTCATGAAAATTAATAAAAAAAACTCCCTCTTTTACTATAAATACCAAGTGATTACTTCACTTTAAATCATTTAAAACTCATTACCCAAGAATATTTATATATATTTACATCCTAAGGAGTCCTCTTAAAGTGTCCCCAAGCCCTCAAGGTCCCGATCCTAGAGTTTTAGAAGTTACTCTTCAAGGTAAGGGAATTATCAACTTCTCTTTCCATTCAAGTTATCTTTTATATGGTATGTCTTTCACGTTTTCATACCATGTTATTATTTAGATTTTATTATTTACCTATACTATATTATTATTATTTTATTAATGGGTGACCCATATCCCCTCCCTTTTTAATGTTTTTCAAAACCATGTTGCAAAGCCATTATGCTGCAGAATTTTCATCTCAAAATCCTTCTCTTTTTCTCAATAAATTATTTTCATTTTCATTATATGAATTCCCAGACCAATTTAAATTCCATGTATATTAATCAAGACATAAAAATGATATATTATATTCTATAATTTACATAAATAAAAAAATTATTTCCTTTTCGTGTGTTATAAATGACATAATGATCATGTTTTTAAACACTTTTTAAAACGTCACGATTTTGATATGAAACTCATTTCTTTTATTATATTTGGGTTATTTATGAAATTTTTTATTATAATATATGTGGATCACATGAAAATAATTACACATTATGGGTTCGACCTAATATAACTCTAATGCATTAGGTAAATAAATTAATCTCTGGAGGTGAAAAGTTTTATGATACCTTGGTGGATAACATTTGTAATTTTTAGGAAACCTTGGGGATGGGCCTTGGAGATATTTTTATGAATTTAAAATTTAAAATTTGTAGCCAAAATTTAATGTTATGATTAAATCTATTATTATTATGATATTACTATTTATAATTCTTTTATGATATTCCTCATGTTCTTATATATATCGCTCAAGTTCACATTTAACTGTTTCTCTTGTTTTTCCCTTACCAGGACTTCTTATAACCCTTTCTATTGATTAATGTCCCAAGTTATGAGTGGGAGTAATTTTTATTAGGATGAAAAAAATTCATAATCCTTTCAATTGGATTATAATAATGGTTTATGTTTCTATAAATTATGTACCTTATTTCTAAGACACTAAACTTAAAGATCCTCTTTTTGTAAAATGTACTGAATTATTATATAATAATAAGGTGGGATGCTATAGTTGGTATCAAAGGTTGTTTATTTATTGTGGAAATTAGGATATATAAACATTATGAATAAACCTTTAGAAAAGTTTTAATATTGTTAAACTTCTTGGTATTTTTTTTTTGAAATATTAAGTAAGTGGTTTCCAAACAAATAGATCCCTATTTGAATACAAATAAGTTGAAGTTTCTTTGGAATAGCTGTATTTAAGGGTAAATCCAGAGAACACCGCTTTGAGCTAGAATCAAACATGACTGGTTTATGATAATTCACCTTGTTTCACTCCTATTTTGACACTCTTGGGGGATATGTTTGGGTAATCAGAAGATTTTTATGAATCACGATGAAGGATTTATAGAGAAATGTAATTGTTGTTAAAGAATAATATGTTTAAGCATGATGTTTTAATAAATAAAAATACTTTATAGATAAAAGATTCATAAATGAAATTAGTTTCTCACTAAGGTTTTATTATTTTAGGAAATGGTGGGAAATAATAGCAACCATGAAAATGATGACTGCAATGGACCATGCACTCACAAACCTCTGATGGATGATGGAATGGAAACGTTCATGAGAATAATGAACCATGTGAGTCATGTTATGGGAAATAACTTGAATCATTCTAAGATATTGATTTCACCATGAAGGGAAAAACTTTCTGTTGAGTCATTTATGCATCAACGACCACCAAACGTCAGTGGATCTACCAACCTATTGATTGAGGAATAGTGGATCAGCTCTATTGGGAAGATCTTTTTTGTTCTCTTCTGTTCATGAAAATAGAAGGTCACCCTGGCTATTTACCACTTAGAGGGAGAAGCTGATCAGTGGTGGTCACTGATTGAAAACATGAGTCAAAGAGTGGATGTTGACGCTATGAAGTGGCAAGAGTTCATAGGTATCTTCTTCAATACGTATTTCCCTTGTTTATTGAAAAAAATGGAGAAGGAGTTTCTCAATATTAAGCATAAGGAGAATGAATATGTTGGAAGCTACGAGATAAACATCACAATAATTTCACATTACGCCTAAAGATTTTACATGGATCCTAATTGGAAGGTTGACAGATTATTTGGTAGACTAATTCCTCATCTGTGAAAGAATATTTCCAAATGAGACTATGATAGCTATGAGGAGATTGTGTGGAGTGATATAAAGTAAAACTGGAGTTTGGTGAGATGAAGAGGTCTCATAAATACAATGACAAGAAGAGATATATGGAGCCAAGATTAGGGAGGATCTTTGATCAGGGAGGAGGAGGCAATCAAGTGAAACTTCCTATGTGTAATAAATGTGGTAATAAGCATTTGGGGAACTGCCTTCTCAGGAGTGGGAAGCACTAAAAGTGTAGAAGAGATGGCCATATCACACAGAAATTCCATAATGTGGCGAAGACTCAAATTTAACACACTAACGACAAAGGGAAGGTGGTGCAGGCCCTACCCGAAGTCTAATTATTCAAGTGTGGACAACTTGGAAACTTTTCCAATCACTTTCCAAATCCGAGGGTAGTTGAGGGGAATCTCCATAAGCCTTAGAAAAGCCCAAGGGAGAAAAGTTTTGATTTTCCTATCATGACAAATAATGTTAAAGCTCCAAATGATGTGGTCATAGGTACTCATGTTGTTCTCTCAAATCTATCAAGTAATTTGTTTGATTCTGGTTCTATGAATTTCTTTATTTCCTCCATGCTTTCAAAGAGTTTAGAATCAAAACCTAATTTTGAAAAAGTATATTTATTAGTCAAGACTCCTAGTGGGATTATCCAAGCATCATCAATGTTTATAAACTCTAATATTAAATTTAGAAAGAACAATCTTATCAAAAATCTAGTAGTCATTTCCATGTTGGAATTCAAAATTATACTAGATATGTGATGGCTCTTAAGGTATAATTCTAATATCAAATAACGAATCAAGGAAATCTCATTATTCTTGAATGGAAAACGTACATATTTATTCCATGGAGATATATCCCAACTTGATATTTGTCTATAATAACCTCCTATATCCTTCTTTATGGAGTTAATTTGTGAAGAAGAAGAAAGAACTGAGAGTATAAGGATACAAAGTATCCCCATCATCCATGAATACATTGAGGTATTTTCTGAGGAGTTACCCAAAACTCCCCCAAAAAGAGAGGTATATTTTTCCATTGTATTTGTACCTGGATCTCATCTAATATCAAAGACCCCATATAGGATGGAAAATGTGGATATAGAGGAATTAAAGAAGCGACTCCAATATCTTTTGGAGAAGGGGTTTATCCGGCCAAGTGTGTCTCTTTGGGGAGCACCTATTCTCTTTATGAAGAAAAAGGATGGCTCAATGTGGTTATAAATTGATTATAGATAATCGAACAAGATCACAAGGAAGAACAAATACCCTCTTCCAAGAATTTATGACTTATTTGATCAACTTCATGGGGATCAATTATTCTCTAAGATTGATCTTCGATATAGTTATCATCAATTAAGGGAGAAGAAAATTATATTCCAAAAACAACTTTCCCATCAAGATATGGACATTATGATTTTGTTCTTATTCCCTTTAGACTCAGTAATGAACCTTCTATTTTATGGATTTTGATAAATAGTGGCTTCAAGAAATACCTTGATAATTTTGTGGTAGTTTTTATTGATGATATTCTAATATATTCTAAAAGTTGTGAGGATCATGAGGATAATCTAGGGGTTATTTTTGAAAACTCTACAGAAATAGAGTCTTTTTGGAATGTTCAGAGAGTGTGAGTTTTGGTTACAAATATTTGATTTATTAGAGATCATTGTAACCAATAATGGAATCACAGCTAACCCTGCAAAGAAAAATTTTGTAGAGGAGTGGTCTTAGCCTATAATTATAACTGAGATTCATAGTTTACTTGGATTATAGGGTTATTATAGGAGGTTTCTTAATAACTTTTCATGAATTTCTAATCCACTAACCAATCTAACTCGAGAAGGGGTTAAGTTCATAAGGATAAAGAAGTGTGAGGAAGGTTTCTAAGAGCTAAAGAATAGATTGGTTACTACACCCATGTTAACTCTGCCCTCAAGTGGAGAAGCATTGTTTAATTTTAGCAATGCATATATAAAAGTTATTTGGTGAGTTCTTATGAAAAATGAAAAGGTGATTGTTTTTTTGTCTCAATAGGTAAAGAATGATGAACAAAATTATCCTATGAATGATCTGGAGTTGGATGCAGTTTTTTTCTCTGAAGATATGGAGTCACTATCTTTATAGGGAGAAGTGTGATATATACATAGGCCATGAAATTTTGAAGTATATTTTACATAAAAGGAATTGAACATGATATAGAAGAGATGCTTGGAACATCATAAAGACTATGATTATTAAATTAATTATCATCTCGGAAGAGAAAAGAAAAGTCGATGATGCACTGTGTAGTAAAGGCCCCGTTGTTCTGTCCATGACGAGGATTCAAAAAGATCCCTTGGTAAAAGACATATTGAAACTGGACATGGGAATTATATGGGAAGGGAAATCATAAACCATATCCCAAATTATTTATCAACCTTCTTTACTAGAGAAGATGAAGAAAGATCAGAAAGAAGATACTTTTTCACAAAAGTAGTTTGAGGTTGTGAATGATGGGAAGTTTTATGAGATCAATATTGATCAAGAAGATGTGTTGTAATTTTTTACAAGACTATGTGTTCCATTTTTTCTGGAAATAAATAAATAGATGATGGATGAAGCTCATAGCTATACATTCTCTATACATCTTGGAATCCGAAAAATGTATAGGGTCCTTCGTGATCATTATTGGAGGGATAATATGAAAAGGGAGTTTTCTGACTACACTACAAGGTTCCTAGTATTTCTGCAGGTGAAGGCAGACTGAAAACTTCCTAAAAGGGTATTACAACCATTACTCATACGAGCATGGAAGTGATACAATATCACCATGGACTTTATCACAAGTCTCCCGAAAACATCAAAATGAAACAATATGATATGGGATATAGTGGATAGTCTCACCAAGAGTTCCCATTTTATCTTTATTTGGAAATATTTCTATCTTGATCAAATTTCCATGATTTTCATGAAGGAAGTAGTATGGATGTATGTAGTTCTACTTTTTATCATATCTAATCATGATCCAATGTTCACAATAAAATTCTAGAGAAGTATTCAACATGCTCTATGTACCAAATTAAATTTCAGAATGACCCGTCACCCCCAAACTGAGGGTCAATCTAAAAGGACTATCAAAACACTTTAGGATATGTTGAGAACATGATCAATGTATCTTAAAGGTGGATGGGATAAATATATCCCATTATTTTAGTTCTATTTCAATAACAACTTCCACTCGAGCATTAAAATGGAACCCAATGAATCACTATATGGGAAGTGATTTATAACTCCCACTTGTTGCAATGAAACTGGTGAGAGAAAGATTCTTAGGCCAGATCTTGTGAAAGAGATAACAGAAAAGGTTCATTCCATCCATTAACACATTAAGGAAACTCAAAGTCTGTAAAAGATATATGTTGACAACAATCGAAGGGACTTAGAGTTTGATGTTGTAGATAAAGTATTTCTTTGAATTGGGCCTTGGAAGAGAGTTATGAGGTTTTGTAATAATGAGAAGCTCATCCCTAGGTACATTAGACCCTATAAAAATCCGTTATCATGTAGGAGTAGTGTCCTATCAGTTTTCACTTCCTCTAAATCTATCACAAGTTCATGATGCATTCCATGTATCCCTCTTGAGGAAGTACATACCTGACCCTTCACATGTACTAAATCCAAATGTGTGAAAAATAGAACATGACCTCTGATATAAGGATCATCAAGTGAAGATCTTGGTTCATAGGGAAAAGGTTATACACAACAAGACTACCCACTTTGTTAAAGTGTTGTAGAGGAACCAAAATTATGAAGAAGCCACATGGGAACTAGAGGAGTCTATGAGCTAGAAGTACCCAAACCTTTTATCTTCTGAGGTTATGAGTTGAAATTTTGGTGAAATAATTTCTTAAGGGGGGGAAGAATGTAACGACCCGAACATTTGAATAATAGTTTGTTTCCTAAAAATGTATGTTTTACTATGTCATAATCAGTAAAACAATATAAGAATAATTCCAATGTATCCATCGAGTTATGGCCATTGGTTTATATGACCATTGGAAACAATAATAAATTTTAATGTTATAATTATTGTTTATAAATAGAAATGGAAATGGATAATTAATGTAGAAAGAGGAGTCGATGGACTCATCCAGTAGACTCAGGCTATACAAAGTCCATCTTTTGGAGCTTGGGTAGGAGGTAGCATCATTAGGCTTTGCTATGGGCCAATCCCAAACTGAGCTTCAACATGTTATTCTTGAACGTAATTTCCCACAAGAGAAGTTCAAGTTGATAGAAATCATCACTCAGGAAATGTTTTCTGACCTGAACCTAGATTCTACCATAATCTCACACATTACTCATAGGCTTTATGTAGATATTATAAGGGGTTATGTAATGGGGCCTTAGTTACTTTTTGTAATTCATTTTTACAAATAAAAATTCTCTTTCTTATTATGGTAAAAAAAACCTTTATTTTTAAATTTCAAATGTGAAAATTAATAGAAGATGAATTTTTAGTTTTTTATAAAAAGTTTTAAATTGTTGATGAATATTGAAAAAATATTAATTTAATTTTTTTATACTTTAAATTATTGATAATGTGAAATGATTTTCAAGGAATAGAGATATACATTTCTGTTAAGTAAGGAATTTAGAGTACGATAAGATTAAATTAATTTTTGGTAAATAGAAATATTATGAATAGTAATATTACACTTATGAACAGTAATATGACTAATTGAATACTAACTTCACTTAAGTAGGTATAAATATAATTTGGGAATCTTGAATGGTAAGGTGATATAATAGTATAAATAAATAACAATTTTTTAAATTATTCGTTATGTATTAGTATTTTTTTAGGTAAATATTTATTTTACTTAAAATTTATATTTACTATATTTAGAAAATTATTTTCATTAAATGGATTATAATTTTCAATTAACAACATCGATATAATGTTAGGGTGAATTTAAGAGATTTTTATATTTTTTTGTTTTTAAGTGAATAGTAAAAATACAGTTTTTGAGTTTTTAGTGTATTTTATGACTTCATAATGATGTAATATGTAATTTAAATTGATGGTAGAATCATTTGGAATATAATATTATATTATGTGTCCCCAATGGCAAATTAAATGGGCAAATACCATTTTCATGCCCATGGTTTTGAAAATACGACCGACGATGTGTCCTTGAAAATTAATAAAAAACTACCACCCTTTTACTATAAATACCAAGACATTACATCATTCCAAATTCATTACCGTATAATATATGATATTTATACCTCCCAATGAGTCCTCCCAATGTGTCCCCAAGATTCAAATGTCCCAATCCTATTGTTTTAGAAGTTATTCTTCAAGGTAAGGGAATTCTCAACCTCTATTTTCCATTCAAGTTCTATTTTATGTGGTCTGTCATTCAAGATTCCATACCATGTTCTTATTTCCATTTAATTATTTACCTATAATATATTATGAGTCTTTTATAATTGGGTTACCCCTTTCACCTCACTTTTTAATGTTTTCTAAAACCATGTTGCAAAGTTGTTGTGCTGCATAATTTGCATCTTAAAATCTCTCTCTTTTTTTCTCAAGAAAATATTTTATTTTTCATTATGTGAATTCACAGAACTATTTCATTTACATGGGTATTTATCAAGACATAAAAATTATAAATTTTATTCTATAATTGATATACATAAAACCATTATTTTCTTTCTGTTGGTTATAAATGACATAGTGATCGTGTTTTAATCACTTTTTAAAACGTCGTGATTTTGATATGAACCGCATTTCTTTTATTTTATTTGGATTATTTACAAAATATTTTATTATGATATATATTGAAAACATGGGAAAAAATAAATATTAAGAGTTCACCCTGATATCACTCCAATGCATTGGGTAAAGAAATTAAACACTAGAGATGACAAGTTTTATGATACCTTGGTGAATAACCTCTGTAATTTTTATGACACCTTTGGGATGGACCTCGGTGATATGATTATGAATGTATAAATTAAATTTTGTAGAAAAAATTTCAAGTTATGATTCAGGTTATTATTATTATGATATGCCTCTTTATCATTCATTTATGATATTCCTCACGTTCTTATAGATATCATTCAAGTCCACATGTAAACGTTTTCTCTTGTTTTTCCATTACTAGGAATTCTAATAACACTTTCCTTTGATGTATCTACATAGGTAATGAGTTGGAGTAATTGAACATATGATGAAAAAATTAATAATCTTTCAATTGGATTATCATTATTTTTTATGACTTCATAAATTATGTTCCTTATTTCCAAGACACAAAACTTAAAGATGCTATGTTTGTAAAATGTGTTGCAATTTTATGTAATAAAAAAGAGGGATACTATATGGTAAGTGTCAAATTACCTCTGAAATCCATATTTTTCCATATAAATAATTTTTATTTTATTTCACATAACTTTCACTACTATAGACTTGTTAAAATACAATGATACCTTTTTAATTATTAATTAAATATATTGATAAAGAGTATCCTTTTACCGATTCTAAAAATATGAGATGATAAAAATAAATTGTATTAACACTAAAAAATCACTAATAAATAAGTAACATTTGTCATTAATTTTAATATCATTGATAAAGGTAACCATTTATCTATGTATTATTTATAGCTGGTAGAAGTTTTACTTTTATCAATGCTAAATTTAGCATGATGGAGAATATCTGAAGAATTTATGAGATGTTTCTTAACAATGTTTTGTATTTATTGAAAAATAATATTTTTTAAAGGAATGTTTTTTAAAAATAGGTGAAAGTTTTTGAATGTTAAAAACCAAAAATAAAGGGGGATAAAATGTTTATTTTTCTGAAATTTGTTTTCCAGAAATTGAGTATCGGGCTGAGAAGCACAAAACACAGAATTTATTATAAAGATAATTTTGTTTATCATACATATCATCGTTCTTAGATCCATCTACATGAAGTTAAAAATCTATAAGACATGATGTTTTTCATAATTTCATAAGATGTTGTGAAAGAAAGGTGGAATGTTGTTGATGTCAGAAAAGTAAGTTTCAGTGAATTCAGGAGTTCAAAAGTCCTTTAAATTCAAAACATAATTCAGATAATGATTTAGAATCTTGAATTTCTCATAAATCTAGAAACATTCTCATGATAAATGATTATGAAAAATTAAATGAATCATAAATATTGTATCTGTTTTAGAAATATAGAAAAAGTTTGCATCAGATACAGAAGTACCAGACATAATTTTCATTTAAAAACATCTTAATGAGTATTTCATCATAATAGGAAATATTTCATAAGGAAATATCATTCAGACTGGGATGAGGATGATCCATCTGATCAGGAACATGCATTGATTCATAAAATAGATGCCTTAAACCAATAAAACATCATTTATAAAACATCATAGTGATCATAGTTTCTAATGTTGATCCATCAGATAGAAATTAGTTATGAATATGGGAATATTCTAATGATTTTTGTTTACTTGAGAGGAAATGAATGGAGATTTCATGTTTTTAATCAGATGATATTCTGATACAAATTCATCAGACACATATTAGCATCAATGAATTAAATAAGTTGTGACACTGATGATTCATCTGATGAGAAGTTCATCATAATGAGAAAATGTTTGAAACATTAGACGATATGTCATTAATAAAGACTATAAAATAAAATTTCTGTAGGAAATTCAATCAGAATAAGAAGAGGAAGTTTCATCATAATGAGTTGAGGATGTTTCATCCCAATGAGCCTAGGATGTACCATCAGACTGAATAAATGTTAGGAAGTCGGAGAAGGATTATTACTAAGAAGACTCAAAATGTTTCAAAAGGTTCCAGAAGAGTTTATAAGAGTTGAAGTGGTCAAACATAAATTTCAAATATGAGTTAATTTTTGAGTTTTTTAATTTTATTAAGCAGGAAATGTTTTTCAGTTTCCCAAATTAATTATTCTGAGATTCCTATAAATAGATTCATAGTAAATTTTTACTTTTCAATGTTTTTTCATGTGGTAAAAATGTGGACTACTATAGATATTGAGTCAGAGTTCTTTCTATATAGAGATCCCGTATGGATATCAGACTACGGAATGTTTTTTTACTGGACTGAGAAGATTGAACTGAGGAAATAATTTGAGTAGATTTTAAAAAGAGAATTTTGAGAAATGGGTCATTGTACTGATTTCAAAAAATCAAGCTCATCAAATAGAGACAGTCAAACCCATATACATCAGACTGAGGTTCTAAAAAGTTTTTTTGGAGATAATGTTTAATGCGATCATTCTTATGGGTATCAATGTATTTTTACAAAAACATTTTACACTGATAGGAGTCAATATAACCATTCCTTTAATGAGATAAAATGTGATTAACAGGATTTGGCACAAGTTGTATTCAGTAATTCACAATAATGAATTTCTATTGTCTAACTTGAGTGGCTATGGAAAGGTTGTAGGTTCTCACACTGAGGTCAAACCTTGTAAATATTAGGTAATTTAATTTCTTTCCAATTTTTCATGCATGATTATTTACTAAAATCTGTCTAGGTAATAAACTATAACAAGTTTTAGGGGTTATGTTTCTAAAATTATAGAAACTTATAAAAAGTGAACAATTGATTCACCCCCTCCCCACTCAGTTATTATAAAATCCATTGGAACTTCAAGTTGTATCAGAGGGAGGTTCCCTTATTGAATCCATATCATGGATAATATCAATATTTTCAACAGTATAGGAATTACTACATTTTATGGAATAAATTTTTATGGATGGAAAAATAGGATGATTCCTTATCCCTTATTGCTTGGGCTAAAATTTTTCAATGCCTCTACAATTATTTTTCCACATATGGAGAATGATTCTCATGTGAATTTTGCTAAAAAGAGAAATATTGAAGTTGTTAGAATGAATTGAAATCATATCCTTATTTCTATATCATAAAATGTTTATATGAAGGTGATGGGTCTCAAAACAACGAAGAGTATGTGGGACAAGTTGCAAATTATTTTTAAAGGGAATAATAATATTAAGGAAGTAAAGATAAAAATCTAGCGTAATAAGTTTTAATACATGAGAATGACAACTATTGATGAATACTTTACAAGGATAAATGATTTTTTGTAACATTAGAGGATTTGAAGAATATCTTTAATATTATATAATAGTGTAGAAACTTATGAGGATATTTCCAAACATGTTTGATACTAAAATTTCATCTTCATAAGATATGGATCATTTATATCCTCATTAATTGCATAACATTCATATTTATTAGTAAATTATAAATGATCCAATGTTCAAAAATAAGAGGAAATATGAAATGGATTAAAATTCATGAGAAAAATGAAAATAAAATATTTTATGTTATTGATCCTTAAGACTCTAAATATAAAGAGTATCATGGGTTGAATGATAAAATATCATGTTTCACTTTTATTGAGGATTTCACTAAAATCATAAACATCATGTTTATGAAACAAAAGTTAGAGGCTCTAGAAATGTTTTTGTTTTTCAGAAAATAAGTTGACAAAGAAATGGTGGTTTATATAAAGAATTTATAAACAAATAATGGTATTGAATTCACATGAAATACTTCTAAAAATTATTTGAGAAATCATGGAATAAAATATTAGTATGGTTCTTCATATACTCCAATAAAATAGAGTAGTACATTGGATGAATAGATGTCTGGTGGAAAAGGGAAGGATCAATTTAAGAGAATACAAACATTCGAAGTTATACTAAAGTGAATCTGTTAGTATTATTGTAAATATTGAGAATATATGTTTTTTAGGATGAAATAAAATATGAATTCTTAAAAAATGAGGTATAACTAAAAACCATCATTTAAGTACTTCAATGTTTTTGGAAGTCCATGCATGACAAAAATAAAAAATCTAGATCTTAGAAAGATTAATGAGAAAGATGAAGAAGGAATTTTCATGGGATACTCACACAATAGAGAAATTTATAGTGTCATAAAAAACATTTACAAAATTTGGTGGACCCATATGATGTGAATATTTTTATCAATTTCAACTTCCTTAACAATAGTTTCTAGGAATGTTGAGGAAGAAAAACTGAAAGTTTCCAAAGAAAATGAATGCGAGAAAAGTAATGTTTAGGAAGATTGAATCGTTTGATGAGGAAAGTGAAGAATAAATAATAACTATGAAATTACCTACATTACAAAAAACAATTGAGGCTAAAAATATTCTTGTGAATTAAAAGGATCCAATTCATACTAGATGAAATTTGTGATTATAAAATCAAACTTCATTCATCTCAAAAGTTGAACAGAAATTAGTTTCAGAATCTATTCAACATATAGAATGGGTGAATGATATGAATAAAGAGTTAGATCAAATTGATAAAAATTAAACATGAGAAATTTTTCAATGTCCAAAAGGTAAAAATGTTATCATAAAAAATGGTTTTACAGAAACCAGTTGAATAAACATGGATATTTTTCAAGAATATATGTCAAGCTAGTTTGTAAAATCCATTCTTTGGTTGAAGGTGTGGGTTGAGAGAAAACCATAGACTCCATTTCATGGTTAATAAATATTGTAATTTTTCTAGAACTGTTTTCTCACTAAAATTAAAAAATATATCAATTAAATGTAAAGTCATCATTTCTCAATGGATAAATTGAAGAAGAAATCTAAAATAAAGAACCTTATGGGTTTTTATTTTATGTGGATAAAAACAATGTTTTTAAATTGAATGGATCATTTTATGGGATGAAATAATATCCACGTTCATGGTATTCTAAGATTGAAAATTATTTGATAATGTTGAATTTTTCTAATGGAAAAGTTTATAGTAAGTTATGTGTGAAATATGTCGACTCCATAACTCTAATTTTAATTATTTATGTGGATGATATAATTTTTTCTAGGGAATTAGATGTAGATTGTACAAAATTTTCTGAAGAAATGAAATGGAACTCTAAGATGTCAATATTGGTAGAATTAACATTATTCTTTGGTTTACAATTTTAAAAAAAATAATCACACATTTTTTTATCTTAATAAAAGTATGCCTAGAAATTTTTATAATTTTTATAATCAGAAAATAAAAATAATTTTCTATTCATATCTCAGTGGGGATGAAGATGAGTCTAGAATTCATGTGAATTTGAATGACATTCAGAAGTTGATAGGAAGTCTATATTACCTTTCAGCCTCAATTCATGGTATTGTTTATAATGTAACTTTGTGTTCTGGGTATTAATGTAATCTGAAAGAATCACATATGTGGGAAACACAGAGAATTATGAGATATTTTAAAGGAACAAATTCACATGGTTTTTATAAAAAAGAAAATGTGAGGTAATGTTTCATGGTTATACAGATGTCGATTGGGCTATAGATTGTAATGATAGAAAATCAACCTTAGGAGGTACATTTATCTTGGGAGAATGTTGTGTAAGTTGGCATATTCAGAAACAATTTTCAGAAAATTTGATAATAGTGGAATCATAATATGTTTTGAATTTTCATTATTGTACTCAGATGATGTGGATGAAAGGCCAAGTGGATGATTTTAAAGTGAATGTATCTAAACCATTGATGATACTTTGTGATAATAAGAGTGAAATTGATATTTATAAAAAACATGCCCACCATTCAAGATAAAAAATACATTGATATAATGTTTCAAATTATAAAATAAATATTACAACTAGAGATGTTGTATGTGAATATATATAAAAAATGTAACAAAATTGATGACATATTTACCAAAGCTATGTGGAAAGAGAAATCTATATAATTGATACCGAAACATCATGTTTAGCCTCCACTAAGGACTTCCTAAAAATAATATGGAATACACCCCCACCATGATATAGATTATGTTGAAAACGGGGAAGAGAAAGTAGTATCTTTCTACTTTGAAAGAAATTTTTACTCATATTTCTTTTATGAATATTAATCTTTGGATATCATTAAATGGGGGAGAGAAAAGGAAAAGTGATAGGAAAAGATAAAAGTGAGGGAGAGTTTTACTTAACATGGCCATAAAATATTATTTTCCCTGATAGAAGAAATTCCATCACATATATTACATTTTCTTGTGGTTTAGTGTTAGGAAAATCTATTTTGAGAAAGTAAATTTTTTGATAAAAGTTTAAAACCTTCAGTTGTTTACAAAAGTTGAGTTGTGAAAAAAATTTGATATATGAAAATTTTATTAATGAATTATGTCAACAAATCTATATGAGGAGATTTTAAAACCTTTATAATCTTTTTAATAATGTTTTATGTTTTTTTCACAACTAATATTTTTTAATACATTGTTTTTTGAAAAAATAGTGAATGTTGTTGAATTTTCAAACTCTAACATAGAGGGGGAGAAAAAGATTTATTTTTGTGAATGCTGTTTTCTAAACATAGAGTATTGGACTGAGCATCACCAGACATATATGTTTCTAAAATGATAAAATTGTTCATTGGACACATCATCTATTTTAGATCCATCAACATGAAGTTCAAAAATATATCTCACATGGTGTTTGTTAGAAATTCAGAAAAACATGTGAAAGAAAGTTGGAATGTAGTTGAAGTCTAAAATTCAAGTCTCAAAGAAGTTATGAGTTTGAACGTTCTTTACTTTCTAACCATAAGTCTGATGATTATTTTCTGATCGTGATGTTCTCATAAATCACAAAACATTCTCATGATAAAATATTTTGAAGAATTGATGAAATCATAAATATTTTATCAGTTCTAGAATTAAATAAAATTTTGAATTAGATCCAGAATTACCAAACAAATTTATCAGATAGAGAATGTTATAATGATTATTCCATTGTAATGAAAAATATTTCATAATTAAAAAATCATTGAGACTAAGATGAGGAAGATCCATTTGATTAGGAACCGGCACTGATTCATCAAATGGATGCGTCACCCCAATAGCACATCGGTTGAAAAACATCAGAGTGATTAGATATACTCTCCCTAATCCATTAGAATGAGATTAGTTATTAATATGTGAAGATTATAATTAGTAGTGTTTACTTGAGATAAAACAAAGGTAGAGTTAAATTTTACAATTGGAAGAGTTTATAATATAGATTCATCGAACACATCTTGACACTAATTCATTAGATGAGTTGTGAGATTGATGATTCATCTGGTAATAAATTCATCATAATGATATAGTGTTTGAATCGTCATATGATCATTCTATAATAAATACCATCAAATGTAATTTTTTGAAAGAAATCCAATCAAAATGAGATGAGGAAGTTTCATCATAATGATTTGAGGAAATTTCAACATAATGAGATGAGGATGTTCCATTAGACTAAAAATAGTTATGATGTTCAAGAAGGCTTATTACTGAGAAGTAAAAAAAAATTATAATGTTCCAGACGAGTTGATAAGATTTGAATTGGTCAATCATTAAGTTCAAATATGAGTGAATTTTGGAGGTTCTTGAATTTGAGTAAGTGGTACAAGTTTTTTAGTTTCTTTCCCTTGCTATTCTGAGATACCTATAAATAGATTCACAGTAAATTTGTATTTTTCAATGTTTTTTAATGTGCATAAAAGGTAGAGAACTATATATATTGAGTCACAATTCTTTCAAGATAGAGATCTTGTAAGGAGATCATAAATATAAATGTTTTTTTACTAGACCGAGATGATAAACTGGGGAAGATCAATCTAAGAAATTGACTGGAGTATAAAAAGATCAATTTGATAAAAGGGACATCGTATTGATTCGATCATATTGAGTTCATTAGATTGAGGTAATCGAACAAAAATACTTCAGATTAAGGTTCTAGACATAGTTTTGGGTAGAAAACATTTTGTTGTGATCTTTTTTTTGTGGATCAAATTATTTTTATGGGAGCTTTGTAATATAATGGGAGTCATTATAATAATTACTTTCAAGAGATATAAGGTGTCTAATGGGAGTTGGAACAAGTTTTATTCACTTCTTCCTAATATTGAATTTACCTAGACATTGAGTCCAATCCTTTTAAATATCATGTTCTTTTCTTACTATCCTAATTTTCATGCTTGATTAATTACTAAAAGATGATAAGGAACTGAAAATTAATAGGTTTTAGTGTTTATGTTTATAAAAATCCTGAAACTTATAAAAAGTGAACAAATTATTCGACCCCCCCCCCCCTCTATGTTTTTATTCGATCCTTTGGAAAATCACTATCAATCAGTCTTTTTTCCACATAGAATTTTTATGTGGGATATAGAGGTGTTTTGCCACGTCTTTATCAACATAGGCGTATCAGTGATTCTAATGACACGACAAGATAGGCATGAGATGTAGCGGGGGGGGGGGTGTAGTTGAAAGGCACCCCGTGGTAGGGAAGATCGATTCTGAATCCTTGGTAAAAAATCAAAATCTTGACATGATATAATGATTTTGGGTATAAATTTTTTTTTATAAAAAACCCATATAAAAAACCTACCAAAAAAGATATTTTATTTTCTTATAAAAACCCGAACCAACACATTACATCAAAAAATTATAAACTAACACTTTACATTAAAGAGAGACTCAACTACTAATTTAAATTATATTTATTATACTATCACTTTATGAAGATGGGGATAACTTGAAATTTTTAAATAAGTCCACTAAAAAACTAAAAAGGTTAAGTGAAACATTATTTTGATAAAGTTAAAATAAATAAATAAAGTATCAACTATTTATGATATGTCTATGAATTAATCAAAAATGAGAAAAATTTTAATTAAAATATAATTATTAAAATTTTAATAAATAAAAAACATAAAAAATATAATTCAATTACAAATGTACTTATAATTATAATTAATATACAAATATTTATGATGTAAAATATATCATTTTTCATATATTATTATGTTCATTATTTAATCACCACTCATAAATTATAATTGTAATTATACTTTTAATTATATTATAAATTATAATAATAATAATAATATCTAATTAATTAATAAGTTTTAATATTTCAAATAGTTTTTAGTAATTATAAATTTACGAGTGGAGATTAAATAATATATTTAATAATATCTTACATGTTTAGATTTTATATAACTCTATGTTTAAAAATTATAATCTAAATTACATTTGTAAATGTATAAAAAAATTTAATTTGCATTTGTTGCATTTTTTAAATTTATTTTTTCATTAAAAAATTTCTCATTCTAGATTACTACATATCCTGAAAGAAAAAATTCTATACTTTGTAGATTTTTACCTTACCATTTGGAAATAATAATTTTTTATAGCTAACTTTACTAAAATAATGTTTCACTTATCCTTTATAGTTTTTTTATTTACTTAAAATTTTCTAATTATTTCCTCAGGGGGATAAAAATTTAATGCAAATTATTAGTGGACACTTTATTTAATATAAATTATTTTTTCAGTTAATTACAAGAAATTATATGAACATGTTTGGATTATTTTTTTTAAATGTATTTTTTAAAAAATAAAATTTGTTTTTTAAATATTATAGAGAAAATCATGATAACTATTTATAGTTAGGTAAAAAATATTGATATTGTGTTATTGTTTTGTAACACATTTAAATAAAAAACCCTAAACTCATTTAAATTATTTCTTTTTTTAAATTGAATTTTAAAAAATGTGTAGTCAATTTAAAATTGATTTTCCATGCTAATGAAGGTAATTTTTATTTTTATTCATTTTTTATTTGGATCACAAGTTATATGTACCACCATAACCAATTATATTATTCAAAAAATGGAACTAATAATCTATTTAAATATTACTTTAAAATTTCAATGTTTGGAAATTATTCTATTAATGTCAACATAAATAAAAATATTTGTCAAATCTATTGTTATTTTAAAATATATAGAAACCAATTTATTAATTATTTTTTTAATTACCATATTAGTTGAGGTGATTTTCTTGCATCATAAGGATATGTGGTTCAATAATCTCTATGGAAACAAAAATAAATATATTTTATAATATTATAATTATTTAATTAAATTTAATTAATTTACTCGAGGGGTGGCCTAGTGTTTAGGGTTATTCATTGGGTGCCTCAACATCTAGAGATCAATTACTAGTAGTTATACTTATCATCGTAATTGAACTGCTTCACGACATACCACTTCAACAGTCTTGGTAGTGTGGGAAGATAAGTTTTACATAGTTCTACCCAAGCTGCATTCGAGACCCAAGGTCTGACACTCACATTTGTTGGGGGAAGAATGCACCAGGAATAACATGACTTGTATGGGTGGGTGAAGTTTCTTTGAAATAAATTAATTTAATTGATAAATTAATGATAATTAACACAATCAGGTCATGGTTTATAGTACCCTAAAACTCATACTTGTACCTAACACGAATATAAATAAAATTTTGAATTCAATTCACTAGCTCTTCAAAAATCCGATACACAACTACCTTAAACCTACTTAACTATGGTGATAAGTACTAGGTAACTATTAAATCCATTAGTTTTTGATAGTACAAATAATTTCTATTTTATTTAACTTAATTTTCACTATAAGAAATTTTCTAAAATACAAGGATACCTATATTAGTGTGAAAAAATAATGATAAAGAGAACCCTTTAAACCATGATAAAAAAATAAATCATAAAAATAATATTTATCAAAAATAAAAAATTTGATAAATAGGAACCCTTTATCATTGATTTTCTTTCTACTAATAAAGGTAACCATTTATTTTTCTTTTTTACAACAATTACAATTGTGTCTTTTATCAATGCTAAATTTAGTGTGATGGAACCTATCAACCATTATTATATCATCATGGATTTCCAAAGTGGGATAAATAGGTATCCTATCACGTTATTATCTATTCAGTGGGATATGTCTGATGATGTGGTGTGATAGATAAGCGATGCAAAGGTCACCACATAGACATTTCCAAGTGGGAAACTCAAATGAGACATGAGTGTGTTGGAACCTATCATCTCACCCACTCCTCACATGGATATATATGATGGAACATAGAGGTTCCCTACCATGGTGTGATAGAAGGAATCATGATGCAATTATTCAATGTAGGGGGTGACATAACTTTCATACTGGTAACACGGTATGATGACTATAGGCATGAGGGAAATGTAACGTAAATATTTAGCATTACTTTTTGATCGATTAAGTGTCTTATATTTAACCAAATATTCACCAAAAAACTGACTTGATATTGATTTATTTACCTTAATATTTTATGTTTATACTACTGTTGGTTGTTCTTCCAATGATTTACATTGTAATATCGACTTCTCAGGTTTTGAAATTCCAACAACTCAATAACTCACTTCAGCATTGATGAAAGTTGTAGTTACAAAATATTGCCTAAACACTCTATACATCAGAAGTTTTATAAGTTTAAACAGATTTTGAGAAAACCCTAAGGGAATTTTTGAAGAGAACATACCACTTAAGAGAGAGATTTTCTTGCATAAATTTAAAAAGGGTAGAAATTATCCAGTGGAATAAATCGAATTTTTTATATGTTTCATTATTTTTTTAAAATAGAATTAAGTAAATTTTATTTTAAAAGTTGGAAAAAGGAGGAACCTATAATTTCTTCATTTGGTTATGTGGAAAGGGGGCAAGGTTGATGCTTCCTTTCTTCTAAATTAAGGTGTAAAGAGGCATTCAAGATGCAGACTATCACCTAAATTAAGGAAGAATGTGGCATAAATGATTCCACCTTTTTCCCCAACACCCTATAAATACGCACCTATCCTTCCATATTATCCTCACACATTTCACACCCCATATCTATAATTTCCCTCTCTCTATGCACTTTTCCCAGTGCTTTTACTATTTTTGTGCGGTGATTTTGGCGTGCCAAAAGAAGTGGTGAATTTTGAAAAGCATCATTTGGAGATATTTTTTCTTATTTATTTTAAATTTATTTATTTATTTAGATGTATCTCTTTTAGTTAGTTATAAATATGTTATTTATTTAGTAGCTTAGTTAGTTATATACAATTTAGAAATAATGGTTTTTATTAGTAAATAATTTTTTTTATTTACGACTTTTGAGTAAAGAATTTATAATTAGTATTCAAAATGGATTAATTATTATAATAAGACTATTATTCTATATAACATAGTATTTTTAAAATATTAGTGACCTAATAAAAAATTAATATTATCTAAATGATTACTAAAAATTATTGAAATAACAGTTTACTAATAATTACCTATTAAATAAATAATGATTAAATATTGCTAAAGTAATGATTACATATTGATTAACTAATTAATAACTTAGGATTAAATAATGATTATATAATTATTATATAATAAATATATATTTAATAATGCATGATTAAATTATCTTTAAATAATGATTACCTAATAATTTCTTAATGATTAACTATTAATTAAATTATAATTAACTATAACATAACTACATGATATATATTAATTATGTAATGATAAACCTATGGATAATGAATGATTAAGGCATAATTAATTTATTACTTACTAATGTTTAACTAATATTTCAAATGGATAGGGAATGAGAATTAAAAAGGTACAAAGAAACACCCCAACATACACATGCATGTGTCTAGGGAGACTTGAACTTGAAACCTCCCCAACACCCCCAGAGGGCCCTTTTCCACCATTCTTGGACCTAGGGGAAACTAATTTTTAACAAATTATTATTTAATAAACAACTAATGCATAACATATGATCAAATAGTAATTAATGAATTATTAACACATAATTAATATAGGATTAACTAATTATTAACTAATGATTAGATAATAATTAACAAATGAATAACATATGATAAACTTTTGTGTAAATAATGATTAACTAATAATTACATAATTATTAACTATTAATGAATGAATAATTAGATATAACTTAGTTATTTTATATCTATGAATTAAGTATTGATTAACTAGTGATTAATAAATCAATAATGTATAATTAATATTGGATTAACTCATGCTTAACTAATGATTAGATAATAATTAACTAATGAGAAAATATGATTAACTAATGATTAAAGATTTATTAACGAATAATTACATAATGATTAACTACTAATTAAGGAATAACAATATATAAAGTGACTACATTATATTTATTTATTAAATAATGATTAATTAGTGATTAATAAATAGTTAAGGCACACTTAATATACGATTAAATAATGCTTAGATAATGATTAACTAATGAATATCATGTGATTAGATAATTATTAAAGAATTATTAACAAATCATTACTTAATGATTAAATAATAAATAAAAAATATATTATTGTTTATTAGTGATAAAATTAATTTGAAACATAAACACACATCTCACACACATTCTAGGCTAGCGGGCAGGTCAAACTCCTCCCCAAGGGATAACCCACCAATTACAATAACCAACAAGCCCCATATATATTTTATGGTCTATGAGGACCCATGAATTATTAACATGACACATAATCCCATATCATCTATGGCCCCTATAGGGCTAATCCATATGTAAATAAATATAGAATCATTATTCAAGGATCACCAGCAATAAGCCTCCCCTATGATCATTGATGGTCTGTCCTTTGAGACCCACCATCATCTCTCTGGACATCATGCCTTTGACAACAAAACTCTTCAGACCAACACCCCCAATTTCAAGAAGGGGTTCACCAATCCCATCACTAAAAGTATTGATTCATCATCCCCGGATGAAAGGGTCACCAATGCTCTTAATGAATGAACACTGCCATAGTTGATTTCCCCTTCAAGAATCATCGAATCTACCACCATGAACCCTTACATCGCATCCATTGTGTCCACCGTCACCAAACTTTCCAATACCATTAGTAATGCTCTCTAATGAAGTCACCAACTTGTCCAAACAATAGAGATCACACTACCCTTTCATACCTCACCCATCGGTAAGTTGAACATCAACACTCTCTCGGTCATCCCCTCTAAACCCTTTATCAACCTGCTAACACCGAGCTACTAATACGTTGCTTGTTTTAATTATCCCACAACTATTGTGCTGAGATGATCCAAACTTCTCCCCCATCATCAAACAACATCATCAAAATCCAAAGGTCACATGACAACACACAAGATCACCCCCTCCATCAAGTAGGGGTCATCATCCTCATTAGTCTCATGTCTCCAACACAGCAGGCCCCAAGCCACTAACACCACACTTAGTACAGAACCACCATCACCACTAGTGTGATGCCAGCCAACATAGGTGCCCAAGTATTATTGGGGAAAATTACATAGCTGATGGTGTAGGAATCCCCACCTCCCCCTTATAAATTCATAATTATTGGGTGCCTCTACCACTAAGGAATACCCCAACTTATTAATTAAATAATAATTATATATAAAGTTACAACATCATATCTAATAATTAAGTAATGATTAACTAGTGATTAAGGAATGATTATGGCATAATTAATATAGGATTAACTAATTCTTAACTAATGATTAGCTAATAAATTACTAAAAATTAGTGAATGATTAATGAATGGTAAAATAATTATTAACGAGTTATTAAAGAATTTTTAATGAATTATTAACATAGAATTAATTAATAATGAAGTAGTGATTAACTATTAATTAAATATAAACAAACTACTCAGGAAATAATATATAATGAATGTTTAACTATGGAATTAGTAATGATTTTCTAAGGATTAACTTTTTTGTTAAATAATGATTTTATATTGATTAACTTGGGATGAAAAATGAATTAACATAGTATCAAAGATGGATAAATGGGTGATAAAGAGTCTAATATTCACACACGATTTGTTAATCCCATGATTTAAATTATCTGTACCTTATAACATTTTTTGGACACTATTGATGGATAAATTTTAAAATATTCACACTCTATTTATAAACCACTTAACATACCTTTAAGATTATTAAAAATATTAACATGGAACAATAGTGTAATATTTTATAATATAATAATATGCTTTAAAATTTTAGTTTTATGAAGATTATTTCGTTATCTAAACAATGAAACCCATGTTGGATACTACAAATTGTTGTGGATTTGGAACAAATGTACCTAGGGGTAACAACACCAAAAACACCATATTGAGCTAGACACTATCAATAAACAGTGAATGAAAATGGGCCTTTCTTCACACATAGTTTTACACACCTAGGGTCTATGATTTAGATGATTCATATTTTAATTATAAACCACTGAGCATATATTTAGGAAGAATAAAAATTTTTACTATGAAACATTAGTGAAATTTTAAGGATACAGGAAGACGTTATAAAATTTTTATATAATAAATATTTTGTTCTTAATTAAGAAATAAAATCCTTGTGTGGATTCTACAAGTAGAAATGGATATAACACAGATTTACCTAGGGGTAACGAACCTAAAAACATCATATTGATCTAGACTTGACCGGGAACTGGTGCATGAAAAAGGGCCTTTCTTCACATGTGGTTTGACACTCCTAGGGGATATTCATTATACGATTCAATTTTTATTTATAAACTACTAAACATACCTTTAAGAAGATTAAAAATTTTACTATGAAACATTAGTTTCATCTTTTTTGATATAAGGAGACATTATAAAATTTTAGTGAAATAAAGATTTTATGGTCAATAAAAAAATTATTATTCCTCATTGTCAATATTATTTACACTATCTGAATCTTGATAAAAAACATTTTTCTAATAAAGAATCATGTTTTCCTATGAATACTACTATGGGGAAGAAATTCAAACCGATCAAGGAGATTATTATAGTACAAAACCATAAAAAATGGTTAGGACCCATGATTATGTATCCCTAAGATAACTTTAGGAAGGAAATAATTTGTTTTCAAATCTCAGACATGATCAAGAGATCTAGTATTTTGGCTATGGACATTTGTAATTCCTCACTACAAAACGACATCTAGCTTGTCTATTAGCTACTAGTGAGCACTTGGTCTAGGAAATAACTTTATTTCCCCAACAGTCAGATGGTGACATGATGAAGTTAAATGTTGAGTTTTTTTAGTGTACAACAACATGATCCAATTATAAGAAGATGTTCAAATACAAGAGTAGTTGCAGAAGGTCCATCCTAAGAAAATGAGTCTATTATCTATGATAAATAAGTAGACAACCTAACTGGTCTCTGGAATATACATCTAAATCCACTAGATTGGGATGAATTTATTATTGATGGAAGAGATGATGAAAAAAATGATGATGAAAAAGAAGCTACAAAATTTTGGGAGGATGTTTCTAGAAATATAGTAGTTGTATTGTAGCCTCTTTGAATAATAAATCTCCCACCACTCCTTTCATATTGGTAGGAAGTAATGGAATTTTTTTTGAATTCAACTGGAATGTTATCACACCAACAACTGAGTTTTATGGAGTTGGAGAGGATAGGTTTAGTGAGTTGGAAAAAAATTATATGTTGTAAGGAATTTTCTAAGTAAAGATGCAATGAAAAACATAATTAAAATATTTAATATTGAGAGACACCGTATATATTTTATGTTGAGCCATATTTATATAAATGAGAATTTCCCTTGTTGTCAATGTTTAATATAGTATAAATCACATTAATCCCATATATAACACAATAAAAAGTTTATAAAGTAATAATGAATGAAATACGAGGTATTTTTAGAAATTAAGGAACCTAAACCAATGGAATAGTAACTTGATCTTTGGAATAGTAATGTGACCTTTATGAATAGTAAACCGGCCAAGATAATAGTGAACTCACCACTTAAATTGTAAATAATATTTACCCATCCTATAAGTGAAAATATGATATAATTATATCATATTTTAAGTAAATAAATGTTTTGAAAATGATAAAATAAGTTTTGGAAATTTTATAAACCATAAATATTTATATATAATATTTTAAATAATATAAGGATTTAAAATAAAATTTATTTTTATAAAATAGATTCATAAATTAATTTTTTAATTTATTATATTTATAAGATATTTTAATGATACATTAATTAATTTTTCAAAGTGTTATCAAATTCGATATAATCTTAAAATTGATATTTTTCGAATAAATGATGATTTTTAAAAAAAAACTAAATTTCTAAAAATTAGAAAATTATTTCCATAAAATGTAGTTCAGTTTGGAATTCTAAATGTCTAAAAATTGTTAGTGTCAATTTTTGAAATTTGTTTAAAAAATCAATTTTCAGTGAATAGTGAAATCCAATAATATACTGTATATATACATTATAAGTTAAATACACTATTCATTGAGTCATCAATGATGTAAGAACCATATTATGGAATTTAACTTCCCTATTAAATATATTTAGTCATGTAATCATCACTATTTTTTTCATTACCCAAAATAATAAACTAATGAATAAAATAATGAGAAAACACAGCTCTCCTCCACAATAAATACTACCCACCACCACCTCTTCTCCTTACAAATTCAAAGCCATGAAGCTTTTCCAAATTATTCACAATTCTATCCCAGTACTTTTCCCTCCATGTCTAGGATACTTTCATCACAACAAAAGGCCAATCCCTTTTCCCTAAGGTGGTTCTCAAGGAGAATAAGTTCAAGAGCTAAAACCCTCTTCCGTTTTATTTTAATTTATTTTCATATTCTTTTCTTCTCTTCTCCTCACCTACCCAAATATAAGAGACATGATAACTCAAACGTATTTTATAGAATTTTATTTTATTTTTAAAATGTAACAAAACATCATAATTTATTTTTCCATCAATTTTTATACTAAAAATTAAAACATCGTCTGTGACATGCTAATTTACCACATTCATAGACGACGTGTGTTTATTTTAATTACTCATTCAATTATGGTGATAAAAAAAATTTATTCTGAAAACAGATTATAATATATGTATTCCAACTAAGTTAGTGTTCTGGATCCATTTTATATACATAATATTAATTTAAAAACAAAATATGTTTTTGATGATCGAAAACCCGCCAAAATAATCTAAGCGACTATAACTAATATCATACCTAATGATTCATACTCACCCCAAATTACTAAATGAATTATATAATCATTTAAAATTATTTATATTAATTAATAACATATAACTTCTATTCTGGACAACCATTATCATTTTACATGATTTCCCATACATGTATACAAGTAAACTGATCATGAAAACCAAGGAAAACAATGCTCCTGAACGACGAAATTGAATCTCATAACTCATCCAAAGGCCATAAATTAAGATAATAAAATTTTAATAAAGAAAATAAATTTTAATCAACGTTTTGAATTAATTAATTATTTTAATTTATTTTATTATCCCGAACATTAAGATCATGTGAAGATTACTTTCAGACATAAGGTAAGGGATTCTAATCGAACCTCTGTTTTTTTCCTTTAGGTCAGTCCTTCTCTCTCTTCACCCCAATGTTATGCTTCTCTATTTCGTTGAAATTATTATAAATTATGATTATATTGTAAAATTCATGTATAAATATCATATCATCCTTCCTTGATGGGGAAATACTTATTTTAAAATGGTACACTTCTCAATTCTTCCTGATAAGCAAGCCCGATTAAAGGGAACTTCCTAACATCATACCCATTTTCACATACCAACCATAATCTATTTTAAGCTACCATAGTTTTTATAAAATCATCCATTTTATCATTAAAAACTATATTGGTTCATTTTTGGTTTTATATAAACAATTATACTTTTCCATTTTAAAGAATCTTAAATATTTTCCTTAAACCTTAGTAAATTATTTAATTTTTAAAGTTTCTTAAACACTATTTTACATGTTTTAAAATCATTTTGACATCACTTATCATGATATATAACTAGTTTACCTTATCATTGTCCATTTAAAGGTTAAATCTATTATTTAACGGATACCATTATGATATTCCCTTTTGTTATGGCTTTTACATGATTATGATACCAAATTCTTTTCATGGGTAACCCTTATGTTTATATTTGATTCATTATGTCTGATTCTTCCTATATAAAATATATTCATGAACATGTTATGATGTGTGTTCCGAGATAGTTACCCAATGCATTGGGTAATGTTTAGTATCATGACATGTCATGTGAAATGGTTTTCATGGTTTTCCTTGACTCATGATCCATGTGCAACCATCTAGGTAGTTAGCCTTAACTCATGATCCATGAGAAATGGTCTTTGTGGTTAGTCTTGACTCATGCTCCATGTGAAATAAGCCTTGAATCATGCTTATGTAATGTTTTATATTGTTTCCAAATTTCTATGATTCCATTATTACATGATCCCATGTACTATATGTTATGCTTCCTTAGGTTTATTCATATCACATGACTTTTTATGTGATCATGTTATTCCATATAACCAATGTTCTATATTTTATTAATATTTTTATTCCTTTACTAGGATTTTTAGATCATATAAAGGTTCATTTATTCCCTAGGTTATCCTATGAAGATGTAAGGGCTCAAAGTTTCATGATCCCCTACCCAAAATATGTACCCCTCTTGGACTGACAATGGTAGAAGAGAGATAGTGATGCTAGAGTCCTACCTCAAGTAGGCCCTAGGATAGAGACTAGCACTAAGGGTATAGTAAACACCCAGATGGGATGAATTATCCACTAAGAGAACACATGTGAATGAGAGAGATAGACATACAGCAACCAACACCTTCTCAAACCACAAAAAAAAAATTCAACTACACATGTAATTTCATGCAAGAACTACTACTACTAAAAAGAAAAAAACTACATGTACGAAAAGGAAAGTAAGGATGGAAGTGACCAAGAATCCCATGAAGCTCATGTAAAACCCTAATCTAGTAGTAACCGGCTTGATATCAAACCTTCTCCAACTTAACTGAAATATAGTTTACAGATACGTAGGGTGAGTATAACCGTATACTCAGTAGGATCTCCCCTGAAGCCTCTAATTCAGGATAGAGATATCATGATAAAGTACAATGAACAACAAGTGAAACTAACTCATCCCCTAAATAAGAATATTATGATCCCAACCCCACCATGGGTACTCTCACCAAGTATTTAATACAAAAGAATATAATATAATAAATAATACAATGGTACCACACTACTACTTCCCCACTTGTTTTCCACTTTTCCCTATCATCTCACATTCTGAGCATCTATCTCCAAAATGGCTAGCCTATAGACAACTGGGAAAAGCACAACAACATTCACCTCATGCAACATTTCTACAAATACACATAAAAAAGTAACCAGGTAGTTTTCGGGAGACACCACATCACACATAACGCGTATCATACATTAGGTATTATACCTCAAGCCATCGCAGCCCTTACACCAAGTAAGGAACCTCAAGACATTACAACATATACATGTTATACATATAGTAGTCCTTATGAAACTAGATCCATAATAAATGTCTGTGAAATAACCACAATACATTATATTCCTCTACAAACATATATGAAGAAAACTAACCACAGTGTATACCAGCACCAGTAACTACCAAGAGAAGACAGAGGGGTCAAAGGGGGTAGTCAGCCATCCATCCTCCGACCAGGATGATGGTGAAAACACCCCCAGGGCTTAGAATCCATGGTGTGTTAGTTTCCCAAACCCACAGGGTGGAGTCTCATATTCAAAACAAAATTTACATGATATTATATATCTCATAACCACACTATGGGAATAAACTAGTATCATACTCAACTGTAGCTAACATCTCTTGGACCCCTGGTTGCCACTGTTAAGACCATATATCTTATAAGCACACAACCATTTAAAGAGCCACATTATGTTATTTAATTTCATTTTATCAATTTCACGTGGGATAAATATTTTTTCATTTATTAACTTTTTCACTTTTCATATTTCTAGGTATTATAGGAAAACATTCTAATCTACCAAAGACAAGGGGATCAACATGGTGAGTAGATGAACTAACTTTTGAGTCTTCACCACCTATATATGGAGTGTAGACTCATCCAACCACAAGAAGCTAAACACAGAAAGCACATGGAATATCTCATGCGGATTCATCTATATTTTATGGAGAGTAACCAAAACCACATACCTCATGCAATGGGCAAAGGAATGAAAATAATAAAACAACTTGTCCACCCACAAAAAATAGATTCAAATAATAATCAAACTTTTATATCAATGGGTAAGGTCATCTTTAACCCGTTCTATCATCTCTGGTGTCTTCCCCGAAACCACATGCATAAACGGATGCATCTCACTAATCCTGGTGTCAACTTCTACCACAAAAACTGGGCCTCACCACCCCACATACCACAACAGTCCTCCAGGATTAGCCATCCCAGGCTCACGTCACATCTGGGCCTCCGCACCCCACATCACAGGGCTCGTATCCAGATCACATCACAAGAATCATGAAACAAACATTGCAACCCAACTCTAGTCTTAAATCAAGGTATTTACACTTCACACACAATGATCTCTCACCTCTCCAAAGAACAAGGAACTTGGGATTCACAAGAAAGCAAGAAAATCAATCCCTACAAGGCATGATCATTTACACACAACCATTTCTTATTCCATATTGAATTAACTGGTTCATTATTCACAGGTTCCAACTATGGTAAACCTCATTACCTACCTGTCACAAGCTATCAAAAATTAATTAAAAAATTAATTTAACATTATTTTGATTATTTTATCAACAATAATCATCATGATCCAGGTCCATTAACCAATTTAATTAAACATGAATACTTGCATCAATTTGATTGTCATCAGATTTTAACAACAACAATATTCATTAAACATTCCTCTTTAATATATTATCGAATTAATTAAAAATTAATTATACCTTTACATTCATTAACAATTTCTATCAAGAACAACATGGTAAACCAAGAAATTCATAGATGTCACACTATCTATAAAATCAAGAGGCAAACAGTTATCACTGTAAAAACAAAAAAAATCATTATATAATGGATACAAATTCCCTAATCTAGTTCAAATAATTATTATGTCAATTTAATTACAATCTAAGGGAATAAATCATTCTATATTTGTTATTGTATGTAAATAAGAGAAGAAATTAATCACCTACCTCAAAAGGTTTAAAAATTTATTTTCACAAGAACAAACCATGAAACTGATCTCTGATCACTCCTTCCCCGAGAACTGCATCCATTCAAGGATGTCGTGGCACAAACTCACCAACAACAACCAATATAAACCCCATTAGAAATATGGGAGATCATCCTATAATGTATGTCAAGTAGAACATGGTAAAAAAGATGTCAAACTGGAATAATGGAGGTAGAAAATACCTTATATTGAAGAAGGATCGCTACAGATTGAACGAGGGAATCTAGGAATCAATACCTCAAGAAGAAATCCCCAAAACATCAAAGAGGGGGTCGTCGGGTTGCCATGAACTAGAGCATGGGGTGTTGCAGCTGTAGGGTTTTACATCATAAGCCGCTATAAATTCTTAATACAACACTACAATGGGAAATTACACAATGTTTAATCCCTTTTCACATCTTGTAATCCTTAGGGTTTTATTTTCATCAAAAAACGTGTCACCCAATAAAATTATTTATTTTTCAATACCTGATATATTAGAATTCATTGAACATTAATTCACATAATGTAAAAATTCATGATGTGAAATTCTACCCACTTCCGGATTTTAGCAGTTAAGTCCCTCTAGACTTCCTCCAAGAACCCCAGTCTTTAGACATGTGCCAACGGTCAATCCACAAGGATCTGAGACCTTATATTTAATACCTCTCAAAAAATTCTCGTCCTTGAGAATCTAAAATTAACCTAGATAGGGAAATAAAATGGGTTTTCGGAATAATCACCCCAAAAGATACATCTCAAGGTTCTTCCCACCACATGAGCTCAGCCACTTACTCAAGGGAAGAGCATGAAACCATGAAACAACCACAAACAGCTCCAAAAAACTATACTAGGTGAGATACCTCTAAAAAAGAGTAATAAACAACATGAAACAGGATAAATCCACCTCATAATCTAGAAAAGGTCTATAATCACAAAACATACATTGTTATAAGAGAATTGTTGAACATCGAACAACTTGGGGAACTGAGCACATATCTGCGAATCACACTCCCAGGTACTCTCCTCCACCCCACCGTGCCACCATAATACATGAACCATGTGTATTCCACACCAATGAAAAACCTTCTCCTAGAAATCTTGGATCTCTAATTGCCACTCCTCGAAGGTAGAATCATTGTGAACATCGATCTTTCCCAAACCAATGACATGAGAGTCATAATAAAGACAACAATGGAGATGTGGCACATGAAAAACATCATGTAACCAGGTAATCTGCAGAGGAAGTGATACCCTATACTGCATGGATCCAATAGGAGCCCACACTTAAAATGACCCAAAAAATTGGGTAGAAATATTACTCATACGACAAAACCTTTGGTGCGAACAATGGGGAGTAACCTTTAGGAACACATGATCCCCAATCTCGAACTATAGAAGTCTCTTACTATGAGTATCATAGGATTTTTGATGATCCTGCACTGCCTTCATCCTCCCATGAATCAACTGAACCATCTCTATTATATTCTGTACTAGTTTTTTCCTAAGAGTTGTTGACTCCCCAACCCCATTCCATTACAACAGAGAACGGATATGGTGGCCATACAAGGTTTTAAATAGTACCATACCGATGGTGGAGTGAAAAATACTATTTTTAAGAGCACTCCTCTAATGTAAGGTGCCTCATCCATGAACCTCCTAAATCCAAGACACATGATTACAACATGTCTTCAAGAGTATTGATGTTCCTCTTGGTATGACCATCCATCGGCATATGAAAAGTAGTTTCAAGTCATTAATGAGAACCAAAAACACACTGGAGACATCTCCACACCCTGGAGGTAAAAGAAAGATCTCGGTTTAAAATGATCATCCTAGGGACTTCTTGGAGTCTCACCACCTCATCTAGATATTTCCTTGAAAAAACCTCCATTGAGATGAACTCCTTGATTGCTATAAATTGGGATGCTTTCATCAAATGGTCCACTACCACCCATCCAGGATCATAGCCTCCCTGCGCTGGAGGTAAATCTGTAAACAAATCTATTGATATATCCTCTCACATCCACTACAGAACATCTAATGGATGGGGAAACCACCAAAAACATGGTTCTCAACCTTTATATTCTTGAAGACCAAACATCGAGACACAAACGTTTCAATTTAATGCATTATCCCTAACCAAAAAAAATGACCCTCAATGTTCATTACATCCTGGTCACACTAGGATGTACCACAAAAGAAGAACTGTGGAACTCTACGAGAATCATCTCATGCATCACTAAAGGAACAGAAAGCCTTCCCTAAAATAACACTCAGTGTTATTAATCTTCAAACCAACCATCAGGGGCCTTTCCATATTCAATGTGGTATCTCGAGACCTCTACGTCAAGATTACCCAATTGGGACTCTACCACCTACTACCCAAGAGATGAGTATCCTATTATGTGAAAAAGAAAATTTCTTCCCCCTGACTTCTCCCATATCTGGATGCACTGCTGAAAGTTCTTACATTTCCCTCCAAGAATCACTAGATTACGTACTACATCACTATGAAACTTTCTCCTTAGCGCATCAGCTAAAACATTCCCCTTTATTGAAATATATGAAATCTCAAAGTCATAATCCTATAAGAAACCCATCCACCAATGTTGGTGCAAGTTCAATTCACATTTGTATAAAACACACCTCACGCTCTTATGATCGATGAAGACCATAAAACGTCCACTAATGATGGAATGTATCCACAAATTTAGGGAAAACACCATCACCACCAGATTGAGATTGTGGGTGGAATAGTTACTCTCATGGGGATGTAACTATTGAGACCCATAAGAAACAGGTGGTCTATGATATATCAAAACAAAACTCAACCCAAGAAGCAAAGCATCACAAGAAAGTTTTAATATAACTCATTCTGCTAGAAGACAAAGAACTATTGTATGGACCAATATATCCTTCAGATACTCGAAACATTCCAAACACTGATCATTCTATAGAAACCCCTAATCCATTCTTGCCAACGATGTCAGAGGAGTCACAACCAATGAGAAATCATCTACGAGCCCCATATAATAGCATGAAAGACCAAGGAAACTTCACACCTATATCATTGTATTGGGGGATGCCTAATAAAAAACTTATTCTAATTGTGATGGATCCATAGATACTATATGATGGGATACAAAATGCCCCATGAAATAGACTTTTTGAAACCAAAACGTACACTTTGGAAACTTCCCAATCAACTTCTCATGGAGATGAACTCCCAAAACTACATGTTGATGTTTTGCATGCTCCTCCTTAGATGTGGAGTACACAAGGATGTTGTTGATGAAAACAACAAGGAAATTATCCATGAACTCATAGAACACATCATTCATTAACCCCATGAACACAATAGGATCATTCTTCAAAATAGACGACATCATCACAAACTTGTAATGCCCATGATGACAATGTAAAGTAGTCTTTGGGATATCCTCATAATTAAAAAGAATCTGATGATATCCTAACCAAAAATCAGTATTTTAAAACCAACTTGCACACTTTTTTTTATCAAATAAATCATCTATCTGTGGAAGAGTATTGAGGTTCTTCTCTGTCACTTGGTTCAGTCAACGATAATCGATACACAACTGAAAACTACCATCAACCTTATTTATGAAAAAACTAGTGTACCCCACAGTGACACCCTCATTCGAACAAAACCACACGAAAAAAGTCTATATAGATGTATATGAATCTCTCACAACTCAGAAGGCACCATCCTATATGGAGACATTGAGTTAGGAGATATGCCTAGCTATAGTTCGATACAAAACTCGATCTCTCTTAGGGGGGGAGCTACAACCTCCTTTAAAAAGACATTAGAGTACTACTCTATGACCCCAGGAATCACCAACTTCTGAAACGCCCAGGAACTAAGCATCGTACCATCCATCAAGGATGACAAAGATACAAAAAACCTCTGACCCTTCTAAGGGTTTCACTCACTAAAAAACATTGTTGGCTTTCCATCAACATCGAAGAACATGACCTGCCTCTACAATAAATCCATAATAACATGAATTGAATAAAACCAATAAATTTAAAGGATGATGTCATTTGGTTTTATCCACAAACATATGAAATCTCCCCAAGGTTGGTGTTTCCCCAGCACTAGCTCATAGTTTCTACGTACTTCAAACAAGTCATCTCATCCACCAACTGGCATAGTTGACACCAAGGGCACTATAAGTTTCTCTACATCATTTCCTAAATCAAGAACAAGGGAAGGTGATCTGAAGGAGTTTGTTGATCCTAGATCAACCAAGGAATGCACCCATGTAGGGGAAAAAACAAAACGACGCCTTGAATGACATCTAGCTGACCTGGAACTGGTAACGCTAAAACATGAAGCAGACCATGACCTGCTCCATGACCTCTCTATAACTACTTAAAAACACCACAATGGATTCAATCATCTCTATAAGGACAGGGAGAATCCTAGGGTATTCATATTCCCACTCTATCTACTCTCTACTGATCCCAAATTGGAGGAACCTATAGCTGCTGCCTCAACTAGAACTACCTCAGTGAAAGAACTTGAATTGAAAAAACTGGCGCACGCTGACTAATCCGAAATTTTGGGAACCCTCACCACTAATGGCCTCATCCTCCACATGAAAAACATATGTCTGATCGCTTAGCATGGGCATGTGAGCCGCTTCCCCGGAATAAATGATACATTGAGGGATGGGACCTACCCCGACATTTCAGAAGCACTTTTATCATAACAAAAGGGAACCTCGAAAAACAGATCTGCTTCATGAGGAATACTTATGGCCCCTAATCTCACAATGATCTAGTTCTTGATAACATCCTCTTGATGACCTCTACTTTTTCTAACACCTTGAGATACGTCTTTGGTTTAAACATGGTGACCTGGAGATGGATCTCTTGAATCAAATCCTCCACAAATTTTTTTTACCCTAGCCTCCTCATCTAGAAATAGTTCTGAAGCATATTTCAAAAGTTTTATAAAATGTATTCCAAGCCCTCACGCACTGTACATCCCATGACCAAGGGTAAGAAGCTCCAGGTGACTAGCCGCCTTCGTGGTCAAAGAACAAATCGTGGTTTTGAATATGCCTAAGAACTTCTCCAATAAGATTGTTGAATCATTGCGATCTACAAGGAATAAGAACCTCCACTGCCTCACAACACCATGATAAATCATCCCAACCAATGATACCCAGTGATCCTACCAAGCATAGATCAAGATAAAGGATATCTCAACCTTCTCCAACATTTCTTCCATGACTGAATCGAAAATAGACCCCTCATACCTCTATAGACTCCAGCGCTAAAACTCTCAGAATGTCCTCCTCCATTAGTCATTGTCGTCGACCCCTACCTTGGAGTGATCTTTTGGCACAACCTACTAAACATATTCTTATTGAAGCTAAAGAATACATCAACCTAGAGCCATACATAAAAAATAATAAAGATTTAGATATCCTAATACTATAATATGGGGGATATGATCACTGATTAGTTGTTTTCTTTTATTATTTTTTGGTTCACCTCTCCTAAGTTATACCCATTCAAACATTGGCGCAAATAATAATGATGAAAGATCATTTCCCAGTTCTCTACCCTAAAACCAGTATAACCATATTTAGTAGCCACTGTAAGGTTAAAGGTTCGCTCATAGCATCATAGGGGGAACAAAATACATTTTTCAAATTCGGTCTCCCATGTTTATAGCGCTTGTTAAACATAGTCCACACCATCTCCCTACCCGCCCATGAAACGTGACCTGTTCCTAACACCAAAATCCATCCCATCCTTCAAAAAAACCCCTGATACCACTCTATCACGACCCCTACCCACAATGTGTACCCCTACTAGTTCAGAAATGGGAGAAGAGAGATAGTGATGCCCAAGTCTCGCCTCTAGTAGGCCCCTGGTTGGTGACTATCACTGAGGGTACATAAAACACACCAATGGGAGGCATTACCCTATAATAGAACACATGTGAAATGGAGAGGTAACACAAATACTAACCAAATCCTACTCAGAACACAATATAAAATAAACTGAAGTACACACATATAATGTCATGTAATAATTAATCAAAATGTATGGATAAACTATAAGTACCGAATGAAAAGTAAGTACGACAGCAACTACGAAGCCCAAACCACACCTGTATAACCCCAAGCTTATAGTAACAAACTTTACATACAAACTAATCCAACTAACCTGAAAAATAGTTTATAAATATTTACAATGACTATAATAGTATACTCAATAGGATCTTCCCTAGAGCCTCTCGTGGATGGTAAATAAAGCTTGCTAAAGCACAATGAACAACATGTGAAACTAACTAATCACCTAAACATGTATACTAAGTTCCCATCCTCACTATGTATACTCCAGAAAAGTATCACATACAAGTTTATATAATATAATAAATAATATAAAGGGTACCCCTTTACTACTTCCCCAATGGTTTGCCTCTTTTCCCTAACATCGCACGTCCTTAGCATCTCTCTCCAAAATGGCAAGCTCGTAGACACCTGGGTGAAGCCCCACAACATCAACCTCATGAAAGATACCCCCATATACACATAAACAAATGTAATCAGGTAGTTTATGGAAGCCATCATAGCCTATATAACGTGTATCATACATCAGGTATTACACCTCAAGCATCCCAACCCATACACTAAGTAAGTAACATCAATCCACCAAAACCAAATCACATTGTACCTATAGTAGTCATTAACAAACTATGTCCAAAATATATGTGTGTGAAATAACCACAATACATTACAACCCTCTAGACAAATATATTGGGAAAAATAACTGGCGTGCATACCATCACAAGTAACTACAAAAAGAATAGGGTAGGGTCAAAGTGGGTATTTATCCATCCACCCCCACCGGGATGTTGGGGAAACTACCCAAGGGCCCAGAATCCCTAGGGTGTCAGACTCAACAACAGTTAACATCTCACAAACCCCCCAACCAAAACTACTAAGATGAGATATACTATAAGCACAAAACCATTTAAAGAGCTACATTATGTTATTTAATTCCTTTTTACCGGTTTCACTTTATGTTAATTGATTCATTAACCCTTAATTAACCATTAAAATTTTCCACATTGCATTAAATCCGCATTACCATAATGTTTCAGTCCATCCAGGATTATTAAAACCGAGTCCACATATTCTCAAAATTAAAACATCCGCATTGAATCCTAGAAATGTCCAACCCCATGGGTTAAGAATTTATTCATTTATTAAAATTATAAATTTCAATATTGCCAGGTATTTTAGGAAAACATTTTAAGCTTCCAAACACAACGGGCTCAACATGGTGATTAGATGAACTACCCTTCAAGTGTTCTCCACCTATATCAGGAGCTTAGGGTCATCCAACTATGAGAAGATAAACATTTAAAGTACATGGCATACCACACACATCTTCGCCTCTTTTCGAAGGAGCGTAACCAAAACCATCTACCTCATGAATTGGGAAAATTAAAATAGATAAATGAACAACTTGTCCACCATCCCAAAAATAGATTCAAATAAGAATCAAACATTCATATTAGTAGGTAATCATATATTTAAATAGTTCTTTCATCTCTAGTTTCCTCCCTAAAACCACATGTAAAAAGTGATAAATATCACCACTCTATGCGTCAATTGCTACTAAAAAAAGAAGGCCTCGCTTCCCCACATAACAAACCATCCCTAAAAGCACAACCATCATAGGCTCATGTCATGTCTGGGCCTCCCCTCCCCACATCAAAAGGCTAGTATCCATAGCACATCACATGAAAAAGGAAAAAAACATGGTAATTAGGCTCTTGGACCTAATTTAAGGCTTTAATCCTTTACACACAACGAGATCTTGTAGCTTCAAATCATAAGGAACATGGCCTTTATAAGGAAGTAGGAAACTCAGGTCTGACAAGGCATTATCTTTTATCACCCAACCAGTTATTATTTCATATTAAATTAACCGATTCATTATTCACAGGTTCCAAATATGGGAAACCTAAGAAGCAAGCTATAACAAGATTTTATAAATTAAGTAATGAATTAATTTAACATGCCTTTAATTATTTCATCAACAATAATTATCATGGTTCAGTTTTATTAACCAATTCAATTAAACATGCATACATTCATCAATTTTATTATCATAAAATTTTAAACAAAAACTAGATTAATTAAACATGCCTATTTTATTGTTTAGCCAATTAATTAACAATTAATCCTGACTATATGTTCTTTACTAATTTCAATCAAGATCGACATGGTAAACCAATAAAGGCATAGATATCACACTATCTAGAAAGTAAAGATGCAAACTGTTATCAAGGTATGAACAACAACATCACTATGTGATTGATACCAATTATTTTATCTAATTAAAATAAATATTAGTTCAATTTCATTATGATCCACATGTATAAATAATGATATCTCTACAATCGGACGTAAATAAAATAATCAATGGATACCCTACCTCAAAAGGTTTTTAACATTCTTCGCATGATAATGAACCAAACAATAGATCTCTGATCACTCCTCCTATATGAACTACATTCATATGAGGATGTTGCGACATAACCCTGCCAAAAAAACTAATAAAAACACTATTTGAAACATAGGAGATCATATTACATATCATGGAAAGAATAATGAGAGGAAAAATAGATAAAACTAGAAGAACAAAGGTATAAAATACCTTAGATCAAAGACAAATCACTGCAGATTGAAGGTGGTAAGCTAGGAATTGATCCTTGACAAAAGAATCACCAAAACATCAAATATGGGGTCTTCGAGTCACTCTAAATGAGATAGAGGGTGATATAGACAAAGGGTTGGACAACCCATGTTATTGAAAATGTTAAATACATCACTCTAGTGGGTAGTTACATGACATGTAATCTCGTTTTATATCATGTAATCCCTAGGGTCTAGTTTTTTCTAAAAAATAAATCGCCTCATTAATTCATTTATTTTTGAAACACTGATACATTTCATGTCCTAAAATCTATATTAATTTCATGTAAACTTTCATGGTTTGGAATCTTTCCCACTATTGTGTTTTAGTATCTAACTCCCTTGGGACATCCCCTAATCCTTGCCCGAGAATCTCAGACTTTGGAAACATGCAACGAGTCAATCCATGTGGATATGGGCCCTTATATAATGGGTGTACGGATCTCATTATTAAGACTAAATAAATGATATTTTTATTTTGGTTTCATGATTTTGAATTATGTATATAATCTTACAAAGAAACTAGACTTTGACAATCCTTGTATTATAATTTTATTATTAATTATGCTTAATATCATGTAATAATATGTGTAAAAGGATAGAGCTATCATATTTGGTATCAGAGGATGGTCTAGTTATTTTTTGAGTTTAGGACTAGATCAATTTTGTAAGAACCTTAGGGATAATACTATCACCATGAATAACCAATATTGAAACCTAGATTATCACAAGTTGGGATATACTTTTCATTTACATGTTTATCCTTCTATGTTAAATTTTTTCTTTTCATATTATTATTAACAAAGTATTAAATCCCCATAATTGATCTTTCGTTTTCTTAGTTAATGGATGGAAATAAAATAACCTATACCGAAAATCAATGTGATAGGAAATGTGAAACATTCCCTAATGGTATGCCCAATATGATGGGAACGAGTTCTCAAAACATCATGACAGTTCTTGATCAATTTTCTCAAGTTATGAATATTAACTTGAATCATGAAGAAAATACTCCTTATTCTTAGAAATGAATTTTTTCATTGAATTCATCATGTGAAAAATACATCCTAGAATTAGTGGATATTCATACCCCCTCATCACGGAAAAATAGATTAACTCCATTGAAAAGATATTCTCTATCCTCTAGTGATCATAAGAAGGGAAATTTTTACTAGAATTATATCATTTTTATAGTGAAGAAAATCAGTGGTGGAAAATGATAAAGAACACGGAGTCCAAGGAGGAAATTGATTCCATGTAATGGGAATATTTGAAGAAATTATTTTTCAAAAAATATTTTCCCCAAACTCTTCATCTTAATATATAAAGGGAGTTCCCCAAATTTAATAAAAAGGAAGACTGTTCTATCAGGGTATACAAGGAAAACATCACAAGGATTTCAAAATATGCCTTTGTCTTTGTCATGAACTCTAAAAGTAAGGTTGGTCACTTCTTTAGTGGAGTAAACCTTGGTCTAGAAATATCATTGGAAATTTGAGACTTTGAAAGCTATGAAGAGATTGTCCATTGTGACCTCAAGGATGAAATAAAGATCAAATAATATTAGTGGTCTCATGTTTTTGAAGATAAAAAGTGGAAATTTGAGTCTAATATAGAAGGATCAATAGATAAATCCCATGATGGAAAGAAAATCCAACATCCCATGTGTAAATGTTTTAGGGAGACGAACCATGACAACAATGTAATGGGAACTAAGAGATTCGTTAAATGTTGAAGATATGTGAATTTGGATATTAACTACTGAAGGGATATGATGAATCCAAAAAATGTGGTAGAATAAAGGACCGTTTAGATCAATAATCATATTGTAGTGTAGTGTTTCATTTCCAAGGAGCATGGGAACTATGAGAGCCATTTACAAAAGCCATGGGTGGTTTGTGTTGATCAACAAAATCCTTCAAGGTAGAAATAAATTGAATATTCTATAACTACAGTTGTGGTTGATCCCAAAAATGGTGTGGTGATAGATACACTGGTTATTAATTAAATAATAGAAAACTTAATATTTTATTATAGTTCTACACATTATTTCGTATCTTATAATTTTAGTAGAAATATTCAAACACCTCCTTGAAATACGGTTGTTCAGTTATCTATGAGAACAAAAAATGGGGAAATTATTTCATCCAAAGTATATAAATCCTCCAAGGTTAATTTTCATTGATTTAATCTCCTAATAAAAATTTATTATTACCTCTTTTGGTGGAGTTCTATTCTATATTTGGCATGGGTTGGAATATTTATACAAATAAAACATCAAATGTTAGAAAAGTGAGATAATGTTTCACATCCCAATGTATCCTCCAATTATTTACAAGTGTAAGGAGTAAGATGAAACTCCTTTATAATCATCATCTCAACTGTGAATATTATTTCCATATGATCATGTATATATATCTCAATGAATTAAGATGAAGGGGAGAATCATGTTCGAAGACATTCCCATTGTGAGGGACTACATTGATCTGTTCTCCAAAGAGTTTCATGGTCCTCCTCCTGAACGATAGGTTGAGTTCTCAATTGAACTGATTAATGGACCTGTACCTATATCAAATACACCTTATATAATGGACACCATTTAACAGAATGAACTAAAGAAGCAGTTACAAGATAATCTAGACAATAGTTTTTTATTCTAGAGTGCATCACCATGGGATGCTCTAGTCATCTTTGTCAAGAACAAGGGTGGATCAATGTTCCTCTACATGAATTATCATGAGTTCAATAAAATTACAAAAAAGAACAAGTTACCCATTCCATGGATAATATTACTTCTTCAATTAGATATTTGGGGCCATGTATTTCTCTAAGGTAGACCTTCATTCGGGATATCACCAATTAAAGGTGAGGAAGGAATATATTTCCTAGGCTTCCATTCAATTGAGATATGAACAATATGAGTTTGTAGTGATTACCTTTAGACTAACTAATTCTCTATCAATATTTATGGACGTAATGAATAGAGTATTTAGATATTACCTTGAAAAATTTTGTGTAGTCTTTATTGATGATATTATGATATAATTAATGTGTTGGGAGGAATGTGAGGAGCATTTGAATACTGTGGTAAAGACTTTGAAAAGGGATAAAATTTATGAAATGTTTAATAAAATTTAGTTCTCAATGGAGGAAGTATAATTAATGGGGAATATTATCACCAGTAAAGGTATATCTATAGATCTTTCCAAGGAAAATGAAATCAAAGAGTGGCCCAAGACAACATCTATAATGGAGATCTGTAGTTTCCTTGGTATATCTCGGTATAACTGACGATTTGTGAATAACTTCTCATGATTTTCAAAACCACTAACTATGATGACTTGTAATGGAGTAATGTTTTTTTAGATTACTGAATGCGGAGACTGCATCAATGAGTTGAAAAAGAGGATTATCATTACAGTAGTGCTCACACTACCAATTATTGGGGAACTATTTATGGAGCACTGAGATTCTTAAAAGAAGGTCTTAAGCTGTGTACTAATGAAAAATTATAAATTATCTTAAATTTATTCCATCTAATATGGTTAGAGCTTATCAATGATCACAACTACATAATCCACTACCATCCTAGTAATGAAAATAAAGTGGAAGATGTTAAACGTAGAAAAGATATTGCATCTTTATGAATGATCTAAATATAAAAGGATTCAATTTTCTTAGACCTACAAAGGAAGGAAATGTGAATCATTAAGGAATTAACATCATCAATCCTTTCTCAAATTATTTCTCAATCATACATTATGGAGAAAATAAAGTATTATCAATGAAATGACGTTGAAATTCAGAAAAAAGTGGAAGCTATCAGAAATAGGAAATCCTCAGAGTTCAAAATAAATGAGGAAGGACTTGTGATATTTTTTTCTTGACTATGTGTACCATACTATCTATATATAAATAAATATCTTCTGAATGACACACATAGATCAACTTCTATATTCACCCAATGAGAAAAAAGATGTATTGAGATCTCCAAGATAAATATTGGTGGAAAATGTGAAGAAGGATATCACTAAATATACATTTATGTTCCTAGTATGTTAAGAAGTGAAGGCTGAAAAGAATAATTCTAAAGGGATGATACAACTATTACCACTACCAACATGGAAGTGGGAAAATATCACCATGGAATTTTTCACAGGACATCCAAAGACATCTAGAGGAAACAATGCTATATGGGTTTTTGTGGATCATCTTACAAAGACAATTAACTTTATCAAAATTTGAGGGGAATTATCACTTGAACAAATGTCCTAGATATATATAAAATTTGTGGCAAGGATTAATGGAGTACGACTATCAATTATATCCTATCGGGATCCAAGATTCACTTCCATGTTCGGGAAAAGTCTTCAATATGCTCTGAACATTGAGTTGAACTTTAGTACAACCTATCATCATCAAACTGATGGAAAATCTAGGAAAACAATTTATACACTAATAGACAAATTGAGAGAATGTTTTGTGGACTCTATAGAGGATAGGACCAACATCTACCCCTGGTCGAGTTCTCTTACAACAATAATTCCCACTAGAGCATCCATATGTCTCCATAAAAATCCCTTTATGGGAAAAGATGAAAATCACTGGCATGCTGGGATGAGGTCAGTGACTGTAAACTGATCAGACTAGAAATGGATAAATAAATGGTGGAAAAGGTGAAAACCATTTATCAGAACATCAAGGTAGCCCAAAGGTGACACATGGACTCTGAGGACAATTATCAACAAGACCTTGATTTTAATGATGGATACATGGTAATCCTCTGCATATTTCCATGGAAGATGATCGTGATATTTTGGAATAAGGGGAAGCTAATTACCATGTATATCATCCCCTACAAGATTATTGATCATGTAATAGCTGTTTTGTATCGAATAACAATTCCACTTACCATGTCTTAAGTACCTAATGTATTCCAAATATCCCACTTGAGGAAGTACATAATGGATCTCTCACATGTTCTGAATTTAGAGGTGGTACATTTGGAAAATGATCTCTCTTACAATGAGCATCTAGTAAGGATCTTAGACCATAAAAATAATGTTTTATGCCACAAGACTAATTACCTGGTCAAGGTACTAAGGTGGAACCACAACTATAAAGATTCAACAAGGGAACTAGAGGAAGTAATTAAAGATAAGTACCCCAAACTATTTTTACCTTAGTAAGTAAAACTAAACTTTAAGGGTGAAATTTCATAAGGTGGAAGAATGTAATGACCCATATTTCTATCAAGGAAAATTTTCCTTCTTATAATCATTTTATTTAGTATAAATCACATAAAATCACAACATGAGCACAATAAAAACATTATAAATGACTAATGAATGAAATAAGAGGTATTTATATAAATTTAGGAACCCAAACCAATAAAATATTTACTCGACCTTTGGAATTTTAATGGGACCCTTATTAATTTTAAACCTGAAAATATAATAGTAACATCAAAAATTAAAGTATAAATTAAATCTATCTATCATATATATAATAATATGATATAATTATATCATAGTTTATGTAAATAAATGTTTTGAAAATGATAAATTACCTGTTGGTTTTTTATAAAGCATAGATGTTTATGAAAATTTTGCAATCAATATAATGAATTAAAATAAAAGTTATTTGAATAAAATATATTCATAATATAATATTTTTTTATATTATTATTATAATATAATTTAATAAGACCATAATTAAAATTTCAAAATGTTATAAAATCAATTATAATTTTAAAATTGGTATTGGTCGAGTAAATGATAATTTTAATTAAAAAATTAAATATCTCATATTTATATATTTATTTTCACAAAATGGAGTAAATTTTTGAATTATACAGGTCAAAAAATGTTTGGGGTGAATATTTGGAATTTTTCTAATGTAATTGATTTTATTGTGAATACTGAAATACAATAATTTATAGTATATATACATTATAAGTTAAATACTCTATTCCTTGAGTCATCTTGATTATCCAATAAAAAAATATATTTTAATTACATTTTAATTGTATTAAATGTTCATTTTTGATCTTATGGGCCTGAGTTAGTGCATTTTCATTATGAACATCCATTCTCAACATCTGTGCACTTCAAGCCTAATATACACCAATTTAGGCCCAATGAGTCATCTGATTATAAGAAATGTAATTATCAATTTTTTAATTTGATATTTTGGGAACATTATCTACACTTAAATGTGAACATTTTTCATTCAGAGATAAATGGAGAAATTCATGTAAGAAGATGGAGATATTTTGTGATGAAAAGAAGCAATTCTAGAAAAAGCAGATTGGACACCATCCCACTGATGGGACTGTGGGGCCCAACATACAGGCCCCATTAATCCCAAATATCATGGGATGCTAGAAGACATGTATAGGAATAAATCCCTCTTCAGGAGATAATGCTAATTCTGCCTCTATGGTGATCATTAAGGCGGACCAATTTATAGATACAATTCTGGGCCAGATTCTGCGGCCCAGACAAACAGCCCACTAATTTGATCATATCTCGGAGTAAACAACTCCAAATGGGCCCACATTTTACAGGAAGCTAGAAGACATCCTGAAATACATTTTCTTCTTCTATTTCCCACTCTGATGCGGCCATCTATAAGGTCTTACAGACGCGTTTGTTCAGTGAAGGAAAGTTGGATGCCACCTCGGGTCAAGGGTGGAAAAATCAACCCTCCCTTACTTTTCACCCACCTATGGCCTACCAAAATTAATTGAGGAGACTTGGACTGTTGGAGGCTTGACCCAAGGGCTCAAAAATGCCTATTTAAGGTAGTGGTGTTGAAGGATTGAAGAATCTTTGGTGCTTGGTTTCATTGTAGTGTTATGCTGTCGCTTTGTGTTTGTAATCGCATTTTTTTTCTCATGTAAGTTGTTTAATTCACCTTAGTTTCTTAATAAAAGTTCTTCATTTACTTTTATTATCTTATTATTCTGTTCTTCTCCTTATCACTTTGATACCGTTGGTTCAAGGTGTGAACTTGTTCATACCAAACCTTGTGATATTTATCACACAACGGAGGAGTGATCTTTTGTTGTTGTTGTTTTTACTTCTTCAATTACACCTTTGTAAGTATACTTCCTTCTTCCGTTGAAGACATGTCATCAATGGAGGGATAACTCTTTTATGAGTTGATCCAAGGGAGTATAAAGGGGCTGAATTGGATGTTATTTATCACTCCATTAATGGATAATCACTTCTTTTAAATGAGACTTTTATTTGATGATTTTAAAACATCTTCATCCTTATTGAATTTAAGGTCACACATTTCAAGTGATAATACGAACCTCTACCTTGGAGTGCTCGAAACTTTGATCCTTCAAGTGTATAGGTGATTAGTATTATGGTGTGTAGGCATTAAACCAGTAAGTGATGATTTTTTTGATCTTCTTAAATGAATCCATCTCAATTATAAGAAATTGAAATCATTAAAAAAGAAATTCATCCAATCCACCCCGAGCGATAACCTAGGATCAACTCATTATTTTAAATTGAATTCACTTAAATCTGTTAGTTATCCTTTAAACCCATATAAAATAAACCCAAGTTGGCCACTTCATAGCCAAAAACAATCCATAGAATGTACATGTCTATAGGTTTCTTCTTGGGTCCCTGAGGATTCGATAACCCAAGCTAACTACAAGGACCGTTCTACCTTCATCTCTTGGGTAAATTTGAGCGAGAATCAAATTTTGGCGCCGTTGACGGGGACACAAGTAAGTAATATAAACACCCATTCTATTCTCCCCCATTTCTTCTTTTCTCATCCAAATTCTCTTATCTTGTCCCTTTCTCGTTTTTTTTTCTTTTGGCACATGTCCGCCTACACCTGCGATCAATCAAACCGTCTTGTTAGGGTGGATAGTCCTGGGGTTGGGGAGTCAAGTACACTAAGGGAACTCATTCCATTAGATCATAATCTTCCTAATACTCTATAGTCCAAAATTGAGCCAATTTCAATGGAAGGTCTTCAAGGAAACCAACTCATAAACCCGGGTGGAAACCAAAATGGAAACCCAAATGAGGAAGCCCCAAACTTGGGGAATGTGATGGATCAAACCATGAATGACTACCTCACACCTTCCTGGACCAATTCCCCCTCATGCATTAGACACAATTCCCTAGGATATTCTCACTACATCTTTAAACCCCATGTCCTAAACCACCTTCCCACATTCCATGGAATGGAGTCCGAGATGCCATACCTGCACATTAAGGAGTTCAATGACATTGTAGAAACCATGTGTCCCCCACATCAACTAGAATCTTCTAAGATGAGGCTATTTCCTTTTTCTTTAAAGGATCGAGCTAAAAATTGGAAAAACAATTTGAGACCATCATCCATAAACTCTTGGGACCAACTACAAAGAGAATTCTACAAAAAATACTTTCCCCACCACAAAACAATTGCACTTAAAAAGAGTATCCAAAACTTTTTCGAAAAAGAGGGAGAGTCATTCTATGAAACATGGGAGAGGTTCAAAGACACTCTAAACATGGTTCCACACCATTGTTTTTCTATTCCTGAACAAGTGAGATTTTTCTATGAAGGGTTGGGTCCGGGGAACAAACAGTTTATTGACATGATGTGTAATGGAACCTTTAAAAACAAATCCTCAAATGATGCTTACGGGTATCTAGAAAGCCTTTCTGAACAAACCCAAACATGGGGAACTTCACCTTATTCTGAAAAACCACAAATAACTACTGTAATTCATACACTTAGAGAAGAGGAAAGCCTTAGGGCTAAACTCGCAGCACTCTCTAGGAAGGTTGAAGAGATAGACCTTAGGAAAGTCCATGAAATCCAAACTGTTGACCCTGTTTGCACAATTTGTGACAAAAATGACCATAAGAGAGACAACTGCCCAACCATTCCATCCATCAAGGATGTTATCTTAGGAGGACCCCCAGCGGAAGTAAATTCTTTGAACTTTCAAAAGCCTCAATACCAAAATACCTTCAACCCAAGGTATAAAGACCACCCAGGCTTCCGCTGGAAAGATAACCAACAACCTAGCCAACCACAGGGACAAAATCCTTACCCCCATCAGAACTACCAAACCCATAACCAGTTCCAAACCCAACCTATCCAATACCAACAGCCACCAGTCCATTTTCAACAAACCATCCCACCTCCAAAATATCCCCCTAGGATAAACCAAGCTACTCAAGCACCCACCCAAACTGTTCCACAAAGCCTACTAGAACAACTGTGCAAACAAATTGAGAGGATGAACTCGGAGGTATCTTCCCTAAAACAAGAACTTGAAACCATCAAAACCGGAAAGGCACCCATGCCTACTCAGGCGGTTCCATCCTCAACTTCAAGGGGAGAGTCAAGTTGTGCTCAAACAAGTCATGAACAACTAATGGCTGTGACTGTTTTAAGAGGTGGGAAATCAATTGAGAAACTTGAACAACTAATTCAGAACCCACCTAAAGATTCAAACTTGGATGAAAATTCAAATGAACTGCAAGATCAAACTGACGAAACTGATAACATTGTCAAGGAAACAACTCTTCAACAAACAACCCCACAACCTGCACCATTTCCTCAACGCATGAGGGGGAAAACCAAGCCTGAACTGAGTGAAACATTGAGGGAAATCTTTTCACAGGTCAAGTTGAACATACCCCTTCTCGATGCAATCCAAACCATACCTGCCTACTCAAAGTACCTTAAGGACTTGTGTACTTTTAAAAGAAAATTTTCACATAAAAACCAAGTCCTTTTGGCTACTAATGTGAGTACCACCATTCAAGGGACCATTCCTCCTAAGTTGAAAGACTCGGGTTGCCCTTAAATCAATGTTGAACTATGAGAAAGCAAAGTTGTCAAGGCCTTGTGTGACCTGGGTGCTAGTGTCAATCTCATCCCATATGTTGTGTACTACCAGTTAGGCCTAGAAGAACTCCAACCCACATCTGTCACACTTCAACTTTCTGATCGTAGAATTAGGGTTCCAAAGGGTATTTTAAAGGACATTCTGGTAAAGGTTGAAAACTTCATCTACCCTGCTTATTTCATTGTCCTTGAAAACCATCCAAACTTAGGAAATAAGGAACAAACCCCAATCATCCTTGGTCGTCCTTTCCTTGCAACAATCAACTCTGTTATCTGAGTCCAAAATGGGAACATGACCATCACCTTTGGGAATATGAGTCTAGACTTGAACATCTATAATGCAAGCTCACAAATAGGGGATGATGAGGACATTCATGAAGTAAACATGATAGGAAGCATTGATAATGAATCCATGGAACATCAAGGAATATTTAATGAATGTTTAAGTCAGAATGAGATTGATTTCCTTTGTTCATATGAAGGAAGTTTATCTCCTTGGCTTGAATCATTTTCAAATTTCTCTTATGATGAAGTCTTCGGTCCAACAATCAGTGAAACCTTTCAAGAAACCACTTTCATGGAGACCACTCCAATTTCCTTCACTAAATCTGATCAAGCCAATCTAGTAGCTGAAACTTCTACATGTGGGGAATCAATCCTATATGAAACTCTAAAAAAATAAATTGATCTCGATCCAATGTCCCAATCTTCTGCTGAAATTCTGAACCAACCTGATCTTGAATTGAAGGAACTTCCTGCTGCACTAAAGTATACCTTCCTAGGGGAAAATCAAACACATCCTATTGTCATTTCTTCTTCTCTTGAATCCAATCATGAGAGGATGCTTCTAGATGTCCTTAGGAAGCATAAGAAAGCCATTGGTTGGACCCTTTCTGATATTCCTGGGATTATCCCACTTATCGGGACTCATAGGATTGTTCTGGAATCTGATTCAAAGCCATGTCGTCAACCTCAAAGGCGAATCAATCCTAATCTCATGGAGGTAGTAAGGAAGGAACTTCTGAAATTGTTAAAAGCTAGTATCATATATCCCATAGCTAAGAGTGAGTGGGTGAGCCCAATCTAAGTGGTTCCAAAAAAGGCCAGAATCACAGTGATAACCAATGAGGATGGAGAGATTCTTCCAATAAGGGTGAGTAGTGGATGGAGGGTCTGCATTTACTATAGGAAACTAAACTCGTTCACCAAGAAGGACCATTTCTTCTTACCATTCATTGACCAAGTCCTTGAGAGAGTGGCAGGTCATGCCTTCTACTGTTTCGTAGATAGGTACTCGGGGTACAATCAAATTGAGGTCTCCATAGAGGATTAAAGGAAAGACTACATTCACATGTCCTTTCGGTACCTTTGCCTTCAAACGCATGCCCTTCGGGTTATGCAATGCCCCTGGAACCTTCCAGAGGTGCATGATGGGAATCTTCTCAGACATGGTAGGGGATTTTCTAGAGGTCTTCATGGATGACTTCTCTGTGTTTGGGGATACTTTTGAGGGATGTCTTCAGAATGTGGAGAGAGTCTTGTCAAGATGTGAAGAAAATAATCTGGTCCTAAACTGGGAAAAATGCCATTTCATGGTTAAAGAGGGACTTGTTCTAGGACATCTGGTCTCGAGTAGGGGGATTGAAGTTGATAAAGAAAAGGTTGACATCATTCGTCACCTTCCATCACCCAAACCTGTCAAGGAAGTGAGGTCTTTCTTAGGACATGCTGGTTTCTATAGAAGATTAATCAAGGAATTTAGTTCAATATCCCGTCCCCTTTGTGCTCTCTTAGTAAAGGAAGCTCCATTTGTTTAGACAGAAAGCTGTGAGGGTTTATTCTTAACCCTCAAATCCTCTCTCACCTCTCCTCCCATTATGAAATATCCAAATTGGAACCTTCCTTTTGAACTTATGTGTGATGCCAGTGACTTTTCTGTTGGAGCTGTGTTAGGAAAACATTGTGATAAAACTCCTTATGTCATTGCTTATGCAAGAAAATCCTTAAATGATGCCCAAATCAACTACACCACCACTGAAAAGGAGTTACTTTCTATTGTGTTTGCCTTAGAGAAGTTTAGGTCCTACCTCTTAGGATCACCCATCATTGTGTTCACTGACCATTCTGCACTAAAATACCTCTTCCAAAAACAAGATTCTAAGGCTAGACTGATTAGGTGGGTCCTTCTCTTACAAGAATTTGACCTCAAAATCAAGGATAAAAAGGGAGTTGAAAATGTTGTAGATGATCACCTCTCTAGGATGGAATTCAAAGACAACTCAAATCACCTTTCTGTGTCTGATTCGTTTCCTGATGAGCACCTATACACTGTGAGTGACTGCCCTTGGTATGCTGACATAGCAAATTTATTAGTGACAAAAGTCATTGAAAAATTCTTAGGGACTCAAGATCGAAGGAAATTCCTTTATGATTTTAGAAACTATGTGTTTGATGATCCATACCTCTATAAGTTTTGACCTGACCAAGTCATTAGGAGGTGTGTTCCAGAATCTGAACAAGAGTCCATCCTTAAATTCTGTCATAGTGAGGCATGTGGAGGTCACTTTTCCTCTAAGAAAACATGTGCTAAGATTATTCAATGTGGTCTCTTTTAGCCTACCCTCTCAAGGGACTCCTACACATTTTGTCAAAGCTATCCTAGGTGTCAACAAGTAGGGTCCATCACAAAAAGGAATCAAATTCCACTCACTCCCATATTAGTGGTTGAAATCTTTGACTGTTGGGGAATTGATTTCATGGGTCCCTTCCCAAACTCTCGGGGATACCTCTACATACTCTTAGTTGTTGATTATGTCTCAAAATGGTTTGAGGCCATTCCCACTAAGTCCAATGATCATCAAGTTTTGATTCGATTTCTGAAAGAGAACATATTTTCAAGATTTGGAATTCCTAGGGCTATCATAAGTGACCGTGGAACTCATTTTTGCAATCGTCCATTCTCATCACTCATGGAAAAATTTGTAATTTCTCACAAAGTGTCCACTGCTTACCACCCTCAAACCAATGGTCAAGATGAGTTAGCGAATAGAGAGATTAAGAAAATTATTGAAAAAACTGTCAACCCCTCTATGAAAGATTGGTCTGAGAAACTCTTAGATGCTCTTTGGGCCTATAGAACCGCATATAAAACCATTTTAGGAATGTCCCCATATAGGTTGGTTAATGGAAAAGCATGCCAATTACCTGTTGAAATTGAGCATAAGGTCTTTGGGGCAATTAAGAAAATGGATTATGACCTCTCATTGGCCGAAGCAAAAAAGGAAATTAGATCTCAATGAACTGGAGGAATTAAGGATGGAGGCTTATGAAAATTCAAGGATCAATAAAGCTAGAGTTCAAGCCTACCAATATAGGAATATCAAGGTAAAAAATTTTGAACCGGGAAAACTTGTGCTCTTGTATAGTTCAAAACTTCATTTACACCCGGGAAATTTAAGGTCTAGATGGTCAGGTCCTTTCATGGTGCATCATGTATACCCCCATGGGGCAGTAGAGATTCAAGATCCCACAAGCGGTCACATTTTCAAGGTCAATGGTCAAAGGTTAAAAAAATTAATTGAATCATTCAATAAACAAGAAATAGATGTTGAGTTAATTGATCCAATCTATGAACCAGGAAAAAATTGATAAATTTGGGATCTATGTCGGGCTAACGACGTTAAACAAAGAGATGCACAGGAGGCAACCCGTGGTTTTTATGTTTCTAATCTTTCTGAATCATCTTTATTTTTCAAATAATATTACTTAATCATTTTTATATTTAAAAATAAAAAATAGACTTTTGAACTGTTCTTCTATTATGAATATGGATGGGTACGAAAGAGGAGCACCATATTCATCTGTGTCACATGGTGTGATCCTTGAGTAATACCTTACCCAGAAATTTAAAAAGAAGACAATGTATCATCAGTTTATTTTGTTTTATTTTTATTATTTTATAGGTTAAGATAAAAATAAAAATATAATAATATAGAAAAAAAAGTCCATGCCATAGGCTGTGGGGCAAACCCCGTCACAACCAGCGAAGCCGCGGGGTCTCGAACCAGGGACCGAAGGGAGACAGGGGCGCGCGCTTACCACTGACCTGTGGCTTCTTGTGCTTCCTTATTCTATAATTTTTATATATATTCTTATATTTTACTTCATTTATTATATATATATATATATAGTTTTTTTTGTTTTTTTTTCCTTTTTCCACTAGGGAACTTTGCAAGCGACATGGATATCAAAGGAATAAATTCGAATGGAAAGAACTTCAAACTTCAACCACCAGGTGACTTAATTCCATGATCCTCCTATTTAAATTTCCTTATTGAACTCCCCTTTTTATTCCTCTACCCCATTCTAAATTTTGTTTTTACGAAACTAGGGACAGTTTCATTCTAAGTTGGGGGGTGTGGAAACAAAATGTTGGTTTAAAAAAAACAAAAAAAAACAATGATAACAAAAAGAAGTAAAATTCCTTTATCATTCATATAATAACAGCTTTGCTCACATAAAAACTACATATCAAATAATTATTATTTCCTTTACTCTTAATTTAATTCATGATTAAGTTTAAAAGCATTGATTTTGGAAGTTTGGTTGTCCAATGAAAATTTTCATCATTTTTATTTTCATCCATTAAATCAAAATTCCACAATGCATGTCCTTTAGACTGTGGGGTAATAATTTGAATTTTTGGGGTCCCATAATAAATATCATAGGCTGGTTTTATTTTTATGAATAATATGAGTATTCAAAAAAAAAATTAAAAACAACAACAAAAATTCATGTAAAGCAATGGATTGATAAAATGCGAGGCTTTCGGCACTTGGGGATCGTGACTCCAGAGTTGTCTATCCCTAACTTTTTTAACATATCTCTATTTATGGTAATATGACTTTGTTTTTGATTAAGTTAACTCGAGACGATGCCCGTGTATGTGGGCTTCACTTGGTACCCTAAGGCCTTTGAGTCTGGGAGTCATCAGCAAAGTCCTGCTGCATGGGTTAATTTGATTAACTGCAATCTCAATTACTAAGGCAATATTGAAAAAAAAAATCAAAAAAAAAAGAATGAAGAATACTCATATTAGGATTAAATGTGATTCCACCTAGCGCTTCCATGATTTCCCCCTTGAATGAAAATGAACCCTCATATCTATTGTGATACACAACACATCATTACACCTAATTGAGTTGGATGAAGTATGATGATGGATTTGATCGAAGGAATGGGCTTGGGGTTGGGATATGCTTTTAAATTCATCTTGTTTTAAATTATCTTGATAGGTTATAAAAATATATTTGTGTGCAGTTTACATTGAGAGCATTGTTTGTTATAATGTGTTTGAAGAAAGGAATTCAAATAAAATCATTGAATTATTTGCTCGGGACTAGCAAATATCAAGTTGGGGGGTGTGATTATCCAATAAATAAATATATTTTAATTACATTTTAATGGTATTAAATGTTCATTTTTGATCTTATGGGCCTGAGTTAGTGCATTTTCATTATGAACATCCATTCTCATCATTTGTGCACTTCATGCCTAATATACACCAATTTAGGCCCAATGAGTCATCTGATTATAAGGAATGTAATTATCAATTTTTTAATTTTAAATTTTTGGAACTTTATCTACACTTAAATGTGAACATTTTTCATTCAGGGATAAATGGAGAAATTCATGTAAGAAGATGGAGATATTTTGTGATGAAAAGAAGCAATTCTAGAGAAGGCAGATTGGACACCAGCCCACTGATGAGACTGTGGGGCCCAACATACAGGCCCAATTAATCCAAAATTTCATGGGATGCTATAATACATGTATAGGAACAAATAAATTCTCAGGAGATAATTCTAATTCTGCCTCTATGGTGGTCATTAAGGTGGCCCAAGTTAGAGATACAATTATGGGCCAGATTCTGCGGCCCAGAAAAACATCCCACTAATTTGATCATATCTCGGAATACACAACTACAAATGGGACCAAATTTTACAGGAGGTTAGAAGACATCCGTAGATCCATGTTATTATTCTATGGCCCACTCTGATGCGGCTATCTAGAAGGTCTTCCAGACACGTTTGTTCGGTAAAGGAAAGATGGATGCCACCTCGGGTCAAGGGTGGAAAAATTAACTCTCCCTTACTTTTCACCCACCTATGGCCTACCAAAATTAATTGAGGAGACTTGGACTGTTTGAGGCTCTACCCAAGGGCTCAAAAATGCATATTTAAGGCAGTGGTGTTGAAGGATTGAAGAATCTTTGGTGCTTGGTTTCATTGTAGTGTTATGCTACCGCTTTGTGTTTGTAATCTCATTTCTTTCTCATGTAAGTTGTTTAATTCACCTTAGTTTCTTAATAAAAGTTCTTCATTTACTCTTTTTCTCTTATTATTCTGTTCTTCTCCTTATCAATTTGATACCTCTGGTTCAAGGTGTGAACTTTTTCATACCAAACCTTGTCATATTTATCACACAACGGAGGAGTGATCTTTTTTTGTTGTTGTTTTTACTTCTTCAATTCCACCTTTGTAAGTCAACTTCCTGCTTCCATTGAAGACATGTCATCAATGGAGGGCTAACTATTTTATGATTTGATCCAAGGGAGTAGCAAGGGGCTGAATTGGATGTTATTTATCACTCCATTAATGGCTAATCACTTCTTTTAAATGATACTTTTATTTGATGATTTTAAAACATCTTCATACTTATTGAATTTAAGGTCACACATTTCAAGTGGAAATACGAACCTCTACCTTGGAGTGCTCAAAACTTTGATCCTTCAAGTTTATAGGTGATTATTATTAGGGTGTGTAGGAATTAAACCAGTAAGTGATGATTTTTCTTTATCTTCTTAAATGAATCCATCTCAATTATAAGAAATTGAAATCATTAAAAAAGTAACTCATCCAATCCACCCCGAGCGATAACCTAGGATCAACTCATTCTTTTAAATTGAACTCACTTAAATCAGTTATTTATCCTTTAAACCCATATAAAATCAACCCAATTTGGCCACTTAATAGCCAAAAACAGTCCATAGAATGTACGTGTCTATAGGTTTCTTCTAAGGTTTCTGAGGATTCGATAACCCAAGCTAACTACAAGGACCATTCTACCTTCATCTCTTGGGTAAATTTAAGCGAGAATCACATCTCTAATGAATGCACCATAATATTGAGTTAAACTTCTATAATTACAATATTTTGTGATGAAATCAAAACTATTTCTATTCTTGAGCTAAAATAATAAACCAATTAATAAAATAATGATAAAATTCCCCTCTCCTCCCCTATAAATAGCACCCTCACCACCTCTTCTAATCACACATAAAAATCCTTGAATCATTTAAAAATTCCTCCCAATACTCTATGAAGTCTCTCCTCCACATATAAGTTCCTTTAGTATCAACAAAAGGCCATTCTATTTTTTCAATGGTGGTTCTCAATGAGAATAAGTTCAAGAGGTAAAATCATTTTATGTTTTCTTTAAATTTCATTCTAAGATATTTTCTTTTATTATTTTCTATTAACCTCCACTTATCTAGGATAAATGATAACTATCATGTATTTTATATATTTTAATTTTATAGTTTTAATGGAACAACTCAACATCATTTAGATTCCCCTATCTTTTTATTCTAAAAATGAAAACATTGTATGTGAGGTGCCGATTTACCACCTTCATGGATGACATGTTTTCATTTTTCAATTCCACCTAAAGTTAGGTCATAAAACCATTGTTATGGTTAAAAAATATTATAATATATGTATTGAAAACAATTTATTGTTATAAAATCATTTTATATAAATAATATTAATTAATAAAACAAAACTTGTTTGTGATGATCGAAAAACTGCCAAAATAATCTAAACGATTATCACTAACTTCTTATCTAATGACTCATCCTCAACCCAAATTACCAAATTACTTATATAATCATTTAGTATTCTGTATTTCCATTAATAACATATAACATCAATTTTGGACAACAGTTCACATTTTAAATGATTTCTCGTACATGTATACAAGTAAACGAGTCATTAAAACCAAGGAAACCAACACTCTTGAATAATGAAATTGAATATCATAACTCATCCAAAAGGCTATAAATGGACTTAATTAAATATTAATAAATAAAATAAAACTATAAATAGTTATAAATAAATTAATTATTGGATTTACTTATATTATCTAGGTCATTAATATCAAGTGCTGAACACTTTCATACATAAGGTAAGGGATTCTACCCAATCCTCCATTTTTTCCTTCGGGTTACTATTTCTCTCTATTTAGACAAATGTGATGCTTCTTTATTTTTTTATACTTATTCTAAATTATTTTTATATGTTCCAAAATATTTTATACAATTTATATTATTATTCTTTTATGGGGAAATACATGTTTTTAAAAAAGTTCCCTTCTCAATTATTCCTGATAAGCGAGCCCGATTAATGGGAACTTATGAGATTCGTACCCATTTTAAAGTGCCATACATAATCTATTTTAATCCAAAATTACATTTAAAAAATCACCCATTTTACATTAAAAATTATCTTTTCTCATTTCTAGTTTTATATAATCAATTATTCCATTTCCATTTTATAGAATCTTGAATTTTAAACTGCACTAAATTGTTTTATTTTTAAAGTTTCATAAACACTACTTTTACATGTTTTCACATTAATTTGACATCACTTATCATCATATATGATTATTTTACCTTATCAATGTCCATATATGATTTAAATTTTTTACTCTATATAATTCATTATGATATTAACTTTTTTTATGCCTTTGACAAGATTATGATACCCAATTTTTTCCATGGGTATCCCTTAGGTATATGTTTGATTAATTATGTATTATTCTTCACATGTCACACATATTAATGAACATTTTATGATGTGTGTTCCCAGATAGTGCTCCAATTCATTGGGTAATGTCTAGTCTCATGATATGTCACGTGTAATGGTCTTGGGGGCCATCCATGACTTATGATCCTTGTGAAATGGTCTTGGTGGTTCACCTTGATTCGTGCTCCTTGTGAAATGGTCTTGGTAGTTAGACTTCAATCATTCTCCATGTGAAATGATCCTTGAATCATTCTTATGTCACATTTTATTTTTTCACCATAAATCTATGATTCTAAGATTATAGGATCCCATGTTATCTATGTTATGATTCCGTATGGTTATTCATGTTCCATTAATTTTTATGCCATCATGTTATTCCTTAAAACCCATGTACTATTTTTTATTCCTATGTTAATTCCCTTACTGGTATTATTTAGCTCATCCATTGTTCATATATTCCCTATGCCATGCTCTCCAGATGTAAGTTATTAACGGGTATTAATATATCATTATGAAGATTAAAAAATATGTTTTTATTTTGGTTTAATTCTTTATAATTATGTTTCTAATATCCGAAATACACTATATATTGATGATCCTTGGATAGTAATTTGGTAGTTAATTATTCTTAAAATAATTTAATAATATATGTAAAATGATAGGCCCATCATATATTTATTTCAGGAATCAATCCTTACAAAATACATCATACAGTGTGATAAATATAAGGATAATCGATGATTCTTATTGATGGTGATTCTTGAAATTGCATTTGGAGGTTGGGGAATTACTAAGATTGATGCAATTCATACTTTCATTCATCCAAAACTAACACAGGATCATGCTTGATTGGATAATGAATTTTTGTTTTGCATTATCATTGAGATTATTTGGACCTTCATATTTGTGCATGTATCCCTTTTACAGGAAAGGATAAAAATTATTTTGGTAATAAGATTTCCTATAATAAGGCATGGACGGAGAAATGATTAAGACCAATTTCTGTTTTGGTTGTATTTTTTGTCAATAGATCGATATGATTAATATGATTTCATTAATGTAAATCACATTACATTAAATTTTTTGGTGATTGGATGAAAATAATGAAATGTTTTAATGTAATCGTAAAATAATGAAAGGTTGAAATGTAATCACATTACATTGTATGTTTTGGTGATCATACTAAAAGAATTAAAGGTTGAAAAGTAATTAGGAAAAATGAAATGTTGTGAAGTAATGTCATTAATTTATAATGTTTGGTAATCAAATGAAATGAATTAAAGTTTTAAAATTTATCAAAAACAATAAAAGTCTTCAAAGTAATCATAAAACCAAGAAACACTTTTGAAAAGAGAGTTCATTGGTCTCATTTTTCTATTCTGAAGTAGTTTTATGAAGGAAGTTCTTTTTTGGACTCATCTTTTATTGAGAAAGAATGTATGGATCGGTATGATAAAGTGTATTAGTGTCTAAATGTCTCCATATTAGTCCTAATGATTCTTTTCTGTTCATGTAATTCTCAAATATCATAAGTTTTTTGTAACACTTATGATTCTATCCTTATCAACAAAAGGGGGAGAAAATTTTCATCCAATCGATTTGAGGTTTTAGATGGAAATATATAAGGTACTGAAAAGATGGGATGTTATTATAATTTCAAATTTATTTAATATGGTGATATACTGATCTTAAATGTCTTCAAAGTCAGGAGGAAGTCATGGTTAGAAGAATAAATTTGTGGAAGAAGAAATTATTCGAAGTCAAATTCCTCTGGTATCAGGTTATCAGTGTGAAGATCATCAGATGTGGAATTTTCTATAGGAAAGGAATTTTGAATTTGATGAATTTTAATATTGTTATGCATATGAAATAGTTCTATTAGATTCCTTGTTTCACTAATCCATATGAGGAAGAATTGTTTAAGTGGAGATTGTTGGGACTTGTGTATAAGAAAAATGGGAGTTGTTTTGAATGATCAATCTAATGATGATCAGAAATTTATTCAAAAATTTCAATCAGGTTTAATTGAATTACAATTGGGTCAAGATAAAAGGATACTCTAAATTGTTTTCAAGTGGATCAAGATAAAATGTATTGATTCCATTGGGTTAAGAGAAAAAGAAAAAAATTGTTTTTTTCTCAATTGGTTCAAGATTCGTCAAGCTAGAGTTGACACTGATCCATTGGAGTGAGTCATAAATTGATCCATCAGACATATGATGACACCAATAAGTCATTAGATACAGGATAATCAGTTTGAGAAAAAGAATAAATGTATATTTTTTTGAAGAGTTTTTCTGAAGTGTAGTCTAAGTGGGTTTTCAAATTATTTAGAATATACAACTATGGTTATGGTAGAATGATTTAAATGTTTTATTTTTTTATTAAGTATGGAGATTATAAAGGTTTTATTACTTATAGATGGTATTGAGTAACATAATGAGGTGTTTTATACCTTATATATTCATTCATTGTACTGATATTATTAAAAACTGATATGTTTCCATCATAATTAAGATAATCATAATGACTTTCATACCAGGATAAAGAAAGGATTGGAATTATTTAAGATGGATGAAATTGTAAGATGATTCGATAAGTTTTCATAACAATCAAGAAGAGTTTAAGAAGTCAAAGATATATCTGAAATGATGGGGAAATTCATGTTTTATGATATTTGGTTAATCAGGAAAAAAAATTTAGATTCCAACCCAAACCACTTTTGGAACACCTAGATATAAAATAAAGTACATTGTAATTTATTAGATTAGAGTATTGTTCACGGGTGAAGAAAGAGAATGCACTGAATTTTTTGAATATAGAATAATTTTCAGGATAGAGTTTTCATGAGGAACATCTCCATACAAAAGAAGGATAAGGGAGGATAACAATCATTATTACCAGATCAGATCAAGAAATTGGACACATTTTTTCGGGAAAGAAGAAGTGGTTCAGAAATGTTTCCATGGTATTCTTACAAACTTATGTTTTTCGTAATGAGTAATTAGACAAGGGAATTAGACTAATCCATCAGAATAAGTAATTTTACCATGCCAAAAAGTGAATTTCATTTTTACTTATAGGTAGGAATGTAAAGAAGTTTTGTATAGTTATCAAAAGTGAATGTTGATAAGGCATCACAAAAAATTGTTTTGAACCAATTGATGAAGGTTTCATTAATTGTTACACAAAATTTTATTTCATCATTCGGGCTATATGAAGCACATGAACTATTCTATTTAACATATTACGACACAATTTTAAGGGTATATCATAAATTTTTTATCCACACAAAAGGATATTTTTCCAATGGATTGTATGGTATTTGATTGTTTCCAAGGATGTAGCTACTCTTGTTGAATAGTGAACCTTGAAAATACTTGTGCTCCTATGGATGTGTGATTATTTATTTCCAAAAAAGTGATAAATATTTCATTGTTGGTGAAGGTTGTTTAAAAATAAATGAAACATAAAATAAAAAGGTATCATTGATTCACCAACCTCTCAGTGATACATCTATCCTGGGAGGTAAATAATAGAAACAAAAGGAAATTATCAAGGTCTATAGTTATTAGGATTACTCATATCATGTGTTACCATAATTTCAAGCCATATTGAGACATAGAAAATAAGTTTTCTTACATATCTATATGAACGAACATGTGTCTCAAGATAAATGACATGATCCATCTCATTTCAAATTTCATCGATTGTTCTGGGAATTCCTTCCCTATATTTTTTTATTTTATTTCTAAAAATAGTTCCTACATATTGATAGAATATTTCTTTATTGAAAATACATGGCTGTTTTTTTTATTATGGAAACTCAAGATAGAAACCACTCACCTCTAATTATTTCTTTTTTACATTATAGATAAGGAAATATATGAATCATTGAGTTGGTTTTGGGAATTTATTATCAACTATTACACCTGCATGCAGAGTGTCTGTTTGATATATGATCGACATAAGAAAATCAATGAGTCACTCAATATGGATCCTGATACATAGATACCCCCCAAATTCATATCATTGGTACTTCATCAGATCCATTTCTAGGAACATGTAAAAAACATTCCATTATTAACCTATGATGAAGGCAATCATGAGACATTTTATTAAATTGAGTTCATATTTTTTTTCCAATTTCAACATAATGATAAAATTAATTTATCTAAAATATGATAACTTTTTTGTAGAATATGATCCATATCAACAAACGTTTGAAAAACATTTAGAAAAAACATGTTGGTCTAACTAAGGAGTTAAGGATTATATAATGATGATTACAAATAAAATAGACATCGACACATATCGGGGGGAAGAGGTACAGACACATGACCACAAACATTATAGTGTGCATCAACGACATCTTCAAGGGGGATTTTAATTTACCTATAACTGACATAGTTTAGGTGTTATTTTTTCATTGTGTTAATTACTTCATTGATAGAAAAAAATGGACCTTATATGGGATTCAGTAGGGGATAAGGTATAAAAGACAATTTTAATGAGATATTTAAAAGAACATTGAAGAAAATTATTCTTATTGAGTGTTCCTTTTCCACTAAGAAAATTATTGATTTTAAGTGGAAGAGTGTCTAGACCTTATCAAAAATAGTTGCAGTCAAGTCTTAGTGGTATTACTATAAGTGAGGTAATGTCAATGTGAAAGCGTCTAGGAATTATAGTATTCATGATCACATTCCATCACAAAATGTTCCTTGTGAACATATCATGGGAATAATATATTGATCTAGTTTACTATATGGACACTATTTATAATTTTTATACTACCCCATGGATTCCAATTGGGGAGTTTCAACATTTCCCAATGCTAGAAGACCATATGATATCCATAAATAACATCAACATGTTATGACAATGAGGGTGTGACGTATCGGACCCAGATGCCACTTATCATGTGTCATGAACTCTATTGTCCAAATGTCACCTATTTCATCTCCCCATAAGATAGGGGATGCTGACTAGTAGTGTGGGGGTGAAGGTAGAACAGTGGGGAGACTATCTCCCCATTTCAGAGAACACAACAGATACAACAAGTAATAAACATTCACAAGAACGTATATAGAAAATTTATAAAGTAAACATCAGAAGCATAAAAGATAACTAAAAAACCAAGAAGTGGAAGAACTATATAACTGGATATAGCACATGATTCATAAGAAGTGTTTGATATAAAAATGTATACATGGAGTTCTATTAAAAAGGGAAATAGGAATCAGGAAACAGACATGGTAAATAAAATTACAAAAGAGATAAAAATCCAAAAGCTTCTCCAGAGAATCTCGAGCCTAAGCCCGATTCTCTGCTCTTAAGCTCCATCTAAGCAATATGAATCATAAACATGGAGAAGGGTCCTTACCTCTACCCATAACTACATTCAAACAGTATTATCGAGTGCCAATGGAAACTTGAGTATGTTTTGAGATAATAATATTAATAGTCCACCACCAATGGTGACTACGTGTAATCTGAGTAGGAACTCATAAGTAAAGAGAGTACAGGTAATAGCTTGAAAGTAAAGCACTACTAGATACACAAACAACCTCCCGCTCTGGTTTCTAATGGACACATGGTAGGTCTACCTACTTCATCCCAAGATGGTATGTTTAATCTTGTTACAATATATATATATATATGTCTATATATATATAATAACTAGAATGGGGTAAGAATTCCTCCTATCCATACATGTATATAGATATTGTAACTAGTGTGGGGTAAGAATTCCTCCCACCCATACACATATAGAGATTATTACTAGTGTAGGGTCACAATTCTTCCCACCTATAGACATATAGAGATTATAACTAGAGTGGGGTATGAATTCCTCCCACACATACACACATATAGATTATAACTTGCATGGGGTAAGAATTCCTCCCTCCCATACACATATAGAGATAATAACTGGTGTGGGTTAAGAATGCCTCACACCCATACACATATATATAGTTTGTTCACAAGATACTAGAAATATCAAACCATTCAAGGTATCCCACAAATCATTCATCATTTTAAACAAGGAAGGGTAAAAGTATTGGGTTCAACATCCTTATATCATGTTCATTTATCAAGATAAGACATTTCATATAATACCTCTATAATAAAAGAGAACAAGGGAAATCCCATGACATACCTTGAAACCATTCTATTAAAATAAAGTCATTTAAAAGGATAAATCCCTCTTACTCTAGAAAACCTACACAATCCAATCATCCAATTTTCCTAACATGGAAGATTCATTTAAAAGAAAGGTGTCAAGGCCAAAGGGTCAAGAACAAATACTCACATACCCATTTTGAAAATTCCAATTCAAAGGGGGTTAAACACCATGAGGAACCTTAGTATACATAATTTACACATGATTCAAAGGTTATTTCAATTAAAATTCATACCAAGAGATGAACCAGGTTTCATGTATTTTGAACCATTTGGCCCAAAAGGCTATTTTCAAGGTGGCACAACTAAGAGTGTCCATATAGATTAAGGGTGGTGTCTAAACCACTAGGAAAGAAGAAATTCACATATATCAAGGCAATAGAGTCATTTAAAAATGAAGAAACCCACCCAATTAAGAAACTCACCTAATGCTAACTCATGTCATGATAGAATACATTCAAAATGGCCAAAAGTCAAATGGAAAACTGCATGAGCACCAACCACAGGGTCATAGATGAAGCCTAAATTTATATCGACCTAAGATTCATAGATTGTTGGAAGAGATATATGTTTTATTCCAATGCCTTAAAAAGAGGGCATATGATCCAGCATATAAATAGTGAAACATATGGAAAGTGAAACTTAGATAGCATTAGAGAGACTAGGGATCCATACCACATTTGATCCAATGCCTTCGATGGATCAAGGATCAAACAATGGAAGAAGATACTTGATCAAAACTATGGTTTTGTCCTTTGAGATATCAAAGGGGAGGAGACCTTTCATTTATTTTCATATGAGGTTGGAGAAAGAGGAAATTACATTTATTATTAAGGGGAGGGAAAATGGTAATTTTTTTCCTAGACCCATTGCACATGATTTTTCAAACTGTGTGCAAACCGTGTGTTAAGGATCTATCCCCTATCTATAGTAGGTTGCATGACTGTTCTCCTAGTACACATGGTTGTAGAAAAATAATGTGTACTTTCAGGTTCCCCTGTCTATAGTAGAATGGTTTACACAAAATGTGCAGCCTGGGTCGCATGGTTTACACTACCCATGCATCCCAGCTTGCAACACACTTTTCTGGACCTCCAGGATCCAAACCATACCATGGAACTCCTTGATACTTCCCTAGTATGTAGAAAACCCTTTCCACTATTAAAGGAAATATTCAAAATGAAAAACCAATGATCCTTACCTTCATCAAAATTTTGGTCATTTTAGAGGGAGACTGAAGTCCAACGGGAAGAAAAATGAGATAGACTAGCCTAAATAAAAAGGGTAATGCTTAAGAAGCATCATTTTTCATCGTTATGGTTATATCAAAAATTTATTCCTTAACATTGTTGGATTGAGTTCAACTTCTCAACCACAATGATGTTTTTCCTTAAATGTGAACTTTTCATATTATGAATTATGGTGTTAACATAAAATCATTCATTTTTTTAGAATTTTTTAACATTTTTGAATAATTTTACTAACAAATAATAAATAGTTGATAAATTATACAACCATTTAAATAAGTCAAATATAAGCTAAGAAATGCTAAATTATACATCATTTCTATAAATGAAACTTTGATCTACATAATTCCCTTCCTTTTACAAATCAATTTCCCATGATAAAACCATTTTGTTAATCATACTCTGGTTTTCATAATAAGCCTTTCATATTCACATTACAAGGAATATGAAAAGTGCATTTGAGATGACATGAAAGAATAATAAAACTATCCATGGATACACCATAAAACCAAGCTTGGGAGAAAATAATCATGGAATATAACATCATGTGAGAAACCATACATAAATTACAAAGAGAGCCATTTGGATTCTAATTTTTGGTATATGTGATAGAAATCAAAGAAAGATTTAATAAATAAGGAAAATCCAACCGATATAACTTATGTGTGAAAAAAAAATCTATTTATAAATTAAAACCCCTTTAAAACATGAAAATATTACAACCATAATAGAGGAAAAACAAGTCACCTTTGAAAAAATAAATTATGAAAATGAAATATACAAATTACAAAGAAAGGTCCAAGTAGGGTGTGACACATGAATCCCCGTACTATACCACCATGAATATATTTAAGTATTTTATCCATGAAAACAAATGAACTAGTGTGAATAAAATTTCCGACAAAACCACTTGAAAACATACCAACTTCAACAAACTTTAAAACCCCTTTGGATTTATTTTACAAAAAAACACGGTTTTCCAAAACAATTCCAAAACATGGATCTAGAAAACAATCAAGGATAGAAGGCATGAGCTATTTTATAAATCAAACATACCCAATTTAATAAGAAACACGTTAGAAGGTAAAACCATATATAATTCATCTTTAGAAATATTCTCTTAGAAACATGAAGACATACCCATTTCTCTTGATACAAAAATTTCACAAAATAATTGGAATTGACATGTTATGTTTTAAATTATAATAGTCATAAAATTTTACTAAATATAACATTATATTTACATTTTACACTTAATACTCATTTATTTTTTAAATTTAGAGATGGAGGATACTACGCTACTCATTAAGAAGTATATGCATGTTCAATACAATGTGTTGGCAGGTTGTGAGGTTCGACAGATCAGGTTACATAGAGCACACCATTATTATCACATTCCACCTATGACTACCATTATACCATACTTATGTCATGTTGGATTTTGTGGCAATGTTGTATCTATTGTTAAATTTGTTGATTGTCACCTTTTTACTGCTCTCATTAAACGATGGAAACCTAATACACACACAATCGACTTGACTGAGGAAGAGATAACCATCACCATTGTCGATGTGGTAGTTCTTCTCAACCTTTTTATATAGGGGGATGTTGTTATAGGACCCACCCATGGGCACTAGTTTGGGATGGTACAATGATTTTTATGAATCAACATTATGGTAGATGATGATTCTATAGTGGTGGGTTTATATCTATGAGTTGGATGGAAATGATTTTTTCACAGTTACTCGATGATGCTGACAAGTAGATTATCATGTGTCACGCCAATGCATATATATTGAAGCTTATTAGGGGGAAATTGTTAACTGATCACTTAGGAATGCATTTCCACATAATGTATTTGGGGCTATTAGAGGGTTTATATTAGAATTGGTGATAATTATTGGGAATTTAATGTTTTGAATATACTTACAGGGTATTATGAATGAGATGCTCACACTGATCCCGGGTAATGTGTCATCCTTATTCAACTATGGGCATAGAAGTGAATCCCTCCCCCAGCCCTATTATTGTAGGTTAGAAGATTCATATTTATATATGTTTTCATTATTCTTCAATAGGATGTTGTTATCATCACTGATCATTATTGTTTTTTGATTCTAGTATGATTTATTAAATTTAATTTCTTATTATTTATCACATTCAATGTTTTTCGTTACAGGTGAAGTTAGACACACCACTTTTGAGGGATGATAAGGCACAACATGGGTGCATATCTTTTCATGTGGGTTATTCTAGTACCCACCACTGTTAGTATATATGACTTTATTTTACAAATCAATTTCAAAATATTATATTTTTTGATATTTAGTAAAAAAAAATTAACAATTTTCACATGTCATTTCAGATTGTATGGCTTCCATATTGGGTTCTATTAGACCTATTTCCAAGAAACTATATAGATGGGATTCATTATACAATGGATGTAGTTCCACTAATTAAATTTCATATTGTCTAGTGGAACCATCCTGATAAATTCATGCACAATTTTGTATTTGTTTACTATATTCCCTTTCCACATAGATAGTCAGTAATGCTTTATTCCATGAAGATGGTCGGGAGACAGGATGTCAACTAGCACTGAATACATGTAGATTATCTAAAACTATAGGACATATGAGCTTTATTTCATATCTTGGGTATGTGTACTATGTGATTCCCACTAGAATATCATCTTGAGTATGATCTATGGTATAGACTAAAGTCTATACTATATCTTACTCCACATGGTAGAGCGCTCCAAGATCTGGTAAGTTAATAAATTTCCATTAGTTTGTTTGTTGTACTTTTTTAATTCATTTTGAATTTATTTACAGCATACATGGATACAACATATTATCTGCATGTCTGATCTAGATAAGGGGAGGTTTTTATCCTGACAACATACCATGTTGCAGCATAAGTGATGATGTCAGTGTATCATGTTCTACATGATAGTGTCTTTGATTGGTCAACTTAGGTATATTTTGTTCCTGCTTAGGGAGAGAAGGATTTTCATTAGGAACCACCTCCAGAAGCTATCAATGTTGAGGAGCCATGATGATGACGACGTCAGACATTTCGTGCTTCAGGTGAGGCCTCATCTATACCATAGGGAGAGGTTACACCTTTATTAAGCCAACATCAGCAGATTGAAAATGTCCACCTGGAGGCATGGGATTTATTTATATTTCTAGGATATTCAATGTTTTCCATCAGATATATCTAACCCGAGCCCATATCATGGTTCATTTTCCATGCCTATACCTTTTGTGACTGAGCCTTCATAGGCCTTAGGGTTTCCTCGATAGATGTTGATAGGTCCTTCCACCTATTTAGTGGTGGAAGGATCTGGTGAACATGATGACATCCAGATGCCAACTCCTCTAGATGATTAACAAGTAGAGAATCGAACATATGAGGTTATAGTGCACAAGGATGATCCTTCCCCAACTCATCATACTCCACCCCAACACATTGGTTGTAAATCTCGATATGAGCATCCCATTCACACATGATATTATGGCGTGAAACCTCATCATAGATAGTGATTTTACTCATTTATTTATATCTGTGCTACTGAAATAAATTATTTTAAAAAATAATGTATTTTATCCCCTATATGATTATCTCTCTATTAAATTAAAGAAATTATTTTTACTATCAACCAATTTTACATGTTTATCCACTTTTCAATTTTAATTTATATTTTACTTACTATTTATATTTTATAATCTTTCAAAGTTGAATACTTGAAACATAGAAAATCTTATAAAATTTCAATAAGTTTTTTTTAAATCATATAAACTATAAAATGTAAAAAATCTAAATAAAACATAAAACATAATCTATCCAACTAAAAATATATTGAAAATAAAAATAATTAGATAAATATAATAAAAAAATAAATATTAAATGAAAAAAGAATTTTTGATTAAAAACCTGATATTTACCGATTAAAAAATAAATTCACATAAATATATTATGAAATTATTACTATTTTAAATTATTTTTTATAAGTTCTGTAAGTGTTTAAAATTTAATTTATATTATATTTATACATTATTATTTATAAAATTTCAAAGCCACAAACTTGAAACATTATCATGTTTCACGTAGGTGACTTTGAAAACATATAAATTAAAAAAATTAAATATAATATAAACGACATTTGACAAACTAACTCAACATATAAAACATAATTGAAAATAAAAAATCATAAATATAATAAATAAAATATAATTTACATTTCACAAAATTTATTTCTTAAGAACATAACATTTTCACTTTCAAATATTAATGGACATAATTCTAATTAATTATTATATAATTAATTAAATTACTATAATTTATTATTGATTATGTTATTATAATTAAATTTTAGTAATGAAATTATAAATATATATTAATTATATTATTAATTATTTAAAATATTTAAAATAATAAATCATAACATCGACCTAAATAGTATAATTATTAACCTAACTAATAAAGTACTTAATGGTATATTATTAAAATAAATCTTAATTATATAAGTAATATAAATAATATAGTTACTAATAATGATAGTATTATTAAAAAGTAATTTATATATATATGTATCTAAATGAATGAAAATAAAAACAATATATATATATATTAAATATACAAGAATATATAATTTTAATTTTTAATTGGTTTTTAAAAAATTGCTGTAAAGGAGGCATCATCCTTGTCTCTTATGGACAAAAACCGAAAGGTAACAAGGGTGATTCCGCATTCCTGTACCAGTTTTAAAAATATTTTAAACCTAGTTTTATTTTAATAAATAATAATAAAAATTATGAAAAACTCAAATAAATCAAACATTAGATTTAAACATAGGATACTCTCTTCTTTATAGTGTAATGTACACCTTATGACCTCTAAATAACCCCATAGGATCAATCCCACTAGTCCACCTGTGCCAACATGTATAGTGTTTCGAGCCTGCATCCCTTCACACACCACCCCATGCATAAGATATTTATGCTGATTTTTTTACACTATAATTCTCCTCTATGGACACCTTGAGGGGGGGATACCTTTATTCTAGGCCATTACATTGTACTAGGATGCTGGAGTCTCTACCTTAGGCTGGCCACACAATTTTTTAAAAAACCTACAAGATATTTTCCCCTTCAGATCATAAAAAATTCACAACGATCAACTACTAATTACTCAACTATCAACGTACTAGGGGATCATGCAATCACTCCTAGGGGAGGGGTTGAATCAAGGGTAACAAATTTTTATCAACTACGTTCTGCATAAATTGTTAATTTCTTTATGTTGATCAAACCACTTTCATTAGTTTTGATGTATCGATCTGGATAATTTTCCCTCACCACTTTTCCCTAATGTCATATAGTTAATGTAATAAAAAAAATAGATTTTTAGAATGTTTGAGCTCAATGTGAGAACATATTGCTTGTTGTGTCGACTCTCATCAATTCATGGATTCTTCCACTAATTATAATTTTAAATATTTAGAAAGTAATGTGGTATGTTACTATCTTAACCCAAAAATGTGAATCTCACACAAAAAAACCTCCTAACTTTACAAAGTATCCCGGATTCATATTATACTAATTCCTACGAGTAGTCATGATTCTTTGAAAATGAAAAGGTCATCAATTGCATGTTCTTATTACAATAGAGTACTTGAATATTGACGTTGTTTGACTCTTGGTAAATGCTATTTTGAAACTGTCAATTTTTCTTCAATATAAATGGTTTTATTATTCTCAACATTCTTAAAATTTTATATTCTATTCTTCTCAACATTCCTTAGAACCAAATGTTCCAGAATCCTTAAAAATTTGACCCAATTAAATCTTCTTTGAAAGATCTGTTCAACAACATCCTCTCTTTTTCTATCATAAACTCTTCCCAACATCATCATCATGCTATGAATGATATCGATCCTTTTTATAGGAATTCCTTATTTTGAAAATTAAGGAATAAACATGATAACCACATTTGAGTTTCCCACTCAAATTTTCCTTTGTTTGACAACCTTTAAAACATAATAAATAATAAGAGTCAACATTATTCATCAATGTTTCCTCAAATCTCATCATAAAAATATTCATCAAATATTCCTAAAATATCAGATATATTTACAAACATTGAAAGTATCACTAAACATCAAAAAAAATTTAAACATGGAAATGCTTTTTTAAATATCATTAAACCTCCATCTGATGTACAAACATTCTCTATGACTTCATAGATCAAAATATTTACAACTCAAATATATAACTTGAACGTTGTACAACTCAACTTTATAATTAAAACGTCATATAACTAAACTATATAACTCAAATTATTAATAGCTAAAATTTATAATTTTAAATTTTTATATCTCAAATTTAAAACCCAAACATTGTAAGATTCCCCAGCTTTGACCAATGAGCATTCTGAAGTTCTAGTGATAAATCGCCATTATGTTTTATCACATTTATCTATCTAATAAACATTCAAATATTCATGAATTTATCTATTTGGAAATCTTTCCAAACTTATTAAATTTATGTATCCATCAAACATAAAAATTATCTTAACTAACTCCACCTAGAACATTTAAAACATTCCTCTATCTAAAATTTTTACATGTTTTTCTTCATACAGATCTATTACTAGTTCTTCTCCATCTAAAACTTCTACATAAATTATTTATCTGAAAACATTATTTTTTATAAATATATTTCTAATTGAAAATACTCATCTTAAACCATGAAAACTTTTAGTAATAATGATGTTAGAAAAGTTAAATATCAGTAAATCATCATCTAATTACCATAAGAAACTTTATAGGAAACTCCTTTGGAAACTCTATATGAAACTCCATTGTATATTTCATGGTCTTACGCATTGAATTTTCCATAATATATTGAAATAGACAATTATTTAATTATAAAAATCCAAATGATCTTAAATTCACCATTTTTATTTTTTATCAAAATCAAATTCTTCTTAAATTCAATGAGTTTTCTCTCTCCCTTATTGACAATAAATTTGATGATTATTCTTTGATGGATATTATCTTTCCTATCCCCATTAATGATTTGAATCTAAATCCCTCTTATTAACATCATGGGGTGAGGAGGAAACATTATCCAAACATTTACTATATTTATCTTTTATTTGGTTGTCATTAATTTATTAAAAGAAGGATGAGATAATATTTCTTAAAGAAGTGTACCATAAATAAAGTAACTCTAACTCAACATGAGTAGTAATTAGTGTAGAAAACAAGAGTGATTAACTCATACATCAGATATATATATAAAAATTCACCAAGTGATAAATTTTTTTATAAAATCATATTTTAGGGAAGTTTATAAGGTTTAAATTTAACTTAATTTTTTGAAACCATCTCAAAAAAAGATAAAAAAATTCCAAGCATAAAATAGAAGGTTTCTACCCCTTTATAAAATATATTTCCATTTGTATTAAAAAAAATTCATCCCTTTAATCTCAGAATTGATTTTTATGCATGGATAGGAAAAAAATATCAATGCATCATAATTTGAATGAATCTTTGAATCTCTAGGTTCTCCAAAGTGTATCCTTATGACACATATTTCCTAAATTTTCATTTCTTATTCATCAGAATTTTCTTTCTATGGAATATTTTATGAACACACACAATTAGTTTTGGGGAAAATTATTCACTAACAATTATTCGATAAACAAATACTTTCAAACAACCTTTTTATCATAAAAACACATGGCTACGTCATCTGAACACCTCTATTTGATAAATCACAATAACATGTTCCTTTTAAAAAATTAACAACAATATTCATTTGATCATGAGTTCTTCTCTATGAACTATACTCTCTACATAGAAATATTATCCAAACACTTTTTATAATTATTTAAAATACACTCATGAAAAATGGAGAGACTCCACTATTTTTAGTCCATATATTTTATTAGATTAAGATCTTGTGAAAATATTAGTATGATATCCACTATCCATTAGTCTCAGTCCAGAATTGTCTAATTGATATAATACATTTGAAATTCTCTTTCTGATACTCAAACTTATTCTTTCATGAACAATCCCATGTTTAACATATATTATAGATACTTGCATAATAATTAAATATCTTCTTACAAATGATAAAAAAGTAATGATCTATTTCTCATGAGACATATCAAATTTTAACGACATTCAGTTATTATAAATATTTTAATAATGAACGCAGACACAAATGAATTTTTGATGAGCTCAACATATATCATCCCTTATTAGGTAATCCAATTTCCACTATTTCATATGTGTCTTTTCATTAGTGTGGATCTGAATTTTTCTATTCAATTTCATGGTAGCACAAATTTTTATCTCCATATAATTATCACCCTTATGATATTTAGTTTGATCTTCTCAGTATGATTATTTGCTCAATTATCTATTTGGTTATTTCTATATTTCATGTTGTAGAGAGATTTAATTCCAATATACTCTTTTCATTGGTATGAATATTTGTATCTGATATAATCATTTTCCCCCTTCTGATAGAACTTTATTTTCTTAATTGAGTGTATTTTTTATTCCCATTATGTAACACCCCGAGCTTCCACGATACGCTTCTCATTTAATAATGCAATAGCTTGCATTGTACGCAACTTCGAGTTCTAAAACACCGCGACTAATCAATATAGCCGTTATGAATAGTAATAACCACTTTTTAAAATTATAGAAATTTAATATTTCAAAATGGACTTCATTTTTGTATTCGTAATATCGAAATTAGCCTATGTTGAATTGTTGGTATTTTTCTGAGAACTTCTATTTTTTTATGAATAGTGAAAAATAATTAAAACAACTTTTTTAATCAAAATAATTTATAGTGATAAATTATACTATTGAGTTGTTTTAAAGTATAATTAGAATATATTTTTACCATTTTATCCAATGGTGGTCATTAGAATTAATTTAACATCGAAATTGGATATAAACAATTGCCAATCTTTTGATATAAATTGTTTCTTAAAAACACGCTATTTGTTGTAACAGCGGGAATTAATTATAAAATTAATTAATGTAACTTATATGTTTGTAATTTTGTAAAATAGACATCATTTTTGAATTCGGAATATCAATTATAGCTTAGGGTGAAATTTTGGCCTTATTCTGAAAAACTTCAATTTTTGATGAATAGTGAAACCACTAAGTGGTAGTTAAATAACTGATTTTTCGTTCAAATGAAATATTACCACTTCTGTGATTTGATTTTCAAAAATCCGAAATACATGGTTTTCATTAAGAAGTAAAATGTGGTTCAATTAGATTAAAATAATTTTTTGTTGAATAGTAACTTTTAAGTTCTTAATCGCGATTAGAGGTAATTAGTGTAGTTTAAGGTAAAAACAATGTTTTAATAATATGATATGAGCTTGACACTTGTCCTACTCCTATTGGATGAGTCATGGCCGACCAAGACAACCTGTGGGTCAACTTGGGGACCCCATGGAGCCACTTTGATTGGAAAATGAGATTAATATATATTTATTTAATGTTAAAATTAAATTGACACAAACATGAGTTGTTTTACTAAAATAGTTTTTTAAGTGGGGTTACACAAGTCCAAATTTTTATTATAAATATTCATTAGAAAGCTAAAAGGATTTCCTACATCATAGTAATTTTTTTATAATTTTTAGACATTACATAAATTAAATTATTTATGACATCATTATGATGCGGCGATGACCTCATTATTTAACGATTTAAATAAAATGAGAAGATAATGAAAAATCCAAGGCTTACACTTGTCCAAAGCCTATTAGATGAGGATATTTCGAACCCTTATCACCTTAGACACGAATTATATAAGTGTGGGACCTTTATAATCCGAAAAATCATTGTATAATAATGTAACATTTCAATCTTTCCAAAAGAGCCCCTCCTCTCCACTTATAAAAGGCCCCCACCACTCCCACCTTATTCACACCTTCAAGCCATTTTTCTCGGCCAACCTCTGCCCAAATACTCTCCCAACATCCCTCTCTTACTCCTAGAAGCCTCACTTTGGGCATAACTCTTCCCAAGGAAGCCTTTGGCTCAAATACAAAAGAGTTACCCGATTTTGAGGTAATGTCTTCTCTAATGTTGTTTTGTTTTATTTTTCTTCTCCAACCCCCTAAACTCTTTTTATTCATTTCTTTTGTAACAACACCAGTATCCTAAATATACTAGGATGTTGTTATAAGAAGGATTCGAGCTACACTTACACACACCTACATCTAATGGTTAAAGAACATACTGTTTCTGTGGGTGGCGAAATACAGCCTCACGAAACGATGATTGTTCAACACTCATATAACACCTTCAAAGGTGGCCATTAAGATGTCACTATTTTTATATATGATATATAATATGTTTATGTTTTACTTATGCTTATGTATTTCTCATTTATGGCATACTTTATGATTTCCATTATGGGTAAAACGCGATAATTTCATTTTAGGAAGTGCGGACTACCGCCCCCTCAAAGTGATTTGAATCGTTAATGCCATATGTGGGATGTATAAAGGATGGAGTAAATGGTATTATACACTATATTATACTGGAATTATATTATACATTTATATCATTATTATTTAGTTCCATTAAATATGAAATTTAAATGAAAGTAGCGTTCATGCGTACGTACGGCTTACCGTCTCCATGAACGGTGCATTTCATTTCTTACCTCTAAATGTTACGTGACATTATGAATGAATGTATATACTGTATATATATGATATATATGATATCTACATCATGAATATAATTCTGGATATAATGGATATTTCACCACATGAACAACTTGTAATTATAAGAAGTTTATTTTTGACTCAAGTACCAAAGATCGACAAAAGGACCGTTATTAACTTAAATAATTAAATAATTTTCATAACATTGTAATAAGTGATATAAAAAGGATAATGAAATTGAAAATGGTTCTTAATAAGGTAGATATTAACTCTAGTTTATTATTCAGGAGGTTAAAGAATGGTTGAGTCAAGTCGGACATGAGGTAAGGGAACTTCTTAACCCAACTTCCATTCTTTGGGTTAATCTCTTACTTTCAAATTATGTCATGATATTATTATGTCCTATTTTGTATCTTTACTTTCTTTATGTGTACCTATAGTGAATACACATAATATATCTATTTTATTTTAAAAAAATTATCTTTTTAAGGACTTCGTCTCGATCTCCTTTCATTGAGGCATATTTGGTTTTATACACAACTTTCTTTTATACGGTGTATAAACACCTTTGAATTTTATGTTTATTCAAAAGGTTTTATTTTATAATTATGTGGGTTTTAAATGATTTCAAAAAAGAGATATTTCTCTCCAATATATGAGAATTTAGTGCAAATGCATACGTATTTAACGCAAGCTTAAAAATGTTTTCATAAAACCCGACCCTCGAGTGTGGTAGACAGGAAGGGATTGGGCGTGGACCCATCATGGCCTGTAATTAGTCATGCAGTCTCGGAATTAGTTATTTTGATTTCAGAATCTTTCATAATGTTTTCAGAAAAACACTGGAGTATATTTGAGCAATTTTAAACGTAAGTATCTTCTAAAAAAATTGCATTGGTAGGTCTCATGAGACAACTAGACGTGGAATTGGCCGAGGCCCTTTCAAAATTTGATTTATGGTTTTTTCCGAGGCCTTAATCATTTTAGACGTCTTGGCTGAGGCCTTGAAAAAGTGTTTCAGAATGTTTGGCATTATACATTCCCTCATTATGAAAGTGGTTATTGATATTGCATGTGATTATTCGACCAGTAGAATATCCATGTGAAGAAGTGAATGGCATTATCTCATTTTACTTTTTCCATATTATGTTGATGTTCAAGTTTAAAAGGCTTTTGTTTTAGTTATACATTGCCTTAAATTTTTATGTTTATTTATGAAAGCTTCCGCAATATTGTTATCCTTACTGAGCATCTGAGCTCACCCCTTTCAATGTTTTAATATTTTCCAGGATGTGAAGAATTATTTTATGAATGACTTGCAGGGATAGTCAGAAGAGGATATGAGTGTGGACTATGAAGAATTTGTTATTAGTTTTTCACTTTATGATGCAATGTAATACTTATGGATGTATCTAGTGTTTCCAAGGCTACTAAACTAATCGGTCTTTCGAGACTTGATCTTTTGTGATCATGCCAATGTTACGATGTGATGCACCGACTCTGGGTAGCTGGGGTCGGGGCTTTACAGTTGGTATCAGAGGCAGTTTAGTACTAACCTTGGAAGCTAGATTTAGATAAACTCTGATTAGAGCATATAGCCCAAAGATAGACTTTAAGGATTAGTATAGAAGAACTTCCTAGAATTTTGGTATTATAGAGATGTTATGAGTTTTCCGAGCAATACATCCCTGTCTGGATACGAGCAGGTAGAGGTGGATCTGGCACAGATGTACCTAGGGGTAAAACCCGAAAACACCGCTTTGAGCTAGACTCGAACGGGAACTGGTGCAGGACAACGGGCCTTGCTGCACTCTTGGTTACGACACTCCCGGGGGATATGCTTAGGATAATTCTCATTTTATTTACAAACCACTATGAAGGGTTATGAGTACATACTTCCTCAAAGAAAACATTTATTTTTATGATTATGGATTATATCCATAAATAGTTCAATTTATGTAAAGTGTTTAACAAGTATGGAATTATGTATTTTGATTCATAAACTAATCTAGTTTATGCCATTGTTTAGAAATGGCGCCTAGTGGAAGGAATGGAAACCGTATCAATGCACGAACTCCGTGTAGGGATTGCCCTCCTGTTCAAGATAATTATTGTGGATCTGGAGATACAACTGGTGCTGATCAACTTATTACCATACTAGGACAACTCACTCAGGTTATGAATAATAACCTTACTCGTATGGAGCACCCTGATCCGCAACGTGGAGGATCAATGTTAGACCGCTTCATGAGGAAACAACCACCAACCTTCAATGGGAGTACAAATCCTATAGTAGCTGAGAAATGGATAAATTCCTTAGAGAAAATATTCCATGCCTTGGGGGGTAGCGAAAGGGAGAAGGTTGTCATGGCAGTTTACCGCCTCACTGGAGATGCCGATCAGTGGTGGTCGCTGATTCAAAACACAAAGGAAGATGATCATGTATCAAATATGGAATGGAGGGAGTTCAAAGAGCTTTTTTTAGAAAAATATTTTCCTCGTGACCATCGAGCAGATATGGAAAGGCAATTTCTGAGTTTGAGGCAGAAGGAGGACGAGAATGTTGCAAAGTATGAGGCTAACTTTACAAGGTTAACGAGGCATGCTGCCGATTACATACGTAACCCAAGAAGTAAGACTGATCGTTTCATTGATGGGTTAAAACCATTTCTCCGTCGAGCTTTAGTATCACAATCCTTCTCATCATACGAAGATATTGTCTCGTGTGCTATCAAGACAGAAAAGGAATTCTCTAAGTCTTATGAAAACAAAGTAAAGTAAGAGAATAAGAGAACAGTGGAACAAGAGACAGATGAAGGGAAAAAGGGAAAGAAGGATTTTCTATTATGTGATAATTGTGGGAAGAATCACCCTGGTACTTGCCTAAAAGGAATGGGAGTTTGTTATAAATGTGGAGAAAAGGGTCACCAGGCTCGTGATTGCAAGGGAAAGAAAGAGGCTGTCAAAGTTGAATGCTACAATTGTAGGGAAATGGGGCATTATGCAAATGAATGTCTTAAGCGTCAGGGAAACTTACCTCAGAAAAGGCCAAGGGATCAAGGCCAATCTTATGCTGTGACTAAAGTTAAAGCGGAATAATTAATGTATTGGTGCTTTTGGACTCATGGATTATATTCTGGTTATTAGAATAATGTGATATATAAGGATTGTACTGCAGTACTAGTTGATTTCAGTAAGGTTTTAATATGATGAAGGTAATCATATTTTTGGTATGTGACAAAAGAGAAACTTTAATTTGTTTGGGGAATCTGATGTTACAATTGATTTTGGAATTTAGAGACCTTTTAGAGAAAGTCTGGACAGAGGTATTTTGGATAACTATAAAGGTTGGAATGGATTAATTTGAACTTTGGATAGTATTGTTTAAGGTTAAAACATTTATGAAGATTATTTTTGGAATAGTATAGTACTATATTTTTAGGAAAAGGACAACCTGCAGGGTGGGGCATAACCCGTCACGTCGGACAAAGCTGCAGGAATCGAACCCACAACCATAGTGCGACAAGCCTTTATTTCCTACCACTAGCCTACAGGAAGTCCCTGGTTATTACAAAATAATTTTACTAATCTAAATGGTATGTGTTAACATTTGGAACCTTATACAATTAGGATAAGTATAATATTTTTGGGTTCTATTATCTTTTTTAGTGAAAGGTGAGTTGAAGGTTGAAACTCTAATTGTCAAGCATAAATATATATATACCTATCTGTTATTCAATGAATAAATTAATTCTTAAACTTTGGTAAAGGGATATTAAAACAAAAAAAATGTGTTACCCTAATACCTTATGTCTTGTTGAACTGATGATATTTTAAATCAACATAGATTGAAGGCTTTGAGGCCCTCAATTTGACAGTTGATTGTGATTGATGACCTCAATCACTCCCTACAAATATTTACGTTTTTCCTCCAATTATATGTCTTTAATTGCCACCAATGTTCTCCTAATCGAGATCATAATTGGGTGGTGACTTTTTCATTTCTCTTTCCCTCTTATTAAGGCTAAATTTTATTAATCATATTTCCGATGTGGGTTTTTCCTCAAAGGTAATTTCTCTTTTCAACCTTTTATTTACAAAGAAAAATTTCAAATTGCGAGGACGCAATTTATTGAAGGAGGGGAGAATGTAACACCCCGAGCTTCCACGATACGCTTCTCATTTAATAATGCAATAGCTTGCATTGTACGCAACTTCGAGTTCTAAAACACCGCGACTAATCAATATAGCCGTTATGAATAGTAATAACCACTTTTTAAAATTATAGAAATTTAATATTTCAAAATGGACTTCATTTTTGTATTCGTAATATCGAAATTAGCCTATGTTTAATTTTTGGTATTTTTCTGAGAACTTCTATTTTTTTATGAATAGTGAAAAATACTTAAAACAACTTTTTTAATCAAAATAATTTATAGAGATAAATTATACTATTGAGTTGTTTTAAAGTATAATTAGAATATATTTTTACCATTTTATCCAATGGTGGTCATTAGAATTAATTTAACATCGAAATTGGACATAAACAATTGCCAATCTTTTGATATAAATTGTTTCTTAAAAACACGCTATTTGTTGTAACAGCGGGAATTAATTATAAAATTAATTAATGCAACTTATATGTTTGGAATTTTTTAAAATAGACATAATTTTTGAATTCGGAATATCAATTATAGCTTAGGGTAAAATTTTGGCCTTATTCTGAAAAACTTCAATTTTTGATGAATAGTGAAACCACTAAGTGGTAGTTAAATAACTGATTTTTCGTTTAAATGAAATATTACCACTTCTGTGATTTGATTTTCAAAAATCCTACATACATGGTTGTCATTAAGAAGTAAAATGTGGTTCAATTAGATTAAAATAATTTTTTGGTGAATAGTAACTTTTAAGTTCTTAATCGCGATTAGAGGTAATTAGTGTAGTTTAAGATAAAAACAATGTTTTAATAATATGATATGAGCTTGACACTTGTCCTACTCCTATTGGATGAGTCATGGCCGACCAAGAAAACCCATGGGTCAACTTGGGGACCCCATGGAGCCACTTTGATTGGAAAATGACATTAATATATATTTATTTAATGTTAAAATTAAATTGACACAAACATGAGTTGTTTTACTAAATTAGTTTTTAAGTGGGGTTACACAAGTCCAAATTTTGATTATAAATATTCATTAGAAATCTCAAAATATTTCCTACATCATAGTAATTTTTTTATAATTTTTAGACATTAAATAAATTAAATTATTTATGACATCATTATGATGCGGCGATGACCTCATTATTTAACGATTTAAATAAAATGAGAAGATAATGCAAAATCCAAGGCTTACACTTGTCCAAAGCCTATTGGATGAGGATATTTCGAACCCTTATCACCTTATCCACGAATTATATAAGTTTGGGACCTTTATAATCCGAAAAAGCATTGTATAATAATGTAACATTTCAATCTTTCCAAAAGAGCCCCTCCTCTCCACTTATAAAAGGCCCCCACCACTCCCACCTTATTCACACCTTCAAGCCATTTGGCTCGGCCAACCTCTGCCCAAATACTCTCCCAACATCCCTCTCTTACTCCTAGAAGCCTCACTTTGGGCAGAACTCTTCCCAAGGAAGCCTTTGGCTCAAATCAAAAAGAGTTACCCGATTTTGAGGTAATGTCTTCTCTAATGTTGTTTTGTTTTATTTTTCTTCTCCAACCCCCTAAACTCTTTTTATTCATTTCTTTTGTAACAACACCAGTATCCTAAATATACTAGTATGTTGTTATAATAAGTATTCGAGCTACACTTACACACACCTACATCTAATGGTTAAAGAACATACTGTTTCTGTGGGTGGCGAAATACAGCCTCACGAAACGATGATTGTTCAACACTCATATAACACCTTCAAAGGTGGCCATTAAGATGTCACTATTTTTAAATATGATATATAATATTTTTATGTTTTACTTATGCTTCTGTATTTCTCATTTATGTCATACTTTATGATTTCCATTATGGGTAAAACGCGATAATTTCATTTTAGGAAGTGCGGACTACCGCCCCCTCAAAGTGATTTGAATCGTTAATGCCATATGTGGGATGTATAAAGGATGGAGTAAATGGTATTATACACTATATTATACTCGAATTATATTATACATTTATATCATTATGATTTAGTTCCATTAAATATGAAATTGAAATGAAAGTAGCGTCCATGCGTACGTACGGCTTACCGTCTCCATGAACGGTGCATTTCATTTCTTACCTCTAAATGTTACGTGACATTATGAATGAATGTATATACTGTATATATATGATATATATGATATCTACATCATGAATATAATTCTGGATATAATGGATATTTCACCACATGAACAACTTGTAATTATAAGAAGTTTATTTTTGACTCAAGTACCAAAGATCGACAAAAGGACCGTTATTAACTTAAATAATTAAATAATGTTCATAACATTGTAATAAGTGATATAAAAAGGATAATGAAATTGAAAATGGTTCTTAATAAGGTAGATATTAACTCTAGTTTATTATTCAGGAGGTTAAAGAACGGTTGAGTCAAGTCGGACACGAGGTAAGGGAACTTCTTAACCCAACTTCCATTCTTTGGGTTAATCTCTTACTTTCAAATTATGTCATGATATTATTATGTCCTATTTTGTATCTTTACTTTCTTTATGTGTACCTATAGTGAATACACATAATAGATCTATTTTATTTTAAAAAAATTATCTTTTTAAGGACTTCGTCTCGATCTCCTTTCATTGAGGCATATTTGGTTTTATACACAACTTTCTTTTATACGGTGTATAAACACCTTTGACTTTTATGTTTATTCAAAAGGATTTATTTTATAATTATGTGGGTTTTAAATGATTTCAAAAAAGAGATATTTCTCTCCAATATATGAAAATCCAGTGCAAATGTATACGTATTTAACGCAAGTTTAAAAATGTTTTCAGAAAACCCGACCCTCGAGTGTGGTAGACAGGAAGGGATTGGGCGTGGACCCATCATGGCCTATAATTAGTCGAGCAGTCTCATAATTAGTTATTTTGATTTCAGAAGCTTGCATAATGTTTTCAGAAAAACACTGGAGTATATTTGAGCAATTTTAAACGTAAGTATCTTCTAAAAAAATTGCATCGGTAGGTCTCATGAGACAACTAGACGTGGAATTGGCCGAGGCCCTTTCCCAATTTGATTTATGGTTTTGGCCGAGGCCTTAATCATTTTAGACGTCTTGGCCGAGGCCTTGACAAAGTGTTTCAGAATGTCTGGCATTATACATTCCCTCATTATGAAAGTGGTTATTGATATTGCATGTGATTATTCGACCAGTAGAATATCCATGTGAAGAAGTGAATGGCATTATCTCATTTTACTTTTGACATATTATGTTGATGTTCAAGTTTAAAAGGATTTTGTTTTAGTTATACATTTCCTTAAATTTTTATGTTTATTTATGAAAGCTTCCGCAATATTGTTATCCTTACTGAGCATCTGAGCTCACCCCTTTCAATGTTTTAATATTTTCCAGGATGTGAAGAAGTATTTTATGAATGACTTGCAGGGATAGTCAGAAGAGGATATGAGTGTGGACTATGAAGAATTTGTTATTAGTTTTTCACTTTATGATGCAATGTAAGACTTATGGATGTATCTAGTGTTTCCAAGGCTACTAAACTAATCGGTCTTTCGAGACTTGATCTTTTGTGATCATGCCAATGTTACGAAGTGATGCACCGACTCTGGGTAGCTGGGGTCGGGGCTTTACACATTATTTAATCCTTATGATAGTCACATAAAATCAAAAAAACATGATCCTTATATTATCTTAATGATTTGATTCAATTTACAAATTCTATTCTCATATTTATATTATTTATAAAGTATGTTAATTTTGAGAAAATAAAACCATTTTATGATTATATAAGGCTTAAACGTATTCATCCATTATAATCAGTCTAATAATCCATTTTCTGATAACCACATTCCAATGTAATTAGTCTCATAATTTTGTATCATTTTATCGAAATATGTGCATCATTCAAGTGATAATCTATTTTTGGTGAACCATAAATGAACTTACCATGTTCTCATATATCGAATAGACATTATGTGGACTTCATAGTATCTCATCTTATTCCATGCAACAAGGAATATCCTTAATATGTAGTAATCTACACACCTTCCACCTCTAGTGAAACCTTCAATCTTCTGTTACATCTCTTATATACACCACTTGTTAAATCCTTGGTAGTCAAGTTATATACGGTTTTCAAGATATTTTGGATTATATTACGATCATCTGATAAATTCACCCATGTTTTATTAAATATTGAAAACAATTATCACCACCCATGAACTCTTAGAAGGTGGTGGGTGACAACTGGGGATGACCATTTTTTAGAGGAGACCCACTGTAGAGGTTTGGTATTTCTTAGTGATAACCTACAATGTTTTTTTCAACCAAATAAGAATCACAACATGGGTTATGTGACACTCATAGAAAACATGCAACGACCTTTTTCATCACCTCTACACCCCTTCTATAAATTAATATTCTTATATGTGGGAAAAATCATTTATAATTTGTAATATGTGAATTACCATTTTATAATAACACTATATACTTACATCCCCATGGATGTAGATCACCTCATTTGAACCTTATTAAATGGGTGTGTCCCTAATATTTTTTTTTGATTTCTTAAAAATTTTATGAGATTCATGAGAGAGTGAGAATTTCACACAACAAACTGGTATCATAGGTGTGATTTTTGATTAACTGGGCAATAAATCTCACATGGTGTCTGTGATTCCCATTGTTGTCCACAATCCCTATAACTGGATGCTATCAACACCTCTATACCCCTCATCTCTATTGTTCAGCCCTTCTGTTAACCACAGGACAAACCTCTACAGTTTTGAATTCTCTTTTCTTTTTTTCAATCACTATTGTCTGAATATATGATGTGACTAGATTTTTGAAATCTAGTGTTGAATAATATAATAGGGGGGTCCATGTTTTGAATGATAATTTATGGGTATTTTTTCTAATTATTGTGGAAAAAGAAAAAATAAGAGTCTTATGTGATATTTATCACCTCGTGGTGGTGATATAAAAAAAATAATGTTTTTACTAAATTTTAAAATTTTGTGGCGTGGAAAGATAAATTTATGGGATTTTTGTAAAAAAAATGTTGTTAAAAAGAATTTATTAATTATTGATCTTTTTTAATAATTAAACAGTCGATTATAGAATTTTTGACTAATTTGGATTCATTAAAACTCTATATTTTTGGAAATTATGAACTTTATTTTGATGAAGAGTCTCACAATAGGATCAAAATGAAGGATCATGTTCAACTACCTTTATCTAGCAAAAGATGAGTGTTCCTAATATCAGAATAAGGGGCACTAGAAGAAAGGTTGTCCCAAAATTAGAAAACAAAAAATGACCACGGTATAGAAAACTAAGGATGTTGAAGATTCAAATTTCCTCATTTTCTTGATGTCCAACCACTTTGAAGGTTGGATTCTTGATTCTGGTTGTTCATTCCATATGTTTAGGAATCAAGATAGCTTTTGAAAACTTAAGGAGTTGGATGAATGTGTGGTTCTTATGGTCCATATCCACCCTTTCCACAAAAGTGGTAATGGACCAATATGGTTGAGTATTCCTGATAATAAAACTCAATGGACTACATATGTAAGATATGTAATAGAATTGTAAAATAACCTCATATCTCTTGGATTCATGGATAAGTTTGGTCAATGGATAACCATTGAAGATGGAGTAATAAAATTTATCCATGGTTAATTCCTCGCAATGAGAATCACTCAAAAAGGTAATTTTTATTATTTGAATACTGAGACTATTGCAGGTGGAGAAGCGATAACAAAAAAGTGTGATCTAGACACTTCCAAATTTTGGTACATGAGACTTAAACATACCAAAGAAAAATACATTCATATTTCAGAAAGGAAATGATATTTTAAAGGTTCTACGATGGAAAATTTTAAAATTTTGTGGTTATTGTGTAATGGGTAATAAGACTAGACTTAGCTTCAACACAGTAACCCATCGCATGAAGGGAACACTTGACTACATTATATTGATTTCTGGGGACCATTGAAAAATGATTTACTGGGAGTTAATCCTAATTTTATAGTATTTATTGATGATTAATCATGATATATTTTGGTATATGCCATGGAAGATAAACATGAAGTGTTGAATATATTTCTTAAGTGGAAGAAGATGATAGAATATCAGATGTGAATGAAAATCAGGAGACTGAGATCATATAATGGTGAATAATACACATCAGATACATTCAATAATGTTTAATAGGATGAAGGTATTTTGAGACACTTTACTATTAATTGAACACAACAGTAGAGTGGTATATTAGAAAGGATGAAATTTACACTCATTGAAAAGGTGCAGTGTGTGTTTCCTCATTATGAGTTGAGAAAATAATTTTGGTTAGAATCATTGATGTATGAAACACACATTCTGAACCGATTACCTACTTCCAAAATTGATGGTAAAACCCCGATAGTGGTTTGTTATGATGATAATGTTTTTGATTATGAAAAAATTCAATTCTTTGGTTGTACATCCTATTTTAACATGAAAAACTTAGAGTTTGATCCAAGAGTAAATAAAGTTGTATTTTTTGGATTCAGTGATTGTGTGATGGCTTTTTGACTATCTATTCTGGAAGCGAAGATGATTTTTTAGAGTCATGAAGCCACATTTGATGATTCAGTCATGGTGAAGTAAAGTGATTTTTAAGGGATATGGTTGACTTAAATATAGTTGCAATTGAAGAACAAGAAAATTCTAGCACTAATTGACCAGGATCCATAGGATAAAGAGTGTAATGATTGTGTGGATATTACAACTAATAAAGAAGTACCACTACAAGAGGATACTCATCATTCCGAGAGAATCATCACTAGAAGAATAGGAAGGTCCATAGAGATACCTACCATGTATGATGGTATAGTTATCTATACTCTTTTTGTAATTGAAGATTTTGTTTTTGAAATTTATAAAGATGTTTTGGATAGAAAATAAATGAACCAGTGGATGTATGTAAATGGAGAAAAAAATTGTTCACTATATCAAAGGAAAAGAAAGTAGCAACATGGATCATATTCTAATATTTTTTGGACTTGATCAATATATCTAATACTTGAGAGGCCTACAAGTATTAGGAATACAACAATAACCACATAATGAATTTTTTGAGTAGTAACATGGTGATATTTAACATCAAGGTGGATATTATTGGATACTGATAATAAATATAACTACCCATGGAATTTTAATAGATGGTGGGTGACCTGCCTGGATAACCAACCACTAGAGGGGCCCTGCTATAGAGGTTTGGTTCCGCTCATTATTGACCTACATAGGGTTGTGCTGCTGAATAAGAATCGATGCAGGGGTTTAGGTGTCACCTGAAAACAAATATTTAGAAACCTTTTTTTGTTTTATTCTCCACATCACTACTATAAATTTTTAATCTCATATATTGGAAAAAATCATTGGAATTTGTAATATGTGTATTATCATTTGATAATTAAACTTTATACTTCCATCCATAGGGATATTGGTAACCTCAGTTGAAACATGTCAAATGTGTGTGTCTCTATTTTTTTATTTCTATGATTTTTTTGTGTGATTATTGAAAGAGTGATCCTTCCACACAAGTTTTTCATCTCATGGAAGTTTTAGGTTCTTATAGAAATTAGTAACTCATGAAAAATGCATGATCTATTTATCCTTATAAAAATATTATAAGATGGTATAAACATCATCTGGTAAAACCATTCATATTCCTGTAGTCCAAAATCATTTTTAACCACAACATCATTATTGCATAAAAATCACAATATTATCGGTATTCAATACCTTCATGATTTTCTTGTTCTTCTAATAAAACAACTATATAGGATCTATTTCATACATTGTATTATGAACCCTAGTACTTTAGTTTTCAATACACATAGGATGATTTTCTAGTTTATGTGAACTCTTCAATCCCAATTTAATTTCCATCAATTACACCACATTTCAGAAAACTCACATATTTAGAAACACTATTAATTATAAAACATTTCAAAAAAACCCCTCAGATTTATTAAAGATTTATTTTATCATTTAATATAAAGTTGAATGAATGAAATATCTTCTTACTCATGTTTCACAAACAAACACATAAAATATAATTTTCTTTCCATTGTATTCATAATTTTCTTCTATATTTAGATAAAATTAAGATCTTTGGATTTTTCTATGTTTTAAATTCCCCAACTACTCTTCTAATAACCCTCATCTTCTTCTAGAAATTCATGTGTGTCCTATAGCTTATCATTTTCAAGTTTTATCCATCTTATAGTCATGTAATACATTTCATATACTTATAGATATGTTGTAATATCATAATTCATATATATTATTCCAATTTTATTTTAACTCTTCTACATACACACTAGATTTGATAGTTCTAAAAATTGGATAGCCTCTATATTATTTTAGTTTTGGTCATTATGTGTGAAGCATATTCACACACACTCCAAATTCTTTTAGTGAACCTTGAATATCTTATTCCAAAATCCTACATCTTCTAGAGAATTTTATTTATTAACCATATAAGGTCATAAAATCATGTATTGAGACATAGTTAGTACAATATAATTCTTCTGAAACCTTTTCATCCACTATATACACACTCATATCATTTTAAATTATTCCAATTATTTTTATTTTCATGGAAACACACTCTCTGGTGTACTATTTTAACCACACAATCCACTATTTTTCACATAAAGAATGTGGAAATTATTTTCATAATATTAAAAAACAATATTACAAATAATTTATATGTTATCCTGCTGGTAAATGTAAATTTTATCTTCTAGTGAATGTACTTCTTGAACACCCATAGAAAAAATCAATTTTAATAGGTCTTTAGAATCACCATCTTTATTATTTACATTCCCTGGGGAACCCCCCCCCCCAGAATTGCATAACCTTAAATTCCATTAATCATCATCATCACAAATTATTTGTGAATAAGTTAGATATTCCTTTCCTCATTAATTAGAGTAACAAGGCTGAGAATTTCTTTGTCAACCCAGAAACTCCATTCACTTACGTTTTATTTTTCATCAAGAAAATCACCTATATTTTCCAAATACTTATATTATTCATTCTTATTTCATTTATTCTTCAAATTGATTAGAGAAATATTCTTATCAATTATTGTATAAGTATAAGAATTTTTCTTTTCTTTTATTGATTTATTCCATGTTTCCTCCAATTGATTAGGTCATACAACCACAAAAACCTTCAAAACATATTCAACTTTCTTCTTATGCTAAGATTTATTTTCAACATAATTTGTTCTTTCTAATGATATATTCTATTTATTATTAGTTTTTTATTTGGGTAACCAATTAAATCACTTTTTTGGATTGTGTAAAAATTTCTTACATCTTCCACACAGATTCTAAGATTTGTTAATTTACCATTCTTGGATAACTCATGGTGAGACTCGGATGAATTTTCTTAACATTTTTTGAATCCTATTTAGTGTAGGTATTTTTAATTTTAATTTAGTTGAAAATATATGCTAACAATAGAGGTCATGCTTTCTAAAAATTCCTTAACACCAAGATTAGCTAATAATCTCGAACTTTTTCCATTGTGTTGATTTTTTTCAATTAGTGACTACTTTAGAAACTTATTTCTTCAGGGTATTAACTTTTTTCTTCCTAAAATCATGAGGGTAACTACTTCCTTTTTCTATCATTACAACTATATTTACAGAAGTGGTGAGATTCTTCAAACCTCTCTTCACCCATATTCATCTAGAATTATAACCTACACTATTAAATTATAGGATTTAGTGTATTAAGATTCATCAAAACATGGGGTTATATTTTTCATTAACTTATCAAAAGATGATACTTCTGTGGATTTCAAATTTTTACTTCCATTGGATTGAGTATTTCCATAGGTAAGTCTTTCTATAAAATCTATGATAGTGACTATTTGTCTATGTGAGAACCTACTCTTTTTTGTTTTGACTCCCATTGAGTCATGGATTGTCCCACTAATTATTATTTGCAACAATTAAAAAATGATGTGGGAAGATAGTATCATAAACCATAGTGTGTAACCCACACACTATATTTCCTGAAATTAGATTAAATTTTCTCCCTCCAGTCAACATGATTATCCAAACTTGAACAAGAATTTGAGTGTAATTTATTATTACACTAGAGTATTTTTACATTGGAAGTGTTCTGTTTTCAATAAAATTAATTCCAGAGCTCTCACTTTCTTCCTAGAAATCATATGTTCTAGTCTTCTGCACTTTCATTATAACATGATATTTTATTCTTATTAAATTTCCACAAAATATGATGTCCCCAACTCCTAACAACTTCAACTTGAATAAATCTTCCATAAAGGATATATTTGGAAAATTCATATCATTCTAACTCATCAAATATACCCAACATGATAATATTTATCTGAGGGAGATAAAACATTTTAATAGGCACAATTATCTTTAAAAATTAAGGTACAAATGCATGATCCAAATTTATGTTTCCCAAAAAAAATTTACTTATATGACCACCTTTAAAATTTCTAAAATAATCATAGTAAACATTCTTCATTAATGTTTCTTCAAATTTAAATTTCAGTAAACTCTTAAAATATTCTAAAAATATCAGTTATACCTAATAAAATTAATCTTATATCTAAACATCATCAAAATGTTTGACCATATAATTTTTTTGTAAATCTCATCAAACCTTCATCCAGTATGAAAACGTTTTCTATAACTTTATAAATCATGGTTTTCCCAAATAATATTTATAACTCAAACTTACTATATCTCAAATTTAAAATTCAGACTTCATAAAAATCAAAATTTTAACTCAATTTTTTTCAACTCATCTTTACAATTCTATCTTCATACAACTCAACTTCATTACTCATTCTTTACAGGATTCCTCAACACCTTTCGGTGATCTTTGTAAATTTATGGTGCACATTCTTCATCTGGTATGCTCACATTTATCAATCAAGTAAACATATTAATCTTTTTAAATTTCTCTATCAGGTTATCTTATAAATATTATTAAATTACTCCATCTGATAAATATTTAAATATTTTTAAGTTACTATGTTTGAAAATTTTACAAACTTTCTTTTGTATGAAAATTTTAAAAAAAATCTCCATTCAGAACTTTTGTATGTTTTTTCTCAACATTGAAATTTTATAAAAATTATATGTCTAGAACCGTTAGAAACATTTTACATCCATAACGTGTTTAATAAACTCATCATGATCCAAGAAAAATATTAGTAATTATGATGTTAGAAACATATAGGATTATAAAAGCATCGTCTAACTACCATATGAATCTTCATAGGAAACTCCATTGGAAACTCCATAGGAAATTCCATAGGAAACTCCATAGTAAACCCCATAAGATATTTTTCAATTTAATAATTGAATTTTAAATAATATATTGACAAAAAATATCATACTAACATTTTCATCATCCAAGATATCTTCAAACTAGATGACCATTAATGCATCTTTCAGACTAAGATCATTGGGACCTACAACTTCATCCTCACTTGAAATATATAAAAACATATAGAAAGTGTTAACAATAAATAAAATAACTTCGAAAATTTGAAAAAAAGGGTTATTTAATAGTTTTTATAAATATTAATAATTATCACACTATATGTGTGTGTATTTCATGTTTCCTATAAGATAACATAAGAAAATAGTGAATCAATCTATTTTGAAAACCTGTCACAAAATTAATAATTTAAGAAATATTTTTTTAATAAGTTATTTTTCAAATATCTAGATCAATCTATGAATGAAAAATAAATAAATTAATGTAATGAACATAAGTACATGTTAGGTTTTACAAAGATTTAGAGAATAAATGGTATCTAGCCTTTTACAAAAAAAAATTTTAGTGTTTTAATATCAAAATTTCTTTGAATTATAGACTTTTTTTATTGAGATCAATTAATTGACTCTGAGAGTTAAAAAATCAAGTTTAAATTTATATACCTATATAAATTAATACTTTAAAATTTGGTTTTAGTTTGGGACTAAGTAATAAGAGTGTGTATTCAATTATGAATATTAAATTTAAAACAAATTCTAGAACACAATTTCATAGAAACACAGGTAAAATTATGATCAATGAAAGGATGAAATCAAAGATTAATATTTGGTTATGTTTATGAAGTTGTGATCTAAAGTAAATATAGAAAACCAATAACCAAGGGGATGCTCCAAAAAAAATTATTATAAACTCCTTAATTAAAATTTCTATGATGAAACTTTATTTTGTAATAAGAAATTTTATAAGGAGATCTCAATGGTCTTTTATTCTTTTTATTATAATCTAAATATCAACTAGTATATAATTTTATATTTTAATAGTAAATTAATTTTTTTAATTACATCAAGATATTTCTATTTAGAAATTAATGAGATTAAAAATATTGTTTAAATAAATTAAGGAATATATAAAACATTGTAATTTTTTTGATTCAAAATAATCCAACACCCTTGGTTTATGCACCAAAACGTTACCCCCATGATTCAATGAAAATATATATTTTAAATGAGTTGTAATAATTTGAAAATATATTTATATATGAAATAATTAATTATTAATTTTGAAATATTTTTTAAATGATATAAAAATTCATGTCAGTTTAAATATAATATATTCCCATTATGTTAAGTAGCTTAATCAATTTATGGAATATATTGCATCATATTTTGGTAAATCTCTAATATTATTATCTATTAAGTTTCATGGATTAACTTAAATTTTATAGATCATGGTAAATAGAGCACATGTATTAAACATTCATATGATAAATTATGTTTTGTAAACTATGTCCAATAATCATATTGCATTACATGGAGCAGTGTTTAGCAGGTTGGTTAATTTAACATGCATCTAATAAATTAATGAAGGATAGTGTGTGTTAATTAAACTATGTATAATAAACCTTCATTCTTTATATTTCCTAACATATATTCTAAGTATATATGTTTATGATAAATTTTCTTAATTATATTGCATTTAATAAATTTTTCTCCAATATACTCACATTTTTTTAACTCTATGTATGGTAATGTTTCCATTCAACTGATTTATTTCTTTCATAATTATTATAACATAGTTACATTAAATAAAAATTAATGTGATAAATAATAATCAATAAAATACAATGTTTTATAGATGGAAAAATATGTTTTCAACAAATTAAAATAATTATAATATCTATAGCTCTATCAACCTGAATAGTTCCTCAGATGGGATACTATGTTAACTTAGGCATACCTCCCTATAAATTAAAGGCTTCCAACTAGTGGGATGTTTTAATCAATAACACGGGGTGTAAATAACCTATGTAAAATACTTATAAATAATGTGGAAATAATAATAAACCATCATTCACAATATAATAGTAAAATTTGGACATTACATCAATAGGCAAACCATGACAACATAACACATGATAGAAAAAACTATAAAAAATTTAAATATCATAAAAGTCACGCACTATGTATTGGATCTCCCAATGTTTAAATGATATGTTAAAAATAATTCAAAATATATAAAATAATGGAGTCGTAATAATAAAAACTAGGTCCAATGCCTTACCCAGTCCTGCCTCTAATTCTCATCTTACCATTTCCAGCTCATCCCTTAGACATTGGTGGCCTTTATACTACGACCATTGTGATCCATATTGTATAAAAAACCCACTAAAATATATGTTTAGTTATTATAAATAAATAAATTTTTTACCTAGGTATATTAAATTCATTACAAAATCCCCAATATATAGCTTCTCATTCCTAGTATGTGTCATAGATCCTCATTAGATAAATGTCTCAACCACTAATATGTCATATTTTCCCCCTAATTCTAGGTATCCTCTTGGATATATTATTGTGACCACTACACATCTACCATTTACCCATATAGTATCTTCTTACTCTAGTTTACATTTCACATTGGTTTCTCCTTGAAGAACACATTGACCACAAACTTGACCTCATCGATACTAATCATTTGAAAGGGGTGTGGATAATATCTTCAAAGAGGAGATACATATAATACAACAAGAATCACATTGTATCTATGAGTAAGATTTATTCAATACATTTTGGTATCAATCCTCTTGACAATATCAAATGGGACCAATAAATTTGGTGATAGCCTCCAATGTATTCACAACCCTCAGTGCCCCAACCAAGGAAACACCTTAAAAAATCATGATTACCACCCCAAACTCAAGATTCTAGTTTTATTACTACGTATAAGAATAATTTCTAAATTAAATGGTCACAAACTACCTTTTAATAATTTTAATACACATTGAGGTATCTTATAAAAGAATTTATCCACATAAAAATAACTCTCCCACCTCCAAACAGTATAAAGGAGATCAACATTATCTACTATCCAATTATTTAATGGATCTATTTGAATTAATATATGATAATTATTGTTATAAATGAACCTTGTTAATGAATAACAACTCTTCCAACCCATACAAAATCTAGTACATTCACTCGAATCATATCCTCTATAATTTAAATTATACCCTCATATTTGCTATCAATTTAAGGTTTGTATATTGTGTTCAAGTTCACCTGAGCATCCAATGTTCACTATAAAAACTTCTAAAAATGGTAAGTGAACCAATAATCCCAATATGAAATGATACTCTTAGGTATTCCATGTATTTATACCATCTCCTAGACATATATCATTACCATATCATCAATAAACTAGTCTTCTTGATTAGTAGGAGATTTTTTTCCTTTTTTAACTAATTGAAAATAACCAACACTATCTCACTACCTCAGTTAAACCTTGAAATAACTATCATAAAGTCCATAAAAACATCATCCCATTTCCATAAAAAATGGATAGTGTCTAAATAATACTATTAGGCCTCTACATATTTGTCTTCACCTATTGATAGTTGATTCATCATTATATAGATTCTTGTTTGTACTTTTATAACCCATGAAATAAAAACTTTTAGGGGATATTGTGAGACATATTAGTCAACCAAGGGTAAATCACCCATTTTGAGGTGTGTGAATACCACATAAGATCCCCCCACATGATTATTATGTCCACTATAATACCTCAAACATGTAAGAACACATCATCATATCGAGTATAGTAGAAGGGAATCTCCCCATCATATGTTTTATCCCTTATCACCTAACAATCCATGTTTTATATATAACTCCCCTTTACTCAATTCAAATTCGATGAGTAGATACTCAGTTTTGTTAATTCATACCTTTATTGATAACCCCAAACATCAATATGATACTTAGAAAATATACTCATGAACTACCACACATTATTTTCCTCATGAACTACCTACACATGTGTCTTCCCATTGAGTTGATTTTCCATAATGTTTCTCCTACTAGCGTGTAAACTATTTTGAAATCAATAGACTTAAAATACATGACCAACCACCTATTCTAAAGGTATAGGTCACACTAAGAGAAGAGATATATATATATATATATATATATATATATATGAGCCTCCTCTAATTATTATACACCATAATCCGATAACTCAGTAGATAATGGTTCCAAAACTTTAGTGAATGAACAGTCCTAACAATATCTAGATTTTGATTTGGGTAATTCCACATATAGGACATCATATAATTAGACCCATAAGTGACTACCGACCAATAATACATAAATACTAACCTAATCCCAACTTATCATGAATTATAGTGCATTGTATACTACTTAAACGACTATGGTAATTTCAATACTGAAGTAGTATTTAATATAAACTATAGTTTCAAGATGGTTCTCTTTCTCTAATTAGACAACTCAAAAAACACCTGCTTCTTAATATGGGAAATCATCAATGATTCTAATCAAGAGAATCCTCAAATGAATATCTTAAAATATCTTTCTAATCCCATATATCTCTGATCCTTAGACGCTTTCTTATTCTGCTCCTAATAAACCAAATCATTTAACTCCTTAGGGAAAACTAGAAAGGTTTTGGATGAGACAATACTCTTCCAATCATAGTAGAAATTAATAACAAAAACCCAATTCCACTATATCTATCCATTAATTTTTATTTTATAATATAAATAAATAACACATACCATTTATCTATTGATTCAGTTTATACACAATCCACCATAAGAGCTTGATAGGGATAATTGATAGGAAACCAATATAATCCTTTCTTCTATGGTATTTATAGACTATGTGAATCTCCAAATGAATGGGAATGATCCTATTATATCCATATATTGTTATATCCTTCATATTAATAGATTAAGATAAATTAGATCAAAAGGGCGAATCCATATTAGGAGTTTTAACAATGGTCAATCATAATATCTCATGTATTCAAATCAAAATTTAAGATCCTATTTATACATCCATATAAGGAAACTCATTTTATTATACAAATTTATAAAGTGGTTGAATATTATTGATAAAACATTTAAAAAATGTTTCAAATTATATAACATAGTATAAATCATGGTTTAATTCTCGTAATGAATGATTAACATTCAAACAATCAACATAGATTTTCAAACTCTTCAAACTATTATTTCTTATAAATAATCAAATATGATAACCTAGGTGGAAGAATAATTTTTTTTTAGATTTATTTCATTAAACATCCATTACCATGTACTAAACCACAAGATTTTAACCCTCTTCCTATTATGGTTTATACAATATCAAGACATTACATAGTTAATACCACCACATCATGGTTTAGTCTTTAGTGTTAATTTTCAAATAGTATTCTACTTGAACAAAATCCTCATAAACATAAAATAATTTCCCTTTATATCTGTTAATATGTAACAAATTATGAAACCATATCCAAATATCCTTTTTTGTATCTTCCCAATATCATTTTATAAAATCTATCATTTATTTTAACAATTTGTTACACCATATGTAAAAAATTATAACAAATCCTTTCAAAAATTCTTTTTGGATATCCTCCAAATTACTTTTAAGGTATCTCTTAAAATAATTTATAAAAAAAATCACAAAAAAAAGTTAATCCAAATTCAAAAAACCAAAAAAGTGTGTCCCCATGAGCCTTTGTAGCATTGATAATATTTATGAATTACTTAATCCAAAATTATAAGTAAAGAGAGACCTTTAGAAAATGGTCAATGTTACTCAAGATATAAATGGGTATTTCGTGTTCTCTATCAACCACAGGAATCTCTATACCTATGTTCAGTAGTTTTATTATATACAAGTATTCATGATCATATAATCCCCATGAGATATGATTTAAATAAATATTTTAATTCCTACTTATACATTCTTGATTATTCAAGTATATACTAGCTATGTGGATGAACACATCACATGTATCTCACCCAAATAAATAATCATATCACATGTATATTATCTTGGAATGGATATAAAAATTCTCATTTTTATCAATCAAGGACATATATCTCCTATTCATCCTATAATATCACAAAATCATATCATGGTTAAACCTAAACTGATGACATGATCAAAAACCTACCCAACCACCCCTAGATTAGCTTAACCTTAAGTTAAGTATAGGAAAGATATTAAAGTATGATGTTTCCCATTATATGTGTCTCATTAACCATAAGTATGGGGATTTAGTATTAAATATTCAGCCTTTTTATACCCAATATATAACACATGACACTCCATGTTGGATACATAGTGGGTTATCTTGCACACATACTCCTTTTGTGCATTGTGAGTAAATATTGTATCTACATACAAAACCTAAACCATAATAATATATGCATTTCATTAGAATATAGAATTCTCCATGACAACCATCAACTAGGGATAACTCAAATTTATACTTTTAGAGGAAAATTATCATTTTTCTTCATGAATATATGTATTCAACATGATTATAGACTTTAAATTGTATAACATGATACATTTTATATTTTTAAACTTAATTAAGGATATTAAAAAAAATCATACATAATTTACCATATAATCATATCCCATATAATATAGAACCATAAAATTCTAATGTTTTTTGTAATTTTATGGATTTATTAAACCCATTTCATATCTATTCATTTATTGACACATTTTTATGTGTAAATATTATAAATTGTCCAATTAAAATATTTTAATGGATAACATCTATGAACATACCGTTTTTCAATAATGGTGATATTGGATTCATAATTAATATGTTCGACTCTTTAAAAATGTATCCAAATATCTTTACTTAACAAAAACCAATTTTATAATGTTAACAAAATCCATTTCCTACTTATAACCATTTTTAAGAACACTATCATAATCTTGAAACATTTCCACTCAAAATTTTATTTGGGATCATTTTTTTACTAATTTAATAGAAAAAATTTACATAAGATCATTTTATACCAACATGACCTAAAATAGATTAGGATATTAAGTTACTTTAAATTTTAATTATACTAGTATAATCGTTTATTTATTACAATTTTAACTTTTCAAACTTTGAACATACTACCATTACCCTCTTAAAAACTATATTATCTCTAAAATAGATATTTATAAGACAAAAACTCATTTATGTAAGGAAACGAAGCATATTTTTATTTTTGGTATATTTAAAAAATAAGCTATTAATAACCATATGTTATATGGTTTTCAATATTTTTGGATCAATATTCCAAAATGAAGATTTTATGATTTTAAATTTTCTACTCTTAGGTGGTGGGAAATTTTTTCCTACATATTTCAACAAATAACATAGATAAAACATCATTTATCATTTCTTTAATTCCAAAAATTTTATGGAATTGGATAAAATCATAAAATTTTCCTAAGAATAGTCATCTCATTCGTTGATAAAAACAATTGTTTATAATTAAAAAATCATTAATTTCAAAAAAGAAATCAAGATAAAAAATACAAACTTTTATAATTTCTAAATCCACAAACAATTTTTAGTTGACTAAATAATCCACTTACTCAATGTAGAAACCCTTTTATTCATCATATGAATGCATAATTATTACTCATTCTATGAATTATTCATTAATGTTTAATTTTTATACATATCTAAAACAATTTTTTAATGTATAGTTAGAATTATATACCCTTACGAATGGAAGAATTGAATTGTATTACACTAATACATGATATTGAATGTACATTATATTTCTTGTAAAGCTTTATGTACTCAATTAAATTCTTTTTTTAGTGACCATTTTTTCCATAATGGAAACATTTCTCCTCTTTCCTGACAACTCCTTTAGGTTTTAATGACCCTAGCTAACTGTTAAACCCACAAATAATTTTATTTTGGCTTAAAAAATTACTATTTTATACTATGAACATAATAATAGATCCTAGAAAAACTATTTTCTATATGGAAATACCCAACATATTGAAGATATAGGGTAAATTTTTATTTAACTCATTCTTATTATAGTTTATATCAAATAATTAGAACCATTCAGATAAAGATTATAAAATTAAATTCATTTATAGATCAAGCATTAAAAAATTCCCCAAACACTCCAAGTGATTGAAATATCCAATAATATTTAGTAACTGTGTATAAATAAGTCAACTTGATTATATTGTATCTATATAATTCCATAGAAACAACATACCTCTCATTCTTCAATTGTTTTTGATAAATCCTACTTATGTCATATTTCATTTTAAAAGTTTCTATATTCTTATATTTTTTTCAAATTAAATATATATATATATAATAATGAGAGTGAATACCTCAATATATTCCTTCAAATACATATCATAATCATCTATATTATTTCTTTGAAATAATTCACCACTCTATTAATTAAGAAGTGGTTTATCTAACAAAAACTTTTCTTTATTACTTTAGAACCGATGCACTGAATTTTTGAAAATTATTTTTCTGTTCATTAATGAGTAAAGATTCATATTATATCATATATATTATTTTATGAGGTTCAAATACATAATTTCATAATTTATAGATAATTTATAGGTTTTTATTGAAGAATGAAAGATCATAGATTTTTTGAATCATAAAATACATCTAAATGGAATGTAGCGTATTTCTTTTATAAAATAGGTTGGTGGAGAAAATGTAGTTACATGCCATGTATGTAATATTCATATGTTGTGTAACCTTGCCAAACAAAACATAGCACATAATATTCAATTGCTATCATATGTAGATCAATCATCAATGAATAATTCCAAAAATTCATATTTTACCATGTTACATGGTGTATACCATAATGACCCACAAATTTATGGGTTATTGATTTTTTTAGGAAATTTGAATTATTGGCCTTGGAGTAGGGTGGGGGAGGCCTTGTTGTGAATTTTTTTTCCTTAGGTGTATTTTCATTCCCTGACTTATGAGGGTCATAAAATGTCGAGGGGAGAATCATGGATCATGATTTATATAAGGGAGTAACCACAACATGAAGGTGGATGGTGAAACATCTCATTACAACATTTAGTTACAAATGTTTCCCTTGTCTTGGATCACCTATTTTGGGTACTATTAATATAATTTATGGATTTTTTGGGAAATAACTAGTGTTTTTTAGGGGGTTTCACCATGGAGGGTGTATTTTTGTAGTGTGGGTAATCTAATTCCTTTTAGGGCCCTAAGAAGGAGGTTTTTATGCCACTTCCTTTTTGGGCACCGTTGCACTGTAGAAAGATGGTACTGACATGGTGGGTTAATGAGTCTCGTCCATTTTAAGGGGAGATTTGACATGATTTATGGGATGTTTTGTAACATTACCTTAGGTTAAGTGAAACTAGGAAATGCCTTATGCCTGTTTTTAGGAGTCCATTTGACTAGGAGTGGATGTGGAATGGTATGGGGTGGTTTCTTAAGGGTATGAGGTGTTTTCATACTTCTGTACCATGTCCATGAAGGGCTACAACATGGTATGGGAATTAAAATGATTAAAATTTTGAACCATATTTTTATCTTTATATTCCATCCAATTGAACTACCACTTGATCCTTATTTGACTTTTAGACTTTTTAGGGTCCCAAATTGCATTTTGGATCCTCTAACCTCCCCTCTTATCACGTCAAATTACTGGTGGATGTGATTGATTCCCCTATAATAAGTAAATATTCACTCCTATATAATACTCTATATTATTCATTATATCATTCTTTTAGAGTGAAAAATTTTCATGATGTTGATGTATTCGAACCTTGATATGATGGGCTATATTTCTCATGATTTCTTTTGGATCTTCCATGACTTCGACACTCCATTGGCGTTCCCATTTCACATGTTTTATTGATTGATAATGTGACTAAAGGTGGGTGTTTTCTTAAGGATTTACCAATAAATTTAAACCCTATATTTCTCAATTAAATTCAAATGAGTTTTCAATTGATTTATAAAACCAGGATTTTATATGATTTGATTTTTGATTTAAAAAGGGAATAAAATTTTTGAAAAACCCCAATTTCAATGGAATTGAAATTTCTGGGTAGATTAAAAGAAAAATGATTTCTTAAAATGAGAAGTTGTTTGATGAATTTTTTTGATGTTGATTCATGAGAAAGTTGTATTTAAAGGATAGATGATTATAAAGTCATGAATTTAATGAAAACCCGTGAATTATTTTTGAAATTGAAAAGACATGTCAAACAAGAAATTATGCAATTTAATTGTGAATGAATAATTGATTTTAAATGATTTATTTTTCCATGATTTAGTTGGATATTAGAAAAATCATTCTAGGATACTGTCTCCCTAGAAATGGATCAATGATGAAAAATATAACTAAACCTAGTTCAATATTATTATCCTCGGTGGGATGTTGATTGATTAGTCCTATTGTCTTTAGCCTTGGGACATGTGCACACATACATGATTTGTGATGTGTGATTAAGTAATACAAGGATCTGAGATAGATGATCAAATGTGATTCATGGAATATGACCATGGTGCTCAGTTTTGACTTGACTATGCATGGAATATTTTAAACAATAACTGCTTAGAATTTTATTTCTTTAGAGGAATATTTTATAAAAACAATAGAAAATAAAAAAAATTATATAGACTCTTATATCAAGAATTATATCAAAAACAAATTTCAAAAATCATGTCTCACTCTCGATTGATAGTTTACAAGTAATATTCTCTAAAATCACTACTATTACTAACAACTAAAATTTTGTCAACACTAATGATTTTTTAGTTTGGGAACCAACTTATAGTGGTATGATATGCTCTAAACATTAATTCAAACAAAATATTTCTAATACTATGAAGGATTTATCTTTCTTAATGAGATTTAACAAACAATGGGTTATACCCTCCATATTTACCTTGATTTGGAGAATTTCCCAAAAATAGAGTTCCCACTGATTGAAATCTCTAGTTATTTGGTATTTAACATTGTTATATATGTTGTATGTGTAATCAACACAAAGTGGATGATGATTATATATTCCTAACCTGTGATACTTCTTAATCATTATAGAATTATATTTTTTACATTTCTGATCTCATATGGATAGGTTTAGACCCCATCCGTATACATATGCATAGATTTGGTGTTATGGATGCCTCTCCTCAAATTGATCATCTCTTCATTTCTGTTGTGGCTGAACTGATTACTATTAATTGATATGAAATAAATTATATCATTCACAATTATAACAATTTTAATTTTCATGCATCTCAAATAAAAATGTGCATTACAATCAAGGAAGTCGTAATTATGCAAATAGGTGTCTGCCACAATTATATAAGGGATTTTATTATCCTTCCTCAAATTGGAATAAAAGGAAGATAAATCCATCCAGAGGGTTTTCTAGATGTATTCTAGAAAACAACCTCCCTATCTGGATCAAAATTGATGTGGATGGAACCTATAAGGGAAACTCAGGACCAACAAGATATGAAATCTTGTGCATAATTCACAATGGTACTATTCTAGGATGTTACTGTGGTTCGTGTGTTTTTTCCACCTCCCTAGAGGAAAAGATATACAACAACTCTATTTTTTTCTCATCAAGAAAAAATGTTGGAAAAACATTTGGATTGAAAGTGACTCAACTACAAACTTGCATTCCATTCGGCATGAAGTGGATCACCAAGAATGGACCCTCACTGATAGATGGGTCATCTGCCTACAAAAACTGTCATAGGGTAATCATATAATCACTCATGCTTATCAAAAGGAGAACAATGTGGAAGATGGTTTTTCCAATAAAGTAGTTGATAATGAATATACATGGATGGTGATCCTTCCAAGTAATCTCATCTTGTTACATGAAAAGGATTGTAATAAATACCCTTCCTTCAAACTTTTTAAAATTTATTTTTTTATCTTTATATATTTTAATGCTTTGGTACTTTCACCAAAGAATCATCGTTTAAAAAAATTGAAATCATAAATGGTTTAATTCTTATTGAATAGGTTATGGAACACTCGATGAGACCCTATTGGGTTTTTAGGTCACATATTACCTTCTATTTTAAGTGTTTTTATATGTTGTTATGATAAGTCTTGGTAGAGGGAAATCACCCCTAGGTGGTGGTTTGTGTTCTTGACTTTTGGGACATGGAGTGATAGAGGGGACCAGTGGGTGTGTTAACTACATGTTATATGGGTTCCTTGAGACATGTTATTGATAGATATTGTGTTTTACTTTGGTTTATGTTAATTTGGGTTGTTAATATATATGATTTTTGTAATTTATCCTTGAAGAGTGTTGGAATAGTAAATGTTTTTTTATTTGAATCAAATATTTTTTAATAAAGATCTTTTTTTTTTTGGAAAAACCAATCTCTTAGACGTTTTTTATAATTCTAGGTGTTATTGACCAACCATTGAGGATCGATAACACCCATCCATCTAGGTCAAGCCCAACTATGATATTATTATAACCAGATTATTAGTATGGTTCATGAAAAAGTTATACCAAATGAGGTTTACCTTCTTTTCTTAATGTTGGCCCTTAGTCTGGGATGTCTTGGTATATAGGAGGTAGGATTGTTGAGACTTATGAGGTAGTTGTGAGAGAGTATATGGTCATCTCTCATCGTAGTGAGCCTTAAGTCACTATGGTTTATTGGGAAAAGATTTTATGATGAATATATTTACCTTAATCTAGTATTTTCTTAGTTAATTTGAGTGTTTCTAAATCCTTTAAAGTTGATATTCTAGTATCTTTTGATTAATTTGATGATCTATGTACCCATATTGTTGTTTTCAATATTTTCTTTTCATGACGTATAACATCATGCATCCTAGGATATGTTTGAACATGCCAAGTGAGGAATTTATCGGTGAACCAAAACAAGAGACTCATTCAATTTTCAAATATATTTCTGATATAGTGGTGCTAACTCTCTAATATTTGGAACATGTTGCAGAACCTATTCCAACTTAGCCTCCCATAGTGGAACCATGAATGGATGAAGTCATATATCATGGTCAAAACATTATACTGAAGAAACCAACATATTTCGAAGGTTATAATGATCCTAAAGAGGTTTAGAATTGGTTTATAAATATAGAGTTTCTTTTTTAGTTATTGGAAATGAAATATTCAATAAACATGAAGTGTTCTAACTTCAATCAAGAAGGACCTCATAAGAGATGGTGGGATTTGATGGTTATAATGAAGAAACACGAGGGATTTTAGTAGAAATAAGTTACTGTTATTTTCACAAAGTAGTTCAATCCAGAATCAATGATCTTGGTGAATTCTATGGAGTTTATCAGTCTCAAGTAGGGTGATAGTGCTATGAATTAGTTTGTGAAATGATTTGTTGAACTTGATCAGTTTTCTCCCGAGTTAGTGAAAAATGAGAAAATGAAGGCCCAAATATTTGAGATGGGTATTTGATCCAATATTAATTCTCATGTTTTTATGTTAATGTTCATGACTTTTGTAGATGTACTAGACAGAGAGTTGATGGCCGAGCTTGAATTGGGTGGTAAGTGAGGGTTGATGGGAGTACCTCTTACTCCTAGTGGAAGTTCTTCTAGTTCAACTAAAGTAAATAGGAATCATGATGAGTCACATGGTGGGTTTAGGTAGAATAATTCATCAATCCATCCTGAATATTCTGGAAGAGGCCCTCTTAATTAATTTCAGTGTGGAAAGGTTATCATTCGAATAGGCTTCTACTAAGCCACCAAAGATATATAGTTATTATGCTCATTCAGGAAAATATATAATTTCTATCATGTCATTTCTACCTCATGAAATGGAATAATATCATCATATCCTAAAATTACTTTAGTGTAATAAAATTCTTCAATAACTAAGGGTCTCTAACAACAATCATCTGAAACAAACCTTTTTCACACATTGGATGAGTCTCCAGAAGAATCGTTTATGGGTCCACTGAAAAAGAGGGGTAACATCACTATAAATTCATATATAATAACTTATTTATTTGATAATGGTGTATCAAATTCATTTTTATCAACTTGTTTTGTGAATTTTCTAAACCTCCCTATATATAATATGTCTTTTGTGATGGATGTTATTATGTCCCTCACAATGAAGAGAGAGTTGGGTCTCTCATGTACTTCTTTCGTTTTCACTCTATTAGAGATTTAGATCACTTGGAATTTTTTTATTATTGTAATAAAACCTCTTGAAATAATTCTCAATATGGATTGTTTGATTTCTCATAACCATCATATTGACTTTTATCTTCAGCGAGTTCCTTTTACTATGTCTGATGGGGCGTGCAACATTTTTCACAGAAAATGGGATCTAAGGTCGAGTAGATCCAAATCATATTTTTTAGAGTTGGGTATTTTAATATTGGTGTATTATTTTTATTTGGATTAGTAATATTTGAGTTTATAACTCCCTCCAAATTTCATCGAAATTCCTGATATGTTTCAATCTGATTTTTCTAAACTGCCACTCGTTTGGGAGATGGAATTTTTCATTGATTTGGTACCTGGTTTTCAGCCAATGTCTGTTACTTATTAATATACAGAATAAAATAGAATAAAAGATCTGATTCATCTATGTTATAAAAATTTATAAAATATATTTATTAGTTATTACTTGATATTATACTAAAATAAAAAATCATTTTTAAAATAGAGACGTTTTTCTCAAAAAAAACAATCCATGCACACTATGTGTTTTTATCCTAATAAAATAAATTTTCACTCTAGTTGAATGGTTTTATTGAAATTTATATATTATATATTCAATAAAATGTTTTCTTATTCATCTAATACTTTTCCATGGAATGGGAAAAGAATATAAATCCAGTATTATTCTTAAAAATTGTAATTTTCTAAAAAATTATTTGTCATTGAATTTTGTGAACTTATATGAAAATTAATTTCTTCTACTTAGAGGTATTTAATTTTATAAAATTTATTCCATATTTGGAATTATGTGGTAAAAGTTTTGTAAATAGGCCCCTTTTACTTTTAGGCATTATGAATAGTATTCATGGATAAATTTATCACCTTGGTAATGGGTAAATCATTTTAAAATAGGATAAAACTAAGTGATAAAAACATAATTTTTCATTATAATTATTAATGGATTAATTTAATTTATATAGTACAAACTTAGGCTCGAAATTTATATGAATAATAGATATTTTTATCCAAATAAAAAATATAACATTTAAATCAAAGAAAGTAACAAAATATCCCTATTTTAGTTTGAAATGTCTATTACAAATCCACATAGGATAAAAAGTAAGTTATTAATAAATATAAATTTCAATTTTTTATTATAAAATTACCTTCAGGATGTTTATTTATTAATAATTTTAAGGTCTTATATAATTAATATAAATTATTTCTCATTTCTAATATAATATTTATTCAATTATAAGAAAAAAATATTAATTTTTTTAAAAGTTGTATAATTTGAGTGATATGTTGTGTTAAATTAATATTTTAGATGAATATGAAATATTAGTGATGTTTAAATGAATAATATTGTATTTAAATATGTTTCTTAAAGTATTTCAAGTCAAATTAAATGAGTAGGGTCAAAACTGACATTAATGATAATTTATCAAAATATAATTTTATTAAATTTATCAAAAATAATTAAAATCATGAAAAATAGAATAGGAGGTAATATATGGTTTAAAATTTCATCATTTATCCATTTATGATTCAATATTTACCTTATATGTAAAACTATAACCCATTAAGAATGGAAAATGAATTATTGTTGCAAATGTTAAAATATGTTAACTAAATAGGTAAAGAATATGATAAGTTTAAAATACAAAAACACCTATAACAGTTATATATTTTTTAATGATACTTAAACCATATCCTACCCAAGGTTCAAATACCTATCCATTTGGATGAATTTATATTGAGAATTAATTTATTATAATTTAATCTTTTAAGAAATTCTTAAAGTGCTCCACACCTCACTTGTAAAAGGGAACCTCCTCCTTCACTTCTTTACACAACTCTGATATGTATATCTCAACAAATCCTTAGTTTTTATTATTATAAAACTCCTTATCCATATTTTAGAGGTTCGGGTTATTCAAAAATTCCTACTCTAAGTCCCTTAAGAAGAGATCTTAAGGAAGTCTACCGAAAAAGAGGTAATCATATTTAACGAGCCCTTCAATTGTATTTATTTTTGTAATTCCTATTAAAGAAATTTAACCATCCTAAGATAATATATTTATTATAATAAATACATTTATATTTTATTATGATTATGGTAATACCATATTCCATCTCTGTTCTATTCTATGAAAAGAGAAAACATCGCTCGTGCGTACGTACTGCTTACCATCTCCACATAGCGGTGTAATTCATTTTTTGTCACCATTTTAATTGGAATGATATAAATATTTATGTAATTAATATATATGATATTTATAAAATAAATATTTTTTCTAATTTAAAATATCATATATAACATCTTACCTTCCAATCCTTTGGGAAATTATATTGTCGTTCATGCATACGTGTGGACTACCACATCGACAAGGTGACATGATCCATTTTCCATTTACGTTTTACATGGATTGTAATAAGGATGGAGTTTATGAATATATTTTATATTTATGATATAAAAACTATTTTATAAATGATAATTATTATTTAACTTCCTTTCATTCCATTCATCAAAAAATGAAAACAACATTCATTCGTACGTATGGCCTGCCATCACCATGAATTGTGTAATTCATTTATATATCTATAAAATATATTGAGGATCATAAATATGGATATAATTAATATAAATTATAATTTTATCATTATTATCATTCTCTATATTAAAAAACTATTATCAAAGAACACATACCAAAACTACTGAACCAAAACATACATGAAAAACATAGCAGTTATCACCCAGAACTTTATTTTAATAAATAATTATTAATAAATGGGTGATAAAAGGTTATATATAAATCAAATATATTTTGATATATATTATTATGATTTTATAATATATTTATAATAAACTTATATTTATTATACAGGAGGTTCATACACATACAAAGGATATTGGGCCTGAGGTAAGGGTTTCTCGCCTCACTTTTACTTCTGTGATACATATTCCATATTCACCACTTATTTAATTTTTGTGGTGTATATACATACCCCTTGATATATTATATTCTTAATCTAGTTTACTTCATCATAGATAATGTTTCATTCGAAGTTAGTTCTTTCACAGGGCATAGGATTTAAAAGGTACTTGAGTGGTAAGGTTTTATTTCACAATATCATCATTACTCGGGATTGTTTTTGATTAAGTCACCACATGGGGAATATTTTTATTTCATATCCATGTTTTCTAAAAATATTTTAAAAAATTAATGAACCTTTTCAATTTTTTAGTTTTATTAATGATTTGTTTGACAAATAAATTTTGTAAAATAATTTTTTTGTAAATCAGTTGAAAGATATGTTGTTGAATGTATATATATTGTATTTTGTGAAGTTTTTGTGAATAAACATAAAGAAAGTGTACTAAAAAGATGGTGAACAGATGATATATATTGGAATCATCTCATCGGATGTGATAATGTATGAGTTTTTATGCAGATGAAATGAACCATACAAAGATATTTTTGGGGTCAAAAGTTGTTAATATGAAGATAATCAGGAGTTGATGAAATTAAATTTAGTTGAATGTTTTTGAGAGTCTATAAGATGGGAAGTCATTGAAAATTACATAGTAAGTAAGATGAAGATTTTCTACAATTTCAATTTCCTAAGAAATCATGAAGAAGTCATGAAACAAGTAAAATTTTGTAGAAGGAAGGTGATGTGCCTATTTTTGGAGTTTCTAAAGTTGATGTTTTCTAGATGTAGATAATTGGATCAAGAAGAACTAGATATAGAAGTTTTCAGACTAGAATATTGTATTGTCTAAGGTTTGAAAAAAAATTAATGTTATTAATTGGATGAGGTCAATCAAATGTAGGGCACCAGACACATCTAATTGGACATGAGTAAAATTGGATTTGTGGATTTTTAGTTTTAATGTGTTGTGGTGTTGCACATGTGAAATAAAATTGAGGAGGTTATAGATATAATATCTGAGTTATCAAGCAAGGATAAATGATGATATCATCTATTATTTGAATCAATAATATGCAGAAATTTGATGTTGTTACACCAAAAAATTTGATTGGATGTAGAAGTTATTAGAATAGTTTGAGTTTTTTATAAGACTGATTTGATCGTACTTGAATTAGTTTTTGATATTACCAAGAGAACTCATGATACAAGGTATCAGAAACTAATTCATCAGATGATGTGATAAAAATTATCCAAAAAATGAGTTTTGAAAATGATAATTCATTAGATACATAGTTCAATAAAATAATGTTTTATCAGAAGAAGAGAGTTACGGAAGGATTATGGAAAAATAAGTAAGAAAATTCAAAGTCTCTAAACAATGAAAATTTTAGAAAGGTTGATGTTATTATTGGATAGTCAGTGCATGGTTCTAAAGTAATTATAATTTTCAACAGTGAAGTCAACTGTTTTTAAGTGGCATTGAGAATCACATAAATCCAACATATATTTTCTTTTAGTAGTTCAAGTTGTTTTTATCAATAGGTTAAGGGAAAATAAGAAAGTTTCTACAGTTCATTCAAGAACATTGGAGTATGAAATTGTGTTTTTATATTTCAATTTTTTGAAGAGAATCATAATGACGAATAGTGTCTCAAACTAGGATTTTCTGAACTGTCATTTCTAGATTTATGTTTTGAAATTCGAAAAAGATTTTTGATGAATTGAGAAGTTTTCCGAAGACACCAGATGATATGAGAAGGTTTGATGTATTGAAAGATATATTTAAAATGTGAGTTAAATTTAATGTTTTTTAATTTTAATGAGCAGGAAAAATATTTATGTTTCCCACTATTACTATTTATAGAGTATGTGTAAATATAGGAGGAAGTACAATGACACATAACACTATTCCCCCATGCCTAAAATCCATCACTCTAAATAATTGGTGTAGTTTTACAACCAAAGTTGTTTTTTGTTGAAGAAGTGTTTCCAGATAGAGGGTTCTGATCAAAATATTAGATTGGAGATAATTCAAATTACCAAACAAACAGTTACCAGTTTGAGAAATATTAGACTGAGTATTTGAGTAGAAGTTTGAGACGTGATTATTTTTTAAACAGACAAATCTAGATGTTTTGTAACAAGAAAAAATTGAGAAAAGATGAATCAAGCTAACACTATCATATTGAATTCATCGCATAGAGGAAATTAGACAAAGGCACATAAAAATGAGGGTCTGAATAGATATTTTTAGAGTATAATGTTTTTTTAATTTTTTAATCGATCAATTTTTATAATAAAAAAATTGTAAGACAATTTCAGTTTGTATAATCATTCTTATTGGGGATAGAAGATGTCTAATAGAAGTTAACACAAGTTGTATTCCCTTCATTGTAATAGTGAATTTACTTAAACCCATAGGAGTGGATATGGATTGAATGTAAGTTCCCACACTGAGTCTGAACCTCATAAATTTTTTGTTCCATGTTTACTTTTCTATTTTTTCAGGCATTTGAGTTTACTAAATGATAGGAAATAAAATCTATGATGTTATAGGGATTAAGTTTCCTAAAGTTGATATTTTTTAAATACAACAACTAATTCAACCCCCCTTCTTAGTTGATCTTTGATCCTTTGTAACTTCAATTGAAATCATATCCATAGATAACCTATTGAATCCTTATCATAGATAATCTCAATTAATTGAATAGTATATTAATTCCTACTTTTAATGGTAAAAATTATTCTATTTAGAAAAATAGGATGATTCCACATCTATTTTCTATTTTACTAGTGGTTTTTGATGCTGCTACAATTGTGTTTCTACTAATTGAGAAATATACCCCCTATGACTTTTTATGATAAGATAAATATTGTAATTGATGGAAATATAGAAATAATATTATTATGTCTCTATCTAAATCTCATTATTTGAAGGTTATGGGTCTCAAAACAGTAAAGAGTTTTTTGGACAATCTTGAAAGTATTTTTGAGTGGAATACTAAAGTGAAGGAAGAAAAGCTACAAATATATCATAGAAATTTTGAAGACAAAATAATGATATATTAATATATTATTGATGACTACTTCACTAGAGTAAATGAAGTTATTTGAAACATCATAGTTCTTAAATATTTCCTATAATATTATACAATTGAAAATACCGTCACAAAAACTATTTGGATAGGCTTGATTCTAAAATTTACACTTTAGAAGATAAATATTATTTATCTCTTGATGAATCACTAAATTTTTTTATTTCATATGAAATGAGAAAATACCCAGTGTTCAAAAAGAAAGTAAAATATGAAATGGTATTTCAAGATATGAAAAATATGAAAATACAATATGTTGAAGATTTTGATCCTTGTGATTATTAAAATAAAGTGGATGATTTTATGAATGAAAAAAATAATATATCATATCTATAATAATTTCTGAATAGGAAGAGGAAATTATGGAGGATAAATTAAGCTCAAATGTTTTGACCATGGCAGAATCAATCACTTTTCTATGAATTTCCCCAAAAATAAATTGGGAGAATATTGATATGATTTGAATGAAAACCCTCGATGAAAGAAGTGGAACATAATTTATTAAGATGAAAAGTTATCCAAAAAATATAAGAATATGTTCACTAGAAAAAATATGTTTTCTTACTAAAAAAATTAATAATACTAAATTGATAAGAATTATTTAAAAGATGAATGTTTTTAAATGTTTATAAAATTCATTGAATTTTTTTAAAAAACAAAATATTCTTCAGATAGTGAAAACGAATATGGAGGTGAAGAATATTATAAAGAGTATCAGCTTAGATCATAACATGTTTTATGTCTTGAGAAAAAAGACCTATCAAGAAAGAAATTATAATAATTAATAAATATAGTGGAAAAGTAGTTGAAGGTGGGAAATATTTTATTAAGAAAGAAGAAAAATACATTCAAGAGATCTTATGTTACAAGGTAAGAATTATAGAATGGGGAATAATGGATGATGATCATAGTAAGAAGTTATAATATTAGTAAGAGGAAGTCAAAAAGACAAAATAAAGACATCTCATGGGCAAAATGAATTTAATAATGTTGAATTAAAATTTCAGAAAGGCTCAAAAATTAAAAGATGAATCATCTAAAGCTACAGAAAAACATCACTCTAAGAGTTTGGTTAAATATACACCTACTAAAATAAAAATAGAATTTTTGTTTTATAACATTTTAGGTGTGAATAAAATTGAGAGGAAACCTTGGGTTGAGAAGGGATGTTAAAACTATATGACATCAAAAAAAAGATGAAAATTACCCCCAGAAGAAGTTTTCCATGAACCCATAAAAACTAGAATTGAAAGTTGCTTTGATCCTTGAAAATATTATTACAGGGTATGATCGTATTTCTATAGATGTACAATATTTTATGGTTTTTGATGATGTTGTGGAATTCATGGGCACACAATTTATAACTATTGGCACAACATGTCTCTACCCATGTATATGCATGATGTTGGGGGATAAAAAATGAAAGAATAATGAGTAACAATTCAAAAACATAGAAATTTGAAAAATTGAAATCTAAATATGTTAAAAAATATGCAAAATAATAATAATTTTTAGATGAAGTTTGTGAAATATCTGATCAGGCTAGTCATCATGGAAAAAAATGTTTAACACTCTTTCCAAAACACGTTTCTTATAATAGAAAAGAAAAATGAAAATGTAATGAAGAAAGTTGAGGAATGTTCTTTTGTTTTTGACATATCTTTGAAATAAAGTAAAAATGAAACGACCAAGGATAATCGATTGTGTTTGTTCATCACACATGACAGGTGGTTTGAAAATTTTAAAAGATGTTGAAAATTGTGATGGAGGAGTTATTACCTTCAGGAGTGATAGTTATTTAAAAATAAGGGGAATCAGAATGACTGATATTGAATAAAAAATGTTAAAATATAATTTAGTCCTATTTATTGATGGAATAAAACATTACTTACTTATTTTAAGTCAACTTTGTGATAATGGAAGTGAAGTGATTTTTAGAGAATATTCTTCTATCATCGAAAGTGTGTAAAATGGAAAGGTTGTTACAAGAGGATAAATTACTAGTGGAAATATGTTTGAAATTGTATCATATGACAACACACCTTAACTAGGTGATTAATATGATAATAATTAATGGTATTGGGGACTTAGACACATTGGGAAAAAATATGAACAAACTCTGGAAAGTTGATGTCGTCAAAAATATTCCGAAATTGAAGAGAAGATAATACGATGTTTCTATAACTTTTCATAAAGGTAAAATGACTTATAAAAGTCATAAGAATGTTGAGATTTAGTATACCATACATATTGAACGTATTCACTCCAATTTATGTAGGACGATGATACCTTAATAAAAAATTACATTTTTACTTTATCACTTTTATTGATTATTTCAATCAAATTAAAAACATTATGTTTATTAAAAACAATTCAGAGGTTTTAGAGATCATCATATTATTAAAAAAAAGATATCAAGAGTGAAATGAGGCATTATATATAGAAGTTGAGGAAAAATAATGGAACAAAATTCACATGTAACTCTTATGAATCATATCTGAGAAATCACATAAACAAACATAATTATATTTCTCCCAACACACCACAACAAATATAGAGTAGCTAAATGAGAAAATATAAGTTTAATGGAAATATGAAGAAGAATTTTTTCAAAATACAAACATTAAATGATATATTGTAGTGAAGAAATGAGTAATACTATTCAAGTTCACAACAGATATTTTTTTAGGCCAGAATCCAACATGATTTCCTAGAAAATGTTTTATAACAAAAAAAACATTGTTTACATACTTTAATGTTTTTGGATGTCCATGTTTTTTAAAAATAAAAAATATAGATATTGAAAAATATGATGAGAAAGCTATAGAAGAAATTTCTAGGGGATATTCACCAAAAAGAAGAAGTTATAAATGTTGGAACAAAAATTTATAGATTATGGTTGCTTCCTATGATGTGAATGTTATTAAAAATAAATATTCATTCACAAATAATGAATAAAATGTTGTGGAAGAACATTTAAAGATTTTTGATAAAAGTGGAAGTGATTTAAAATAGTCTTATCAGGATTAAAAAGGATCATATGATGAGGAAATTAATGTTGGAAGAGAAAATTTGAAATTTCTTAATTTACAGAAAGACATTTAAAATGAAAATATTCTTGGGAATATGAAAGCTTCATCTCATATAATAATAAGACCAAGATTAGAAAATTATAAATTACACATTTCTTATGAAGAAATAGAATCAGTTTTCGAAGCAGTTGAATACAAAGAATTGGTAGATGTGATGAATGAAGAGTTAGATCAAATTGATAAAAACACTTGGGAACGTTTTCTGCATCCAAAAAATAAAAACGTTAGTGGAACAAAACTAGTGTATAAAACAAGTTTAATGAACAAGGATATATTTCAAGAAATGAATAAAGACCTGTTTGTAAACACTAAGCACAAGTGGATGGTGTATATTTTGAAGAGAAATTTTACACCATTGTATTATTAGAAACAATTAGAATTATTATAGTTGTTGTTTCACATAATTATTACAAATTTTATCAAATGGATCAAAATTCATATTTCATTATTGGTGAGATTTAACAATAAGTTCACATTAAACGTCCATGTGGGTTTTTACTTGATAATGATGGAAGAATAGTTTTTAAATTGAAGAAATACTTGTATGTATTAAAATAAACTCTATGTTACTAGTATTGAAAACTTGATAGTGTTTAAAAAGTGTAATTTTTTCTAAAAGAAAGGTGGGGAAAAACTTGTATGTGAATGAATTTAATTATAGAACCATGAATATAATTTTTTATGTTGATGATATATTTTTTTGTTAGGGATGAATAAAAATATTGTAAATAAAATTCCGCGGAAACAAAGATAAATTTATAGAATTCAATGTTTTTATAATTAAATTTCTTCCTTGGCTTTCAAGTTCAACATAAGTAAAGATACATTTTCTTATCTCAGGAAAAGTATGCCAGGGAAGTATTTCAAAAGTTTGGTATGTCAATTGATCTCTATTAGAGTTGGTGAAACCTTGTTCATCTTTGATCATTTGAGAATTGTTATTTATGAATCATATTAGATTTATATGAAGATATAAGCCTCCCTTGATCTCTATTTATAGCCTTATTGGTTGTTGGGGTGTTCCTAGGTTGATCTAAGACCTAATGATCTCAATGAAGCCCTTTTACCATCAATAAATACTCCTTTGAAGGTTCTGAAATTTCACCACCAACTAGCCACCTGATTCCATCAGCTATATTATGTGAAAATTTGTGTACATGTATTTTAGAATTTCCATGATCTAGCTAGTGAGCCTCCATTGGGTATCTGGTGGAGTGATACATTCTATAGGCGGGTCTGATTGTTCTGCTGGTTGGCTGATGAACTCCTAGAGGCTATATGGATCTTCAATGTAGTGTTAGAGTAAAAAAAATTCCTTTGTGTACACTTTGAACACCTATTTATGTTAGTTGTATTCATGCCACTCTAACTCAACAAAATTCACCAGAAACACACTTGAAAGAGGTTTGAAAAATAATAGAGTGTTTCTTCGCAATAAAAAACTATGAGATTAAATAATCTCCCACATTTTGATGATAAAAAATACTTGATATAAAAATAAATGTAAAGAATATAGAAAAGATAAAAATGGAGGAGTTACAAATTTTCCATGAAACCATGTATCCTTTTTTATATTGAAATTCTACCACTTTTTTATACAATGATATTCTCTCCCATTTAATATGATTTTGAAAAAAATTATCTCCCTTGATGAAACACTCATTGAACTTCCATAAATTATTTTATATTTTTACTCTATATAAAAATAGTCCCCCCCTTTGTGATTATCAAAAATAATCTTACAATGAAAGAGGTCTTGAGGCATATGATATATAAAATATGATAAATTTTTTATGAATTTTTTTTAAAGGAAAATATTGAATAGAACATCAAAAAACCCACCATATATAACATGTATAAACTAATCTAACTCCCCATTAATATAATTATGACATATTAAAGTTGAAGTATTTTAATACTTTAATGCTTTAATCTATAAATATATAAATTAATTAATCTCTAAAATCCATGTAGATATTAAATATTATTCTTGAGCTCAAAATAAGACAATTAATGAAAAAAAACTCTTTCAAAATTGAGACTTTTGGAAAAAAGGATCCTTGAAATTTTTATTGAGATATTCAAATAAATATGAAATATTTTCAAAAAATTAAAAATATTATTAGATGATATATACATTTAAAACATGATTTTATAAAAATATTTGAAGATTACACGTGATTAACAACAAATAAAACATTAAAAAACTTAAATAAGGTTGTAAAGAAAAAAATAGATCATTAAAAAACCCCTATATAAAAAATAGATAATATAAAAACAAGATACTTATTATATTTTTTAACATTTCCAGCTCCTTGTTTTTTGATTTGATAACAAACTAATTTAGATTTGGATCATCCATTTTGTTTCCTTTAATGTATATCCACCATATGATATGATAATGAATCTCAATGGTGTAACCCTATAAGATATCAACCATGAGTTCATTTTGATTCCCTAATTTTGGGTTTGGTAGTGTCATCACTACATGATTAGGGTATTGAAACAAATTTAGGTGCACAGATACTAGTAGTTTAGTATTTAGGGTACCAAGCTTGTTTTGTGTGATATTTTCTATTAATAATATTATATGTAAGATAAATATATTTAAGACTACCATATCAAGAATTTTTATAATAACATTCAGAAATTAAATTCCAAATTTCATGATAATAATTACAAAACGTTTTCTAAGAACATCCTTTCACAAAAGTGATTTTTTAGAGGGATTTAAATTTATTTGAAAAAACAAAACCATGAGGATTTTTTATATGATTTTGATAACCAAATATTATATCAATATTTTTGTCACCATGGGTAAATTGAGCATGATTATTTTTGAGATATTTTATTTGGGATACTAAATTATAAATATCAATTTTTTGTTTTAATTTCAAAACCAAACAATATTTTTCATTTTTTAAGAATATACTTTTCATTAAGAAATTGTTTTTATTTTGGGTTGATATATTTTTATTTTGAATGGAGTTCATCACAAAAATTCAAAAGTTCTTTTTTTATTATAAAAGGATGAATAAAATGGTGAATTATAGGATTAAGTGTAATGAAACAGAGGGTTATAAATATTATAATTAACCTTATCACCATCATCATGATGTTACATGAGGTATTTATGAATTGATTAACATGAAAAGGTTGAGTTCTGGGGGTCTGTAATAGCACTCCAAGTAGAAACATTAAGGTCTTTATTAACATTTTTCCATTTTATATTCTTTTTGTAGGTGGTTAATTTTGGTATAATATTTCCCTTATTTTTTTAATCGTAGTTTTGTTACATTCATTGATTCAATTTGTTTTTTCCTTTTGCAAATTTGGGATGTTTTCTTCTTTCTATCCAATTTTTCAATCTCTTGGTTATTTATTCAATCTTCGATTCATTATAAAATGAATCACTATTATCAACAGTGTGTAAATAAATTATTATTTTCTCCAATTTGGCATCCTTTGATTCATTTTCTTCATTTTTATATCAACATTTCACAGTGATTTTATATTTCATGAGAAATCCGATGAGTTTTTATATAACCACTTTATTCACATCATTTTCATTTTGTATAAGAGTTACTTTGGGTTCCTAGTTTCTCATAAAGAGTTGGGGTATCTTTTTCAATAGGGTTTATATAGAAAAACAATCACCATGTAAATTTAAACCATTTTAAATTTCAGTAAATAGTGTATATATATTAGTAATGGTTTCATTTGTATACATATAAAAGATTTCAAAATCATTCCTATACATTTATAATCTAGCATGTTTATATTTATTAGTTCATTAATGGGTGAAATTCAAAAATTTCAAATTTCATGGGTAGTTTTTCAATTAGATATGTAATTAAATTAATTTTAGTCAAGCTCTCAATGATGATCATTCATGGAATTTCCATGAAGCTCAAAATATTTAATATCATAGGGTGTCCATTTATCTTTTGGTTCTTTAGTAAGAGTATATTTAGGAATATTCATTTTCTAAATAGGTTAACCTACGCTACTACGAAAGGATGGCATTCAATTTTTCCAATAAGAATAATCCATGACATCAAAAACAAGAGCTTGATAAAAATAATTTGATTCCAGTATAAAAATATTATACTTTTAAATTAATTAGGATCAAAACCAATTTTATTCTAAAACAAGAGCAAATAAAACTATAAACATAAAGAATCCCTTGATACCAATTCATGATTAGATAGAAAATGGATAGAAGGGGTGGGTGAATTTACTTTTAAAAATTTAATTAAATAAATTTAAATGATACTATAAAACATATTAAAATAGGAAAAAATAATTTGATATTATCAATAAAAAATCATAGAAAAATATTAAAAAAATTATGTTCATGTGCTACGAAAATATAAATGCAGAAGGTAAATAATGATGGGCACACATTGATAATGGAGTATGATATTATAACATGAAATTCTCTAATATCTTCTCCAACCAATAAGGGTTTAGATTTTTATATTTAACCCCTAGTTTTAACAGATATCAAAGAACCAAAAGAAAATGATCCTTTGGTTTTAATGAGAAACAAGAACAAAAAAAGTGTCCATTGTTTTTTATATAGAGAAGTAAGAAAAAAAATATATCCCTTTATTTTGAATAGGAAAATCTTGAAACCAAAAAATGATAAGAATGAGGATAAAGTGAGATAGTTTAATTTTTGTACAACCAATTACAATATGATCTCCACTCTCAGTAAAATATAAGACGATTAAGGAAGGTGATAGAGAGACAAGATAAAATTGTGAGATCCTAGGGGTTACAAAGAGAAATTACAAAGTATCAAGAGAATAATAAAAAGGTAATAATAAAATATATATTAATGAATATTATTGGAGAATGGATTATTTTTTATGATGTTCATAACATTAAATAGTTCTTGGTGATGTTCTTGATTCATCTTCAATTCCCATAAAATATGTTCAATTGAGCTCCATCGGAATTAATATGGTATTGTACATATTTAATCATTCAGGAATTGATCTATTGGAATCATATTGTGTTTTGATGAATATCCAAGTTTCCCTTGATATCTATTTATAGATTTATAGGTTGTTGGGGTGGTCAATGGTCTAGCCAAGACTTTATGGCATGAGGTAATCCATTTAGACCATTAATAAAAGCAATTTGTAAGGTTTCGAAATAATTCCACTAGATAGCCGCTCAATTCAACCTAATATCTAGTTTTTAAATCATTTTAAATGAATTCAATAATATCCACTTGATATCCAGTGATCATCCATTGGGTATCTAGTGTAGTGATTCAAGATACAGGTGGTTCTATTTTGCTACTATCTCACTGGGGCACTTCTAGCGGCTGGTTGGTGCATCATTGCAGTGTTAGAGTAGAAAATTTTACTTCATGTATAATTTTAATACCTCTTTAGTTATATATCCTTACAGTCACCATAACAAAAAATAACTATAAACACACTATAAAATTTTTTTGAAACAATTTAGAAAAAAATAATGTTTTTGTGATCATAAAACAACTATGATAATTAATGATCATGTGGTTAGCCTTGGGATGAGTATGTTTCCTTGAGATTATTAGAAAGGAAACATTGAATGTGGTTCTATCTATATTATACTAACATGAAGTATATCATGTTCGATTGTTTAGGTAGGTGAGACTAGGTTTTATGGGATATGAGTCGCGAGATTGTGAGTTCAGTTGTGAGATCAGGAAGTATGGGTGGGTAAACCTATTGGGTTTGGATGAGGCTAAGATTCGTTGTGGGTAGGAACTTGTGTGAGGGTTCTTAGAGTTTTACTCTACCTAAGATAAGTATATTGAGGGCTTGAATAAATTTCCAAGGAAAATCCATGATGCATGAGGGAATGTGCTCATTAGTTACATGTGGTACCTTTTCGGTATTTTGGATTTGTGAGTGTATCGTGCATAATCCCTGGATATTTTTATGAGTTTTGGGGGAACCGAAGAGGTCTAAAAGTGAGGGTTTGGTGATGAATAAACCTATTACCTTTTTCAAGGAAGAGATTTATATGAATTTAGTTGGCTTTGGTTAAGGGAGTCACCCCTAAATAAAGTTTAATACGGTGATTGATGAGATTACTAATATCATGGACCCTTGTGGTTTTAGATGAGAATGAGTGGGTTTTGACCATGATAGGTGGTGAAATTAGTGATGGAATAGGGTACCATATTATGGTCAATATGATATTGTTCCTTCACATGGGTTAATAATATGGGTGATCATGGATCAGGAGGAATAATACATGTGTGAATTTCACTCAAGGAGAGGTGTCACGGAATCTATATAGTGATGAGAAAATCATTTTACATTTGTAGATGTGACCCTTATTGTGGATGTATTTCAGTAAATTTTGAGGATGATAGTCATGGTGATCTGGGAGTGGGTGTCCATTTGTGTTTTATGTTAGCACTCGAGTAGATGAGGAAAAATCACAATCAGTCATTATGTTTGGTAATTAATGGAGCATGGTCTATAGTGATTTGTAATTTTGGTTTGAAAGAGTGATGATAATGATACACTTATTGTGGGTAGCGTAAAATTATTTATGGAGGTACAAACTCATGTAGGAGGTGTTATGGTTGAAGTGAGACTCGTTGGTAGACAACTAAGATGACACTAAGATGTTTGAGTGCATATAGATACAATTTTTTCTATTACCTTAGCAAATATCAGATTTAGGATTTACATGTGGTGTAGGATATATTTCATTTTTCAACATCAAGATTAGTGTAGAGTTGGTGTGATTTGATAGTGGTTTAGAGAAGATGTGTATTGGTTCTCATAGAGAGAGTATGATGGTTGGTTTGGGTAGTTGAGGATCCAACCTTAAAATTACACTAAGTTTTAGGTTCCTACTTTGATATGGGTGTTTAAATTATTATGTGATGTCACTTAGAATTAAGGAATCTTGATCAAGATATTTTATAATGCATCGACATATGTGGATGAGCATTTTAGAACAGTCATCCAATGGAGGAATAACTGGTTTTCTTCATTGATTTGGGTGTGTTGAGGTGGAAACCATATAAATAATGTTTGTGGACCATTGAAACTATGTTTTTTATAATAGATATATATGTTGGGGACCACCATGACCTATATTTTTACTTTTGGAGAAGAGTCTTATGGTGGAGTGCACAATAATATTTGGGATGAAATGGTTGAAGGAATTTTAGTGTCTTAAAATATAATAATTAAATTGAGTACTATTTCAGTGTTTTGTATTAGTGATGAGAGGGTATCTTATCTCAGGATAAATACTCCACATTGGTTTCTAGAGTTGTGTAACAGAAGCATGATCAATGTTCAATGATAGAACAAAAGTGGTTAGTGTTGAATTTATGACCGAGGTTGGTTGGAATTTATGGGGAAGGACCACCATGACTTCTCAAGAATAAGAAGTGTTATGGTGGAGATTTTGTAATAAATCGTTGATCTATGGGTCATTATCTTCAAGGATAGTTTATTTTTTTAGTCTTCAGATAGGGGACATTTCATGAATCTGGACCAATATTTTAATTTCAAGGGTTGAAACCTCTCAATTATTTATTTTAATATGTGTTTATAGGGATAAGATATGTTTTAGACACTCTGGTGAATGTCAGAGTGGGGTCTTAGTGGCCCTGCGGCTAAATTTGGTTGTAGGTGGCTTGTCACGTTGGGATAGGTGAGGTTCATTATGTGATTAGTGTTGAGTGTCAGATCGTGATTCCATAGTTTAGGGAATAACTTCATGTTTTATATTCCTATGGTTGGACCCTTAGACATTCCTTTTCAATTTTTATGTGGAAGAAACTAGTCACATCATGACCCTATGTTGTGCGGTGATGGACCAACGAAGGGGAGGAACTACAAAATATAGAAAGAAGGCCATTTCATTAGAGTTCAAGCCACACCATAGAGTCTAGGTCCTTTATTGGGACTGTATTATTTTGTCATGACCTAGAGGGGTCACACTATAATGGTTCCTAGGTGTAATGTCACGTCATGACCCAGAGGTGGCGTGTCATGATGGAGAAAAGTAGGGGTGAGGATCCCTCTTCTAATGGGTGGTTGTACTGCAACCCAATGGGTCCATGCCATAATGTGTCCCTAATATGGAGGTATCACAATGTGACCCTCATGGTCCAACACAACCATACTTATTCCCTATTTTTTAATAGTGGAGGACCAGTCTTTTTGGGTTGAACCACTTTGATTTTAGGGGAAATATGGGTATCTTGGAGAACCATTTATAGCTATATCTCCCCTATGTCCCCCCATTATATTTCCCCTTTGTTTGGAGAAATTATGAGGTATTATATAATAGTTTTATGAAAATTATCTAGAACAATTTCCCTCCGTTCTTCTTCCCCTTTAATTTTCTCTTATTTGGGATGATTTGGGATAGGGTTTTGACACTAATTCCACCAAATCATTGTGGAATCAATGAAAGATGATGGGTATTTCTCTTATATTAGTTAGATTACGTCATAAGTGGGTGAAAACACATTTTATATACCCGTTTTTGTTATGTTTTTTCCTATATAATGATTTATTTTGTGTTTTGAATGAAATTGGATGTAATTTTAAAGTAACTAGGTATTGTCTGATAGAGATTCTTCTCATAATAGTTTTGAGAAAGAACGGTGAACCTTCCACGACTGGTTGGGTGAGGTTTTGATGGTGTAACATTTCTATATGTGTTTTTATTAAATTATACCTCATTTTTTAAAATGAAATGATTAATTATAAATTATTATAATTAATTATTTTCATGTTGTATCTTGAGATATGGGCACAGGTGTTGGTACAAGCATAGATGTGGCATGTATGGGAATGAATGAGGATGATTAGAGAATAAAGTGGATTGTAATTATTTATATAGGTCAGTAGACCCTGAAATTAAAATCCATATGCATGTTTATGAATGACACATGTTTTATGGTTTCATGTAATGGTTTAGTTACTGAGAATTCCCTAAAGAAAGAGATAAGATGGCTTTGAGATTCCTGATATGGGAATAAGTTCACCCAAGAACTTAGGGTATTTTGGGATCATCCAAAGACTATATCTCAATGGGGGATAAGGTTTCAGTTGATTCATTGAAAGGCTTTTTGTAAGTATCATTCCCAAGATGAGTTAGTGGTAATATAGGTTGATTTTGTAAGGATAATTGGGTAGGTATGGGAGTCTTAGGTCTAGTGGTAATAGATGAGATGGTTTTGCATCTCATACACGATGGGTAACACCCTCTTGAAGGTGGAGTGAAGGCTTGGTATCCTCTACACTATTGAAAATATGGCCTTTATCAGCACTATAAAAGTCCAATTATATTTCTAAAAATGTGTTTTTAATCTCAGCCAAGATAGGGGGTCCCATTTATCAGTGCTAAAAAAAGTGCAAATAAAGACCCCTTTTATCTGTGCTAAAAAATGCTCTAATAAAAGGGGTGTTTTATCAGCGCTAAAAAAAGTGCTGATAAAAGTTAAAAATGTTAAAAAAAATAGTTACACATCAGGGAGTGGGCTTCAATAGTACCCACCCCATCCTGCACGCCCCAGCCACCCCACCCTTTAATAGTGCTAGCCCTTATTCCCCCCTCACGCGCGACCTACCTCCCCTGTGTTCAAACTTAGGACCTATTGCCTACACACCTAATCCTTTACCACTCCACCATATTTCTTCCCTCTTCATTTATTAATATATCTATTTATATATATATATATATTTATATTTACTCGTATATTAATATATATTTATATTAACAAATATATATTTATATTAATATATATATATATATATTCATATATTAATATATATATATATAGTTATATGTATATATGTATATATTTATTTGTATATTTATATATATTTATAAGATCAGTTTTAAATACATTCAAAAAATATTCTTTTTTGTGTGTGTTTATAAATAAATAAATACATATATACCACAGACACATATATATTATATGTGTATTTGTAAGTATAATTATACATATTTGTATATATTTACAAATATTATATATTAATATGTATATACATATGTTTAAAATATATAGATCATATATATCAGTTTATCAATACAGACACACACAAATATATACACACACACACAAACATCATATAGGTATATAAATATTAATATATTTGTATTTTAAATAAAATGTATATTATTTTTTTATATATGATCCATATATATTGAGAAATATACTTTATATGTAAATATGTTTAATTATTTATTTTTAAAATTAAAATTTTATTGGTGAATATATAAAAAAAATATGTATTTATTGTTATATAATTGACTATAAATAACATTACATTGTGAAAAATGATAAAATTTCAACGAAATAATATCAATATAAATGTAACCCCGCTGAATAAATTTAGTCCTTAGTTGAAAAGGTCAAAAATTCCCCCGGAAATGAGGCTGAAATTCCAGTGAATGATAAAAAATTAAAATTCAAACTAAAAACTCAGTTTTGGAGGACTTATGGGCCTTTTGGCCTCTAAAAATGTGAAAAAATGTTCCCTTGCATCAACAGTGTATAGAGATCGTCGAAGGATTCGATTTTATAAGTTGTTTAGCTCAAAAGGACACCTGGATCAAAACTTATGGTTGTTTGAATTTTGAGTTATGTTTTTAACTTATTTTAGATATTTTATTAATTATTTTTATTTTTTGTGTCTTAAAATTGTTTTTAAATTATTATTAGTTGATGATAATTAGAAAATTATTAATAAATAATTTTTTATTATATTTTATAAGTCATTTTCACTATATATCTTATATATTAAGTGCAATTTTTTATTTATACATATCTAAAACATATTTAAAAAATATATATTATATTTATATCAACATAAATATACTTATATATTTTTATATATCAATTTATTATTTTGTTGAATTTTTTTTGAAATATACACTTTATCAGTGGTGGGAAAAAAATCAATGATAAATCCCCACTTTATCAGCATTACTGAAAAAGAGATGATAAATGGGGACCCTTTAACAACGCTAAAAAATGAACTGATAAAGGGGGTTCCTTTATCAGTGCTGATAATGGTTCACTTTTAATAGATCTTTTTTAGCGCTGATAAATGCACCCCCTTTATCTGAGATTTATTTAGCGTTGTTAAAGGCAGGCGTTGCGGAAACCCAATTTTGTGGTAGTGATATGAGTGGGATAATCCCTTCAAGGTGAGATGTGGTGTGACGTAGAGGGATTTATCTAGTCAATGTTATTGATTTATCTCCACATAGTTATATGAGATGGGACCCAAGCATGAATAAAAAGAATTTTTGTGATGACATGGAAAAGGTTTTATAATGGGATCAATGTGAGTTAGCTCGATACAATCCTCTGTTAGTGGAATTGGGTTGAGATGAATAATTGAGAGAGGGTTTGGATCAACCACATGAGGCTAGGGTCAGATATGGCCTGTTATCCAAGAGAACATTATGTGTTGTTTGATATGGCTTGGTTCCAGTTACTAAATTTTGAGATGGATTTTAGGACCCTAGAATAATCCCTCATAAGTGATATGGGAAGGCCGACAAGTTTTTAATGATATTATTTTGTGACCATAATGGTCTTAAAAAGATTATCAAATAAGGATATATTATCATTAAGACATGTTTGAGAGGTGGGGTAAGGTATCATGTGACTAGCATCCTAGAGGATGGATGATGAGCTTAGGGATGGGATGCATTATTTATTTATTTTTGTATGTATATGGCAAGTTCTGTGTATTCATGATGATCGAACAAGATGCATGGACACCATGAGGAAGAATGTTTGGACCCGAGGCTTATTGTGCACCCTCCTCTGAGGGAGGTTGGGTTGGGTACTATGGTGAACACCCTATCCTACACCGACAGGTAGTGGTTTAGTATTGGTAGTGCACCCATTCTTGAGGGCAGTTAGCATGGGTACTTTATGTGTGACCTTCTCTGAGGGGAGTTTCATGGGTACTTGATAAACTCACTACACTGCATCATCAGGTAGTGTTTTGGTACTTGATTTTTGGCCTTCCCAAAGGGGATTAGATTAGGTACTTGATGAACACACTACCACGAATTAGTGGGTAGTTGTTGGTTACTTGATGTATGACCTTCCCTATGGGGAGTGGATTGGGAACTTGATGTGAGGCCTTATATAATGGGTGTTAGCATAGATACATAATGTTTCACCTTCCATGAGGGGGATTGGCTTGGGTACTTATTGTGAAACCACCCAAATGAGGGATATTGTGGTTACTTGGTATGAACCCAACCTTGAGGATGAGAGTAGTGGTTGAGACTCAGTATAACACATTACCTTGCATCATTGGGTATGGGTAGAGTTTTTTGGCCAAATATTATTGACATCTAGCAAAGGGTAATGTAGGTTTGTTCAAGTTTTATGGTTCTTGGTTAGAAGAGATGATCTAACATACGTGTTAAATTTTTTTGTTTAATTTCCTCATGATTACACATGGATATGAAGATATATATTATGGGAACATGGTGATACCCAATCGATATGTATTTACCTCACCCTAAATGGTAACTGTGGTGCGAATATAGAAGTTATGATTATTATAAATTTCTTAGAACATGTTGTGTGGTGGATCGTGCGAGATTGGCTCAATGGGGATTGGGGGTGATGAGATGTGTTGAGGATCGGGGAGTGTAGATGATCCTCTATGTTTTATATTTATTTATTAATTTATTCATGTGATCTACCTAGTGGGTGATCAATTATATGTATTCTTATATGAATTTTTTATTTTTCATCTGTTATAGCATTATTTTTATTTATTATGCAAAATTTCATTATTTTTTATGGATGGTGTTTGGTTATTTTATATGTTCATGATGATTATGATATTGATGAGAAAGTCACCCTAATGTTTGATTTAGGATCTTGCTTACTAGTCAGAAGCCTCTCGTGTATGAGGAGGTGTAGTTAAGGTCGTGTGGAACTCCAGTTGGGATATTAATGAGTGTTCTTGATCTAGGGTATTACAACAAATGAGATTATAAGTATTTTTATTCTCTTAATGGAATGAAGATGCCCCAGTATGTCAAGAGTCATGATTGTTCCTCAAAAGTTCATCATTTTTGTTTCAAAACAAGATATAAGAGAGTTATTTAGAATATTTTATTAATCCTTTTTCCCAATATTTTTGTTTCCAAATTATATTCGAGGCATAAAAGATATAAAATGTTTTTTCTAACATATTAGGGTGAGTAATAGTTTCTCCGCCCAATTTTAATTATGTTGGAATTTTAAATATTGTGGAGCTATATTCACAAATAGATTTATAATATGGGAATCTTAAGTGACTCCATCCTTACCATTATTTTTATAGTATTTCCAGTCACATGTGATCAAACCACTCTTTTTGTATTTTCTATAACACTAGAGGACCATTTATTATTAGATACTAATTATTAAAATCCTTATGAAACGGATGGAGAAGGAAATTCTAGGTTTGTAAATAGTCTTGACTGAAAGCATGAATACAAAATTTGATAATCTCTCTAAGGCTAATTCAATATAAATTCTTCTCAGCATCCAAATTCTAAGAGAAGTCATTTTTTCAAGAAACTTCAAGAGGTAGAAAACCAAGACTTTCCATATTCACCCTCAAAAATATGACTCACCTATTTTCACAAACCTTTTTGATAAAATTTAGCCCATACTAATAATATATTTAAAAAATAATAGAAAATTTACTGAAACCACATGGAATTTTCATGGTAAGAATGTGTAATCGATTGTTGTTGAAGGGAAGTAGTGATTAACTATGGATTTGAATCATTTAAATTGAGAAGGAGAACAAAATATAGTAATATAACATAATTAGAAAATATCTAGAGAGATAATATGGTGGGTATAAAATTTTAATTTTCATTAAAATTGTGAAATATATCTAAGTTTCGTTAAGGTTTTAATCAATAGGTTAGATTAATCCCTATCCCACATGTCAAATCTAATGGATGGAATTTTAAAGTATAATGACAATTATGGGTTTTCCATGTGAAATATTTATTGGGAAATAAGTATTTATCATCTTTATGCTTATTAGAGTCATGAAATATATATAATAAATATTTTATAAAATTATAATTTTTTTAAAATGGGTTAATTTTTCAATTAATTGGTCAATGAGTAATTTTATAGGTGTTTTTACAATTTTTAAAAATTATTAAAAAAATAACCTGGTTTATGCATTATTAGGACATATATATTTTTTATTATTAACATAAAAATCCCACATTTGATAGTAAATATCATTAGTGTTTGCATCACTGGGTTTCAAGCTCTCTTAAATAAAAAAAATTATTTTTTATTCTTAATATACACAAAATCATAACTGAAATCAACTTTTATATGTTTAGTACATTAATGGAATAAATTATTGAAGCTATTGTAAATATATGATCAACCGATAAGGGGGGATTGAATCAGTGGTGATCTTCTATAATTTCCTATCTCTTGAAAATTACATATGAATCATGTTAATGTCTTGATCCAGTCAACTTTATAACATAACCTCACCTCCATAAAATGAAAAATAAAATGATTGCAAGGCACATAGATTTTTACAAGGTTTGGTCCTAATGTGGGTACCCAATCCTTTCTATGTCCAGTTATTATCTTGATCCACATATATATGCTAAAAAACAAGTGAATACTAATGACCTAAAACTCGTAATGATACTTCTGTCTTTCAACATGAAATATCACTAATTCTCACCGGTTATATGATTTGGTTCTTCATCTAAGAAAATGTAATTGTAGAACATGGATTTCTTCTCGTAATGTAATCTATTTTTAGTTAAATTATTTAGAACAAAATTTACTTAAAGATACACTCCCAGCATCGCAAGTCTAAAAATTTCCAAAATTTAGAACGTTATTATCCATGAAAAAACTCTAGAACTTTATCACATTTTCAAACCGTCTAATTCTTTTATCAAAGATGTGTGGAAATTCCTAAATGACATCTCTATTAATCCTAAAAATATTATTATAAATTTATGACTAGAATTACTTCTTATGTACTCATTTATTTCCTAAAAGTTTTATAGATTCATGGTATTTAAACTCTATAACATTCACACTTATTTTCTTAGAAATAACACCTTTAAATCATCTTACTATATTGGGGTTAACATTCCCATAAAACATGGGTTTAATTATTCTCATAGTTTCTTGAGATCTCATTAAGTGTCACACATTTTACATTATGAAATGGATCTTTGGATGTCCAATGTGGAATCATCATAACACCCATTTTTTGGTTCTTTAACCACCATGAATTTAATTCTCACATAAAATCTTTTCTACTTAAGAATTTCTTAAGCTCAAATATGTAATTTATCTATATTCATTAAATCATCAAATTCACGACCCTATTTAACTCTTGATCACCTGATTTTTCCATTGAATAATAATTATACAATCTAGAGGTATGAATCTTCAAACCACCTCTAGTATTTATCCCATGATTTTGGTGGACTAGATCTATTGTGTGATGTCTCAGACTAGGGTTCTACATAGAGCAGCCCTGGTGTGCCCCATGGCCTCAAGAACATCTCCCCGAATGCCAAAGGATTCCGAATAGTAGTGAGGGCCTTGGGTGTTTCCGTGGGGAGACTATTCCCACATTACCATAGTGTAGCACAATGGATAAATTAAATGGTAAGTAAATGGAAGAAGTAGTATAAATAGATGGAACAAAATTAGAATACATGAATAATATATAACTGAACAACTTGTAATAACACTTAAAATATAATAATGATATATTAAATATATTAAGTAAGTTGAAAAATATGGATTCAGAGAAGCAGAAAATACATGTTATACAAAAGTAGCAAAAAGAAACATAAAAATATCATGCATCCCAATCCCCAGCCTGGTCATCTTATACCAAGCTCCATCCTAATGCAAGCTAGAAATATTAGGTGTCCAAGGAAAGATGATTCCATTTGTCAACACCTTCATAATTGTAATTTTCATGGGTACCAATGGTATCCCAGATAGGTTGTGAGATAAATCTTAGTAAGCCACCAGCAATGCTTTCTATAACATCAAGTATATGTAATAACACCATAAATAGTGTTCATGTATGCATATATAAAAGTAATGTAGTATAGTAATGTTGTAACCCATGTTCCTTCTTTATACCAAGAGAGTTTACGAACATGAAACTAGTTCATTTATTAAATATGTTCCAGTTTATATAGTAATACATGTGAGTTAAAACCAACACTGATATCCTGAAATGATAAAAATGATGATAAAGGATCCAAGAAATATCAAGGAATCCAATATGATGATAATAGTAACAGGATCAAATATATAAAAATTTACCCTTTAATGAAATTAATAATTAAATGGATCCAAGTTAATAACCCATGAATCTATGACCTTAGGGTTCGATCCATCTTATTTTCAACATGTGTCCCTATAGTATGGGTAGGAGTCTAATCTAAGGGGCATCGCCCAAGGAATTCCACAATGATGTAATTCTAACTGAGTCCAACAAAATCAACCAAGGTAAAACGACATATCCATTGACAAAGACCAAGGGTGTATCCAAGGAGCATCATGTACAAAGACATCAAGCTAGATACCAGGATTTTATCCAAGTAATCCTACAATAATAATGGAGGAATACTACAGTGTCATACTAGACATCCACAAGTTGAAAAATATCATGTTCTAATATGGTTCTCACCCTTGGAAAATGGAATCTCTGGATTGGAATGTTATTCATGAGTGCTCAAGGAATTACCCCATGAATCTATGGATAACTTGAGTCAGAATTGTCCTATGATAATGTCACATTATGTATAAAATAATCACCTCATATTTAATTCATTTATTAAATTATTCCATGTAATAATCATGCCATTCAATTATTCAATTGTTTCAATTTGTTTTCTTTCAATAGTGTGATTAAACTAACCAGGTATGCAACCATTCATTGGTTTATATAAATTATAATTAATTCATTACGTTAATTCTACTAACTCAAATTACAAACAACATGGGGTGATTAAAAAATACAACCAAAAAATCATTTACATTTAATAAGGTCATGTCATATACGTAGTATATTTTCCATTCATAATTATGATTAATTTATCATGTTGAATCACATACCTTATGAGGTCATGTGATAATCATACATGTTCTAGAAATTAAAAATTCATGCATTTAATTAAACACTTTACTTTATCAAGGACATTTTAATGCACACCTGAACGGGGGTGAAAATAAGCTTAACAAGATAATAAAATCATAATTATGGGAAAACCCCACATGGGGTGGATATAATTGAGGGTGTGACCTTTAAAAATAGATAAAATATAGTAAATGGGTCTTGGAATAAAATTCTAATGACTCTAAGCAATGCACAACAATTTAGTAGGCTACACCCGATGAAATTAGCACACACAAGATTACGAAAATTTATAAATTACGAAATATGAGGGATGAGTCATAGACTACCTATATTGTACTTGTACAACATCCTTCATATAGTATTATCCACAGGTTTTATTGGATCAAAATAGATTTAAAGAACAGATCGATGTCCTGAAAATAGGGCATATGAGGCTACACCTCGATAACTCAGTTGGGAGAAAGATAAAAAACAACGACTAAAATGAATTGATATCTTACTTATTTGCATCCAACATTATGAACAGATCCTGAATTGGAATTTGGATAGATAATTTATTAGAGATCATAGTTTGGGCTCAAAGAGGGAGAGGGGAGATCTCAAAGCCATAGATTTAAGAGAAGAAAAAATAGTATAAAATTTATAACTCATTAGGGGAGAAAAGTTCATCTTACCCAAAAAACATGGGTTTCACGATTTGGATGCATGGTTGAAAAAACCATGCACCAATTTTTCCCCATCTGCTATGATAATGGGTCACCCACATGGTTAGGCTCCACAATTAGGGAAACCATGTACCAACTGTGCAAAGCACCTCTACTAAATGTCTATAGTTTTTCATGGGAATATGTCCCCTATTATATTCTTAGAGAAAACCATCCACCATAATTAAGCCCACAATCCATCCCTACATAGTTAGGAGAGACCATGTGGTTTGGGCCGCATGATTTCTACCAATTGTGTGGCCTAGTGCTTTTCTGCACCGACCGGGGTTCAGAGATCCTAAAAATCCCTAAACACCCCCAAAAACTTTTGGACCTCACTAGGAATCTTTATTAGGTCCAAAATAAAGAATTAGGAAAAATATAAATGTATCCATACCTGAGATAAAAACTAGGTTCTTATATATTTCTAGAATTAGCATTTTAAATTCATCTTCCCATGCTGGCAAACATTATCTTGTTTCAACTGTTGTTTTCATATTCTGATCCTTTCAGAATTCATCTTTTTCATTTCTCATCATATTACTCACTTCAAAAACTACAAATAACACCAATATATAATGTGGTTTGGATTGTAGTGATCCTATGTGCATAGTGAAGAAACCACCCTTGATAGTTGTTTTTTTATTAATAAAAAAAGGAAGAGATACAGACTCAAAATGCAAAGAATATAACCTGAGAAAATATCCAATGAGGTTAGCCTTATTCCTCTAGATAGTGGTGATGAAACCCATCATGTATATTCAACAATATCCACTCATATATGGACTCATGAACACACCCAGGAAGCATATAGTTCTAATAATGATAGAAATTATAAATCACCTACAGAGAGAAGAATCAAAAAATAAAACCCAGTTGTGATGAATAGAAGTTAGGATCTAAAACCCCTTCTGATGCACTGTTATCAAATACCCAATGTCATGTTTTTTTCACTAAATCTCAAACATAATGGTACTCTGGTTATAGGTTACATTAAAAAAGGAAAAAGGGGAGTGCAGACAGCTGGGAAGCCCAAGTTTCCCTCTACTTCTCTAAGATCCTCTCTACATAGTAACAAAATACCTCTTTAAGAAATATCAATATAGAATACTGAAGGAAATACAAAAACAAAAATCAAATTATATTTATCCCTTATAATCAAAGCACAATTGGGTAATAATGGAAGGTTAGAAGATCATCAGAAAACATGGTAAGAATCATTGGACGAAAGCCCGATGGATGGATAAGATGGACTGAGTGGTTAAACTAATAGAATGTGGCCCAACTAGTTTGACATGTGGCAGAGTTATATTGGAACAAAGGAAGCATCATAGATCAAGTCCTGAGAAAACAAGAACAATTGGGAGATTCATCAATCATTGGATCATCCACAATTAATGATCAAGGTAAAGCACTACACAGATAAGGAAAACATTATCTATAGTGAAAGAAAGTAACAAAATTAAGGATTAATGATCCACATGAAAAGTTTCCATGTAAGTATAAACCCATGAAAACATCAAGACAATAATAAAATGTATGAATATAAAATCCTATGTGAATAAACAATAAGGAAAAACTAAAAGGATTTAAATTGAAACATTTTATGTGGGTATGGGGGTACCCTAAGAATATCTAGGAACCTCTGACTCATATAATTAGGTTAAAATTTAGTTTTATTTTTTTGAAATATTTATTACATGAAAATGAAATGATTTTTCACAATAAGTAAACCACTATAATCATAAGAATAGTAAGGTTGAAAGAAAATAACTACAGAGAACACCAAGATATAATGTGCTTTGAATTAGCATAATCCTACAGGCATGGTGAGAACACCACCCAAGAAAGTAGTTTTATTACTAATAAAAAACAAGAAAGAGATATAATTTCCAAATGTAAAGAAGATAACTAGGAAAACTATTTGAGGATGAGAGAATTGTAGAACTAGGTGTTGGTGGTGAAACCCATCATGTAGACTCAACACCTTCCACCCTTGGATAGACCCACACACATACCCAAGAAGGATATAGTTCTAATCATGATAGAAAAGATAAATAACTTACAGATCCAAGAATCAAAAAACAAAACATAGTTATGTTTAATGATTTTTTTTGATCTGAAACTCTTTCTAGTGAGAAGTGGTCTTAGACCCATGGCCAATTCCTTCTCAACCAGATCTCTCCTATAATGGTAATCCGGTTAAAGGAGGAAACACAAATAGGATAGGGTTGGGGAGTGTGGATAGTTGGGAAGATCCTACTTCCCTCTATTACCCTGTGATCTTATCTTCATAGCAAGTAAATCTCCCTCCAAGAGCTATCAATATGAAACTCTGGATGAAAGATGAAAAACAAAATAAAAATGATTTGGTCCCTTTGAATCAAAGCATAGCAGAGTCATAATGGAATGTCAGCAGATTGTCAAGCAGTGCTTCCAGAACTGTAGGATGAAAGTTGTGTGGATGATCGAGATGGCACATGTAGTTTTTTTATTAAATGGAAACCTAACAGGTCGTGCATGTGGAAAAATTTCCTTGGTGAAAAGTCATCGACCTACATCATGGATGAGGCAAACAAGGAAAAATGGGAGTGACACCAAGTTTTGGATCATCCATGATCAACAGCATAGGTAAAGTGCTACACAAAATAGGAAAAATAGTATCTCCAGTGGAAAAAAGTAACACAATGAAAGAGGAAATATCCACTTGAATAGTGTACATGTAGCTATCTCACCATAAAAACAACAATACTATGATAAAACATATTAATATATAACCAATATGAATAAGAAAAGGGAAAACTGAAAGGATATAAATTTCAAAATATTATAGGGGGCATAAAACAAAAAATCTCCACCTTGGAGTTAAATGAATTTAAGCACGGTGTTCCTAAAAACTAAGTTACATAATTGGTACCTAGTTCATTAATTGTAGAGAGTTCAAAAACATATAAAATGGTATGACTTTAGTCAAAATATCAACTGGATTTTCCCAAATTAGTATATTAGTGATACTCACTATTCCAAATTCTAGAATGTCCCAAAAATATTGATGTCTAATGTCTATATGCTTCAATCTACCATGGTGTACATAGTTCTTAGATAGGTAAAATGAAAATTGGATATCACCGTGAACAACTATACTATCTACAGATAATTAAAACACATAAATGAAACAATTCGACCATAAAGCATCTCTGAGAGATTTTTTCAAGGATATATACTATTCCTTGGTAGTGGAGATGTAAAATACTAATTTCATGTCGCACTTCCAAGAGATCAGACCTTCATATGCAAGGAATACAAAAAAAATGCACGATTTTCCAGTGTCAAAATTTGTAGCATAATCCGAACCAACAAGGCCAATAATGTAATCACAAAAACTATCATTTAAGTTTTATTGAATGCATAGTTTAACAGGCATCGAGAAAGATCTAAGGATACACTTCAAATCATTATAGTGAGGCTTAAAAGTTTTCCCAATTAACCTTCTCAAATTAAAAACAACAGATGATATATCAGGTCTAGAACAGAACATATCATACATAAGACTTCTGACACCATTAGAATATGGAATATTATTCATAAAGGTAGTTTTAACATCATTTTTTAGGGACTCTTCTGAATAAAAATTAAATTTTTTCCCTAAAGGAATGTCCATAGGATTAATGTTCTCAAAGATTTATCTTTTTCAAACCTTCTTAACATAGGAAAACTGAGATATGTGCATGGTTCAAACCTTCATATATCTAATTATGTCCACAAACAAGATCTGATTACCATTTACCAAGTCTTTTATTTGTAATAAAGTGTTCAATTTGGATCTTGACAGAATCTATAGTCCTCATATTCTTATATATTTAATGCATGTCATCAAGATACAATAATAGATAAATAGATTCATTTTTATCAAATTTAAAGTATACACATTGATCAAACATACTTCTAAAAAATTATTTTCAATCATAAATGAGTCAAAACTTTTATTACATTTTTTAGAAGTCTTTTTAAGCCCATATAAATATTTCATAAGGAGGACAACATGATTAGGTTAGAAAAGATTTGTAAAACCTCTGGGAGGAGTCGTATAAATTTTTTCATCTAGGGTACTATGAAAAAATAAGTTTTTACACCCAATTGTTCAATATGAAAATACATCTTGGAATAAAATAAACCAGAATCCTTATAGATTAATGTTTAACCATAGGGTATAATATCTAACTATATTCAATGCCTTCATGTTGAAGGATTCTTTTAGAAACCATTCATACTTTAAACATGATCTTAGTTTCTATGACATTGTTATCCTTCTTCTTATATATCCACTAATAACCTATGAACTTTTTGTTATTGGGTTTGGATACAACAACCTATGTTTTAATTTTAAGGTTTTAATTCATATCTTCTTGCATAGAACCTAACCACTTAGTTTATTCAATAGACTTAATTTATTTCTAATAATATTGAGGTTCTTCATTAAATAAATCCTAAGTAACATTAAATTCATAGAGAATAATATTATCTTGGTTGAAGTAGGATGGTGGCCTAATCACTCTTCTCTCTTAATATTGAGAAAGTTGATAATCTATATGATCATCATGTTCTTCTGTTTTAGGTTCTAAATAAGAATCAGAATCAAATTCCCCTTGAGTTAGTGGAATATAGGGAGTATAATTAGTTATGGATTGGGAGGAGTCTTTAGATTCCAATGGAATTTCAACATCTATAGGTTTAAGAGCTATAGAGGAATCTCCATCCTTATTTAAAAACACTACATATTATATTCATTTATAATTAGGGACAATGGACTCATGAAACGTTATATCTAAGATAACTACACACTTTGTTAACTATGATTATCTATCTATAGATGATACCTCTTAACACACTATAGGTTACCCATGAATATACACTTCACTACCCTTGGAGATAGCTTATTAGTTTGAGTATGATCATATTATATGATTAAAAATATCCTAATGTGTACAAGACTGGTGAGTGAACCTCTTGAGAATATTCTGGTGTATGAAAATAATTAGCAGAAGATGGGCAGCGATTAATTAGGTATACTATCGTAGAGGCATCCTCGACCCAAATGGGTCTGGGGAGTTTAGAATGGGACAAAATTCACTTGACCCTTTCTATAATAGTTCTATTAATTATTTATTCTAATACACTCTATTTTTGTGTTTCCATGAATGTCTGATATCCTATAATTACCTCATATTCAAATAATTCTATGAATTCATTGAAAAAATACTCTAAGCCATTACTGGTTCTTAAGACATTGAGTTATTTACCATATTCACTTTCTACCCCATCATTATATTTTTTAAAATCATGAAAGTTCTCATACTTTTGTTTGAGTATATAAATATATAATTTCTTAGAGTATTCATCAATAAATGATATGAAGTATAAGAATTCACCGTATAAGGTGACCCTAGAAGGACCCCAAAGATCAGAGTGGACACACTCAAGTGGTTCTATAGCCTTATATAATGAAATACAAAAATTGAATAATATAAATTTTACATATAAGAAATATTCATAGAAAGGAAGACTTATATGATTGACATTACTCAAAATCCAATGTTTTCTATGTTCATATAGACTATTGTAACTAACGTTCCCTAACCATCTATGTTGAAGGATAGTTATATATAATTTTGAATCAAAAGAAGTGATCAAATGAATTCTATAAACCATATAACATAACACATATAATCCATTAATAATGTTTCCTTTCATGAAAGTGTGGGAACCCTAGGAAATATCAAAACTCTAAGGTTCTGACCTAATGGTATAAACCTTCTGATAAAGGACTCCTTGAGAAATTAGGTTTATTTTATGTTTGGTTACCCATATAACCTCCTAAGGAGCTTTAACAACCTATCATGAATCTCTAATGAAACCCAGCCTTTAGAATTTTAGGAAAACTCCTTTTATTACGTAGATACACCTCTCAAGATTTAATTTCTCTTAACTCTGTAAAGCAGTCCCTCCTAGGAAACATATGTAATGAACACCAGGAATAAAGTATCCATTAATTAGATATGGAAACGTCAAAAACATTTAACACATCAATAGTTTCAAAATCCTACTCAACTGATAAAGAATTTTAATTACTATTGTCTCTATATTAAACTTCCTGATTAGGGAAGTTCCTATTAATATGACCAGGTAGATTACATTGAAATAACTTAATTAAATTTCTCTTGGATATATATCTTTACTTCTTAGACTAACCTCTTTCCTTCCTCTTACACCACGATTGAATTCTACCAGTAATTTGTATACCCTGTTCCTCAGCCTTAATGTAATGTCCCGGATCCGGGTTCCACTCAATGGGTTCCCCGAACCCGGTTGGTCACATGACCTCAAGTGCATTTCCCCAAATTCCAGAGGCTGCCGACTAGCAGCGAGGGCCCATGTCTGATAGTGGGGAAACTATGCCCACATTTTTCAAAGTGTAGTGCAGTGGAATAAAGTATACAAACTTACAACAGCGGAATTAGAAAACAATATACAACTGAAATGGACAACTAAAACAGAAGAGAACCAGCAGTTATATATATAAAGATGTAGCATGTCACTAATTCTAAGGAATCATCCAGAACAGGGTACACTACCATACAATAAAATACAACTCAAAGTACAAGGAACAACCAAACAAACAAAGCAGAGTAAACAGAACGTAGCATCATCACAAGCCTAAGCTCGGTCCCATGCTCTCCCACTCTTCTGATACAATCAGGTACCTGTATAGGGACCCTTGCACTTATCCACACCTGCAAAAACATAATCTGTTTGGGACAAATACATGAAAAAAACAGGGTGTGAGAAATAAATCACAGTAGGCACCTGCCAAAGGCCCGTGCCAAACTGCTAGTGAGAATGTGAAACAAGAGTGTGCCAATGTAAAATGAAGTAAACTAGTAAGTACTCAAAAGTAGCTTCTATTACCAGTTTCATTGCCATTTTAATTATTACTTATCAATTAAATATAATTAAATTATAATAAAATGCACCTTTACCTCAGGCTAAATAGTACCATGCCCTCAGGCTAAACAGAAACTTTCCCTCAGGACATTTCGAACCTTGCCCTCGGGCCCTGCCCTCAGGCAGAATAGAATATTTCCCTCAAGTGTAATAGTACCTTGCCCTCAGGCCTAGACCTTAGGTGAAACAGAAACACTCCCTCGGGACATTCAGAACCTTGTCCTCAGGCCTTGCCCTCAGGCAGAATAGAATCTTGCCCTCAGGCCTAGCCCTCAAGAGAAATAGAAACAAGTAATCGGGTCGAGCCCAACACATAGCAAGCAATTTATATAAAAATCCTCATAAGGAAAATTCAAGCACAATACAATCATGGAATACCCTCAGGTATCCTGGCCAAATGGCTAAACAAATGAACGCACCCCCAGGGTGGTCCTGGATCCAAGCAGTGATCCTAAACAACATTTATACATATTCATTAAACTACCTATGCAATTCTAGGTATTTAATTCTAAAATTCCTCAGCCATATGACACCCCCAACAATGGCGCGTAGCACAGTGGTACACAAAAAAACAACTGTTATAATTTAAACACCAGACCACCTACCTCGATCATCACTGATCGGTATACGTGAACAATGCCTCTTGAATCATCCAAGAACGATGTAGATCTGGGATAAAACAATTCCGTTTAAACTTAAATAACTTCCTTTAGAGGAAGAATTGGTAAAAACAACACAAGGAGAAGGTAGAACTCATATTTTCGGTTCCAACGTGATCGACAGAAGCGGAAACGGATTCTCGGTGCGCGGTCAGCTGATCTCTGATGCTCTGGCCGTCCTCCCGAGCTCCATCGGTGTTCTAAGCTTCCTTTATGAAAAGAGGAGGCTACTGCCCATTTTAAGAGAAATAAAAAAACTACACAGCATATACTTTCATTTTTTTAAACTATTCCTCTAGTGGATTATTTTCACTGTGGCATTGTTCATCCGTCGACATGAGTACACGACATGTATTCCCGATTACACGGCATGTACTGTCGCTGTGCTAGCAGATGCCTCCACTGCCTTACTGTTCACCTTCCGACTGAATACATGTTGTGTAAATAACCCATACACAACCTGTAGTTAGTTTTTACACCTTTCATTGCTGACAAGCCTACACACCCTGTGTAGTCATCCAACACGGCCAAAGTATACGGTGTGTGGAAAAGTACGCGGCGTGTAGTTAGTAATTTTTGGATTTTTTCCCATTTTCCTTATTTTCTCAAAACACTAAAGGAAAAAGGAAAAGATGAAACCCGTACCTCAAGAATAAGAACCGGGTTCTTACAAACTCTCCCCTTAAATTAATTCTCCCCAGAATTTCCCTTACAAGGGTGGTGTAGATAAGCTCAGAACAACTCTGCCATTGAGCCCATACGTCAATCTCCCACTCCCAGGATTTTTCCTACACTCATCCATGCGGCCATAGCACCCATACGAGAAGAACTGACCGACCATGTAGAACATTCATGCTCATATCAATGATACGAATCAGATTCTCCTCAAAGGACACATCGATTTTAAGCTCAACCTCCTCGGGTTGAAAGACGTGAGACGGGTCTGAATGATAACGGCGTAGCTGAGATATATGGAAGACATCATCCATGGCCTGATACCTCTGTGGTAACTGCAACTGATAGCCAACAGGCCCGACTCTCTCTAGAATCTCAAATGGCCCCACATACCTTGGTGAAATTTTACCCCATCTCTTAATCATCATGTGTCAAAACCTCGGTAAAACATGCAAGAAAACCTGATCCTGAACCACGAACTCCAAGGGTCATCTGCAGTGATTAGCATAAGATTTCTAAAGAGACTGTGTGGTAGCCATCTGCTTCTAAATCAACAAGACCTGCTCTGAAATCTCCAGTATGATACATGGTCCCAGCAAAGCTACCTCACCTTCCTCTAACCAGTACAAAGGTGATCGTCATGGTCTTCCATATAAACCTCATAAGGTTCCATCTAAATAGTTGTCTAAAAACTATTATTATAGGAAAACTCAACCAGGGGTATATGCTTCTACCAAGAGCCCCCAAAGTCTAGGATGCATTCGTGCATCATGTCCTCAAGAACCTGTATCTTACGCTCTAACTGGCCATCAGTCTGAGGGTGGTAAGCTGTGCTCAGAAGCACCTGTGTACCCAGTGCCCTCAGAAAACTCTTCCAGAAACAAGATGTAAAGTGGGTGTCCCCATCTGAAATGATAGAACAAGGAACCCCATGAAGACGTACGAACTCTTGGATATATAGCTTCCCAAGCCCGTTAACACTGAAGGTCACCTTGATCGGCAAGAAGTGAGCCACCTTTGTGAGTCTGTCCACAAAAAACCATACGACATCATTTCCTCGAGGTTACCTCGGTAACCCGGTCACGAAATCTATCGCGACATCATCCCATTTCCACTTTGGGATGGGAAACAGCTGTAATAGTCTGGAAGGCCTCTGATTTTCCACCTCCACCAGCTGACCGGTGGAACATCTCGTAACAAAACCAGCCGCATCTCTCTTCATACCTGGCCACCAATACTAACATCTTAATTCAAGGTACATTTTGGTAACTCTGGGATGTACAGCCCAAGCTTATGCATAAAACTCTTGCATTTTCTCCTCGCGTATGTCCCCTAAAACCAACACTCATCCATGGACATGCAGTACCTCATCATCGCCTATCATCCATCCAGGATGAGGGTCATCACTGTCCACCGACTCCTATAGAACTAGGACTTATGAATCAGATAGTTGTCTCATCCTCACTCTATCCATGAGGGTATAAGTCACAGCTAAAGAAGAAATATAGGTCTGACCCTGACTGTCGTGCACCTCCAAATGCATCTTAGAGAATAAATCCATAAGTTTCCACTCACCATTGGCCTCATGCACAGCCTGTATCTGAGTCCTCCTGCTCAGTGCATCAGTAACTACATTAGAATTACCAGGTGTATAGGAAAGTTCAAAGTCGAAGGACTGAAGGTATTCAACCCACCTCCTCTATCTCAGGTTCAATTCATGCTGAGTAATGATATATTTGAGGCTTTTATGGTTGGTGAAAACCATAAAATGCTCTCCCAAGAGATAATGTCTCCAACAGTGCAACGCATGAACAACTGCAGCCAACTCGAGATCATGCGTCAGGTAATTCCTCTCATGTGGCCTCAACTGCTGAGAACCGTATGCAACAACTCGATCGCCCTATATCAACACTCTTCCCCGTCTAATACATGATGCATCAGAGTAAACTGTATAGCTATTCCCTTGTTCTGGAAGTATCAGGATTGGTGCTGATGTCAACCTTACTTTCAGGTCCTGAAAGTCTGTCTCGCAAGCTTCCAACCAAACGAACATCACACCCTTCTTAGTCAGACCCATCAATGGTGTTGTTAAGTGGGAGAATTCTAGTATAAAAAGCCTATAGAAACCATCCATCCCCAGGAAACTTCATATCTCAAACACGTTCTTAGGTTGCTCCCAAGAAACTACTGCTCTCACATACTCACTAGGGTCACTTTTCAAACTAATGAATATCCCCACAGGCCAACACATGCTCTTTCAGTGTGTTTTTTCCTCACTCACACACACCCTGGGAAACTTCCCAGAAGTTCACCCATCCTGATTACTACTCCAGCCCAAACATGCTTAATTGTGGAGTTCTAATCAGGTAGGCTCCCAAAAAAAGGTGCACCTTATCGACACGAGTCATATTATTTAGTCATTTAAACCTTTATCATTTGGGGGTGTTACATTCACCCCCCCCCCCCCCCTTTAGAGCACCCCATCCTCATTGTGGGCCCTACATCTCAACCCAAGTAGTGCACTGCACTCTGGGTACCAACTCTGATACCATTTGTCATGACCTGCCTCCCCCAGCCATGAACCTTATCATCTGACCCCATGGGTCTCCTGTAATACCTTGGTTTCCTTTCTAGCACACCATAGGCAGTTCACGACACATAAGGCTGGGTACCAGCTCTAATACCATTTGTCATGACCCACCTCCCTAGGTCATGAACCTTATCATCTAAACCCATGAGTCTCCTGTAATACCTTGGTTGCCTTCCTAGCACACCATAGGCTATTACTCAATATGGACTCTTATCAGACCAATGACTATCCCCGTAGGCCTACACATGTTATTTCAGTGTGTTTTGTCCTCACTCATACACACCCTGGGTAACCTCCCAGAAGGTCACCAATCCTGATTACTACTCCAGGCCAAGCATGCTTAACTGTATAGTTCTAATCAGGTAGGCTCCAGAAAAGAAATGTGCACCTTATTGACATGGGTAGTACCATTTAGCCTTTTAAGTCTCACTTTTCCTAGGGTGTTACATCATCCACCCCTTTAAAGCACAACGCCCTCATTGTGGACCCTAAGATTCAAACTCAGGAAGTTCCTAAGCACTTTCGGCTATGTATTGGCTCTGATGCCATTTGTCACAACCCACCTCCTCGGGCCATGAACCATGTCATCTGACCCCATGGGTCTCCTGTAATACCTTGGCTGCCTTCCCAACACACCATAGGCTATTACTCACTAGGGTCTCTTATCAGACTAATGACTATCCCCACAAGCCAACACAAGCTCTTTCAGTTTGTTTTGTCCTCACTCACAGACACCCTGGGTTGTGGGCCCTACATCTCAACCCAGTTAGTGCACCACACTTAAGGATGGGTACCATCTCTGATACCATTTTCCAGGAACCGCCTCCCCGGTACATGAACCTTATCATCTTACCCCATGGCTCTCCTGTAATAGCTTGGTTTCCTTCCGAGAACACCATAGGCTATTACTCACTAGGGTAACTTATCAGACTAATGACTGTCCCCACAGGCCAACACATGTTCCTTTAGTGTGTTTTTTTCTCACTCATACACACCCTGAGTGACTTCCCATAAGGTCAACCATCCTGATTACTAATCCAGGCCAAGCATGCATAACTTTGGAGTTCTAATCATGTAGGCTCCCGAAAATAAAGGTTCACCTTGTCGACATGGGTAGTCACATTTATCCTTTTAAGTCTCACTTTTCCCGGGGTGTTACATTTTCCACCCCTTTACAGCACAACACCCTTACTGTGGACCCCAATCCTCAAACCCAGGCAGCACCTAAGCACTTCCAGCTAGGTATTGGCTCTGATTCCATTTGTCATGAACCACCTCCCCGGGCCATGAACCTTGTCATCTGACCCCATGGGTCTCCTATAATACCTTGGTTTCCTTCCCATCACACCATAAGATATTACTCACTAGGGTCACTTATCAGACTAATGACTGTCCCCACAGGCCAACACATGATCTTTCAGTGTGTTTTGTCCTCACTCACACACACCCTGGGTTGTGGGCCCTACATCTCAACCCAGGAAGTGCACCTGCCTCCCTGGGCCATGAACCTTATCATCTTACCCAATGGGTCTCTTGTAATACTTTGGTTTCCTTCCTAGAACTCCATTGTCTATTACTCTCTAGGGTCGCTTATCAGACTAATGATTGTTCCCACAGGCCAACACATGTTCTTTCAGTGTGTTTTATCCTCACTCATACACACCCTAGATAACTTCCCAGAAGGTCACCCATCATGATTACTACTCCAGGCCAAGCATTCATAACTGTGGATTTCTAATCAGGTAGCCTCCCGAAAAGAAAGGTGCACCTTGTTGACATGGGTAGTAACATTTAGCCATATAAGTCTCACTTTTCCCGAGGTGTTACATTTTCTACCCCTTTAAAGAAAAATTCCCTCATTGTGGACCCCAAGACTCAAACCCAGGCAGTGCCTAAGCACTTCCAGCTAGGTATTGGCTCAGATTCCATTTGTCACAACCCACCTCCCCGGGCCATTAACCTTATCATCTGACCCCATGGATCTCTTGTAATACCTTGGTTGCCTTCCCAGCACACCATAGGATATTACTCACTAGGGTCACTTATCAGACTAATGACTATCCCCATAGGCCAACACAAGCTCTTTCAGTGTGTTTTGTCCTCACTCACACACACCCTAGGTTGTGGGCCCTACATCTCAACCTAGGAAGTGCACCACACTTAAGGCTGGGTACCAGCTCTGATACCATTTGTCATTACCCGCCTCCCCGGGCCATGAACCTTATCATCTCACCCCATGGGTCTCCTGTAATACCTTGGTTGCCATTCTATCACACCAGAGGCTATTACTCACTAGGGTCGCTTATCAGACTAATGACTGTCACCACAGGCCAACACATGTTCTTTCAGTGTGTTTTGTCCTCACTCATACACACCCTGGGATACTTCCCTGAAGGTCACCCATCCTGATTACTACTCCAGGACAAGCATGGTTAACTGTGGAGTTCTAATGAGGTAGGATCCTGAAAATAAAGGTTCACCTTTTTTACTTGGGTAGTAACATTTAGCCTTTTAAGTCTCACTTTTGTCAGGGTGTTACATTATCCACCCCCTTTAAAGCAAAATTCCCTCGTTGTGGACCCCAAGCCTCAAACCCAGGTAGTGCCTAAGAACTTCCATCCGAGTATTGGATCTGATACCATTTGTCACGTCCCGCCTCCCTGGTCTATGAACCTTATCATCTGACACCATCGGTCTCCTATAATACATTGGTTGCCTTCCCAACACAACATAGGCTATTACTCACTGGGGTTGATTATTAGACTAATGAATGTCCCCATAGGCCAACAAATTCTCTTTCAATGTGTTTTTTCCTCACTCACACACACCCTGGGAAACTTCCCAGAAGGTCACCCATCTTGATTACTACTCTAGGCCAAACATGCTTAACTATGGAGTTCTAATCAGGTAGGCTCCCGAAAAGAAATGTTCACCTTGTTGACACGAGTCATATCATTTAGTCATTTAACCCTTTATCATTTTAGGGTGTTACATTCACCCCCCCCCCCCCCCCCTTTAGGGCACACTGTCCTTGTTGTAGGCCCTACATCTCAACCCAAGAAGTGCACCGCACTTAAGGCTGGGTACCACCTCTGATACCACTTTGTAACATCCCAGATCATGGTTCCACTCAACTGGTGCCCCGAACCCGGTTGGTCACATGACCTCAAGCACATTTCCCCAAACACCAGAGGCTATTGACTAGCAGCGAAGTCTCAGGTCTGATAGTGGAGAAAATATGCCCTCATTTGTCTAAATGTAGGGCATCAGAATAAAGTATACAAACATACAACAGTGGAAGCCGAAAACAATATACAACTGAAAAAGAAGAGAACCAGCAGTTATATATATAAAGATGCAACATGTCACCAATTCTATAGAAGCTTCCAGAACTGGGTACACTGCAATACAATACAATACAACTCAATGTTCAAGGTATAACCAAAAAATCAAAGCAGAGTAAACCGAACACAGCAGCATCACAAGCCTAAGCTTGGTCTCATGCTCTCCCACTTCTCTGCTACAATCATATACCTGTATAGGGACCCTTTCCCTTATCCACACCTGTAGAAATGTAATCTTTTGGGGCCTAAGACATGACCCAAACAGGGTGTGAGAAATAAATCCCAGTAGGCACCCACCAAAGGCCCGTTCTCAACTGTCAGTGAGAATGTGAAAATATAGTGCGCCAAAGTAAAATGTATTAAACTTGTAAGTACCTAAAAGTAACTATTATTACTATTTTCATTGCCATTTTAATTATTACTTATCAATTCAGTATAATTTAATTATAATCAAATGCACCTTTCCATAAGGATAAATAGTACCATGCCCTCAAGATAAACCGAAACTTACCCTCAGGACATTAAGAGCCATTCCCTCAGGACTTTCCCTCAGGAGGAATAGAATCTTTCCCTCGGACGGAATAGTACCTTACCCTCAGGCCTAGACCTCAGGAAAAATAGAAACTTTCCCTTAGGCCATTCAGAACCATTCCCTTAGGCCTTGCCCTCACACAGAATAGAATATTTCCCTCAGGCCTTTCCCTCAGGCGAAATAGGAACAAGTAACCAGGCTGATCCCAACACATAGCAAGAAATATATATATATATATATATATATATATATATATATATATATATATATATAAATCTTCACAAGGCAAACTCAAGCACAATACAATCATGGCATACCCTTGGGTATCCTGGACAAATGGTTAAATAAAGGAACACACCCTCGGGGAGGTCCTGGATCCAAGCAGTGATACCATACAACATTTATACATATTCATTAAACTACCAATAAAATTCTAGGTATTTAATTCAACAAGTCCTCATCCATAAGACACCCCCAACATGGGTGCGTAGCATAGTGGTACACAAAACACACAACAGTTGGAATTTAAACACCATACCACCTACCTTGATCATCACTGATTAGTATATGTGAACAATGCCTCCCAAATCATCCGAGAATGACATAGAGATGGGATAAAATAATTCTTGTTCAAATGTAAATAACATCCCTTTGAGGAAGAATTGGTATGAACATAGCAAGGAGAAAGGAGAACTCACCTGGGCGGTTCCAACGTGATTAGCAGAAGTGGAAACGGATTCCTATTGCACGGTCAGCTGATCTCCAAAGCTCTGGTTGTCCTCTCGAGCTCCAACGACGTTCTAAGATTCCTCTATAAACAGAGGAGGCTACTTCCCATTTTATACGAAAAAAACAAACTACACGACATGTACTCTCAAGTACACGGTGTGTACTTTTCATTTTTTTAATTGTTCCTCTGGCGGCCTCTTTCCACTGTGGCACTGTTCATCCATCGACATGAGTACACAACGTGTATTCCCGATTACACGTCTTGTACTGTCACTCTGCTAGTGGCTGCTTCCACCGCCTTACTGTTCACCTACCGACTGAATACACTGGGTGTAAATACCCCATACACGACATGTAGTTAGTTTTTACACATTTCATTGCCGACAGGCCTACACGCCTTGTGTACTCATCCCACATGGCCAAAGTACACGGTTTGTGGAAAAGTACACAGCGTGTAGTCAGTAATTTTGGGATTTGCCCCAATTTTTCTTAATTTTCTCAAAACACTCAAGGAAAAATGACAAGAAGAAACTCGTACCTCAAGAATAAGAACTGGTTTCTTACACTTAATACAACCCTTCATTTGAGGGTATTTGTAGAGAAAATAATAATTACCTTCTTTGAGAGTAAGGGTGTCATTTACATACATCATACAATATTTAATTGAATTAAAGGTATCATCTAATGAATTTATTGGTATCATTGATTTGTCTTTATCATCTAATTTAATGTCTATGTTGGCTAGATCTGACAAGATTTTATTAAATTCATCATTATGTTACCTAACTACATTTATAGCACACATTTTGAAAGTGTATAATCTCTTTTTTGTTTAATCAACCAACATGATACTTTTTCATACAAATATATTCATGTTTATACCCTATAGGAGTAGTATATGACTCATATGAAACTTCAATAAGAACATTATCTCCTAAATTTAAAAGAATTAATTTGTAGGCTTTCTTAAGAGTCTCTTTGGGAACATCTACATAATTGATAGCAGTCTGTACATCTAGGGAAAGGGTGTCGATATATTTTTAGTTCCATAAAATGCACCAATTAGGTCATTATGATTGATAAGAGTGGTAATTTTAAAATTCTATAGGTCAAAATCATTTTCACCAACAAATTTATCAATATAAAACTTTGTAGAGCCCATTATCTATATTTCAATAGGCTATTATACCAATTTTTGGGGAATTCAGTTATACCTAACAATATCCAGGAACCATTGACTCGTATAATCGTGTCAAAAATTTGGTATTAACACTTTGAAATAATTATTATAAGAACATAAAACAATGGTTCTTATGTAGTGAACCACTGTAATCAAAATAATAGAAAGTTATAAATACAATAGTAGTATAGAACACCAAGATATAACATTCTTCAGATTAGTGTGATCCTATGTTCATGGAAGGAACACCACCCAATCCTACTATTTTATTACTAAAAAACAACAAGAAATAGATTCATACTATAAATGCAAAGAAGATGAACAAAGAATCTGTCTTAGGAGTCCGACCATGTTTAACTAGGTAGTGGTGATGAAATGCATCATGTAGCTCAACACTTTTCACTTCTGGACAAACTCACACACACACCCAAGAAAGAAAATGTTCCAATCATGATAGAATAGATAAATCTAATAAAAATCCAACAATAATAAACAAAAACCTGGATTTGGTGAATGGAATCTAGGATTTGAAAAACTGTCTACTCCATTTTCTTCCTAGACCCAGGATTCAGTCATCCTCCACTAAATCTCTAGAAAAATGGATCTCTGGTTATAAGAGGTTGCACAAATAGGATGGAGAGTAGTGCGGATGGATGGGAATCCATTATTTCCCTCTTTTTATCCAATATCCTCTATATGTAGTAAGGAAATATCTTTTTGATAGATCACATAATAAAAATACAAAAAAAATACTAAAACCAAAATTAGAATGAGTCGATCCATTTGAATAAAATAATATCATAGTAATAATAGAATGTTAGCAGATTGTTAGGCTACATAGTCAAATGTGTGGGATGAAAGTTGTATGGATGACTGGGATGGAACAGGTGATTCTTCTAACAGAAGGAATCCTGAATGGTGGGCCATGTGGTAGCGTTCCATTGGTGAGGATGATGTGACCAGGATCAAGGCTGACGAAAACAAGCCCAACCATGGGGGGAATAAAATTTTTGATTAACCATGATCAATTGGCAAGGTAAGTCTCAAAAAAGAAAATGAAAACAAGTATCTTCAATGGAAAAATTTTATAAAAAGAATAAGAAAAGATCCAAATCAATAGTGTCCATGTAGGAATAACCCCATGAAAATAGAATGTTCATAATAAAATATATGAATATAATATCCAATGTGAATAAATAGGAAGGAAAAAATGGAATGAATTAAATTGAAACATTTTATGGGGGCATAAAACAATAACTTGGATTCATTATTGTCAAATAATTATAATCAAGTATCTTTCGGTTATGGAATCATATCTATATTCGGTAATCTTTAAGCTAGAATCATAGCTTGACTGTCATGTTTGTTGATTCAAGAGAGAACTGTGGGCATCACCATAATTATGTTCTCTAGTAAGTCTACCAAATTATCCACATCTACCAAAGAATGTATAATACCAAAATCTAAGTGTATTCTATTTTACCTAAGATTCACTAACAACTGAATTTATTTTGATGCTTCTACCTCAATATTCGATGCTTCTACTTCCATTGGTAGGTATTTTGGTGAGATACATTGGTAGTTTCAATTTATTAGGTTTTAACCATTAGAAAACTCAATAGCTCACTTCTTCATAGATTAAAGGATCCATATGAAGATATCACATGACCTCCTCATTATTTAGAAGTTTTCTTGGTTGAAATATATGGTAAGAAAACCCAAAAGGTAAGGTCGAAGAGAAAAAACAATTTAAGGGAAGACATGTGCGCATAAATTTAAAAATAGTGAATTATATATGGTGGGTGAAATGTTGTATCATAGATAAATATTGGATACTCTTTACCATATAATGTATTCTACTCTTTATGAACTCCAAATAACCACATAGGATCGATCTAAATAGTCCACCTATATTGAACCACACATGATGCTTGGGTGTTTCTTTAGGTAAGGACATACTTCTTTTTAACAAAATAACAATTTTTCCCCTTTAGAGCATAAAAACATTACAAAAAACTATCTTCTAATTACTTAACCAAATAACCTTAAATGCATCTTCCAGAATAGGATCATAGAGACCAAAAAAATTATCCTTGCATTGAATAAAATAAAAAATCCTCTATCAAATCACTGTGAATAAAATAAAATAACTTCAAAAATTCCAAATCAATGGATGTTTAATCTCATACATTAGATTTTTTTGGAAACATCAACATCAAAAAATCTTACTTCAAATGATTTCAACCTTCCATATAACCACATTCTTTATCATAGGTAAGTTCCCTCATACCTTATTTCTAGATTAAGAAAAAAATTAAAGGAATTCCAACCCTCAATGAAAATAAATTTTGTCCGTATGATATTTATGTACCCCCCCCCCTACATCGTATCATGAAGTTTTAACCTTAGAAACTCTTACTCCCCCTTTATCTGATAATACTATCTTTAGAATCAAAAAAGGTAATGGAAGTGCATAGTTGTATACATATTCTCATCTATTGAAAAAAATCCAATGAAAATTGAGGGTACCTCAAACACATTCTTAAATGATTACTGTGGGTAGAACATGAATTTTATGCCTCAATTCCTCAAATATGTCCCTTGACATAGCTTTGGTGAAAACATCAACATTTAATATTTTTTATGATATTCTATGGATGTATATCACCACTGAATACTTTCTACTTGATTAAATTATACTTAAAATCAATGTGGTTAGATATAGTGTTTTGGAACATATTTTTATATTAAATTATACTTTGATTATACAAATAATTTTAAATATATTTTTAACATTGACCCTCAAATATTCCATTTGAAATTTTATCCATATAATTTGCATACACTCATGGATGGCATCAACATTTTAAAATTATTCTACACTTAAAATGAAAGAAATTTTTTTTACATATGTATTATTCTTCCTCTATACATAAAGTAAAAAAAATTATTATATTACCATTATATATCACAAAACATTCTATTAAAAATTTCTTTCCTGCTGATATTGATTTTTGATCATTTAAATCTATAGACCAATCAACATTAGTGAAACCAAGTAGGTTCAACTCATTACTTATTCCATATATTTGGTGATAATTTTATGTTCCTTTAAAACACATGTGAATTATTGTATCTACCATCCTAGACACTTGGAGATCTAAAACAAATTAACTACACCAACAATTTCCAATAACGATACACTAAGATAAATCAAACTTCTGATTAACTTCTAAAATGCCTTTTGATTTAAACTTTCACCAACATTATATTTTCTTATTTCCCCACCAATAGTTGTGGGCATGTTAAATTCCTCATATTATTCCATTCCAAACTTTTTCAATAATTACTTGGCATACATTTCATTTGAATGGAATATTTATATTACTTTTTTTGATCATTTTTTCCCATAATGAAATCCAACTCTATGGGAATTAACATCTCATGGTTCCTATTCATCTATTCTAAAAATGATTTATAAGATTTATAGATGTCATTGAAAAAATATATGTAGTCAATATAAACAATGAAAATGAGGGTACATTACTCATTTCTTCCATATATAAGTTTAAATCGACTTTTCATTTAAAAAGGTTCAGCCACTTCAGAAAATTGTCAGTTTTTTAATATCAAGAACATGGGTCCTAATTTAATCCATACAAAGATTTATTTATTTTACACTCCATGGTTCCATCATTATCAAGTGTGAATCCATTAGGTTTCTCAGTAAACTTATTATTCAATTTCCCAATTCAAACATATAGTCATAACATAAATATAATAAACATTACAATTTTGGTGATGAACTATAACCAGAAAAATCTAATGGTTTCAAGTATCAATATAAGAGATAATGATTCTTCAAAATAAACAATATAGACCAATGAATAACTCTTTCAAAATAAATAACATTTATTACTCGTAATTTATTCCTTTTTCAATGAGTTTAATTTTTTAACTCCCATTTAGTACTTATAACATTATTTACTTATAGAGGAGTAAAAAGATCCTATGTTTCATTTTTATAAATTTGTTCAAAGTCATCATTCATTTCATTTAACCACTCTTTATGTTCAACTGTTTCTGAAACATATTGTCATTCAAACTATAAGATAAGTGCTATTTAATTTTTAGACCTCAATTTATTTTTCCTCTAAACTAAATATTTATAAATTTTGATGATATTATTTGGTTCAACCTATTTTTATAATTTCAAGAATATTAGAATTTTCATTGATCTTACTATCCTCCTCAATATCCTAATAAAAATCTATATGTATATTGTTAGGATTTTATTCATCTTACTTTTCATAAAATCCTCTAAAATTTATCATTTTATCTTCTGTTAAACCATCCCAATTTTATTTAACATTTTCTATTATGGTGTACTTAATATCAATGAATTTTATAATATAGGTATAAAAAAAATTATGTAGTCATTTATTACAACTCTTGTAGCTTATTTTGTTGGATGAATATTCTATGAAAACACCATCTTCAAATTTTTCATCAAACATCCCTAAATCTAGATTTATAGTCTTTATTAAGCAAGGAAAACCAAAAACCTCAAATTATTTCACTATAAGATTATTCTAGTAGCACATATCATATAGTGTTTTCTTAAACTTTGTACACAGAATACATTGATTTAGAACATGCACAACTATACTTATAACATATCTTGAAAATAAATTTGAAAGTTAATATTTATCCAGCATGTATCTTCCCATATAAACTAGAATTTTGTATTCCCTCTTTGAAACTCAAATTTTTTAAGGAGTTTAGGGAGCATTGTAATGATGTTTAATTCTATATTTCTTCAGGTAGGACCCCAAAGAGTCACTTTTCTACCCCTTTCCATTTAATGTTCTCAACTCAGAAATATATACACCCAAATAATTCTAAAATATATTTTAAATATTTTGAATAATTCCATAACATCAAATATATATTTCATGAAAATTAAATTGTTCAGTCGAGTGAAATCATCAATGAAGGTAAAACAATATTAATCAACCTTTGTTCATTGATGTCTCATCATCGCACATAAGTCATAATGTATGAGCACAATGGGTTTAGTGGAACAAATTTCTACATTCTTATAATCTCCAATAACCAACCTTCCTTTCTGATAAGTTATGAAAATGTAATCATCTTTCCTCTTCAGTTATGTTAAATCTATTACAATATCTTCCTTTTAAATTATTCTCATTCCATCTTGGTCAAGATGGTTAAGTCTCTTTTGCTACAACTTTTTCATCCTCAGTACTCAAATAGAATGTGTTAACCAGGTTTCCAATCATGAATAAATCATCATCACTTTTATCAAACATAGTAATAAATTTTCTATTTGAATCAGATGATACATGAATTTTTCCTGAAAATAACTTCCTTCCAGTCATCACATAGTTGGATAATACTTAGTAGGTTATATTTAAGTCTATAGAAAAACAGAATTCCCTTTAACATTAACTTATAAGCATAAATTTTAGCCATAACAATTCTTTTTATATTTAAGGAATTATTATTTACAAATTAAACTTATCCTCCCTCGTGTTATTCATTGATTTCAATTATTTTCATATCGACTGACATGTGTAAGGAACAATCACTATCAAGTACACATGGTTTAACTTTTTTTCTAGCTTTCAGTGCATTCTCAAAAGTAAAGTATTTTTCTTTAATCATCCTTTTCATAGTTTCCTTTTATTTTCTTTCATATCATACTTTCCTTGGAGTTATTGTCATTCACTATTCGACGTAGTGACTCAGTTGGTCACACCTTCCATAAATCTCTTATAATAATTCAAATTAGTTATTAGTTAAATGATTTTCAATTTCCACTTTACTTTTTTTATCTTTCTATAACATCATGAAGTTTCATCTTTTTCTTCTACTTTGTCTCCCCCTCAATTCATGAATACTCCCATAGAGAAACATATTATCTTAGAAGTTATACACATTTTTTATAAATATCCCACAACACTAACAATATCGATTGAACTAGATCTTCCAAATTGGTATGATTCTTTCCTTGGGATAAGTTTGTTGGGATCCAACAGACATTAAACCATCTATTTTCCTTTTGTGTGGGGATTAATTCTTCCAAGAGTTAATCTTAACATAAATTGTTGTGTAAGATTTTTCACATCCCTTCTCAACCCAATATCTCCCATTATTAGTTCATGAATCAGTATTGTTAGTAAAATCATATTAACTTTTAAATTTAGTTAGAGTATATTTCACCATAACTCTTGGGTTATTTTTATTAGCAGTTTGAGATATTTCAACCTTCACCACCAACGATTTTTTGAAATTATGATTCAAATTATTTAAAATATTTTTAATATCAAGACACCTTGATTGTGTATTACATAACTCTTCTTCCTTAATAATATGTTTTTTGTCATAACCTTTCACCAATTTACATTGATTCATAACTTTTGGCTTGAGGTCTCTAATTTAGTCAATGTTCATATCATCCATTTTAAGAAATTGTTATATTTTTTTCTCTTCTTTTCACCTTCACATTGTAATACCTTGACAAATTTATTGAATTGATTATTTCTCTCACGACAATCCTTACAATCTGATATCATCATGAGTCCCATGAAACATTATTATCCTCCTTATTCATCACTTATTGAAGTTTCTTTCTTTCTATTAGTGCGATACGTAAAGTTTTTGAACTTGTCTAGAAATTTATCTTCAATTGGTTTTTTTTCAGAATAGTAATCCTATTTCTTTTTATTGAACATATTTCTTCTAATATTTTGGGAGAATTTTTTCTTTCTTCCTATGGATTTTTTTGAATTCCTTTGAATAAATACACTACTTCTTCCTCTAAATGTTTTATTAGGGTAATCATTATAATATTCTATACCTTTTTTCTTTATATAGTTTATTGTTAAGTGTCTAACTTCCCCACACACAAAAAAACTGAGAGAGATTTTTCCATTATACTACTGTATACGTTTCCTAAAAATCCAAAATAAAAAGAAAATAATACTATTATTCTCTTCATCATCATATTATTTATATTATGATTCACTAAATCACATAACATCATCTTCTATTTATCAGATTTTAAGCTTTCCCATAGCATCAATGTCCATTTCCTCTTATAGGTTTCCATATTTCATACAAAAAGGTATGTAATGTAGTTCATCAAGACAGAAATAATATTTATCTTTCAATATAGATAACTAAGTATCAAACCTATTATAAAATATTATCATAAATTTCTAACACTTTTGATTCTTATAGAATATCTTTGAATCCTCTAATGCTTATTAAAACATCATTCACTCTAGTGATGAAATCATCGATTGTATATTCTTATATCATTCTACTATCATTAAAATTTATTCACAAAATCTCAATATCTACTTCCTCTAAATTTACATTTACATTTATGATTCTTTCAAGTTTGTCTCCAATATCCTTTTTTGTATGTAGATTCACCACCTTTATATACAACTTTTCAGAAAAGGATATATGATTTTCATTTCAACATTTTCCATTGAACACAAGATCCCATTTTTTAGAAAAAGACATATATGCATATTTCTCTTCTTCTGGAAGACCTATAGTATCTACATAAATTACCTCTAGGAAAAGTGGCTGAAGATAGCTTATCAATTTATTTTTTCATCCATGATATCTTTTGTTTTTGATGGTTGGAATAACTTTGGGCTTGATATTGTCGAGATTATCCACGATAAAGAAATAATGATCCAATAAAAGGAACCTAGGTTTCTTTAATACAATTTAAATTTTCATGGAATATATGAACCACTGAGAAGAAGTGGTTGAATCAATGATGATCTATTATAATCTCCTTTATCCTGAAATTAACTTTTTTACCTTTTTGAAGTTCTCATCCTATTGACTTTATAACTGAACATCACCCACATGAAATGATAAAGTAAATAAAATAAGGCACACAATTTTTTACAAGATTTGATACCAATATGGGTACCTAACTCTTTTTGTGTCCAATTATTATCTTGGTTCAAAGATATCTACTAAATAACACAAGTGAATTCATATGAGCTAACTCTTATAAATCACCGTCTATCTCCCAACATGAAATGTTACCTATTCCCACAAGTTTCAAAATATAGTTCTTCATACAAGACTACATAATTTTGGAGCTATGATTTCTACTCACAATGTAATCTATCCGGAATTAAGTTCTATTGAACATAAGATAACATTATATATACTCCCAACCTCTCAAATCTCTAATCTTCCAAAATTTCAAAATTTCCTCCCAACACAATACATCTATAACTCCAATGCTTATTCAAACCTTTTTACTTTTCAAACAACGATCGTTTAAAATTACTCAATAAATTCTCTCAAAATTCTCACAAAATTATTAGTTTTTTCAAATGATATTTACTTTTATATACACATACCTTTATCGAAAGGTTTAGAGATTCATGGTATTTGATTTCCACAACCTTTTCACATCATTATTTTAGAATGAACATCTTCAAAGTCTCATGTTATATTGGAGTAAACATTCAATAAATTATGGATTCAATGATAATCATACAATCCTATGATATGAAAAAAAATCATGTATTTTACTTTATGAAAGAGTGATTTGGATGTACTTCATGGTATCATTGCAACATGAATTTTTTAGTGCTTTAAACACCCTGGGTTATATACTCACATTAATAATCTGATGTAAGTGTTTTTAACATTATCTTTGAAAGAACTCAAATATTTTAGTTATCTTTATCAATGTAAGAATATACATCACTAACCTCTTTAACTTATGATCACTTGATTTTTCCAACGCACAATACTATTACAATATGGAGTTCTAAATATTCAAACAACCTATAGAATCTATCCCATGATTCCCAAGGGCTACATCTAGTACTCTTAAATTTTCATTTGAGCATTATATTTTGGAATAAATATTCCCATTATTTTAGAATTCATATTCCTTATATTATTTTCTTCATCTTCTAATGATTTTAGACTTCATATAATACCATTTTCCATTTTTAAAGGGTATTATGGTTTTTTTAAAAATCACAGAATGAGATAGTGTTCGATGAATTTTAAAAACTAGGTCCAGGAAGGTGTGAACCCCGTTCATGATTCTCATTTTTTTTAGAAGCAAAACCCCATTCATTCTTCAATGGTGCAATAGAGTAAGCATGAACCCCGTTCACACTTCCTTAAAAACTATTACAAAGGATTAATGAATGGGGTTCACACCTCCTCCCAATCAAAAACAATAAATAAAGGTGTATCCCCCTTCCATTTTCCATCATTCCCATCTTTATTTGTTGTAAAGCACCACTGTATTTCTTTCTCAACATATATTTTTAGACTTTAAGTACGAAAAAATTATATTTCTAAATTTTAATTGTCAAACTATTTTTATTTACTTTTTTTTTATGATTTATTGATTTAATATGTATGGATGTATGAATGTATAAATTATTTTTGTTTTTATGATTTAATTTCTATATGAATTGTTGTTTTTTTTATGATTTAATTTAAACTAAATGATTTAGAAAATTTAAATATGGTGTTTTCATTATTTAAATTATATATATATATATATAATAATTTATATTTATGGAAATTTTATTGTTTAAAAAATGTATATATTTGACATTTAAATGGTGAACAATTATTTTTGAATATATTTATATGTATATATTATTATATTGTATATTTAAATTACACTGTTCCATAAACATAGGTAAATAAAGGGAATATTGCTACATATTTTATAAAAATTATATTATGACTTATTTGTAACAAACACTAGATATATTTTGTATCATATTTAAAGGTATTTAAATAAATAATATATTATTTGATATATATATAATTATACTACTTTTTTTAAAATAAATTTAACAAAATATACTATTAATATTATTTGTAGTAGTTATGTATAATATAATAATATGTTTATTTCGAAAACTATAGATGTTTACATATATATTTTAAAATATTAATTAAAAAACTTGAATATATTTTAGTATATATATATATGTTTTATGATTTAAATATAATATTTTAAAATGTATATATTTGAAATTTAATTTCTAAATAATTAAATTTAAATATTTTTATATGTATATATTATAATAAATTATTGTATATTATATCTAAAGTAAAATAAATTTAAATTATAAAAAATTATATACATCAGAAAATAAATTGAATCTACTTAAATATATATATTTATATATATATATATATATATTGAAAATATTATATTTTGGAATGTTTAATTACATCAAAAATTATTATATATACTTATCTTATTTTATTATATTGAAAGTAACATAAGTTTAAAATATTTTAATAATTATTTAAGTGTAAATTATATTACTTTTATTAATTGAAATTAAAAAATTACTATTAGTAATATTTTCAATAGTTATCTGTATATATATGTCATATAATTTTATTATAATATTTGATATTATATATTATGAATTTATTTAAATGACTTCATTAAGTACTAAAAATGTGTACATACATATATACATAAATATTAGTAGGTAATATAAATATATGGATATATATGTTGATATTTATTATTTATTAGATATAGTTATATATGTTGTAATATGTATAACATAATAAGTATACCAAAAAACATGGTAAAAGTATTGTGTGATGACTGATCATGAAATTAATGACCAATGTATGACTAATGTGGTATTTATTTATTTTTTATAAAATTATATAATTGTAAATATTCTCATTTTTTCCTCTTTGATAACCAGTGTGTCATTGATATTTATGTTTTCATGGACTTTTGTGTCCATGTAAAAATGTAATGTGTCCCAAACCCCTAGTCCCCCTCACTTGCATGCAAGTTACATTGTAATAAAAGGGTGTTTGATAAGAGGAATTGCTATTTGAAGCTCTATTTTTACATCATGACTGAAGGTAGACTGATGGATTCTGAAATCTGAGATAATAGAGGTTTAGGAGCCCCCCATGGTTTTGGTTAGTTTATTAAATAACGATAAACCAATCCATAGAAATTTCCCAAGATCAACTCATGATTAGTTAATCATAACCAATTTAAACTAGTTCAATATTTGATGATGTACTGGATATATATATATATATATATATAACTTTTTATTAAATATACCTTCTAGTTACTCATGTCAGCATTAATAGTGAAGTTATTTATATCAACTGGGTTTTACATATAGTTTACCACATGCAAGATGAATAATATTATTTAAAGTTTGAACATATATATATATATATATATATTATTTATTAGATATATTTATAAGTAAATATAAGCCCCCAGCCTTAAACATTACTTAATCTTGGGTTATTTCAAGAGTTCACATTGAGGATCTTTTCAGGTTTAGTGTTTTAGAGAATTTTATCATAAATCATGCATTATATTCCACATTTAAACAAGGTGGTTACATCAAAGACAGTATTCATTTATTCCACCAAAGGAAACATATTTAAAATAAAACATGGTTTCTTTCTTGACACTTCCTCGACACTATAATCAAATCATGTACTTTTCCCTTGACCTGTGAAAAACATTTAAAAAACTTGGGATGAGCATAAAAAGATCAGTAAAAGATATAAAAATATAGGAAGAAAACATTAGTCCATGTATACATAAAAATCAATGAAATCATACCTTATTCATAAAACATAATCACTTTAACATACCTCATTAAATCATAAGATTTATGAATAACTCATAGAAATCATAAGACATAAAGGTAACTTGAGGCATTCATAACATTCTTACATAGGGAGAAACCCTCATGGTTATGTTTGGAATACCCATCACTGTATATTCCCTAAATATATTCAGAGAAACATTAGAATTTAACTCCTTCCCATTACCCAATGCATTGGAGAGCTATCTCGGGCTCACCCGCCCTTAGTTTATCACGAAACCACCCGACTTCATAAACAATGCCCAAGAACCATAACATAATCGTATAATATAAAACATGTATAAATGAAACATAACATTTCCACATTTCAATCACAAGATATCAATACAAGAAATTATCAAAACCATTTTCAATACCAAAATAAAAGAAAATTAAAACATGGTATTTATTTTTCATTTAAAAATTTTATGGCTTGTAGAGAAAGCCGAAACTCAAATAATGGTCACGGCGGCGGAGGAGTCGTTGTCGCCGCATACGTAAGACAAAAACATTCCCTTTTGGCGTTTAGTAAAATGATTCATGTAAAAATATTCCTTCTGAATGAAATTAGAAGTAAAAAGGTTTTATTATAAAACTAATACAAGAAGGTCATATATAAATTGAAGTATGCCTCAACGAAATGAGATTTGAGACGAAGTCCCTTACCTCAAGTCCGACTTTTCTTGTTCATTTATTTATATTTCTGAATAATAAACTTTGGTAAATTTATAATTTCTTAAGTAATTCCATTAAAGTTTATTATTCAATTCATATCACATATTATCATGTTATAAAAATTAGTTAATTATGTGAGTTCATATCATACGTTTTGTCGATGTTCGGTACATGAGTAAAAAATGAACTTGTTTGAAAAGAATTTCCCATGTAGTTATAAGTAAATCATCTCCATAATGGTATTAATGATTTAAATATTATATATATCCAGTATATATTCATTTTATAATATTCTATAACATTTGGAGATAAAAATGAAATGCACCGTTCATGGAGACGGTAGGACGTACGTACGCATGAACGCTACTTTCATTTCTTTGTCATATTAAAGGAATTACAAATAAACGAGACATATATATATATATATATTATAATTCCAGTATAATATATATGTTATATAGGTAACATAGGTTCATTAATTACATTATTTATAAATTCCATGTTTGGCATTAACGAGTCACATCACTTGAGGGGGCGGTAGTCCACACTTCCTCAGATGATATTATCGGAGTTTCACAACATGAAAAGCATAAAGATGTGATTTAAAAATAAAATTACAAAGAATATAGAAAAAATAAATACCATATATATCATATATAAATACAGTGACATCCTAATGTACACCATGAAAGATGTAAAAATAATATTGAATGGTCATCGTTTCGTGAGGTATTAATTCGCCACCCACAGAAATAGTATATTCTTTAACTATTAAATGGAGGTGTGTGTAATTGTAGGTAGAATCATTATCATAAAAAAATCCTAGTATGTTGAGGATACTGGTGTTATTATGGGATCAAATAATAAGAATATAGTGGTGAGTGAAGAAGGAAAATAAAAGGAAGGATCTCGAGAGAAGACATTACCTCTAAATCGGGTAACTCTTTTTTATTTGAGCCAAAGGATTCCTTGGAAAGACTTATGCCCAAAGTGAGGATTCTATAAGTAATAGAGGGATGTGGATATATATTGTGATTGGAGGTTGGATGAGAAAAGGGATTGAGAGGTGTGGGTAAGGGGGTAGAGGTGGGGGCCTTTTATAAGAGGGAGGAGGGTCACTTTTGGAAAGTCTTGAAATGTTACTTTATTATAAAATTATTTTCGGATTTTAAAGGACCCACAATGATATATTTTGAGGATAAGGTGATTAGGGTTCGAAATACACCCATAAAATAGGTTTTTTAAAAGTGTATGTCTTATATTTTACTTTATCTTTTCATTTTATTTAAATCATTCATTAATGAGGTAGTCACTGCATCATCTTGGTGTCATAAATAAATTTATTTATTTAATGTCTAAAAATTATAAAAAAATACCATGATGTATGAAATCTTTCTATCTTTCCAATTACTATTAATAGTGTAAGAGATAATTTATGTAAGCAAAATTAAAATTGTTTTACCTAGTATATACAAACCTTTGTTATATCTCTCTTTTTTAAAAAAATAATGTCATAAATGTCACTATCACACCCATGTGACTCCATGGGCCCTCATGTTTGGTAAAAATATTCTCATGGTCGGACATGATGCAAAAAAGAGGATTTGGACACATTATGGGGTCATTTTATATTATTATGATATTATTTTATTACAATTAACTACCTGATTACCAATTAATCACGATAATTAAAGATAATTGTCGTCATTACTATTTATAATGTCCAAAAATAAGATTCTTAATTAAATAATTTGTACCTTATGATTACAAATATGAAATTAATTTTTCCAAATTCCAAACACATAAATTGCAGTAATTAATTTTAAAATAATTCTCGTTGTCAAAACAAATAGCTTGTTTTTAAGAAACAATATCTATCAAAAGATTGACAATTGTTTATGTCCAATTTCAAAGTGAAATTAATTCTAATGACCACTATTGGATTAAATGGTAAAAATATATTCTAATTAAACTTTAAACCCAATTAAAAAGATAATCTAACCATATAATTAAATTAGATGAAGAAGTAGTTTTGAAGTAAAATGCAGTATTTTTCACTATTCATTAAAAATGAACATTGTGAGAAAAATACAAAACATTTATCCAAAGTAAATTTCAATGTCCCAATTATAAATAATAAGTTTATTTTGACAAATAGAGCTTATAAAATTGTCAAAATTTATATTTAAAAATGATTTTCCATCAAAAGGTGTTAAAAAAAATCTTTTAAAAATATTAGAGTATTCTATGCTAAAGATTGGCGTCATTCTCATTTTAATCCTCTAAAACACTATCTAATTCATAAATAGACATAGATATGAAAATATATTATTCTTTACTTACATAGGATGTTACATCCTTCCCCCCTTTAGAAAATTGTGTCCCCTCAATTTATTTACTTAGCGAATAAGTGGGCATATTTTCCCTCATTTCATTTTCAGATTCCCATGTTTCCTCTTCAACTATATGATTTTTCCATAGAACCTTTACTTGATTAAACACCTTATTCTGCGAAAATTTCTCCCTGTGGTCAAGAATCTTGACCGGTTGTTTCTTATAAGATAGATTCTCTTCCAGCTAAACTACCTCTCGACTCAAAAAATGAGATGGATCTGGAATGTACTTCCTTAAAATTGAAACATGAAAAACATTATGTACCTGAGATAAACTCACAGGTAAAGCCACTCGGTATGCAACTGATCCAACTCTCTCCAGAATTTCATATTGTCCAATGAACCTTGGACTCAGCTTTCCTATCTTACCAAATCGCATCACACTTTTCCAAGGTGAAACTTTGAGGAATACATGATCACCGACCTCAAAAGAGAGATCCTTCCTCCCATTGTCCGCATAACTTTTCTGTCGGTTCTGAGCTGTTCTCATGAGTTTCTTTATCAGTTGAACTTTTTCTGCCATCTCTTCTACCAATTTTGGTCCCATCAACATCCTTTCACCTACTTCATCCCAAAAATCTGGAGTTTGACACTACTTCCCATATAATGCCTCAAATGGTGCCATCTGTATACTGGAATGAAAACTGTTATTATAAGAAAAATCAACCAATGAAAGATGTTGGTCCCAACTTCCCTGATAATCCATCGAACAAGCACGTAGCATATCCTCCAAATTCTGAATTGTTCGTTCTGACTGCCCATCTGATTGAGGATGGAAAGATGTACTAAAATTTAATTAATTACCCAATGACATCTGAAAGACTTTACAAAAGTTAGAAGTGAACCTAGGATCACGATCAGAAACAATGGAGTGGGGAACTCCATGTAACATGACTATCTCTTTTAGATACATTTGATAAAGTTGATCTAGGGAAAAATTATCTCATATAGCGAGGAAATGAGAATATTTAGTAAAGTGATCCACAATAACCCAGATTTCATTATTACCTCAAGGTGTCTTCGGAAATCCCACAACAAAGTCCATGGATATGTTCTCTCATTTCCACTCTGGAACTGGTAAAGGCTAAATCATCCCTTTAGGTAACTTCCTCTCTGCTTTAAGTTTTTGACAATTCAAACACTTCATAGTAAAATTAGTAATATATCTTTTCATTCCATCACACCAGTAATATTTCCAAATATCTCTATACATCTTAGTACTGCCTGGATGAACTGAAAATTGAGAACTATGAGCTTCACATAACAACTCTCTCTTCAACTGTGAATCACAAGGAACCCACAATCTCTTCCCAAATATCAAAAAACAATCATTATCAATGATGAATTCAGGTAACATACCCTTATGAACCAACTCTACCTTTTTCTTCCACTCAATGTCTTTCTTCTTTGCTTGCTTAATTCTGTTTGATAGAGATGATTTCACTAATACCTGAAACAAAATAGAATAATTTCTTTCACCAACATCTTCCAAACCAAAATTCATCAAATCCTTAACCAAAGGATCATGTTCCAAATGTAACATGGTTAATGAAGCATTAATTTTTCAACACAATGCATCTTCCACTTTATTTTCTTTTCCCAATTGGTAATGAATTGTAAAATCATAATCCTTGATTAATTCTAGCCATCTCTTATGTCTCATGTTAAATTATTTCTGAGTGAATAAATACTTTAAACTTTTGTGATCCATATATATTTCACACTTTACACCATAAAAATGATGCCTCAAAATTTTTAAAGCGAAAACAACAACAGCTAATTCCAAATCATGTGTAGGATAATTTATCTCATGAGTTTTCAACTTAAGTGAAGCATAAGCATTTACCTGATCATTCTGCATTAGGATGCAACCAAGTCCTTTCAATGAAGCATAAATGTAGATAACAAACTCACCATTCCTAGAAGGTAGTGCCAATACTGGAGCATTCACCAATCTTCTTTTCAATTCTTGAAAACAATCATCACATTCATTTGTATAGATAAACTTAACACCCTTCCGAGTTAGCTTAGTCAATGGGCTAAATAACCATGAAAAATTTTTAACAAACCTTTGGTAATAGCCTGAAAAACCAATAAAACTACTAATATCAGTTACATTTGTGGGTTTTGGCCATTTTTTCAATAAACTTTGTTTTGGCAGGATCAACAGTTATTCCATCTTTAGAAACAATGTGTCCAAGGAAAGAAATTTGTTGCAACCAAAACTCACACTTGCTGAATTTTCCATACAATTTCTTTTCTTTTAAGGTTTGAAAAATAACCCTTAAATGACACTCATTCTCCCCTTTGCTTTTGGAGAACACCAAAATAGCATCAATGAAAACAAACACAAACTTATCCAAGAACTCATGGAAAATTCTATTCATAAGGTCCATGAATATAGAAGGTGCACTGGTTAACCCAAAAGGCATAACTAAAAATTCATAATGGACATATCTTGTAGAAAACATGGTCTTTAGAATATCTGCTTCCTTTGCCTTCAACTGATGGTACCCCGATCTCAAGTCAATATTTGAAAAATATTGAGCTCCCTGGAGCTGATCAAATAAATCATCGATATGAGGCAAATGATATTTGTTCACAACAGTGATGTTATTCAAGGCTCTATAATCAATAAAAAGTCTCATTCAACCATATTTATTTTTAACAAATAAGACAGGAGCACCACATGGTGATGTGCTAGGTAGAATGAGACCTTTCTCTAATAAATCTTCCAATTTCTTATTCAACTCTAAAAATTCAATTTGAGCCATTCGATAAGGGGGTTTTGAAATTGGATTAGCATCAGGAAATATGTCAATAGTAAATTCAACTTCCCAATCTGGTATTATTCTAGGAAACTCATCAGTAAAAACATCAGGATACTAATTTACCACTCACACATCATTAATCTGAACGGTTCCTTTGTTTTCAACAATATGTTCAAGGTAACATTTATTTCTATATTTTTCAAGTTTCTCAGCCTCTTGATATGTTATCAACTGTAAGGGTTCATTCATGTACACAAACTGTAAGTCTTTCTGAAAAGAAACTTCATTATCTCTACAGTCAATCTTAGCATGGTAAATAGAGAGCTAATTCATACCCAGGATAGCATCAAACTCTACTAGAGGTAAAACAATAAGGTTTGCAAGTAGGTTCTTTCCACGGATAAGTATAGGAAGATTCTTATAAATTCTTTTTGCCTAAACATTTCCCCCAAGTGTTTTTACCACATGTTCAGGAGTCATTTCTTAAGATGGAATTCCCAATTTACTAGAAAATCTTTCAGATATGAAAGAATGTGTAGACCCTGAATCAATAAACACATTGGAATAATCTAAAAAAACAAACAAAATACACGATACCACTTCATTTGATGACCCAACATCTGTTTAAGTAGTTTCAAAGGATTTCACCACACCTTTTTTCTTGTATTCTAACTGCTTCCCATCATTCAAGCTCTTTTTCGAACACTCTTTTGCATAATGACCCATCTCATTGCAATTGAAACATTTTACTAACTGTAAATCAAATTTGGTCTTACCATTACCCTGATCTTTTCCAGTGCAATCACGAGCCTTATGTCCCTTCTTACCAAATCATAATCACTTTCTATAATTAAAAAGACATTCCCCAGCATGCTTTTTACCACATTTATCACAAAATGAAACCTTATTTTTCTTACCATCAAACCTTTTTGAAGGATTCTTCCCTTTCTCATGCCACCTCGGTCTCTTCTTCTGTTGGTTTTCATAGAACACTAGATCCTCGAAAAACTCCATTTCCACCTTCTTAGAACATCGAAAAATCTTTTCATAACTTTTGAACTCACGAGAATCTATTTCCCTTCGATATTTTGGCTTTAATCCTGAGTAAAAACTATTGATTTTACTATCAAGGTCTCGAATAAAATTTGGAGCATACCTTTCCAATCGAGTGAACTTTTCTTCATAAGCATCCACTGAGTCGTCATCTTGCCTTAATTCCAATGATTTTATTTCCATCCTAAGTCAAACATCCTTAGTAAAATATTTCTCAAGAAACATACCTTTGAATTCATCCCTATCAAGAGCATCAATCTCATCAACGTCCCTGATATTTTTAGCCATTGACCACCACTGATCTGTTTCACCCTCCAAACGGTAAATAGCAAGACTAACCTTTGGATTGTCTGAACACCCCATGACATCTAAAATTCTCTCCAATGATTTAATCCACCCTTCATCTATCTTAGGGTCATATGATCCTCTGAATGATGGGGGATGTTGCCTCATGAAATGTTCCACCACTGAAATGTTTCTCTGCGGTTGATCCGGGTGATCTCATGCATGGATACCACCACCATTTATCACTTGATTCAACTGTGCCATTACTGCAACAAACTGTTTAGTTCCAATTCTAACCATCTCAGGATGCTGATTTGGAAAGTTATTTCCTTATATATACCTTCCTAGCACTGATCCCCTATTTCCTCTACGGAAAACCATTCTGAACAAACATGTCTTAGATGAAGAAACATTGTAATCTTACAATTCTATATCATTTCAATTTGACCATAATGTGTAAAAAATATTTTGGGATAATCATTTAATAGAATTCTAACTCCTAATTTTATCTAAACTAACCATTCATACCAACTATAAGGCCCCGGCATTAAACATTACCTAATCATGGGGTATTTCAGTAATTTACAGTGAGGATGTTTTCAGGTTTAGAGTTTTAGTGAATTAGATCATAAATCATGCATTACATTACACATTTAAACAAGGTGGTCACATCAAAGACAATATTCATTTTTTCCACCAAATAAACATATTTAAAATAAAACGTGGTTTCTTTCTTGACACTTCCTCGACACTATCATCACAATATGTACTTTTCCCTTGACCTGTGAAAAACATTTCAAAAACATGGGATGATCATAAAAATCTTAGTAAGGGATATAAAAATATAGGAAGAAAACATTAGTCCATGTATACATAAAAGTCAATGAAATCATACCTTACTCATAAAACATAAGCACTTTAACATACCTCATGAAATCATAATATTTATGGATAACTCATAGAAATCATAAGACATAAAGGTAACTTGAGGAATTCATAACATTCTTACATAGGGAGTAACCCTCATGGTTACGTTTAGAATACCCATCAGAGTATATTCCCTAAATATTTTGGGAGAAACCTTATCATTTAACTCCTTTGTGTTACCCAATGCATTGGGAGCTATCTCAGGCTCACCCGCCCTTAGTTTATCACAGAACCAACCGACATAAAACCAATGCCCAATAACCATAACATAATCGTATAACATTAAATATGCATAAAGGAAACATAACATTTCCACATTTCAATCACAAGATATCAATACAAAAAATTATCAAAACCATTTTCAATACCAAAATAAAATAAAATTAAAACATGGTATTTATTTTTCATTTAAAAAATTTTTGTCTTGTAGAGGAAGCTAAAACTCAAATAATGGTCATGACAGTGGAGAATTCATTGTCACTGCATAATAAAATAAGGTTGTATATAAATTTATGTATTCCTCAACAAAGGGAGATTTGAGATGAAGTCCCTTACCTAAAGTCCAACTTGTCTTGTTCGTTTCTTTATATTCATGAATAATAAACATTGGTCAATTTATAATTTCAAAAGGACTTCATTTAAAGTTTATTATTCAATTCATATCACATATTATCATGTTATAATAATTAGTTAATTGTGTGAGTTCATATCATACATTTTGTCGATGTTCGGTACATGAGTCAAAATTGAACTTGTTTGAAAAGAATTTCCCATGTAGTTATAAGAAAATCATCTCCAGAATGGTATTAATGATTTAAATATCATATGTATCTATTATATATTCATTTTATACTTTTCTATAACATTTGTCGATAAAAATGAAATGCACCGTTCATGGAGACGGTAGGTCGTACGTACGCATAAACACAACTTTCATTTCCTTGTCATATTAAAGGAATTAAAACTAAAGGAGACATATATATATTATAATTCCAGTATAATATATATGTTATATAGGTCAAATAAGTTCATTAATTACATTCTTTATAAATTCCATGTTTGGAATGAACGAGTCACATCACTTGAGGGGGCGGTAGTCTACACTTCCTTAGATGAAATTATCATTGTTCAACAACATGAAAAACATAACGATTTGATTTAAAAATAAAATTCAGAAGCATATAGAAAAAATAAATACTATATATATCATATATAATTAAATTTACATCATAATGGCCACCATGAAAGGTGTTAAAAGAATATTTAACAATCATCATTTCGTGTGGCTATAATTCACCACCCACAGAAACAGTATGTTCTTTAACCGTTAGACGGAGGTGTGTGTATGTGTAGGTAGAATCCTTATCATAACAACATCCTATTATATTTATTATACTGGTGTTATTATGGGATCAAATAATAAGAAGATATTGGTGAGTGAATATTGAAAATAAATAGAAGAAACTCAAGAGAAGACATTACCTTTGAATCGGGTAACTCTTTTTGATTTGAGCCAAAGACTTCCTTGGAAAGACTTATGCCCAAAGTGAGGTTTATAAGAGTAAGAGAGGGATTTGGAGAGATAATTTGAGCATATTTTAGATGAGCCAAGGGCTTGAGAGGTGTTGGTAAGGGGGTAGAGGTGGGGGCCTTTTATAAGAGGGAGGAGGGTCACTTTTGGAAAGTCTTGAATTGTTACAATATTATAAAATGAATTTCGGATTTTAAAGGTCCCAAAATGATATATTTTGAGGATAAGGTAATAAGGGTTAGAAATCCACCCATAAAATAGGTTTTTGACAAGTTTAAGGCTTATATTTTACCTTATCTTTTCATTTTATTTAAATCGATCATTAATGAGGTATTCCCTACATCATCATGGTGTCATAAATAAATTTATTTATTTAATGTCTAAAAATTATAAAAAAAGTACCATGATGTATGAAATATTATTAGCTTTCTAATTAATATTTATATTCTAAGAGATCATTTATTTAAACAAAACTAAATTTTTTTTACTTAGGACATACAAACCTTTGTTATATTTCTCTTCTTTTCAAAAATAATGTCATAAATGTCACTATCACGCCCATTTGACTCCATGGGCCCTCAAGTTCGGTAAAAGATTACCATGGTCGACCATGACTCAACCAAGAGGATTTAGACACATTTTGGAGTCATTTTATATTATTATGATATTATTTTATTACCCTCAACTACCCGATTACCAATTCATCGTGATAATTAAAGATAATTGTCGTTGTTACTATTCATAATGTCCAAAAACAAAAGAGTCATAATTACATAATTTAGAAATATTAATTCCAAATATGGACTCACTTTTATCAAATTCCAAACACATATATTTCAGTAATTAATTTAAAAATAATTCTCGTTGTCAAAACAAATAGCGTGTTTTTAAGAAACAATATCTATCATGAGATTGACAATTGTTTATGTCCAATTGCAAAGTGAAATTAATTATAATGACCAAAATTGGATTAAATGTTAAAAATATATTCTAATTACACTTTAAAACCAATTAAAAATATAATATAACCATATAATTAAATTAGATGAAAAATCAATTTTGAAGTAAAATGCAATATTATTCACTATTCATTAATAAATGAACATTGTCCGAAAAATACCAAAAATTTATCCAAAGTAAATTTCAATGTCCCCATTCTAAAAAATAAGTTAATTTTGACAAATAGAGCTTATAAAATTGTCAAAAGTTAGATTTAAAAAAGGATTTCCATCAGAAGGCGGTAAAATAATCTTTAAAAAAATATTAGAGTATTCTATGCTTAAGAATGTATTTATTCTCATTTTAAGCCTCTAAAACACTATATAATTAATAAATAGACCAAGATATTAATATCTATTATTCTTTACTTACTTGGTATGTTACAGTAAATTTACAATATGATGAAAATAACAAATATCCTAAAAAAACAAGTTATCAGTCTTGTATGATGATGGACCATGAGATGAATACCTAACGATTGATTTAATATTCCGGTCATATTTTTTTTGTATCCAATTATTTAATTTTTAATAATTTATAGATCATGAGATGACCGACCAATATATAATTAAAAATGCCTGTATTTTTTCATATAAAATTATATAATTTGTAATAATCTCATTTTCATTTCCTCATTGATGACTTCTGTGTCATCCCTATCTCTATGTATGTAAGGAAATATTTGTCCATGTAATAGTGTTATGTAACCCAAAACTCTATTCCCCCTCACTTTTATGTGAGTAACATTTTAATAAGTGGTTTTTTTATAAGAGGAATTTCTATTTAACAGTTTATTTTTACACAATGACTAAAGTGAGACTGATGGTTACTGAAATTAAAGATGATAGAGGATCTAGGAGTTCCCCCCTAGGATTTGGTTGGTTTATCAAATAAAGATAATCATATCCATATAAAATGTCTCAAGATTAATCCACATTTATTTAATCATGACGTATTGAAAAATTTTCAAAATTTGATGATGTATAATATATTTTTAATAATTTTTATAGATAATCATGTCTTATTCAATATAATTAAATGGTGAGGTAATTTATAATAATAAATGTTTTATATATAGTTTTCCACCTAGAATATTGGACAAACTTTTTGAATGTGTGACATTGGATGAATTTTGTAGGATGATTCATAGGTATTTTAAAAAAGGAATAATAAATCATTTTCTTCAATTATATGTCAACATCTTCAATATCCTAAGATTCTATTGAACATTTATTATCCTCTGATCAATGATTATGATTGGGTGGTTGTATCATCGTTGTTCAGGGAGAAATGAATTAATGGTTTAATGAAATTATATGTGGTTATTTCATATATTTATGATGTTTGGCCTGCTGTTATAGAACCATGTTATGTGATATTTGTTGAATTCAGTCATTCATAACACCCTCATTCGTTAACTTCTCAGATGACTCCGGTAATAGAAACAAATTATGAAGAAGATGATCAGAATTTGAAAATAATTAAAGGGAAAACCCTATCTTTATTTATACATTAATGAATTCCACTTTATTTAATGATAAAGTATCTAGTGATTCATTAGGATATGATGTAGGTGAGGATGATTTGTGGAATTAACCTTCTGAGGATTCTTTGTTAGATAAGAAACAACCAATTGGGGAAAATAATCCTAAATTATTGACTTCTTTGGTTTAAGAAATGCCACATGCACAAAATTTAAATTGGGATTTCATTACACCAACTATCAAACTCCTTAACATTATAGGTAATAGATCTATATCAACTAATAACATGATATATATTGGGTAGGAGTTTGAAAGTTAGAGTCCCTTGAAAAATGTACAAAAACATACCACATAGAGTGAAATTTTTTGTATGTGGTTAGTGATTCAAATAAATACAAATATCTAATTTGGTGTGAAAAATACGAGCCAGGGTATAAATTTCAAATGCATGAAATATATGATAATTTTTTTCATGATGGAAGATAACCATATTGGAAGGCCCACACACTTGTGTACATCTATTTTTGTTGCAGGATCACTCTTCACATGATAAAAATTTTATATAGACTATATTTGTAGAGATTCAATGAACATGTTGGGAAGTTCATGTTTCCCTTTTCTAAGAATGAATACAATAGTAGTTCAAATATATGATATCTTTCAACAAAGCATGGAATTCAAAAAAAAATTGTGAAATCTTATAATGATTTGGGACGAATCATATGTAGTATTTCCAAAACTTATGGGATTTTTATCTATCAAAAATTAGGTTATTTATCATTTTTACACCATTGAATATGTATCCCTAGATTTCCAAGTTGATCAAACATTGATTAATCTTCAAAAACTATTTTTTCATTCAGCCCATGTATCGTTACTTTCCCGTATTGTAAAAAAAATCAAGTTGATGGAAATTTTCTATATAAAAAACATACATTTGTTCTACTTATTACTAACACATGTGATGGTAATAATGATACTCTACCACTTGAATTTTCCATTTTTGAAAAGGATAATTTTTAATCCTAGTGTTTTTTTGTCCCATATATGCATTCATGTCCCACAAAGATAGAGAGTGTGTCTAATATATGATCATCATTGCATGATTATAGTTTTTGTTAAAAATGATTAAGTTTCTTGGTGATAAATGAATGATTATAATTGATATTTCATAATACATTTTTCTAGTAATATGCATTAACATTTTAGAGATGAGGTAATAAAGAAGGAGATCATCAATTTGGGTATGTTTTCTTAAGCTTATATTTTTTGGAAAAAAATTTAATATCATTTAAAATACCTGACTCTCTCATTATTTCGTCATAAAAATCCCAATAAATAATTTTCAATCAATTAAATGAAGAAATTTTAATGGACAATCAATATGTGTATTATTATATGATGTATATTTCAAAGGAGAAATGGTAATTAGCATATGATGGAGGCATGAGATATGGACATATGAATAGTAATATTATGGAGTGAAAAAATTGGGTCTTCAAGGGTGTGTGTATATTATCGATCATAGGGTTAGTACATGTTATATTTTATAAATATGTGAAGTATTGGTTGAATGGTCCCAATAGGCCTATCAGAGGATGAAAAATGGAATACATTTTGGTCAGATCATCCATATAGATTTTGATTAGATAGTGAAGGATGCATCATCATTGCATGTTCATATATTTGATCAGGTAACTATCTAATTTAATTTAATAGAGTTCTTTGACCCGCTTACCGTAATCAATGGTTGAGTGATGGTGGTCGTATTGGAAAACATGTATTGTGATTGCTGTAATTTCTAGGAATTTAGATAAGCATGTGCACATTTTGTGAATTATTTAATTTATAGCTTTTTTCCTTTATGTCTTTTTATAATTTTGTTTTGAATTATAATTATTTTTGTGATATTTCATAATTTTATCTTGCCCACTCACCAACCGACTATGTTGTATGATATTACCAAGATGTGCCCTCAGGGATGACCAACGTCTACTTATTTTTGAAATGAGATTGACTATCCTTGACAATAGAGAGTGGGACTAAGATGCATCATTTCTCACAGAGAAGGGAACACTCAAAAAATATGTCCCCGATATATATAATAGGTCTCCACTTCACATCATCCTTGATTGAGTTTATGTATTTTATCATGAATGTGTACATTTTTTTGTATGCATGATTTTTCAGTAACGGATCCTTTATTTTTGACATGCTTATATTATGGCATGTTTTTTCTCTATTTTGTTTCATTGATGGATTCTATCAAAAAAACATTTGTTACATTTAAATCATTAAGAAATTTAATACACAATGGAAATGAATAAAAAGTGGTTCAAACAAAAAATGAATTGTCACTAAATATATCCTTGAAATCACATGGTTGGTTGAATATATCATATAGTCCCTTTTACTATAAAATAATTTCATGATGCTCAATATACATAGAATTATTTAGAATTAAATTATACATGATTTCAGATCATTTAATCAAGAAATTGATATACTAAGGAAACAATATTAGACACATCTATTTGATTACCACATATCAAAATTCTTAATTATGAATGATAATTATCAACCATGTTTTTTTCTTAGAGTTTTTTTAAAAAAAGTTTAAAAATATTATTGAATTAACTATAAAAATTAATGATTATATAAAATGGGTAGATGGTGGTCCCTCAATTTTTCACATTCTAGGAAAAACATGTTTCGTGGATGGTCATAGAGGGATATATAGTTCCTTCTTTGAGTTTAGAGAGATATCATAATTTCCTTCATATTTCACCACCCCCTTCCATCGTCCCTAATATTCTTTGTGCTAGGTTATATGAGATAGAAATGTACAACATCACATTCATAGATCATCATATTATTTTGGTGAGTGTAGAGATATGGAGACTAGAGTCGCATACATTTCATCTCTTAGAGGGTGAGTTGATTATAATTCTTGAGGATGTGTCAATTATATTTCCACCCCATTGACAGTGCGGTTGTGATGGTCTGAGTAGGTACAAATTGGTTTGATCTTGTTCATAGAATAATGGGCATAGAGGATAGAGGTGATGTAAGGTCCATCATCAGGGGTCGATTATGCATTCCATGTATAGACAATCACTTCTCCCATATAACTGATGATGCCGACGAGATCACCATTCTGATACTTTCATGTGCATATATTCTCAGACATATTAGTGGCACAATATTCATCTACCATTCAACTACATTTTTCCATTTGATGCATTTACCATTAATAAAGGATTGGGACCAGCCAGGGAGGTATAGTTAGGGGTTTTAGTGTCTTTCATTTACATAAAAATCATTATGTTGTGCTTGTAACATTGACAAGATGTAGATTACAGGGTATATTATTCTTATATACATGTGGATATGGGAGTGAATTCCTCTTTTATCTCCACATGCTCATGTGCCACTACCATCTGATATTTTATGGGATTCCCCATATTGAAGATGGTATCCTTGCACTTCTTATGTGAAAATCAAATGTATAATATTATATTATGAAATATAAGTACAAAAATGTTATCTACATCTAGATTCAGGTACATAGATATTCTGATACAACAATACATGACATCCAAACTTATATAATTTCCCCAGATAGTCTTTGAACAGATGACAAACATGATTTTTAATTATATATCTAGACTATTATTGTCTGAAATACACACCATCGTTTATTAATTTAGTAATCATTTATATGAAATTTCAGGATTTATGGATTCCATATATTGAGGATATCATCCATACTCTCCCCCAATACTATACAATAAAACTTTATTCCAGCTCATGCGTGGTACCTGTGATTTGTTTTCATATTTTAGAGTGGTATCAGAATGACAGAGTTAGGGGGTAGTCTGGCTGTTATCATCCAATTCATGCACCTTCCAATATGTTTCCTTCACTTCATTCATTTAAGATTTTAGGGAAGTGAGACACTAATTGGAGGTAATATCATGCATGATATATTAAGAAATGGGATAGATTACGTGAATCCTGATTATGAAGGGCCACAAAATATGCATGAATTTATCATATAAGATGGATTTTAGGCCCTGGTACCACATGTCACCAGTGAAATATCTTATGCAACACAGATAGGGCTATCATGAGTTGGTAATAATACATCCTAACATGTTTCAATTGTTTCTTATAAACATTAGTTAATTGCATAATTTTTTTACATGATTCTTGTATCAATAAGTTCATTCACATATATGGTCCCAAAAAGGGGAAATTTTTTTACCAGACCTATTTTCATAGAGCAGTTATAGTGTAAATTCTTCCTATGGATGATTTTTATCAAGTTATTTTCATTGATGTGTCGGGAGATGTTGAGGTTTCTGAGCATGATATAGATGTTCTAGGGGGTGACGAACCTATTATGGATGAAGATGTGGAACATGAGGTGGGTGTTCATTATGATTGGATAGATGCTCATATAGTTCCTATTGCATATGAGCCACAACCATAGATAGAGGCACAAGCATGGAGAGATTCTGTTAGCTGTCATGTTTTTTGTAGAGATAAACACCAGTCGACCTGTATTGAAGACTTTATTTTTCTTTGGTCCGTATATATCTGCTACTCAACAGCCATCATCTTCACATGTTGGGGAGAGTTCCAATCAGATACCACTATCCTATGAGCTTAGATAGGTTACAGATAAGGATTCTATATATCCACCACCTGTCACACAAGATGATGTGGAGGTAGGTGTAAAAGATGATATGAAGGGGATCCGTACTCTATATCATAGACATCAACAGACATAGTGTGGAAATATTATATATACACCTGTTTTTGGCACAAAAGAGCACCTCGGTCACCGACCTAGATTAGATTGATACAAGTTTTATGTTTCTTCAATAATTACTAGTACATTATTTAAAAAAATACTAATACACTATATATTATTTCATAAAACAACAAATTGATATAATTTGAAATTCAGAAAAATATTTTTGGATGATTAAAAGTCATTAATATTAATAACCACAATCATAAAAATAATAATTACATTTTTTTATTTAAATTAATACTGCTTTGTATTATAATCCATATCATGTATAATAAATTATAATCTTAAATTTATTATTATATATTAATAATAGTATTACTTTGAATTCTATAAATATTACTAATATTAATAATATATATATATTTTTATTATATATGTAATTAATTTATATTACAGAATAATATATTAAGAATAATATAATTATTAACTAGTAAATATTTTTTCGATAAAATTTATTACATATATATATTATTATAAAACATATATTATCAATATTATTAAGTAATAATAAGTAATTTAGTAGATAATTAATAAATATATTACCTAAAAATAAATTAATAATAATTATATCAATAAAAAATAAACAAATATTTAAAATTTATAAATTATAAATATTTATTGTATTACTATTAATTAAATAAAATATAATTACATGATATTAAATAATAAAAAAATAGTAAAATTTATCATTAATAAAAATATTACATATTAATAAATTAATAATATTTTATATCATAAAAATATTCAAAAAGGTATAAATAAAAATTAAATAAATATTATTAATATTAATAATGAACAATATATTATTAATTATGTCAATATATGTCTCTCACTTGGCATATTGCCCAAGCTAATAAACAGCTCTACAAGAATTGAAACGCACTTGCACATAAATAATCCAAACTTCTAGTGTTCTTTATCCATTGATTCAAAACTCATGATAGATTTTATCTCCTATTTCTAGGAAACATTAATATTATATATTATTATGATTGAGAATGATACAGCTTGCTATCATACAGGTTCCTGGTAACCTTATTATAGAGCTCTTTCTATTGGATACATTAACCAAAATCTCACATTATCATACTTTCTGTAACCTAGATTCATCAACCACAAATATTCAGAATCAAGTATCTTTAGGTTAGGGAATCAGATCTCATTTTGATAATATTCAAGTTAGAATCATAGTTGCATAGTGATGTTTGATTCATATAGAGAGAAGTGTTTGAAATACCATATTTATGTTTTTGGTTATGTCTCCTAGATTATCCTCATCTATTGGGGAACATATCACCATAATGTGAACCATATAAATCCCATATTATCTCATATTTATAACACAAAATTTGTAAGATTCCTCATATCTCATAGGTTGTATTTCTCATGTTCTTCTAAGAATTCTCCATCCATTATACTCACAATTCTCTATCCTGTAAACATACAAATGTTATTAAATTTATCTGTTTAGTAATCTTACATACCTTCGTAAATTTATCAATAAAAAAACATACAAATATTCTTAACATACTGAATTAAAATCTTTTACAAATATTCATTTTCCTGAAAATTTTACATGTTTTTCTCTATTTGTAACTTTTATATATTTTTCCCCATCCAAAACTTTTAATAAAATTATTTTTCTAGAACCTTTAAAAACTTTTTCCATCCAGAACTTATTGATTAAACTCAAAATCATCCATGAAAACTATTAGTAATCATGATGTTATAAACATTGAATATTAGAAAAAGACTCATCTCGTTACCATAAAAAATATTATAGTAAAATCTTTAGGAAACTCTATAGGAAACTCTATAGAAAAATTCTTAAACTTACACATTGATTTTTCCATAATCTATTAAAAAAATAAAATACTCTCATTATCATCATCTAACATATCATCAATCTCCACCATTTATTTTTTATCAGTACCAAATTCTTCTTAAAGTAAATTATTTTTCTCTCTCCATTAACAAAAAATACAATGATTCTACTATGAGGGATATTATTTTTTCTTTCCTCTTAGTGATCTGAATTTGGATACCCCTTATTGTCATTGTGGGGTGAGGAGGAAACTTTCTTCATACTTTTTCTTCTTTTCCCATTTTCTTACATTGTCTCTAATTTCATAGGGGAAGGATGAGATAACTTTTCTTAAAATAATGATCTATAAGTCAACTAAAACTATGCCTATGTGAGGAGTGCTAAGTGTAAAAAACAAGAGTTATTAGCACTGACATCAAATATTTCCATAAAAATTCACCAAGTGATACCAGTTTTTAAAAAATATCCTTTTAGGGTAAGTTTGTTGGGTTTTAACTCAATTAACTTTTCTGTATCCATCTCAATAATTAAATAAAAAATTTCCAAGTAAAAAATTGTTTGTTTCTCTCCCTTTAAAAAATATTTTCCACTTTGTCATCAATAATAAAAAAAATCTTCTTTTAAATATCATAATAGAATTTCATGCAAGGATAGTAGAAAATATCATTTAACATCAAGATAAAAAAAGCTGAAATTATCTAGATTTTATATATCTGTAACTTTATTGTCATCATTTTTATCTTCATTATCTGAGACACTACCATAGAAATGTCTTTAAAAGAGTGATATAGATCCATTAACAATGATAAAAAATAATTTCTAATCTATGATACATTAAAATTGGGCCATGTTTATTAGTGTTACAAAATCACAGGAAAAAGGGGCCCTTTATTAGTGCTCAAAAGCACCGATAATGGTGGTCCTTTATCAATGATAACTTATCACCGATAAGGGTCATCCTGCTATAGCGTGCTGCCAAAAGTATTGCACACTGCAGCAAAAACACCTTATATATGGAAAATTTGGGATTTAATTGAAATAAAAATTACATCACAGATACAATAAAAAACACTATATTATATAAATTTGAAACATTATTATTTATAATTAAATTAGTAATTATATTAATAGAATTCAAAGAAATCAATGGTTTCATTGTTTTTGGACCCCAACCCCCTCTAAAAAATCCTGATCATGGTATCAGTTGCGGAATAAACCAACCCAACTTGAGCAAAAGAGTCCACCACTATAATAAAAAAAAGATTTTATTAGTAATATAGTAAATAATTAAATGAAACATATATATAAAACAACAAATTAATTAAATTACAATTTTAAACTAAAAGAAGACAATTTGAGTCATGACAGTCACATTGTTTATCATATTGAGGTGCAGCTGATTCCAACATGTCACAAATAACATATGGAATTTTTTTCCTAATGTATCAATACAAAAGGAATACGTTTTATCATTTGTGTGTATGTAAAATGAATTTTTTACCTAAATATCACTTAAAAATGAAACCATATACATTGAGTCATACCGGTAACCTCATGTGTTATTTACACATGAGACTAATTCCTACACATCAAAAATGACTCATGAATCATTTTATTACAGTGTCAAGACAATTTGATTGTGTTTTTTCATTTCTTGGTGACTGACACACATTTTGAATTAAATTTTCAAATTTAATTCGATAATGGAAACTATGAGTTATACTAGGAATACTATGTATTAGACTGAGGTGAGGATGATTCCAAAAAATAAAAAATGATTTATGGATCATTATCCTAATGTATCAAAATAATATGATTTATTTTTCTTCGTTTTGATTATTTGACATGTGTTTTGAACTAAAATTTTAATTTTAAATAAAAGGACACACTTGGGCTCATAGCGGTCACACTGTGCATCATATTGATGTGTGGTTGATTCCCACATGTCAAAAATTACTTCCGGATTATTTTACAAAATCATCAAAACAATATGATTTAATTTCCATAGTTTTTAGTATGTCATGTGTCATTTTTAGTGAAATGAAGATTTAGAATGAAAAAATTACTTCAGGATTATTTCAAACTGTGTGTTGGATTGAAATGAGAATTAATCATAAACATCCAAAATAACAAAAGAATCATTTTTCTAAATTATCATGTCAATCTGAGAATGTTTTCTCGATTTTTAGTGAGTGACACATGTTTTGAACTAAATTGTCATTTTTAAATAGTTAACATAATCTTTGAGTCATACTGGGCACACAATGTATCAAATTGAGGTAACGATAATTTCTATCCCTCGAAAAATTACCTATTGGTTATTTTACTAAATTATCCAAACAATATTAATGTGTTTTCCTTGTTTTGAGTATGTGACTTGTTCTGAACTAAAATACCAATTTTAAATAAAAAGACGCACTTTGAGTCATACCAATAACATCGTACGCCGAATTGATGTGTGGTTGATTCCTAAATGTCATAAATGAATTAAGAATAATTTTAATAAAGTATCAAGAAAATTCAAATTCATTTTATCAGTTTTGAATATTTCACATGTATTTTTCACTAAAATGTCAATTTAAACTAAAAATGAAATCTTTGAGTCATACCGATCATAGCATGTGTCGGGTTGACATGAGACTGATTTTTTAACATCAAAAATTACTTATGAATCTTTATCTTAATGTATCAAGTCAATATGAACACATTTTCTTGATTTTCACTATGTTACAAACATTACAAACTAAATTGTCATTTTTAAACTGATAATAGACACTTTGAGTCATACTAGAAACAATATATATCATATTGAGGTTTGGATGATTCTTTCACATTAAAAGTGAATTATGGATCATTTTTCTAATATATCCAAATTATATAAATTTATTTTATTATTTTTGAGTGTGTGACATGTGTTTTGAACTATAATGTTAATTTTAAATAAAAAGTCACATTTTGAGTCATACAAGTCACACTGTGTGTCAGATTGACATGAAACAGGTTCCTATAAGTCTCAAATGTCATAAGGGTCATTTTATTAATATATTAAGAAAATATGAATACATTTTATAATGTTTGATTTTTTCATGTTTCTTATTTACTAAAATTTCAATTTAAATAGAAAACCAACACTTTAAGTATTACTTGTCACATCATATGTCATTTTTATGTCACTTTGATTCTTATATGTCAAAAATTATGTATGAATCATTTTCCTAATGTATCAAGACAATCCATATGTGTTTTCTCAATTTTTAGTGTGTGAAAAATGTTTTGAAAAAAATTGTCAATTTCAAATTGATAATGGTCACATGGAGTTATACTAGGAACATTGTGTATCATATTGAGGTGAGACTGATTCCTAAATTTTACAAATGAATTATTAATTGTTTTATTAATGTCTCCAAACAATACAAGTGTGCTTTCTATGTTTTTCAATTTTAAATAAGAGAACACACTTGGAGTCACACCGGTCACATCGTGCATTAGAATGATGTGCAACTGATTGATACACGTCAAAAATGACTTAATGATTTTTTCCCAAATGTATAATGATAATCCAAATGAGTTGTCTCAGTTTTGAGTATTTCACATATCTTTTTTACTGAATTTTAAATTTAAATAGAAAACATAATCTTTGAGTCATACTAGTTATATTTTGTATAAGATTGATGTGATAATATATCATTCACTTGAGAAATGAATTATGAATCAATTTCCTAATGTATCAAGAAAATTTGTGGGTGTTTTCTCAGCTTTTAGGGGTGACACGCACTATAAAAATGGATTATACCAACATAAATTTAATGACATATAATATATCTGTAGGTAAAAATGTTAAATTCAAATAAATATTAAACATTATTGGTAAATATTTTAAGTACCCACAATTTGTTTTACCAATAGTTATATATATTGATGTTGATCCTTTAATACCAAAAAATATTTTACCAACAATTAAATCTATTACATTATCATATCAGTACTATCATTTTTCACCAAAAAATGATTTTATTACTATAAATTTCTATTACAAAAAAATTGTTTACCATTATAAAAGTATTTTTCCATAAATAACCCAATATCATAGAATATTTCAACAAAAAATAATATATATATAAATATATTATTTTAAATAAATGTTATATTTTATAAATATTTTAATAAAATCATAAAATCATATGTTTTCATTAATAAATTATAAATTATAGATATTTTTATAAAAGAACATAATCATACCTTCCTCCTCCTCCATCCATGTAATCTGGACGTTTATCCTATTGATTTCCCGCACAGTCTCCTCCTGATATCAATCCCTCTCCTTATCTCTCTTATTCTTCTCTATTTATTGTTATTTTCCCTCTCTTCCTTGTGGTGTGTGTGAACCATCTAAACCCTAAACTGATTTTGGGTGTTTTATTTGTTGATTCGTAATGGTTGAGGTTCGTGAGCCTAGATTGTGGTCCATTTAATCTAGGGTTTTGAATGGTCATTTAGAGATCTGGATAATTCTTGAAAATTTTGTGAACAATTATTGGCCATTTTTTTATTTGGTTAAATTTTATTTGTTTATTTTTTTGTGTGTAATGCCTCAATTTTGTGTTTTTTCTTGAATAATTAATGATTCTAATTCAATTTAGTGACTTCATATAGGATGTTTGTATATTTAATGCTCATTCCAGTTCATGTGCATGCTTGGTTTTGTATAATGGTTCCTATATAATGAATTTAGATGATTATTTTAGGGTTTTGTGTTGATTATGGATGAAAAGGTTCAATTATAAGTTGATGTTTATTATTTGTTGAGTTTCCAATTACTGCTGATGGGTGGTGATCTTGCCTGTAGAATACAGATGAGATGCTTGTCATGATTATCTCTACCATGCATCCAGTAAGTTTTTTTACAATCGTCTCCTATTTCCAGTATTTTATCTTCAATTTCTCAATCCAATTAAACTTAGTGCTATATGATGTCTTAGATTGATAAATTGATGGTAATGTTTTGTTTATGATCCAACCACCATTCCTTGAGGTTTTTAAATTCATTATATTCCTTTAATTACATTAATCAAATATTGTTCCATTGAATTTTATGATGAGAGTATGTACTTTTATGAGTTTTTAAAATGTATGGATTGTGGTAAATGATTTGATTAGAATAACTATAGAAAATATTTGATATATACATTCAATTTTATTTATATTTTAAACCTGAAATTAATTAATGTTATAATAAATTAGAAGTGTTTCATGTTCATGAATTATAGTTTTTTATTTAAAATTAATTATTTTATGCATTATTTGTAATTTTATTTCTTTGTTAATTTACGATTAATATTTTATTTTATAATTTTTAATAGTTAGTTTTAAATTCAATGTTAATTAAATTTATCAAATGAATTTTTATTTTTCATTGAGAAATGTTTTGTTACGAACTTTTCATCAACATATTAATAGATTATCTGTTGAAATTTGTGTGTTCAATTTGGTAGTAATGTTAGACTTCTCATTAGGGAATGTGTAAACTAGGTACATGTTATTCACTTCATTTTTTATGGTAAGATTGAGTTGTGTAAATTTGATGAGTGTTATATTGTTGTAGATATAAATAATTACTTCCAAATGCGTTTGATCAAGTGAGTAAACACAATCTTATAAATTGTGTCATATTTTCCCCATCCTCATTATTTTCAATTTGCCCAGTTTTGAATAATATGCCTTCATTTTTACTTTTTAATGTAAAGTATCAAGTCAAATTTTTAATAGGTTTCTAGCTTGTGTATAATATATAGTTTCAATGTGAATTTTAAATTCAATATGAATTCAATATATTAGTTTATTTAATTTAAATTCAATATGAATTCAATTAAAACATATGTAATGTATGTGGTTTCTTTGACCTTGTGTTATTGATTTTATTACAACTATGTTTACATATACTGGTGTAGCGAGGATCTTGGGAGTTAATAGAGTTGTGTCGTGTTTTCTAGGTGCTTCTTTTCTAGCATTTTGAAGACCCCTTTTTCAACATTGAACTTTTTTATGGATAAACTAATGTTTTAGTAAGAGTTTTCATAGTATAGATGATTTCATTTTGGAAATTACAAGTTTAATGTTTTCTTTGGGGACATATATATTATTTATATAGAAATTTCATGATTAATGTAACTTTTTTTAATTATCCCCAACAAAAGTGAACATTAATCTTAGTAAACTATAGTTAAATGTTGAAGCTTAAGATAAAATAATTATTACATGCACATAATTATTCCCATAAAATATACTTATCAAGAAATTTTTTTTTGAACAAGTTATTTATGAAACATTTTTTAATTTAATCCATTATTCATTAATTATGAGTAAGGAAAGGTGTTTAGTTTCATTTAATTACATCACGAGAAAAAAGTGTGGGGTTGGTGGGATAAATGTTTTGTTATTATTTTTTTATAATATGTTTTATAAAAAGAAATATCTTGACGGATGAAGCTATCTTATTTGATGATATTTTGTAAACTATGAAATCATAAGAATGGAATGACTGACATAGACTATTTTCTCCCTTATCTATCCTTTCCCATTGGGGCTAGCAATGGTCATTGCACATGCTTTGTACCTTTCCTTCCCTCTATACTATTTCATCACAGTGTTAATAGTTTCTCTCCTTTGAAAGACACTCAGAGTGGGGGGAATTTTTACCCACAAGACATGCTCCCCCCTTTTCCCAATCATGTATTTTGGCCACTTATCAGTTCCCTAAGCTGCCAGTGGATCTTTTTCCAACCTTCATGGGTGTTGCATCATCCTATAAAACCATCGACTGGAAATGTGATTTATTTTAAAATAATTGAACTTGAATACAGTTCCATAACAAAAGTGGGAGTCAATTTGGAAGAGGGGCTCTTCATCTCAAGGTTTTGAAGATACCTTTATTTTATTACTTCTCTCGTAACTAGTTTCCATGTGTGTAGTTCTTTAATATTTCATGATTTTGTAGGTTGTTTTTTATTTTATTACTTGGAAATGTATGTCATTGTTCCCCTCTGATTGATAATGTTGAGTTTTTTGTATTTATTTTGTTTATTTTTTGTTCTTAAATGCCTTCAACAATATAACTCACAACCTTTCAGAACTGGTTTTATGTATATTTTAAGGCATTAAACCTTGAATTCTAATATTGATACTTGAACCAAACATGGAAATCATTTGTGTTCATTTTTTTATAGTTCTTTAGTTTACATTGTACAAAATGGTACAATGTTATTCACATTACAAATCATGTACAAAGGATGATTAATTGGGTAATGATATTCCTTTTTTATTATGGGAGTGTAAAACTATATTTTTTTTCTTTATTTTTTGTATATCAATTATCAACCCAATATCCTATACCATTATCATTTTATCTTGTAACTTTATTTGGGTTTGGAATAATCTGGATCAAGACAAACAAGATCTTATAGAAATGATATTCTACTAACCGTTTAATACAGTTTTATCTCCAAAAAATTGAGCATGGCCCCTCTGGTTAGGTAGGGATTGTTCCTAACCAAATGGCATAATTCTCGATGGTAAATTGTTAAATTTGAGAGGCTTTATGTCATTGATGAATAAAACAATTGATTGAATATAATATATAAATGTTATTCTAGTCACTTTTCAATCCATCATAGGCTCAAATATGTAATGGTACATGAACCTTCTACTTGGAACTCCAGATGAAATGTTTTTCAAGGAAATTGATTTCTCTCTTGATGGGAAGTAGGTTTGTGTAATACTTATTTTTGTACAACCTGGATTTTATCTTGTTTACTTGAACCTAGTCCCTCGCACCTAAGCCCATTAGTATGTATCTAATTTTTATTCCATTGATCATATTTCCCTTAAATAATCACATTCTTAAAAACTTTTCCATATTATAGGAAATTAATGTTATCCAAATATGTTAACAGCTTAATCTTGTGCATAATTTTGACTAATGAAGTTGGTTCTCTACATCTATGTTGTGGAATCCACTACAGATATTATTTTAAGTGGTTTGGATTCCAATTTAATGTATGGAGTTGAACTAAGGACAAATAAAGTACTATTTCATTATTTTATCACTGGTTTATGTAGTTTTTTGAGTTATACTAATCATGATTGGGACTGACATAGTTAGACAAAAATTGGATAGTAAATTCTATCTAAGAAATTATATCTAAACAAGACTCTGAGTTCACACCAGACTATGAGATCAAATATGTTTTTTGTTTAAATTATATCTAGGAAATTATAATTTTTTTATTCTAATATATTAATTTACTTCATTAATGAATTATTCTTTGATAAGAGTAATTATATTACTTATTCCTAATTTGAGGTGTTTTCATGTCATAGCTAAACTAAAGTATCAATAGATTAAGCTCTAGTTTCATTCTAGTTTTTCATTTAAAATCATTTCTCAAATGAATCTATTTTTGGATTATAAATTTTCAATGGATGAATATTCAAACCTATTTATCATTTTATAAAACTATTTTACTATTTACGTATGTTGATTGATTGTGTAGATGAATGAACTTAATATTTCTCACCAATCATATGATAGTATGATTATTGTGATGAGTTTTATGGGATGCTACATTTTTTTTAAATTAATTTGTATTAACTCATCCCCATTGTTATCCCCATGTTACTATATTGAAAAAAAATTAATGGAAAGATTTGGTATTACTTATATTTATATATGGTTCTATCTTCATGGTTTAAATCATAGTGGTAACATAATCGTATGATATGTTACCTATTTAATTTTGTGTTTCCATGATTTCTATGATGGTCCACTTCTTTTTTAATTGTTTTCTATTAGTTTATAATGTGGTGAGAAACATATGTTGTGCCTTTTAAGGATATATTAGGGAATGGATATCCTCTGAATCATTGAAAATGGGATGCTGAATAGTGATTTTGGATCTATATGTCATTTTTTTCTTTCATTTTTTTGGTGTTTAGGTTTTATTCAAGTTTATTCATTTTTTTGGTTCTGTTATGGTAGATTTTACATCTATAACCTTGAGATGATGAATGAAAAAATCACATTCTATTCAAATAATTTTTTTATATTTTCATTTATTTCTATTTTTGTTTCAATTCATTTTTGTATTTCCATTTATTTTTGGGTGTTCTCTTTGGTTGTGTGGTGTAGATCTTTATGTTGGAGAGAGGTGATGTCAAATAATGGTTTTTAATTGACATTGAAAACACTTTACTTACAAATTTAACCATATGAGCTCTCTTAAATAAATGGTCAAAAATTATAGAGGACCATTCAAGGTTTTGTACAAGGTGAAGGGATGTGTGTTTTTGTTTTTTATTGCATATGGATCTTTACCTGTGTGATTCCCCTTGTTTATGTTTTGAATTAAATTAAAGCACATTTTCTCCTAGTTAGGTGACTTTATTTTTTTATATTTCATTCCATGTAGATCATTTTTTTAAACTTTAATTTTTTTTTCTATTCAAGAAAAGACATTTCACTTATTTATGGGTATGGTTTTTGATTATGTGTGTAGATATTAGGGTTGTAGGGTGTGGAATACTGACATGAGGTTTCACAATGGAACTAGAGGTGACTGGGTTTGTTTATTCTAGTGGCCTACTTGGGGGTGTGAAATATCTTTGGAGGATGTAACTAGTCTTCTATGATAATGGGTCCTAGAGTATTGTAGTCAAGAGATTAAAGTGGTGGAAGATTGTAGTCAAGTGAAGACATGGGTGGTGGGAATGCCGTGGGGGTAACTACAAAGATGGATCTTGGGTTATTTTTTGGGGGGGTTTAGGTATCAATCAACATAAACTATATATTGATTAATTTTTTTATTAAATTTCATTATTAATATGATTAATGTTGTTATAAGTATGATCATGTGTGAAAATCATCTTCGATTTGATAATTCAAACAATTGTATTATATATAATAAATTAATATAATACAAAATTTTAGCAACAAATATTGAAATACCCAAAAATAATATCTTATATAAAATTTAAATTACAAATATATGTTAGTTAATGGTATTGTTTATGTAAGTTGGTAATAATATTACCAAGAGAGAAATTTTAATATTAATATATTGTGAATAATTTTGACTAATATATATATATATATATTATATTGGTATTATTATAATTATATCTAAACTATTTTATCTGTTTCATTAAGATTTAGCTACCAATTTTTTACTAACATTTTAGTGAAAGAAATTTTTTGTTTGAAAAATGTTTTACCCAGATAAAAATAATTTTTACCAATAGAAATACACATGTTAGAAAAAGATAATTATTTTGAAGTGAAATGTTTAAAACAAAATTTTCAATTTAAAGCTGATAATGGACACATTGAGTCATATTGAGAACACCATGTGTCACATTGAGTTGAAGATGATTTTTACACATCAAAAATTAATTATGGATAATTTTCTTAATTATCAGAATAATCTTAATCTGTTTTATCAGTTTTGAGTTTGTACTATGTGTTTTGAAATAAAATTACAATTTTAAATAAAAGGACACACTTGGAGTCATATCGGTCTCATTGTATGTCATATTGATGTTTGGATGATTTCTAGACCTCAAAAATTTCATATGGATCATTTTCCTAATGTATCAAAACAATATGAATGTATTAAATTGGTTTTTTATATGTCACATGTCTTTTATACTAAAATTTCAATTTAAAACAAAAACATACACTTTGAGTCATACTGGTCACACTGTGTGTTAGTTTTACATGAGACTGATTTTTTACAATTCACAAATCACATATGAATCGTTTTCCTAAATTATTAAGACAATATGAGCATGTTTTCCTTGTTTTTTCGTGATTGATCCTAGTTTTGAACTAAATTTTCAATATTATTATAATATGGGAGACTTTTGAGACATATCGGGAACTCCATCTATTTGAGTGAGGTGTGGATGATTCTGGCACAACACAAATGATTTATGGATCATTTTAATAAAGTATAAACATTATAAAAATTAATTTTATCTTTTTTGAGTATGTCAGGTATGCTTTGAACTTAAATATCAATTATAAGCTAAAAACATACACTTTGAGTCATATCGGAAACATCGTAAATCAGATTGATATGAGATTGATACTAAATGTCACAAATGACTAATGGATCATTTTATAAATGAATCAAAATAATATGAATGTTTTTCCTTGGTTTTGATTTTGTGATGTGTGTTTTGAACTATAATTTAAATTAAAAATTAAAAACATACACTTAGATTCGTACCGAAAATATTGTGTTTCAGATTGATGTGTAGATTGAAGTGTGACTAATTCCTACATGAGAACGAGAAAATAGGAACATTTTACTAGCTCTGTCATATTGGTCACACCATGTTTTGGATGAGGTGTTATTGATTCCTACATGTCACAAATAAATTATGAATCATTATCCTAAAGTATCAAAATAATGTGAATGTGTTTGACTGAAATTGAGTATGTAATGTGTATTTTTAATAAAAATTTCAGTTTTAAACTAATAAAAAAGCCTTTGAGTCATACTAGGAATTCAATTTATCGAATTAAGTGGTTGTTGATTCATAGACATCACACTGTGTCTTTTTTTTCTTCGATGAATTCAATATTTAGGGTTATCTAACAATATTTTATTGATATCTTAAAATTTTATATGGATTGAATAATAAAATTAAATGTGCATCGTCATGGGTGAATCATCCACATTGAGTGAATAATAATTGTACATGAGTGAATCAAGAGTCTATCATCCTTCTTCAAGATATCTAGGAAAATTAACAAAATAATTATTGGCTAAAAACGATAAGAAATTGACTAAAAATATGTAGATAAGATGATTAAAAAATAAACTAAATAAGTTGTAGGAAATCACATATTCATGATGTCTATATAAAATCTAAAACCTTTTATTCTACTAACTTATTTTTTTAAAAATATACCCTCTTTTGAATATGAGTGTTGTTGACAGTCCTGGTAGTACTTGAAAAATATAAATAAAAAAGTGTTGGTAAATATTTTAAATGAAATTGTAATTATCATAAAACATACCTCATTAGGGATTCTAGTTTGTTAATTTCATATGATATATTTCATAAATTTACAAACATAATAACCAAAAAAATTCCATCAGTTTGTTTCATGCACTATAGAATCATTAAGAAAAATAATTAATTTATTTTCATATATGTTTTGAGAGTGGAATATTATTATATATACCCTAAAACTTTTCCATTTGTAGATTTTTATTGGATTTTTTTCTCATGGAACATCCTCATTTAATGATTTTGAATATATTTGAATACTTCCCTACAATTACATGATTTTCATTAAAACATAATATAAAATGTTTAACATGAATTGTATTTGTAAAATGTTGCATGTAGTGTATTTAAAATTTATAACCATCATGTGTGGTCAGTTTGTTGGGTATCCACACATGGAATACAAAAAATAATTCTTTGGATTATCCATGTTGAATTCAATGAGTAACAATTCTTCCTAAAAAACAAAAAGGTATAAGTAATAAAATGAATAAGAATACATTTGATATGATTAAATTGTAGAGTTTTTCCCTGTATAGTGGTTATTAAAAAGAGTCTATTGTCTATATGTTTGATCTAAAAAATTATTTCTAGATTTTCTAATATTCCTTCATATTTATTTGTTTCCAATTAGAATAGTTGTGTACAAGTGATGTGAGGACTAAATTGAGTATTTCATTTACATTCTCAAGACTTATATAGTATGTAATGGAATTTCTATACATCTGTTCTTGAAAATATATTTTGGTTGTATCAATACTTTCTAAAATTGTATCTTTATGAAACTTTAATGTAAATAAATAAATTTTTTAAGCATACCCCATCCTTGATTTATTGTAGGGTTACATTGGATTCATTTCACATTACCTATTTTTATCACTAAGTTACCGTTTCATAATTAAAAAATCATAATCAAAGTGATTAATATACAGATTATCAAGAAATGTATTACCAGTCACTGTGTACCTGAAAATATGTCTCCTCACTATGACTAATAAATGCATCCAATGCATATTGGTTTATTAGTTTTTCAAACAGCCACTACTAGAAATTCTGGCTATAGCCATAGTTTACAATCATGGCTATAGGTCCTAAAACCATGCCTATAGGTAACATACATGGTTTGGATAACCATGGATCCTATTGGAGTGGAAATAGGGACACAGATATAGACATAGATTCAATCCATGTATGTAGGTATATATCCATAGTTCAAACCATATCTATTGACCTATACCCATGGTTTGAAACTGTGGAACCATATCTAGAGCCACAGTTTAAAACTATGGCTCTATACTTATAACCATGGTTTAAAACCATGGAAATTGATGTATAGTTGCTTTTGAAAATTGTGGTTATAGCCTCCAGTTTCATGAAAATAACCAGTGATTCTGAGCATGCACAAACACGACACAGTGAACTTAGCTTCTCCCAACCTATAAACCTATAACCCATAATCCTAGAAACATGTATCCTAAAAAATAATCAATCTGTTAAACTAGAAACATGTGTCCTAAAACCCAAAAATAGATGAAAAAATAAATAATATATAAAATATTAATGACATAACAACTTAATAAATGATTAATTTAAATATGAAACAAATGTTGTGTGTATTCTTAAAACATTAAAATTTTAGTTTACTGGATATAAATGAAATTAAAAACCACTAAATTATACTAATCAATCAATATGAAATTACATCCAAAATTTTAGACAGTCATGAATGATAAAGGAATCTTCTAGTATCCACCAACAAAAACTACCTGATTCTCCATCTCTTCAATATGAAGTAGCCATAAGAGAGAGAAGAAAAACATACTTTTTTTAAAAACAATAGTATAGAGTGGAACTAGTTTTACTTAGCCAGAATGGCCCAAAGGCCTTCATTTTTATTGATTTTTTATAACCCCAATTTCAAGGTATGAGGGGGAAACCATACAAGGCTCGTAGGCTCAGAGATTACATGGCCCGTAGGCTTAGGAGATTACATGGCCTGAAGGTCTTAGGGAATTCAACCTGACTGTCTACAAGGAACTGCCCCTCCCCAGCATCTACAAAATGATAGGATCTCTCCAACTTCACATGGTCATCTGGATAGGCTTCTCTTTCAAGCACATGATGGTCCCTATGGCATAACTATACCCTCTCATTCTGAAAAATCTATTTGACTCTGCTCTGGTGAGTGCACCTGCTCTGAATCCTCTTCTAGGGCTGCTCTTTTTTTGTAGTGTGTCTGGTGAAACTACACGTGGCCCGAAGGCCTTTAGGTTTCCAGAAGTCCTCAATGGTGGCCCTAAAGCCCTACTGACCTGAAGGCCTAGGTGTACTGAAAGCCTTAAGGACTCTAAGGCCAAACTGGTGGCCCAAGGTGAATATTTCTAACTGCTACATTACCGAACAGTACCTACTACAGTACTGCTACAGTTTCCATACAGTGTACATTTCTGCTACAGTACCTGTACAGTGTACAGTTCTGCTATAATACCTGCATAGTTTACAGTCTTCTATAGTACTACTACAATTCCTACTATAGTACCTACTAAAGTACTACTACAGTACCTACGGAAATATGCCTCTACCTGGTTTTGAACCTGGGTCTTGTGGATGCACTTAAGGATACCTCAGCAACTGTGTTGAGGCTCATGTGTGTGGAACTAGTTGTACTTGGCTAGATGCTCTCCATAGAAAAGGTTCCCTATATTTAATCTGACCTGTCACGAGGCTTAAACTGAAATTAATAATGAATGAATCCTCAGTCTACCCACATCTCTGAGAAATTAGAACAAATAGGCAAGCATCCTTCTCTTGTTTCACCACTTCAATCACCACTATCACTATCCTGATTGGGTTCACCTTTAGAAGAAGATTAGTGAAAGTAGAATATGGTATCACCTTCTCAATGCATTCTGGATTTGACATCAACAACTTATCCCCCCCAACCTATGTACAAATTAATAGAAGCATCATCAATATATATCATTATTTTCTCATTATAGATTTCCTTATCAATGGATTCCTTCATAAGATCCAAGACTTCCCTATATCTATAAATATTATATAAACTTGTTTCCTCAAATTAGTAAAAAAAATCTATAAACCTGTAATATTATAACATAAAAACATTGAAACATATAAACATGGAATCCTTTTAATCTCTTTCATACATACATAAAAATCATAATACCTTCATCATGTAAACCTAGAAACTAAAACCCACAAACACGAACCCAAAAATCAAAAAATTAGTAACAGGTAAATGTGTTATATTTATGTATTACTTATTAATTTTCATATAATTCCTACCATTCCATAAAAATGTTTTTCAGGATTTAGGGGGAACATATTTCACAGTCCAATCCCCATATCATCAATGCACCACTAAAGATGGAGAAGGGAGTGATCTGATATCCTAGACATCTTGTGCATACTCTTTCATTATGATCACCATGGAATAGAAATTGTCCAGGAATTAACCATTTATAGATAGTTCCATTTATCATATATCCCATTTTTACCATCCAAAAACAATAAATAATCCAAATTAGTGTCACAAACATACCTTTTCATCCCCCATGTCATGATCTACATCGCCGTATTCCCTCAATATAAAGAAAAAACAAACACTAATATTAAATCAAACACAAGATACATTAAATCATGAAAAAAGAATAAAGAAGGGTATTCATGAGAGTGACATATGATGTCAACACTAAAAAATTATTTTATTTCAAGAAAATATTGAGTATAAAAAATAAATAACAAAGTAAAACACCTAAAATAATAGTCTTGGAATGCAATAACAGCTAGAGATAGGAAATTCAGGGTATATATGGTGCAAAGAAACCATGGTCTAGAAAAAATAATGTGTGGTAAATCAATAAAAAATCATGATTCAGTGGAATACCTTTGTAGAGGTATTATTTGGAAATGATGTTTCAAGGTGGTGTCTCTAAGGGAGTAGTGTGGTTTTATATTGATATTACTTGGAAAGTGTGGGTTATCAGTTTGAAACTACAATGTTGTTTAGTTGAATTTATGGATATGTATTGTTGTTACATCAATTTTTTCAATGTTTTTTAGAGATGATGAACAATGATTAGATATGAAAAATAATGGGTATTGATGCATTGGTGTTTTAAGAACATTAATGTACGGTAATATTATTCAGAAAAAATGGGTGGAGTTTGACATTAGGTTGTGTAATTCCAAGGATATATTGATGGATCGGTATTGATATTTGTTTTAGAACATGGTAAGGTGAGTTACTAGTTTTTAGTTACTATTGTGAAAGTTCAGAGTGAAAGATTCTTGTCCACATGAGTGAGTCAGGTTCTTGAGATTTTATATTGAGTTTTGTGATGTGAGCCTATGTAAGAGTTGTTGGAAAAACCTATGTGTATTGATATTAGGTTGAAATTGGGATATGATTGTGCTTATGTGTTAGTTATTATTTAATTTATAAATTCACAACAATAGTAGTGTGTAGTTGAACCAAACCATTGTTTAGTGGAAGTTTGGTTCAGGAGTTCACATAGCATTCGAGATGAGTTAGTAGATGATAGATACTCATTTTATGGTTTTATTCAGAGTTAATCATGAATAAACTAGTCATAATGACATATTTAACACATACTAGAATTTTTTTCATGCATAATGAAAGGAAATACAGAACTCTAGGGAAACACTCAAATGATAACCACTCAAGAAACAATGTTTGTGTGAATAAACTAGTCTTTTATTTTTATTCATATTGGATTCTTTACTATGGAAGGTTGTAGTGATGTTGGTTTGGTTTTCATTTGAGTGTTTTTGGGTTTCCTGTTTGTGGTGATGATTTAATTTTGGTGTTGTTTAAGACATTATTTTAGTATGTTGGGTTGGTATTTGTATAGTATTGGTGGTTCTCTAAGGAATTTGGATGGTTTTTACCGATGGTTTCTTCTCTACAGGGGTTGAAATGGCTAGTTTCATCGTTCTTATACTTTTTCCTAGTGTTTTTTCCTGGTTTATTGGAGATGAGATGTTGTTTTCATGTGGTTGTGGGATATTCGGGATAGATTTTTGTGGTCTTTGGTGTCATCTTTGTGACTTTTGGAGGTTTTATTATTGGAGATGAATGATGTGGGGATTTTAGAGTTGTTTTTGGCTTGTTATTCATGGTTTTTGGTTATTTTGGGTAGTGACCATTGAGTGAATGTGGTGGGGAACTTGTTAGGGTCATGAGGATTCCCTTGTGGATGGGTCATCCTTGGAAGCATGGACCAATAAGGTATTCATTGTGCTTGTGTGGGTCCTGTTGTAGATGAGTCATAGAAGGAATGTGGGTGGGAGTGTATCGCATTAGGGTAAAGAATTTTCCATGGATTGTGTCATGGGTTAAAGAAAGTTTCATAGTTTAGTGGTTGAAGGATGTAAACTAGTGGTCTTAATTGAATGGTCTCTTGTTTGTTGTGGATATTGTTTCTTTGGTCTTTTATGTATGTTATTTTGATGGTGTTGGATGTTTTTTCAGGTGTTGTTGTTGGGTAGGGGTGGGGGGATTTGGAGCCACTTTTCTTCATTTTGTATATTATTTTATATGAATTCATCATGGTGTTTTGATGGTGTGATGGGGTTGTTGGTATTTTTGGCTACTTGTCTACTATGGTTCTATGTTTTACATGGGGCTGATTCATTATAGTTAGGGATTTCTAGAAAGTTAAAGGTATTATTTACGGGGAGTTTTTTCTCAGATACAGGTGTTGATTTCCACAGAGTTTCAAGATAGTTTTTTGGTGGTGGATACTTTTGGGTGAGGCATGGTGATCATGTTTTAGGGGTTCTGTTGGGTGGTGGTTCTCATTCTATTGGTTTATGGTTGTAGTTTTGGATAAGGTTTTATGGATAGGTTTGAAGGTGTATGGTTTTTGGTTGTGCGAGGATGCTAGATTCTTGGAAGTCTTGATTGGGTTTTGTAGGTGGGAGGAGTGTTTCTATATTGGTTTCCTAGGGGTGCTACTATTTGGTAATGGCTCTCTAATATTTTGGATGGCTATAGGAATTCTCTGATTCCAAATGATGGTTAGATTTTGCACCTTTTTCTTTCCTAATGATGGTTCTTATAGTTTCCACTTTTGGGCATCTCCATTTTCTTGGATCATTGGATTTCAAGGCCTTCCTTGGCTTAGATAATGATGTTTTTCAATGTTCTATTGGGTTTGTGTAAGGCTACTTCATCTAGGCTTCATGTGGCTGCTAGTCAATTGGACTACACATTTTGTGGTTGTTCTTTTTTATTATTGTTTCTTCTGGGTAATGAGGTGTGTGATCTTGGGTCTATTCTAGGGTCTTGATAGTGGGTTCTTGTGCCTTTATTTGATGTTGGAGGAATCTAAGGTTATTATTCTTATAACGATGTTGTGTTGTGTTTAGTTTATGGTCTTGTTGAAGTTTCGTTTCATCTTACTATTTGGAGGTCCCAGTTGTATGTCTTGGAGGTATTTATGTGTCTAGTAGTTGTGGTTAGTAAGATTTTGGTTATTCCATTTCCACCAAATTAGATATGTGAATCTAAAAAACCTACTTTCTGAAATTAGTTTTCATATGTTAATATGTTATAAACTAGTGGATACCAAGGTAGATTTGAAGTGATCCAGTTGTCAAATCTTGTGTTGGTTAGTGCCCTGAATTAAATAAAGTGTTTTTTGTTCAAAAGAAAGTATATTTGAAGAAGTCTTGGAATTGTTTGGTTCATTGAATATGTGTGTGGGTGTGTATGTAGAACCCCTTCGGAATCATATTTAAAGAGAAATTCTAAAATCCAATACCATAATGTGGTGAACTCTCAGCACACTTATGGTGCCATCGGTCAAAGCATGAACTAATTTTATACTTGAACCTCATAGATCATGTGACTTCATAACCCATATCTAACCAATTTAACCACTTCCATGACCCCTAATATGGAATAGTTCTAAAATCCAAGAAATATTACACTAACCACTCTTAGAAATAAGGGGTGGTGATACTTATATTGTTTGTGCCCAAAAATGGGACTCGCTGAACCATTCCAATCCAACCATTCTCAACATGACCTCTCAATCCATGTTCCCATCCTCATATATCACAATAGAAACCCTATGGAGACACTACTTACAAAACATATAGACAAGTTATTTCATTTTTTATAGTTAGAAAATGACTAATACCACAGTAAAACTCCAAGAACACACAGTTAAAATGGCATGCCCCATTCTCAATCCTCGGAGTAATATTCAATATGACTACTCCCACACCTACTACTACAACTTAGTGAATCTTTGATTGGATATAACCATTTACTCATCCCATTAAATTTAATTAAATTTTATTCTATTCTCTATTCTGGATATTTATATGAACCAAAAAGGTAGTAAAGCTAAATAGACACTCTATCCAAGAAATTTCTAGGAAGATATACCTCAAGAGGAAGGGTACCCACAAGTGGTGCACACACTTCCAGAGTCACTCAGAAGAAATATATTATTAAACTGGGAATATGAAATAATCATTCATGAAGATATTCCAAACTGAGAAATATATGATCAAATGTAAAGTGTATCACAACAAAAGGGAAACAGGTCTTACCATACAGAACATTGTCCCAATTTTCTTCAATTTCAATTCCATCGCACTCTGAAAAACTAATGTTTCTCCCATTTATTATTATGTGTAACACCAAAAGTAGTTATCATAATTTCACAATTACATATGATAAAATTGAATAATAGAACACTCTTTTTATTACTCAAATATTGAGTTTTAAAGGATCAAATCAGTCTATAATTGTAGTGAACAAACTACTACATAAATGAAAATGAGGTAAGAAATATGCCATTTCATTATAGATAAAATAATAGTGGTTAAATAGTAATGGTAAAATAAAATTGATAGTTCTTAAAGTCTATATAATATCAATTAGAATTAATTTTATTCAATTTTACTAAAACAATTAAGAAATCTGTTATTTTATATTCATTGAACATTATTTTGTTTTATTTGAAATCATGTTATTAATAAATGGAAATTATAAAATAAAAAAAAATGAATCAATGGAAGTAGGGAAAATATATTTTATATCAAATAAAATTTCAAGAATTATTAGTAAAAAAATCAAGTGATAATGGAATAAAAAATCTAAAACATTGTATATTTTATCATTAAAAGAATAATGAACATCATATATTTGATCATAAAAGGAATCCTTAAAAAAGCGATGGAAGATAGATAATATCAATGGAAACTCAAACCATGTTGTCTAAAATCCTTTCACCATTATTTTATTAAGAAATTGATTTTATAAAACAAGTGAATTTTTATTAAGAACCACAAAAAACACAAAATTGATGTTAAATAACTAACGATAAGTGATACTCACAATGCGACAACTCAAATACAAAGTAACAGGTGATAAAAGTATCCTTGGAGGACATATAAATATATGTTAAATTGAAACAATGTGATCACAATATTCCAAATAGAAACAAAAAGATCTTATGTTGATAATATTTTAATTGTTTTATGAAACCAAACAACAATGAAAATTCATAAAAAATTAAAATTCAATGTTAAAGAAAATTTTGAAAACATTAACCATAAACACTCATAGGAAACTTTCATTTTTATACACCAAACTAAAATGTGGAGTCATCATCACTACATATTCTCAAAAATCCTCTCTCAAATCATGACATATTGATAAAGTCACAACACTAAAATAAGGATTCATTAGGGTGGTGTAACTTCAAAAAAATGATGAATCTTCATTAATTGAACCTAAAAATTGAAATTTGAGGAACAAGATTAATGAGAAAAGAAATAATAGAATGGTTGATGATGATAGAAGCATCAACATACAACATCATAAGAAAGATTAAGACATTTTGAAAATAATATCTTATTGAAGAAAACACAGCCCCATGTGAACACATGGGTGATGTGAGAGATTAACATAAAATAATAAAACTAAGGAACAACTCATTCAATGTTCTGAGAAACTGATTCCCCATGTAAAGTTGTTGTTTTTTTACAATTTCAATATTTATAATTCAGGCTTTATTTTAAGTAGTAGAAACAACCACTATTTCACAACCTTTAAATAAAGTGATACCATGACCTGGTCAATGAGATATTAAAAGGAGATTATACCCCATCCACCATCATAACACAATACATAAGACTCTATTGTGTACACATTTATTTAAAGATCGTACAAATGATATTTTCAAGTCAATTAGACCATAATATGTAATCCATTGATTTCATGTGAGTTAGTTTGTTAAATTCATTTCAGTAGCTACACAATCAAACACACCTATGTAATATTCATCTTGTATTATGAAACAAGTTTAGTTTAAAATTCCTTTATTATTAGGAAATGAATCACAAAAAATATTGTGGGAATTAAGAATATAATTTGTTTGGAGATTCTAGGATTAAATCATGATAAGGACCAACCTAATTGATAATTCCTATAATGTGTGAGTACATGAAATGAAACAAAATAATGAAACTAAAATTTTATATGTCATTACATCTCAGAAAATCCATAATTTTCAGAATTAATTATTATGTGTGATACATAAGTGCATGAAAATTATTTCATAATAAAACTGATTTGTAAACATTGGGTGGATTAATGAATTGATTATGAAAATGGGGGAAAAGGCCTCGAATTTTCAAATCACATTTCAATGTAACCCTTGGTAATTCCTTTTTATTATTTTTTATTAATTCATTATTCTAGGTAGACTTAACATCATGAAAATAGTATGAAAAAACACATATAACTATTTAATTTCTACGGAGTTAGTGTCAGTAAAAATGCACAACAGAAGGTACCATTCTCTAGGATAATTATTTCATGCATTTGGTGAACATATAGGGTAAAAAAATAAAATAAATTGTTATATGATAAGAGATGTGGTGCTTGTCCGTATAATTTCAAGCCTATGATAGAAAATATATTAAGGGAAAGGAAAAAATTATAAAAAATGCATAAAAATCATATGAGAAAATTGAGGGAGGGATTAGTGGAAAGATTAACTTAACTTAATAATAGGTGTCCTAAAATTAATACCAGTAAAACAAATATTCATACATATGAATTCTTAGACACTGATAGGTTAATCAACCCTAATAAAATTCAGAAAAAAAAATAAAAAATCAAACCCAATGCAATAAGTCAAAAAAAATAAACCATACCCATGAAAAAAAATTCAATTAAGAATATAATAAATCGGAAAAAATAAATCTTACATATTGAAAATTGTAGAGTAACGATTTGAAATCAAAGAAACCTTGATCTATGGAATAAACAAGATGGGAGTCGGGTGGTAATGTTAGAGGAGAATGGTCTTGGGGAGGTGGTGTGGTCGCATCATAGGAGGACCGTTGAAGGTAGTGTACCCACATCAGAGTCACGTTGATACAAGGTGAACCAAAATAGAGGAGGATGGTTGCAATGATGTGGGGGTGGGGAAGTTAGATTTGTATTGGTAGGGTGGTACAGAGGCCACTTTGGTTGGGAGGTGGGCTGGCTTCATTGGAGTAGCATCGATAGGGATGCGGAGAGGCCACGTCAGCAGTGATGTGGGGAGGATACATCGGTCCCGCATCAGCGGGGAGGTGAGTTGGCTTCCTAGTGATGGGGGAGGAGGAGGAGGGGGAGGAGGAGTCTAGGGGGTGGAGGGGGAGGAGTAATCATGAGGGATGTAGGGAGGGGGATAAATCACGGGGGAGGATGGGGGTTGGGAGGAGTAAAGAAGAGGGGAGGAGGTACTCCCACAGGTCCCATGTCTTTAGGTTGGTTATAGAAATGGTTTTTTATAAACCATGGCTACAAATCTGTGGCTATAGGTCAAAATTATAGTAGTGATCTATGGTGGGTGAAGGTTTAGTTTTTATTCAGCTTCTTTAAGATGATCCATTGTATGAATTTTTTAAAGGCCTTTATGAGCCTTTATAGTGATAATTGATACAAATTTATTTCATGATTCATATACTATAAATTCACTATACACAGGATAATTTAGATTAAATCAATGTATAATTAATATTTTTTAAGTAAAATAAAGAAATTATATCATAATGTTACACTGATCTCTTCCCAAATTACTGACATAAGAATAATTACAACATTGTTCCATGCATACACATCAATAGACATGAGAGTTTGAGTGGTGAGCCCAATGTTACTATTAAACAAGGAATTTTGGGGGTTAACAGGCCATCTGCATGCATTCCATCATAACACAAATTTGATGCCTTTGTTTGTCACCTTAATATTTTTTTCTAACACCATCATGCTATGGTGCACTTGTTTTTTTGGGGAAATAGGGTTTTCACCATCTACCATTTCCCTTACTTTAACATCATCAATATTTTGTTCCTCTAGATTGGTAGCATTGCCATGTGAATAATATTGTTGTTTCTATGAATTGGGAGCAATAACATGTTGAGAAACCTATTGTTCATTAGGATTGGGAGCGTCGACATGTGTAGAAGTCATTATCTATAGAAGAGGATGAACATTTAATTTATATTATTTAAATAAATCAGTGAATAGATAATAATATGAGGTAACCAACTTTAAATTAAAAATAAATAAAACATGGTCAATGGAATATCATTTTTTAAAAGGTTGAGGGGATTTAACCCCTATATCGATTATCTGAATCCCGTTATTATAGAATCCTATAACATAAAAGACCCCATCTACATTAGGAATACTAATTGAATTGACATATGACCCTTTTGTTGTTTTGGTCACTAACACAAAAATTGAACACTTTCGGTTTGTAGGATATGGAACATAAAATACATGTACTTCCTATAATGCCATTATTAATGGTTCATATTTGTAAACTTCCTCATTTTAAATCCACTATCATGAATCCCAATTCATCTATTTTAACTAAATTCCTATTCTCAAACCACTTTAATTGAAAAATATGTTCTTTGAATGTTGTGAAATTCAACTCCCATATTTGATTGATGATGCCAAAGTATGAAATATTCCCATAAATTTTGATTTTTTTTCCTTAGTACCGGATACATGTATCACTTCAGAAACAAGTGAAACTACACTATTTTTCATGGCATTGCGTTCATCATGTTTATTTGTATTGAGAATATATCCATTAATTACATAACCATTATAGGATAATACATTCACACTTGGTCTCCTACCTAGCCATCAATGTCGTTATGAAATTGAATTTGTAGTTTTAGTTTACTCCATTAAAAATGGACTTGAAACAATCCTATAAAGATTTGATTATGTGTCTTTGATATCTATTTTTTCAATACTTAATGGATTAAAATGCCTAAGAATTGCTTTATTGGATTCAATATATAGTGAATCCTCTAAACTGTTATGAAAAATATAAATTTGGGACTACTCTCGCTCTGTAATAGTAATTGTGAAACCATCTAATCTAGATATTCCATCACCCAAAAGTTTCCTAGTGTGATGATATTTTGGTAGAAAAATATTTTCCACAATGGACAGGTAGTCGATACATAATGTTTTGGCTTCCTGAACAACATATCTCTCAATAATAAAACCATATGGACATCATCGATTATTGGAATACCCTTTAAAAATTTTCATATATTGTTCAATGGGGTACATCCAATTATAATGTACAGGACCACATAGTCAAATCTCTATTACCAAGTACACCATCAATTGAACCATAATTTCAAAATATGTTGTTGGAAAAAACATCTCTAATTCACATAATATAAATAAAATTTCCTTTTTCATAGTTGAAAATTTTGGTGGTTCTATAACATTGATTCATATAGATTTGAACAATAAATAGATCTTGTTTAATGTATAATTTAAATTATTGTTCAAAATAAAATTTAAATCTAAAATCCTTACATCTTACATTAAAACATCAAAGTCATGTGATTTCGGATCCTTTAACTTTAAATCAGTTAGTGACACAATATTCATGATATTTTAGGAATACCCCTCTAGAACCTTTACATACTTCAATAAGTTTCACACCTGCTATCTCTCATTCCTGGAAATAATGTAAGTAGGTGGAGTAAGAAAGGTCCATGTTTCACTCTTCACTAGAGCTAAATCCTCCCGTATTTCTATGTCACTCATGTCTAACGTGGATTAATTTCATCCTTTGTCCTTCCAAGATAATTTTGTAACATGCCAATGAAACTATCACATACATTTTTTTATACATTTATAACATCAAGAAAATTCCTAACATACAAAAAATTCCTGTATGGTAATTCAAAACAATCTGGTCTCTTTTTTCCAACTGGTTTTTTTAAGGTTTTTTAAAAAAAGTTTACCAGAAGAAGTTTTCAGATCATTTTACTTCAAAAACAATTGATGACTTGTTAGTGGATATGGTGTTGTACATTATTTTAAACTCCCATCGAAGGATGCCTTCAAATATTAGTACATATGTTTTGAGGTTAGAAATTTACAATGTCCTAGAAACAGAGTCTTTGATGAATGTTTTAACCTAATTGATTGTGCACCTTGTTCAAAGATGGGAAACCCTTGAGTTCCTATAATAATATTTCCTAGAAAATTTTCATATCCAGGAAATACAATTATCATCCCTTATAATAAGTCTGTCAACATGAAATATTTTAAAACAAAAGTAATTTTACATCATTGATCGATGGATCCAAATGAAACTCTATATCCCAACACAATTATTTTACTCCCCATATAAGATGAGATAACATAATATATTTTCGTTTTATTCATAACCGTGGTGGAAAGTTATAATTTACCAACATAACTATCCATGTACTATGAGTGCTTCTTTGAAGACCAAAAAGAATCACTCCATCTATAGATAGTGCAAGATAAAGTTATCTCATACCATTTTCAAATTCAAGATGCTTGTGATAACTTCTCTTCCACTTAGGAGAGTATGTCGGGTGACAAAGATTCCCATCTTTATTTTATTTATCTATGTGCCACTTCAATTGTCTTGAAGTATTATCACTTTTATATCGGCACCTAAACCATGGAATTATTTGAATGTACCATACAAAAATTGTAGGAACTAATTCACCTTTAACGAATAGAGAAGAACTGTACTTTGGAAAAAATTTATGTGATTTGTGGTCCTTACGAAATAGTATATAGTCATTTGGACCGACTTTTATTCTTTCAGTGATTATACCCATTAAACTGAAGATTTGTTTGATGACATATTTTCAAAAAGGAATATCATTGTATTATGGGGGCATATCATTCGATAGAGAAAGTACTTCTATAAAACTACTTTCACTCCATCTATTTCCATATTTTAAATTATATAGCTTCTATATGGTTAAAAATGATGTATATTTAGTAAAAGAATCATATGATGGTATCATTACACAGCTCTTTAACATCCCAAAAAAATTGGATAATCATGAAGTTCATCGTTAATTATCATTTTCATTTCCTTAGTATAATCTTTATAATCATTCACACCTATAATCACATCCTTGATACAATTTTCATCATTTTCTACACTTTTAATCTTATCAGATGACTCATAAAACATAATATTATCCCACTCACAAGCTATATTCAATTTTTCTTAGTGTTTAGTCCCACACTTAGAACTTTGATCTATTCGATGACAGCTCAAGCATTCTTCTAACTCCTCTGTGGTAATTATTATTTAATTAAAATAGTGTAGACAAGGAAAATTGATTTGATAATTTTTATGCATGATATTTTTCAAAAATGTTGTACTCTTTCACCCCATCCTCATGCTGTTTTTTCATATGATTGGAATCCATTCATTTTTGATTCATATACATAATATTTGATATGAAAATATTAATATTTAAAAAAATAAATAAATACACGGAAGTTATGATCATGGAACCCATAAAAGTTCAATATTAATAAATCATTTAAGCTACATGAATTCACTGTTCTATGATAATAAGAGCTGAGTGATGCATAATAATATTGTTTTGTAATGGAGAAAATCATTAAGGAAAAGGAATGTGTGATATTTTTAAAGTTATAATGAATATAATTATGTTTTCATCTATTGTAAAACACATAGATCTTGTGTAGTAATAATTTGATGATATCTCCAAATATTAAATAGACAGACAAGATCTATAAAAATTAGTTAGAAATTGAAATCAACAAGAGGTTATAGTTGGTGTTTATTCATTTCTTCACATGGTATGTGGTGGGTCGGGTGTTGTTTTAGTGAAAAGATTCTTAGGATCCAAAGTTGATAGTTTTCATATGATTAAAATGTTGATAGTTCCCAAGAACATGGTCTTGAGAACCCATTATTTGAATAAAATATTTAATCTAAATCAAATAAACTATAATTATTGAGCTGGTGTTCCCATGTTCCATTCCCATCTCAGATAGTTTACATTTAATCAAATGGGAATTTCAACAACCCATTATAAGAAATTCATTTCATTAATTATCACATAACACATTAAATAATTACATTTCTTAAACCAAATAAAAAAATTTAAACAACATATTAGGTATAAAAACCATCACTATATTCATAATAAGGATTTAAACAATTAAATCACCTTTTATAAAACATGTTGTTAAAGTAAAACAAGAAAACTAAGGAAATGTAATTTGAAAGGACTACCAAATTTTGAAAATTGCATTTGGAGAATCCAAAATTTAGGAACAAAACCAAATAACTAAGATCAAGGTATGAAATAATTTATCTATATTTAAATCTATGTAGTCTTAATTTAATTACTTCGTTAACAAGAAATGAAAAAAAAACTTTTCTTCTATGGATTTGTAATGAACTGTATAAATCAACTATCATTTTCATAAACTACAAAATCCTTTCACCCGGAATCAAACACCTTTAAATGAATTCATGTACCATTATTTTTCGTGGAAGGAAGAACAATATCAATAATATAAAAAATGTTAAATATACAACATGTAGTGTAACATGTTGGAGTTCAAAATAGTGGAGGATTCATGCAACAGAATTCTCACTGTGTTGGATTTATTTCAGTAGCTATGTTGGAATTGTAGCAATGAAATATCTTATGTCAACATATTCACACACTTTTGGTGGAGATGTAATATATGGTGGGTTTTGATGTAATATATAATTCTGAAAACATGTAAGCAATTGATGCTACTGATGTTCTGGTTATATCGTAATGTCATGTTCTTTTGTATGTGATAGTTTATTTTTCATTAATAATCCATGTCCTTAAACTATGTGTTCATTCCATATCACATGTGAAAAAATATATAAAAATAGGTATTCTTAAAAAAAATATAATAAGAATGATAAAAAATATCCAACAATATTTAAAAAAATTAAGAACTTATTCATAACATAAGAGATAAAATTATTAAAAACAAATTTAAAACAAAAAATAAAGAGTATAAATAAAGAGTATGTGTATAAGAATCAAAATTATCATGAAATAATTTTTTTCAAGTTCTATATATATATAAAATTAGAAAAATCATGCAGACTATATTAAACACATTTAATAATTCTTATAAAAATTAGAAACAAATCATGTGATATTAAATTTATTAGGGTTATTTTTCCCTATGTTGAAATAAAATAGAATGAATTGTTCGATTTTAATCCATGGTAGTAGGATCGATACTCAAAACATGGATCAGATTACCATCTATGAAATTTAAAAACCCTAACGAGGCATTATTTTCAGTCACTACCTTACATGATAAGTTAGTAGACTATTTACGGTGTACAACTAGGAGCTCCATGTAATGAGAGTGAGAAATAATGAACAATGAGTGAAAATAAATGTGAATGTGAGGGAGAGGGTGAACCAACAATGAATTGAGGCATGGGATATTGGGAGGAAAATTAGCAAGGTAGATCGAGCAAAAATAAGATAACTTAGGGTGTAGTTAAAACCATTTCATAAAATTAAAAACAAAAATAGATATTTGAGGGGGAGAAATGGATCATAAGTGATAACACAACCTGGATTTTTAAGGTGTAGATTCATCTGGAAATATTGGGAGAGAGAGAAGACATAGATTTAGGCTCATTTGGGAAAAATCCCTCAATTTACACTTTCCAAGAAATTCATTCCCTAGGTTTGTTGGCTTACCTTTAAGGCAACAACCCCTCAACTCGTACAACCAGCCTATCACCCTCATTATGGTGAACAACATTTTGACAATGCAAAGTCACATGGCTTCCAACTGGAGTGAAGGACCTAGAATAACCATTACAAGCAGTGTTCAAAAAGATGGATAATTATAAATATGATTATTTAATTATTTATATTTATATTTTTATATATATTAGTTAATATATAGACATAGATAAATGGATATATAATAAATATACTTATTATTTAAATTTATTTATTATAATTTTATAATTATTTAAATATATATGAATATATTTATAAATGTAATTATAAAAAAATTATTAATATATATATATAATTATAAATATATTTCTATAATTATATATATATATATATGATATTGGGGGAATAATTACATTGAAAACACACACACTCACCTCACACTCATAGGATGGAAGGGTGGTTTAATGTCGCCCCTCCCCTCCCAGGAGAAACCTACCCATCAAACCCTTCATAACTCTTTTTTATATGCCCATAGAATCCTTCATTATAAGGCCCATACTCCCCCATTAAATGGATCAGAGACCCACAATAACCATCTCAAAGGTTGTGAATCATCAAAACACACCCCTTCAACTCTAGATATCAACGTGACCAGCCTCCACCATCAGGTCACAAACTACCCACATAATAACCAAGGTGGCCATCCACCATACCAGCCTGCCCCTCAAAGGCTCGTACCACTGGATGACAGCTTCACAAGCATCCTATCAATGTTTGATGCAGGATAACTACCCAAGGTCACACTACAACCCCACCATCGTTTCCACTGGTCCACCATCCCAACACCACATGAAACTGGATCCACCTATAAATGAATACCAGTCACCCATCACCCACCCTGCATTTATCATTCATGTCATGTAACCCAGTTTCCATGATTTTTCCTTCATTAGATCATTGTCCTCTACTGTCTAGGGTCGCACGTTGCTTCCACCTTTTTTGAGATATCCTACTACCCCATCGTCGTCGCCTCCAGCTGCTCATCGTCGATAGACACCAAACTAGACCGACATGCTATAGTCTTCAGCGTCCCATCATCCATCCACTGTTATGCCAAGCTCATACGCCACTGTTAACTGTCAAATCCATTTTCGACGTCAAAACTTTATCATCATTCCCCCTAGACGATGGGAAGGGTTCTTTCATGAACATCGCCCATACAATGCATTGGACAAAGATGTTGACGTCATTTGACGCCTCCCAAACTGTCACCCCCCAACTGAATTGGGGAAATACCAGGACCACAGGGGTTTGAACCCCAACCATCCCCAAACCTGATGCATAATCACGAGGCACCTCTACCACTGAGGCACACCCCAACTGATTATATATATTTATATAGATATATATAATTATAAAAATATATTTATTAATATATGATTATATAAATATTTTTATTAATATATAAATATATTTTATTATAAATATAATAAATATATTTATTTTTTAAAATATATTTATTACAATTTTATAATTATTTAAATATATTTATAAATATATTTTTAATTATAATTATATGTATATATAATTTTATATATCCTAAGTGGTCTAAGAACCGGGAAAACATGCTCCTACAAATTTTATTTGGAAAATAAAAGAGAGAACATGAAATGGAGAAAAAACATAATCAACAAAGGAAAAGTCCTCGTCAAGAAAAGAAAACTACAAATGGGTAGAACTATGATCATAACCATAATCCTTATCAAAGGTATCATCAATAGATTCCCATTCTAACCAAAAAATTGTCAGATTAAAAAGAAACGAGTACTTTTCCTTGAGTTTAATATGCACTAGAGTGAGATCCTTGAAAAAGACTTGGTAGACCAGGCATTCCTTAGAACCCAATCATCCCTACCACATCCTCAACCACTATTTTTTCGATGATGACCTCATTTCCAAGTCTTCATTTTCTGCCAAAACCCTTCCAGTTTAGAAAGAGTGAGCGACTTCTCTATAGACTCATTAATGATTCCTAAAACATCATTCATCGTATTTTGAACACCAACATCATGTTCAATCAGATCCATTCAATATGTGATAGGTGATGGATGCATATCAGTCACTTTCATGTTACCAATCTCAGTGGATTTTTGAGAAGCTTGATCAATGACCAAATTCCCCTTCCTTATATTCTCTACTTTCTCAAAAACAATATCTAACCATAATTTCTTTTTACCTGTTATTTCAACCACTTCCTCCACTCTCCTTTTAGATAAACCACCATCACCTTTAGATTGCACAATCCGCGGTCCAGAGGTCCCACAAGTTGTCTGTTCATCCCCTTCACTACCATTACCAGGAGTACTCGCCATCAGTTGCTTCACATTTTCATTATTAAAAGGGGACCTAATCTATGTTCAATCCTTTGTATGACCACCCTCACCTTAAGATTTCATGTCCAATTACCTTACATTAAAAAAAATTTAGAATTCATCGTTATCCTGAATTGAACAGAAGATTTACCAAATTCAATCAGATTAAAATTCCTATCCCATTCACTGATATGAATAATAACAGGTTTGATCGAAATTGATCCAAATCCCCATGCCCGCATCTTCAACTTATCAGAGGGGGAGATCATATGAAAGATGTCGCGACCTAATGAAACACATTTCCAAGATGAGAACCCCCATATTGTTGAGAGCTGCTCAGTTATATATATTTTTATTAATATAAATATATAATTATTAATATAAACAATATATTTATCATATACGTATATTTATTATAATTTTTAATTTATTTAAAAATATATTTTTTTTTAAATTTTAATTATAAATAAATATATTTAAAAATATATATACATAATTATAAATATATTTTAATAATTTTTTATATTTATTATTATATAAATATATAATTATAAATATATTAAATATAATTATTATTTAAATATATTTATTATAAATTTAAATATATTTAAATATATATTTAAATATTTATAATAATAATTATAAATAAAGTTATTTTTTTATCTTTTTATATAGTTATAAAAATATATATATAATTATATATATACACATTAATATATAAATATACATAATTATTAGTATAATAAATATATTTACTATTTAAATATATTTATTTCAATTTGATAATAATTTAAATATAGATATATATTTATTTATAATTATAATTATATATATATATATATACCTAGAAGATTCACGATCTAAGCATGCTCGGTCCTAAATATTTATTAAGGAAAATAAAGTGCATACAGAAAGAGGATAGACGGAGTCAGACAAAGAGGCACACCCTCATCCATGAGAAAAAGACTACGATTCAAGTATATGGCCATGCCCATAATCATGAACTGATTCATCATTATTATCAGTAGTTTCCCACTCTGACTGTGAGTTTCTTTGATTGAAGATCACAAAATATTTTCCCTGAGCATTTTCTGTTCTGGTGTGAGCCCCTTGGAAATGGCCCTGGAAGTCCTATATTGGCCATGCCTATGTATAGAAGCTCAATCATCTTCACCACACCCATGTTTATAATCCCAGTCATCATGACCATGTTTTATTTAATGGTTTTTTGGATGATGTCCTCATCTCCATGACTTGGCTTGTTGCCAAGTCCCATCCAGTTCAACCACTATCACTTCTGACTTGTCCGGAATGCCTACAACCAAAGCCATATCAAATTGAGTGTCCAAGTACATCAATGGTTTCTTAGTCACCATCACTTCATCCATTACACCTTGTGATTCTTTAGTACACTTAGTTGTACTATCTATATACTGGTCATGAACCTCATCCAGCACAATTTGTTTAATCAGAGGTGGGGGAGCCATGGATTTCTAGGGAACTAGCTAAAATCCATCCTCATCCACCACATTGGCCTTGCCTAGTTTCTTAGAAAAAGGTTTTTCCTCTTGCATAAAATCACTTTTCACATCTCTCTGAACAATATCCTCATGATCATATTGTCTAAATAATATCTCATTCTCTTCATATTCATTCTCTCTCTTAGCGACATCAGCCATTGAGGCCCACTGGTCACACCAATCCCCCCATCGTTTCAACTACTAACCATTTCAACATGATTGTGATCCCTATTATCATTCATTCCCTCAAAAGAAAAGGGATGCTTAATCAGACCATTATTTTTATTAACATGAGGCCTTCCATGACTTCCAGCCTAACTAAGAACATCAGCATACGAGGATCCTACCTACATGGAACCATTTCCCAGAACACCAGTAGCTTATACATCTAAGGTCTTCACTTCCAAGCCTCTATTCATAAATCTACAATCACCAAATACATATAAATTCTTATTAAAATATGAATATGTCATGTTTTTTTGACTTTTATCAAAAAGGTTCCCGATGGATTTTCATAAAGAACAAAAAGCACAAACACACGCGCCTCCAAAACATGGATGACATATTCTTCCATCTTGCTTCCACAATGCATAATGCACAAAAATAGAAAAAAATTAATGATAGCCACTGCCTCAAGGATAACATCCCCTCCTAAATTTTAGAGTAACCTAATGGCCACCCGATCATCAATGATTTTTATGTCCCCATTCCCTTGAGGTGAATGATTCTTGCCCACCACTTAATGTTGTCCATCAGAACTAGTTTTAGCTTGCTTCCTCACCACCATTTCAGTGTCGAATCCCTCTTGAGGAGTTGAACGGTCATCCCACCTACAAGTTATTTCCTAGGGCCTTATACATCAACCAAATCCTCCCTTGTAGTAGTTGTAATACCCTCATCAAAACCAAACCTATGTAATTTGATCTCCAGAAACATGATCCCCTACACTTGCACAGGGGTTGTGGTTTATCCACACTACCTACATCAACAAAAAGAGATACATGTTTATTGTTCACACATGATTTAACAAATACATCAAGGTAGAGATGATAAAATTATACATTTTTAATAGAATCAATAATAGTAAAGAAATTATATTTCCCTTTCAGGGAACCACTAGTCAAAAATTTCCACTGCTTTGTCAACATCCTTATTTTCCCCCTTATCAAATGGTGAATTATGTTGATCGTCATGTGTATGGGAGTTCTAGACAGCTCTCATTTCATGTTCAAGTTGAACATTTGCCTCCATAATATCATTTAATGAATATGAATACCATAGGGTCTGATCAATTTCCATCCCATGGATTGCAATGGCATTGACCTCCATGCTTTTTTCCAAGTAGTGGCAATAGAAATCCCTCTAGAACTCATGTACCTCACTAGATCGGGAGAGCCTTTAAGAACATTACGACTCTAATGAGGTTTAATTCATAATAATTTTTTCGCTTGCTATTAGAATTATTCATGATGTCCTCCCCAATAATATCTGATAATTCCATTCTATCCTTAGAATTAGATTGCATACTCACTCGATGTGATTCTAGGGGTATTTGTTCAATAGTTCCCACATCGATATCACCCAATATTTGGGTGTCAACAGTGTCATCCACCGGAATGATTACAAATACATTGAAATACAAATAAGTGCCCTTATTATGATCCTCAATATCAACACCTTTAAGAGTAAATCATTGATATTAGGATAAACTGATATTATACTACCCTCAAAATCAGATTGGTGTCTATGTTGACATCAAAAAATGAAACAGAGTCCCGAAATAGAAGATCCATACTCTCACACATATGCTTGTAAGGAATGGTAAAAATTAGATACATTAGAACAACATATGCCTCCCTACCTTGAACCTCATCATTGACATCATTTTTCTGAACCATGTTCATTTAGTGCTTGTGATCTAATGATTTCATCCCATTAGAAAATGAAAATTTGAAATTACAACCATCAAAATGTATTCCATATTTATTACAGTTGGAACACCTATAACTCCTTAGGAAATCCTCTCCTACATCTCCAAAGAATATTAAATTGAAACAAAAGTCTAGAACCTGTTCATACTCAATTTCAAGCTAACATTTAAAATCACTGACAACAAGATACACTATTTCCATAAGATTTGGATGAAGATTGAATTTTACCAAAATTTTGGCATAATGCTCATACCTAGCCATATTGATCTTCTTTTCAAACATAATTAGGGTTCCATGTTCCAATGTAACATCATAATTAATACTTGGGTTTTAAAAAACTAAATCAATAATTTTATCTGAATCCAAAATTGCTTTGTACAATAATTTTCCTGAAACTGGTCAAACTAAGGGTCTCATTCTCAGAATCTATGTACCAATTGTTTTAAATTGACAAAAATAAAGCTCCATGCCTTCAAACTCAATTCCTAATAATGGAAATTATTAAAGAAATACTCCATATTAATCGAAACCACATACCAAATATCTAAACCATATACCTAGAGTAGATGCTTCCTGAAATCTTCAAGATTCCAAGAATAATTCTTCATTTTAGGGGATGACAACATAGTCGTGGATTAATTACAAGACTCAATCATATCCTTGAAGAAAATAGTATTTACTTCAAAAAAATCTAGAGCACTATTCCTATAGATTCAATTGTTAATGACAGATGATTCACTCTGATGACCGAGAATGAATCGATCACTGGTAGTAAGACCTACCCACAACACATTCACAACATTTGGAACATCATGATTTTCTATATCCAAACTGAATGCCTAAAGGCTTAATTTTTATTGATTTTTTGTAATCTCCTTTTAAATTTTGATGGGTAACATTATACATTGTCTGTAGACACAGTGGTAGTAAGGCTTGAATACCTGGCCATTTTTAGACCCAAGAGAACTGACAACACAAGGTTGGTCATCCCAACACATATATATTTTTGGTCAAACTCCCAGCCTTACTATGCAGCACAACTAGCATTTCCCCGTGATTTAATAGTACCTGTCTCCAATGTAAAAATCCATACGCTCTCAAACATCCACTCTAGTAGCCATGAAATGTTGGGGGTTGATGCCTTCACCCCATATAGATCTACAAATTTTGGAAATCATTATTTTTTTCTACTTTCCCCATCAGCACATTATACACCTTGACCCGCATCTGCTGAGGAGATTCCTATCGAACATTGTCACTCCTCCGATAATCATCCCCTGAATCATGCCAATATTGGATCCATGAGTGAGCTGGTCGACACCGAATGTCGCCTCCTCCTTCCTTTGTTGTTGAAGCTAAGTCCACGACCTAAACCGGCACCGCTCCTCCATCGCATGAGCTGTCTGTTGAACTCAGCATCATCACCTCCATGCCTTGAAAATCGATTAAAGGCCTAAAGACCTGATCCCTTTACCCGTTTCCTATGAAAAACAACCCAAACCACCACAGATTTAAAATAGTGAGAAATAGGGTTAACCCTCAGTTTGTTCCCAATCTGCCCCTGATGGGGACACATGCGAGCTACCCAAGCCAAAATCAACACCAACCATCTTCAAAATACCAATGAAAACATCTTCCAAATTGAAATACACATATGAAATCTGCCTCATTGGAAGAGAAACCCCTAATTACTATGGCTATAGAGAGAGAGAGAGTGAGAGTCTCGAACCTGTTCATCACATCCTCCCCAAATATATTTATTTATATAAATATATATAAATATATATATTAATATAATCATATATAAATATTTATTAATATATAAATATATATAACTATAAATATAACAAATATATTTATTATTTAAATGATTAAATATTTAATTATAATTAGAATTACAAATAAATATATTTATATAATTATATAAATTTAAATAATTATATATAATTTATTAATATATAATTATATATAATTATAAATATATAAATATATATAATTATAAATATAATCCATATATTTATTGATTAATTATATTTATTATAATTCTATAATTATTTAAATGTATCTTTGATTATTTATAATTATAATATTAAAAAAATATTTATAAATATTTCTATCTAATTATAAATATATTTATATATATATATATATATATTTATTTATTTATATAACATAGAAGGGATGTGATGTAGATTTCCCGAGAGCATCTCTCTTGGGTTCTTCATCATGTTTAGGATGATGATTTGATGTGTTTAGCTTTGTATTTCTACTTTGACCCTTGGTATGTGTTTGTCAATCCCCTAAAGAATTTTAACGTCTAGATAGAAGGAACATATTGATTTGACAACTGGAGAATCATATACATTGGATGGACCATATTTGGCCCATTTTGATCTTACTCCCATTGATGATAATCATCAAAAGTGGGGAGATATGTGTGAATCTTTTGACTCTGAAGATCATGATAGTGAAGTTGGGGGGAGTTCCTATTGAGATTATTAAGGAGTAGTACATGTCTCATGGTAAGATTAATTCTATAAATAATTCTCAGTAGTCCATACGGGGAAGAACTCCTGTGTATAGGGTTATGTTGATTCCATTGTAAGCTGTACATGTTCATGAGGGTGAAGATGGAGTTCAATATTTTCAAGTTTCTCATGAAGAGTAGGATTCAGAGGGGAATGAGTAAGGTCACTATAAATTATCCCTATATTTGACCATGATTTCTACTTGTTCAATCATGGTATTTGAATCTGACACCAAAAAAACATCTATTCTAATATGAGATGTCTTTGGAGCTATGGTTGATAACCAATAGTTTTTTTCAGTACACACATCTCTTCGGGTCAAGGGACTAGACAAGACTGTTAATTTTGGTCTTAATGAAGTGGTGGGAAATGTTTCTACTCTTAAAGGAAAATATTGTGTAGAGCCTGATAAAGACTATTTTCATGTTGATCTTAAGGGGATTGTGTTTATCATTAGGAGATTATTGGGAGAGAAGTGAGCAGGAATTTGAAAGTGGTGGACGGGGATAAGAAAGTCTCACTTGTTCTGCTTGAAATTTTAAATAGATATAATATGAGAGTTGTTTTTCATGAGTAATTTGGATCTGATTTGATTTCAAATAATGATATCAATGGTTTTCATGACCATGATAATAATTATTAATAATATGACTCATTGGACATGGTTGATCTGGAAGTCACTTGGCAGGCACCTAAGCCGGGGAATAGAGGTAGAAACCCAAGAGGCTGGGGTAGATCCTGAGGAAGGGGTGATAGAAATAAATGAAGGTGAGTTTTGAATGATCATTTCATTTTGGTGGATTTGTTTAGGCTACTTCATTTCTTTGTAACCCCTCATATTTTTTCTTGTGTACTCTCTTTTTTAATAATAATTTTTTCGGAACCATGGGTTTTAATCCATGGTTCATTCCCTTCGTCGATATATATTTATATAATTATATATAATTGTATAATTATATATGTCTATAAAATTATATTAATATATTAATACACATATAGATAATTATAAATATTTTAAATATATTTATTATTTAACTGTATTTATTATAATTTTATAATTAATTAAAATTTTAATTATTAGAGGGATATGGGAGTAGTGGTTTCAGTTAATTATGGAAACCATTGTGGCTCCTAGGGTTCATTGAGGAAAAAGTATTTTCCATGCGACATTGACATTGACTTTCAATCTAGGGGACCCCTCATTAATTATCTATCTTCAAAAAATTCTTATATGAAGGGCCAAGAAGTTGTCACATGTCTTGCAGGAAGGAATATCAGGATCGATGGTTCTCATCGGTGTGAATTTTCATCTTTGAAATATAGTGTTCTAAATGGAATCAATAAGAGAGGTAAGAGGTTTAAATAATATAAGTGTACTCCAATGGGGTGCGGGTATTGCCACATGATTTCCCGTTCTCATGAACTGAAGAGGAAGTCGTGGGGATTTGGTGTGATTTCCATTTAACTAGGGACCCTTTTTATTCATGAATGGGATGTACATTTCAATACATTTGATATCAAAAGAACCAGAGCTTAGGTATAAATTTGAGTATTTGGCATAAAATTGATTTTATGGAACCCATGTATCCTTTATGATATAGCCTCATCTGTGGATGTTCCCATCATGATTGATATGGCTTCTGAGGAATTTAGGTTTATATATTTTTTCAAGATTATTAGTGGAGGTGGATTTGAATTCAACTCTTTCTAAGAAACCGGTTCATTCTACTACTGAGAATGATCATAATTTAAGGAATTTCTATGAGTGTGTACCTATATTTTTTCTCACAATTGAAGTCTATATTTCACTCTAAAGATAACTGTTTTAAAGTGAATTCTTGTTCTATGTTATCTAAGAAAGGTCATTATCCTGAGAATTTCAAAGAAATTTGGAATATATCAAGGCCAGGGGATTGTATTGTCTCAGGTAATGTGGATGATGGCTCTCTGTATTCTCATCAAGAAGTTCTTAATTGCACCTAACTTCCTCTCATGGAAGAGAAATAGGATTTCACCAGGGTGATGAATGAAATAGAGGACATAAATGTGGATGATATTGTATCTTCTACCACATTACATATGAATAACATTGGTCAAGAGTTGTGAAGTTCCAAAAGACTAAAGAACAACTGAGGGTTGAATCAGTTGTTTCCTTTTTAAAAAATTTAATCATTAAGAATCTTAAACCCTATAAATAATTATAGTTTCTTCCTTATAATATTTTAGTAAAATCAAATGCATGAAAATAGGAAAGTAAAAAAATCACACAAGATATAAAAGGTTCATCCTTAGTGTGACAACCTACATAATTTCTGTAGCCACTCCCATGGTTCTGTGATAATTAACTATAATGATGAAGTGAATAAAATTTGTATCAAATCCCAATAAAAACCTTATATATCCCAATAAAAATAATTATACTAACCATCATCTGTTTATAAATTTTTATATCAATAATTTGATCTACAATAAGAAAAATAACTTTGAAAATTTCTGCTCCATAAAGGCCTGTTTAGAAATTTTTGTCTGATCAGCTGCGGTCTAATTACCAGTGTCGAATGGCCTATGTCAAATAGCCTCAGACTAATGGCCCTATTCTCAATCTCTTGAAATAAAAACACTCTGATATTCATGTATAACAAAACATTTCTTCACAAACTTATTCTCAAAAAATTGAGGCCAATTTTCTTAGTCTTATTATATATGTCTTGTAATCTGAACATCCCTCAGTCCAATATTCTAATTATAGTAATTGGTTCTAGAAAATAATCACCAAATAGAAAATTCTTCTATGGGAAAATTCACATCTAAAAGATTTTTAAATCATCAATAAACTTTTACACAACGAAATTTTTTGGTGACTTCTCAAAGCTTCTTAAATCATCAATAGACTTATAGAATTTCCTATCACTAAAAAAGATATAAAACCATTTAAAAGAACAAAGAAATTGTACATAAATGGTGATGCAGAAAACTATCCATCTTTCGGGTCCACTTGAACAACTTGAATTAAAAATCATGTCAACCACTTGATCACACGTTGTAAGTGCTATATGTAGAAATTGATAGTCTTGAAAATATCATTCTGGAACCTTATTTGTAATTTTGTTTCTCGTGAACAAATTTAAATACATAAAAAAATTAATCGTAACCCTTTGAAAATAAAACAAGTATAATTTCTCACTTTCATGCTTCTAGAAAACATAAAATAATATAAAACATCATTGAAACTTCTAAATTCTTCAGAAAGATGCTACGACTATACAGTAACAATGTCTATACATATAACGTTTTCATTCCCATCATTCATCCTTTCATCACACCTTTAGTCGTATCATACTAAGACTAATTGAAATCAGCATCTGAGGCCTTATCTATGTTAAAAAATCATATGATGCATCTGTGTCAATAAACTTTTCTGATGAATCGATGTCATCCGATCATTGGATGAATCGGCTCCTGATGCATTGGATAAAAAAAATCTATTTGTATAAACTCAATAACTTCCTCATTTGGTAAATTTTTTTGTCAATAAACTTCTAAAATATTCATTTTGGGATGAAAGCAGGTATTTTATCTGGTTTTTCTTTTCTCATATTTATAGAACTGCTTTCTTGGTTCATCACCTTTCATTAACTAATCATCTTAAAATTTCATAACAGATCTCTATCTAATAGATCAGTATTTGAACCTCGTTTGTTGGATTAGTATCTACTTCTCCTTTGACTGACCGACATCTCCATCTCATCTAATTAGTAACTTTAAAACACTTTAACATCAATAAACCCAAATTTTCTATAAAAAAAATTTGCATCTCATGTTTCTTGGTCAGATAATCTAAGTCGAGAAAACTACTCTTTAGAAATATGAAGATTTATAAATTTCACTTCTCTTTTATTCTAAAAACTCCAACATGTATCACAAGTTTTTCATGATGTTTTAGGAACTTCAAAGAACAAAAAGAATCATCTAAAAAATTTTGAATGTATTATGACTTACCAAATTATTGAGTCTTAGAAACTTATGACATTATTTATTTTAACAACTTATGACTTTATTAATTTAAAAAAATATTAATTTCAAAGAACCTATTTGTCACATGCATTCATCCTCATACAAACATAGAATTTCTTACCAAAACAAAATCTGATGAACTAAGTTTGATGGATCATCTGATCATTAACATTACAAAACACATTATTTAACCAAATTCTCTGAAACTTCTTAGTAAACAAGTTATAAAACTCCAAAAACACATCCTTCACAAGATTTTCAAAAACATTATTTTAAAAAATTTAATTTTTCCACACAAAACATCATTAAAACAAAACAATCACAATGGATCTTCAATTTACCCCTTTTTATTTGTTGAAAACTCTCATTAATAACTTTTTCAATTCATCATATTTCAACACTCAAAATTTTTGACAACTCATTTTGAACATTTACCGAAACATGTCTTTTCTCAATAGAGAGTATCCTGACACAAAACTACCAAATGAATTATTTGTTTTTGAAGTAATCATATCCCTCAGTGATAAGAACATGTTTTGAACAAGTTAAGATAAAACCCTCCTCACATTTATCTTTTCATCATCCTCTTCTTTATCTCCCCCATTTTATGATAACCACAACTTCATATTTATTTAAGTAATAAAATTACATCCCTCTCCCTTGTAGGATAAAGTCATAAAAATTATCTCCCTTTTTCATTATTATCTAAAAATGGTGGGGTTTCTACCTTAATTTTCTTAGGATGTCTTTGGAAAAGGATGAACATGAATTTATAGGCTCAATTATTCAAATCTCTCCCTTAGAATATTATTGTGAAGACATCATCAATTTGATATTTCGTTGAAATGTATTCCATCCCAACATCTCCAATAGAATGTTTATATTTTATGATGTGAAATTTAATATTAATATGTTTTGATCTTGATTAGTGAACATGATCTTTAGAAAGATCAATTCCAATCTTATTATCCCAAAGTATCTTCAATGGTTTGTAAACTTCATCTTTCAAATCCTCCAACTATACTTTCATCCACTACATTTGAGGACTTGCATGTGTAGTTGAAATATATTCTTATTATTATATACACAAAGTTACTGAACTCTACTTATTACTATTCTAACTCACACAACATTGTCTCAAGTAAAATATTCCTCCAGGAGTTGATTTTCTATCATTTTAATCTCCATTCCAATGAACACCGGTATAACTGTGGAAGTTAATTTCACAAATTCTTTTTTATAATCGTCCAAATGAATTTGTTCCATTAAAATATATCAGTATTATATTTTATGTAAACATATGAGATTATTTTTGATCACTTTGATATATACGACACAAAGTTTCAACATAAACAATATCAGGTTGTGAAGCTGTTAGATAAATAAAACATCCTATAAATCTTCAAAGTTCATTATGATTCACAGTTCTTCCATCTTCATCTCTGATCATATTCATCCCAAATGAAATAAGATTAGAAACTTCATTATATTTATATATACCAAAATTTTTCAACAATTCCATGGAATAATTTTCTTAAGATAGAAAAATGTATTTTTCTTTTTTTTTGAACTAGTTATCCCATGAAGAAATTAAACTCTCCAAACATTGAAATCTCAAAAATCCTTTTCATTTCCTTAGAAAATTTATTGAAAACTTATTCTTCATCTCAAAAAAAAATTATATCATCCATATAGATAATTAAAAAAAAGGTTTTGGATTTAACTTCATTAACTTATAAGTTTTTATGAACCTTTCCTTTTGAAAATATCATCTTTTAAAAACAAATATCATGTTTGGAATACCAGGAATGTGGAGCTTGTTTCAATCCATAAAAGGATTTATTAAATTTTAAAGCATTACTTCCATAATTATAATGTACAATACCACATATTTTTTCAATGTAAACTTATTCATAAATATCATCATTAAGGATAGATGGATTTACATTCATCTAATAAACATTATAGTTTTGATGTGCAGCCACTGATAGAAACATTCTAATAGTCTCTAATCTTCCAACTGGGGAAAAGGTTTTTCCAATATCTAGAACTTCAACCCATGCATAAAATTTGTAAACAAGTCTTGCTTTTTTTCTTGAAACTTCTCCTTGTTCATTGAACTTTTTTGTAGAAATATTTTGTTCTAATGACATTTTTATTTTCTAGATGTGTAAAATGTTTACAATTGTTATTTTTCTCAATCTAATATTACTCTTCAGTCATCATATCAACCCATTATTTGTGATCAAATGATTCTAAAACTAATTCTGGTTCAATTTTTTAAATGTGTGATGTTTGGTTTTCTAATCTCAACCTTCATCTTGTATGAACCAGATACTTTTAAATTCCATGAATATTTTTGGTCTCAAAATGTTTTTTAATGTATTAAATTTCTAAATTTCTCTTACAACTTCATTTAAATAATAATAAGATTCTTATAAACCTTAATAACTTTATTTTCATGAAATTTCACTTTCGTTGGAAATCTATAGTTTTTCTTACTCAACATTTTCAATATTCTTTGTTAGGGAATTCATATTTTCAATAAAATTCACACAATAAAAGCTCACAAACAGTTTTAAATGTTTTTTCTATCATTTTTTAACTTCTTAAGTTGGTTGAATATCCCATGAAAATTCCTTGTTCTACATTCTCACAAAATTTTCTAAGATCTAGATTCCAGATTTTTAGTAAACATGGACTTCAAAAAACATTGAAGTACTTCAATGAATGATTTTTATTATACGATAATTCCTAAGAAGTCATTTTTGATTTCTGTATCCACCAACATCTTTTCAGTACATGTAAAATAGTACTAATAGATTTTCTTTAGTAAAACCTTGAAATTATGTATTCTTCTAACATGATTTTTCCCATTCCTAGTAAATTTCTATTTTTCCTTTTTTCTAATACATTTTTTGTGGAGTGGAGGGAGAACTATACAGACGATTGATTCCATTTTATCATATATGTGATTCAAAAGCATTTCATGTGAATGTTTTACCATTATATGTTCTTAACTTCTTAGTATAAATCCACATTTCCTTATCAATTTCATTTTTGATGAATTTGAACATATCTACAACCTCTAAATCATGTTTCATAAAAAATGTTGGCCATTAGAGTGAAATCCTTAAAAAATGTGATAAAGTATAAATCTTATTTTTATGAATAATGCTTCATTGAGGTACATAAATCAGAATAAATATGTTCAAGAGGTCTGGTAGACTGAATCATAACTTTCTTATGACTTTTTTTAGTCATTTTAACTTTACAACAAGTTTTAAAAACTTCTTCTTCCATTATTTTCAATTCAATAAAATTTTGTAAAACATAAACTTTAGAATTTTTTTTATAATTTTCTTCCCAAGGTGGTCGATTCAACGATGCCACAACTTATTCTCATCTTCATCACTTATATAACAAGAGTTATTATGTTTTCCAATCTGTAAATGATTTACACAGTTTGTTTCTCCTCGCATAAATTTTTTTCATCCTCGACACCTATGATGATACATGAATATTTTATCAAAATCACTAAATTTACATAATCACACAGTTTACTTATATTAAGTAAGTTATGTTTTATCCCATCATTAAATAGAACATTTTAGATTTCAATATTTGTGCTTTAATCTCAACCATTCAAATCCATTTTACATTTAAGGAACCATCATTCCTCAAGGTAAAAACTCCTCCATCATGATTTTAAAATCCTTTTAATATTTTGAAATCACTTATCATGTGTGAGGAACAAAGATGAGCAATTATCCATGGTTTATTCTTTTTTCTAGGTTTCAATGTTTCCTGAACAACAAAATACATTTCCTCAATTTTATTCCATCCAAATTCTTTTTTCTTTTCTATTATAAGAATCTTATTTCAAATGGATTGTAATATATTTTTACAACAAGTTACCAGGATGATCAAATATTCTACATATTTCCTCTAGTAAATGAAATTAATTTTTTTTAGAAGCTTCTAAAATCTTGAGATTTTACTTTTATTACTACATGTGGGTTAAGAAAGTTACTCATTATACTCCTACTATTTGTTCCACTATATTCAAACCTATTTTTTAGAAGAGGCATGTTATTTCAATAGTTGTAACAAATGTGCCAATAAATATCACAACACAAATAGAACCCATCAAATATTAGTTTCCTTTAGAAGTATAATCTTTACCTATAATAATATTATTGAGGTTCATAAAATATTTCCACTTTAGTTTCCACATTGCATGTGGAAACCATATTTTGGGTGTAATTATCATCTTTAGTTTTTGTGATATGTTTTCCACATCACATACCAACCCAATAATTCTAAACACTTTCCATTAAAACTGAAATATTAGAAACATAATATTAAATTTTTTGTTTAGTGGGTCTAAATTTCTCTTGATTCTTGGAGTGATGTTTTACTACAACTTAAGTTGACTAAATTTTTACTTATAATTTCTTTTTGATATTTTCTTTCAACTTTCTTAAAGTAATATCGGAATCAATATGTTTTGATTGGAACTTGTTAACTTCCACATTCTTAGATTCCAAATTCTTAATGAGATTATCAATCATATTTCACAATTAGATAATTATAAATTTATATCTTAATATATCCAGAAGTATTCTTAATCCTACATGAAAACATCATTTCCATCTTCATCGTCTTTTCAACTATATTTCTTCATCATTTTGATTACTTTAATGATATTTTGGTTTTTATCAAGACATGAAACATGTCATGAACTGATATGACACTATCTGTAGGATTCATCACCTCCTCTTTCATTACATGGGGAAACGTTTTCTTTCTCAACATCTTTAATTAATATTCTATATTATTCTAAATTTTCATCTTATGGAAAATTTTCAATAGTTGATTCCAATTTAGCTTTCTTACTCAATATACTTCTCTTATTTCTTGAGGAATTCTTCTTATATTTTATGGATGAATTTTATTATATAATACTTTTTTCCCACTTATTACATTTATTATTTTAATCATAATAACTTTGATATTCTATTACATTCTTCTTGTGGAAATTCATAGAATGGTTCCCAATTCAACCACACTCGAAACATTTGAGAGATAGTTTTCTTCAATACATTCATATTCCTATAAAATACTAATTTTAGATAAGAGACATTATTTTCTCATTCAAATTATTATACTATTAATCATCAGAATAAAAAATATAAACATCTTCAACATCTTGAATTTTCATCCTTATCATAGCTTTAAAATCCATTTTATATTTCATCTCATTTTTGAACACTATATATTTTCCCATTTCATAAGAAAAATTAATGTTATAAATTTCATTTGGAGATAAATAAACATTAATATACAAAGAATAAATTTTAAATTCAAAACTATCTGAAAAGTTTCTCATGAGTTACTTTATAATTGGTTAATCTTCTAGGACATCTCTAAAACCCTTGATTTTGCAAACAAAATCATTTACTCTTGGGAAGTACTCATCAATAGTTTCTCCATATATCATTCTTATGTCTTAAAATTATAAATTCCATATTTTTAGCATTGATTCCTTCACTTTGGTTTTCCATTTTGAAAATAATTTTGAGCTTCTCCCACATAATCTTTACTATTTTTAGACACATCAACTTCGGATAAAAATTTTATGAAATAGAAATAAGAAATGAATTTCTAGATTTTCCCGCAACTTCAATATTTATCTAATCTTAAAATGGAATTATGGAATCTTTATCAATTGGTGAAAACCCAATTGTAGATGCATAAACAACTCCTAGTATATGAGATAAGAGATAGGTAATCATCTTATTTTTTCAAACATGATAATTTTTTCTATAAAATGTAGGAATACCTCTATTGTTGATGGAATTTATATTTTCCTTGATAAGGATTTAAGAGGGAAACCCCCCAATAATACCAATTGATTTTAAAATGGATCAAAGGAAATCTAAGAGGTGGGAGGGTGAATCATTTGTTTCCCATACAAAAATCAAAATATAGGGAACTTAACACCTTAAACTTTTTAGAGTTTCTTCCTTTTCAAATTTCAGTAAACTCAAATGAATGAATATTAGAATGTAAATAATTCACACAAGATTTATAAGGTTTGGCCTCAGTGTGAGAACCTAAATCCTTATGGTACTATAGAAATTCACTATTATGAAGAAGTTAAGACAAATTTTAATAACTCCCATTAGAAACCTTCTATCTCCTCGTTGGAATGATTCTATTCACTCCTATTAATTTAAAACAATTTATTGCAAAAATTTGAGCCAAAAAATGAAATGTAACTTTGAAGCATTATTATCCATAAAGGACTTTCAAGAAATTTGTGTTCAATCAGCTTCTGTATGATTACCAGCATCTGATTTCCTTCATCTGATATCCTCATCCTGATAGGCCTATTCTCTATTTGTGAAAATCCAGAACTCTCTAATCATCTTATATAAAAAATAGAGCTTCAAAATCTTCATCTCAAAAAAACCCAAACCAATTTCCTCTATTTTATTATCTCTATATGGTAATTTGAAGTTTCCTTATTCCAATATTTTGAGCAGAATACTCTATTCTGAAAACTCTTCTTCAACTCAAAACTACCTCAGGAGGAAATCTCACTTATGAAAAAACTAATGTGGAGTATCATCTTTTATGCATGGGTGAATATTTTCAACTACCATTTCACTTTTGACCTCTATTTAATGGTTCTCTTAAAAGAGAATATGTGTGAAACTGAAATATTTTCCCGCTCTCTCAAAAATCATAACACATATTTTCACAGTAATTTGCACTTCATTTTGACCAATTCAAATCTTCCAAAATTTATGGTGACTTCTAAAAGATTCATTAATATTAACTATGCTTATCAAATTTTCTATATTTAAAAAAGATAGGAAAACATTTAAAATAAAACGAATCAGTTTAGAAATGGTGATCCAGAGAACTGTTCACCAGTCTAGTCCTGTTGACCCCCTTGAAATAAAACTCCTCTCAACCATCTACTGAAACTTTGTATTTTCTTTGACAATAATTCTAATTCCAAAAAATTTAAGTATAAAACACTATTAATTATTCTATTTATATTATCTATATAGAAATAAAAAACATTTTCTTCTCTTGACCCTTTTGGAATAAAATAAATATAATTTCTCACTCTGATGCTTTGGGGAAACTAAAAATAATTTAAAACATCATTAAAACGTCTAATGAGTTCATAGACCTGCAACCATTTTCGGGTAATAACTTCTATAAGTCACAAATTTTCATTATCATTCTACGTTTGTTCAACAGATCATTATTCTGATCATATAGTGTTTCATGGATCTATACATCCAATGCCTTATCAGTGTTAAAATATTGTCTACTTTATTGATGTCAATCAAATCATCCAATGAATCTATGTTATCATCTCATTCGATAAATTGACACCTGATGTCATTGATCAAAAAATTATATTTGTATCAACTAAAAAACATCTTCATCTGATTAAATTTTATAATAAAGAATCATGAAAATTTATTATTTTTGGTTGAAATAAAAAAAATTCCTCTTTTTTCTTTTCACAGATTTACATAATTGATTTCTTGAGTAATAACATTTATTCAACTAATCATATTTAATTTTCATAATAGATCTATATCTAATGGATCCCTATCTTCATTTCATCTGGTGTATCGATATCTTCTTCCCATTTAATGGATTAGTATGTATAGCTCTTTTGATCGGAAATGTTGAAAAATCATAGATTTTAGTAAACCAAAGTTTCCAATATAAAAACCTCCATGTTTGGTGTTTCTTGGTCAATTTATATGAATCTCAAAAACTTCTATTTATAAATATGAATAGTTATATATTTCACATCCCTTTTCTTCTACAAATTGTAGCTTAAATCATGAACTCTATGATTTTTTTATGAACATGAAAGAAAATCAAAGCATCATCTGAATAATTTTTAATATTTCATGACTTCCCAACCTTTTTAGCCTTAGTAACATCCAAAATTCTTGATTTAAAAAAATTAAGTATTTATTTATTTAATAACTTTTTTAATTTTCAAAAAAATCTTTGTCTGATGCATTTGTTTCTAATACAAACACTTAATTTATTACCAAAAGGATATCAAATGAACTAATCTTGACAGATCATCTTATTTCTATCTCTGAAAAAAATATTATTTAACCGAATTCTCTGAAAATTCTCAGAAAAACAAGTTATAAAATTCCATCAACACATATTTCACCTAATTGAGAAAATCATTCTTTTATATAAATTTAGTTGTAAGAAAACCATTGTAAAAATAAAAAAAATCACAAATGATCTTCTTGTTTGCTAAAGAATCTTGACCGCAACCCACATCGATGATCTTTGCTAATGGTGAGACACATTAGGATGATATGGAGGTTATCTTGGATGCATGGGGTAGGGCCCCAAATCACGGGACGAAGTAGTGGAGGATACTTCTAAGGAAACCAATGCACATAGTATTAATACAACTATTTATGAGGGAAAAATTATTTCTCAAGAATTTGAATATTTTAAAATGAAGCCGATGAAACAAGTCACCTCAAATATTAAGGTCATGAAAAGTATTGATTCGGAATCACTGAGGAGAGGTAAATCCAAGAATCAATATGTTTTCAGAAGTAATATCTGGGCAACTGAAAACCTTACTCTACCACATAAGCTACTACAGCTTGTAATTATAATATAAATGTGACTGATAGATGGGGATTTCTTCACCAAAATAAGGTAAAAATTCTGTTAGTTTTCTTTATATCCTAAAAAGGTATAATGGAAGGGTGTTTCCCATAAAGAATTTTGAAATTCTCATGTGTCTACTCATGTTGAAGGAATTTCCTTAGACACTAAGATTGTCAAGGAATGGAGAAACATTGTCTTGAAGATAGCATTTAGGGGCTCATGTCCAGTTAGATAATAGGATCCACAACCTCATGAGTATGTCACCCTACTAGATGAAAATATTTATCCTAATGTGGGTAATGATACATGGAAATAAAAAAAACATAAATGATGGGACATCATCTGAGTGGTATGGGCAGTGTTCTATCCCATAGATGAATAAACATTTAATCCTTCATGGGAAGTGTCTCCTTTTTAAGGTTCATTATAGTTTTTTTAATGTTTTTTTTTAAAAATAAATTTTTATAAAATCATGTTTTTTGTATAATAAGTGGAAGATGTGTTGATGGAAGTCTATAACTTGTTTTTTGAAAAGTTTCCAAAAATGCTAGTGATGAAGGTTATTTTTTAAATTTGGAGATTAGTTTAGATGATCCATCAGAACCATTTAATCAGAGGAAGATTTTCATAGAAATTTGAAAGTTTCTGTTAATTAGATTCTGAATATTTGCAATGGTGATGCGACTTGAAATTATGGGAACTCATAGAACATCCAAAATAATTAAGAAAATTATTTTTTGTTCATTGAAGTTCCTAACAATCATGATTAAGTCATGATATAAGATGGATTTTGTAGAATCAGAGGGAAATAAAAAAAATTAAGTCTTCAAAATTGTAGTCTTTGGGACACAATTGATCAGATGTAGACTTTGTTGGGAGTTTGAATTTGTTGATGTTTGATGTCACTTCTCCAAAGAAGTTGACTGGATGAATAATTTTTTAAATGTGTTTGATGTTTCTATCAGAGTAATTTGATTGGACAGTATGTAGTTTTTAAGTTGTTACAAAGGGATGTTTTGAACCATCTGTTGAGATGCATATAATAATACTTCAGATGATTTAGTGACACTGATAAGGTCTCATATGCAGTTGATGTTATTAATTTATTCATAAATTTTTATTTACTCTATTTATTGATTTTATATGAAAAGTGCACAATTGTTGTGAAATATTCATGTTTTAACATTAAATATTATTTTTTAGCATTATTTTAATTAATCCATATTGGAGTTTTTTTAATGTTTTAATCATGACTCTCATCCTTCTAATATAAATTGTGTGATTTTAATTTTTTATGGTTTATTATTCAATTTACAACATATCATTAGAAGAAATCTTTTGCCAATTTGGCCATTTGAAGGGTCATATGGTCCACACAAGAAAGAATAAAGAATCTATGAAGAAACTGGACCATCCATGATGCATGAATTTTTGGGCTCAATATTGACTCCCAAATTATATGAGACTCTATAATATGTTTTTGATTATCCAAAAAAATCATGTATAAAACATTCGAGGCCCAAATCTAAAAAAGGGGCCCAACATATGTTTTTATGTCCCTCCCAACATTCTGTCCAGATTTTAAAATCAGTACATTATCCTTTAATTTTCTCTTGATATAGAAATCAAATCAAGTTGAGATTTTTCATTGTAAAATCCAAGGTAAATGTGGCCGAATTCTTATAATTAAGTGTCTAAATTTGAAGGAATATTCCTTACCTAAAATGCATTCACATTTAGACCATGGAAAAACTCAACAGAAAAATGGATAGAATGAAATTGTTTTGTAAAATGGCCATAACTTTGGATAAAAGTCTTATTGAGACCAAATTTTAAGGTTTTATATTCCACATAAATATCTAAAACTTTGGAGAATAATATACCTCAATATTTAGCTATCTGGATTTCCAAATTTTAATTCCAAGTGGAGGGTTAGTTTTTTAATGCAAATAGTCCACCTCCATGGGATATAAATACATTCTCCTCTTCTTTTTATAAAGAGTTAGAATTTTAGGATAGAGAAGGATACATCACTTGATATATCCTTCCTCCTCCATTTGTTTTCATTTACTTTTTCCTTCTTCTTAATTTGTAATATCGTAAGTGTTTATATTATAATTTTGTTTTAATGCATGTTTCTTATTCATTGTTCCTTATACTCATCCAGATTATGTTATTTAATTTTTATGATATTAATATATTTTAAATCATGTATAAAACCACTTCTCTTTTGTCACTTCCTCAATTAATTGAAAGTGTTTTTTACCACTCTTCACATTTCTTGTGTGTGTTCGGGTCACCGCTCTTTTCTTGTACCATTATTTTTATTGTATTTCTAACCCATCACCATAAATGTTTAAACTAGTTTAATAACAATCTCAATTCCTGAGTAAATCATCTATTGGGTTGATTCATAATTTGGTGATATTAAGTGATTGAGAGATTTTTCTCATTGATTATTATTTAGGTTAACATTGTATAAATTGAACATAAAATATCATAGATTAATGAAATATTTTGTTTAACATGTGGATTCCATGAATTATTGAAACCATTAATACTCTGCCATTAAAAATTTATAATTTATATTAGAACTCAATGTTAATTTAATGCTCTATCTAAATCCTCAACACTTGGTAATTCTAATCAAAATAAATTTGTGAAGTGGGTTTTAATTTAATGTAATATAAAGCAAAGCTCAAGGATATCATAAGATTAAAATCCCCAATAATGAACTCACCCCAATATTTATTAAATTGTGAAATCAAACATCATTCATCAATCATTTCATTTAAGCTCTATAAAAAACCCCTTCATTAAAAATAAAAATAATAAAAACAATTGACTATAAAAAATTACCATCAATGAGGATTCGACCTGAGTGTCGCTATACACATTAGCAGAGCACCGGTCCCTTGAACTATGAATAGGTGAAAATCGTCTGCACTTCAAATTGCACCGTTTTTTAGGGATAGTTCCTTAAGTAGTTGGTATTTTTTTAATTTTTTAAAATAAAAAAACAATTAACAAAAATTAATAAAAAAAATCTAAAAAACACAAAGAAAAACCCACCTTCTCATAAAACTCATAAACAAAAGAAAAAACAAAAAGAAAACCCCACCTTCCTCAACCTTCAAAATGTATATCAATGCCCCATAGCCTCCTAACTAATACATCATATTTGTTAAACCCTGAAATATAGAGAAATATTTTCCATCTTAGGAGGAACATTTGAGATAATCAAATCACTCAAGATCCAGTCATTTTACAACCAATTGAACTAGATATGGTCAATCTTAGGGAAAAACTCTTAAATAGCATGATTCTCCTAATATGAATTACCAACCACTTGGTATTCAATATCCCTACATCAAGGATTAATTCGAACTCAAATCGGGTCTGATTCATCTTCTACCTCATTTCCATAGGCTAGCCGGTGAGGATCCACATATTTATCTCAAAGAGTTACAATTGGGGTGCTCTACCATGGAGCGTCAAGGGGTTTCTGAAGAAAAAATGAAACTTGGATCATTCCATTTCTCCTTATCTAACTCTTTCATGTCATGGATCTACTACCTACCTCTTTGTTCCATAAACTCATGGATTGACATGAAGTGTATCTTTTTAGAAACATTCTTTCTTTCTTCCCATACTACTTCTATATGAAAAGAAATAAGTGGTATCCTCCAATTCCATAATGAATCACTCCATCAGTACTAGGAGAGGTTCAAAAGGCTTATGGGAACCATCCCATATCACAAAATTCCTGACCAAAACTTGATCAAATACTTATATGGGGGGTTATTGGCAATGGAGAGACCACTTATTGATGTCTTAAGTGGAATTTCTCTTTCTAAAAAAACTCCTAAAGATCCATAATATCTCATAAGAAATATGGATGCAAAAACGAAATAATTCCTTACATGATAACATTATAATTTTAAACAAATCCAAGAGAATTCATCCATAGAGACCAACAACATGACCGAGTGGATGACAGAACATACATGTCTTGTGTGACAAGTACTTATGGCTACCAAATCCCCAACCTCAACATCTTCAAAATATTTCTTCCCTAGACCTGTCAAAATGGTGAAATAGTGGGTTCCCTATACCCAACTATTCAATTCTTTTCATTACCATATTGTGTGTACAATTATATATACATGTTGTTATCTTACAATTATAGTGTACACTTTTTTGTGTCCTCTATTGAAATGGTAATTTCCAAAGATTAGTTGTCATATCGAAAGGTTATAGCAGATCCCATACTATAATGAGAACCTCTAGATACTATGAAATTAATATTAAATATATGTTTTATGTTTTAGATACATCTTCCTGATTGGACATTGTAGATGTTTGACTACTAGGTGTTGGGGGCTCATAAGCATTGAGCCTTCTTCTCAGGATGTTCAAACTTGGTGATCTCTAGTGGTGAGATCATGAGGACGTACTCGCCAATAGGAACACCACATGTTTCAAGTTTCATTAGATGTTCCTATCTACGAAATTTTGTAATGGTCTTCTGAATTTAAATCATTACCAATGTATGCCATTTGATTAAGTACATTGATTAAAGACAAAAACCACAACAATGAAGTCCTGGCAGGGTAGATTGTGTTGGGTGTTTCACTAGTGGAATGTCATTGGTTAAATGGTCAAGAATGGATTTGTTTCTTCTAGGTTATGGAAGTAATATATCTCAACCTATGTTGATATGGATTGTAGTACCTTTATAAGACCATAAACATTGAAGTCGAGGGTAAATCCATCCAATTAAATTAATAAAAAATAATGAAAGAAAATGGTGATGACATGTGAGTGCATCCTACTTTATGAGATATTACATACAAAGAGATTATGTTACACAGTACATGCTCATAGATTGGTTGTCACTGTTGTGAAAATCCTTACCTCTTTAGGGGCCATGATGGGTTTCCATATCCCACTCTTTCTCTATGATTACTATTCACTAATATTGAGATAAATTCCTAGAGGGTCGCACACAATAGCGTATTCAAGAATCTTACCTATTCAATTGAATAGGAATTTTGGACATGGTGGACCCCACCACTAGGGTCCGGGATTTTTCCAAGGACAAAACGATCACCAATGAAATAAATAAATTCATATTATTCTATTTTAGAATAATGAGCATTGAATTTATTTATTAAATGTATTTATGAGTTTTAAGTAAATACATGAAAAATACTAATTGAAGAATATTAAAAATATTCAAGGTTCAATAAATATATATGGGAATGACGAGTCGAGTTAATGAATCATTTATTATCACGTAATATTTTAATATATTACAATAATGTGATAATAATATTTTTCTTGACTCAGATTAGAAGTCATAAAATATCCTTGATAGTGTATTAATTATTTGGGACCAGCAAAGCTATACCGGGTATTTTAATTAAACACTATAAATAGAAGATGGTGGGATTTTTACAAGCACTATTCGTGGAGCTACTCTCTCCTCTCATCTCCCCCATGATCTAGAGAGAAATTCTCTGGATCCAAGGAGCTCAGATCGAGCTCTCTCTCAGGCATCACTAGCAAAGTGATGCGGTGATTATTGGAGCGTCGAAGGCATTGTCATAATTCCGTGCTAGAACCTGGATTATGATGAACTGTTCTCTGGTGGATTTCTTGAAGTGTGTGTGGATGATCTAGAGGAGTTAGATATCAGATGCTTTGAGTAGCGATCACCAACTATGAGCAGACGTTGTGCGTAACTTCATATTTAAACCAGGTATATTATGGTTTATTTTTGTGCTTAAAACACTTCACGTGTGGTCCTCGGCTAAAATTTAGCTCTTATTCACTGACATCAAACTGTTTACGTTGATTTTCAGTGGAACATTTTTGTAATCACACCTATTTGGGATTCTGATACACACATAGTTCCAACAAGTGGTATCAGACGGACGCGTGTTGATTTGAATCCCTGTATAAATTAAATTTAAATTAAATTTAATGAAGGGAGTCGATACAGTTCCAACACTGTAGGCGAAATCAGATTCAGACATCGGATGGCCAGTCTGCGGTCATCTAATGTTTTGAATTCGTATTCCAGACTATATTTCAATGATGTGTTGTATTTCGACTAGAAATTCTGTGGTTGAAATACTCACCACAAAATACTTTAGTTTCGATATTATTTTCTTAAAAATAATTGTATTATTATTATAATAATAAAATTATTTGATTTTATTATAATAATAAAATTAATTTTATTTTAATAGTAATATTAATTTTATTATAATATTATTATTATTAAAATAATATTATTATTTTTCCAAAGCCTAATATAGGCTTTAGAAAAACTTAAATGGAGTGGAAATTTTTAATTTGGTCTTTGTTGGATGGTCTTACAAGCTGGATTATATTTTCTCTAAAGGTGGGGACAAGATCGCCAAGGTCTTAAAAGTAATGACAAAAAAAATAAGGTTCTTGGGGGCCGAGTAGGGTTTTTATATATATGGGTTTTAGATCATTTTTATGGGAAAGGGATAGGGTTTGAAATATTTTTAAAAATGGGTCTCCAGATGTGTGAACCCCGTTAACAAATCTTCGGAGTGGGGAGATGTGTGAACGAGGTTCACTCATCCTTTATCCCATCTTTTAAGGATTCTTGAACCTCATTCACGCATCTCTTCACACCGAAGATGTGTGAACGGGGTTCACGCATCCTTCAAAGATAGGATGAAGGATGCGTGAACCCCCTCCACGCATCCGGCTGATAAAATCTATAAAAGGGCCCCCACCAATTTATTCTTCTCCTCTGTATTTTTCTGTGAATCCCTACATAATTTCCTTCTCAGCAAATTTTGGCTTCTTTTAAGAAGGTAAAATTTATATTTCATTTTTCAATTTTTTAATTGTGTTTATTTATTTCATTTGTATAATTTTTTTATTTGATTTTTGATATGTAGAAACTAGTTTTTGTGCGTATAGTTTATTTATTTAATATGTATTGATGTGTAAATTAGTGTCTTTTGTATGATTTAATTTATGAACGATGTGTTTTTTGTATGAATTCGTATTGAATGTTTAGGAAAATTAATTATGTCATGTCTAAAATGTTGTATGAATTCATATTGAATGTTTATGAAAATTAAATATGTTATAAAAAATGTTATTTTTAAATTATTATTAATTTAAATTGTATTATTTTTATACACTAGTAATATAATTTGTGAATAATATATTAGTTATATGTATTATATTTAAATTTATTAAAATATATATAGAATTTTTTTTTCTGTTAATGGTATAAAAACAGTTTTGTATAAATAAATTTTTTAAATTATATATGTTATAATTAACATTATTAAATATAAAATAGGTGTAGATATTTAATATGTATTTCATATAGTAATAGATATAATAAGTATACCCAAAAACGTGGTAAATTGTGTGGTGACTGATCCTAAGATGACTGACCGAGGCATAATTGAAATTGCATGTCTTGTTTTGTGAATATGGTTATTAAATTTGTAATAATTGGATTTATTTTTCTGTATTGATGACATGTGAGTCAACTATGACTAAGTATGTAAGTACATGCATGTCATCTTAAAAAAAGTTATATATATTATACCCCTATATCCCCTTACATGCATGAGAGTAAATTTGTAATTAAATGGTAATCAACAAGAGGTGTCTCTGAAGAGGCGTCCCCGGAGAGGTGTCCCCGAAGAGTCGTTCGAGAACAAGCATTCAACATTAGGCATTGTTGTTTGAATAGATACTAAAGGTTGCTGAAATATTTGATAACAGAGACTCCATGAGTCTACCCATAGGTTTTCGTTAGTTTATCAAATAATGATAAACTAATCATAAGTCTCAAGATCAAGTCATTATTAATTATTCATAACTAATTAAAATATATAACATCATATTAAATAATGTAAAATATTACTGTAGTATATAATATTTTATTAATTATTTTTTATAGGTAATAATTTCTAAGCAAATATATTGCAACGATGACGCCATTTATATAGAGCATGGATTTAGCTATAGTGTGACACCTTTCAGAGTGGTAAATCTTCATGGTTGTATGATAGTGGATGCAGTTCGCAATAAGATTTATAATCGGTTAAACCTGAGGGTCAATCAATCCATTTCTTCAATCACATATTGACATCTACAACATGCTGAATGTTTCTGGCACACTGATTACCCTTTGGTCGATGATGATGATTGGATGGATACATCTTCCTTATTTATAAAGTAGTGTGATAATGGTTTGATGCAGTTGTATGTGGTGATTTCTGATATAGATGTGGTGCAACTAACTACTACAGAACTGTGTTTTGTGAGCTCTATACTAGTGGGTCCTTCACATCAGTATTTTTCATTGCCTCCTTCTCATTTGACTCCAGTAATAGATGAAAATTAAGAACAAGATGATCAAAATTTAGAAATAAATGTAGATGACATCCCTTTGTGTGTTGATATAGAGAATAATAGTTTATCTGAGGAAGAAGAATCTAGGGATCCATCAGAAGATGATGTGGGTGAGGGTGATGTGGGGAATGAACCTTCTGAGGATTCTTTGAGAGATGTGGGTGAGGTTAATGTGGGAAATGAACCTTCGAAGGTTCCTTGGAGAGACAAACATCCATGACATCCACCAGTTAGTGGTAATCATCCTATAGTATTGAGTTCCATAGTTATAGGAATGTCTTGTGAATAACATTTTGATTGGGATGTCATTACACCGACTTCTGAATTCCCTGGCATTATAAGGAATAGGTTTGCATCAAATGATAACACCATCTATGTCGGGAAGGAGTTTGAAAGTAAATTGGTCTTGAAAAATGTGATAAAGCAATACTACACTGAGTGACATTTCACATTTGTGCTACGACCTGGCTACATGCACCAATGGTCGACTGTTTTTAGTGATGTTAGATAACAGATACTATTATTGCGGAAACTTTCAAGTATTTAGATATCCATGTTCACATGTTATCGCAACTTGTGTTTTAGAAAATATATCATGTGAGCCATATGTTGACCTAGTGTATCGCATGAGCACTTTGGTTAACTGTTATAGTGCATCTAGGATTCCTATTGGTGACTTTCATTATATCTCATTTCCTGCTGATCAGCCGACCATCATCCCTGATATTTCAAGGTTTCATAATTTGGTTCTGTTTTCATTTATGATTTTTTCAATGTCTTCCATTTTTAAAATTATTGGCTCCATACTACTTAGTTAGGGACCCAAGGAAGACCAAAATCAAGTCGAATCAGAAATGAAATGGATTGGCCTCGACAACGAGGAGGGAGAATACGATGCAGTATTTGTCATGCAGAAGGACATACTTGTAAGAGATGTCCCCAAGCGGTTGCACAGAGCTCCACATCTCATCATCCAAGATCGTTTTTGTGGATTGTATCACGAATATGTTTATTTTTATTTGTATATGGAAGTTTTAGTATTGAATCCTTTTATTTATAACTTGATCTATTTCTAACATGTTTAAATTTTGGTTTGTCTCATTTTTTGATTCTCTAATAAAGAATTTTTTGATACTCAAAATATTCAAAAAAACAACATTGAATGAAAGAACTAGCTCATGGAAGCCCACATTCAATTCTTAGAAGACCTATATAGGTTTTAATTAATTCATACCTTATAAATATTGAATCTAAAAATTAGGTAGTAGGGTGCTTTATTTGTTGAGGGGATTGGTAAAGTAATACAAACACTAATCCACAGACAACAAATCAAGTATAAATATAAAATATTAATATAATCATCTTTCATTTCATTGTTCTAGATTTATTTAAATAATAGTTGAAAACGTTTATTGAATTCACTGTAATAAAGTAACGATGATATCATTTGTGCATATGATAGATTTTACATTGCTCACATCTCACGATACTCATGTATCACTGCTACTTTTAGAGGGACATCCTATGCCTCCATTGATTGTACACAAATCTCACCATTTCCATCATACCGCACCACCTCGTGCTATCATCCCTCATCTTCATCGTGCTGGATTCTATGGCGTAGCGATGTGCGACTTCACCTTTCTCGATCGTCATCTCATTGCTGCACTTGTAGAGAGATGGAGGCCAGAGTCACATACATTCTATTTTAGAGAGGGGGATGACTATTACCCTACAGGATGTGGCCATTATTTTGGGCCTCCCCATCGATGGTGTGGCTCTGAATGGCCAAGTTGGAGCATATTTTTCGAAGCTTGTTCATAGACTACTGGTCATAGAAGTCCCTTATGATGGAAGTACCATCGTTGGTGGTCTATTACGTATGCCTTGGTTAGACCAGCACTTCACACAATTAGCAGAGGATGTTGATGACATCATCGTGCTGCGATTTTCACGTGCATATATTTTAAGGCTGATTGGTGGCACTCTTTTTGTTGATCACTCCACTACTTTTGTAAATTTTATGTATTTATCTTTTTTGGAGGATAGGGATGAGGCCGGCCGATATAGCTGGGGGTCTGATTATCTAGCATATAGATACAAGGAATTATGTAGTGCATGTCGCATCGATAAGATGTAGATCACAGGATGCATGGTTCTTCTACAGATGTGGGTATGGGAGCACATCCCTCATTTATCTCTACATTCTCGTGTTCCATTACCAGCAGATATTGTAGTAGAGGCTCCACATGGACGTTGGTATGTTATTCCTTCCTTATACTGTCTAACTTAATTTTATAACTTTCTATTATGAAATGTAAATATAAAAATATTATCTATAGGTGGATTTAGGCACATCGACATTCAGATTCCCTGATACACAACGTCCACGCCTACAGACTTATGTAGGACAACATTCGACCACACGATGTAAGTGATTATTAATTTTATTGTAAAATATTTATTCTTTACTATTCATGTTTTAATTTATTAATTGATTATTTATTTTTTCTTTCAGATTTTATGGATGCCATATACATATTCTATTATCCAGAGTCTTCCACCGTACTATACGACGAATCTTGTTATCGTCTCCTGTTGGGTTCCATTGATTCATTTTCATATAATCGAGTGGCATCAGACCGATAGAGTTATGAGGCAGTTTGGATTCCTTTAACCCGTTCCTGACTTACCCAGTCATTTAGATTCACTGCATTCCCTGAATATTTTAGGGAAGATATATTTTGAATGGAGAAGATACCACACCAAATATATTGATTTATGGGATAGATGATAGGACTTACAGTTGCGAGGAGCGGGGAAAATGTGTTTTCATTTGGTGCATCAGATGGATTACGCAGCTTGGTACTATAGCTCCCCAGTCAGATTTCTGACATGACACGTACGAGGCTTTCATGAGATGGTATACAAAGTTACTTACATAATTCAGTGAAATTTTTATTCATATTACTTAACAACATAATTTTTTTTCATAGGATGCTCGTATATTTCATCTACTACACATGTTTGATCTAGTAGAGCACACCATATTTGACCCAGCATATTTTCACACCCTTGTATCACAGTTGATTCCTTCGATGAATGAGATTTATCATGGAATTTTCTTTGATCCACCACATGCTGAGGAGGGTGCAGAGCCTGCTGGGGACCATATATATGTACCAGGGGGTGACGACCTTGTTTTTGATATTTCTATTCCACAGGAGGAGGATGTTCAGATTGATCAGTAAGATGCAATTGTTCCACAAGAGGAGGATGTTCCCCATGATCAGTCATATGCTCCTCCAGCTTCTTAGGCTCAGCCACAGGTAGATACAGATGTTGACTAGGTTGAGCGCAATTATTTATTATAGACATACTCAGCACAACAACCAACTTCTTTCAATGTTGGTGAGAGTTCCAGCCAGCCTCCACTATCATTAGATGCAGGAATGGGTATAGACGGTGAGACTATATATCCACCGCCTGTCAAATAGAAGGATGTGGGGGTGGCTGCTGAGGATGATGTGCAGCGTACACCAGGGCGCAGATAAAGACGGACGCATCTAGTATACACCTGGTTGTCGGACAGAGGATCATCCATGCCAGAGGTGTAGATTAGGTTGATTTTTGATTTACGATACAATATGTATGTGAATTACTATTATCATTTATAGATTTAAACTTTTTTTAATAAGTGTCTTACTGTCATAAAATTATCTTCCAAAATTAATAATTTCTATTTCGTAATCATTAGTAAATATTAATAATCTGGATGAAAAGATTTGTGAACATCAATAAATCTTGACAAAATTATTGATCTCAATTATTTGAATCCTGAAATCATGGAACATGATTCTTTGTTTAAAAAATTATATTGCCTGAAGAAGAATTTCAATGAATGATGAATAATTGTGAAGAGTAGATGATTATGATTGAAGATAAAAAAACCACAATATGAGATGAATGGAATTAGAAGTTCATTTGGCCAAATTTGAGAAAATACATATTCAAACTTTATAAAAGGACACATGTTTTACTGGTACACAATCTTTACTGGAGGATTTTACTGTTAAAATACATCCATTATATGATAAAGTTATGGACATTATGAAAAATATTTATTTCATATTTTTCTAAAATAAGAAACAATCCCTAAGAGGGTTAAGAACGTGTTATCATATGTAAGAATATGTATTGAATAAGATCATCCTTGGTGAAGTTATATAAGATTTCAAAACTAGTGTTTATGAGTGTTTCTCTTTAGGGGGGGGGGGGTAAATGAAGAAATATTAAATTAATGCCCGAATTAATATATCAATTATAATCAAATCTAATTACTGTAGAACATTCAGGAAGATCATGTTATAGAAATATAAATGTTTTTCTAAATCTCTCTTCCTTTGTTAACAAAAAAAATACTCAATAGAAAGGGGTTGTAATTGAATTAATCAAATACATAAGAAGTTTTTTCTTCTAAATAAATGATTATTTTTTTAAACCTTTCTGTAGAATGCGTGAACAGGATCCCTCATCCTTTAGAGACTTTATAAAGGATGCATGAACCTCATTCACGCATCTACCGTTGCTAGGATGCATGAACAGTGTTCACGCATCCTTTGAAAATGGGATAAAGGATGCGTGAACCTCGTTCACGCATCTCTCCGAGCCGAAGATGCGTGAACAGCGTTCACCCATCTAAAGACCCATTTTTTAAAATATTTCAAACCATATCTCATTTCCATAAAAAAAGTTTTACAACCCATATATATAAAAAACTTGGGCTGAGTAGCCCCCACTCTGTCAGTTCATCTCCCTCGTGGAGAACCACTAAAGCAGTCAACCGCAATGCACTCCGTAGCGTCGCCCTAGCTGCCAGCTCCAGCCGGCCGCGCCGGCGCCCTCCAACGCTGCTTCCTATCCACTGAACCGTGATGGATCCCTCCATCACCAAGTGCACCTAGATGGATACCGCATCACCTCCAGAACCTCCCGGTAAACACCCCCCCCCCCCCTCCGAGCGTCTCCCGTGTGATGCTGTGTTGCAGTCGGCAGCCCGCCACATGCCCCGTCCGAGGTTCTTCCTCCGCGCTTAAGCTGGCCTCCTCTACTTCCCCTCACCAGGCGTCTCCATCCGACGCCGGCACCAGGTCCCCCCAGTCCGGCACTCAGGTCCTGGTACATCCCCGAGCTGCCTCATATAGCAGGCGCTTGCGACCCCCCCACCTTCGCCGCTCCGTCGCAGCCGGCCAGCACCATGACCGCCCCGTTTGGCCTCCCCTTGCAGCGGCGCGCAACCCACCGCAGACCAGGCCCACAAACCGACACTTATGTTTCCACATCCCTTCCCAGTGATGTTCAACACTGCCTCCAGTAGTGGATCGCACGACGACCCCATCACCTCCCTTCCCTGGACGAACCCAGTGCACCGCCACCCTCCGCCTGAGGTGCCCTGCCGGTGAGAGCCCACTGCCAAACCGGAATGAGGCCACGCCAGACCACCCTCCCGCTAGGGAGAAGCCGCGGCCACCACCTCCCACCAGACTGGGCTTCGACTCACTTCCCTCATGCCACCCCGTCCATCGGATCTCTGCACCACCCAACCCCAGGTAGCCTCGCACCTGTTAGGGCCACCGGTCTGGTTTCCTCTGTCCAAGCGCATCGCATAGGCACCCTCTCGTTCCATCCTACTCGAACCCTCATGTGCGTGATTTCAGCCACACCAGTTTCTTGCCATCACGGCCAATCCGACTGATCCTTTCTAGCTCGCTTAGCTGTGTTCATGCCCCGTTTCAGCCGTTTCCTGGTCTTCTTAGAGAGCATGTAACTCACTCTACCCCATAATTAGTCATAGAAGGTCGGCCCAGCCCAGCCTAGAATGCCCACGTTAGTATCGCTCGGATTGGGCCTGCGCAAGTTCGCCCTGACCCGCATAGACTCTTCCACAAGTTATATGGTCTTGAGTGATTTAATTTAATCAAAAATTAATTAAAATAATTAATTTAATTACAGTGGATAATTAAATTAATTTAATATTAATTTTTGGTTATTAAAATTTAGATGCGACATAATTAATTTAATAGTTAAATTAATTTAATTAATTAATAAATTAATTATTAGTCTTATGATTAAATTAATTAATCGGTAGTGAATGAAAACATTTGTTGAATTAAAATTAGAGTGATATTTTAATTCAATAAATAATGCCCTCATAATTCATTTAGTGTAGGTTTAATTTTATTTTGCATTTGGTTCGTATATGAAAGTTTAATGCGTATGTGGATCATGGGCTGGAGACCGACCAATTCATGTCTAGTGGTTGTTTTTTTTATTTTTTTATTTAATTATTATTTATTGCAATGGTTTTGTAATAATTAATTTAGTTTTATAAAAGGTGATCTGTGTATCATCTCAAGTGTCATTATATGTATAATCATTCTCAGAGTTGTATTTTATACCCCGAGACCCCCTCGCATGAATGCGATTATAGTTGTATAATGATGAGAAGAGGTATGATGCACTTTGTGCCAAATGACAGCGACGTACCCGTGATGAAAGCATTTTATGAGCGGACGTTTCTATTCATGTTGCACACCAAACGACTAAATGTATTGTCCCTTGGGTCTTGGTTGGTCCGTTATTCACACAAGGGTTCATCCATTAGAACCGTCTCATGATCAGGTCTTCATTTTGTTCTGCATGGTTTAATTTTTTTTTTAAATGTGTAATTTATTTCACAATCACATAGTATAATAACAAATCAACATGCAAGATAAAATAAACATGTGATGCAATGAAATTTCTATTTCTTGCATGCTCAGTTGTGAGTGAGATCACATATTATGTGATTATAAAAATAGAAAATTATTTCTTTCGTCACATTACAAATAATAAAACCCTCAAAGATATATTAAGACTTAACTGCCTTCCGTTATTCAAATTTGGAAAAAACCGGATATTTGAGGTGTTGATCATGCCATAACTGAGGGTGCCTCTTAATACTGGAGAGTCTAATAAAACTGATGGGTCTACATAACTAAAATTACAACAAATAAATAGCAATATCTAGCTTGTTGTAATTTTAGAGGCAAATGTTGAGCAAATCAAGTTCTTATTTTAGAAGCAGGGCCTTCACTCAATAGATCAAGGAGCTGCAAGTTAAAGTGGTTGACCAACCAAAATCCCACCATGAACCCTCCATGTAGTGGTGCATCCATATCTTGTAAACTACGAGGGGTGGTTCTAGGATCCTTTCCACTAGAATACTCAAGCGACAGATTATTCTGATTATTGCATAGTTGGTTCCTATAATCTAATAAAATAGTGGGAGACATTAAATTATATAAGTAATTAATCAAAATATCTAAAATGGTAATCTAGATAAAAGGCACTAATCATCTAAAGTTTACTTTTGTAAAAAAATGGCATGTTAAACCACAAGTTAAAAAACTTCAATATTATAATGGATAAAGTAAATTTCCACACTAACACGAGTATCCACGAATAGTACAGGCGCAAGCGCATAGTACTATGATATCAGAAACTCAAGGTGTCAGTGCCCCCAACATTGTTAAACTACCTCAAGAAGTGAGGGTAAAATGGATAACATGAGACATGTACAAAGCATATTATAGTTGTATCATTATGATTTCATCAATGTCTGGTGCCAGTTGCGGTCGCTACACTAGGACATTGATGATAAAACATCAAGTCTCATATCCGAGATGTTTTTCAATGAGAAATAGAAGCAATGATATGAATAAGGAGATGTTTACACTAGCATGTGTAAATTGAAAGATTTATCATGATCTTTAAATGGATCCCTTTCTCATATCACTTTCACCCCTTTATTCATGTTTCATTTTAAGCTACAAAATGAACAAGTATTGAGTAAAAGCTTCATTACCTATCTAGGTATGTTTTTCCAATTGAATAAGAATAAAATATAGTTATGTTTTAATTCTTATGGTGAATAAATTAAAAGACAATGTGCAAAGGTCAAAGTAATTTAATTCCAATGACACATTCGTGAACTCCTTCAATTAATAAGGTATTAACAAAGGTTATTTTCATTTCATATTATAAAATTATACTACGTAAGTTTAAAAGCAATAAAAGGATTTAAAGAAGCAAGTCGTTGCTTCTATATCAGGCATATTCATCAATGTAATTTTTCCTTTTCTACATGGGTATTTAATTCTATATTATATTTACATATGTGTATTTAAATACAATTACCAAGTAATTATAGATATATTACTAGAATTCTGTTGTATTCTCCATGTGGCTGTGATAGGGTGAAACCTAGGCCATTGGTGATAAGTAAACGACCTCTTAATTTCCAAGTGAAAGATTCGTGTTGATCTATTATTGATTATAACCACAAACATTAATCTCATGTGTCCTTGGACACAATGATACACTCTCCCAGGTTCTAGAATGAATGGTGTTTTTAGTAAACTTAATCACTAGTTCTATAATACATTAATCATAGGAAATTAGTCATGAATATAAATGTAATACTTATACCCAGTTGTGAAAAAATATTTCTTTTTCAAGTAATACTTAAAGTGGACATCATGGATATACCAAGTATAGTATTTAGGCTCGTCACAACTAAATATTTTTGGTATTATTGGCATCTTTAATTTGGAAAGAGGAGCCTTTAAAAATAAAGGTATGTCACATAGCTTTTGGAAATAGTTCAACAAATTAAGCATGGACTATTCCAAGTATAAGATAGAGGTATATATACTTCATAAGATTCATTTATGTAATTAAGGAATATTAAAATGATGTATATGCATGGTCAGGAGATATGAGTAGCTTTGTGTTGGGATACTGAAGAATATCGTGACTAAGCATTCATCAATCAAGATAATGTAGTGTGGAGTAATTCCTAAATTCACATTACCTTATCGACTTTATGAAATTGATTTTAATGAGGAGGATTGATGATGAAGTCTTACATATCAACATTGATCAACAAACATGTAGTGTGGAGCGATTCCTAAATGCATATGTTATACATAATTTTTTTTAATGTAAGTTGTATTAATGTTACAACTTGTAGAAACTTCCATTATATTTCATGAAATGATTTTTAAATTAGAGTGATATCCACAGAAACATATCCAACTATAATGAAAAATGGACATCATATGTGTCATAGTATGATGATAAACCCATTATGTCACAAGGACATGTTTTTGTATGCAATGAGTTTGTTAGGACATAAAAAACTTGCATCAAGAAAAATACATTGTTCATTTAGTGTAATAACCCAAATAGTTTCTTAGGATATTACATAAATCCTTAAGATAAAATTGATGTAGTCAAGTGATGGACAACATATCTATGTAATGTTGGGTTTCTGGGGCGCGCAACGGAAGCCGGTGGGCCGGGGATTTAAATATTTTCATTGGCGCAACCACGGTACATGTCATTTCCGATGATCCGAGCCCTGGAGAGGTCTGAGTATCTCGCGTAGATTGTTAAGAGAAAAAAAATAAAAGGGAAACATACCCGTTGCATATCTGAAGCCGTTGTCGACCACTACTTGTCGATGGCGATCGTTGCACGAAGGATCCCTAGCAGGATCCCTCTAGATCGTCCACACGCACCTCAAAAATCCATGGGAACACCGATCGTTGAACTCCGGGTGCTAGCGCGGCGATTCAACAATATATTTGACATCCCAACGATCACCACATCGTCGATCTTGCGATGCGTGAGGAAAAACTTGATCTGAGCTCTTAGATCTTCATCTTATCTCACTAGGAAGCGGGAGGAGAGAGAGGCTCTCAAATTTCATTCCATAAATGAATTAATAGTGATGTACAACACAAAGAGAGATAGCCTCCTCTCTTATTTATAGAGATTTTGATAAATACCCGGTAGGGTTCCCCGACCCCCGCTAATATCAATGTTCTATAAATAAATAATTTTGATGGACTAAACTACATCAATATTATTTAATATTTTATCACACACTTGTAATACATATATAATATATTACGTGATAAAACCGAGCCATTTAACTCAACTCGTTGTCCCTCATAATATTAAATGAACCTTGAATATTAAATAATATTTGTTCGATTAATATTTTTCTTGTATTTACTAAACTCGTAAATACTTTAAATAAATTCAATCCCAAATATTAATAATTTGAATATTAATGAATTTATTTAATTTATTTCGTGATTTCCAACTTGGACAGCGCTCGGACCCCATGGCGGGGCCCACTATGTCCATATTCTTATTCCACTGAATAGATGCAGATTCGTGAATACGCTGTTGTGTGTGACCCTCAAGGCCCTTATCTCGATAGCAGTGAATAAAATTCACAGACCAAGAGCGGGGTCTAGTAACCCATCATGGCCACTAAAGAGATAAGGATAGTCATAGCAACGAATACCATCCTACGAACACTGACGGTGTACTATAGTCTCTTTGTCATTAAATATCGCATAAAGCAGGATGCACTCTTGTGTCATCGTCCTTATCTTGCTTTATTATTTGTTGATCTATCCATATGGATTCACGTTTCTACTGCTTTGGCCAAAGACTTATGAAGGTAGAACCATCCTGATCAACAAGGCCTGAGATATACAACTTTTTTAACTTGGAAGCGACAAATTCTTTCTCGACCATTCAACCAATGCCATACCACTAACTACGCACCCGACACAAACTACCTCACCACGAAATCACTGCCATAGCTTTTTTCCTTACATCAAAGTACGTAATTAAATGATATACATTGGTAATGGTCTCAATTCAGGAGACCAATACACATGTACGTAGATTGGAACAACCAATGACACCCAAAACATGTGGTGTTCCTATTGGCGGGTCCACTACTAGAAAAGGGGGCATTGGAGCCCCCCAGACTCGGGCGACCGCCATTGGCGGTCGCTATAGGTCAGCATTAGCGACCGCCAATGGCGGTCGCTAAGCTGAATAAAAAATTTCGGGGGGTTTCTGCGCCCCCACCCCCCCCCCCCCGCGCACTCTCCTCTCCCTCGATCCCTCGCCCTAACCCTCCCTCGCCGCCCTCCCTCGCGCCGCCCTCCCCTCCCCCGCCGCCCGGCCTCCCCCGCCGCCCGGCCTCCCCCGCCGCCCGGCCTCCCCCGCCGCCCGGCCTCCCCCGCCGCCCGCCCTCCCCCGCCGCCCGCCCTCCCCCGCCGCCCGGCCTCCCCCGCCGCCCCGGCTTCCCCCGCCGCCCGCCCTCCCCCCGCCGCCCGCCTCCCGGCCGCCTGGCCTCCCCCGCCGCCTGCCATCCGCCCTCCGGCCGCCGCCCTCCGCCCTCGGGCCTCCGGCCGCCGCCCTCGGGCCTCCCCGGCCGGCCGCCCTTTGGCCTCCGGCCGCCGCCCTCCGGGCCTCTCGGCCCTCCCCCCCACCCCGGACGGCACCCGCACCCCGGACAGCCCCCGGCGCGCACTCCGGACCGCCCCCCGCACCCCGGACGCCTCCCCGCACCGCGGACAGCACCCCCCCCGCGCACTCCGGACCGCCCCCCCGCACCCCGGACGCCTCCCCGCACCCCGGACAACACCCCCCCGCGCACTCCGGACCGCCCCCCCGCACCCCGGACGCCTCCCCGCACCCCGGACAGCACCCCCCCGCGCACTCCGGACCGCCCCCCGCACCCCGGACGCCTCCCCGCACCCCGGACAGCCCCCCCCTGCACTCGGACACCCCCCCTCCGAACCCGGACAGCCCCCCCGCACCCCGGACAGCCCCCCCCCCCCCCCCGCACTCGGACACCCCCCCTCCGAACCCGGACAGCCCCCCCGCACCCCGGACAGGCCCCCCGCACCCCGGACACCCCACCCCCGCACCCCCGACAGCCCCCCTGCACCCCAGACAGCCCCCCCTCCCCCGCACCCCCGGACACCCCCGCACCCCGAACACCCCTGCCCGCACCCCTGACAGGCCCCCGCGACACCCCAGACACCCCTCCCCGCACCTCGGAAGGCCCCCTCCGACCCCGGACACCCCCCCCCCTCGCTGCGCGTCCCCCGTCCCCTCACCGCCTCCTCTCCTCCAGCTCCCCGCCGCCGCCGCCGCCCGTCCCCTCCCTTGCCGCACCGCCTTTGGCTCCGGCTCCCCTTCGCTGCCTCCTCTCCCTCGCAGCACAGCCTTCGGCTCCCCCTCCCTTTCAGGTTTGTAGCTCAATCAGGTAACATGAGCTTTCAGTTACATTATTATTTTATCAATGGTTCATAAAATGGTTAATATTTATTTTGAATATAGTTGATTTGAAAAATGTAAATTTAATAAGTATTGTGTAAATGTTTGTTATACAGATATTATTATGGATAAGAGTTGGATGAACTTCCAAATCGAACGTCTAGAGAATATTTCAATGGCATTATGCAGTTTATTGAGTTCACGAGAGGATTTGAAAGTGACTATATTAGTTGTCCATGTAGAAAATGTGCTAACAGATATCAATTCACACGAGATACTGTGAGGGAGCACCTTTTCTTTAATGGATTTCTGAAAAATTATAAGAGTTGGACTCGTCATGGAGAAGAATATGTTCGTTGTCAAAATACAGATGCAGCTCAGATGGATGTTGATGCAAGGATGACTGATCCAATGCATGAAATGCTTACTGAAATGGTACGTGGGTTTGATCCTGAAGGCATTGACATCCAGAATCTTGAGACCGGTGAGATAAATCTTCGCTCTGGTGCAGATCGTGATTCGAGGAGGTTTTATGAAGTACTTGATGATGCGAAAACAGAATTATATCCTGGATGTACTTCTTACAATAAACTGTCGTTTATCGTGGAGTTGTTGCATTTGAAGACTTTGAATAATTGGTCAGACACATCATTCGACATGCTTTTGGTTTTATTGAAAAAAGTTCTTCCTGTCGACGCTAAGATTCCTGAGTCGTATTACTATGCTCGTAAGTTGACAGAGAACTTAGGTTTTACATATGAGACTATAGATGCATGTGCAAACAACTGTATGTTGTTTAGAAATGAAACTGCTCATTTGGATATTTGTACGGTTTGTGGCGCTTCCAGGTGGAAAGAGAACAGGGGAAATAAGACTCATCAAAGTCAGATTGCGATACAGGGGAAACCGATTGCCGTAAAGCAAATGCGTTACTTTCCCCTTAAACCGAGGTTGAAAAGATTTTTTATGTCATCTAAAGTTTCTAATTTAATGAGATGGCATGCAGAAAGAGTTCATGAAAGTGACATGTTAACCCACCCGGCAGACTCTCATGCATGGAAGGATTTTGATAAGAGACATCCCGACTTTGCTAAAGATGTTCGTAATGTCCGATTGGGATTGGCAGCAGATGGTTTCAATCCATTCAAGTCTATGGTTGGTGCAACTCATAGCACATGGCCCGTGGTGTTGGTTCCATATAATCTTCCTCCGTGGCTTTGTATGAAGCAACAATTTATATTACTTTCCACTCTTATTGATGGACCTAAAAGTCCGGGGGATAAGATTGATGTTTACCTTCAGCCATTGATTGATGAGTTGAATGAATTTTGGGGCGATGGTGTGATGACTTATGACTGCGAAACGAATGAAATGTTCAAACTGCATGCAGCTTTATTGTGGACAATCAATGACTTCCCAGCTTATGCAAATTTATCAGGCTGGAGTACGAAAGGGGAATTTGCTTGCCCTTGTTGCAATAAAAGTAAAAAATCTGTATGGCTTAAACATTCCAAAAAATGGGCGTACATGGGTCACAGGCGTTTTCTCCCTCCCCAGCACAGGTTCAGAAAGGACAGAGTGGCATTTGATGGTTCTAGAGAGTTCAGCCCAGCACCAAAGATCATGACAGGAGTCGAAATGTTATCGCAGATTGAGGAAGAAAACATTCGCACGGTATATGAAATTCAGGATTTGGTGGCTCCTCCAGTACGTAATATTCGTGCTGCGGGTAGGCAGCGCAGTCACAATTGGAAAAAGAAAAGTATTTTTTATAGTCTTCCGTATTGGAAAACTAACATGTTGAGGCATAATTTGGATGTCATGCACATTGAAAAAAATGTTTGTGATAACATATTGTGGACCATTTTAGGTGTCAGTGGAAAGTCAAAGGACCATGTTAATGCACGCCGTGATTTGGAAGAAATGGGTTTAAGGAAACAGTTGCATTTACAGTTAGCTGAGGGAAACAAGGCATATATGCCTGCTGCACAGTATTCGATGACTACAGAGGAGAAAAAGACATTTCTTTCCATTTTGAAGATGGTCAAGGTGCCTGATGGTTACTCTTCTAATATTTCAAAGTGTGTGAATCTGACGAGCAAGACATTGCAAGGGTTGAAAAGTCATGACAATCACATATTACTTCAGCAGTTGATTCCAATCGCAATTTGTGATTGTTTATCCCCCAATGTTGTTCAGCCCTTGATTGAGATGAGTAATTTTTTTAGACAGCTTTGTTTAAGAAATCAACGAATGAGTGATTTAAAAAGTTTGCAGGACCGAATTGTACTTACGCTTTGTCACTTTGAGAAACTTTTCCCCCCCTCATTTTTCGATGTTATGGTCCACTTGACAGTGCACCTAACTGATGAAGTAATGGCTGCTGGTCCAGTGCAATTCAGGTGGATGTATCCTATTGAACGGTATTTGAGTACATTGAAAAGATTTGTACGCAACAGAGCTCGTCCAGAGGCATCAATAGCCAATGGTTATTTAATGGATGAGTGTACTACCTTTTGTGCAGAATATCTTACGGATGTTGAAACAAAATTAGATAAGCCCTCTCGGATTCATGATGGTCCAGTTGGAGAAGGAACCACATTTGATATGGACAACATCGAGTGGATACAAGCACATCGATATATCTTGTTCAATACTCCATCAGTTGCACCATTAATGCAGTAAGTATCTTATCAATGTGCTTGTATAACTTTTACATGTTTTCTTTGCATAAGTTGATCTTTTAAACATCGCGTAATCATTTGCAGGAAACACATTAATGAGATAAAAGAAGAGATGCATCGTGCGACTGAGTTGCAAATTCAACAATCTCATTATGCGACATTTTATGATTGGTTCAAGGATTATGTATGTATAAATTGATTTTCATTATGAGTGAAGTATTAAACTAATTCTTTCTGCATATATCAGTATTGATTTTTATAAATTATGTAGGTTCGTAAGCTGAGGGAGTTAGGGGACCCCACGCTACCTGAAGTATTTATCCAACTGGCTGAGGGTCCATCTATAACGGCTCGTCGTTATAAAGCTATTGATGCTAATGGTTTTCGATTTCGCATTAAAGATGTTGACGACAAACGAGCAACACAAAACAGTGGCATCGGTTGTCCCTTTGTCGATTCTGGTTATTACTATGGTCAATTGATAGACATCATTGAAGTTGTATATACACACGGTTTGAAGTACATATTGTTAAAGTGTAATTGGGTTGATCCAGTGCGTGGATGTAAAGTCGATCAATATCAGTTTTCATTGGTGAATTTTTACTATATGTTATACAGAAATAATGAACGAGTTGAGAATGAACCTTTCATTTTGACATCACAAGCGGAACAAGTATTCTTCGTTACTTTGCCTTCGGATCCCAAGTTGGCAAGTTGTTGTCAAAATGTCTCGGCGAGGAGTGTTTTTATTTGAAGAAGATGAACCCGAGACTGTTCCGTTTGTTTACCAACAACTTGATCAACATACCGTAGTTCAACGTGAAGAAGATATTATTGGGTCAGAGCGGCTGTTGAAGGAGAAACGGTCGATTTGCATGCTTAATGAAAGGTATAATTGTTTTCCCGCTATTCAGTAGAATGTCCTAGGATATCATAAATTATCTAATCATTTTATAAATCCTTATAAGTTTTAATCCTCACTTTTGTAAGTTAATTCAGTCATAAATATTTAGGTTGATTAACTTTCTGATTTTTTAAAATTCATTCACAACTAATTATTCAATCCATTTTTTGTTTGATTAACAGTTGTACAAGTTTGATTTATTAAGAACAATCCAATTTATCTTTTAAACACTTTGGACTCATTACTGATATTTTGTATGACTGCAGACATGTCAGGGGAAGAGGCAGAAAATCCACATCATCCATCTGAGGCATCTACGTCTCAGGGTCGAGGTATGTTTGAATGTCATTGTCTATATTTTTTATGTAATTGACATATATATATAATATATATAACATTTGTCAATTTATATATAAAATTGTTTTTCAACAGGATCAGACTCGGCTGCTTCTTCCTCTCGCAGGAGAGGCCCTGGTCGTGGCATATTATCATGGAATTCCGACACGACGATAGATGTTTCATTTGATGAGGTATTTCATCCCGTGGGACCGAATGCCCCGGCATTTATTCGTCAGCTGGGTCATATCATACGTGACCCACATCGATTTCCATTGACCACGCGTGATTGGGCTTCTATCCCTCAGGACACATTAGATCGTCTATGGAGGGAGGTTCAGGTAAGAAAATAATTTTACTTTATTTTCTATTTATAAATAATACTAATATGTTTGATTATTTTCATTATAGCAAAATTTGAAAGTATGCCCTGAAGAGTTTCGGCCGGTGTGTATGAGCAAATGCCGTAAGCTGTGGAAAGATTATAAAGGCAAAGTGAAGAGGGACCACTGGATACCAAATGTGGGTGCCCTTGACATTTTGGAAAAGGTCCCGAGAGGTGTCCTCCCAGCTCAGTGGCGTGACTTGGTTGCATATTGGTCTACTGAGGGTGTTGCGGTTAGTATATTAATTATTTTTCTGTATATATATTTTCAAGAATATGTGATTTGTTTGAAATTTGAATGAATTGAATGTAGGAGGTGTCAACACGCCATTCGGAGAATCGAGCGTTGCAGGGACCAGCTCACAGGCTCGGGACTCGTCACGTGTCTCAGATCCGACATGAGGTATATATTATTCATTTTTTAATTTATTAATTAATATGGTTTTGTGTTTATATTCTTTTAATATACAGTTGCGAGGGCAAGGTGCAGCAACTGATAAAATGTCGGTGTGGATAAGGACTCGTGATCGCAATGATCCAGAGGTTGCAGCATTGATAGTAAGTGTCTGTACTTACCAATAATTACATAAATCTATATATTAACATATATATATTTAAATATTTCACAGGATCAATTTGAAGCTGAGTTAGAACAGCTGCCAGAGGACCAGCGACAGCTTCCCATGCGACGGGATGAGATCTTTCATCGCATTATTGGTCGGGACGGGCATGGCTATAGTTTGACCTATGGAGCAGGGATTCCTCGTTCTGTAGTGTCACGCGCTGCGGTTGTCGGTCCTGCTGTTGCTCATATGACACAGCAGATGTCAGATTTTGAGGCACGGCTGCGCGCTTCCGAGGAGACAAATGCGCAATTGACAGCTGAGGTTAGAGCACTGCGGGAATATGTGCGTCGAGCTGATGGTACAGGGGATCATACGACGCAGGTATATACTGTATTTATTTATTTAATTTAAATTATTTTTGTTATTAAAATATTTATAATGTTTATTTGTTGTAGGCACCTGGCCCACCAGAAGGAGGTAGCAGTGATGGCAACACGTGACGCACCATATATTCACGAGATATGTTTTTTGTTTTTACTGGTAGGGTTGACATTGATGTACTGTATTTATTCATTTAAGTAATGCATTATTACCATCCATGGTGGTCTTTTAAATATTTTATAGATTATGTATTATTAATATATTTTTTATAAATTTCTGTATGGTATCGATAAAAGAAATATGTATTAATTAGATATTATCACTTTTATTTTTCACTTTTGTAATCAATGGGATGGCCTTTGCACCCCCGGAGAACCCCCCGCACCCCCGTACACCCCCCCGCCACCCCCGTACAGCCCCCCGCCACCCCCGTACAGCCCCCCGCCACCCCCGTTCAGCCCCCCGCCACCCCCGTACAGCCCCCCGCCACCCCCGTACAGCCCCCCGCACCCCCGTACAGCCCCCCGCACCCCCGTACAGCCCCCCGCCACCCCCGTACAGCCCCCCGCCACCCCCGTACAGCCCCCCGCCACCCCCGTACAGCCCCCCGCCACCCCCGTACAGCCCCCCGCCACCCCCGTACAGCCCCCCGCCACCCCCGTACAGCCCCCCGCCACCCCCGTACAGCCCCCCGCACCCCCGTACAGCCCCCCGCCACCCCCGTACAGCCCCCCGCCACCCCCGTACAGCCCCCCGCCACCCCCGTACAGCCCCCCGCCACCCCCGTACAGCCCCCCCGCCACCCCCGTACAGCCCCCCGCACCCCCGTACAGCCCCCCGCACCCCCGTACAGCCCCCCGCCACCCCCGTACAGCCCCCCGCCACCCCCGTACAGCCCCCCGCCACCCCCGTACAGCCCCCCGCCACCCCCGTACAGCCCCCCGCACCCCCGTACAGCCCCCCGCACCCCCGTACAGCCCCCCGCCACCCCCGTACAGCCCCCCGCCACCCCCGTACAGCCCCCCGCCAGCCCCGTACAGCCCCCCGCCACCCCCGTACAGCCCCCCGCCACCCCCGTACAGCCCCCCGCACCCCCGTACAGCCCCCCGCCACCCCCGTACAGCCCCCCGCCACCCCCGTACAGCCCCCCGCCACCCCGTACAGCCCCCCGCCACCCCCGTACAGCCCCCCGCCACCCCCGTACAGCCCCCCGCCACCCCCGTACAGCCCCCCGCCACCCCCGTACAGCCCCCCGCCACCCCCGTACAGCCCCCCGCACCCCCGTACAGCCCCCCGCACCCCCGTACAGCCCCCCGCCACCCCCGTACAGCCCCCCGCCACCCCCGTACAGCCCCCCGCCACCCCCGTACAGCCCCCGCCCCCCGACAGCCCCCGCACCCCGTACAGCCCCCCGCACCCCGTACAGCCCCCGCACCCCCGTACAGCCCCCCGCCACCCCCGTACAGCCCCCCGCCACCCCCTTCCGTACAGCCCCCCGCCACCCCCGTACAGCCCCCCGCCACCCCCGTACAGCCCCCCGCACCCCCGTACAGCCCCCCGCACCCCCGTACAGCCCCCCGCCACCCCCGTACAGCCCCCCGCCACCCCCGTACAGCCCCCCGCCACCCCCGTACAGCCCCCCGCACCCCCGTACAGCCCCCCGCCACCCCCCGTACAGCCCCCCCGCCACCCCCGTACAGCCCCCCGCACCCCCGTACAGCCCCCCGCCACCCCCGTACAGCCCCCCGCACCCCCGTACAGCCCCCCGCACCCCCGTACAGCCCCCCGCCACCCCCGTACAGCCCCCCGCCACCCCCGTACAGCCCCCCGCACCCCCCGTACAGCCCCCCGCCACCCCCCGTACAGCCCCCCCGCCACCCCCGTACAGCCCCCCGCCACCCCCGTACAGCCCCCCGCCACCCCCGTACAGCCCCCCGCCACCCCCGTACAGCCCCCCGCCACCCCCGTACAGACGGCACCTCATTCGGAGGTGCCGTGTGACCGCGGCGGCCGGAAACGCGTTTCCGGCGCCATTAAACACCAAAACGGCGTGCGGCGGTCCGATTCGGAGCAAACGTGCTCCGAACGACCTGAAACCGCACGGGAACATCCGGGACGTGAATTGTGAAATGGTCGGCCAGACGGCACCTCATTCGGAGGTGCCGTGTGACCGTGGCGGCCGGAAACGCGTTTCCGGCGCCATTAAACACCAAAACGGCGTGCGGCGGTTCGATTCGGAGCAAACGTGTTCCGAACGACCTGAAACCGCACGGGAACGATAGAAATATTATTCCTGAGATGCAGGAGGAGGCCGCACGTCCATCGGACGTGCGGTTCGCGCGGCACGTCCGATTGTGCCGTTTTCAGCAGCGCGGCGCGCGCTGAAATGGCGCGTTGGGGGGTCAAAACCACCCGAACGACCTCCGAATGCCACGAAACCGTACGACAACATCCGGTGCGTGAATTGTGAAATGGTCGGCCAGACGGCACCTCATTCGGAGGTGCCGTGTGACCGCGGCGGCCGGAAACGCGTTTCCGGCGCCATTAAACACCAAAACGGCGTGCGGCGGTCCCGTTCGGAGCAAACGTGCTCCGAACGACCTGAAACCGCACGGAAACATCCGGGGCGTGAATTGTGAAATGGTCGGCCAGACGGCACCTCATTCGGAGGTGCCGTGTGACCGCGGCGGCCGGAAACGCGTTTCCGGCGCCATTAAACACCAAAACGGCGTGCGGCGGTCCCGTTCGGAGCAAACGTGCTCCGAACGACCTGAAACCGCACGGGAACGATAGAAATATTATTCCTGAGATGCAGGAGGAGGCCGCACGTCCATCGGACGTGCGGTTCGCGCGGCACGTCCGATTGGGCCGTTTTCAGCAGCGCGGCGCGCGCTGAAATGGCGCGTTGGGGGGTCAAAACCACCCGAACGACCTCCGAATGCCACGAAACCGTACGACAACATCCGGTGCGTGAATTGTGAAATGGTCGGCCAGACGGCACCTCATTCGGAGGTGCCGTGTGACCGCGGCGGCCGGAAACGCGTTTCCGGCGCCATTAAACACCAAAACGGCGTGCGGCGGTCCCGTTCGGAGCAAACGTGCTCCGAACGACCTGAAACCGCACGGGAACGATAGAAATATTATTTCTGAGATGCAGGAGGAGGCCGCACGTCCATCGGACGTGCGGTTCGCGCGGCACGTCCGATTGTGCCGTTTTCAGCAGCGCGGCGCGCGCTGAAATGGCGCGTTGGGGGGTCAAAACCACCCGAACGACCTCCGAATGCCACGAAACCGTACGACAACATCCGGGGCGTGAATTGTGAAATGGTCGGCTAGACGGAACCTCATTCGGAGGTGCCGTGTGACCGCGGCGGCCGGAAACGCGTTTCCGGCGCCATTAAACACCAAAACGGCGTGCGGCGGTCCGATTCGGAGCAAACGTGCTCCGAACGACCTGAAACCGCACGGGAACGATAGAAATATTATTCCTGAGATGCAGGAGGAGGCCGCACGTCCATCGGACGTGCGGTTCGCGCGGCACGTCCGATTGTGCCGTTTTCAGCAGCGCGGCGCGCGCTGAAATGGCGCGTTGGGGGGTCAAAACCACTCGAACGACCTCCGAATGCCACGAAACCGTACGACAACATCCGGTGCGTGAATTGTGAAATGGTCGGCCAGACGGCACCTCATTCGGAGGTGCCGTGTGACCGTGGCGGCCGGAAACGCGTTTCCGGCGCCATTAAACACCAAAACGGCGTGCGGCGGTCCGATTCGGAGCAAACGTGTTCCGAACGACCTGAAACCGCACGGGAACGATAGAAATATTATTCCTGAGATGCAGGAGGAGGCCGCACGTCCATCGGACGTGCGGTTCGCGCGGCACGTCCGATTGTGCCGTTTTCAGCAGCGCGGCGCGCGCTGAAATGGCGCGTTGGGGGGTCAAAACCACCCGAACGACCTCCGAATGCCACGAAACCGTACGACAACATCCGGGGCGTGAATTGTGAAATGGTCGGCCAGACGGCACCTCATTCGGAGGTGCCGTGTGACCGCGGCGGCCGGAAACGCGTTTCCGGCGCCATTAAACACCAAAACGGCGTGCGGCGGTCCGATTCGGAGCAAACGTGCTCCGAACGACCTGAAACCGCACGGGAACGATAGAAATATTATTCCTGAGATGCAGGAGGAGGCCGCACGTCCATCGGACGTGCGGTTCGCGCGGCACGTCCGATTGTGCCGTTTTCAGCAGCGCGGCGCGCGCTGAAATGGCGCGTTGGGGGGTCAAAACCACCCGAACGACCTCCGAATGCCACGAAACCGTACGACAACATCCGGTGCGTGAATTGTGAAATGGTCGGCCAGACGGCACCTCATTCGGAGGTGCCGTGTGACCGCGGCGGCCGGAAACGCGTTTCCGGCGCCATTAAACACCAAAACGGCGTGCGGCGGTCCCGTTCGGAGCAAACGTGCTCCGAACGACCTGAAACCGCACGGGAACGATAGAAATATTATTCCTGAGATGCAGGAGGAGGCCGCACGTCCATCGGACGTGCGGTTCGCGCGGCACGTCCGATTGTGCCGTTTTCAGCAGCGCGGCGCGCGCTGAAATGGCGCGTTGGGGGGTCAAAACCACCCGAACGACCTCCGAACGACCTGAAACCGCACGACAACATCCGGTGCGTGAATTGTGAAATGGTCGGCCAGACGGCACCTCATTCGGACGGTGCCGTGTGACCGCGGGCGGCCGGAAACGCGTTTCCGGCGCCATTAAACACCAAAACGGCGTGCGGCGGTCCGATTCGGAGCAAACGTGCTCCGAACGACCTGAAACCGCACGGGAACGATAGAAATATTATTCCTGAGATGCAGGACGGAGGCCGCACGTCCATCGGACGTGCGGTTCGCGCGGCACGTCCGATTGTGCCGTTTTCAGCAGCGCGTGCGCGCGCTGAAATGGCGCGTTGGGGGGTCAAAAACCACCCGAACGACCTCCGAATGCCACGAAACCGTACGACAACATCCGGTGCGTGAATTGTGAAATGGTCGGCCAGACGGCACCTCATTCGGAGGTGCCGTGTGACCGCGGCGGCCGGAAACGCGTTTCCGGGCGCCATTAAACACCAAAACGGCGTGCGGCGGTCCGATTCGGAGCAAACGTGCTCCGAACGACCTGAAACCGCACGGGAACGATAGAAAATATTATTCCTGAGATGCAGGAGGAGGCCGCACGTCCATCGGACGTGCGGTTCACGCGGCACGTCCGATTGTGCCGTTTCAGCAGCGCGGGCGCGCGCTGAAATGGCGCGTTGGGGGGGTCAAAACCACCCGAACGACCTCCGAATGCCACGAAACCGTACGACAACATCCGGGGCGTGAATTGTGAAATGGTCGGCCAGACGGCACCTCATTCGGAGTGTGCCGTGTGACCGCGGCGGCCGGAAACCGCGTTTCCGGCGCCATTAAACACCAAAACGGCGTGCGGCGGTCCGATTCGGAGCAAACGTGCTCCGAAACGACCTGAAACCGCACGGGAACGATAGAAATATTATTCCTGAGATGCAGGAGGAGGCCGCACGTCCATCGGACGTGCGGGTTCGCGCGGCACGTCCGATTGTGCCGTTTTTCAGCAGCGCGGCGCGCGCTGAAATGGCGCGTTGGGGGGTCAAAACCACCCGAACGACCTCCGAATGCCCACGAAACCGTACGACAACATCCGGGGCGTGAATTGTGAAATGGTCGGCCAGGACGGCACCTCATTCGGAGGTGCCGTGTGACCGTGTCGGCCGGAAACGCGTTTCCGGCGCCATTAAACACCAAAACGGCGTGCGGCGGTCCGATTCGGAGCAAACGTGTTCCGAACGACCTGAAACCGCACGGGAACGATAGAAATATTATTCCTGAGATGCAGGAGGAGGCCCGCACGTCCATCGGACGTGCGGTTCGCGCGGCACGTCCGATTGTGCCGTTTTCAGCAGCGCGAGCGCGCGCTGAAATGGCGCGTTGGGGGGTCAAAACCACCCGAACGACCTCCGAAGGCCACGAAAACCGTACGACAACATCCGGGGCGTGAATTGTGAAATGGTCGGCCAGACGGCACCTCATTCGGGAGGTGCCGTGTGACCGCGGCGGCCGGAAACGCGTTTCCGGCGCCATTAAACACCAAAACGGCGTGCGGCGGTCCGATTCGGAGCAAACGTGCTCCGAACGACCTGAAACCGCACGGGAACGATAGAAATATTATTCCTGAGATGCAGGAGGAGGCCGCACGTCCATCGGACGTGCGGTTCGCGCGGCACGTCCGATTGTGCCGTATTCAGCAGCGCGGCGCGCGCTGAAATGGCGCGTTGGGGGGTCAAAACCACCCGAACGACCTCCGAATGCCACGAAACCGGACGACAACATCCGGGGCGTGAATTGTGAAATGGTCGGCCAGACGGCACCCTCATTCGGAGGTGCCGTGTGACCGCGGCGACCGGAAACAAAACGGCGTGCGGCGGTCCGATTCGGAGCAAACGTGCTCCGAACGACCTGAAATATATTATATATATATAATATTTAAAATATATTATATATATATAATATTTAAAATATATTATATAGAGAATATTTAAATTATTATAACACAATGATTTGATATTATATATGTATTAAATATATATTAAAACATTTCAAATATATAATATATATATATATATATATATATATATTTAAAATATTGTATTTAATAGTATATATATGAATATTTTTACATAAATATATATATATATTTATATTGAATTCAATAAAAAAAATTTTAAAAATTTTTTTTTTTTTGAATAGCGACCGCCATAGGCGGTCGCTATAGGGTGCCATGCCGGCCCACTATAGCGACCGCCATTGGCGGTCGCTATAGGGTGCCCGGCAGGGGGCCTTCAGCGACCGCCAAGCGGTCGCTGAAGGCCGATCTGACGGCCTTCTATAGCGACCGCCATTGGCGGTCGCTAAAGCCCTCTAGCGACGGGGCAACAGCGACCGCCAATGGCGGTCGCTGAGCGGCCGCTAAAGACCTTTAGCGACCGCCAATGGCGGTCGCTAATTGTCTTATTTTTAGTAGTGGTCTGTCCTCATGATCTCACTACTAGAGATCACCAAGTGCAAACTTCATGAGAAGAAGTATCAATGCTTATGAGCCCCCAACACCTGATAGTCATACATCTACTGTGTCCAGTCAATAAGATGTATCTAGACTATAAAACATATATTTAAGATCAATTTCATTGTATCTCGAGGTTCTCATTATAGCCTGGGATCTGCTATAACCTATCGATACAAAAACTAACTTTTGGACATTACCATTATTATAGTGGACGTAGAAAAGTCTTCACTATAATGGTAAGATAATATCATGCATAGCTAACTGTACACATGATATGGTAATAAAAAGTACTACATAGTTGGGTCTAGGGAACCCACTATTTCAACACTCCCACTTGCACTAGAGCCAACTTGCTAACTAAACTTGTCAGCTACTCACATGATAAATACCATGCTTCTACTAAGTAATGTCTTTAACTATTGGGCCTGCCACGTTTTCACTGCGTGTCATATCTGCTATATGCAACCTCATCGACTTGAGTAAAACTCCTCAAGATAAAGTATCCCCGAGTAGATTACTTTTGTCCATTGTCATAACTTGACAACTTGGCTAGTAAGAATATCATAATTCTCATTATGATAATACTTTTCTCACTAGGTGTGAATCCAAGAACTGGGACAAATCATTGCGATTTATAACTGCTTCTTAGCTGCCTTAGAAGCTGCAATGTACTCAGTATTTGTAGGTATAGCTACCACAAGCTTTTATGAGCTTGACTCACTCATCTCCTTTTCCTAACTACGATACCAGATCAAATTTATCAAAGGACTACTAGTATGTGTCCCACCACAACTAGTATACCTTCCTCTCCATATTCCAGGTACATATCATTTGTACTTTCCAAAATACAAGATGGTAGTTCTGACTGCATCACTTGCAGTGCTCCTGGAAATAATTGATATCTACCTATAATAAATTATATCCTAACAGTATCAATTATTGTACATATTATGTCATATGTGATTGATCCATCGCTAAAGCATATGGTATCAATTCACAACTTTAAACTCTACACATGATCCAAACATGTTAACTTAGAGAGATTAAGCCATGTGGCATAGGCAACAATTCTGAACTTGAATTGTTCCAACGTGTATTTATTCAATACAATGTCACTATATGTACGATTGACTAGGACCAAGCAACCTTTGGATCTACATCAGTGGATCCAGTTCCCAAGAACTTAGGTTGCTACTTGAAGTCAATCATTGAAGAATTTATTTTAACATGATCTTATTTATCTGTAAGATCAAAATCTGTTTTCCATATGTTTCCAAACATATATCACTTGGAAAACTTTGGCTCTCCCACTAACCTTTGGTAGACACAAGGCAAAGATTTATTTATAATGAATGCTCTAAGATCTTGTTGCTTACTTTAATCCAGAATTGGATTTCAGTATCTTGCAACCCTTATTGGCATCATTTGATGTCATCATCTCTTTCTGGTTGCGTCGTATAGACACCTTCCACAAAAGATGAACTTGACATCGAATGAAAAATAAAAGGATCTTAGAAGTTTGGCTATGACAAGTAAAATTCTAATAGATTTAGGCATACCGACTTGGTATAAACAATCGATCCTTATTGGTACCATACATGTACCATCCACGTATCATTTCATTTGAATACCCACCGTAGTATTCAATTTATAATCCCCTTTGAAATTTGATACATGGAATCTGTTATTGAATTTTAGTTAATATTGTCAATCTTAGCTTGTTGCCATATACTACTTACTTGTAGGTTTTATTATTCTCAATGAATAATATATCACTGACCACAGTGAATATAAAACCATCACCATGGTTTTATTCTTCCTACGCAGTATGTGTCTCTGGAACATTCCTATTCCACACGTACTTGTGGAACTTGTTCCTTATGCCAACCATTTGTACATCTCGAGCATTGACTAATTCCAAGTCAATTCAGCTCCCACTATCTCTAATAGAGATGTGCACCCTTGTATAGAAATGTAGTCTAATACTTGACTATTTTTTCTATCTTAGGGATTTAGGTAATATCTTAAGAAACTTTTAAGATAATTACCTCAAATGTACAACGTGTTTTAACTTGATGCATGTTTTGTTAAAATCCTAACAAATACTTTGCATCTAAACACGTCCTATGACATAATGGATTTACCATCATACTATGACTCGTATGATATCCATTTGTCATTTTAGTTGGCATATTGGTTATGGGATTACACTGTTATTTGCAAATCACATTTTGAAATACGATGGATGTTTGCACAAGTTGTAACATTGATACAAATTACATCATAAATTTGATATGTAACATATGTGTTTAGGAATTTCTCCACGCTACATGTTTGTTGATCAATGTTAATATGTAAGAGTCGTCATCGATCCTCATTATGAACATCAATATAGTGATGTAGATAAGGTAACATGCCTTTAAGAATTTCTCCACGCTACATTATCATAATCGATGATTCTTTGGTCAAGATATTCTTCGGCCTGCCGATCCGAAGCAACTCATATCTTCTTACCAAACCTATACTTAACTATTCATTAATGACTTAAAGGAAACTTATGAAGTATCTTTACCTCTTTCTTTCTTTGGAATAGTTTACATTGTCTTGTTAAACTAACCTCGGAAAGCTTGGTGGTATACCTTTATTTCTAAAGGTTTCTTTGTCTAAAATAAAGATATCAATAATACCATAGGTGTTTAGCTGTGCCGAGCCTAAATACCATATTGGGTATATAGTTGACGTCCTATTTTAGTTTCACTTGACAAATAATCACATTTCCACAACTGGGTAGGTCTTACATTTTATACTCATCATGTATTTCCATTGATTCAAGTAGTTGTGAACTATTTGTTGAGTGTGTTACCTCAAACAACATTCATTACAAAACATGGAATAATGTATCATCATGTCCAAATGGTCACATGAGATAAATGTTTTTGGTTATACTCCAAATCTTGTTCAATTTGAATCAATCACTTGGCAATTAGAATTTATGTGTTTTCTCCATACTGACTTAGGAATCACCCTTTCTCAGATGCTGGAAGAAGACACTTTACTTATAGTAATGTTTCTCTACTTTCTTGGTTATTGTATTTCAATAAAAATATGTGAAAGGAATATTGTATTTCAATACCCAATAAGTATCAGAGAAAACAATACTTTTGTTTGATGAATATCAACTGAACGAGAAGTGAGTACTTGCTTCTTGTATTTCAGTTTTTAAACTTCCATGAATTCATTTCATTATGTTATGAAAATAACCTCCTGTTAAATAACCAACCACTTTTCATTGAAGGACATGGCGAAGGTTCCTTTGGCATAAATTTCCATAATCCTTTTCACCTTTTAATCCAATATATTCTCCATAATAATAAAATATGACGTTATCTCCAATATTCTTATTACTTTGCGAATGTATACCTTAAAGGTAAAAAAGCGCTTACTCTTATACCATTCATTTGTACCTTTAAACAAAACTAGAGTAATTGGGTGTAAAAGGTATAATAAATGGGATGGCATGAAATATTGTGAACCGTCTTTCATTTTACACATACCGAATGCGACCATCACATTCAAATCTTACTTCACCTTTTCCTTGAAAGGATCTTGTAGATGAGACTACATGTGATCATCATCTTAGTCTTGATGTAGCGACCACAACTAACATCAGACGTTGATGATAGCATTATGAAAGTACCATCATATGCTTGATTCATGAGTCTCCTATAAGCAGTTTTACACCCTCGCTTCTTGAGGTGGCTTAACAGGTTGGAACAGAAGCACCTTGAATTTCTATTATGGTAGTAATGTGCGCAAGCGCCTATACTACATTTAATAAATTCGTGCTTGTTTGGACATTAACTTTTTCCAATATTTATCGCAGTTTTATTATGGTATTGCTTTCCATTATCTACAAATATACTTTAGCATATTGTACTTTTATGTGATCACCTAATCTGACATTGCTGATTATTTAATCATTAAATGTATCCCAATAATTTTTTGAATTATAGGAACCCTATGTACTAGAATCGGAATACTCTTGAGTATTCTAGTAAAAAGGATCCCTGAACCTCCCTCATATTGTATAATCTAGGGCTACGCCACTACTCGGAGGTTCCAAGGTAGGCTTTTGGCTGGCCAACCGCTTTAACTTGCGGTTCCTTGATCTGTTGAGTGAAGTCCCAGCATCAAAAATCATTTATTGGTTTACTCAATGCTTGCCTCTAAAATTACAAAAAACTAGCTAAGGCTATATCTTTGCTACAATCATAGTTAAGTCAACCCACCACACAAATAAGAACTCCCTAGCAGTAAGAGGCACCCTCAGCTAAGGCATGAACTAGCACCTCGAACACCCGGTTTTGTTCAAACTTGAATGATGGAAGGCTGTTGGTGACTTAGTATTTTCTTTGAGGGTTTTATGTTTTTCTCTCGACGAATGTAATTCATTTCTATTAATATTGTTCATCTATGTTATCGCGCTCACAACTGAACAACAATAGAAATCAAACATCGCTTCTTTATGCTTTTTTTATCATTTATCATTTTATATATTTTCCCGCTGTTCTAAAATGCATAAAATAATAAATAAATGCATAAAGGTAAAACTACTACCCAACTGGTCTTGAGCATCTAAATGACCTAAGGGCACCGTACCTGAGTCGAAGCTTGACTTAAAATGAAGCTTGCCCCCTTGTGTTGTATGTTTGCTTCACTTCTAGAACATTGCCTGGTCTCGGCGGGGTCCACGTCGCGTCTTGGAATACCGCCTCGTCTTGGTGGAATCCACGCATCGTCTTGCACCATCATACACTACCTCATCTTGGCGGGGTTTACGTCGCTCGTCGTCTTTATCCGAAGTACAAAGATACTCGCACACAGGCGAGGGGGGGCTCGGGAATAAATGTACATCATATAATTATTGGGCGCGCAGGCCCGTATACATTTTAACCGTAAAATGAAAGACAATGTGCAGTCCATCCATTTAATTAATTACACACATCGCACACAGTTTAAATAATTAATTAAATAAATAATTAAAGCATACATTCTGGGGTCGATGCTCAAGACCAGACGACGGGTAATTTAAAATATTGCGTGATAAAAAATAAAATGCATAAATAAGTATGAGGGTTATTTAATTTAATTAAATTATATGAATTATTAAATTCAAATAATTTAAATAATTATCGATCATCTAATTAATTTAATTTTAATACTCAAAATTAAATTAATTAATTAATTAATTTAATTTCAAAAATTAAATTAATTTTAATCCTCGGGTATAAAAAATTATTTTAACTACAATTAATATGTTAATTAATTTAATTAATTAATTTAATTAATTATATTAATTGATTTAATTAAACCCAATGGGTTACCTACCCGCTAGGAGGATCGGACGACGGTCGGGTGTGGCCATGCGGCCTGTGCATGCGCTAGGCGGGTTCGCACACTGGTCCAGTGTGGCGGTTCTGTGGGAGAAGCGCTGCTGCAGGTGGGGTTTCGGCTGCATGGGAGGGCCAACTTGCATGGGGGGCGCCATTCCAAGGGAGAGCAGCAGGCGAGGGGTTTTGTGGCGGTTCTTTGGGAGACCAGCGGGTCTGCCGGCTGAGCGCACATGGGAGTTTGGGTCAAGCGCGAGGCAGGAGCCCGGTCGAGGGGTGTCGTCCGGGTGCTGTAGGCGTGCAGCGGAGCAGGGCAGCCGGCCGGTGTCTGGTGCAGCGGGTCCATGTAGTGGGAGGGCCGGTTCGGAGGTGCGCCATCCAGCACGAGGCAGCAGGCCGGTCTGACGGGAGGCGGACCGGCGCGGTAGAGGAGGCCGACATCAGGCTTCGGGCTGTACGCCATTTTGCGGAGGGGCGTCATCACGCCTGGTATAGCCCGGTGCTGCAACACGCGGGAGAGGGAATAGTAGGGAGGCGGGCGGCGTCTCGGTGGAGACCAGTAGGGTGAGGGGGCCAAGGCGGGATGGCGGTGTGGCAGGTCGGCGGAGAGGAGGCCAGGGGTGCGGTGGCCCATTGCTGGCCGTCGTGGAAGGGATGGACTCCCGGCATCGCTACAGTGCGCCGCGCGGGGGAGGGAGGGGGTCTGCTCGGACCCCTTGGGATTTTTTTTGCTTTTGTCACACGGCCAGGCCCCCCTTTCCCTTTGTTTTTTTCTTTTTCTCTCCATGCGGCAGTTGGGTCTCCACGCTGGAAGACTCCTTTTGGGGTCTTCCATTATAATTTTATTTTATTTTATTTTAAAGACATATCTTTTCAAGTCTTTTCATTATTAATCATAAGGCTAAAGATAGCCTTTTAAATTAAATAATAATAAAATTATTATAACAAAATAATAATTTATTTTTATTAAATTATTCATATAATAAAATAATTATTAATAAAATAATATAATTATTGTGAAAATTATTTAATTTGACAAATTATAATTTTCAAAATTTTAATTACATCAATTGAACCAATCTCAACTTGATCGGTTCCGCTGGATGAAATAAAATTAGTACCCGAGATCAAACTGCATATTCGATCCAATCCGAAAAATTAAACTGGCCATAACATGGCTGTTCGAAATTGGATCGACGCACGGTTTGAACGATTGTGACTGATTATAAACCCTCTACTTAATTATTTATGAAAATTAATTTTCTAGGATTAGAAAATTTATGTGATCGCTCTGATACCACTGTTGGGATTCCAGGGCGCGCAGCGGAAGCCGGTGGGCTGAGGATTTTAAAATTTTTGTTGGCACAACGACGATACTTGTCGTTGCCGATGACCCGAGCCACGGAGAGGTCTGAGGATCTCGCGTAGATTGTTAAGAGCACAAAAATAAAAGGAAAAAAATACTCGTTGCATATCCGAAGCCGTTGTCGACCGCTACTTGTCGACGACGATCGTTGCGTGAAGAATCCATAGCAGGATCCCTTTAGATCATCCACACGTGCCTCAAAAATCCGTGGGAACACCGATCGTCGAACTCTGGGTGCTAGCACAACGATTCAAAAATATCTTTGACGTCCCGATGATCACCGCATCGTTGATCTTGCGATGCGTGAGGAAAAACTTGATCCGAGCTCTTGGATCTTCATATTCTATCTCTAGGAAGCGGGAAGAGAGAGAGGCTCTCAAATTCCATTCCATAAATGAATGAATAGTGATGTACACCACAAAGAGAGAGAGCCTCCTCTCTTATTTATAGAGATGTTGATAAATACCCGGTAGGGTTCCCCGGCCCCCGTTAATATCAACGTTCTCTAAATAAATAATTTCTACGGACTAAACTGTGTCAATATTATTTAATATTTTATCACACACTTGTAATACATATATAATATATTATGTGATAAAACTGATCCATTTAACTCGACTCGCCGTCCTGCTTTATATTAAACGAACCGTGAATATTAAATAATATTTGTTCGATTAATATTTTTCTTGTATTTACTAAACTCGTAAATACATTAAATAAATTCAATCCCAAATATTCGTAACTTGAATATCAATGAATTTATTTAATTTATTTCATGATTGACAACTTGGAAAATGCTTGGACCCCGTGGCAGGGCCCACTATGTCTATATTCTTATTCCACTGAATAGGTGCGGATTCTCGAATATGCTATTGTGTGTGACCCTCTAGGCCCTTATCTCGACAGCAGTGAATAAAATTCATAGACCAAGAGTGGGGTCTAGCAACCCATCATGGCCCCTTAAGAGATAAGGATAATCATAGCAACGACTACCATCCTACGAACCCTGACTGTGTACTATAGTCTCTTTTTCATTGAATGTCTCATAAAGCTGGATGCACTCTTGTGTCATCATCCTTATCTTGCTTTATTATTTGTTGATCTATCCGGATGGATTCGCCTTTCAACTACTTTTTCCAAAGACTTATGAAGGTAGCACCATCTTGATCAACCAGGCCTAAGATATACAACTTCCTAAACATGGAAGTGACAAATTCTTTCTTGTCCATTCAACCAATGCCATACCACTAACGACACACCCGACAAAAACTACCTCACCATGACATCACTGCCATGGATTTATCCTTTCATCAAAGTACGTAATTAAATGATATACATTGGTAATGGTCTCAAGTCAGGAGACCAATACACATGTTCGTAGATAGGAACAACCAATGACACCCAAAACATGTGGTGTTCCTATTGGTGGGTCTGTCCTCATGGTCTCACTACTAGAGATCACCAAGTGTGAACTTCATGAGAAGAAGTCTCAATGATTATGAGCCCCCAACACCTGATAGTCAGACATCTACTATGTTCAGTCAGTAAGATGTATCTAGACTATAGAACATATATTTAAGATCAATGTCATTGTATCTCGAGGTTCTCATTATAGCCTGGGATCTTCTATAACCTCTCGACACGACAACTAACCTTTGGACATTACCATTATTAGAGTGGACGCATAAAATTCTACACTATAATGGTAAGATAATATCATGCATAGATAACTGTACACATGATATGGTAATCAAAATTACTACATAGTTGGGTCTAGGGAACCTACTATTTCAACATGTAATGGTTCACATATCTATTTGAGATAGAGGGAGCTATATTGAATTTTGTTTAGTCAATGCTGAAGATGCACAAATAGTTAACATAGGATCTAATTCCACAAGTGTATGTGGAACTGAGTATGTTCTAGAGGAACATACTGTATGGGAAGGATAAAACCATGGTGATGGTTTTTATATTCATAGCGGTCGGTGATCTGTAATTCAATGTGAATAATATTTATTACGAGTAAGCAGTTCATGGAAATTAGCTAAAATTGATAAGACCAACTAAAATTCAATTAATGGATTCCATGTATCAAAGTGAAAAGGGGCTTATTATTTTTAATACTATAGTGGTCATTCATGTGAGTTGATACATGGATGGTACAAGCTTGGTACCGATAAGGCTCGATTGGTTTGACCAAGTCGTTATGCCTAAATCCTTTAGAATTTTACTTATCATGCCTAATATCTATGATCAAATTATTTAGAATTGGATGTCATGACCACCAATCATGGATTGTGTCTATACGACCCAACCAGAAAGGGATGGTCATGTCACAAAATGCTAATAAAGGTTTCAAGTTACTGAAATCTGATTTATGATTAATGTAACCAACATGATCATAGAACATACATTTGCAACAGATAATTTCCATGCATGTACAAGAGGTTAGTGGGAGTGCCAATGTTTTCCAAGCAATAATATGTTCGCAAACATATAGAAAACATAGATTGGTATTACAATTAGTTAAGACCAAAATGAAATTTATTCTCTGGTGATTGAAATAAAGTAGCAACCTAAATTCTAGGGAACTAGATCTAATGAGGTAGATCTACAGGTTGCTTGGTCCTAGTCAATGATACATATAGTGACATTGTGTTAAAAATTACAAGTTGAAACAATTCAAGAGATGAATTTTTTCATATGTCACATGGCATAATATCTTTAGGTTGACATGTCTAGGACATGGTAGGAGATAAACGTGATGAGTTAAATCTATATGTTGAAGCAATGGATCAATCATGTATGCCATAATATGTGCAAGAACTGATATTACCAAGGTATAGTTTACAGTAGGAAAATATCAGTTATATCCAGGAGCACTAAAAGGGATGCAGTCAGAACTATCTAATTGTACATCAGCAAGTACAAAAGATATATACCTAGTGAATAGAGAAGAAAGGATACTAGTTTGGGGGATACCAACTAGTCTTCCATAGATCAATGTGATCTACTATCGTAGTTAGGCTAATGACGATGAGGGAGAGAAGATCATCTAAGCTAGTGTTAGCCATACCTAAAAATATCGAGTACATTGAAACTTCTAAGGCTGCTAAAAAGTAGTTATTAAATGAAAAGATTTCTTCCAGTTCTTGGAATCACACCTAGTGAGAAGAGTATTATCATAATATAAATTATGATATTATTAATATCCATGAAGTCAAGTTATGATAGTTTACAAGTGGTATATACTCAGGATACCATCTCTTAATAGTTTTACTCTTAGAGACGAGGCCGCTATAGCAGAATAGCCATATGGTGGAACCATGGAAGACACAATAGCTAAATCTGTTACTCAGTAGAAGCATGATGTTCATCGTGTGATTAGCTAACAATTTTAGTTAGGAAGTTGGCTCTAGTGCAAGTGGGAGTTTTGAAATAGTGGGTTCCCTAGACCCAATTGTTAAGTGATTTTGATTACCATGTCATGTATATAGTTATCTATAGCTGATGTCTTCTTACCATTATAGTGAAGTATTTTCTGCACCCACTATTGAAATGTTAATGTCCAAAGATTAGTTGTTATATCGAAAGGTTATAGAAGATCCTAGGATATAATTGGAACCTCTAGATTCAATGAAATAATTATTAAATATGTGTTATATGTTCTAGATACATCTTAATGATCATACAAAGTAGATGTTTGACTATCAGGTGATGGGAGCTCATAAGCATTGAGACTTCTTCTCATGAAGTTCGCACTTGGTGATCTCTATTAGTGAGATCATGAGGAAAGACCCTCCAATAAGAAAACAAAATGTTTTGGGTGTCATTGGATGTTCCTATATATGGTCATGTGTAATGGTATCCTTACATGAGTTCATTACCAATGTATGTCATATGGTTACGCGCTTTGATGTAAGATGAAAACCTTGGAAATGAATTCGTGACGAGGTAGTTTGTGTTGGGTGTGTCATTAGTGGCATGGAATTGGTTGTATTTTCAAGAAAGGATTTGTCACTTCCTGGTTATGGAAGTAATATATCTCATTCCATGTTGATATGGATGACAATAACTTTATAAGACCATGGCCATGGAAGTCGAGGGTAAATCCATCCAGTTAAATTAAAAAACAATAAAGCATGAAAAGGTTGATGACACGTGAGTGCATCCTGCTTTATGAGATATTACAGGAAAAGAGTTAATATTACATTGTACATGTTTGTAGGTTGGTAGTCACTAATGTGACAATACTTATCTTTTCATGAGCCAGGATGTCTTGTAAGAACCTGCTCTTGGTCTGTGAATACTATTCACTCCTATCGAGATAAGGTCCTAGAGGGTCACACACAATAGCATATTCAAGAATCTGCCATATTCAGTTGAATATAAGTTTTGGACATGGTGGGCCCCACCACTGGAGTTTGGGATTTCTCCAAGGAAAATTTATCACCAATTCAATAAATAAAAACATGTTATTCAAGTTTAGAATAATTAGCAATGAATTTATTTATTAAATGCATTTAGAAGTTTTAAGTAAATACATTAAAAATATTAATTGATGAATATTAAAAATATTCAAGGTTAAATTAATATTAATGGGAATGAAGAGTCTAGTCAATAACTCATTTATTATTAAGTAATAATTTAATATACTACAATAGAGTGATAATAATAATTTTTATGACTTATATTAGTAGTCATAAAATTTCGTTGATAGTGCGTTAATTATTCAGGGATGGCGAGGCTATATCGGGTATTTTAATTAAACATTATAAATAGAAGAGGATGGGATTTTTCAAAGCACTGTTCATGGGGATTCTCTTTCCTATCCTCCCTCACATGATCTAGAGAGAGATGATCTGGATCCAAGGAGCTCAGATCAAGATCTCTCTCAGGCATCGCCAGCGAAGCGATGTGGTGATCATTGGAGAGTTGAAGGTGTCGTCAGAATTCCACACTAGCTCCCAGATTATGACAAAAGGTGACCCCACAAATTTCATGAAGTGAATGTGGATGATATAAAAGAGTTCAATGTTGGATTATTCAATAAAAAATCGCCAACGATGAGCGTAAGTTGTGTGTGACTTCGGATTTAAACTAGGTATTTTTACTGTTTATTTTTGTCCTTAAAACTCTTCACGCATGGTCCTTGGCTAAAACCAGGATTCTATCCACCGACATCGACAAGTTTATGTCGATCTTCATTAGAAATATTTTAAAATCCCACATTTTCTGGTCTTCCACTGCATACCCGGTTCCAACACAAAAACTATGGAATCTATAGCTCACTAACTCATCCTATAGACACATGTCCACAAATTCAAGAGGATCCATCTGATGCATCCAGACCAATGGAGCTCAACGATACATATTCTCATAGGAATACCGACCCTCAACAATCAGGCCAGGCCATTAAAAACATAAACCAACCCCACTCTGACCACTCCTATTCTACCTTTAACCCAGGCTTGAGGTAAAATAATCCCATCTCTCATCCCCCTAAATCCCCTCCTCAAACCCCAATCCAATTCTAATTTGGTCAAGGTGATGGTAACTTCCAACAAGATTACCCTTTTTTTCCTCATCATCAAAGGATCAATCCACCCTTTGGTCCTCCTGAATTTCAATATCCTAATGATCCTTCCCAATTCCCATCCTAATACAAGAACATTCCTAAGAACCAAAATCAAGGAAGTCCCAATTTAGGAAAAACCTCTTCTTCCATGAAACCATGGTAAAGTGTTGTGTAATATTTTTCCTCAATCACCTGTTCTAGCCTCAAAAATATTGAAACCCAAATTGGCCAACATGCATCCCACCTAAACTAGTAGAAAAAGCCATATTCTTCATAACTCTCAGTCCAACCACTACACAACCCCAAGGGTAATTTAATTTCAATTTAACATAGATCGAGAAAGAAAATCACTATGCCTTAGGATGAGTCCTCTAACTCTCCATGAAATATTGATCTGGAATATGAAAAAAAAAACATATAAGTAACCTGAAGCCAGTCCATTTACTCCTTCTTTTCCTCCAAGTAACCCAATTCCTTTTCCTCAAACCATTTCAAAGTGAAGTAAGTCCTTTGAACCTAAGCTTGAGATAATCTACATGTATAGACATGTTTAAGTGAATATATCCCTCTCAGATTCCATCAAACATATTCCTATTTATGCCATGTTTCATAAGTAATTGTGAAACCATAAGAGACAACTTAGGACCATTGATACTTTTTCAACCTAGTAGTCTATATCCATGAAGTACAATGACCCAGAGACATTTACTATTCCATACCGAATAGGATGTTCCTGTATAACATCCTTGATATTTATTACACACTTAAACATGATTTATTATATAAAATTTCACTTAAGAAAACTCTGAGGATCGAGAGGTCTAGTGTCTAGTGAAATTAGGAAAATTACATAACAACTTAGAACATAAAACCCAACATCTTTATTGAAAACATATTTTACACGACCAAAACATTATTTCGTACTTAGTATTGCATGGGATAACCTGAGGACATGTATAAGAAAAGGGTGAGATATAAATCCCAGTAATGGAGTAAAAAAGTCATAACATGAAGAATATAGTACATATTTGTCAATAGTCATGTCAATGGATCACAAGAGAAACATGAATATAAAGGCATGATATAGGATGATTATCATAACATGGAAATGTGGCAACAACATTTAACATGAAATTAGCATGATCCAAGGCTCATTGCACATGGAGAATGAGTAAACCATAATTTAACATGAATTATCATGATTGAACCCTCATTTCATTTAACACTTCAAGATAATAATCTTTACCCAATGCATTGGAGTGCTATCAGGCCACACCCTTCTTAATCATTTCATTTCCTGTATAAGTGTGCCACATAGATCATACAACATGGAATCATTAAACAATGTCATTTATTCCATGATAAAGGAATGTGGAATTCATACATGAAACAATATAATAGATAATTAAATTTTCATAAAGTTTAATACCCTTGATAGAGAAATGGGCATGATATTCACTACACAAGGACTTTGGATTGGAAAATCACGGTGTAAATTCGGCAGCATAAATACGCGACATAAGAATTCATAGAAATGGGTGATGAGAGAGAAAAGGGTATCTCGTCAAATTTTCATGAAATGGATAGTAAGGTGGTCATATATCTACATGTCCCAATATATTTAAGGGAATTTAGATGCAAAATATAAAAGAATTTATTCAATGTAAATGAGAGAGAGAAATCCCTTACGGAATTTAGGTATGGTAATAGGTGTAAATGGGAAGAATTAATGAGATAGAAAGGGGTATATCATCATTAAAACATAATAAGGGAAATACATTAAAGGTGTTAAATCATATCCCAACATTTTTAATTAAAAATAAAAGGCATAAGAATATAAAAAATTTTGGACAAAAATGAGAAAGGAAGAAATCCCTTACTTGGATGTGTGATACCAAAGGCTTGGGAGAGGCTTTAGAGGGGATTATTTGGAGATTGGGGAACCTTAAGAGGATTATAAAGAGATAATGTCAGGGGTTTTCGAGATTAAAATGGTTTTAGTGAAAGGGAATGGGAGATTTATAGGGTTTATATAGGAATTGAGAGGGAATTCTTTATTATTTAGTTTTTGAACACCACACATTAAACTAATCAAAACCACAAAACCATACCATGGTTTTTCCCATGGTTTTTGAAAAATGGGAGTATAAAAAATTATTTTATAAGTCCAATGACATAACTTATTAAAATATTAGGCTTTCTTATGTGGAGTGGAGTCACAATCTCAAGGAAATCATTTTAAAATGTTAAAATGTTTTTTTAGTCTTGGAGGGTCTACTAAGGATTTGTAAAATAAATCCAACAAACCTAAACACAAATTATTTTATAGTTAAAACATATATTGGCTGAAAATACCATTTATATTATTTTATTACACCACTATTCTATCATTATGATGTCATAAAACACATTATATATTTAAATGGTATTTAATTTTTACCCAAAAATTCGACTGTCTTAGAAAATAATAAAAAATTAACCATTGGATAATTTCTTCGTCCGGATTAAAAAAATAATATTCATTTTATCTAAATAATTTTCTAATTTTATGAATTTTTACTTTTAAAATAAAAACTGACATTTATCGAAAATTTATGGGTATTGACAAAAATATCTTTCAAACCTTAATAAAAATTAAAATTGTATTCATAAAAATTATACGATAACTAATATTTAAAAAAAGTAATTTTGTAATAATATTTTATTAAAATATTATTTAATTTAAAAAATAAATTAATTCATTAAAATATATTTCTTAATTGAATATTAACTAAGAATACAATTTTTGCTTTAAAAACTGTTTACAAAGTAACAATAATAAAATGAATGTATATTCTTTATTCTATAAAAAAATATTGCACATAATCATAGTGAAATTGTCTTGTTACATAACACCTTATAACACTCTCATATGACCTAATGGTAAGGTTTGTTATGGAGACCGACTCTTGGGGTGGATTAGATAACATCACTCAAGTGGAAATCTCCATCAACTTCCACTTCTCAACTAGGCAGTTCCGTTCAAGATTAACGTGTTGAAGATTATATTGGGATTGGTCAAGAGAAAATCCCAATGACACCAACTCCTTTATGAGCTCCGAAAAATGGTCTTCGTACAGAGGTATTCTACTGGACGAGGCTATCACTTCCTTTGTCTGAGTAAATTTGATTCGTTAAATCCCTATATTTATAATAATAATGTGATCAATGTTCAACGACTATATTAGAAATGGTAATAATTATTAAAAGTATCTTAAAATCCAAAAACATAAAATAAACGAATTACATATGTTTTATATAACCATTTTACATATTAATACATTTAATCAGATCAAGAGTAATTTTCATTAGTAAAAGTTTGGGTCGTTACAATCTACCCCCTTACAAAATTTCACCCTCGAAATTTCTTTTTCCCATACTAAAATAGATGGGGGTAACACTAATTCATCACTTCCTCTGATACCCATGTTACTTCTTTAAACTTGTGGTTTCTCCAAAAACCTGGATGAGGAGAATTTTCTTATTTCATGCAACTTTTTCTCTATGATCTTTCATCTTCATCAGCTTCTCTTCATATGAGAGGTCATTCTCTAATGGTACCACCTTTGTATTGAGTACATGTGATGGGTATGGTATGTATTCTTGAAGAGTGATACATGGAATACATCATGTACTTGAGATAGGTTTGGTGGGAGTGTTAGTCGATAGTCCACTACTAAAATGTGATCAACGATATCAAAAGGGACAATGTACCTTGGAATAAGATTTACATTCTTCCCAAATCTCATAACTCTCTTTTGTAGTGATATGTTGAGGAATACCATGTCTCCAACATCAAACTCTAGGTCTTTTTGATGATTATCAGCATATCTCTTTTATCGACTCGAAGTAGATTTAATGTGATGTTGTATGGACTTAACCTTCCCCACCATTTCTTTGACCATTTATGGACCTATGAGACTTATCTCCCAAATTTCATCACAACATGTCGGTGTTCAGCACCTCTTCCATTAAAGGGATTCAAAAGGGGCCATTTGGATGATTGAGTGGAAACTGTTATTGTAAGAGAACTCAACAAGAGGAAGATGTTGATCCCATCCTCCTTTTAAGTCCATTGTGAATGCTCTAAACATGTCCTCATGTGTTTGGATAGTCCGCTCAGATTGGAAATCAGTTTTAGGATGATAAGTTTTACTAAAGACCAGCTCAGTATTCAGAGCATATTGAAGAATCTTTCAGAACTTAGAGTTGAATATTGGATCTTGATCGGATATAGTCAATAGTGGAACTCCATGAATCCTTACCACTTATCTGATATATATACTATCTAGTTTATCCAATGAGAATCCTCTCAAATTTCAATGAAGTGTGCATTCTTTATAAGATAATCCACAACAACCCAGATAACATTGTTTCCTTTGCATGTCTTCATATGTCTGATGAAAAAGTCCATGGTGATTTTCTCCCATTTCCATAATGGTATGGGTAATGGTTGCATCATACCTTTAGACTTTTTCCTATCAGACTTCACCTACTGACATATCAAGCACTTTGATGTATACCTAGTGATCTCCATCTTCATGTTATCCCACTAATAATTCTCTCGGAGATCATGATACATCTTTGTGTTTCCTGGGTGAATGGATAAATTCATACTTTGTGAATCATCTAAAAGTTCTTTCTTTAACATTAGATTTTATGGAACACATAGTCTTGTCCTAAATCTAAAATTCCTTTTTCATTAACATCGAACTCTAAGGATTTCCCATTTTCATTAGTACATGTTCAACTATTTCTGTGTGAATATATACTTGAGGTTTTTGTGATCCATTTATATTTCAAACTTCCCCCCAAAGAGGTAATGTTGCCAAATTTTTAAAGAAAAAATTACTATAACAAACTCCAGATCATTTTTTGGATTGTTTTTCTCATGAAATTTAAATTTCCTTGAATCATAAGCAATGGATTTTTCATTTTTCATCAACTCAAAACTCAAGACCTTCATTGAATAATCACTAAATGCCAAAAAAATTATCCACTTGTGGGTAGTGTTAGAACGAGTGCAGTGATAATCCTCCTTTTCAACTCCTTTAATCTCTCTTCACATTCATCAATCCAAAAAACTTGACTGCCTTTTGAGTTGGCTTAGTATGTGGGTTTGAAAATCGTGATAAAATTTCTCACAAATCAGCGATAATATCTATCTAACCTTAGGAAGCTATGAATATCCATTACTGATGTTGGCCTCAACCATCCCTCTATTGCAGCTATCTTTGAGGTATAAATATATATCCCATTTCTTGTGATTATATGACCAAATAATGATACTTCCTTCAACTAGAACTCACATTTGTTGTACTTTTCATTGCGATTATCCTTTCACAAGGTCTTTAGTACAGTTATTAGATACTCTTTATGCTCCTCCATGGTTTTTGAGTATATTAGAATATTTCCTATAAATACTACCACAAATTTGTCAAGGTAATCTCTAATGACTCTATTAATAAAGTCCATGAAGATTGATGGAGCATTAGTGAGCCCGAAAGGCATTACTATGAATTTATAGTGCTCATACCTTGTAAGAAAAGTAGTCTTGGGGATATCCTTCTTCTTCACCCTTACATTGTAATATTGTGACCACAAATCCATAATGAAGATGTATTGTGGCCCACGTATCTGATCGAAATAGTCATCAATTTGGGATTGAAGAAACTTTTTCTTTATCATGATTTTTTCGATATCACAATAATCAATGCAAAGGGGCATTGACCCATCCTTCGTCTTGAAAAATAGGATTGGTTTACCCCATAGTAAAGCACTTGGTCATATAAACCCTTTATCGTGTTTCTAATATAGTTTTTTCTTCAGCTCTTAATGATCTACAATAGTCATTCTATATGGATTCTTGGATATTAGAAACACCCTTGGTATAAGATCAATTGAGAATTCAACATCTATTCTAGGAGGAAGACCAGACAACTCCTCAGGAAACACTTCAGCAAATTACCTCACAATAGGAATGTATTCATGGATGGTTTCTTCCTTATACTCAGTCATCTGAGAAAGATATTCATGCTCATTGGTAAGTAATATCTACACTTGATCTGATGGTACTAAAGAAGATTCATCCTCCTACTTGAACTTGTAAAGAATCGGGGGTTGATTCCCTATATGGAGAGTGATTTCCCTCTCATGGAAATTTATGTTGGTCCTACATAGGGAAATACAATACATGCCAATAGTTGCATGAAATTCCACCAGAGGGAGTATGATGAGGTTTTCTAGGAATTTCAAACTACAAATTGTGACAGGGGATGAGTTATATTCTTGGGAAGTAAGGATTTACCCATTTTTTAGGCTCACTGACATCTTTACTTTCATGATTTTTGGTGGCTTTTTTATTGTTCTAAAAAACATTAAATATATAAAAGATTTAGTAGAACTATTATCAAAAAGTATATTCTCTATTTTTGAATGAATAACTAGAATACATGTCACCATTTCGTTTTCGGAGTTTTCTTCGGCGGTAGTGATAGTGAAATATCTCCCTTGCTACCTTGGAGGTTGTTGGTTGCCTCCAAAAACCCATAGCCTAGGGAACTAGTTTTCAAATTTCTTGGGTTCTTTGTAGTTGAAGTAATGAACAATGTGTTGAGGGTAAAATAGAGTATTCCTCTCCTTTTCCATGACAGTTTGTTTTCTTGTCAGTAGTTAATAGCTTGGTTTCCTTCCCTTCAACACCTAAAGAATTTTCTCATCCCCTTCAAGAAATTTCTAGGGTTCTTCTATCCACAAATTTGGTAAGTGGGGTGCTATAATTTCATAGCATCATTGGATTTATCCATCCGACTGCTAGCATTAATTTCCACCTTACACCTCTTATCCCTATGATACCCGTGAGATTCACCGATCTCCATTTCGACATTGAGGGAACATCGGACAATTTCTTCACAGCTCTCAAAGTCACAGATCACTAGGGATATCCATAGGATAGGTTTTAGCCCACCAAGGAGGAAGTAAACCTTGAATTAGGGGGTAACTATAGTGTTGGAGGCATATCATGCAAGCCTTGTGAAGTTTTCCTCATATGATCCAATGGATTCATCATCTTTTTTCTTGTGGGAAAGGAAGTCCCTTTCCATCTTATGTCTAAGGGTGCGAGGAAAATATTTATCAATTTTTTTTACGAAAATACTTCTATTATAATTCCATGATCTCCTCCTCAGGATTTGTATTTTTAATAAATTTCCACCATTGATCAGCTTCACCCTCCATACGATAAACAGCCAAAAGTACCTTATCTTGGTCAGAACATTGAAGGATGGAGAAGATCTTCTTAATGGAGTTGATCCATTGTTCTGTGATTAAGGGATAAGATGACCCGTTAAAAGTATAAGGCCTTTGTCTCATGAAACTCTCGATTGTGGCTTGTTCTTTCTTGGGGGTTGGGGAGGATTGAATATTTCTCTTGACCCATGTTTCTATTCAAAACTTGAGTTAACTAATAGAGTATCATGAAAAAGTTTTTGATTCCTACTCCCATCAGATTGGGCATCTTAATAGAACAATCATCACACTGATCTCCACATCGATTGTTAGCATGAGTCCTCCTATTGTAGGTCATTGGCTGGAATAAAAGGAAACTTAGGTGTAACAAATAAAGGGTAATCCAATGAAAAAATGGATAACTTATAAATTACATTTATTTCATTAAATTATCTATGTTATCCATGATCTTCTTCCCAACATATATTCTTAGGGGAATTTTTTTAATTCCCTTAATAATTGTTCAAACTAATATTATGAATTTATCAAATCATATACCATGGGAGTGTCATAACCAAGAGTGAATCCCTATTGTCATGAACCAATTCCTGTTCAAGTCTATCTCAAAGTGGTGTTTTCAGGTTTTAACCATAGATACATTTGTGCCAGAGCAGCCTCTACCGACTCGTATCCAGATATGGATGTATTTTCATGATAAACCACTTACTCAATACTCACTAAAATTTAGTTATTTTTTTATTATACTTATTCTTATCCCTAATGCTTTCACTAGGGTTTTCTATTACTAATCCCAAAAATAACTAAACTTATCCTTTGATACCAACTATAACAACCCTGATCTTTATTACACACTTAAACATGATTTATTACAAACACATTCACTTAAGAAAAATCTGAGGATCAATAGGTATTTTGTCTTGGGAATTCAGGATCATTACATAACAACTTAGAACATAAAACCCAATATCTTTATTGAAAATTTCTTTTACATGACCACAACATTCCTTCGTACTTAGCATTGTATGTGATAACCTGACGAAAAGAATATGAAAAGTGTGAGCTATAAATACCAATATGGGATTAAAAAAGGAATAAAAGGAATAATATAATACATGTTATACAACAATCATATCAATATAGTACAAGAGAATCATTAATATAAAGGCATGATATCGTATGGTTATCATAACATGGAAATGTGGCAACAACATTTAACATGATATTAGAATGATCAAAGGCTAATTTCACATGGATCATGAGTAAACCATAATTGAATTTGAATTATCATGAGTAAAACCTCATTGCACTTGATGTATCAAGATATTAATCTTTACCCAATGCATTGGAGCGCTATCTGGGTGCACCCTTCTTAATCATTTCATTTCATGCATAAGTGTGCCACATAGATCATACAACATAGAGTCATTCAACATCATCATTTATTCCATGATAAAGTAATTTTTAATACATACATAAAACTATATAATTGATAAGTAAATGTGTGTAAAGGTGAATACCCTTGATAGAGAAATTGGCATGGTATTCACTACACAATAACTTTGGTTTGGAAAATTGATGTACGAATTCGGCATCATAACAGCGTGACATAAGAATTCATAAAAATGGTTGATGAGATATAAAAGGGTATCTAATCATATGTACATTAAATGGACAGTAAGGGGGTCATATCGATACATGTCCCAAAATATGTAAGCTAATTTAGATGCAAAATATAGAACAATTGCTTGAATGTAAATGATGAGAGAAAAATACCTTATAGAATTTTAGCATGGTAATGTGTTCACATGGGATGAATTTATGAGAGAGAAAGGGGTATATCATCATTAAAAGATAAGGAGGGAAGTATAGGGGAGGTTAAAAATAATACCCCAAAATTTTTAATTGAAAATAAAATGGCATAACAACATAAAGAAATTTTTACAAAAATGAGAAAGGAAGAAATCTCTTACTTGGACGTGTGATCCCAAAGGCTTGGAAGAGGCTTGAAAGGGGATTATTGAGAGCATGGGGTACCTTGGGAGGATTATATAGATTGTATTTTAAGGTTTGGTCGAGCTCCAAATGGTTTGAGTGATGAGGAATGAGAGACTGAGTTGGTTTATATAGGAATGTAGAGGGAATTCTATATTATTTAGGTTTGGAAAACCATACATTAAAATAATCAAAACCACAAACCATCCCATGGTTTTTGCCCATGGGTTTTTCCAAAGGGGAGTGGAAAAAATTATTTTATAATTCCAATGGAATAAATTATTAAAATATTAGGATTTATTATGTGGAGTTGAGTCACACTCTCAAAGAAACCATTTAAAAATGTTAAAATGTTTTATATGTCTTGGAGGGTCCATTACGGCTTTGTAAAATAAATAAAACAAATCTAAAACCATATTATTTTAAAGGTAACACATATATTGGCCGAAAATACCATTTATAGTATTTTATTAAAACACTATTAGTTCATTATGATATCATAAAACCCATTATATATTTAAATGATATTAAATGTTTACCCAAAAATTCGACTGTCTCAGAAACTAATGAAAAATTCACTGTTGGATAATTTTGTCAACCAAATTCGAAAAATAATATTTATTTTATCTAAATAATTATCTAAATATGTGAAGTTTTTACTTTTAAAATAAAAAATGATATTTATCATAAATTAATGGGTTTTGAAAAAAACAACTTTCAAACCTTAATAAAAATTAAAATTGTATTCATAAAAATTATATGATCATTTATATTTAATAAAAATTAAATTATTAATAATATTTTATTAAAAATTTATTTAATTTAAAAAATCCATTAATTCATCAAAATAGATTTCTTAATTTAATATTAACTATGAATACTATTTGTGGTTTAAAAACAATATACAAAGTAACAATAATAAAATGAATATATATTCGTTATTCAATACACAAATAATGCACATAATCATATTGCTAGGGTATTTTTACAAAACCCCTTATAAAACCCACATATGACCTAGGGGTAAGGTGTGCGATGATGACAAACTCTTGGTGTGGCTCGGATAACATCACTCGAGTGGCAATCTCAATCAACTTCCACTTCTCCCGTAGGCAATTCCATTTAAGATTAACTTATTGATGCTCGGATTGGGCTTGGTCAGGAGCGATGCCCAGTGACGCCACGTCATTTCTGAGCTCCGACAAGTGGGATTCGTATGGAGAAATTATACTGGATGATGCCATCACTTACTTTGTCTGAGTAAATTATATTTGTTAGAGCCCTATATTAATACAAATCATGTGATCACCATTCAACAACTATATTAGAAATGGTAGAAATTCATAGTAGTATATTAAAATCCAAAAATATATAATCAAATATGTTCATATGTTTTATATAACCATTTTACATAATAATACATTTAATCAGGTCAAGAGGAATTTTCATTAATAAAAGTTAGGGTCGTTACATACAACTATGATGATTCACTCATAGACCTAGGATCCTCGATAAATTTCATACCAAAATACATCTTCTATATCCTATGTCTAGGTTCCTTGAACCCAATGAGTGTTGTCATAAAGTTATCCTATAAAATCATTGCTAGTCCTGATGGAATAATTTAGGATGTCCTTGTCTGAGATAGTGATCTTATCTTCCCAGCTAATTTCTATGTCCTTGACATGGAAGGTGAGACGAAATATTCTTGATCTACCCTAATTCTAGGAAGACCATTATTCCTAACACCAATAACTATGATTTATTTTCATGGGGTTATCTTATCCCATGTATTTGGTAAACAACTGGTCAATTTCAAGATTTTTCAATCCATGTGATACCCATGTGAGGATCACTTTTCCTTCTCAATCCATGCTTCTGAAGACACTTCTGAGAGTCAATTGAACCCAATTAGATCATTTTCATCATGTTCTAATGAGAGTATAGCTTGTAAAATTTCCACCATGATTAAACAAATCATTAATGGTGATGTTGATGTTGACCTTTCATTCTTAGACTCCATAAATTTAGTGGATATTAAAAACTCTCTTGAATCACATATAAACACTGATCTTCATAGCTACACCTTATATAGTATTGAGGAAAATGAATCAAAACAAACCAAAATCCTTTCCTCCGTTCCTATGTTCTATAGCCCAAAAATTAAAGATGATACTGATATGAAAACTCTTCTTGCACACATGAACTATGCAATCATTTTTATTGATCACTCTTATCCGGTCATTGTATCTTCCACACTTACTAAAACCAAGGATACTAAAAATGTTTAGGTGTTAGAAGAAAAAAAGTCTTTAGGTTGGAACCTAGATGAAATACCAAGAATCAACCATGTCCTTTGAATGCATCACATACATCTTGAGGAATCATCCAAACTAATCATACACCCACAAAGAAGACTCAATCCACTCATACTTGAGGTAGTTATGGAAAATATTACCAAGCTTCTCCAAGATGGTATTATCTACCTAATTTCTGATAGTGAATGAGTTAGTCCGATTTAAGTGGTACCAAAGAAGCATGGGATAAATGTTTTCACAAATGAACATGGGGAGGTTGTCACGACTTGAGTGAAAAAGAAATGGCGTGTGTGAATCGATTATTAGAAATTGAATGCTGAAACATAAAAATATCATGACCCACTTCTTTTCCTTGATAAAATTCTTGAATAGTTATCCTAAAAGCCTCATTATTAAATTCTCTATGAATACTCTAGCTACTTCTAAATCCCAATTAAACCTTAGGACCAAGAAAATGCTATATTCACTTACCCAATTGGAACATATACCTGTTATAGAATTCCTTTTTTCCATTACAATGCTCGTGTATCATTCCAGAGGGGTATGATGTGTAGAATTTCATAATTCATTTAGCATTGCATAAAGGTATTTATGGATGACATTACCATTTATGATGATTCATCTGAATCCTTCTGGAAATCACTCTATCCGGTCTTGAAAACGTGTGTCGAATTCAACCTTGTATTGAATTTGAAAAAATTTCACATAATGGTTATTAATGAGATTATTCTAGGGAACATAATTTTACAAGTGGTTATTCGTGTTGATCTTGAAAAAATTGTTTTGATCCAATCACATCCCGAACCCACAGCAGTTCGACACATCTATTCATTCCTCCGTAATCCATTTTCTATCAGAGATTCATCCATAACATCAATATAATTTCCATCCCACTCACTCAGCTACTCCAAAATGATGTCATATTCCATTTAAATGAAGCTTTCAAGAGAACCTTTGTTGAACTAAAATTTGATCTTACATCTTCCATAATAATCCAAACCCAAGACTAGTTCTTACCCTTCGAATTTATGTGTGATTCTTCTGATAGGTCCATTGGGGCTGTTCTTGGTCAAAGAAGAGAAAAGATTCCTCATTTCATTTATTATTCCTAAAAAAATGGGAAAAATACAATCTCACTACACTGTGACTGACAAATTAACTTTTAGTTGTGGTTTTTCATTGGATGAATTTTGGACCCATCTCTTCAGTTCCAAAATCATCATCTTTATAGACCATCCAGTTTTAAAGTTCATACTTAAGAAAAATTATTCAAAATGAGGCTAATAAGTTGGATCCTAATGTTCCAAGATTTTGACCATGAAATCAATGATAGACCAGGAAAAAAACGTATGACTAATCAGTTTAGTAGAATTTATAATTCTTCTCATTCGAAATTCATTGGTCTTGAATTCCCTAATGAGAACCTTTCATATATCACTCCAAAGTTACCATGGTATGCCCAAATTTTAAACTACTTGGTTTCTAGTTTTTTTTTTCCAGAAAATTTTTCAAAAGAAAAAAAGTGAAGTTGAAAATTTATACAAAATATTATTTTTGGTAAGATAATAAAATTTGGAAAATAGGGGCTAACATGGTAATTAAGAGTTGTGTCGATGAAATTGAACATTCCTCCATCTTGAAATTTTCTCCCTCATTTCCTGGTGGTGTCCACTTAGGCCAAAAATACCTCCCTAAAGGTCCTTAACCAAGGATGCTTCTAGACGTCAATCTTTAAGGATTCATGTGGGTTTTGTCAATCATGTCCCACTTTCAAAAGGTTTGGAAAATTTTTCCAAAGAAATGAAATTCCCCAAAACCCTTAATCTTATATGTGATATTTGAGGTTTGGGGAATTGATTTCATGGGACCATTTACCCCTTCCAATGGATTCTCATATATTCTTCTTGTGGTTGATTATGTTTCTATATGGGTTGAATCCAAACTCACTAGAAAATATGATTCACATATCGTTAGTTACTTCCTAAAAACAAACATCTTTCACTATTTTGGAACACCATGTGCCTTGATAAGTGACTTAGGAACTCATTTGTATAATTGTTCCACAAAATCTCTTCAAAAAATGAATGGGGGTGTACATAAAACTTCAACTAAAGATCACTCCCCAAAAAATGACATGGATGAACTTTCTAATAGAGAAGTGAAAAGAGTAATTGAGAGAATTGTAAAGTCTACCAGAAAAGAATAGTCTGAAAGACTTGGTGAAGAACTATGGGATTATCTAACTCCCTATAAAACACTCCTTAGTATGTCTCCTTTTAGGCTAGTTTTTTTGTAAATCATGTCATTTACCAGTTTTAATACAACATAAGTCTTTTAGAGATGTGAAAACATGTAATTTGTTTTGTAAAAAATATGGTGAAGAAATATTGTTACAGTTGACCGAATTAGAGGAGGTTTGACTTGATTCTAATGATAATTATAATCTATAAAAAGATAATTACAAGGTAATCCATGAAAAACACATCCTATGAAAGGTATTTCATGAAGGTAAAAATGTAATTCTCTTCAATTCTTGATTTCGACTTCACCCAGGTAAGCTTAATTACCATTGGGAAGGGCCTTTTATTATTACTAATGTTTACCCATTTGGTGCAATGAAAGTCCAAGAATACTCTTCCAAACTAACATTCTCAATTAAAAAACATTGATTTAAGCATCACTATTAGAGGAAACACATCTTAGGAACCACATAAACTTCCATCATATCCCCAACATCTACAGTTGACCCACCACTAGATGCAGATTGCGACCCACCAAATCTAAACCAGGGGCACCTCTTTCCCTTTAACTCCTCTTCTCACCCCCTATATTTATACATATTCTAATTACTCTCTCATTATCATTTTTTACCACTTTTCTCATCAAAATTTTTATTCACTCTTTATCTTTTGTGTGGGTGTGTATTTATAAAAAACTACAAGAAAAAATAAAAAAAAAAGATGAAAAAAGGGTCACAATTACTCACCATCCACTTTTGAAATTTTGTCCAAACCATTTTGGGGAGTCAAAATACATGTTTTCATCTAAAAAATTCTGTATTTTCATCATAAATTTTGATGAAGAAATTTGATTCAAGAACAATAAATTTTGAATGATTTCTTTTTTATTTGGAAAATGATTCTTCCCTAACTATGAGGAACACCATTAGCTTTCATGCCATGTTCACCTATGAACATCTTTTCATTTTGTGTGTTTTTCAACCAAATTATGTGGATTGAGTTTGTATACCTTCAACCTGAATTTCCTACCTTAGTTTATATTAATATGATAACGGAATTTTCTGAACCATATGAGAATAACAATATCCAAATAGCCACTCATTACCCTTACATTTATAATCCTTTTGAAATCCCCTTTGAGCCAATGAATTTGTTCTGATAGCCACAACAGAATCCAAATAACTTTTACGACCCAATAGCTACATGGATTTTCATTTCACAATTAACTGAAATTTAAGTGTGGGGGGAATGTATTTCATTTTTGGTATCCTTTTTTGATTTTCAACAAGTTATCACATTCTTGAGGTAAAGCATCCATTTTACTGTGGCAGGGGGGGAGGTTGTCATTTAGTGGGGTTTGGGAATGTATATGTGTTTATTACATATTTTACAAATGATATTTAAGTATTTAAAAAAAATTAAAAAAAACATAAAAATGAAAGAAAATAATGGGTTGTCTCTTGGGTAGGTAAAAAATCACTCTTACTCAACCTTTGATCTTTTTATAAATATTACAATCAGTGTTATGAGGAGATAAAACTTGTGTTGGGACATGGGTGAGAGATTTGTTTCAAGTTAACCTTTTTTAATGAATCAACAAAGAAAAGAAAATAATGAACACTTTCATTATATATTTTTGTGTCATTGAGAGATGTTTTGTGTCTTGTATATATTTCACCTTTTAATCCCCTTAAAAATTTATCCATCTCTTTTGTGTCATCCTTCACACAATAATTCCCTTGTAAATATGTGTTTCCATAACCCTCCATGTCTTATTTCAAATTGTGCATTTCTTTTTCCATGTTATTGTTTTACCCCCTCTTTTCATCTCCCTTGGTCATTATATTCCTCTTATCCCACAGCCACGGAAAAACCTCTAAAAAACCACTTGATTATTATGATTTTATCATAGGTAATTGATGCTTAGATCTCTTTCAAACTATAATATTTTCACTTCTCAATGGTGAATTATTGAAACTCCATAATTTTTTTTATTATCCTGAGAGGAGTGAGTTTTGATTTCCCACATTTTCCATTTCTAAAATTGAGCATGAAAAATGAATTGTTTTTGTAACATTTTTTCTCTAACAATTTGTGGTGGAATTCAATATGGATGAGTGAAATGGTTTAAACCTCTCCTGATTAAGGAAAAAAAATTTAATATTTATTGGCGAGTGAAAATGATTTTGTTATGTTTCAATATTTTTTGTATAAGAGGAAATGCACAAGAATAAGTGTGGGGGAGTTGATGTTATTAATTTATTCATAAATTTTATTTTACCCCCATTACTGATTTTCTATGAAAAGTAAATAATTGGTGTTAAATGTTCATGTTTTAATATTAAATATAATTTTTGAGCATTATTTAAATTAATCTAGATTCGAGTCCATTTAACTTTTTAATCATAAATCTCATCATAAAGATCCAAATTGTATTATTATTATTTTTTAGGGTTCCTTATTCAATTTAAAACATATCATTATAAGCAACCGTTTTCCAATTTATCCATTTGAAGGGTCATGTAGCCCACATAAGAAGTCCCAAGGAATCTGTGATGAAACTGGACCATCCATGATGCTTTAATTTCAAGGCTCAATCCAAAATACCAATTTTTTTGAGACCCCTAAATATATTCTTGATTATCAAAATCAATCATGTATAAAACTTATACGTACTATATCCAAAAAAGGGACCAAACATATGTGTTTAAGTTTATCCCAACATTCTGTCTGCATTTTTAAATTAGAACACAATCCTTTACTTTTCTCCTAATATAGATATCAAATCAAGTATAGATTTTCAGTGTGAAATACAAGGTACATGCATCATAATTTTTATAATAAAGTGTTCAAATTTTAAGGTATCGTCCTCGCCTAACATGCATTGAAATTTATACCAAAGAAAAAACTGGGAAAAAATGTATAGAATGAAATTGTTTATTAAAATAGCCATTATTTTGGGTAAAACATTCCAATTGGGACCAAATTTATAGGGTTTATATTATAAATCAATATCTAAAACATTGTAGAATAATATATCTATATATTTAGCTGTTTGGATGTTCAAATTGGTGAGCCAAATAGAGAGTTAATTTTGTAATGAAAACGGTCCACCTCCTAGGGCTATAAATACATTACCCTATTCTAAATACAAATATGTTGGTGCAGAAATATGACCAGGAATGAAAAAGGGATTTTTGGAACAACCCTAAGGCATATTTTGACTAGTTTGTGACCCTGGGACCCTCAGGTAAGGTGCACATAAAATAAAAGTTTGCGCATAAAACATAGAATTATGGCATGCAATATTTCATGCTCAGAGAGAATATTATGTGCCAACTCCTTTTTTGTGCCGCCACTATTGTAAATATTCTATAAAAAGAAGTGCACCCACCCACTCTCTTTGGGGTGACTAAAGAATTTAACTGGTGTCCCGTTTTTGAAATACAACCCCTTGCACGGAAAATACGGATTCAATGTACTATATTTTTTGAGACAGGTCTCCCAGTGGTCTGCCTTCTGGGGGGAGCCACTAGGGTTTGATCCTCACTCATTTCCATTTGAGTCTATGAAAATTATGTTCAAATCATGTCCTTAGTACAAAAATAGTTTCCATTGCCCTCAACTCTCCTTCTTTGAGTGTGAAAATTAATAGGCTATGATATGACTTCATTGAAAAAGGAATTGGAAAATCCCATAGTGACATGATCATATAGATAGAACCATTTCCCTAAAGATCTTATAGCTGATCTTTTAGCTCCTCTAAATCGGCCAGAGCCTTATGATGTGATGGAATGGAAAATGGGAAATAGATAGAAAACACAAACACTCATTGGGGAGGTTATCCCATGAAGTCCTCTAGAAATGATTTTGTGTACTTTTCCATGACCACTAGAATTTCACATAAAGAACAATTCTCAACAACCCCAAGGAAAACCTTGGAAAAATGACATGATATGAACCATAACATAGAAGCAACTTGTCATACCCTCCATGGTTATAGATCACAATCTCCATAAAAGACATGGAATCTCTTGTTAAGAGTAAGTAACTGAATCCAATGGTGATAATAGTCATCTAGTTCACTAAATCCAATAAAAAAATCCAAGACGATAATGAGGTCGAAAAAGACCAAGTCCAAAACATGGAATTCCGAAATGTCCTCCATGCCAAGTACCACAACACAACTCTCAAAGAACATGAAACCATGACCATTTTTCCTACTCAAAAGGGTTAGGAAATACATGAAATAATTCATAAACTCTGCCATCATAACCAAGTAATACAAAAAATATGTGAAATTAATGACTAGGATTCACCATTTTGAAATGAAACCAATACTATAGAAGAATTAAAAAAAATCCACCTCAAATTGTGGTTGACCAAGATTATGAGTCCTCATGAATGACCTCTACTGCATTGATTTTTTCTGGATTAGACTCGACTATGTATTATTTACCTATTAAGAATCCCCCTTTCTTTTAGGATGTGATCCTCCACCATTTGAAGCCTCTTATTTTAACTAAGAGCCCTTAGCCTACACCACTCCCATTAGGATCCAATTGAAAAAATCACAAGATATTCCCCGGCTACCCAAATAGGTGGAACGCTCTCAGAGTCTCTGGTTAAATCGTCCAGATGTTTCCCACATTTCTAACCTGATAAAAAAATAGGTCCATTGTCCATAGAATCCACATAATCTGTTCATAAAGACTACTCAAATCCCTTTCCACTACTTCTCTAAGACTCATCGTGCTTTAGATTTTATCCTAAAAAATAACTATGGATACCACCCATTAATGGAACACCATTGAGACCAATATTTCAATTAAAATATGCCTCTCACATCAATACCTTGGGAAACACCTAAAAATAGGTTGGTAGACTTAGAACAATAAGAACAAATCCGATATATTTGCTCAAACCCATCTCAAAATTAATAGCCATAAGATAATCGTTCGTGGGGAGATAAAGAGATACATGAACCAAATTACGGAATCTAGTGGCATAATCCATGACTAAATGACCACCATACTCTATCTTTAAAAACACATAGTCATTCATCAATCTCAAGGTATCTTTGTAGAACCTCTGAAGAAATACCACTTGGAAAGTGGTAAAAGTGAGATCCTCTCTATTCCTCGAAAGAATCATTGAATCGCACCACATTCAAATAAATTCTTTTAAAAAGGAACCAAAAAATAACACTTTATATGCCTTAGGGGTTTTCAAAAATCTAAGATCTACTTGATACAGTCCAACTACTCCTTAAATTACTTGGTTTTCTTTTCAGTAAGGAAAAACTCTGAATTATTCTTTGAAAATTCTTGAGTGTGGTCCATAGTTCATGTCTTATCATGGATACCAATTTAACCCACGTTTTTGAAATTATAAATCATTGAATCCAAAAAAATTTGTATCAATGGGATGGTTCCTCTTTGGGGTACTCTGGTTCACACTCTCTATGATTTTACATGGTCCTTCTAGGAGATATTGTCTACAAGAAACATGAACAACCTCCATCAAGGAAAACCCAACATCAAATCACAACAAAAGAACTAAATGAAAACACCAAAACATAAGAATAACTAAATAAATCTAATGAAGTAGTGGGAAATCATAAAAACAACCCATATTCAGGATCAAAAAATAACCACAATCCCAAACCACCCATGGAAACTGAAGATTAAACATGAAGAATAGTTAGCCAAACACTTACCCATTCCAAACATAATTAATTCATGAAAATTGAATTTGAATCACCTTAAGGTGGAGGACCCGGTGGCGGAGGAGAAGGAGGTGTCGACAGCGGAGGCACCAGAGGCAACAGAGGCAGTGCAGAGGTAGGGCGGAGGCAGCGGAGGCAGCGGAGGAGGAGGAGGAGGAGGAGGAGGAGGCCACGGTGGAGGAGGAGGCAGCGGAGTAGGCAGAGGAGGATGAGGAGGAGGCGCCGGTGGAGGAGGAGGAGGATGAGTGTAACATCTGAGACTTTTATGTGAAATATTTTGTTTTTATGTTATATAAATCATCAAAGGAATCTTTTAATACACACAACACTAGCTTGGCTTGCTTTACATGCAACTGCAGCCTTCCTCGATAGCTTGCGTCGTACGCAATACCGAGTTTCACTAAACAACGATATGCTATTAAAATATTATTAAAACTAGCCGTTATGAATAGTAATAACCACTTTTTGAAATTTTATAATTTTTATTTTTCAAAATGGACTTCATTTTTGGATTCGTAATATCGAAATTAGCCTAGGGTGAAATTTTGGTATTTTTATGAAAACTTTCAATTTTTGATGAATAGTGAATCCACTAAGTGGTAGTTAAAAAAACTGAATTTTTCATAAAACTTAATTTTACCACTTCTGTGAGTATAATTTCTAAAATCAGAGAGACACGGTTAATATCAAGGACTAAAATGTGGTTCAATGAGATGAAAATAATTTTTGGTGAATAGTAACTTTTTACTTTTATTTACCACGGTTAAAAGTAAATAGGGTAATTAAGGGTAAAAATGATATTATTATTACCCTAACACATGTCCTAATTCTATTGGACAAGTGTAATTCGACCAAAAACAACCTTAGGAATAAAATATGACCATTTAGGCCCACTTGGATTAGATTAGGACATTTATTATTAATTTATTTAAAGAAGGGTTAAATAGTTAAAATCAAAGTTTAATAAGTAAATCATTTTTAATATGGGGTTATACATAATATAAATTAGACTATAAATATTAATTATAAAGATAAAAATATTTCCTACATAATGTTATTTTATTTGTAATTTTTAGACATTAAATAATTTAATTTATTTATGACACAACGATGTTGCAGTAATTATATTATTAATGAAATATTGACATAATTGATGTTATAAATACCCAAATAAATGTAATTTGAGACTTTTTATGAATTACACTAATTTTATAGGTTACTATGACATGTTAGTATTTATTTAATTAACTTGTTTCGAACTAATAATTCTGTTATGATTTTCACAAAAATCACTTACTAAATAGTGTCAAAATTGACATAAAATAGTTTTTAAAACGAATATTATATTATTAATTGTTATTTTATTCCTAAAAATCTAAGGTTCGGCCAAATGACTTAGATAAGGCTATATATATTAATAATAAACAACTTGGGGTTCGTTTGGATTGATATGGTAAGTTTATTAACCTTATAGTGTAAGAAAACAAGAAGAAACGGTAAAAGTTAAATTATCTAACTTAAAGTTAAATCTAAATGATAAGGTTAAAATTGATACCTAAACTTGTATAAATTCTATTAGATGAGAGGATTTCGACCACTACCCACCTTATATTAGAAATATATCAATTTGGAGCTATTAAAAACCGAATTTGACTTTATAATAAAATAATATTTTTAGTTATTCCAAAGGTGCCCCTCTCCTCCCTTATAAAAGGGCACCTCCTCCCCCTCCTCCTCACACCACTTTGAGACTTCAAGCTCGGACAACCCCTTCCAATTTCTTCTCTCCACTTCCCTAGAAACATCCTAGAGGTTCTGGTCTTCTTCAAAGACCTATTTTAGTGCCCTAAAAGGAGGTCTCAAAGAAGCACTTTAAAGAAGAGAAGGTTCAGACACTTTCGAAGCAAATCGGACCTAAGGTAAGGGAAATATCACAATCTCATTTTTATCCGAGATTTTTCATACTTTGGTATTTACTAGGGTGTATTTTATCATCCACATCCATGTTTCTTAAATATGTAATATTATTTCCATCCACCTACAATTGTTTAAATCCAATTTTACCCTTCGGTGAGATTTTAGTAAAAGATATGAAAGGAATCTTTTGTCATTTTTCGTAAGAGGTAATTTTTGAATTTCCGACAAAAGTACGAGAAGAATGTTTATTTTAACTTATAAGGCATGAATTAATTTTTAAAACATTATTTCCAAGAAGCTTCCCTTACAAGTTTTCAAGTTTATTTTTAATAAACTTCTTTTAGTTTAGAATTGAACGACATGTTAAGAAAGGAAAAGTGTTTTTGAAGTAGAAAGGATATTTTCCACAAGAATAGAGTTCAAGTGTTTTATCAAAATTATTTTCCATCTAATATAATATAGAATTATTTTTATATCCCTATTATTACATTTATTTGATTATGTTGTGATGGAATAATTTTTATGAATTCCTTTATCTTATATGAATTGTTTTATGATGTCATGTTGTTTAAGAATCCCATTTTTATTACATGGGTTATCCAATGATGTATGATTTATGATTTTGTGGAACACATAAGAATGGTATCATTATGAGATGGGTGGGACCTATATCTCCCTCCAATTCATTGGGTAAAGATTTTATATCTCATGAGATAGACATGGCTGGAACGGTAGGTTATACCGGTTCAGTGAAACAGGACTGAAACGAGGAGTGAACTCGGTTCAGAAATGGACTTTGTCCACTAAGATAGTCTTAGAAATGAGTCTTTACTAATAAGAAATGATTCTCTATGATTATGTGTGTATTACACAATGTTTCATGTTTTAAGTTATGATTATTGGGATTCCATTTCACTACTATGATTTATCCCATGTTATGAAATTATGCTCTCTTTTGCAGGTTAAAATTTCTAAAAGTTATGTTCTTATGAATATGATTTGATTGATATTTCTTTTGTTTACCCTTACTAAGAATTTGAGCTCACCCTTTTGTATGTTTTCTTTCCCCAGGTCAGGAAGAAGGTTATTAAGTAAGATATACCAAAAGGGACTATAGATATGATGAAATAAATGGGAGACAGTGTAGACGCTTTATGAACCAGTTGTTTATGTTTCCCAGTTTCTAAAGACACTATACCTATATGGTCCTTTCGTAGTTTTGTTATATGTTGTAATAAGTATGCTTCAATTTTGAAGTATTAACAATGTATGTAAAGTATGGGTCATTATAGTTGGTATCAAAGTAAAGGTATAGTCAACCTTTGGAAACTAGGATGTGAAAGCCTTAGTAAGAACCCTAAGGATAATTCTAAACATAGAACACAATCTTAGTGTTTTATAAATGGCCATGAATAACCTAGGATAATACCTTAAGTGTGAAATTTTATTGTTTATTTTGTATTTTTCCTATTATAATTAGTGTTGCTCACACTATTCTTCTTTGTTTTAGTCAATGGCTGGAACCCGGAGGAACCGTGTTAATGCAGAATGCGACGGGAAATGCAATGATTGTCCCCCTGAGCAACCAAACATTATGGGAGCTGGAATGCAAAATCTTGTATCCATGATCACACAACTTTCTCAAGCTATGAATCATTCAGGACTTTCAAACGAGCAAAGGAAGGAGAAACATTCTGTTGAATCCTTCATGAGACAGCGTCCTCCTTCATTCAGCAGGTCTACTGATCCATTAGTTGCTGAACAATGGATTAGTACTACTGAAAAGATATTTTCAGTTCTTCAATGTTCTGAGCATGATAAAGTCATCTTAGCAGTGTATCATTTGTAAGGTGATGCTGATCAATGGTGGAATCTTATTAAGAATACGAGGCAAAGGGATGAAATTGAGTCCATGGAATGGGATGAGTTCAAGAACTTATTTTTCAATAATTACTTCCCTCGTATTCTCCGAACAAAGATGGAGAAAGAGTTTCTTGAACTGAAGCAAAAGTATGATGAATCTGTTGGTACTTATGAAGAAAATTTTACAAGACTTGCAAGGTACGCTTCTGGTATTATTATCCAACCTGAGAGTAAGATCGATCGATTCTTTAGTGGCTTAAAACCAAGTCTTCTAAGGGCCTTATCCATAAGGGACTTCAATAGCTACGAGGAAATCATTCGATGTGCTCTCAAAGTTGAGATGGATATTGGAGTAACCCATCAGTCATATGGGTTTGATAAGAAGAGGAAAGTGGAATTCAAAGGAAAATCTAAAGATCACACTGAAAAGAAGATGAGCTTTCCCTTATGCTCAAAGTGTGGAAAAAACATGGAGGGAGTTGTCTTAAAGGGACAAGTAAATGTTTCAAATGTGGAAAGGAAGGTCATCGGGCATTTGAATGCCGCGATGATGGGAAGAAGATGTCTAATGATGCAAACAAAGGAAGGGATACACAGAATGAACCTACAACACTTCAATGTTTCAAGTGCAAGGAGATGGGGCATTATGCCAATAAATTCCCTAATCCAAGGGTTGATGATGATGGTCGACGTCAAAAAACTCTTAAGGCTAAAGACAAAGGAAAGTCACATGCAATTTCTATCAGCGATGTGGAGTACGATAACGATGTGGTGAAAGGTACACTTACCATCCACTCTAAAGTAGAAAATGTTTTATTTGATTCTGGATCCACCCACTCTTTTATTTCTGAAGAATTTTCTAAGGGTATCACCGTATTACCTCAACAATTAGATGTTGAGTTAGCTGTGACAACACCTAATGGCACAACAGTCGCATCAAAGGTTTATAATTCTTCTCCGATCGAAGTTTGTGGGAAAGTGCTTCCTTCAAATCTTGTGATCCTTCCAATAGTGGAATTTGATGTGATTCTTGGCATGGATTGGCTTTCTTTATATGGAGCTCATATCAATTGACAAAGAAGGGAAGTCACATTTCATATTCCAGATCAATCTATGATCGTCTATCGATGCAAGGATGAACATAACCTTCCAGTGGAAATTTCTTCCATCTTATGGGTCTTGATTCCACTAAATGAAGGTTATTTATCTCAAATGGTTGGTGAGAAACTCACGATTAATAATATGCCCATTGTAAAGGTGTTTGATGATGTCTTTCCGGAGGAATTACCGGGTCTTCCACCAAATCGTGAAGTTGAGTTTTCAATAGAACTCGTACCGGGTGATTTTCCTATTTCAAAGACACCTTATAGAATGGACCCAATTGAGTTGCAGTAATTGAAGAAGAAACTCCAAGAGAATATTGATAAGGGATTCATACGCCCTAGTGTGTCACCGTGGGGAGAACCTGTTCTATTTTTTAAGAATAAAGATGGATCAATGAGACTCTGTATTGATTATCGAGAACTTAACAAGATCACTATCAAGAACAAATATCCTCTCCCACGCATTGATGACTTATTTGACCAACTACACGGAGCTCAATACTTTTCCAAGATTGATCTTCATTCAGGGTATCATCAATTAAGGGTCAAAAGGGAGGATATACCAAAGATGGATTTCCGTACAAGGTATGGACACTATGAATTTATAGTGATGCCATTTGGTCTTACTAATTCCCTTGATATCTTCATGGATCTGATGAATAGAGTCTTTAGAGACTATCTTGATCAATTTGTGGTAGTCTTTATAGACGATGTTCTTGTATATTCAAAGAGCAAGGAAGAACATGAAGATCACTTGAGAATTATATTGAAGACCCTAAGAAAGGAGAAGATTTATGCCAAATTTACCAAGTGTGAATTTTGGATTCAAAAAGTTGCATTTTTGGGTCACATAATCTCAAAAGAGGGGATATCTATGGATCCAGCAAAAATAGAGGTTATCGAAAGATGGTCGAGACCAACAACAGTAACTGAGATCCGAAGTTTTCTTGGTTTGGATGGATATTATCGACGTTTTGTGAAAGATTTTTCACGATTATCTAATCCACTCACCAAGTTGACTCGGAAAGGAGTTAAGTTTTTCTGGACAGAGGAATGTGAAGAGAATTTCAAGGAGTTGAAAAGAAGGTTATCCAGTGCACCTGTGCTCACACTTCCTTGTAGTGGAGAAAGGTTTGTGATCTATAGTGATGCATCCAAGAAGGGATTGGGGTGTGTTATTATGAAAAATGATATGGTTATAGCTTATGCCTCACGACAGTTGAAAATCTATGAGAAAAATTACCCAACACATGATTTGGAGTTAGCTGCGGTAATCTTTGCATTAAAGATTTGGAGGCATTATCTTTATGGTGAAAGGTGTGATATTTATACTGATCATAAAAGTTTAAAGTATATTTTCACACAAAAGGATCTGAATATGTGCCAAAGAAGATGGTTGGAGCTGATTAAGGATTATGACTGCTCAATCCATTACCTCCCTAGGAAAGAAAACAAGGTGGCAGATGCATTAAGTCGACAAGACCATTCCAGTTTATCCTTGATGAGGATCACAAAAGATCCAATATTTATGGATTTACAAAGGATGGATCTTGGAATTAAAATGGAAGGGGAAAAATATTATCTTAATGTTAAACCATCTATACATGTGAAGATTAAAGAGGCACAGAAAGAAGATGTCGAGTTACAAAAGAAGGTGAGAAATGTTCCTGAATTCAACCTTGATTGTGATGGGATAATAAAGTTCAGGAATCAGGTTTGTGTTCCTCCCATCCCAAAATTAAAGAAGGAGCTGATGGATGAGGCTCATAGTTCTTCATTCTCTATTCATCATGGAAGCACAAAGATGTATAGGGACCTGAAAGAGTACTTCTGGTGGGATGACATGAAAAGAGATGTTGCTGAATATGTCTCTCGATGCTTGGTTTGTCAGCAAGTTAAAGCTGAGAGACAGAAGTCTAAGGGGATGTTACAACCATTACCCATACCTGAATGGAAATGGGAAAACATCACTATGGACTTTGTCACAGGACTTCCTAAAACATCCAAAGGCAATAATGCTATCTGGGTCATAGTTGATCGTCTTACCAAGTCTGCACACTTCATTGCTATTAGAGAGGATTTTTCTCTGGATCAGCTTTCTAGGATATATGTAAAGGAAGTGGTAAGATTTCATGGAGTACCACTTTCTATTATATCTGATCGGGATCCGAGATTTACCTCGAAGTTCTGGCGAAGTCTTCAGCATACTCTGGATACAGAGTTGAGTTTCAACACTGCTTATCATCCTCAGACAGACGGTCAGTCTGAGAGAACAATTCAAACCCTAGAAGATATGTTGAGAGCTTGATCTATGGATTTCAAAGGTGTTTGGGATCAACACCTACCTTTGGTGGAATTTTCTTATAATAATAGCTTTCACTCCAGTATTCAGATGGCTCCTTATGAAGCTCTCTATGGAAAGAAATGCAGGAATCCAACTTGCTGGGATGAAGTTGGGGAAAGAAAGCTATTAGGACCTGATCTCATTGATGAAATGGCAGAAAATGTCAGATCTATTCAACAACACATAAGAGCAGCTCAGAGTCGACAGAAAAGTTATGTCGACAACCGAAGAAAAGACCTAGAGTTTGAAGTAGGTGATACGGTGTTCTTACGAATATTTCCCTGGAAGAGAGTCATGATATTTGGAAAGAAGGGGAAGTTGAGCCCTAGATATATCGGTCCTTTCGAAATACTGGATCGTGTTGGGAAGGTAGCGTACCGATTGGCGCTTCCACCGAATCTCTCTCAAGTTCACGATGTGTTCCATGTATCTCTCCTGAGAAAGTACATACCTGATCCTTCACATGTACTTAGCTCAGAAGTTGTACCGCTGGAGCAAGATCTTTCTTATGAAGAACAGCCGATAGAGACTCTGGATCGTAGCGAAAAAGTCCTAGGAAGCAAAACCACTCGATTGGTGAAAGTTTTATGGAGGTACCACCAATTAGAATAAGCTACATGGGATCTTGAGGATATGATGAGGGAGAGGTATCCTCATCTGTTTGTTAAAAACTGACAAATTTCGAGGGCGAAATTCATTTTAAGGGGGGTAGAATGTAACACCCGAGACTTTTATGTGAAATATTTTGTTTTTATGTTATATAAATCATCAAAGGAATCTTTTAATACATACAACACTAGATTTTCTTTCTTTACATGCAACCGCGGCCTTCCTCGATAGCTTGCGTCGTACGCAATACCGAGTTTCACTAAACAACGATATGCTATTAAAATATTATTAAAACTAGCCGTTATGAATAGTAATAACCACTTTTTGAAATTTTATAATTTTTATTTTTCAAAATGGACTTCATTTTTGGATTCGGAATATCAAAATTAGCCTAGGGTGAAATTTTGGTATTTTTCTAAAAACTTTAAATTTTTGATGAATAGTGAATCCACTAAGTGGTAGTTAAAAAAACTGAATTTTTCATAAAACTTAATTTTACCGCTTCAGTGAGTGGAATTTCGAAAATCCGAGAGACACGGTTAATATCAAGGACTAAAATTTGGTTCAATGAGATGAAAATAATTTTTGGTGAATAGTAACTTTTTACTTTTATTTACCACGGTTAAAAGTAAATAGGGTAATTAAGGGTAAAAATGATATTATTATTACCCTAACACATGTACTAATTCTATTGGACAAGTTTAATTCGACCAAAAACAACCTTAGGAATAACATATGACCATTTAGGCCCACTTGGATTAGATTAGGACATTTATTATTAATTTATTTAAAGAAGGGTTAAATAGTTAAAATCAAAGTTTAATAAGTATATCATTTTTAATATGGGGTTATACATAAGATAAATTCGACTATAAATATTCATTAGAAATATAAAAATATTTCATACATAATGGTATTTTATTTGTAATTTTTATACATTAAATAATTTAATTTATTTATGACACAACGATGTTGCAGTAATTATCTTATTAATGAAATATTGACATAATTGATGTTATAAATACCCAAATAAATGTAATTTGAGACTTTTTATGAATTACACTAATTTTCTAGGTTAACATGACATGTTATTATTCATTTAATTAACTTGGTTCGAACTAATCATTCTGTTATGATTTTCACAAAAATCAATTACTAAATAGTGTCAAAATTGACATAAAATAGTTTTTAAAACACATATTATATTATTAATTGTTATTTTATTCCTAAAAATCTAAGGTTCGGCCAAATGACTTAGATAAGGATATATATATTAATAATAAACAACTTGGGGTTCTTTTGGCTTGATATGGTAAGTTTATTAACCTTATAGTGTAAGAAAACGAGAAGAAACGGTAAAAGTTAAATTATCTATCTTAAAGTTAAATCTAAATGATAATGTTAAAATTGATACCTAAACTTGTCTAAATTCTATTGTATGAGAGAATTTCGACCCCTACCCACCTTATATTAGAAATATATCAATTTGGAGCTATTAAAAACCTAATTTGACTTTATAATAAAATAATATTTTTAGTTATTCCAAAGGTGCCCCTCTCCTCCCTTATAAAAGGGCACCTCCTCCCCCTCGTCCTCACACCACTTTGAGCCTTCAAGCTCGGAAAACCCCTGCCAATTTCTTCTCTCCACTTCTCTATAAACATCCTAGAGGTTCTGGTCTGCTTCAAATACCTATTTTATTTCCCTAAAAGGAGGTCTCAAAGAAGCACTTCAAAGAAGAGGAGGTTCAGACACTTTCGAAGCAAATCAGACCTAAGGTAAGGGAAATATCAAAATCTCATTTTTATCTGAGATTGTTTATACTTTGGTATTTACTGGGGTGTATTTTATCATCCACATCCATGTTTCTTCAATATGTAATATTATTTCCATCCACCTACAATTGTTTAAATCCAATTTTACCCTTCGGTGAGATTTTAGTAAAAGATATGAAAGGAATCTTTTGTCATTTTTCATAAGAGGTGCTTTTTGACTTTCTGACAAAAGTACGAGAAGAATGTTTCTTTTAACTTATACGGCATGAATGGATTTTTAAAACATTATTTCCAAGAATCTTCCCTTACAAATTTTCAAGTTTATTTTTAATCAACTTCTTTTAGTTTAGAATTGAATGACATGTTAAGAAAGGAAAAGTGTTTTTGAAGTAGAAAGGATATTTTCCTCAAGAATAGAGTTCAAGTGTTTTATCAAAATTATTTTCCATCTAAGATAATATAGGGTTCTGTTTATATCCCTATTATTACATTTATTTGATTATGTTGTGATGGAATTATTTTTATGAATTCCTTTATCTTATATGAATTGTTTTATGATGTCATGTTGTTTAAGAATCCCATTTTTATTACATGGGTTATGCAATGATGTATGATTTATGATTTTGTGGCACACATAAGAATGGTATCATTATGAGATGGGTGGGACCTATATCTCCCTCTAATGCATTGGGTAAAGATTTTATATCTCATGAGATAGACATGGCTGGAACGGTAGGTTATACCGGTTCAGTGAAACAGGACTGAAACGAGGAGTGAACTCGGTTCAGAAATGGACTTTGTCCACAAAGATAGTCTTGGCAATGAGTCTTGACTAATAAGAAATGATTCTCTTTGATTATGTGTGTATGCCACAAAGTTTCATGTTTTATGTTATTATTATTGGGATTCCATTTCACTACTATGATTTATCCCATGTTATGAAATTATGGTCTCGTTTGCAGGTTAAGATTTCCAAAAGTTATGTTCTTATGAATATGATGTGATTGATATTTCATTTGTTTACCCTTACTGAGAATTTTAGCTCACCCTTTTGTATGTTTTCTTTCCCCAGGTCAGGATGAAGGTTATTAAGTAAGATATGCCAAAAGGGACTATAGATATGATGAAATAAATGGGAGACAGTGTAGACGCTTTATGAACCAGTTGTTTATGTTTCCCAGTTTCTAAAGACACTATACCTATATGGTCCTTTCTTGGTTTTGTTATATGTTGTAATATGTATGCTTCAATTTTGAGGTATTAACAATGTATGTAAAGTATGGGTCTTTATAATTAGGTCGCAGACTAGGAGGAGGAGGAGGAAGCGCCGGTGGAGGAGGAGGAGGACGAGGCCGCGGTGGAGGTGGAGGAGGAGGAGGAGGAGCAGAGGAGGAGGAGGAGGCAGCAGCTGGAGGAGGAGGAGGCGGCGGCCGGAGGAGGAGGAGAAGGAGGAGGTGGAGGCCGCGGCGGAGGGGGAGGAGGTGGAGGCAGCGGCACAGAGGAGGGCTTCCGCAAGAGCTTGACCGGGTGCAGGGAGGAGGAAGAGGACCCGCGGGTTTTTAACAAATCCGTGTGAGCCTTTATCAGCGCTAGTAAAAAGTACTGATAAAGGGTGTATTTATCAGCGCTAAAATGAAAATCGCTGATAAATACAACCATTATCACCACTAAAAAAGCGCTGATAAAGGGTACACCTTTATCAGCGCTTGCTTTAGCACTGATAAAGTGGACCTTTATCAGCGCTTTTGTTAGCGCTGATAAAGGCCCGACCCTTTATCAGCACTTTACTATTAGCGCTGATAAAGGCAGGCGCATGCCTTGCCCAGTTTTGTGGTAGTGCTAGTATATCTCTTGAGCCTTTGTGTTCAAGGAAGGTCATGACGAAACCCAGAGGTTCTACTCCCTTCTGATCCCATCCATGCGTCCACTCTCACGGCCCACCTCCTCAGGTGTCCCATCACCCCACTGAACTATGAGGACTTTGATTCTCCACCACAGAGATATGTAGAAAGCTTCTCAAAGGTTATAACCTAGCATCACTGGCATCTTCACTTCGGTTCCATCCCCACTCACTCTATCCTTTAACACTCCATCCATATCCATCCTGATTCTTACCTGGGATGCCACATCTCGGTAGAATCATGCCATCCACCCAGGTATATGACCATGCATAAGCCCCACATAATCCATTACCATCCAACCAAGTGTGTCCCTCTTGTTATGGGATACCATCCATGCATAATCCCCAACATGTCTCCAGGTCATTATCCTTTGTGCACGCTACGATTCATCACCCCTTAGAACTACGTAGGTTTTGATCCCTTTCATCTACACAGGGTATGTAAGAAATATCCCTAAGGTTCAATCCTAGCCAATGGTAAACCTTTGTGACCTCCTTTATGAGGTACACTTTCCCTGATCCACCCTCAGTGGTGTCCAGATTAGCCTTCACAGTGTGATATCTTCCCTCTATCGGACACACCACCTCAGATCTGTCCTCATTGGGTATTCTGGTCTATCCTTCTAGTAAACCTTCAGTGTTATCCCTCCAGGGGATGTACCAATATGATCCATCTCTATGGTATGTTCTGATCACTCTCATTCCATATCAGCAAGACATTAAACTTGTGGCTTACCACCTGTTAAACATGAGATGCCCAAGGAAAACCTTAGAAGACACGCCTTTGGCGTAACCGTCTACACTAGACATTAAACTCATGACATACCCTGTGTTAAACATGTGAAGCTGAGGAAAACCTCAGGGACATGCCTATGAAATATAATTACATGCCCTCGATGTGGGAGGCATCATGCTTCTGTGCCCTCGAGAATCCATATCATATGGGGAATAAAACCAGGCACATCAGTGTTTTGGTGTCCAGACACACTAGCTTTGTCCCGCGTGACTTCTCCCCTGATCTAAGGTATCTTATAACACCCAAAACATTTTATGGTATGTTTCTCATTTATACATTCTATTCATTAAATATCCTATATTTCATAAAGCACTGAGTTTCTTTGAAACAACACCTGGATATTTAGGAAATAGTCATAACCTAGCCATTAAACATAAATTTTCCACTTTTGTGTTTGGAATTTTGAAAAACAGACATACACGGTTGTGATTAGGGTGATATTTGGGGTCTAATAGAATCAAGTTAATTTTCAGTGAATAGTAATATACCCTTATGAATAGTAACATACCCTTGTGAAGAGTAACCTACCCTTATATTTAGTAATATTACCCTTATGAATGGTAACCTTACTGATGAATGTTTAAATAAAATTTAGGCACCTTAAAGATGATAATTAATATTTTAAGTGTTCGTATTTTTTGATTAAATAATGATTTAAATTAAAAATTAAATTTATCATATTTAGAAAATTATTTTTGAAAAATTGAGTTCATTTTTTGATTCCACATGGTGAAAAATTATTAGGGTAAATTTTTGGAATTTTTCTAAAATACTTGAATTTTTGGTGAATAGTAAAATACATTAATTTACCGTATAAATACATTATAATTCAAATTAACTATTACTAGCATCATGAGTTATATAAGAACTAAAATCTATAAATTACATGCATTTATTACTATTCTAGGTCATGTAATCCTCACTATTTCTTGTCTTCTATAGAAATAATAAATTAATTATTATAAAATTAAGGAAACTCTCCTCCCCTTCCCTATATAAACAACCCATCACCCCCTCTTCCTCTCACACCCTTACAGATTCAATACTTGAATAAATTATTCTCAAATATCTCTATAAGCTCCTCTCCCTCATCCAAGACCTTCAAGTCTCACCAAAATTCTAAAAACAAAGGCCTTAATGAGATTCTCAAGGAGGAGTACTCAAGAGGTGAACCTCTCTTCTCTTCTCATTCAAATTCTTTTACAAGTTCCATTATTTTGTTGCTCTCTCATCACCTCCCCACATCCAAATGATATAATAATTACAGTAACATACATTTAATGTAATTTTATTTTTATAATGTAATATTTCATATTCATCTCTCTTTTCCCCCACCTCTTACACTAAAAAATAAAAATACCGTTCGAGATGTGTTAATTTATCACATTCAAGGATGACAGGTTTTCAATTTCTGTTACTATCTTCAGGACTGTTCATGGGAACTTATTAATTATTGAACCATATCATAATATATTTATTTTACCTTATTCAAGGTTTTTTAATCTTTAAACACTAATAATATAAAATAATAATACAAAACAAGTTCATTATGCACAAAACCGCTAAGTTAATCCAAGCGCTTTTCAATAACTTTTAACAAATGATCCATACTCAAGTTATATAACCAAAAATAATTATAATATAATTTATAATGACACAAATAATATTTATTTAAAATTATTTATGTTTAACCACATTTAAAACGAACTTCCAATCATGAATAAGAGTAAACTTGTCATTAAAACTAGGGAAGAAAATGCTTCCAAAACAATAAAATTGAATCTCTTAAACCCATAAAAAAGATATTGAATGAACCTAATAAGGTTATAATAAATCAATTAAATGTTAATTATATTATAAAATTATTGATTAATGAAGCTAAATTTTTTTATTCAGGTCATTAATATCAATCGACAACACCTTCGGGCATAAGGTAAGGGATTCTTTCTCTCACTTTTATTCAAGAATTCCCACTATGATGTGTCCTTCTATATTTAATTCATAAATGATGGGGTATGTTTTCAAAACTTCCCCATACATCCCTTATGATATATAAATTATGGTATACCCTTTTACCTCTCATTAATCCCTCACAAGAACACCTGATACCATGCCGAAATGTTTGTAAGGGGTTTCTCATCTCACTTTCATTTCTGTAAGATTTACATTGTTCACCACTTATTTCTTGAATGTGGTGTATGTGTACTACCATTTGTCATATAATATCATTATTATATTCAAATTAATGTTATTAAATTATTCATTTGATGATTATTTTTTTTTGTTCATATAATTCGACTGATTACATTGTGTTAAGGGAATATGTCTCAATTTCCATTTTGTTGTGACTTACTCTTTATTGTGCACCTAATAATCCTTTTGTGGTGTACCTAATAACCAATTGATATTACTTTTCATTTGAAATTATATTGATTTTTAATTTCCATATTCTCGTATCATGGATATTTTTATTGTCTAAAACATATATCATTTTACATACGGTGTTTATTTGGAATGTTGTTTTAAATATGGAAATATTGATGAATCTGTATCCTCTACTCTATATGGATATTGAAAATTCACATTTATCTTGTATTAAATCTATATATAATTAATGTTTTGGAATTTCAGTGATGGGAAGGGCCCACTATATAACCTCGATGCATCGACAGGTCTAATGAGACAAATCAGATGGCGACAAACCCTTTGAGTTTGTTTCCAAAAATCAGATGGGTTTCTACCCACATAAATAAACCATTTTAATGGTATTATGGTATCATGTTCTAGATACATGATTTAAAATTAATGATCATTACATTTATTAATTTTTAGTTATTGATATCCATGAGGTTTTCACTATGACAAAATCTATGGATGTAGGCTCTTTCTCAGCTTATTAATGGAATATGTTTTTCATTCATTAACCATTCCATATTTGTTTGTGATTCTGTTATTATTGATTAATGATTATGATTCTTGTAACCCTTAATGAGTGTTTTATATTACCCATTTCTTATGTTTACCTTCAATATTTTTGAAGTGGATATCATTTATTGAGTTTTTGTGGATGCAATTTTTTTAGTTGTTGTTATGTATTTTATTTTTGTTACATTTCCCAATGTAATTTGAGCACATCTATGTATATAGTTTCTTTAAGACTGCTAAATTGATCATTCATTTGATATTTCATTCCTTTTAAGCATTTCAATTTAGTAAGTAATGCATCGGCTCCGGTCTAAAGGGGTCAGGGTGTTACAATTGGTATCAAAGGAAGTTTAGTAGCAAACATGGAAACAAGATTAGAAAATGAAGATTAGGGAACAAAGCCCTAAGGAAGTATTTGAGGATAAACATACAATATTGTCCTGAAATATTGGTAAGGAATAGATTATGTGGATCTTTATATAAAATGCGTCCCTATCTGGATAAAAATAGGTTGAGTTGGCTCTGGTACAGACAAGGAGTTTCGGGATTGACCTGGGGTATCCTTGTACATGATGATGGGACATGATGCACACTTGGTTTGAAACTCATGGGGGATATTCTTAGGATAACTCACATTTTCTTTACAATACATTGTGAAGTATTTTAATGGAAATTTTTCCACAGAGAAACCATGTCCATGAGATTATCTATGCATGGGATTTCAATTTATGCTATGTACTTTTCTAGTATAGATTATAAATTATTAATCATAACCTAATCTAGTTTATTCCATTATTTAGAAATGGATCCTAATGGAAGAAGGGGAATCAATATTCGTGGACAATTTAGGGATTTCCCCACTGAGCAAGTCAACACATTCAATGTTAGAGAAGATCAGATCATGACCATATTGGGACAACATACCCAGGTAGTGATGAATAACCATACTACACATGTGTTGGATTGTTTCATTTGGAAGAAGCCCCCATATTTTAGTGGGAATACCAATCTTGTAGAATCTGAGTAGTGGATAAAGTCCTTTGAAAAGATATTCATGGTATTAAGATGAAATGAAAATGAAAAGGTAGGGTTGGTAGTGTATTGTCCCAAGCATGATGCTAATCAATGGTGGTCCTTGATCCAAAATACCATGGAGGAAGAAGAGTTATATGATATGTAATGGAGGATGTTTAAGGGAATATTCTCTGATAAATATTTCTCTCATGAGAAATAAACCGAAATGAAGTGGAAATTCTTTATCATAAAGAAAAGGGAAGAAGACAGTGTTGCAGAGTATGAGGATACCTTCACAAGACTAGCCAAGTATGCCATAGATTATGTACATGACTTAGAAGATAATATTGATCATTTATTTGAAGGTATTAAGACATGTCTTCAATGGTCTCTAGATTCTCAAACATTTTCATTGTATGATAGAATTGTATTATGTGCTATAAAAACAGAGTGGGAGTTTTCTAGATCAAATTTTTTCAAGGGAAACCATGATAAGAATCGGTACTCTGATAACCATGGAAAAGGTGAAGTGCCAAATAAGAACAAGGGAAAAAATAAATTCCCATTATGTGATAATTGTCGAATGAATCATCCTGGAAAATGCTTGAAATGCATTGGAGTCTACTACAAGTTTTAATAAAAGGCTCATTGATCTAATGAATGAAAGAGGAAGAAACAAGTCAATGATGTTCAAATGTACAATTGTAGAGAGATATAACACTATGAAAATGAGTGCCCTAATCTCCAAGGAAACATTCCTCAGAAAACGCCATAAGATAAAGGGAAATCTTATGAGAATGAAATTGTGGAGGTTGAAGTTCCTAACGATGTGGTGGTAGGTACTTTGATTATTTCATTAAAATTAGCCAATGCATTATTTGATTCTGGATCATCAGATTCATTTATATCTTCCCTATTTTCCAAGAAAATTAGACATGTATGATTTTATTTAATAAAGGATTTGTTAGTCAAAAATCATAGGGTATGTATCACTTCAAAAAATGCATGTCGATCAATCCCCCTCATGATACATAAATGTGATTTAGTTGCTAACCTTATCATTATACGAATGACTGGGTTTTATATAATTCTCAGTATGAATTGGCTATCAAATTATGATGTGATGACATATTAAAAGAATAAGGAAGTTACAATCCTTGAAATGGTGTGGAATCCCTTATTTTTATAGCAGAAAACTCATCATTTGATTCTTATCTACATCCACATCTAGTAGATCTACTGAATTCAATTCTTGGAGTCCAAGAGAACCCAGTATCTAGGGGTGAGGAAAGAAAACTTCAAATTAAAGATGTACGTACAGTGCAAGAATACATTGATGTATGTATAGAGGATTTACCTGGACATCCTATAGATCAGGAAGTTGAGTTATCTATTGATTTAATTCCTGGTACAAGACCTATATTAAATACTCTCTATAGAATGGAAATTGTGGAATTGGTGGAGCTAAAGAAACAACTAGAGGAATTGAGTGACAAAATATTTATTCGACCTAGTGTTTCTCCATGGGGAGCCCATGTCCTCTCTGTCAATAGGAAAGATGGACCCATGAGGCTATGAATTGATTATAGGGAAATCAATGATATTACTATAAAGAATAAGTATCCTCTGGTAGAAATTGATGATTTATTTTATAAACTCCATGGAACACAATATTTTTAGAAGATGGAACTTTGATCTGGACATCATCAGTTGTGTGTGTGGAAAGAAGATATTCCAAAGAAATAATTCCAAACCATGTATGGGAATTATGAGTTTTCAGTGATTCCTTTTGGACTGACTAATACACCATCTATTTTCATTGATTTAATCAATAGAGTTTTCAAGGAAAATCCTGATAACATTTTTGTGGTATTTATCAATGATATCTTGTTATACTCTAAAAGCTATGAAGACCATGATAATAACTTGAGTATTATTCTAAAAATACTCAAAATAAATGAATTAAATGGGAAGTTTAGAATGTGTGAATTTGGGCTTCAATCCGTTTATTTTCTAGGCCATATTGTCTCTAAGTATGGAATCCTAGTTAATCCTATCAAGACAAAGGCAAACCAAGAATGTCCCATTCCAAAAAACATAACTAAGGTATGCGGTTTTATTGGATTAGCAGGTTACTATCGACGTTTCGTTCAGAATTTCACCTGATTGGATAGAACGCTAACCAAGCTCACACATAAAGGAGTTATGTTTTTATAGAAAAATTAATGAAGAGAATGCATTGAAGAATTGAAAATAATATTGGTCAATGATCCAATTTTGACTCTTCTATTGAGAAATGATGGATTTATGATATATAGTGATGCATAAAAGAATGGAATAGGTTGCGTCCTTATGAAAAATGACAATGTTATTGCTTATACATCAAGACAGATGAAGAATCATGAGAAAAATTACCCAACTCATGATCTTGAGTTGGCAGCCATAATCATTTCTCTAAAAGTATGGATAAATTTTCTCTACGGTGAAATATGTGAGATATATATATATATTAAAAGAGTTTTAAATTCATTTTCTTTTAGAAATAACTCAACATGAGGAAAATGAGATGACTCGAGTTACTCAGAGATTATGATTGTTCAATACAGAACCACCCATGAAAAGAAAATACGGTGGCAGATGCATTAAGTAGGAAAGATCATGGAATTCTAACCCAAATGAGGATTGAGAGAGATCCTATATTAATGGATCTATTAAATATGGGTATGTGAATTTTTAAGGAAGGGGAAACATATTTTCTCTTTCAAATGATTTCTAAACAATATTTACTATATAATATAAAAATCCCTCAATCTAATGAAGATAATATATACGAGAAAATTAATGCTGTTAAGGATGGGAGATTGGCAGACTTCGTGTATGAGGAAGGAGTTCTAAAATTTGGGAAGAGGTTATGCGTTCCATCAGTACCTGAGCTAAAAAGGGAACTATTAGATGATTCTCATAGCTCAAATTTCTCAATACACTTGGGAAGCATAAAGATGTATATAGATCTGAAGGAATATTTTTTGTGGGATAATATGAAGTGAGGAATTACTGACTATGTTTCAAGGTTCCTGGTTTGTCAACAAGTGAAGGCAGAGAGACAACATCCTAGAGGGGTGATGAAACCTCTACCTATTCTTATGTCAAAGTGGGATGACATTATAATGGATTTTGTCATAGGAATACTGATAAATCCTAGAAGGAATGATGCAATATGGGTAATTGTTGAGCGTCTCACAAAATCATCCCATTTCCTTGCTATAAGATAGGATTTACCACTTGAGTGCCTGGAAAGACTTTATATTACTGAATTTTTAAGACTTCAGGGTGCACCTATATCGATTGTGTCTGATCGAGATCCCTAGTTCACATCAAAATTATGGAAAAGCCTCTGGAAGGCTTTGGATACTGAGCTTTGTATGAGTATTTCTTATCACCCCCAAACTGTTGGATAGTTTGAAAGGACTACTCAAACATTGGAAGATATGTTGAGATCATCCTCGCTTGATTTTGAAGGTATTTGGGATCATTAAATTCTTTTGGTGGAGTTTTCAAACAGTAATATCTTCCATTCAATCATTCAAATGGTTTCATATGAAGCGTTATATGGTAAGCGGTGTGGAACTCTAACTTTTTGGTATGAATTTTGCGAGAGGAAAATTTTAGGCCCAGAACTTATTGAAGAGACCACCAAAAAGGTAATGAAAATTCAGAACCATAATAAATTATCCCAAAGTATGAAAAAGATTTATGCTAACAACTAGAGAAAGGATTTGGAATTTCAGGTAGGAGATCATGTCTTTCTAAAAGTATCTTCGTGGAAGGGTGTCTTAAGGTTCGGTAAGAAAGGGAAATTGAGCACTAGGTACATCAGATCGTTTGAAATTATAGAAAGGATCAGAACTATATCTTAATATTTAGAAATGACACCAAGAATCTCCAATGTTCATAATGTGTTACATGTGTTGTTGTTGAAGAAATTCATGCCATACCTGGTGAATGTACTCACCTATGAAGAAATAGAACTGGAACCTGATTTTTCATACTGTGAAGAGCCTATTGAGATTCTTGACACAAGGGATCATGTATTGAAAAATCCTATAAATCATATAGTAAAGGTTTTTTGGAGAAACCATAATATAGAGGAAGCAATGTGGGAACCTGAGGATGTTATGAAGAATAACCACCCACATCTTTTTAGAGGTCTTTATAAATGAAAAATTTCGAGGATGAAATTTTTGACGGAGGGAATAATATAACACGCCAAAAATTTTATGGTATGTTTCTCATTAATACATTATATTCATTAGATAGCCGATATTTCATAAATCGCTGAGTTTCTTTGAAAAAAATATTGGTTATTTAGGAGATATTCATAACCCAACCATTAAACATAAATTTACCACTTTTGTGTTTTGAATTTTGAAAAATAGACATACACAGTTGCGATCAGGGTGATATTTGGGGTCTGATAGAATCATGATAATTTTTGTTGAATAGTAAATTACCCTTATGAATAGTAACATACCCTTGTGAATTTACTCTTATGAATAGTTTATAGGACCCTTATAAACGGTAACCTTACATATGAATGTATAAATTAAATTTAGGTACCTTAAAGATAAATATGAATACTCAAAGTGTTTGTATTTTTTGATTAAATAATGATTTTTATTAAAAATTAAAATTTTTCATATTGGGAAAATTATTTTTAAAAAAGGGAGTTCATATTTTGGATTCTACACATTGAAAATGGTTTGGTTGATTTTTTGGGATTTTTCTGAAATACTTGATTTTTTTAATATTAAAATACATTAATTTACCATATAAATACAATATAATCAAAATTAACTATTCCGAGAATCATGAGTGATGTAATCCCCCAAATATCGAACTCACATGAATTTACTACAATTCTAGGTCATGTAATCCTCACTATTTCTTGTCTTGTGGAGAAATAATAAATTAATGATTATAATATTAAGGAAACTCTCCTCCATTACACTATAGAAACCACCACTCACCACCTCTTCCTCCCACACCACTCAAGCTTCCAACCTTGCCTAAATTTTTCACATATATCTCCCTAAGATCATCTCCCACATCCAAGAATTTATGGTCTCACAAAAAGGCCAAAAACAAAGGCCTTAAAGAGATTCTCAAGGAGGAGTACTCAAGAGGTGGACCTGTCTTCTCTTTTCTTCCAAATTCTTTTACAAATTTCATTATTTTTTTGATCTCTCCTCACCTACCCACATAAAAATGCTTTGATAATTATAGTACCTTACATGTACTAGAATTTTATTTTTCTAATTGAATATTTCATCATCATCTCTATTTCCCCCCACCTCTTACACTAAAGACAAAAATACAGTCCAAGATGTGTTAACTTATCACATTCAAGGATGAAAGGTTTTCAATTTATATTACTATCTAAAATACAGGTCATTAAAACATTTTAATGGTTGAAACAGATCATAATATATGTATTTTACTTTATTCAAGGTTATTTAATCCTTTCACACACATAATATAAAATAATGATACAAAAAAAGTTCAGTATGCACAAAACCGCTATGTTAATCCAAGCATTTATCAATAACTTTTAACTAATGAGTAATCCTAAAGGTATATAACACAAAATCATTATAATATAATTTATAATGATAGTAATAATATATATTTACAATTCTGTATGTTTAACCAAATTTCAAACGAACTTCCATTCATGAATACAAGTTAACTGTTCAGGAAAACCAAGGAAAAAAATGCTTCCAAAACAATAAAATTGAATCTATAAAAACCATCAAAAAGGGAATGAATGAACCTAATAACGTTTAATAAATCAATTAAATTTTGACGAGGTTTGGGAATTATTAATTAATGAAGATAAATTTGATTATTCCAGTCATTAAGATCAACCGAGAACACCTTTGAGCATAAGGTAAGGGATCATCTCTCTCACTTTTATTCAAGAATTCTCCATATGACATGTGCTTTTATTTTTAATTCCTAAATTATGGGGTATATTTTTGAACCTTCCCCATACTTCCCTTATCATATATAAATGACTTCATACCCCTTTACCTCTCATTTATCCCTCACAAGAACACTCGTTAAGAGGCCAAAATGTTTGTAAGGGGTTTCTCATCTCACATTCATTTCCCTGAGATTTGCATTGATCACCACTTATTTATTGTATGTGGTGCTTGTGTACTTACATTAATCATATAATATAATGATTATATTTAAAGTCATGGTATTAAATGGTTAATTTTTTGGTTATTTAGTTTTGTTCATATGATTCGACTAATTACATTGTGGTAAGGGACTTTGTCTTAATTTCCATTTCGTTGTGACTTAATTTGTATTGTGCACCTAATAATCATTATGTGGATTACCTACCGTCCATTTGAGATAAATTTTTATTTGAAATTATATTTCTATTTAATATCCATAATCTCATATCATGTATATGTTTATTTTATAAACCGTATAGCATTTTACATACGATGTTTATTTGGAATGTTGTTCTAACTATGGAAATATTGATGAATCTGTATCCTCTACTCTATATAGATATTGAAAAGGATTATTGATCTTGTATTAAATCTTTGTATAAAGAATTATTTGGATTTTTAGTGATGGTCGGGGCCCATTATAGACCCTCGATGTGTCGATAGGTCTCACGAGGCAAATAAGTTGGCGACAACCCCATTGAGTTTGTTTTCAAAAAGTAGACGGGTTTCTACCCACATAACTAAAATGTTTTAATAGTATTATGGTATTATGTTACAGATACATGATGTCCAATTAATAAGAATTTTCTTCATTATATTTCAATAATTATTATCTATGAGGTTTTCACTATGACAAAATCTATGGATGCAGTCTCTTTCTCATCTTATTAATGGAATGTGTTTTTCAATTATTCACCAGGACATATTTTTTTATGATTTAGTTATTATTGATTCATTCTTCTGCTACCTTTAACCCTTACTAAGATCTTGAGCTCACCCCTTTCTTTTGTTTACCTTCAATAGGTTTTGAATAGGATATCATTTATTGAGTTTCTGTGGATGTAGTTTTTTTATGTTTTTGTTGTGTATTGTATTTTTTTTACCTACCCCATTGTAATTTGAGTTACATATATGTATCTAGTTTCTACAAGACTACTAAACTGATCGTTCCTTTGGGATTTCATTCCTTTTAAGCATACTAATGTAATAATTAATGCACCAGCTCCAGTCTAGAGGGGTCGGGGTGTTACATTGCTGACCTAACTTGACCCCTTGGAATGTCCTGATAGAAGAAGTGTAATTAATCGACATCCATGAAGATATGACATTGGGGAAGAGTTTCACGAACAATGACTTAATTGTTAAGGGAGACACAAACAAGCAACGAATTCTGAGGATGAATACATGGAAGGAGAGTCCAACATCTCATCATCCTATTTAGAAAAAGGAGAAAACATCCCTGAATACATGAAAGACGTCACCTGCCTTTGGAAAGAAAGAATTCAGGGTAACATCCATTACGTCACCACAGACGGATGTGCTCCCTGGCGAAAGCATCAAAAATAGAAACGATGAAACTAATGTGAATATTCTCATCAATATAGAGATTAGTAGAGTTCAAGATATAAGTGGATAAGTGTGTCACATGAACCATCTATCCAGCGCTAGGTCCAACCATAAAAATAGTGGGCCTCACATAAAACTCACCAGAGATGGGGGAAGTTGAATGTTGGGAATCTCGGTCTCTGACGCTGTCAATGTGGATCCTTATTACAAACCATGGGAGATGGAACATTTATGGTTAACTAGACATTTCTTTCTTCCTTTTAGAAATAATGGTTGAATTTATGGCTTTTTAGGACCCCATATGCTATGTCAGGAAACCAATCACCACCCACCTACCGATGCAGGGGTTGGGGAAACACCAACATGGTAATTCTACACAGATCCATCTCTTCCATGATGGCCTCTACACCCACAAATGATGGGCTCTCACACCCTATCTCATCATCTTAAATCATTTATAGGAGGGTGATAAATGACCTCGTTTAACAATATGAGTAAGAAGGGATTATCCAAACTCGAGATATAGCCCATCATGACCTAGAGGCTTCTATGCCTTGCCGTCTTCACCACCCCATGGTCCACACAGGGATCCACTTCTCCCTCATATAACCTAAAAACGTTTCATGAGTCTCTCCCCGGAACTCTTTAACGACTGTCTCCCTTATGCCCATGAGATAAGGGAATGTTGGGTGAGACTGGCTATGATTCCATCACATGGGACACTAGGGAGGCCTCACACCAGGCCATGTCAGTACCACCACCTAGTACCATAGGCTGAGGCATAGGTGAGTTACACACCTTCACCACCATCCCCAGTCCATATAACCTGATGCCAACATCAGGTGCAAGCTGAGGAGTACGCTCGCCAGGGGGCGTCATCATCAACGATTATAGTGGCTCATACCACCTCTGATGCATACTATCAATTCTCCATTTATACTAAAGAGGTACACTTATATTCCTGGATTGGATCGAGGCCTCAACTGCCCCACAAGTAGGTTAGGACAACTTTCTTGGTCGCCGACACTAATGGTACCTATCGCTGGCCGACCCACGACACTAACATCTAGCATGGAGGTCCTCACCATGCCACCATCACTAACGGTGAAGGCCCTCCCCACTACCAAGCTCGACATGGAGGCTCTCCCCATGCCACTACCAGTCATGGTGAAGGCCCTCCTTGCTACATTAACATCCAACATGGAGTTTTCTTTCACACCAGTGATCCAAAATATAGATCCATTACCCCTGTAGTAGGTTAAAAATGCAAGGATATTCACCACCCAGTAAGCCATCAGCATGGAGGAATTCCCTATGTTCTTATCGTAGCCGAAGGAGGTCCTCCCCATCCTAGAAATCGGTGAAGCAAAGGTCTTCCCTACTTCATTAGTGTCCAACACGGAGGTCTTACCTATGTTTAGTTTGACTAATACAAAATCCCCCCCGAGTACCGTCACTTCCAAGGGAAACAAATATGGAAGCATTGTCCATGATTACAACATCTCTATAGGATGTTCTATCCAGTCTAGAACTTCCCGTAGAGGTCCCCCCCTACCCCCACGTGCACCAGCTAGTGGACACAGAGGCCCTCCCTGTGTTCCTTTTGAAATATTTCTCGGTACTCCTCACATCCTAACTCACCAAGGCAGAATTCATCTCCTCCCTAGTGCCAGTTTGGCTGAAGGTCCTCCTCTTGTCAAAAACCTACCCTATCCTAAAGAACAATCCTGGGGTCGGAGGGCAGTTCATCGATTCCAAAGGAAGAATACTAAGAAGTTTCAGACCATGATTAAACCCATCTACTTCTCAGATTTTGAGGCAGAGTGAAATTCAGTGATGGTACCCTCACCTTGCACTTCTGTATCGAGGGTCAGGGTAGGAACAAGGTGTATAAGCCTCATCCTTCTGAAAAGTGAGGTCCACCAGATACCAACATTCCTCCAAATACACATACTTGAGGAGGAAGATTTGGACCCCTTTAACGGCATGGCCATAAAATTTTCCCAATCATCAACAAGATCATTCTAAATCTCAACCATAGATCCCAAAGAGTTGTTCTAGAGGCCAATAGAGGATGAGAAACAACATGACCCATCTCCAATGACCACATCCCCAGTATGGAATGTAGTGGTCATTAGTTCACCATACAAAGATGTGGGGGTGCAATTAGTGCATTCATCAGAAGATAGACCATGATGTGGCGGCTTGTCATCTCACATACTGTACTCTCCACCAGCCAGTATATTGTCACAATGATCAGATTTAGTACAATTACTGGTCCCTCATCCACCTCTAGTTTATTAATGAGGAATCCAAAGGCCTAATCCTGATTCTAAGCCGAGAAGCTTGTGGGACATCCCTATAGTGGAAAAGTTCCTAGAGATGTTATGGCCCATTGAAACTACAAGTTTTAGTACTCCAGAATATATTACCTAGGAGGAGGTCATGTGCTTCCGCCAAACAGTTTAGGAAACACACTTATACATCCATTATTATTGAGTGTCTTACCCCATGATTCAGGACCACTTTAAAGACATTGACCAACAATGTTTCATGGTCTACTTGGCTATGCTCCCCGTGGCTCAGCGCCCTGAGTCACCCGGTCACCATCAGACCCTCCACCAATGATGCATCCAAAGAATTACAGTGCACCGCAAAAATTATTAAAGAGGATTCCAGCATGTTAAAATCTAGGTTTGGGGGAATTATGCTAACCTTCATTTCAATTCTATCTGGAATTATCTCAATTTTCTAGGTGATATTGAGGATATGCCTTCAGGTATAGCCATAGTTAATATGGCCGACCTATTAGAGGAAGATATTGTGCTAGATCTCCCTAAAGAGAACATACCCCCTTAGGGGGTGGCACAATTATTGGATCCTTTGGGCAGGGTAACTCACCAAAAAATAAAACTATTGGTCCATCCTGCACTATCCGAGTCATTTTCCATTGGTCAGGACCCCAATAAGGGTAAAGATAACACTAGGGTCGTCAAATCCTCTGACCCATCAAGATTAGTGAAAAATATGTAAGATGACCCTAAAAAGGCTGAATTTCATCAAAAAATCACAGAACATAAAAATATGGTTGATGAACTTGTCGCTGAATGTGCTATAGAATGAAGACTAGGCTACACTATTCCTCCGACCGGGGCTACAGGGGCAGGCACAACCTCCCCCCAGTGAGTTGCCTCTTAGTGACCTTGACCATCCTACCCATATAGACAGGGTAGAGGACGAAGTTTTTGGAGATAGGGCATGATATGAATCACTAAATTCATGCGAGTTGCTCGATAACCCTCATCAGGACCCATCTCAGGTTCCCTTAGCATCTCCATAGGTGTTTCCCCTGATGGCACCCCCAAGTCATCCCACTAGAAGCTCTATAAGCCGCTAGGACTACTTATCATGTTGATGAACCAGCCAATGCATTGGTGTTTAAAGATCCTCATCAAGATAGGAATCCTTATCTAGATGATCCAATGAAAGCACTCATCGTCCACCTAGAGACCTTAGAAACTCGACAGGTGGCAATCCCACCTGATGGAATGTAGTATCTGGCATGGGTGGATGATATGCCATCACCCCCTGGTTTCATATATCCTACCTTCTCCCCCATTAATGTGACTGGAGATCCACTGCAGCATCTGGCCCACTTTATTTCAATGTGTATAACCATGGTGGGAACTCTGAAATGACATGATATCGCCAAGGTCCGGTGTTTTGTATAAACATTTTAAGGGATTGTCTTGGTCTAGTATATCCAGCTGCCCACTAGTTCAGTAGCCGATTGGGAGGATCTTCATAGATAGTTTCTCTACCAGTTCAATTCCACCACCAGGAATACAAGCATTTTTGACCTCTTCATGAGAAAACAGAGGCCTAATGAGTGTGTCGTGCACTTTTTTAATATGTGGAAGGGCCTCACATACTACTTTGATATGACATTGACTCAAGAACTACTAATAAATATGTGTGTGGGGATAATCAAAACTGAATTGGTCCCTTATCTAATCACTCATAACTACCTAGGGTGATTTCATGATTTCTATGATAAAGGTCAGCATCTAGAGGAAGCCTTGAAACAAGCCATGTAGGCACAACCATTTCCTCCTATAGTTCCCGTGCGAAGATCTGCGAAGGCTGACCTGCCATGGTGGAACAAATAGAATCCCCTAGGAAGCTATAGTTATTACAAGTGGAACCACCTCCATATCCTCTTTGAGTCCCACCACCTTAGGCATAGTCTTCGGCCTAGCATCTCTCACCTCATAATTAGAAGTTTCCTCCACTTAACGCACTGCCGCCACCTAGGCGAGATAATCAGGCTCCTTCATCCCCTCATCAAGGCCATGCTCTTAGTGCCCCCTTATAGGATAGAAGGACCCAAACATACTCATTTAATGAGGAATACGTTCCAGGTTATTTCTGAAGTTCCTTGGAACTAGGAATCCTATTGTTTCTGGAATACTAGAGGCTCGAAGAGAAAAATCTCACTAATCGCCCCAATTACTTCCCCTATCACTAGATCCTTGGAAACACCCTCAAATAGTGCAATGTATTCAAATACTGGATCAAAAAAAAGTCGATAACAACATAATCTGACTAGTTCTAGCCTCTTAAAAATTGGAATGCATATTTTTAAGGCCAAAAAGTGATAGTGAGGGTGAGTGGTAGCTGGTCTCTACATGCAGGTCTCAAAAATATGATGGTTGAATGGATCAAAAGGAAGTTTCTCATGCCCATGGTATTACTTGTGCATGTTTGAACCTACCCGAGCCTTCGGAAGTTGATGTGTTACCTACAACTTCTACTTCTACGTTGACATCTCAGCCTTCTTCTTCCTAGAAGGGAAATCATTAGTTGCACAAGGGAAAACAATTTCCCGACCGATGCCATTGTCATCCCGTACATTTGGCGATTTCATACCCCCAAAGATAGAGATTTCCCACAGAGTCCATCTAGTGATGGAGGATTCTTCAAGTTACAATCAAAGGTATGCTTAGGTTAACACCATGGAGCTGGTAAATCCCTACATGATTCCCGATGATGAAGAGCATTGGGCGGATCCTCCCAATATTCCCAACCAATGCCAGTTTCAATAGATCCATGGTTATGTGAGTAATCAGAATGCATTGGTTAGTACTTCCATCCAAGATGTGAATGCTACTGAGACTAGACAGTAGGCTCAGTGAAGATCTCAATGCCTAAAACCTTCTCATCTTGTTTTATCAGATTTGCCTCCACTACCATTTATACAGCTTGATCAGGTGGAGCCACCAAAATCATGCTATGATCAGGCATGTTCTATTGTGGATCAGCCTCAGTCATCTAGCTATTATCTGATACTCTCTCCATGAATTTTGACTAGTGAGAAGCAGGACATTCCTAGGAGGGGAAAATCCTCCCATTGTACATCACGGTCTATTTCAACAATTTTAAGGTTCACTGTGGTCTTCTTGATATAGAATCTAGAATCAACCTTATCCAGACCCAGAAAATCCAAAATATGAGACTATCTGAGGCTGATCTAATTACCTATGACCTAAAAATTTAAGATTATGATAAGATAGAGTAGACACAAGTTGGAAAAAATTTCCTGAAGACCCAGTTCGGTGGCCTAGTTTCCAACACTGAGTTCATGGTTGTCACACAAGACACTGCTTACAATGCGTTTATGGGTAGGACATGGCTCCACCTGTACATGGCAGTATCTTCTCCATATAGCCAATGCCTTAAGAACTCCCTCAACGGTCGAGTAGGCATAATCTAAGGTGATGCGTCTCCCATTGAAAATTTTCAAGACTAATACCTGGATTCCAAATATTCAAAGAGAAAGGAAAAGTAGATTCAGTCTAATAAGGTTGTACACACTATAGCTACAACCAACCTGTGGATATACCTAGGTGACACCTACATTTTCCCGATTCACAGATTGGAGGCCACGACCCCACACTTGATGAAATGATTTTATTTATTTGTAATGAAGGGGAAGTGCATTCCAAAGTCTAAGGAACTCTATAAAATATCCTCTTATTACTATAAAAATTAGTCTTGGGTGATCCTAGAGACTCCTACTATCATATGGTATCAGTATGTTTTCCCCTTGGGAACGAAAATATGTCACACTTTCTTGTCTCATCAGGCTGGGATAAACCATCTAAAGAAGACACACCACTACTGTTTTGATATCTCCAAATGTGGCCGCTTGGGCTTAAGGATAGATTGGATTGGGTCAACCACTTTTGTATCCAGGGTTTTTTGTAGTACAAGAGTTCTCCGGTGGAGTTTCCACCACTGCTCAAGTTGGTTCCAATGTACGATCAGGACCTATCAACTCAGAGGAATTACCTCTATCCAATGATCCTCACGTCTATGATAATGAAGGGGATTTGGAAGATTCTCTTCCCACATTCGAAGAGGGTGTTCCCACCATAGTCGATGAGTTGGTACAGGTGAACCTCAATGATGATACAAATATGAAAACAATGTTGATCAGCGCAGCTATTCCTGTCAAAGAGAAACATCGATATGTGGATTTCCTGAAGTAGCATCATGATTTATTCACTTGGATTTATGACGAGATTCTAGGGCTAGATCCTCAGTTCACCCTCCCCCACCTTGGTCTTCCATCAAATCATCACGAGTTCAAATAGTCTCCAAGAAATATGCACCCTTATCATAGTGACATGGACGAGGCTAAGGTTGATAATCTCATCAAAGACGACTTCATCAAGGAGACCTAGTTCCCTAGATGGTTGGCTAAAATTGTTCCCATCATGAAGAAGAACGGAGAGATCAGAGTCTATATTGACTTTTGGGATCTCAACTATCACGGTCCGAAGGATAATTTTCCCCTTCCTGTGACAGAGATATTGATCGATGCCACCACTGGGTTCCATGCTCTCTCCTTCATGGATTGGTATTTTGGATGTAATCATATTCGAATGGCCCTCAAGGATGAATATTCTACTACATTCATGGAACCACAAGGTAATCTCTGCTACCATGTAATGCCTTTTTGTCTAAGGAATGAATTTTCACCTATCAACGTGCTATAAATATCATGTTCATGCTGATCCTTGGGACATTTGTGTAATTATTCATGGAAAATCTTGTTGTTAAATATTTCTAGTATCCAGAACATCTCAAAGATATTGGAAAAGTGTTCATCTTCCTCTATTCCCTCTATATGAAGATGAACTCCTAAAAGTGTGCCTTCGAGTTTACCTCATGAATGTTTCTTAGCTTTGTTGTTATAAATAGAGGCATTGATATGAAGCTAGATAAAATCAATTCCATCAGTCAGATGTCTCCTCTGAGCGACATTCGGGATTTCCGAGGCTTTCAATGCCAATTAGCCTATATATTCCGATTCATCAAAAATATAGATGGAAAGTGTAATCCCTTTTCCTATCTCATGAATAAATGTTTCGATTAACCGGTGGATGAGGAGTGTCAAACCGCTTTTCAGGAAATCAAGCATTACCTTATACAACCTATGGTATTGATTCCACCCATTTTTGGAAAGTCTCTGGTCCTTTATGTGACTACTCTAGAATGTTCTATTAGTTCCCTTCTAACTTGGAAAAATAATGAGGGAATAAGGAACAATTTATACTCTCTCAGCCGCATGCTCCTCATTTCAGAGACCAAATATTCTTATATCGAGAAGAGCGGACTTGTGTTGGTATTCACAGTGCGGAAATTGAAAAAATACTTAAAACACTGTGAGATACAGCTAATGTCCCAAGTGGATCTTTTGAAGTACATTATGAACTTCCCCATGTTGATAGGATATTTAGCTTAGTTGGATGTGATCCCCAATAGTTCGACATCATGTTTTTCCCCTAGAAGGGCATCAAAGTACAGGTGTTGGAAGAATTCCTTACCAACCATCCAGATCTCATAGAGTAGTCTTTGGGTCCTTATTTTCTAGATGAGGAAATCCTTTTAGTAGATCGATCCATTCCGTGTTGGAAAATTCACTTGGATGGTGCTTCCCAAAGCCCCACTAGAAGAAGACTCAGTGATCCCAGACTCAACAGTATAGGTCTGGGTATCGTCCTCATCACGTTGGCACAAGACGCCTTGACCTATTCATTCCTATTGTTAGAAGGTTGTACCAACAATGATGCAGAGTACCAAGCTCTCATCACTGGTCTCAAGATGGCCCTCGATATTGATGTGCCCCCCATTTAGGTGAAAGGGGACTCTGAAATGGTCATAAAGTAGATCAATGGTGACTACATCATCAGGAAGCTAGAGCTCGTAGCATTGTTAGAGAATATCCACCAACGGATGGCCTAGTTACCTTCTTGTCCAGAAGTTACTCATGTACCTCATTCGAAGAACAGACAAGCTAATGCCTTGGACATCCTGGCTGCATCTCTTGAATATCCTAATGATAATTATTTGATTATACATGTGGATCATCAAGGATCCATCACTATCATTGCTAAAAATGATGATTATAGCCCATAAGTAATCCAACATATCATTGGAGCCTCCAGGTCCCCCTACCGCAGTGTTGGAAGGGACCCTTGACTAGATGAAAACCTTGATCGAGTATCTCCAGCACTATAATGTTCCAACAGATCGAGCCAAAGGTGAACAGATCCAATGGCACACAGTGCAGTTCACCCTCAAGAGTGGCCCCAGTTTTTAGAAGGACCTCTATAGATGTAGGCTTGATGGGATTCTCCTCTGTTGCATTCAAGGAGGTGAGATTTCTCATGTTAGGAAAAAATTTCATTCCAATTCCTATGGGGCCCATTAGATAGGTCCAAAACTATTTCATCAGATTCGGAGATTGGGGTATTTTTGGTCAAAAATGAGATGTGGATGTATAGGTTTTTCCAAGAGGTGTCATGCATGCCAAATCCATGCTAATTTAGTGCATTGGATGTCAGAAACTTTCCACACAACCAAGTACTCTTGGCCCTTTGAGGTTTGGGGACTCAATGTTGTGGGACCATATCCACCGACAACAACTCACTAGTGTACGTTCATCCTGACAACTACACATTTCTTTTCCAAGTGGACAGAAGCAGTTCTACTCAAAGATTTCCAGGACCATTCTATCATTGAGTTTGTGAGAGCCAATATAATCTACCGATTTGGAGTCCCTCATTCCATTCTCACCGATAACGACATGATCTTTTGGGTAGCCAAACTGAAGAAATTGTACGCCAAGTAAAACATCCATTTTAATCATACCTCTCAATATCATGGGCATGAAAATGGGCTGATCGACGCATTAAAAAAACCCTCTCCAACATTCTGCAAAATATTGTTGGTCAGAACAAGAAGAGTTGGCCAAACAAACTCTTCAACGCTCTATGGGATTATCAGACGACAACTTGTAATTCCACTCAGGTGACCCCATATTCCCTAGTGTACATAATAGTGGTAGTACTTCCCATTGAGTTTCATTTACCCCCATTATGAACAACTATTTATGATCAAAAGGCACCCAAAAAAGTATCTGAAATCCGTTGGGATGAACTGGAAGCGCTTAACAAGAATAGGCTTTGTGCCCTGCACAATATAAAGAGGAATCAAAGAAAGATATTAGAGATTTCAAAAATAAAGTTCACCTCCTCTATTTCTTATAATGTGACATGGTGTTGGCCTTGAGAACACTAATGATACCCAGTAGGAAGACACCGAAGTAAGAGCCCAAATGGGAAGGGCCTTATATCATTCATAAGGTTTACCCAAACGGTTCATACTCTCTGGTCACCATGGATGGTTAGAAAATTACTCCTCCCACCAATGTTGAATTCCTCAAGTAATATTTTTCTTAATAGTCCCACATGAATTTAAATTGTTCTTTCTTTACTGGATGGAGTTAAACTACGTAGTTCTTCTAGGATGAAGGATGAAAAACTACCTAGTACTCATCCCGAGTGACATTAAAATGTATTATCATTCTGAAAGACATTAAACCACCTACACTCATCATGGATGACATTAAACCACCATCTTCATCCCGCATGATGACAAACTACAAAATGGTCCATGATGTATGACCATAAACTAATATCTCCTACATCATTTTCGCATAACGATTAAACTTCATGACATTTTCAGAACTACATATGTCTTGATTCCCGTCTTTATGGGATATGTAGGAATGCCCGAATATTTCATCTGAGGCCCAACCTCAAGTCCCTAGACCTCTCTAGCCTCTTGGCCGAACTTCTCTATCAGGATTGTGCGATGTGAAGAAAAATCTTTTTCCTCCTTCACATCGGTCTATTTTTGCAACACCATACATATCCCCATGAGTCACTCCTCATTTTCCTCATCCTTACTGCATGACATTAAACTGCATGACATTTTCATGAACTATATATGGCTTGATTAAAACCCTAATAGGATACATAGGAACACCCGAGCATTTCAATTTCAGGTACATCCTGGGTTCATCTATCCTTTCTCTCAACCACTTGGCCTTTTCTCTATCCTGGGATTAAGAATGGTGTGGTGTACGTGGGATTATGTCCTCATTCATGTCAGGTTATTTTCCATGCCATACACATTCCTCTTAGAGATACCCATTTCCCTCTCATCCTTACCACATGATGTTAAACTGAATGAATTCTAAAACTACATGTGGATTGATTTATATCCTAATGAGATATGTTGGAACGCTCGAACATTTCATCTTGAGGCCCAAACCTATTTTTTTAGAAACCCTTCTCTTACTTTTTTCCTCTTTACCTATGTTCTCTAGGTTGGTATGTGGTGTGGTGTGGGCCTATGTCCTCATTCACGTTAGGTTTGTAATATCCACGCCACATACCTCTTCCTTGAATGCTCTCGATTCCACTTTCCTTTACTCTCCTCCTTGAGTTGTCTACTACTAATTGGGCCCCTAGACCATATTTGTGCCTTAACAATGCACCTGATGCACTATGTTTTTGGACCTAGAGTGTTGTATTCTTCATGGTAATGCTTTCATTTATTTCCATTCTTACTATCACTATTTATTTTTCGTTTCTTTATCTTTCACATCTGAAAGGACCCCTAGAATGACATGGATTCTATTACTTAGTTCTCTCATACTATCTTGGTCCAACCTCCCCAAGGATTTTGAATGAAAATTTGACACAAGTCCTGCATTGCGAATATGGTCAGCGGTCGACCCTCATTTCTTTGTTCCCATTTCAGGTCACATGATATGAATGTTGTGTTTCAAACACGGTCAATAGTTATCCTCCATAGTTATGACACCTCCATTAATCCTTAAATACTAGTCATGTGATTCACATACTTTTCCACTCTGTCTGGTTCAAGTAGAGTTTCAACTCTCTTGGCGTTATCCCTCTGTTCGTGTTTGCATGTTAAGAGGATGAATCATTGACATGGTTTCATTCGAGGCTATGTGATGTTTCCCCTTTCTTTTTATTTCACATGTTGATAATATATTCTCTTCCCTTATTTTCCACTTCCAGTGCAGCTCACATGGGGTTAGGGACTTGGTCGAGGTTTATACCCACTTGGAAGAATCTCACTTCTTTCAGTCCGAGCACTATGGCCATTAACTAATATCTTCCCTTGTCCTTATCACATGATGTTAAACTACACAAATCTTTTCTGAACTATGTATGTCTTGATTCCCATAATTATGGGAAATGTAAGAACAGACAAACATTTCTTTTTTAGGTCCATCCAAATATCATATGATCTTTTTTGGCCCCTTGTCCCGAGGTCCCCTCCCTCTGGGGTTGCGCACGATGTGATGTGGATTGATGTCCTCATTCGCATCAGGTATGCTTTATCACACCTTCCACACTCCCTTTAGAACCTTGTTCTTCTATGGGAATCCAAGCCATAAGATGTTAACCTATACTTCCTGGTCCCACATGACATTAAATTGTTGTGCCTTTGCTGAGAGACATTAAAATGCATGTGTTGTTCCTATCATATGACCCTAAACTATGACAATGTCTTCCTAGCCGGACGGAAAAAATAGCACCAAATTGTGGTGTCCGTGCTCGAGGGGACATCATGTTTGGTATTAGTCATCCACCATGCCATTTTTCCAGTCCTTCATAAGGATTTATTTCTGCAACAATTCCTGGATTCCCTAACCTAGGTTTTTTTCTTCACAAAAAAAGAACATCCACTCTAAAAAACAGACAAGATCCATCCAATGCCACTTCTTTTAGAGCATGGGCCAGACCTGCACGACAGTATTTCCCTAGAATTGGTACCCTACCATGCCATTTTATTGAACTACATATGTATTAATTCTCATACTAATGGGATACATAAGAATTCCCAAACATTTTTTCTTCAAATCCAGTGCCTAGTATCTCAAATCCTTCCCTCTTTCTGGCCCCCTTGGCCAGAACTCTATCAGAAGAATGTGGTGTGGTGAGGACCTCTAGGGTCCTCATTCATGTCAGGTTTATGATAGTCAATCCATGTATTTCCCTTTCAGGGATCTTCCTTCCATTCTCCTACATCCTTTTTGCACAATGATAAACTGTACAAATCATTCCAGAACTATGTATGGCTTGATTCTAATCCTCATGGGATACATAGGAACACCCAAGAAATTCATCTAGGGTCTAACTCAAATTCTACCTTTGCCCCCCCCCCCCCGGCCTAAGGATTCCCCTGAGAGAATATGGTATAGTATTTAATTATACTATCCCTATTCCCCTTGGGTTTTACAACAACTGCACCATGTGTCTCCCTTGTCTGTTCCTAGCCTGGTCTAAATTCTATGTCCATAAACAAATATCTTCCCATGAGAACTATGTATGGATTCATTCACATCCTTATGGGATATGTAGTAATGCCCAAACATTTCGTCTTCAGGTCCAGCCTCATGTAATAAAAATCCTTCATTCATCCACACACATGACTTTAAACTGTAAACCCTAATCCAAACATCATGACTATAAACTATGTTTGAGTTTCATCAGGAATGTGTCATAATATGGAATGCCTCTTTGGTCCTCATCCACACATGTTTTTATACTTCGCCACCCTGTGCGCATTCCGTTAAACCAAGTCCCATCTCAATGGTAAACTCTATAAACATAAACTTGGATTTTGCATCCCCATGACCCCTCTGCTTGAAATGGGATTCGACTCCCCCAATCTGACACATCTCATTACCATTCTCAAACGCACCATGGATTAGAGCCCAAAGTGTTGTATTCCACATGGACATGACTTCGTTTCATCTATACGCTTAATGACACCTTAATTTGGATATCCATCCTCTTTCATGTCTGAAGGGACCCCATTTATAGCCTGGTATGATGCCACATTGGATCACCTACTGTCTTGGGCCAATGCCCTGAAATATCCGAGATGATATTTTGCGACAAGTCTTTTGTTTCAAACATGGTTAGCGATCAAAGCTCATTTTTCTATCCCCACTCTAGGATAATGCAAAATGGATGATGTGTTTTGAACATGGTCAACAATTATCCTCCATCATCCCACCATCCTCATTGCGTTCCAGATCTAGGGCACCATGATTCACATCGTTCCACTGCCTTATGTTTAAGTGGTATTGAAACACACTTGGTTTTACCCCTCCACGCATCTATGTTCATTAGGTAGAAAGTTCATTGTTATTGGGACATCATTCTCCTAGCGTTCCATTTCCCCCAATGTGTGACTCCCAGTACCAGGAAAATCCCATCACTACTCCTTATTTCCCACATTGAGCATGACTAACATGGGCTTAGTGGTTTTGGTAGATTTTGTACTGGTGTAGCCGAACCACACATGACTTTTATTTTTCATGACATTGAACTACACCCTAAAAAATACGTGTGGTTTGATTCCCATCCCAATGGGGTATGTAGGAACACCCGAACACTTTGTCTCGGGCCCAGCCAAAATTTATCCATATTTGGTCTCTCGACCAATGTATTTTCTAGGGACTATGTTGTGGGGGTATATTTCTTTGGTTCTCATTAACATTTGGTCTATAATGGATGCACTCAGTACTGCCCCATTTTGGATCTCCCCTTTTATTCTCCATCCAACCATATGACATTAAATTACACAGGTCCTCCAGAACTATGTATGACTTGATTCCCATCCTCATGGGATATGTAGGAATACCGAAGCACTTTCCCTCAGGTCCAGCACCATGTTAGGATACCTCTGTACTATGGTCTAAAGAATCCCACTGGGAACACATGGTGTAGTATGGACTCTTACGTTCCTTATTCACGCTAGGATATGCACCATACCATGCACTTCCTTTTGTGGTAACCACGTCCTCACTATGCGATGTTCAACTACTTTTCTATCATCCTCACTGACATGACATAAAACTACGGGCCACTCCAAATTCTCTCCAGAGATATCCCTTCAAATAATGAGTATGATCCCTTATCCGAACAATGTGCTCACCTAATGTATTTTCATCACAGTGGCATAATTTTATTAGTGTTGGAATTTATCCAAACATCCCATCATTCCATCACCATGATTTTCATACCCTCTATTTCAAATCCTCATTCCATCTCACATCTAAAGGAAACCCCTAATGTTTACGGTGTTTGGACTTGAGGCTTGCCTACTATCTTAGGCCAACATTCCGGTGGACATCAGAAAACACTCTGAGTTCGGCCCTGTGTTTTCAAATTCAGTTAGTAGATGGCCCTCATTTGTTCGTCCCCATTTCAGGATAGCATGATATGGATATAGTGTTTCAGATATAGTCAATTGTTATCCTCCATTTTCATGCCATCCCTCATATGTCCTAAACTTTGAGGTATTGTAATTCACAATTTTTCATTCACCTTTGTTCGGATTGATACTAATACCCCTGGCATTACCCTATCTGTGCGGTAGAGCATGTTGGGAAAAGGTATATTCTACCATTACAAGAACCCTATTCTCTTGTTATAGCCACCTCTCGTGATTTTAAGTATCCCAATGGTCATCTGTATCCTGAGCATCTGACAAACTCATGACACCCTCATACACAACGTGGGTAATTATATGGGCATCCCTAATTTCTCACATCGGGTGTCACCCATGTGAACTTAGGCATTTCTCATTTGTTATTTCCCACAACAATGGTTGAGATGAATTAAAATGGGAAAATAAAGAGTAAAAACATGTGGTTCATAATAAGAAAAAAATAAAAGATTTGTTATAGATTTCGGCCAAAACAAGGCCTTTATAGATCATCCCTTTCATGGGACCGCATCAAATTCTCCACACTTCAGTGTGTAGCTTCTAGGGAAGCCTTCTCTCCTCACTAGTAGACATAGATTAGAATGCATTGGTCTTGACTTGGAGTTTCACTTGCTCATTTTTAAACTCATCCATTTTATGGATCTCCTGCACCGATTTCTCTGGGTATTTCTCTAAATGGGCTTCCAATCTTTGAATAACCACAGATTGGCTTGAAACAAATGTGGCATGTTCACCCACCTTCTCATCTAGACACCATTTCTCCTACTCATCCTCATGATGTTTTTTAAAATTTTCATACTCTTCCCAAATCCAAGAGACATCTTGATCTTGGCTGATCCCCCACATCTTCTTGGTAAGGTAGTTATTAATTATTGTATGAAGATGAGTGTCGTCTACCCCTCCCACATTAAGGAATCATAGCCAGATGCAATGTGACCCCATTCGGGGTTTCCATTTAGCGTTTGGATGTTTAAAGAAGAATTTAATACACTTCCACCCCTTACACCACATCATTCAGCTCTCCTCATCTTCTTCAGGGTCAAAATCATCTATTTCTTTAGGGTCTTCTAGCCAGTATGCATGAAAGGTAGCTAAAAGATCATCAGTAGGGTCCTCCTCTTGTATGTGGACCTATTAACTTGTCTTTTCCTCAATGAATTTGCCTTCTCCGGCATCTAAATCCACCCAGGTAGTGACATCACCCACAACTGCCACTCCTGGGTCACCAGGTAATGAAGCTGGATCAGTCTGAAGGGTTGGATCTGGATGAGTTGGTACAGGAACTGGTAGATTTCCCGTGGGTGTTCTAAATTCAACAGCTTATCGATTCTCTAGTATTTTGATTCCTGTATAGGGAGTGGTACCTTGGTTAGTTTGTTTCCCTAATGATGAATGTGGGTATTTAAATATTGAGGATTGCAAGAGCATAGTGCAGTGACATCCATCAATTCAGACACTGCAAGAGATGCCACCATAGGATATCCCTCAACACTTGTTAGTTCAATGATAGGCATCGATGACTTTCGGGTGGCCTGTGGCTCAGAGGTGTCCATTTCCACCCCTCTGGTTAGCCTTCAACTAGACACTCCCTCCATGGTTGATCCTCTACCTTGTTCCACCCCAATTGTAGGTTTAGGGGAATGATCATGAGCATCAATGTGTGACTGAATAGAGTAGAGCTTGGTCGGTAAATCTAAATATGAAAAGAGAAAAGACCAATATAAGGATTGAGTCTTTCTTGGAGTTGTTCATCCATTTCTGTGTCAGGGTTGGAAATCTCACCACTGTCATGATGACCCATCCGGTGGGCCATTGTTCCCTAGGGATCATCACCTTTAGACTCCCCTTCTTACTCTCCTCCTTACTCATCTTCTCCTTCTTCTTCTTCTTCCTCAACATCGTAGTCATCATCAAACGATGGTTTCTACAGGTCATGCACCTGGTCGAGAAACACTTTCACCAGAAGATGTCGTTCCTCACATTATCCCTACTGGCATGCATATAAATCCATCTCCTTCATATATGAGTGTCATCAGTGAAATTTCTCCCTATCGTCAATCTAGATGGGCCCCACCTATGGTATCTGGAGCCCGTCTCATGTCAATTTTTTCCATAAGGCTTCAGTGCTAAGTGACTTTCGTAAGGTCATCCAGGCTCACCAAAGTGCAAGGAAGACGAAATCTTCATAAAACTGGAGCATGTGCCTTATCTTCTTTCCAGGGAGCTCCCTAGTTTCCCCATGAGGCGGTCCAGTAGACCCCCTCCCTCCAAATGGCATAGGCCGGACCACACCATGTGACGTTCCTACAGCCGAGGTACTATCTTGTGTTGTCCCACCCTCCTGACTTGTTCCCAAACATACTCCCCTAGCAGCACCTTGGATTCTCTATTTCTTTCCGGATCTCATGCTTGCTTCATTGATTCACCGAATTCATTTCCATAAAATTTCCTCCGGATATGTCCCCACACAATGTTCAACATACTTTGTTGAGAGTCCAGCATTGACATCAGAGGGTGGAAGGGTAAGTGCCTCACCAAAACCAAAAGTTAGGAATATTAGTCATAATTGGAAAAGGATAAATGGATTACTCTCTTCTTGGACCTCTGTATACACCTTCTTGGACATCCACTGTATGTATATGAACGGCTTGGAAAACCATGATGGCATGTTGTGTTTGCAAAGGATCTTCCTGTCGTCGTGGGCTACCATCACCCTATCCATGTTACTTTTTAGGTACTCCCTTTTTTCCAATGAGCCTCTCCCTCCATCCACTATCTGGCCGGTCAAGGTTTGGAATGGGTAAAAGTTGAAGTTAGCATGGTTTCCAATCATGATCTTTATACCTTCTTCATTGAGCATCACCGACGTAATCACATAAATTTTCTATAATGATGGTCACATTCCATCACATGGGGTACTAATGGAGTTTTGAAAATCATATCCACCACAGAGATTCGCAACCCAACCGTGAAAGATTGGGAAGGGGTCATAGATCCTCCTAGGTGTGCCTCCTCTTAAAATATTCCCTAGAATTACATACATTTGGGACAAAATGGGTACCCCTAGGTTGAACCTGTGATTAGTCCCCACAATTCCTACCATCACCAGTGTCCTCAGATGGACTCCCATCCTCATGTCCCTCACTGGTAGTAGCCATCCACTCAGAAATGTAGCTAGGAATCTGGCATACCAAATGTTTGGGTCTTGGATTTTGTTCACACTAAATCCCTAATATTGATATCCACCTGTCTCCAGGATCCTTTAGTATGAAGCACTCTTTATTCTATGTGACACAATCAGGAACTGCTTTCCTCACCCTAACATCTTTATATACATATATTTCCTCAGAAACAAGCTAAAACACTTTGATTAAGTGATGTCGTTCAAAAATTCATTGATCCCCAGCCTCTCCATGGCCAGATCCAATAGATTCTTTGTCAGAATGGGAGTCTGGGTCCTATCTACCGAGGGGTTCAATATTGGTAAAAACTCATCATATAGGTATCCGTCCAAAGGGATGCCTCTGATACAATGAATATCCCAAAGGATGATACCAAACTCTCCATGGTGGAGATGGAATGTGTTGTTATCAGGGGTCCATTGGCTAAAAAACTCTAGCACTAGCTCTTGTTCATGGTATAAATGGAATTGTGATGTCCACACAGCCTCAAACAAACCAACGTGTCACAGCTCTGCTCCAAACTACTCACATGATTGCCGTAACCAATAAGTCCATGCCCAATCACTTGGGAAATTACCTCTAGACCTCATATCATAGTCTTCCTCCTAGCCCTTGGTCTCCTCAGCAATGCTTCTCCTAAAGGTGCTTTTATAATGGGGGTGAGAGTCCTCGACAACCGATTCACTCTACATAATTGTCCTGGTCTTTGAATTCACAATTAAAATGGCCATATGTGTGGTTTCCTTGGCGGGGAAACCAGTTTTTGAGATATTATACCATGGGAGATCATCCTCATGTCTCACCCACGACTGTTGAGTGTCGGTCTCATATAATAACATCATCACTTCATCTAGAATTCCTAAATTCCATATCGGAAGGTTGTCACATAGAACATAGTCCCTTTGAGCTTGATTCGACATACCAAAGAGAATATGTTTATTGGATGCAACTCTCTTTGCTCCAAATATTTGAGGGTTTTTAATCATATCAGCCCTCTGAGCAGCAAAGGCAGCATCTCTCTTAGTGTCAGTCTGATTAGTGGCCATTTGGTTAAGGTTTTAAATACAAATGACGCATTTGAAAAAAATGGGGATTCTCTGTGTAAAGATAAGTATGTGTGGAAAATGAACAGTCTAAGGGAAAATGCTCGAAAAAGTGGGATTTAGTGCCAAAAAACAGTGGTTGCATGCAAAAAAACCAAGACAAAACCAAGGGTTTTCTCACCAAAATAGAGTAAATTTCACGCACAAGAGCACTGAGGATTGTCACGAGAGAAACAACTTACAGGTAATGGAACTCATGGAAATTTATATGTGCGGACCAGTTGTTCCGTGCACGTGAAATGGATTTCCAGGCTGAAGACCCATTTTTTTTGCACCGAAATCCAATCAGGGATGAAAATGAGATTTGTGGAACAATCCAAAGGAATATTTGGACTAGGAGGATGACCTCGAGACCCACAGGGAAGGTGCATGTAAAATGAAAGGTCTATGCATAAAACAAAGCATTGTGGCACACAATATTGCACGCTCAGGGATAATATTACATTCTAACCCCATTTTCACGCTGCCGCTACCAGAAATTGTCTATAAATAGAAGTGAAATACTTCTAACTACAGGAAGACTGAAGAATTGGACCAGTTTCCAAATCATGAAATACAACCCCTTGCTCGGAAAATATGGATTCAAGGTATTGGATTATTCATGAAAAGTCCCCTAGTGGTTTGACTTCTGGGGGGATCCACTAGGATTTGATCCTTTCCCATTTCCTTTTTATTCTAAGACAATTGTGTAAAAATCCTGTCCTTTCCATGTAAATAGTTTCCTTTACATGAAACTCTCCTTCTTTACGTGCAAACCTCCATTTTTTTACAACAGACCACCCCATTGCGCAAAACATTACCCAATCACACACATGCTCCTCTTTTTCCCTCCCCCTTCCGAATTGTCATGTAGGTGATTCTTTTTTCATGAAGGTTCTTGTTGTGCACAACTTTACCCTATTTCACACTAATAGCTATTACTTCTTCGCATAGCCACACTAATGTGATCCTTTTGATGGATCACTTCACAACCCCATCTCACCATGAAAGTTTTGGTTCCTTAACTTCACCGAGGATTAAATTGAACCTGTTATGCATGTCTTAGGGATAAAGATTGAATCCTCATCATCCGAGATGCAGAACATTAAACTGCCAAGAATCATTATCCCCAGCAGATGTCATTAAACTATGGCATCACCCCGTGCAATATACGTAGTGTTCCCCACCTCAGACATTTTCTATGCCCACTCATCTCCATGGGAGTGATATATTCCTAACATGGAATGATATCCACCATTCATTGAAATAAATCTATCCACGGGGAAGGGTAACCATCCTATTGTAAGCCCTTATCCTTTCATGTGGGAGGAAGAACCCCTTCTCCTCCTCTCTTCTTCCGTGCGCAAAGACTAGAGGATAGATGGGAATAGGGAACTCTCGATACCCCTTACCTCTCCCTTTGTTCATTATCTCTACCGGCCCTCCATCCTAGAGTAAGTCCCAATATCCATCTACCTGGGCTGATAACCACACATAAGCCACATTTAATTCATCATAGACACACCATTCGAGACAGGATCATCATGTCTTTGTTGCCTCTTGTTTCTCACACCAAGCATGAATCACGTGATCTTAGAGTAAGCATCGACCATGACACCTTTTTTGGGATGCCTTAGTGTGTAAGACTCATCCCTCACCACTAAACTATGTGTAATTTGATCCATACCCTTTCTAATCAAGGTACATTGGAAGCCTCCCTGAGATTCAAGCCCGTAATCCATTGGTCTCAACCACTTCACATCGGTTCACCCTCATCTCGCATTATGTTAAAATATTTTCCCCCTTTTAGTCCAGCATGATGTTAAACTATATGTTGACGAACTACATGGATTTCGATCCGTATCTCCTAGGTAGTTTATGTAGGAAGCCTCCATGAGGTTCAACCCCAAACACTGGTAGACTTTGGTGTCCCCTTTTTTGGGACCCACATCATTAGTCTGTCCCTTAGTGGAATTTGACTAGCTCTTGGGAAGCTAACCATGTGTAATCACCAAACTCAATACTTACTCTTCCAACCAAGATTTTCCCTCTTGCAATGGGCCTCTAACCACACCTAATCCCCAACATGTTTTCATTTCTCTATCCTTTGTGTACACTCTGATTCTATGCCCCAACCTGAACTACATCGATTTTGATTCCCTCCCTGCCATGGGGATAAGTAGAAATCCTCCCCAATATTAAAGCCCATCAGTCATGTCCCATACTTTTCTCCCACTTGAGCCTTTGTGTTTAGGGATGTTCATGCCTAAACCCAGAGGTTCTACTCCCTTTGAGTTCCATCCATGCATCCATTCTCACAGGCCGCCTCCTCAGATGACCCATATCCCCACAAAACTATGTGTACTTTGATTCCCTACCAAAGGGATATGTCGGAAGCCTCTCAGAGGTTTAATACCTACATTAATGGCATCCTCATGTAGGTTCCATCCCTAGTATCTCTATCCATCAACACTCCATCCATATCCTTCATGATTCTTACCTAGGCCGCTACATCTTGGTAGAATCATACCATCCACTCAGGAAGATGACCATGCATAAGCCCCACATAATCCATAACCATCCAACCTAGAGTTTCCCTCATGTGATGGGAAACTATCCATGTGTAAGCCCCAACATGTCTCTGGGTCGTTGTCCTTTGTGTACACCCCAATTCATCACCCCTTCGAACAATGTGGGTTTTGATCCCAGTCATATACACAAGGTAAGTAGGAAACCTCTCTGAGGTTCAATCCCAGCCAATGGTAACCCTTGGTGTCCCCCTTTATTTGGTTCACTTTCCTAGATCCACCCTCAGTGGTGTCTAGATCATCCTTCACGGTGTCATATATTCCCTCTATGGGACAAACTACCTTAGATTCTTCCTCATTGGGCATTCTAATCCATCCATCTGGTAAATTTTCAACGCTCTCCCTCCTAGGTATATAAAAATCTGATCCATCTCTATTGGATGTTCTGATCACTCTCATTCCATCTCCTCAAGATGTTCAAATCGCGGCTTACCTTGTGTTTAAAATGAGATGCCCACGGAAAAACTCTGAATACATTCCTTTGGTGTAACTGTCTCCTCTATATGTTAAAATTGTGTCATACCCTATGTTAATCATGGGATGCTGAGATAAAATTCAAGGAAATTCATATGGAATATAATTCCACAAACTCAGCATAGGATGCCTCACGCTTCCGTTCTCTCGAGAATCCCTATCATAAGGGGAATAAACCCAAGCGTATTTGTGTTTTGGTGTCCACACACACCAGAAATGTGAAACGTGACTACTCCCCTGATCAAAGATTTCTTCCCTGACTTTCCCCATTAGAATGTCCTGATAGAAGAAATGTAATTAACTAGCATCCATGAAGATATGCAACCAGGGAAGGTTTTCATGAACAACATCTTAATCTTTAAGGGAGACCGAAATTAGGTGATGAATTCTGAAGAGGAATTCATGGGAGGAGAGGCCAAAATCCCATCATCCCATTTCGATCAACGAGAAAACATCCCTGAATAAGTGAAAGACGCTGCCTGCCTTTGGAAAGAGAGAATGTGGGGAAATAGCCAGTGCGTCCCCACAGATGGATGCACGCCCCAACAAAAGCATCAGAAACAGAAATGGTGAACCCAACATGAATATTCCCCTCAATATGGAGATTAGTAGTGTTCAAGACATTAGTGGATAATAATGTCACTAGATCTATCTATTCGATTCTAGTTACCACAAATAAAATAGTAGGCCTGGTGTGAAACTCACCAGATATTGGTGTAGTGGAATTTTGGGCATATTGGTCTGTGTCTTTGTCAGCATGGATCATTCTCACCAATCATGGGAGACAAAACGGTGATGGGGCATAAGACATTTCTTTCCTCCTTTCAGCACTAATGGTTTAATATTCTTGATTTACAGGACCAAAGCTGTAATGTCAAGAAACTGATCACCACCCACCCATCGACGCAAGGGCTAGGGTAACACAAACATGGAAATCTTGAGTTGCTACATCTCTTGTATGATGGCCTCCCCATCCATGGATTTTAGGCGCTCACACCCTATCTCACCATATGAACATGTTCATAGGAGGGTGATCAATTACATCGTCCAACAACATGAGGAAGAATGGATTATCCCAACACAGGGATATGACCAATCAAGACCTAGAGTATTATTCCCCTTGTCGTCCCCCCCCCCATGAGCCACATAGGGAGCCACTACTCCACACTCCAACATACAACTGTTTCAGGAGTTTCTTCCCAGAATGAATCGAATACTCTCTCCCTTATTCCAATAAGATAAGGGATGTATGAGTGAGCTCGACTGTGATCCCATATCATGGTCTCCCACCAGGATGTGTCAACACCACCACCTAGTCCCACAGGCTGGGGAGTATGTGAGTTACACAACTGCACCACCAGCCCCAGTCTGGGTAACTCGACGCCAACGTCAGGTAAAAGATCAGGAGGAATCCCCCAAGGGGTTTCATCATCAACAGTTGAAGTGTCCCATGCCACCCCCATCACAAACTATTAATTCCACATTTATACTAAATAGAGACACTTATACGCCTGATCCGGATCGAGGCCCCAACTGCCCCATGGGTAGGTTGGGAAGACTCTATTGGTTGCCAGCACAACTAGTACATGTCGTGTGCCAACCCGCGACACTGACATCCATCACAAAGGTCATCTCCATGCCACCATTAATGAGAGAGAAGGCCCTACCCACTGCCTAGTTCATCATGGAGGCTCTACCCATTCCACCATCAGTCTGGGCGAAGGACCTCCCAGCTGCACTGACATCCAGTACAAAGTTTTCTTTCACGACTGTGATCCTAGGTATGGAGCCATTCCCCCTGTCACAAGTCACAGATGTAAAGATCCTCCTCACCCAGTTAACCATCAACATTGAGGTATTCCTAAGGTTCTTACCTCAGGCGATGAATTTTCTCCCCGTCCCGACAATCAGAGAAGTGGAGGTTTTCCCCGCTTCCTTGGTGTCCAACGCAGAGGTCTTCCCCCTGTCTAGATTGACCAGTACGAAGGCCCCCTCATGTCGTCACAGCCAAGAAAGACAAACATGTAAGAGTTGTCCATGATCCCACCACCTCTTGCAGAGGTCCTACCTACTCTATCACTTCTCGCAGATGTCCCCCCCCCATGCACCAACCAGTGGACACTAAGGCCTTCCCCATGTTCCATTTGACATTTTCTAGGTTCTCCTTGTACCCCGACTCACCTAGGAGGATTTCCTCTCCAAAAAGTACTAGTTATCCTAAATTCCCTACTCATGTCAAAAACCTACCCTGTCTTGAAGAACCATCCTAGGGTAGCAGGGTCTGTCACCACTGCCAAAGGAAGAATACTGAGAAGTTTCAGACCACAATTAAACTCGTATTCTTCTTAGATTCTGAGGCAGAGTGCGATTCAATGATGGAACCCTCACCCTGATCTTTTGTTTCAAGGTTCGGGGAAGGAACAACACATATATGCCTCATCCTTGTATAATTTTAGGTCCACTTGATCCCTACATCCCTCTAAATTTACATACAGGAGGAGGAAGACTTGGCCCCTTTTAAGGGTATGGTCATGCAATCCTTTCTATTGTCAATAGTATCATTATCTAAATCAACCAGAGATCACAGATAGTTGTTTTGGGGGACAATAGAGGACAACAAACAACATTAACCAATTTTAATGACTGAATCCCTAGTTTGGGAATTAGTGGTCGTTAGTTCATCTTATAACAATGTGGTGCTGCAATTTGTGCATTCATAGAAAGACAACCCAAGATGCAGTGGCTTGTCAGATCACGCGCCATAGTCTCAACTGGACAGTCTACCATCGCAATGGTACACTTCAGTACCGTTACCAATACCTCATCCGCCCCTAGTCGATGAATCAGGAAACCAAGGGCCAGATCCCAAGTCTGAGCTGAGGAGCTTGTGGGACATCCCTACAGTGAACCAGTTCCCAGAGATGTTCTGGCCCATTGTAACAGTAGGTTTTAGTACACTAGATTCTCTTACCTAGTAGGACTTCATGTGTTTCTGCCAAACTCTTTGAGAAACAAACTTCTGCCTCCGTCATTATGTAGTGTCTTACCCCAAGAGCTAGGAACAATGTGAAGAAATTGGAAAAAAATGTCGCATTGTCGACATGGCTGTACTCCCTATGGATCAGCACCCTGAGTTGCCCGATTTCCATTAGACCCTCCAGCAACGATGCGTCCAGAGATTTACAGTGATCCATAGAATAATTAAGGAGTCTTCACCCAACATTTAGATCCTATATTGGGGGTAGTATTCTACCTTTCATTTAAATTTCATCCTATGTGAGCCTAACTTTCTAGGTGATATTGAGGATATTCCTTCAGGTATAGTCATAGTTACCATGACTAACCTATCAGAGGAAGAGATTGGGACATATATCCTTAAAGAGAACAAACACCCCGAGGGGTGCCACACTTTTTAGATCCTTTGGTAATTGTTACTCACTAGAAAAGATAACTACTAGGCCTTCCTACACCTTACAATTCATCCTCCTTCTGTTTGGACCCCAATAACGGTAAAGATCATGTTGGGGATGTCAAACCCTCTGACCCATCTAGCTCAGTGAAAAATATGGAAGATAAAACCAAAAAGACTACATTATGTCAAAATCTTGTCAATCATAAAAATATGGTTGATGAACTTCATGATTAACGTATTGTGGAATAATGACCATACTATGGTAATCCTCCACTGGGGCAGTAGGGGCAGGTACAACCTCCCCCCAATGAGTTGCCTCCAGGTGACCATGACCATACTACCCATATAAATAGGGTGCATGCCAAGGTTTATTCAAATAGGGTGTGATATGAATTACTAAATCAACTCCTGTTGCAAGATAAAACTCCTTGGGACCCAGCTCAGGTTCCCCCAATCACTCCATAGGTTGTCCCCCAGCGGTCCCGCTAGTCACCCCACCAGCAACTCTATGAGCCACTGGGCCATCATGTTGAGTAACTTTCCAACACAGTAGTGGTCATAAATCCTCATCAAGACATGAATCCTCATCCATATGATCCAATGGAAGCACTCATCACCCACGTCAAGGGCCTAGAAAAATGACAGGTGGTATTTCCGCCTTATGGAAATTTGTATCCGACATGGGTGGATGATACGCCAACACCCACTAGTTTCGGAAATCCTACCTTCTCCCCCTTTAATGGGACCGACTCTCCACTACAACATCTATCCCACTTTATTTCAAGGTGTGGACCCATGCTTGGAACTCCGGCACAATATCAGGATGCTAGGCTCTAGTGTTACATACAATCATTGGAAGGGCCAACATTTTTCTGGTGCATCTAGAAACCCATTGGGTTAGTAGCAGGTTGGGAGGATATTCGTAGGAATTTTCTCTACCATTTCAGATCCACCACCCAGAAGAAACGAATTATTGCCTATTCAAGTGAAAACATAGGCCTGACGAGCATGTCTTAGACTTTGCCTCCATGTAGAAGGGCCTCAAATACTCCCTTGATATGCAGTTGACTCAGGAACAACTACTAACAATGTCTGTGGGGAATGAAAAAACCAAATAGGTCCCTTCTCTAATCACTTAGAACTACATAGACGGATTTCAGGATTTCACTGAAAATTCTAGCATCTATAGGAAGCCTTTCCGCAATCCAAGTATACATTTCCATTGCCTCATGTAGTTCCCATGAGAAGATCCTCTAAGGTCGAGCCCTCCACAGTATAATAAATACAGTCTCCCAAGCAGCTGGAGTTATTACTAGTGGAACCACCTCCATAGCCTCATTGAGGCCCACCACCTCTAGTAAAACCTTTATCCCATTAGTTCTTACCTCATAATTTGAAGGTTCCCTCGTGTAGTACACTGCCGCCACCTATACGAGAAAAATCAGGCTCCTCCAGCCCCTCATCAGGGCCAGTCTCCTAGACCCCCATTCCCAGATAGAAGGAATCAAACCTAATAATTTAATGAGGATCAGGTTCCCAGTTATTCCCGATGTGCCTTGGACCAATGAATCCTACAGTTTTTAGAATACAGGAGGCCCGAAGAGGAAAATCTCACCGATCACCCCAATTACTCCCCCTATCACCGAATCCCTGGACACACCCTCAAGTAGTTCTATGTGTTCAAGGACTGGATCCCAGGCCAAGATGATAACAATATAGCCTGACTGGGTCTAGCCCTGGTATAGGTGGAATGCGTGTTTGTAAGGCCTAAAAATTCCTATGAGGGTGAGTGGTAGTAGGTCTCTACACACGGGTCTCATAAATATGATGATTGAATGGCTCTAAAGGTAGTTTCTTGTGCCCATGGTATTATCCATACACATTTCAACCAACCCAAGCCTTCAGAATTCACCGCATTACCAACCGATGATACTTTTGCATCGATATCTCAGCCTTCCTCTTCCCATAAGGGTAAGCTTCAGTAGTGAAAGGGAAAACAAATTCCCCCACTAATGTCATCATAATCGTGTACTCTCAGCGATTTCATGACCCCAGAGATAAATATTTCCCTCATAATCCTTCCAGTGATAGAGGATTCTTCAAATGACAATCAATTTTATGATTTGGTTAACACTGTGGAGCTATTAAACCCCAATATGATTCCAAATGATGAAGAGTTCCAGACGAACCCTCCCAACATCCCCAGCCAATGCCAGTATCGACGGAGATGTGGTTATGTGAGTTGTCAGAATGAATTGGTTAGAACTAATATCTAATAAATGAATGCTACCAAGACCATATAGTAGGCCCAACACCGATCACAATAGGTGAAACCTTTTCATCTGGTTTCACCAGATCCACCTCCACTACTGTTTGTACTGTCTGATCAGGAGGATCCACCACGACCGTGATACTATCATCCGTGTTCTATTGTGGATTAGCCTCATTCATATATCCCTTATCTAGTAGTCACTCCACGTGTTTCAACTAGTGAGCAGCGGGACATTCCCATCACTAGTTATCCACTGGTAAAAATAGTAGGTCCCTTGACATCTCTTTCCATAGAGCAACCTCCATTAAGCATAAGTTCATGCTTGGCATGGAAGTAAGATATTCTCAAGAATATTTCCATAATTCATGTGAAGCTCTCAATCCTCGAGGCTCTTCTTCTATCTATTTATTTGAACGAAGCCCTTGTGGAGGCTTTAATACGACCCCTATAGTTTGAGGTAGAGGTAGAAGCCTCAAAAGCCTTCAATACTAAGCCAGTCGAGCATGAAAAATAGCATTTCGTTATCTCTTTCTTTGGATAAGATGTACGATCCCATATACAGGGGAAAATATTCCCATTGTACATCACTGACCATTTCAATGGTGTGGAGTTTTTCTATTTTTTTGTTGAAACAGGCTCTTGAATCAACCTTCTCCTAACCCAGACACTCTAAAAGATGGGACTGTCTGAGGATGATATGATTCCATCTATCCTAAAAATTCATGGTTATGACAGGACGAAGCAGACGCCAGTTGGAAAGATTCACCTGAAGACCCAGTTCATTGGAATAGTTGCGAGCACTGACTTCATGGTTGTCTCACATGACACTACTTAAAATGCATTGATGGGTAGGCCATGGCTCCACCTACACATAGTGGTCCCTTATTCATTTCAGTAATGCGTTAAGTACTCCCTCAACAGTCGAGTAGACATACTCCACGGTGATGTGTCTCCCTTTTCCTCTTATGAATCCCACAACCTGGATGCTGGCTATTATAAGAGAAAGTACAAGTAAGTCCATACTAACAAAGTTGAACACACTACGGATACAACCAACCCATGGAAAGACCTGGATGACACCTACATTTTCCCTAATCACATATTGGAGGCCACAACCCCAGACATGGGGAAATGCTTCTTTGTCTCTATAATGAAGAGGAAACACATTACCATGTCTATGGAACACTCTAAAATCACCTTGTATTCCTATAAAAATTAGGATCAGGTGATCCGAGAGCCCCATCCTCCCATAAGGTATCAGGACAACTGAAGAGTTGGACCCATGTCCTGTGCATGAAATACAACCCCTTACACAAAAAAGATGGCTTCAAGGTATTATATTTTTATGACAGGTCTCCCAATGGTCCACCTTCTAGGGGAGTATCTAGAATTGGACCCTCACCTGTTTCCATTTTAGTCTAAGAAAATTGTGTGCAAATCCTACCCATTATGCACAAAATATTTCCTTTACATGCAACTCTCCTTTTATGTACGCGAAGCTCCATTTTTTACAACCAACCTCCCAATTGAATGCAACATTACCCTATTCCACTCAAGATCCTACTTTTGTGCTTCCCCTTCCAAATTTGTGTAATGTTTATCATTTTTTTACGCAGGTTCCCAGATCTGCACACAACTAATCCCTCTTGCACACAACCTTTAATATGCCTTTAATAATTTTCTCTTGCCTCTTGTCACCATTATAAAACCCTCAATATCACATGCAACACCCCTGTTTTGTGCAAACCCCTTTTATGCGGACCTCCAAGATTGTGTGAAGTGATTTCATGGTCCCTTGGGAAATGCTTCATGTTGTGATTCTTTGCCTCATGTTTCTTCACATAGCCACACTATAGGCTATTTCTTCTTCGCATAGCCATGCTTACATGCGATCCTCAATGGATCACTCCACAACCCCATCCCACCATGGCATTGATGGTGCCTTCCCATCACCAAGGGTCAAAACGCACTAGTTGTGTAAGTCCTAGTGGCGAGGAGTGAATCCTGAAAATCCAAGCTATAGGATGTTAAAAAACCAAGCGTCATCATCCCCAGAACATGACGTTAAACTGTACCCTCACTTCGTGCAATATATGAAGGGTTCCCCACCTCAGACATTTTCCAAAACCACTCATCTCAAAAGGAATTATATCTTCCTCACATGGAATAACCTCCTCCTTTCATGAACAACATCTATCGTTGGTGAAGAGAAACCATCCTGGTGTAACCCCTTAGACTTTCTTGTGGGAGGAAGCACCCCTAATCCTCCTCTCTTCTTCCGTGCACAAAGACCAGATGAGAGATAGCCACAGGGAACTCTCGATAACCCATCCCTCTCCCTTTGGGATTCATTTCCATCAGGCCTCCATCCTAGAGTACATCCCAATATCCATATCCTTGGGCCACTAACCGCGCATTATCCTTGTTCCATTCCTCGCAGATGCACCTTTTGTAATGTGATCATTAGGTCTTTGTTGCCTCTAGTTTCTCACAAAAAGCATGACTCACATGAGCTTAGAGTAATAATTGAGCATGAAACCCTTTTTGGGACACCTTATTTTGTAAGAACCATCCCTCAACACTAAACTACATGGAATTTTATCCTTCCCCTTTCCATAAAGTTACATAGGAAGTATCCCATAGATTCAAGCTCATCATTCATCGATCTGGACCACTTTACATCGGTTCACCCTCATACCACATGATGTTAAACTGTATTCCCAAATTTATTCATGCATGATGTTAAACTATTTGTCTATTAACTATGTGGGTTTTGATCCCTGTCTCCTGGGCAGGATACGTAGGAAGCCTCCATGTGGTTCTACCCCAAACACTGGTAAACTTTGGTGTCCCCTTTGTTGGGATCCATGTACTTGGTCTATTCTTAAGTGGCATTTGACCAGCTCTTAGGAATATAACCATGAATAAGCCCCAAAATCACTTTTTACTCCTCCAACCAAGAGTTTCCCCCTTGCAATGTGTCTCTAACCACACATAAGCCCCAACATGTTATCGAGTTTCTATCCTTTATGCACACCCTTATTCTATGTCCCATTCTAAACTATGTAGTCTTTTATTCCCTACCACGAGGATACATAAGAAGAATCCCTAAGGTTCAACCCCATCACTCATGTCCCATCCTTGTCTCTCTCTTGAGCCTTTGTTTCCCGATAAGGTCATGCCCAAACCCAGATGTTCTACTTCATTATGTCCCATCCATGCATTCATTATCATGGTCTACCTCCTTAGGTTTCCCATCCCCCCTACTGAACTATGTGGACTTTGTTTCCCCACCATAGGGATATGTAGGAAACCTTTCAGAGGTTCAAGACCAACATCACTAACATCTTAATGTCGGCTCCATCCCCACTAACTTGATCCTTCGACACTCCATCCCTATCCATCTTGATTCTTACTCAGGCCACCACATCTCAGTAGAATCATGTCATCCACTTAGCCAACTAACCTTGCATAATCCCCTCATAATCCATAACCACCCAAACAAGAGTGTCACTCTTGTGATGGGATGTTATCCATGTGTAATCCACAACATGTCTTCGGGTCATTGTCCATTGTGCACACCCCTTTGAACTACATGGGTTTTGATCCCTATCATCTACACGAGGTACGTAGGAAGCCTCCCTAAGGTTCAAACCCAACCAATGTTAATCCTTGGTGTCCCCATTTCTGGGTTACACATTCTCTAATCCACCCCCAATGGTGTCCAGATCTTTCTATATGATGCGATATCTTGCCTCTATAGGACACACCACCTCACATCTATCCTTATTGGGTGTTCTGATCAAACCATCTGGTAAACCTTCCAGGTGCACCCTCCTAGGGATATACCAATCCGATCTGTCTCATTGGGATATTCTGATCACTCTCATTCCATCTTCTCAAGACATTAAAATTGTGTCTTACCATGTGTTAAACATGATATGCTCAAGGAAAACCTCAGAAGACATGCCTTTGGTGTAAACATCACCACCAGATGTTAAACGTGTGGCATAACCTGTGTTAAACATGGTAAGATGAGGAAAAAAACAAAGAAATTACTATGGAATATAATTCCCCGCACTCGATGTGGGATTCCTTGGGCTTCTGTGCCCTCTAGAATCTCTATCATAAGGGGTAGAAACCCAGGTGCTTTACTGTTCCAGTATCCATACACTCCAATGATGTCCAAAAAGACTACTCCCCTAATTGAATGTTGTTACCCTGACTTGACCCCTTCAAATGTATTGACAAAAGAAGTGTAATTAACTGGTATCCACGAAGATATGGCATCAGGGAAAAGTTTCACGAACAACGTCTTAATCTTTAAGGGATACCTAGAATAACCAACAAATTCATAGGAGGAATCAGTGGAAGGAGAGACTGACATATCATAATCCCATTTCGATCAAGGATCAAACATCCATGAATAAGAAATAGATGCCACTCAACACTGGAAAGTGGAAATGTGGAGTAACAGCCAGTGCATCCCCATGGATGGATGCACGCCCCGGAGAAAGAATTATATGCAAAAGAGTTGGAATTTAACAAAGGAGGATGATACATTTTCAGGACCAAATCCATTCCAAAGGCCCGAGATGACCGTTTGAACTCATGTTTTCACTGGAGAGAACCTTTCTTCTCTCTTTTTTTTCATTTAATTTTTTATTCTTCTTCATTTGTAATCACATATGTGTTTGTATTGTAATTTTTTTTAATTCATGTTTCATCTTAATTATATCTCATAATCGTACAAATTCAATTATTTATTGTTCAGGGTCTTAAAATCGTTTAAATAAAGTAGAAAAACCATACCCTTTTCTCACTTTTTTTATTCAATAGAAAGTTTGTTTTTACCTCTCTTCACATTCTATGAGTGTGTTCGGAACACCACTATTTTCTTATCCTATTTTTTATTGTTAACCCATCACTATAAAAATTTAAACCAGATTAATAAAAATCTCAATGGACGAGTAAATAATCTTTTGGTTTTGATTCAAAATTTTGGGATATTAATTGATTGAGAGATTTTTCTCATTGAGTATTCTTTAGGTGAAAATTGAGTATGTTGAACTTAAAATGACATGGATTAATGACATATTTTGAATAACATGTGGATCCCATTGATTATTAGAAACATAAATAATCTACCATTAACAAGTTATGATTTAGATTAGAACTCGAAGTGAAGTTATAGCTAGAACTAAAGCCTTATCATGTGGGAATTAAAATTAATTTTTTTTGTGATGTGGGTATAAATTTATTTTAATATAAATAAAAGCTTAAGGATATCATAAGCTTAAAATCACCAATAATGAACTCACACCAAACATTATAAAATTGTTAAATCAGACATCATCCATCAGTCATTTCATTTAAGATCTACAAATAAACTGTAATATCCTAGAATTTCTATATAATTTTTTTTAAATTGTATAAAATTATTTCGAGACCACACGCTTTGACAACACATGATTATGAGGCCCGGTGAGCCCGAAAGGGAATTTTTAACTTTTTTAAGTTCATTTAAGTAAACGTGAAAGTGGGTTTTTCTAAATTTTGAACCGCTGATCGGATCAAAAATATGAGGGAACCATTTAAATCAGAACGTCGAGATTTCCATAGAAAGGACATAACTTCAACTAGTAAGGGTCGGACAAAATTTAATTTTTGGACTTTTTGGAAAATAATAAAATAAAATAAAAACTTATTTTATTTTATTTTACACCGTTGAGTGGAAGATGACGATGCGATGATGAGTCACATTAAAGGAAGCTCCTTAATGGATTGTTTTTTTTGTAGCATAATAGATATATTTTTTAATAAATGAAACATCGTAATGACACGACGTCGAAGTGTAGCAAAAATTTTGCGACGTGTTTTTTTGTAATAAGCTAATGCGTTGGAGAGATGAGAACTAAACCATGGAAATTTTGAAAAATCTATGGTAATGAATCCATGCAATGATGAATAACGAATTCCGGAAGGATTGCTAGAAACATCAACGCTCTACGAAGAATGGGACCGGGAAGTAAAGAACACCAATGGAGCTTCAATCCTCGAGGGAAGACATCTTCAACAACGAATTTTGATCGAGGTATGAATTTATTTGTTTTACATATTCCCCATCATTCATTATAAATGAAGAATGCAGATCAACCCACGATCAAGTTGATCCTCAGAACATCAATTCTTGTGGGAGGGTGCTATTTCTTGGGTTTCTATTCGGGATTGAATTATTGTTGGTAGAACATCATCCCCAAACCTCCCCTACTTTTAAAAATCTAACGTTGAGGGAATGAGCTAATAGGAACAAGGCTCGAGCCCCTTTAAACTCATGCAGTGCACCAAGGCGACGTGCGCTCTCAGCGGCTGGGGCAGGAAGCATCAGTGGCTCGGTGGGGAGACGAACCCTCAGGCAGCCGGGGATTGGCTAGAGGCGGTTGTGCGAGTTTTCAGGTTAGTGGGGACACCAGGTGACCTCATGGTGATCCTTGCAGTGAGCCTCCTTCACGCGGAAGTAGGCATATGGTGGAGCATGATGCTCCAGGTGCACGATGAGGCATCACTCCTCTGATACCAATTTGTCACGACCCGTCCTTGGGGCCCGTGCCGTGACTACCCCAAGCCCGCCTTCCATAGGCCAGGGGCTGGCGACAAGCACCTAAGGTGTAAATCTCGTTAACTGGGAAGGCATTACCTTTATAAAACATAAACACATCCAACCAGAGTACAAGAGGAAGTAATACACTAAGTACAAAAGAAAGTGCTGAAAAGTAAATGGGCCAGAATAAAAACCCAACTGAAAAGTACAGCTACAACTGAACGAAAGTACAACAGAAAAGACTAACAACTGGAAGATAGAAGCAGCTCCTAAGGCATCCACCTCGGGTCCTACCTGAAGGGTAGGTACAGATAGCCTCCTCAATGCTCTCGCCCACCAACCTCCTCTAAGTACCATCTCGTCATGAATTCCACCTCCGGGTACTGACTTGTCGTGAGGTCCACCTCCAGGTACCGTCCAGTCCTCAAACACTCGATCTCTGTCAGCGTTGTCAGTCGTCTGCATCCAACACAACGAGGTGCAGGCATAGCTCGTGTAGGGGTGAGTATACGATACTGATTAGGGACCCCGAGACCCTCAACGTCTCACTAAATCCAACAAGGATAATCACAAATAAAGTTCTCAGTAGATAATCCATACTTAGGTATAAGCCCATACTTATACCTAAGTTATCAAGTAACCCATCTCAGCCATGAAGAAAACACAAAGGTCATTGACTCATCTCAAACTAGGATTTTCATTATCGAAACCACAAATGCTGAAGAGCTCCATCTATGACAAGTACAGTGATCCTGTCACGACTCTGAGGCACTGCTCACTAACCTAAGACTGCTGAGGTACTCCTCCTGTCGAGTACCGTGGGTCAGCCACCCAAACACAGTAGTGCTCCCGCCGGGGTCTTCCACCCAAACACAGTAGTCCACCCCCCTTAATAGCCTATTGAGGTACTCCTCCTGTCGAGTACCACGGGTCTGCCACCCAAACATAGTAGTGCTCCCCACCGTGGGTCTGCCACCCAAACACAGTAGTGCTCCCCACTGGGCTATACAAGTCACTCTGACTCGAATCGGACAAGCAGTCTTTAGGTCTCAACCAGCTACACGGTCTCCGTACTCCACACGCTCGTCTCCAGGAGGGTCCTCTCCACGAGCTACAGGTCTATACTCCAAGTATAAAAAATTCCCAAGAAGAAGTATCTCAAAGGAACGACTTGTCATAGGGGTCTCAACGCAACAGACGACGCGTCAATCGGACGCCCGGTTTGTGAGTTATTAGCCTTTTCGTCCCAGGGGCCCGATTGGTTTCATGTATGAAACAACCCGACCATATCTCAACTGTACCCTGAAATCACATAGGGTATACTCATATGGAATTTTTCTCAACGTGATCACCAACGCTGCTGACGGTTCGTCAAACGAACGTCCGGTCTGAAAGTTATCGGCTTTTCCGTTCTAGGGGCTCGGTTGGATTTCGGGTACAATCTAACCCATCCATAATCCAATGGCATCCAAAACTCAGGTGAAGTATACCAAAAGAACCGTCTGATCAAGAGGAATCTAACAAAGTCGACGACTCGTCAATCAGAAGTCCGTTACTTAAGTTATAAGTGTTTCTTCTCCAAGGGCCAGGTTGGTTTCTGGTTCGAACCAACCCAGCCGTACTTCAAATGACACCGGTTAACCAAACCGGTCACACCATTGCAATCCATACGAAAAAGCACACGAGATGGACTACCCATTACTCCAAAATGGATAGCCGGTGAAAAAGTTGCATTTCACCACAACATGCACGAACCGGGCCTCGTGGGGCCCGCGCCTCGACCTCAACATAAATATTAAAAATTGGTTTTGAAACATCCTTCTTAATTCCAGGTTCTCAACATTGTAGACGGTTCGTCATTTCGACACCGTATGAGAGAGATATGTCTGATACAAGATTCCGTATTAATAATAATAATATTATTATTCGGTGTTTCGTGGGCCCGAGCCACGAACCAGAATTTAGTATTCAAAATTAGACTTGATCCGACCGTATTAAAGACAACATTACATCGCCACTGATGACAAGTCAATCAGATGTCGCACACATGAGTTATGGCGGGTCAAAGATTTAATAATAATATTAAATCTATTATTTTCCGAGTGCTTCGGGTACTCGATCCAAAAACCCGAAAAAGAAATCTGATATTGGGCTCATAAATTCCGTCTCGAAGTCAGGGTCGCACTGCCGCTGACAGTTCATGAAACCGAGATCGCACGAAGAATTTACGGTCGAATTATGGTTTTGACAACCATAAATAATAATGATAATATTATATTATTATTATTTCATTTGATTGGAAATTATATCTCCAATCTCATTTGTAATTCACGCTTAAGGTTTTGGTGCATGTGGGTAATGCCTCCCTTAATACATATCTTCTTCCTTCTCTTTTTATTTTCCTTTTAATTTATTTCTCTTATTTTCTATCCTCTCTCCAATCTTACTTCATTCATCTCGATTCCTCATGCTCAAAAATAAATAAATAAAACTCCTTCCCCAAAATCACGCCTCCTCAACCCAAATATTCAGCCATGGATGAAACCCAACCTGCCAAGGGTCTTGTGCACCCGCCGCCTACGGACAGCTGTGCCTCCTGTCCACTCGATCATATCGCTGGACCGCCGTACCGGCCACCTACATGCGATGTCCTGCTCGTGTCGTTATCCCGACCTCGCCCTCGCATCGGCCGCCCCGACTCCACGCACAAACGAACAACCCGTGGATGGTCGTCGGGCCGTGTTTGTTCATCCCACGCTCTCCGCGTTAGACGTTATCAATTGGAAATAATCAAACACTTTCTTTCTGAAAGGGGAGATAAGGTAAATTCAACGCCTTCACAGGGAAGGTGATACACCATGGAGGCCGGAAGAGCAATTGGTGCAAAAAACCCACAACGGGTGCAGATTTGGTGGTTCACAGAAGAGCCAGTCGGCATGCCATAATGGCACACTAAGAGAAGATGTCAGGTTGGTCTGATGGATGGCTATAGGGATGCGGCCTCTCGGCTGCGTCGGTGGAGCGGCCCGTAGCCGCGTGTCGTGCTCTTTGGGGGTTCATGGTCTTTGACCAAGTGCAAGAGTCTGGTCGGCCCTGTAGTAGTTACCCCAGATACTCCGTGCGTCCGAGCTAGAGGAAATGGCCTCAAGGCGACTCACAGGGAAAGCAGGGAGCTGGACACGGCTTCCAGCCACGTCTCGGTCAGGCGAACCAGATAGGGCGCAGGCCATCCAAGTGGGTAGGCCCCACGAACCAAGGAACCAGACCCAGGCTGGTCTAGGTCCATGTCAGGTGAGCGGACCCACCTCGGGTTGCTGGACCTTGATCTGGGTAGGGTCGGGTCAGTCCGGCCGGGTCGGACCGGACCAAGACCCAACCACCCCCTTTTGTAAAAATACCAATATCTTTCAAACCAGGCATCCGATTGACAAGCCATTTACAACATTGAAACCCTCGCGATAAGGAGGATCTTTTGGAATACTCTGTGTAGGATTTCATGGATTTTGAAATTCTAAAAATGACATGGGGGTCAGTTTCTCTTGATAGAAATCATGCAATGTGTGGAAACCCTATGGTTGGATGATACCTAAAGACTGCTGACGAGCGAACCTGTGTGGATCAGATACTATGGCCTATTGGGAAGCAGATTCTATTTGACTGAACAATCCCACAGTAGGGAGTGACTTTTGTGTGACCCGACAGACCCACGGTACATGATAAGAGGAGTACCTCAGTTTGGCCATAGGTGGGAAGCAACTTCTGTGTGACCCAACATGCCAATGGTGGGGAGAAGCTTCTATGTGACCCATCGTACCCATAGTACTCATCAAGGATGAGTACCAAAACAGTATTAAGGTTAGTGGGGATCGACTTCGATGTGACTCAAAAGACCCATTGTACTCATTAAGGAGGAGTTCTCAACAGTCGAGGTGTTCAATGATTTGACTAATGGTTCTACTTTCCTACTCTTGAATATACATGGTGGGGATGTCTTAATTCATGACTATTCGTGGTGATCATGATTTTTGGTTTGTTTGGGGATATCTTTTGGGAATTTCCTTTTTTATTTTGGGGTCCCTACTGAGTATTTTGTCACTCACCCATTCACGGGCTTTACCCACGTGTGTTGTGTCTGGTGCAGACGATCACTGTCTTGATGGAGACTTGGTGGCCCAGGACCCGGTGGTTCCCACTGAGACCAGGATGAATAGACATACTTCCAGGGCTTCCAGTAGCTACTTTTCACTTACCCTTCAGGTGGTGTTTCCAGTGCATGAATCTCTAGAGTTTCTTTTGTGCGTTCTTATTTTCCAGATACTCTTTTGTTGGGTTTTTATTCTGGCCCATTTGACTTTCAGTGGACTTGTACTAAGTGGTTATTTATATTGTTCTGCTTGTTTTACTTTTCCAGCTTTGAGAAGTGGTTGTGTTTGAGTGTGCATACAGGTACTCATAATAATGACTCCCACTTGTAGGTTAACGCCTTCAGTGCTAGTATCCAACCCCCGACCATTGGGAGGATGGCTTGGGGTATGTCATGGCACGGGCCCCGGGGGACAGGTCATGATAAAGTGGTATCAAAGGTGTTTGGTTCTACCTAAAAGTACGAGAGTCTATTTTTTTTCTTTTTGGGTAATAGTGTTGAATGTTTTGAGTTCGAAGTTCAGATTCAAGGAGTCCAGTGTTTGTGTGGCAGCCGACATATCAATACACCAAGATCTAGAATTCTTCTTTTCGGCTCTATACATGAAAACACTAGTTGCATAAGTTTCTCCTTATGATATTTTTGAATAAGAGTCCACTCATGAGGTATAATATTCTGACTACGGTACATCTTGATCTATTTTAGGATGCCTCAAAGCAGACAGCCAGCTAGGCTTTCGATACGTGATCGTGTAGATAGCTATCCTAGCGACGATGTGTCATTTCAGGTACCAGTGCTAGAGATGGCCCCACCAGGTGGTGCACTGGTGTTTCCACCACCCATTGATCAGTAATCATTGATGTAATTACCAGTAGAGGACATAGGCAGACTCAGTGCCTTGCAAGATTTTCAGAGATAGAGTCCTCTGAGGTTCAAGGAAGAGACAAATCCTCATTCTCTGAGGATTGGCCGCTGGAAGTGATGTGGGTCTTCCTATTAGTTAAGAAATTACATGACTAGATGGAGATATTTTCCACGAGCCTTCTTTTGGGATTGGTAGGGAGATAGTGGAGTTTTACCATCCAGACACATGATGAGGAAACCCTCACCTAGGAAGACTTGAAGTGGCTTTTTCGGGAGGATATTTTCCCATGACTTTGCGCTCTATGAGAATACAAGAGATACTTCTCCTGTAGAAGGGAATAAGGTCAGTGGCTAAAAACTCTTCAAGGATTACAGGCCTCTATTCCTACTCCACAAACATGGTGAGGGGCCCTTTCTTCAGTAACAAAACCTTTGAGTATGGAATCAGAAAGAAGATTAGGTCATCCATGGTGTCTCTCAGAATCCCCACTCAGGCTAGAGTGCTAGAGAGAGACCTTCTTGTGGAGATCTTCCAAGAATAATATCCACTGATAGCTAGAGACACCAGAAGTCCTCAAGTGATAGAGCCTTTTGTAGTGAGAAATAGGAATTAGACGAGGTGACCCAAGCAGGTCAGATCTTTTAGGGGAAGACCCCAGGACTCAGGGTTGGTAGTGAAGGGCTCTCAGAGTAGAGGGAGTAAGCCGAGAACCAGGATGTGCTTCACATGCGGTGGGCAGGGACACAAGGCTCATGACTGTCTGACCCGCCATATATATGATAAATTTACGGTTGAGGGACCAATGAGGTATAGGTAGAGGTTCGATCAAGTATGCATGCAGGGCGGTGGACGTGGCAGGTGAGAAGGCCATGTGGAAGGTGGTGGATGATGGTTTGAGGTGCTACCACAACCACCCCCAGGTGGTCCACCATGGGCTCAAGGAGCCGGCGGACAGGGGCGAGGCCAGCTTCAGGTGATGGAGGCCTACAAACACGATACTACAAAGATGATTAGATTTATTATCTATGTCTTCTCCACCTTGGATGTAGTTCTTATATACACAGGTTCCAGTCACTCTTTCCTTTCCATGGACCTCGTTCAAGGCTCATAGATTCTGGTGGTGCTGTCGGCTCGATCCTTAAAATTAAAGACTCCAACATGAGTGGATTCGATGATTACATATCGGTGCCAGTAGTGTGATCTTACTCTAGGAGGTGATAGCTTCAGCTGGGATCTCCTAGTAGTGGAGTTGAGGCCTTACGAAGTCATCTTGGGCATGGAATGTTTATCCACATTCCATTCTTAGATCAACTATTTTAGGGGCAAAGTGTGGTGTGTCCATGAGGATGGAACCATGTTTTTTTCACAACCGAGAAAGGATATTTTTCATCATGGGATATAATTTCTTGGAAGATGGTGCATTCGATTTCCCACCAGTTGGCTATCCTCACCCTCAGTGTGGTGGATGAGAGGAATATGAGATTTCCTATAGTGTTGGATGAGTATGAAGATGTCTTTCCTGGGGATGTTTCGGGACTACCACCTCACAGGGAGGTAGACTTATGCATCAACCTATACCCCAGGATGACACTGATATCCACACCAGAATATCGGATGGCTCTTTCAGAGCATTTTTAATTGAGGGTACAATTGAAGGACTTATGGGAGAAGAGGTTCATAAGGCCCAGCATTTCACCAAGAGGAGCCCCAATGTTGTTTCCCAAGAATTAATATGGGAGCTTGAGGATATGCATGGACTTCCGGCACCTGAACCGGGTGACTGTGAGGAACAAGTATCCACTGCCAAGGATTGATGACCTCTTCACTCGGCTAAAGGGAGCAAGGTGGTTCTCGAAGATAGACCTCATATCATGTTATCATCATCTTTGGTTATGGGATGAGGACATAATGAAAATAGACTTTAGATGCCGATATAGCCACTATGATTTCATGGCTATGACCTTCAGCATGAACAATTCCCCAATAGTGTTTATGGGACTCATGAAATGGATATTCCATCGTTACCTCGATTGCTTCATGGTGGCCTTCATTGATGAAATCATAGTGTACTTGGCGTCAGATGAGGAGCTTGCTACACACCTGTGGATAGTCTTAGATACACAATGATATCACCACCTTTATAGTAATCTCTCAAAGTTATAGTTCTGGATTCGAGAGGTCCACTTTCTAGGACACTTCATCTCAGAGGCTGGAGTAGTTGTTTATCCAGTGAATATTGATGCAGTGCTTTCTTGGGAGCCACCGATGAGAGTGACTGAGGTGCAATGTTTATTGGGGTTGGCAGGATACTACCAGAGGATTGTACCCGACTTTTCTAGAGTGGCTGCACCTTTATCAGCCTCAACATGGTAGGGACAACCCTTCTTGTGGACGGATAAGTGCCATAAGAGTTTCCATGATATGTGGGGGAGACTGATACATGACCCCATCTGGAGACTACCAGAATAGGGTGTTGGGTATGTAGTTTTCTGTGACACATCAAGGACCAGACTGGGTTGTGTCTTAATTCAAGAGTGTGCAGTGATTGCCTATGGATCACGGAAGTTGAGGAAGCATAAACAAACCTATTCCACCCATGACTTAGAGTTAGCAGCGATGGTCTTTGAATTTAAGATGTAGTGGCAATACTTGACGGGTGAACAATTTACCATCTACTTTGACCATAAGATTCTCAGGTATATCATCTCATATAAGGAACTGAACAAGATATAGTGGTGATGGATGGAGTTCCTACAAGACTATGACTTTGATATAGTCTATACTTTTGGGAAGGGGAACGTATTGGCAGACGAACTTAGTAGGAATTATGGATTACAACTGCTGAGTGGGGCGACATAGCAGTTAGTCGCGATGCAGATATCCTTTGTGGATTATGATGAAATAACATACCATCTTTCAATGACTATCACTCCCCCACTCTTACAACGAGTTTGGGGGAACATATTGTGGATGTTTACTGCGAGGCCCAACATGCTCAGATATCCTCAGGATAGGCTCCCGAGGGATTTTCGATAGGTGGGGACCACACCATTCTTTTCAGAGAAAGCACCAATGTACCAATGATGTTATGGGAGGAGGTGTTGGGGGAGTTATATACATCCCCTTTGGTGGTAAATCCATGATATTATAAGATGTACCAAGACATCCAACATCCCTACAAGTATCCAAGGATGAATAAAGTGGTGGTAAAGTTTGTTTCACTATGCCTCACTTTTCAGCAAGTGAAGGCTGAGCATTAGGTTCCAGTAGGATTTTCCCATCCACTCGAGGTACTAGAGTTGAAATGGAATGGTATATCCATGGAATTTGTGACGGGGTTACCACGTACGTCCACGGGCCCCGATTCTATTTGGGTGATCATTGACCGACTCATCACGTCGGCTCACTTCCTACCCATCTGAGAGTCGGGATCTATGGAGGACCTAGGATTCCTCTATGACCAGGAGATGGTGTGTCTACAAGGGGTTCCTTTGATGAATTTATTATACTATGATGCAATCTTTACATCCCAGTTGTGGAAGGGATTGCAGGAGGCACTCAAGATTCAGGTACTCTTGAGCGCATATTTTTACCTCCAGACAGATGGTCAGACAAAGCGGACCATATGGACCTTGGAGAACATGCTCCATTCTTGTGTCCTTGATTTTGATCATAGTTTGGAGGACTACCTACCACTGGTGGATTTTTTATATTAATCCACCATTGTAATGGTACCATTTGAGGCCTTTTATGGGTAGCCATACAGATCAACTCTATGTTGTACATACCAAGGGGTGTCCGCACTCATGGATCCAAAGATGGTACAGGATACCATTGCAAAGGTGTAGATCATCCAAGAGAAGATAAGTACTGCCCAGAGTAGGAAATAATCATATGCTGATAGAAGTTAGAGACCCTTGGTATTTGAGGTGGGAGACCATGTTTTCCTTCATGTCTTACCCCAATGGGGATTGCAGAGATTTGGCCAGGGCGGCAAGTTATTCCCGAGGTTTTTCGGACCTTTCCAGATTCTTAGTAGAGTTAGAGAGGTGGCATACTGCCTAGCTATTCCCCAAAAGATGCACTGTTTGTATGTTGGTTTCCATGTTTTGTAGCTGAGGAGTTATGTGCATGACCCATTTCAAGTCATCAAATTGGGAAATCTAGACATTAATGAGGGGGAGACATTTGCGGAGTTCCTGGTAGAGATAGAGGACCGAAAGTAGGAGGTACTTCGTGGATGGTCAATTATTATAGTGCGTTTGCAGTGGCAGAACATGAATCTCTAGGAGAGAACATGGGAGAGGGATGCTCCTATTCATGATAAGTACCTCTATTTGTTTGATTACCCGTTGTTTTGGAATCTGGGGATGTAAGGCCCTAAAGTGGGGAGAATGTAATATCCTAGAATTTCAATATAATTTGTTTAAAATCATATGAAATAAATTCCAAACCACATGATTTGGAGAAACGTGACTCTAAGGCCCAGTAATCCCAGAATATAATTTTTATCTTTTTTAATTTCATTTAAGTAAACATTCTAGTGGGTTTTTTTAACATTTAAACTGGTGCTCGGATAAAAAATATGGGGGCACCGTTGAACCAAGAATGCACGGATTCACCTAGAAAGGACATACCTTGAACAGAAAGGTTCATATGGAAAAGATCATATTCTGACATTTTGAAAAATAATAAAATAACATAAAAAGTTATTTTATTTTCTTTCGCACCATTGAGAGGCAGATGATGAAGTTGTGGCACGGCAACGAGGCGCATTGAAGGAAGCTCCTTAATGGCTCGTTTTGGGGAAGTGTAACAGAAACATTATGATGTGTTTTCTTTCAATAAGATAACATGATCGAGAGTTGAGAATTAAACCATGGAAATTTTGATGAACCTATGGCAAGGAATCCCTCCAACAATGAATGATGAACCCTGGTAAGATCGCTAGTAATTTCGACACTCTAAGTAGAGTGGGACCGAGAAGTGATGAATGCCAACAAAGCATGAATCCACGATGGCATAGTGCTTCAATAATGAATTTTGATCAAGGTATGGGTTTATTTGATTTATGTTTTCCCCATTCCTCATTCTAAATTATGAACATGTATCAACCCAAGAATAGGTTGATCCACCGAATTTCCATTCCTGCAAGAGGGTGATGTTTCTTGGGTTTTCTATTCGGGATTGAATTATTGTTGGTAGAACATCATCCCAAACATCCCCCTGTTTTAAAACTCTATTGTAGAGAGAATAGGCTAGCAAGAACATGGGTCAAGCCCCTCCTCTTTTGCGTTCTTCTTGGTCAATTTTTTTGAAAGGGGTGGCAAGGTAGATTTAGGGATATCATAGGGAAGAAGATACCCCACTGAGGCTAGAGGGGCAGTTGGTGCAAAGAAAGGATCACGGGTGTGGACTCGGTGGTCTGAAGAAGATCCCCACAACATGCCACTAGTAGCAGCCGCGGGCTAGGTGTGGCGGCAGCCATGGACGGGAGGCGGCGTGCCATGACGCTATACTAGGAGAAGCTGTCGGATAGTGGCAGGAATGTGGCCGCAACCATGGGATGTGCTCTTCGAAACCATGCATTCTTCCCCTGAGTGTGGGATTCCGGTTGTCCAGAAATTCCGAACATGCAGTGGATACCTTGGACACATTGTGCATTGAGGATGGAGGAAACGACCCCACAACAACTCGCGGGTCGAGCAGGGAGCCGGACGTGGATTCCAGCCATGTCCTAGCCAGGAAGACCGGATAGGGCACGGGCTGCCCCTGTGGGTCGTTCCCACTACCCAATGGACTGGACCCTAGCTAGGCTGGGTCTGGGATGGGTCAACAGACCTAGGTTGGGTCGGTGGACCTCAATATGGGTTGGGTCGGGTCAGTCCGACCGGGCTCAGACCCCACCAGACCCTTTTTGGAAAATCACCAATATCTTTCAAAACGGGCATCTGATTGAAGAGTTTTTTGTGGAATTGGAACCCTTGATATGAGTCAGATCTGTTGAAATACTCTATGGAGGATTTAATGGAAGTTGAAATTTGATTAATGGCTTGGAGATCGGTTCTCCTGAGATCAAGCGTTCTACGGGCAGAAACCCTAAAGTTGGTTGAGCCCTAAGGACTGGTGAAGAGAGACCCTATGTGGATCAGATACTATGGCCTAGTGGGAAGTGGCTTATGTGTGACCCATGAGGCCCATGGTTTGGATCTGCTTCTATGTGACCCAGCAGACCCAGGGTACTCGACATGAGTAGTACCTCAGTATGCCCATAGGTGGGAAGCAACATTTGTGTGACCCGACATCCCCACGTCAGGGAGTTGATTCTGTGGGACCTAGCATTTCCACGATACTCGTTATGGATGAGTACCAAAACTGTCTTATGGTTAGTGGGAAGTGACTTCTGGGTGACCGAGTAGACCCATTGTACTCATTTATGGGGATTTATACGGTAGACAAGGTGTTCAATGATATGACTAATGGTTGTACTTTCCTACTCTAGAATATAGCTGGTGTGAGCTATCTTGCTTCATGATCATGCTTGGTGATAATGCTTTGTAGTTTGTTTTTGGATTGATTTTTGGTCTTTCCTTGTTATTTTGGGGTCCCTACTGATAATTTTGTTACTCATCCCTGCACGGGCTTCGCCTGTGCATGTTGTGTCTAGTGCAGACGATCGCCACCTTGACGAAGGACTTGGTGGTCCAGGACCTGGTGGTGGCCAGTGAGACCAGGTAAATGAGATTTACTTCTATGTCTTACAGAAGCTACTTTTCACTAACCCATTCAGTGGGGTTTCTAGAGGATGGATATCTAGAGTTTCTTTTGTACTTTCCTATTTTCCAATTAGTATTTTGTTGGGTCTGTATTCTGGCACATTTTTCTTTTAGTTATATTTGTACTAAGTAGTTATTTATATTGGCACAATTGTTTTACTTTTCCAGATTTGGGATTTGGTTGTGTATGTGCGTGCGTACATGTACTCAGGAAAATGACTCAAACATATAGTTTGACGCTTTGGCACTAGTTGCAAACCCCTGACCTTCAAGAGGCAGGCTTAGGGTATGTCCCAACATGGGCCCCGAGGGATGGGTTATGACCCAACCCCTATTAAAAATACAAATCACAAAAAAAACTATAAAAAGTACCATCGTTGAGGTTTTTACCCAAGTTCCTCTATACACGTTATCCGAGCACCGGGCCCTTGAAAAGTTGATAGGCGATAATTGGCCATACTTCAATAGTGTTTCATCAGATACCAAACATCAGACTAACCATATTATATGATGTCTATCTTATGGACCATATTTATTTCTTATGAAAGTGATCATTTATTGATACTGATCCATCAAATCATTTCATGACACAAATCAACTAAATGATCTTTTGATTGTAATTCATCAGAATAGTTATTGAAACCAATCCATTTGATTGAGTTGTATTTTTAATGATCTTATTTACTAAGAAAGTAATGTAGTGGTTTAAGAAAATAGGTCTTGATATCTTAGTAAAGTCAAATTGGGAGAAAAATCTTGTAATCAGACACTATTATCTAGATAGATAAGATTAAATTCTCAGTGATTAGATATTTATGAGTAGATATATTCGTCAGTGTTATAAATTTTATGAATATTTATAGTTGATACTAGGGTTGTTATAGGTATCTAAGGTATTTAAAAGTTGTAATAAAGGACTAAACCATTTTCAATTGTCTTGGAGAATCAAAGTGATAGAATCATATTTTTTAAGTGATTCAATTTCTTTTATTTAAATGGATCAAAAGAAATATCTATTTATCTATTTCAATTGGTTTGATAGAATTAGAATTATGAATTGTGTTATGGGATGAGATATTATAGACTATCATTTCTTTATTGAAGTTCTGTTATTTCAAATGGTTTTCTATCTTATCTAAAGATAGGAAATTCCTGAAGATTTGAGAAGTCTCTAGAGGATTTGATAAGATTTCAATTAGTCAATGATGAATCTCGGATAAACAAGAATGTTATAGATTTTGATTATGGGTGAGAAAGAAAATATTTCAGTGTCCCATCGTTACTATTTCTAGAGAACCTATAAATAGATGAGGAAATTAAAGTGGTACATGACATTATTCATCCACGCATAAAAGTTGGTACTCTTCAGAATTGGTGTCAGAAGTGAGTTTTTCAATCGATGTTGTTTTGTGTCAGTGAAGATATTTTAGATAGAGGGTTCTGAGAAGAATATTAGAATAGAGATAGTTTAGTTTACTAGATAGAGGGAATCAGATTGATGTAATTTTTCTGTGATTTGAGAAGTTTTTTGAGAAATGCATATTTGATATATAGGAAGATAAAAAATGTTTTTAATTTCACCGATTGAGAATTTGAATATCGAACTAATACTTTCATATGAAAGTCATCCCTCATTGGTGAATCTGATATAGGTAGATCAGATAGAGATTCTAGAGAGACCATTGGTGGAGAAATTTGAGAAAGATAGATATTTTTTGTGGATCAACTTTTTTTAAGAAAAAATTTGTAAAATGATAGGATTCGGTAAAATAACTATTATCAAAAGTTAGAAGGTGTAAAATTGGATTTGACACAAGTTGGTTTTACTTCTTCATAATATTGAATTTCCAAAGACCCATGGAAGTTTATATGGTAATGAATCATATTCTCACATTGATACTGAATCTTGAAAATCATGTGTTTTATGATTACTTTTCTATTTCTACATGCGCTTTATTTTACTAATTCTCGATAAGGAATAAAATCTTACTAGTTATAGGGTTTATGTTTATTATGGTTGTAATTTATAAAATTAAAAAACTCATTCACACCCCCTCAGTTTTTGATTGATACATTAGAACATCAATTAGTATTATAGGGATGTTCCCCCTTTTAATCCTTATAAAAAATAATCTCAGTTCTTTCAACAATAGAGGAATCCCTACTTTGGATGGCCAAAATTATTATGGCTATAAAAATAGGATAATTCCATATCTCTTATTTCATTGCCTCAAAGTAGTTTATATTGCTACAATTGGTTTTCCACCCATTGAGAAAGATGACTCGATGACTTTTTCTAAAAATAAAAATATTGAAGTTGATGGAAAAGATAGAAATTATATTCTTATGTCTCTATAAAAAATTGTTTATAGGAAGGTGATGAGTCTCAAAATAGAAAATATTATATTTTAAAAACTCAAAATCAATTATGAATGGAATACTAAATCAAAGGAATCAAAGCTAAAAATCTAGAAGATCAAGTTTGATGACCTAAGAATTAGAGGTGAAAAAACTATTAATAAGTATTTCACCCTAATAAACAAAGTTTTTTTAAATATCAAATGTTTTTTTGATTTCATAGAAGATTCTACAATTTTAAATAAACTTAGGAAAAAATTTCTGAATTGTTTTGATACTAAAATTTATGCCATGTAAGACAAAGATGGTTTATCTATTGATAAATTACATAACATTTTTATTTCATATGAAATGATAAAATCTCATCTATTTAAAAAGGAGATGATATATGAAATGAATTTTGATTGTATGAGAATGATAAAAATTCAAGATGTTGAAGATGTTGATCCTTGTGATTCTAATGTTAAAGAGGATTATGAGTTGAATGAAAAAATCTTGTCCATTATCTCTATGAATTATCTAATAGAAATAGGATAGTAGGCAAGAATACATCCTCTCAATTGTTTTGAGTCTGGTGGAATCATGGAGAATACTATGAATCTTCCCATGAAGAAATATGGATAATGATGAGATGATTCATATGAAAAAACTCAATGGAATAAGTTGAAAAAAATTTCTAAAGAATAAAATTAATTCATAAAATATAATAAGAGCTTTACTAGAAACAAAATAATTTTACTAAGTATGAAATATGAATCATACACAACTGAAAAAAATTATTCAGAAGAAAAACGTTTATAAATGCTCAAAAAATTCATTGAATATGTTTAAGAAAAAATATTCCTCGGATAGTACAGAAGAAGGAGGTGAAGAATCTTATAGAGAGTATCAGCTCTAATAAGAATAGGTTGGATTTATTGATAAAAATAGAACTCTCAAGAAACAAATGAGAATAATGAATAAATATAGTTAAAAATTTGTTGATGTTGGAAAAGATATTTTTAATAAAGAAGAATAATACATCCAAGATATCATAAGTTAGAAGATAATAATTTCTAAATAGGGAATGATGGTTTAATATAAAATTATGAAGTTGGAATTTAAGGAATAAAAAGTTTAAAAAGTTTCAATAAATCTTATTAAGGATGATTTTACTTTAATAATGGTGAAATAAAATATTAGAAAGGATTTAGAAGTTAAAGATGAATAATCTAAAGCGGTTGAAAAACCGCACTCCAAGAATCAGGTAAAATCTACACCCACTAAACTAAAAAGTTCATTTGGTTTTTCTAACATTATATTTTTCACGAAATGTATTGTGAAATATTAGGTTGAGAAGGAATTTTTTATATCTATCAAATTAATAAAAGCTGGAAATTACCCCTAGAAGAAGGTTCCCACGCAGCTAGAGGAAAATAGAATTGATTAATTTTTTGAACCTTAAAAATATTTTTATATTGAAAGATATTACTTCTATATAAGACCATGATTTGATGGTTTTTGTTAGTGAAAGGATCCATATTTTATTTATGATGCGTAAGAATCAACCACGCCTCAATATGATGAATAATGTGACCGATATGACTCCAAGAATGCCTTTTTATTTAAAATTTACATTTTACTAAAAAGGAAAAGTGACATAATCAAAACCTATAAAATTCATGTATATTTATTTGATACATTATGAAAATTATCCCTATGACATTTGTGATGTGAAATAATCATACAAACCTCAATATGATACACATTGCGCTTAGTATGATTCAAAGTGTCTATTATCAATCTAAAATTGACATTTTAGATCAAAACATGTTTCACTCACTAAAAACCAAGATAACATGCTTGTATTTTATTGATACCTTAGGGAAATGATATTAATTTAATTTTGGATGTCTAGGAATCAGTATCACATGAAACTGACACATGATGAGACATGTATGACTCAAAGTGTGTGTTTTTAGGCTGAAATTACATTTTAGTAAAAAAGGCAAGTGACATACTCAAAAATGTAAAAAATCATTCATAATATTATGATAATTTTTCAGAAACATCCATAATTCTTTTATGATGTGTAGGCATTAACTACACCTCAATTAGAAGCATGAGGTGACTGATACAACTCCTTGTGTGTATTTTTATTTAAAATTGAAAATTTGGTAAAAAAGACAAGTGACATAATTGAAAATAAGAAAAATCATTTGGATTGTTTTTATAATTTAGTAAAATTATCCATAAATAATTTTTGACATGTAGGAATTATCTGTACCTCAATATGATATAAAATGTTCCTAGAAAAACTCAATGTGTCTGTTATCAGTTAAAAATTGATATTTTAGTTCAAAATGTGTGTCACTCACTAAAAAACAAGAAAACATGATCAAATTGTATTAATATTTTATTATAATGATTCGAAAGTCATTTTTAATGTGTATGATTCTGTCTCACATCAAACTGACACACTATGTGATCAGTATGACTCAAAGTCTCTATTTTTAGTTTAAAATGACATTTTAGTAAGAAAATAATATGCCATAATCAAAACATATAATACACAATATTTTTCATGACCTGAACCAATTTGATGATAAAGCTACAACTAACCCATGTATGCCTCCATATGCAAAGGGTTGGTGACATGTTACAAAGGAATTATAAACTCATGGAGGCCTTTGCTAAGTACATATACCAACATAGTCAACTCAATAAAAAACTATAGAGGGAATGAAATAAAAGATGCAACACTACTATAAATAAACCAAAAATGCATGGACCACTAAATAGAAAGAATTATGGTAGTGTAAAATAAAATAGGAAGAGGGAAAAATAAATGCCTATCCAGAAATATGTCCCAACATGAAAATATGGAAGAAAGTAAATAACTGAGATCCCCGCTCCTATACCACATGCTATGTCCACCATATGTAGTCCAAGAAGAATGTATCCATAAGCTCCTATGAAGTCACGATCAACCTATCCACCATTTACAAAAGACACGACACATGTTAAGAAAATCCCAAGCAGGGGTGAGTACATACATTCCTAGTAGAATTCCCTGAAAAGGTGAAGGGGGTCAGTTAAAGATACAACTGGAGAGGAAAGCAGTAGATAGAACAGGGTGTAGTAAAATAGTAAAACTCAACACAAAAAGGGAGTGAATGTAAAATCATCCAAACACTAAAAGATTGAATTATTAAGAAGATCATATTCTCATCAAGTCTTCACTACCTATAGTAGGAGAGTGGAGTCATCTGACCCTGATAATCTAGACACATAAATAATGTGGCATACCCTGTGGAGCTTCCCCTCTTTTGGATAGAGTGGAAAAACCCCCCAATAATTGGGTAGTGAAATAGAATATGTATATATATATACACCCAGTAAAATAATCCTAAACAATAGGGTAAGGGGATCTCAATCTCAAAGCTCTACCCTAGAAGTTGAGTAGCCAACATTTCCAAAGTAATCCCTACTACAATTCCCAACACTCCATGCGTCATCCCAGAACACACAAGTAAAAGGGGCTCAATAACCACACATGGATACTATCCTCTTTCGGTGCCAATGACTCGCCTGCATGGTTTTAGGTCACTTCGCAAAAATTTATCTCGAAGGGGAACATTTCACTCTTTCTCATGAGTCAAAAGGTACGTCAAACCACGCCACTTCACTGTGTCTCATAGTCAAGTGGTCATCAATTTTGGAAAGGATCTCATGCCCTGGTACGGCTGGGGGGTCCTACTCGGGTAGTCACCAATTAACTCCACTGCCCAGCATGGATGGAGGGTACCACTCGGGAAGGTCACTAGGGAAAGCCACTACCCAGTCCTACATGAGGGTAAGCTTGTTGAGTTATTAAGGAAATGCCATTACCCAGCCCGGCTGGAGGGTTACACGTGGAAGATGCCATTGGGGAATTCCACTGCCCAACCCAGCTAGAAGGTATACCCAGAATGTCAAGAAAATCCACTTTATAATCTTATAGGAGGGTAACTTAGAAATATCATTTGGAAATACCACTACCTTGTCCGACTGAGATGAATGCCCAAAACTACCATCAAGGAATTCCATTTCCCAACCCAGCTAGAGGGTAAGCCTGGTAATGATTTGGTGATTCTGTATGATCATTGTTGTCATCAAGTGTCACCTTTACATGTTCCAATCTCTAACATTCATATCATTTCTCAAAATCAACTTCCAAGGAAACCATCACGTTCTACAAGAAAAAACACTAAGGATAGCATAAACACTTGTCCAAAATGAACCTCCAGTGAAAAGGGTTATTTTCACCAAAACTTTCCCAAACAAGACCTCATGGGACCTATATCTCAATCCTGAATTCAATTTCCCAAATTGGCATAAAAAATTCTTCTTCAAGGGTAGGATCATGCATCCGAAGAGGGTACATTAATCAGATGCTTCATGTAGGAGTTATGGCCCAAACCGCCGCACCACCCTGTCGCCCATGGACTGACCACTGTCATTGGTCTACCGAATATGTGGCTATGTCCGTAGAACTCAATCTAGCTCCACCTTCTACTACACCTCCTGGTTGACCACATCACAAGGTTGACTACATCACATGGTTGACCACACCCAACTCCTCCCCAGTTGACCCGAGATCCAACCTGGGTCCACCTCGTCCTGCCCAACCCATAGACCTAACTCATCCCATCTACACTTCTTGGCCTTGCCCACCTACTCACCTAGGTCCGCTCACACATGTATTACATGGAAATCCCTCCCCATTTCCTGTAACCTCCTCCACCGGCCCTGCCGACTCCACTATATATGCCTTCTCAGATGGCCGCATGGCTACCTCCGACCCATGCGGCCCCCAACACAGCTGCCTGTAGCTCTACCACCACCACAAGGACCACTGTCATGCACCTCTGTGGCCTCCGCATTCTGGTGGTTTCTTCCAAAAACCACTGCACCTCCTCCAATGAATGAAAAAATTAAATGATCATATATGCATGCTCCTGGGGTCCCGATCTACACTAATATATCCTTGATTGTCGATTTTACTTAATTTTGTGGGTCTGATTGAGTTCAGAACCACCAGAAAACGTCAACCTAGGACCAAAAAGAATCAATGGTGAATAATGTGGAGAATAGGGAAGGGAATGCACAAGAAGCAGGGTTTTAAACCTTGTTTTCCAAGATTTTTTTTTCGACGAAGAGCATCAGGGCACCATGTTTTGATGAACAAGAATAAATAAATTAAATTTCATTACCTGTCTCATGAAATTGTTTCAAGGAGAACATATCTAAGAAAAAAAGTATGAATCTACTAAATAATTTTAATCTAAGGGTGTAAAACACAAAAATATGAGTCCTAACTCTTATTTTGATCGATCATTGGTGAATAACACACTCGCCAACAAATTCAAGAGAAGTAGTTGCATTTGTTGTGCTTTTATCCTCCTGGAATTAGAGGTTCCATGAAGGAATTATCCAGAAGAGGATGATGATATTGTTAGTAAAATCATGGAATTATGGGTCCAAACCTAGCAAATTCCTACTAAATACCAACTTATAGGATTTGAATTTGGTCAAGGTAATTTAATCAATTATTTATTTATTTAATTAAATGAATTTAGATAATCCCCTAAAACACATAAAATCCACTAGGGGACGATGACATGACTCCTTAGGAGAACTATTTATCATTAACAATTCTTATCACTTATAAACCCCAGTCCTTACAATATTCGTGATGTGCATGTCTGAATGCTATAGATCTAGAAGACACTGGAGTCATTCGACCTAGAATGGGAGTGAACCTTTGAAGCCGGTGGTGAGAAAATGAAAAAGGAAGAAACCATTCCAGAATATATTTTTTTATTCCCATCGACTGAAATTCCAAGAGGTATTTACTTCCTCAATGATCTTAAAGGTACATATCTATCCAAAACTACCCTTATGAAACCACCATTATGTAAAAAATTTGATGATGATCATTTATCTAGAGTGTTTGGTCCTAAGGACCTTAAAAACATATATAGATGTATAAATTATCTATTATGGGATATACTTCATACCTTAATGGAAATAAACCCTGGTTGTATATTAATATTAAATTGAGAATTGCTCACTATTGGGGTTTCTCTGATTGGAAACTGGTTCCAATAGGCTGTGGTTATTTTCTTATTTTATTAAAATCACAGGAGGAATTAGATCATGTCTGGAAATTAGGTAATATTCATATTAAAAATATTTTTATTCGAATTTCAGAATGAGACTGTGATTTTAATCCTCATTCACACAATAACACAATGGTGTAGTTATGGGTTCTATTTCACTATCTTAATTGGTTCTTTTGGAACCCTAAGATACTGAATGATATAGTATCCAGTATAGGTGTCCCCTTAAGAAAGATCATTGTACCCTAACTACAAAATTATGTTTTCTTGCAAGATTCATGGTGGATGTCAACCTAGAATCTAAACTTTTGAATGTTATTAGATTTAATGAAAATGATTATAAAATTGGAAGTTATAATTGAATATGATTGAAATCCCCCATTTTGTGAGCTATGTTAGATAGTGGGACATTCCATCCTAAACTGTAGGGTGGTGAAAACACAAGATATCTATCCAAAGTATAATGACTAAACTGAGGTTATAAGAAATAAGATAAACAAGGATAATGTTATAGATAAACCTGATCCTCCCAAGAAGAGGAATAATATTTGGGTAAATAAATAAATTTACTCAAAACAATTCAGAGAAAACTCAAGTAAAACTTAGGATGAACTTGTGGAAGATGAGTAGAATGAAAATGATGAACATGATAACTGATATGAAATTGAAAAACTGGTCATGGAGGTCATTGAATAATCCCAATGAGAATAATTAATGTAGGATCTCCAAAAGAACTCCTCTATAGAACATGGAAAGTAATTTACTATTATCATAGATTCCACTATGGCACACACCGTTAAAAACCCATGAAGGTATAAAAGTATAGTGGATGTTTTTGATAAGGATAAGGGAGATCAATGCGATAAATATTCTTTGATGAATAAAAATGCAGTATACTCTTCTACCCTAACTACTGTCATCATATCTGATGAGAAACATACCAAAACCCTTTTGTGATTTGTGGTGTCTCACCTACTACTCAAAAGGTTGATGGTACTGAATCCCTCAAGGATTCTAGGAATGCATCGACTCATCCAAGACCTTATGTGCCTAGTTCTTCTCTAAATGGTGGATCTCAGATCCATGGGGAAGGCAATCTTAAAGAGTTAATCATTATTGAGGTAGAAACACCACTTCCCCCTAGAAACTAGTTGACAAAAACAATGCTGATATGCTGGATCATATTGTTGATGGAATAGGTTTTATTATTTTAGATTCTACTTCAACTATGGTGCCAACCCCCACAAATGTTTTTTCTGCTGATTTCCTTAAGATAGTAGGCACATAGAGAATAGTTTCTATTTTTAATTATGAAGAAAAAAATCTAATTTCAATATGAGGTTTCCCAAAGGTTACTCTATCAAAGGATGATTCACACAATGTAACTAATAAGGATATGAATATAGATGCTACTAATACTCTTCTAGTTTCTTCTAAGTGTAAACAGGGCATGAAACCTAGTCTGGCCTCATCCCAAAATTTCAAAAGATCCTCTACATATAAGGGATGTGGAAGTAGAAAAAGGGGGTTTATCTATATCCAACTTCTAATGAATTTTCTATTTTTGAACTATCAGGGTATTGCAAACCATGACACTTTTATTGTTATTAAAATATTTCTTAATACTAATAATTGAAATATATTTTTTATTACTGAACCTAAAGTTAATTTCTCTTCAAAAATTATGCACCTTTTCTCTTATGGTTATAATGTTTTCGGTTCTTACAAAGAGAGCATTGTTGTTGAAACCCTTTGGTTTTTTATCACTTCTGAAATCAAAATGTAAAACTTTTCCATGTTTCAGAGAGGATGTTTACATTTGACTTTTCATTTTATCATTCTCACATTTTTTGTTCTATGGTCTATGCTAAAAATATATACCATGATAGAAGACCTCTTTGTAATGAACTTTCTTTCTAGTCAAACATTATTCATGATCCTTGGTTTTTGATTGGTGACATCAATGCCATCCTCACCTCAAGTGATAAAATGGTCCCTACTAACTCTTTCATGTCTTTATGAGAATTCAAATCTTCGTTATAAGTATTTAATCTTTTTTAAATCAACATTACGGTTTCCATGTTCTCTTGGTATAGAAGGAACTGAAATAGGGTTGTTCCTAGTAAATTATGTAGAGATATCACAAATGATTCTTCTTTGGACAATTGGAACACCATCTCCACAATAACCCTTCCCAGGATGAACTCTGATAATTATCCCATCCTTTTCAATCTTTATATTAAATGCATGAAACATACTATACCATTAATTTTTAATAATTCATGGTCTTCGGATCCTGAGAGTTCTAGCATCATAAAAAATTTATAGTTGTATATGAAACATCACAATGACACTTTTTCTTGTATTATCAAGCATAAACATCATAAATAGTTCCTTAATGGTTTGTGTCTTTCAAAATTAAAACAAATTGACAATGGAATTTCCTCTCTTGAAAATGAACTTATCCAACTTGAGAACTCCAACACCAGTTCTGACTTCACTATAGATTCTCAACATGAAATTAACACTTCTAAGAAATTTAATGCTTTTCTTGTCCTTAAATATAACATGTGTAAAATATTTTTCAAAACTAAATGGTTCTCTGATGGTGATAGGAACGCTAAATTCTAAAATTCTCTTCAAATAATTAGGAAATTTAGTAGACCTCTCACTTTTATTATAGATAGAGACAACCTCATTGACACTGAAGAAGGTATTTCAAATCATGTTGTCTATTATTTTGAGAATATTTTCAATGGTCCTAATGTCAACAATGATATTTTAACAAATTTCATTCTAGTTTTGGAAAATGATAAGACAATTCTTATCTTTTAAGCATTACTTTTGACATGAAATCAAAGACACAATCATTATTCTTAAACCAGATAGTGCTACGGGTCCCAATGGATTCAATAATGGATTATATCAGTAATTCTGGTAAGTTATCCGATCTGATGTTTAAAAATTTGTTAAAACCTTTTTTCCAATGGTCAGATTCTCCATGGATTGAATTTACAATTTCTTTCTTTAATTCCCAAAGAGAGAAATGCTTCTTAGATTCATCTCTTCATACATATTCACTCATTAATTCTCTTTAGAAAATTATTACCAAACTCCTTGGAAATATAATCATTGAGATAAGAAGTATAATTGTGTCCTAGAATCTATTTAGCTTAATCAAGGGTCGTTCAAAATAATATTTTATTTGTCTTTCGTATGAATGTACTAACACCTTAAATAGATCCACCAGGGGAGGAAATATTTCCATTAAGCTAAATATTATTAATTCCTTTGATACCATTGATTAGAGTTTTATTTTCAAAGTGATTCACGGTTTTGGTTTCAATTACTCATTCATTGGTAGAATAAAGACTCTTTTAAATTCGTCTAATACTTCCATCCTTGTCAATGGATCCCATAAGGGTTACATTAAATGAACCAAGGGAGTTAAGAAAGGTTATCCCCACTCTTCCATTGTTTTCTCAATTGGGGAAGATTACATTTGTAGATTTCTTACTCTCCTTGTCGATCAGAACAATCTTAAACCTATTCATTATTCTAGAAACTTAAATGTTCCCACACATCTCTTATACGCTGATGATATTATCCTATTTATACAAGGTTATAAAAAGAACATTCAAAGTCTCAAAAATTCCATTTATAATTATAAAGAAATCTCTGGAAAAAACATTTACTGAAACAAATCCTTTGTTTTCTTTTGGAAAAATATTCCCTCTTATAAAAAAAAGTACCATTATCAATCTTCTAGATATAAAACAAGGTTCTTTCCCATTCACTTATCTTGGAGTTCTCATTTTTTGGTGAAGACCTAAAGCTAGTTACTTTTCTCAAACTGTAGACCAAATTATCAATCAGATCTCTTATTAGAAGGGTAGATCCCTCTCTATGGCTAGCATAATATGTCTGGTTAAATCCAAAATTTTCTCTAAAATGGTCTACTCGTTGATGGCCAATAAATGGCCTACTGGTATCCTCAAAAAAAATGTCTACGTTAAGATTTTTTTGGGACTGGGAGCATACTTGAAAAGAAACATTTGACCATCCCTGGGAATTCTTGTTGTTAGCCATTGGATAAAGGAAACATTGGAATTAAAAACCATAATCATTCCAATGAGGACTTACAAGCTAGACTAACTTGGAACCTCCTTCACAATGACTCAAACTCCATTTACTTTATCAAAAAAAGATTCATTGACAAGTTAAAAGAAGAAAATTCAAACATTTTTGATCTCCTCTATTTGGTCATCCATTAGGTAGGATTTTTCCAATAACAAGATTAAATCATGATGGATGGTTACCAATGACTCTTCCATGAATTTGTTGTCAGAAAATAGGAATATTACCCCTTTAATCTCCATGTTTCCTCTAAATAATTTACAGAAAAATAGTAATTGTACTATCATAGAGATGTTAAATTCTCAATCTTATAACCTTCTTGATAACATTATTCATGTCACAAATAATTATCCCTATTGAAACTTAGATAACTTCACTATTTGGAAAATTTCTCATAATGGTTTTCTTGAATCTAAATTTTTTTAAAATCACAACTTTCAAAATTCTGATAACAATTTCAGTTGGTTAATTTTTTTTGATAATCCATGGATTAAGCCCCCAAGTTTTTCTCTTGTGTGGCGTATTTCACACAACAGGGTCCCTACTGAAGTTTTCCTTCAAAATTTTGGGATTCAACATTACTCTAAATGTAAATTATGTAACCAATATAGAGAATATAATAACAATATTTTCCACTATTTTTCTTCGTCTTATGATCTTTGGAACTATATTTTTGACATTTTTGATTGCATATGGATTCTTCTTGACTCTCTCATCTAGAAACTAAAGCATTATTTGGAAATTTAAACTTCTCATAAAATCACTAATATTTTCTTATATTCTATTTTTGAGCGTCTCGATTTGATTTGGTATGATAGAAATTCTCTCATTTATAACAATTCATCCTTCAGTCTGAATACTGGTCAAATGTGTATCCTCATTGCTATTCAAAAAGATACCTCGATTTAGAATGTTTTCTGGGACATCACTATCAAATAATTTGATATTCTTCTACATCTTCATATTGATGGGATCTATCATTAGACTAGGCATAAATTTGAAGTGTTCTAGTAAGCCTCATTCCCAGGCAGGATTAAAGTGAATGTGGACAACCCCTATAATGGAAATTCGGGTCCCTCGGGTTGTGGTGATATATTCAGAGACCACCATGGGAAATGACTTAGTTGTTTCTAAGGAAGCTATGGAATCGCTTCATCCTTGGAAGCTAAAATAATGAGTGTGATCCATGCAATTTCATTTTATAAGTAATAGGGTTGGAACAATATTTGGATTGAAAGTGATTCGACCACTTTTGTGCATGCCATTTGGAATGCAATGGTGCATCTTGATTGGACGCTTACAACTCGATGGATTAACTATCTTCATCCGCTCTTATACATCAGTCACATTTTCACTCAAACCATCCACGAAGCCAACATGGTGGCAGGTGATCTTGCTAATAAGGGATTTAACCAGGTCATAACTTGGTTAGTTGATCTTCCTGATGATATTCTTCTTATTTATGACAATAATTGTAAAAACATTCCATTGTTTAGACTAGTTTAATCCCATAACTTTTTGAAAATAATAATTTCATTCCTGGTCATTGACCAAGGCATCACCTTTTTCAAAATATTAAATTACTTAAATGCTTCATCAATGAGTGAGGGGTCCGAACATCCTGTTCTGACTCATTTTATGTCGCACCTAGGGTAAACACCGCATTCCAAACCCAACTTTAGTCTCATATTTCTAATTCAATTAATTGATTGAGATTTATATCATTTTCTTTAATTAACTACATGCATGAAATATAAAATATATTTAATATTTTTATAAAATTAAATCTGGGAACACCATGCCTCATATTTCCATGTCCTCTTAGCACCTATCTTTGGAAATATATATATAGAAATACTTCAATGTCTTAAGAAAAAAATAATTAGTTATCTACATCATTACCACCTTCAATATTTTCATCCTTTAAAATAAAAACTAGAAAAATAAATAAGGATGCTAATGCCACATCTAAATCTCATGTTCCCAGGAAATCTCTTACATGTTTCTATTCTCCCACAGCACATGAACCGGATGGATGTTTCTTCCAATAAAGGTCTTCTCCTATCGGTCCTCGACTGCCACTGGTTAATCTACAACGGTGGCTCCATACTCTATATTCAGCTTTCCTCAATCAATGAAATTCGTGGATTCATCCATGTATCTCAACATCTATGACACATGGAAGACATCATGCACCCTCTCCAACTTTGGGGGTAAGGTGAGGTGGTAGGAAACCTCAACCACCCTCTAAACGATCTCAAATGGACCGATGAACCTCAGGTATAACTTTCCTCCCTAACCAAACCTCATCATTTCTCATCATGTAAATACTCTCAAGAATAATTGGTATCTCAAATAAAATTACATGGGCCTATAACTATAATCTCCACAGGATTTGTATCTACTATGGGCTCTCTTTATCTATTCATGGATGATCTAAACTTTCTCTATCATCACCTGCACCAACTCTGGGCCCATGAGGGATAAATATACCACCTTCTTATAGTATAAGGGGGACCTGAAGGGTCTCTCTCCTAGGGTAGAAAAAGTTTTCATGATGATGGTAGAGTGGTAGATGTTGTTTTACACAAACTCTACCAATGGGGGAGATCCTCACAACTCTGACCAAAATCTAACACACAATCCCTCAGCATATCCTCTTACAATTAGATAGTGCACTCGTTCTTCCCATCAGTCTAGGGGTGAAAGGATGTAGTCATCCACAATTGGGTCCTGAATTACTCATGTGGGCCTCTAAAAAATTGGTATCTAAACCACATGTCATGATTGGAGACAATCATTGAGGTTCACCCCATGGAGGCAGACGATCTCTCATACATACAATTGCCTCAAATTCTCTACCGAACACTGCTTCCGGATAAAAAAGAACTTCACCAAATCTGTGAGTCATTATACTATTACTTATATGGAATTTTGGACCTTCTCAATACGTGGAATCCCTATGATGTATTCTATGCATATCACGTCCCATTTCTACTCGGAAATCTCAAAAGGTTTCAACAAACCTATCGAAACCTGATGCTCAAATTTCACCTACTAATAGGTAAGGAACCGTGAGATGAACCAGCTACACTTCAACTTATTATGAACCATCAAAACCTCCTTTTAATATCTCTATAAATCTTCCCAAAACATGGATGTAAAACTAAGGGATAAGTGTGTAACTCTTGTATCCCCTCCTCCCACATCGCAATTGGAACCATTGTTCTCCCCTAGAGAAAGATATCATGATTGCATCCTTCATAATATCCATCTGGTACATCGGTTGTGGATATCAAATCATGAGTAACTTCACACTTGATGTCTCTCTACTGGGACACTTTCACATGCTCATGGAGAAAAGGATTCAACAGCATCTACTATAGGAAAAATTGTACCCTCATTCTCCATCAGGTTCACCTATAGGTAAGCTAACTGCTCTAAAGCTTCCTGCACTAGGCATGCCTGGAACTTCCTACTGATGGAATCTACAACAATATTTCCCTTTCCTAGAGTATATCCTATCTCAAAGTTGTATTCCTATAGGAACTCCCACCAGTTTTACCACATTAGGTTCATGTCTCTCTAAGTGACGATGTACCTGAGACTCTGGTGGTCTGAGTAAACCAAAAATTGCTCTCCTAGAATGTAGTGTCTCCATTTCCTCAAGGTGATGTCTATCGTTTCAAGATCTAGGTTATCAGTCGTATAGTTTTTATTAAAGGGTCTCAATTTCAAATAACTTTATGCGATTATTTCCTATCACTGCATTAACAAAAAATCAATTTCATCTGATGAGACATCGCAATACACTACGAACTCAACACCTTCCTCTAGTAGTCTCAAAACTGGAGCACCCATCAACCTCTACCTCAACTCCTTGAAGGATTTTTGGGATTATTTATAATATCTTAATGACTATACCTTTTATTTCATAGTGTTCATAGGGTATGTGATTATATATAATTCTACCCAAAATATCCTATAGTACCCCAAAAACCCAATAAATCTTTGCACCAATGAAACATTCTTGGGTGGATCCCATCCAAGAACTACTTTGATTCTGGATAGATCCATGGATAAACCTTGTTCATAAATGACATTTCTCAAAAAGTGAACCCCACGTATCTATAACTGGAACTTTCAGAGCTTTCTGTAAAGCTGGTGCTCTCAAAGTAAATCAAGAACCACCCATATGTGCTTTTCATGCTCCTCCTCAGTTGTAAATTAAATGAGTATGGAATCGATGAAGACAATAACAAACCAGTCCAAGTATGGATGGAATACCTGGTTCATCAAAGCCCTAAAAATTATGAGGGAATTTATCACACCATAGTTAATCACTAAGAACTCGTACTATCTATTGCGACATCAGAACGAAAAAATAGTAATATCATCCTCATGAACCCAAAACTGGTGGTAGATGCACATGAGAACAATCTTGGAGAACCATATTTCACCTCAAAACTCATCACTGAGATCGTCAATACTTGGAAAAGAGTTCTTGTTCTTTACTTTGGACTGGTTCATGTGATGATAATCCAAATAATTCTATAAGATATTGTCTACCTTCATTACAAACAGAACTGGAGTTTCCAAGGAGGACACATTGGGACTGATGAAGCCTTTCTCATGAAGGTCCTCCAATTGCAACCGTAGCTCCAAGATCTCATTAGGGTCCATTTGATATTCCCTGGAAGATATAAGGGAATTTACAGGATTCTTGTCACTACAAAAATTCATCTCCCACATCAATGGTAGTCCCAAAACTTTTTCAGGGAAGATGTCTATATAATCCTCCATGAGTGAAGAAACCCTAATTCATGAAGAGTCTGCTTTACCAAGGATCACACTCACTTTATTATAGGTAATCGGTTGTAACCACTTGTTCACAACACATTCTTGTCCTGTTATGTAGTCTCTCTCACTAAAAAGGATAACCTCATCTCATCAGTGCACATTCATATGACTAGTTTGTGGTGGCAGTCAATCAGGGCTTAGACCATGGAAATCCAGTCCATGCCCAAGATGATGTCATAGGGTCCCATCGTGATGACTAGTATTTCCCATGTGAAGTTATCTTCTCCAAGAGATAGCTTTCATTTCTGGAAGATGAAATACACGAAGGAAGCGTTCCCTGTAGAAACCTTGAGACAAAGATGTTATGCTAGAATCTCTCCTCGGATCTCCATATCTCACACTAGGAGTTAGGAGATAAATGAATGAATGGAACCTATGTCTACCAATACTGAGTAATGAGTATAATAAACACATATTATACCTTGAATCATCTCTATCACTGTAGGAATATAATTGGTCCATCAACTATCATATCCCCTCCTAGGAGATCATTGATCACAGTGTTGCCTCTACCGTGGTGGTCCATCAACTATCTTCCAGGGATTCTAAGTAAATCTAGCCAAGTAGTCCGGTTCTATGTGGCCTCTCCCATCACAAGAATATAATTGGTCCTCCTCGGGTCATCCCATTGATCTAAGCTACCCTTGTACTACAGGACCACATCCATGGGAATGATCACGAAAGTGCCTCATGTTTTGAGATCTATGGCCCATGCCTACTTATCTTACTTATCCCTATCATTCCCACTGCTAGATCAACCTAACTAGCATCCCTATTATATAAATATCTCTTTCACAAGTACACACTCTAGCGCCCCTAAAAAGGTGAGGATGCACAAGGGTACAATGAAAACTCAGATCTCTCAGTGGAGTCCCTAACCAAACTTATGTGCAAGGAAGTTTCCATCTCTAATCATGTTGAGAGAGTATCCCATAAGGTATGTGAACCTCACTACATACTCTTCCAATGGCATGCCTCCTTACTGGATCTCTAGAAGCTCCTAAATCTGGATGGATCATAAGAAAGAGGGTTAGTACTCCTTACAAAATAGTTGTTGGAAGTCATCCCATGAGAGTATCCACTCATCGTGCATCTAGGAAACTATCTCCACCAATGCCCAGTTGCTCTATGGAAAAGACAGGATTCTAATTCCACCATCTGATCTGTCAAGGTCCAAAAAAGCTTGAAGATTTAGACCACATACTCTATCCAATCCTCGGCTTCCTGGGGATCTGGTTTTCCAAAGAACCTATGTGGTCTCTGATTCTAGAACTCATAGAGTATACTCATCCAACACACGCACTCATCCTGCTCTTCTAGGATTATCTGTTACTCAATATGTGTAGGTGCTGAAATTTATTGACCTAGAGGAAGGGGATCACATGGTAGACCCTGAACTGAGGCCTCATCACTCATAGGGTCATTTTCACAAACCGAAGCTAGTATACTGGTTGGATTTCATCGTAGAGGCATCCTGGAAATCATCAAGGAGTGTCATAATTAGATGAGAATATATATATATATATATTGATGATAAAAATGGGGAGATGAATCAAGAGGATAGTAAAATACTCAATCATATATTATTCATGTGCCATTGCTCCTTGTAATACATTTCTCAAGGTTTCGATTTGGGAAGAAAGTAATTAGGGTCCTAGTGAATGGATATTTTGGCCACCCACACTATTACTAGACTCCCTTTCCTGAGAGCCATACTTGAGACACTTCGACATTGTTTTCCCAAAAAAACAAATCCTCTTAAGGGGAAAAATCTGAAAAACATTCCATGTAATGAAATTTCTCGGATACCAATCTATCACGACCTGAACCATGATAGGGATTGAGCCTCAACTACCCCAATACCTCCTCTATATTCCAGGGGTGGAGACAAGTGACAAAGGTAAGCTAAACTTGAGGAGGCCTTTTCCCAAGTACCTTTACACACACAAAAACACACACCCAACTTAATGAAAAAGTGCGTAGGGAAATAAATTAAAGATACGACACTACAATTAATAAACTAAACTTTCATGGACCAATAAACAGAACAAACCATGATAATGTAAACATAAAATGGAAAACGAAAAAATACATGCCCACCCAAAAATATGTCCCAACCTGAAAAACTGGAAAAGATTTAAAAAATAAGAGCCGAAGTCCTGTATCCCAAGCTATGACCACTGTACATGGTCCCTGAAGTCCATATCCCTAAGCTCATGTAAAGTCACAATCGACATGTCTGCAGTCTAAAATAGACACTACAAGTGTTGGGTAAAGACAATTAAGGGGTGACTATATACATTCCCCATATAATTACCCAAAAATGTGAAGGGGGTAGTAAGAGATACATCTGAAGAGGAAAGAAGAAGATATAATAAGGTACGGTAAAAGTGTATAGCTCAACCCAACAAGAGAGTGAAAGTAAAATCATCGAAACCCAAGGAACTAGAAATAGAGAGAATATAAACTTCTCATTGAGTTTTCACTACCTATAGTAGAGTAGTGTACTCGTATTACCATGAAAATCTAGACATAGAAATCACATGGAATACCCCATGCATCTTTACCTCTCACAGAAGGAAAGTAAATAAACCCAAGGAGTGGGTACTAAAATAGGATATATATATATATATATATATATATGCTCAATAAATAAAGCCCAAATAAGAGGGTAAGGGGATATCCATCTCATATATCACCCCAAGAAGATGAGTAGAAAACAATTCCAAAGTAAGCCCAACATTGATGCCCAACACCTCATGAGTCTAGCCAGAACACACAATTCCATGGGGCTCAATCACCACACCTTCATATTATCATCTTTAAGTGGAACTGAATCACCCTTGTAGTTTTAGGTCACGTCACAAGTACACATCTTGACACAAAAAGTGTCCCACTTTATAATCATCCCAAAATTACATTAAACCATACCTCTTAAAAATGTTGCACAGTCGAGGGGTCCCCAGTTTAGGAGAGGACCTTGTTCCCTGGTATGGCATGAGGGTCCTACTCTACTAGTCATCGAGGAATGTGACTTCCTAGCCCTACTTGAGGGTACCACTCTACAAGGTCATCATGGAATGCAACTTCCTTGTTCTACTATAGGGTAATCCCTATGAGTCATCAGGGAAACACCACTACCTAGCTTGGTATGAGGGTTACGCCTAGAAGATGTCATCGGGGAATTCCATTATCCAATCAAGCTAGAGGGAAAGCCCAAAACTTCTTGGAACTCCACTGCCTAGTCCTACTTAAGGGTAAATCAAAATTATTATTGGGAAAGTCCACTTCAAAGTCCTATTGAATAGTAAGACCATAACTGACATTGGGGAATTCCACTACCCAAATCGGCTATAGGGTAATCCCGGTACTACGCTTGTGATTATATATAATCATTTACATCATCAGGTGTCTCCTCTATGAGTGAAAACCCAAAAAAATTAATATCATTTATCAACATCCACTTCTTAGGGAACCATATAATTCTACACAGAAAAACACTCAATATTGGATAAACACTGGTCCAAAACGGAACTCCAGTGAAAAGGGAACTTTTCACCACAACAATCCAGAATGGTACCTCATGGGGCCCACATCTCGATTCTGAATTTAATTTTCCAAACAGCCTAAAAATTTCTTCTACAAGGAAATGATCACGAGCCCATAGATGGTGAATTAAACGGATGATATGTGTAGGAGTTATGGCCTGAACCTCCGTAATGACCTGCCGCCCACAGACATACAACCCACAGACAGAACATTTTGGTTGGTCCACCTACCTCACAACTACAGGCATCAAACCCATGGAATCTCCACCTTCTCCTTTGACTTTCAGTCAACCACACTGCTCGGTCGACCACACTACACAAACAACTGCACCCATATCTACCTTGGTTTACCCGAGATCCAACCTGGGTCTACCTCGTCTGGACCCACACCATCAACCTGATCCAACACAACTACTTGCCTATTCCCATACCACCTACTCTCCTGGGTCCGCTCGAATGCATCCCACCTAGCCGTCCCACCTGGCCAGCCTATCCCCCAACCAACCTCTGCCTCTGCCAGCCCCACTAGATCCACCATGTCCCTTGTGGTTCCTGGGAACTATGCCATGTCCACCTGACTAGTTGGCCGCCCAGTCGCCTCCAACCTAGGCAACCACCACCATGGTCACACGTGTCACCGCCATCCACATGTAGGCTACTACCACGAGGCAGGTTTTCCTTCAACCAACCATTGTACCTCCTCTGATACCAAAAAATTAAAACAATTGTAGATTCAACCTCATTAGGTCATGAAATACACTGATCCATCCTTGGATGTTGATTTGCCTCAAATCTAGGAGTTTGATGGAGTTCAACACCACTCAATAATGTCGAACGGAGACCACATGTATCCAATGACAATGAACACAAAGAACAGAGGGAGTAATGCACTAGAACAATGGAATTAAACATCATTGGCCAAGAGTTCTTGACGGATAAAGAAGATTAGGGAACCTGGGTTATATGAACCAGAAGAAATAAATTAAATTTCAATACTCTTCTCATGCAATGTTTTAAGGAGTGAAAATCCCAGAATAAAAGGATGCATCTCTCCAATATTTTAATTTACGGGCATAAAAATCCAAAATACGAGTCATACCTCTTATTTTAATTGATCGTTGGTGAAGAATGTTCTCAACAATGAATCCTAGAGAATCCAATGTGTTCATTTTCCTTCGATCCTCACTGAATTAGAGGTCCGTTGAAGAAATTCTCTAGAAGATGATGATTCTCTCGCTTGAAAAAATATGAAATTATGGGGCCAACCCTAGCCAATTTCCTCTAAAGACCTACTTATATTCCTTGAATTAGTTCAATGTAATTCAATAAATAATTTATTTAATTAATTAAATTAATTAAAGAACCCTCCAATGAGAGAGGGGTATAAACATCTCGCATTGACTCATTTCATGTCACGCTTAGGGTAAAAACCACATTTTGGACCCAACTGTTGTTTCATATTTCTGATCAGTTTAACCATTTGATAGTGAACACATTTTCTTTAACTAATAGCTTGCATGAAATATAAAATATATTTAATATTTTTATAAAATTAATTATGGGAACACCAGACCTCAAAATCACACTCCATACCAAGGAAAATCTCTGGTAATATATATAGAAATATTTCAAAGTTTTACATGGAAAAAACTAGGTCTCAATAGTCTTATTATTTTTAAAATTTAGTAAAATTATCCATAAGTGATTTTTATGTAAAGGAATAAACCACACTCAATACGACACACAGTGTGACTAGTACGACTCCATGTGTGTCTTTTTTTAAAATAAAAACTTTTTAAAAAATAAAAGTAACATACACAAAACCAAGAAAAAATTTTCATATTGTTTTGATACTTTTGGAAAATGTTACATAATTCATTTTTGACAACTTAGAATCAGTAAATCCTTAATCCAATACATAACATGCCTTGTATCACTCAAAGTGTATGTTATCATTCATAAAATTTACATTTTAGTTCGAAACGTATGTTACTCACTAAAAACTATGAAAAAATTCTTGGATTTTCTTGATTCTTTATGAAAATTGTTAATAATTAATTTTAGACACATAAGAATTTTCACATGTCAAATTGACACATGATGTGATTGGTGTGACTAAAATATTGTGATTTTAGTTTAAAATGACATTTTAGTAAAGAAGAAATGTGACATACTAGAAACTAGGAAAACATATTCATATTGTTTTGGTACATTATTAAAATGATCCATATGTCATTTGAGATGTGTGTGAATCATCCTCACCTCAATCTGACACATGTTGTGACTGTTATGAATCCAAGTGGGTTGTTTTATTTAAAATAGACATTTTAGTAAAAAAGTAAAGTGATATAATAATAACTAAGAAAAGTTATTTGGACTATTTTGATACATTATGATAATGATACATAAGCCATTTCCTACATGTAGGAATCATAAACACTTCAATTCGATACATGATATGCCTGATATTACACATAGTGTCCATTAGTTGTTTCTAATAGACATTTTAGTTCAACAAATGTGTCACTCACTAAAAACCAAGCAAATACAATTGTCTTTTCTTGATAATTTAGAAAAATGATTCATAATTAATATTTTATGTGTAGAAATTAGTTTTAAATAAAACCTACACATGATGTAACTAGTATGACTCAATGTGTGTCTTTTAAGTTTAAAATGAAATTTTAGTAAAAAATACAAGTGACATACTCAAAACTAAGTAAACACATTTTGATTATCTTGATACTTTTAGATAAGGATCTATCTATAATTTTTGATGTGTAGGAATCATCCTCACCTTAATATGATGAATGGTGTGAATGGTATGACTGAAAGTGTGTCTTTTTATTTAAAAATGTCATTTTAGAAAAAAAGAAAAGTGGAATACTCAAAACTAATAAAATTAATTCAGATCATTCTTATATTTTTGTAAAATGATCCATAAGTCATCTGTGACATTAAGGAATCATTCACACCTCAATGTAATACATAGTGTACCTGGTAAAACTCAAAGTGTCAATTATCAATTTAAAATTGATATTTTAGTTCAAAAACTTGTGTCACTCAAAGAAAACTAATTAAACATACTTGCATTGTCTTGAAAATTGAGAAATATTATTCATAATTCATTTGTGATGTATATGAATTTTTCTCACTTAAAACTGACACATGATGTGATTGGTATGACTAAAGTGTTTGTTTCTAGTTTAAAATTTTATTTTAGTAAAAACAAAAAATGACATACTCAAAACTGTGAATATGATTTTACTTTGTTTTGATACTCCCATAAAATGATCCATATGTCAGTTGTGACATGTAAGAATCATCCAAACCTTAGTCTAACATAATGTGTGACCAGTATGACTTCAAGTGTTTCTTTCAATTTAAAATTGACATTTTAGTAAAAAAACAAAAGTGACATAATCAAAACTGAGAAACCACATTCAGATTGTTTTGATAGTTTAGGAAAACGATCTATAAGTCATTTTTGACGTGTAGGAATAATTCGTACCTCAATTTGATACATGTTTTTCCTGATATGACACAATTTATAAATTATCAAGTTAAAAGTTACATTTTATTATTTTATTTTTTCATATTTATCATTAATTTATTTCTTTATAGTATTATTAATGTATGAATTATTTTATTATATAGCAGTATTATTTTTCTTGGGTTGGGGTTGTTTGTTCAGAAAATGACACCATGATCGGGCTTTTTGAGAGGGGGTCAGGTGCTAATAAACAGGTCCTCCCTTTAAAGGTGCTTAGGAAAAAAAATAACACTATTCAATGATTTTTTAGTGTTGACTTTACCCAATATATAGTGTTAGAAAATGATACTTCTAAATCTTTTATAATTTTCTTTCCATTGGACTGTGTCTTTCTATCAGCAAGGAATTCCGTGGAAATTGTTGTAGTGGCTCATTTTTCAGCTTTATATTAAGATTCAACTTGAGTGGCTACCATGTTTTTTAATTTTATTTCTAACTCAAGAAACATTAAATTAAAACTGTTCTTTGGTTTTTCATGGAACTCCACCCTCTATTCACATTCAGTTTTCAACATTCGAAACATTTTTCCGTGAATATTACATTATTATTACAAAATATTATCAAGATATTTTATATTTTCGGGATTTCTTTCTCCATTTGAGAGTTCCTAATATTTATAATTACTTCCAAGGCATTAAATATTTCCTCAAAAATTTCCTTTATAACAACATTCTCATAAATAATTATTTTCAATTATTTTTATATATGGTCTAACTTTTCCTGAGAATGTAATTCATTTTCTTACTTTACTTCAACATGTTTAGAAAGATCTTCAATTTATCTGAAATTCATTCCTAATGCATTCTCCATCTCATCATTTTCTGATTTAATATGTGATTTTTTTCTTCAAAAATCCCATGATATATGCAAGTATAAATGTAAAAATATTGAAAGGGAAATTATTTATGTAATATTTTTTTTCAATAAAAATAGTCTATAGAATCATACCCACCAAAACTATAATAACTTTATTTTAGAAGATTAACTGTAGTTTATTTTTCAATATTACTTCCACACACATTAACTACCAATAGTAGTAGATCCCCATTTCACTTATCTCGCTATTATAACTTTATTATCTTCTAAGTCTCCTTATTATTTCATTTTTTTCAGTTTCTTGGCTAATTCATCAATGTTTTGACAAACCAGAGTGTCTTCTGTTAACATTACCTCGGGAAAAAATTCCTTATCCTTATGAGAAATTTTTTCTTTAACATCAAGAAATATGAGCTTCATAATAGTGTATCTTCTATTAACATTACCTACACTATTCCATATTTATTCTCATGGAGTCATGAATTCTTCCACTACATATCATTTTCACCAATTACAAAATGATTTTTTAAGTTACTATATTAACTCGTAGTGTGTATTTGATGCACTAAGTCTCAAAACTTTAAAAATTCTTATAATTTCATATTACATTGATTCCATTAAATCTTTAAAGTTCTCCAAACTTGAATCTATCTTTGACTGCATCTTCTTATATCACTTGATTATTTTCACATTGTCCATGTTATGCTCTAAGAAGAATTTATTATTTAGATCTCACTCTCTTCCTTATAATTAGATGGTTGAGTATTCTCAACTTTCATTAGAAACTTATATTCCAGTCCTCTCAACTTTCCATAAAATCTAATGTTTTAGACTCATTATAACATTGACCCAACTAAATCTTCCTTAAAATACATGGTTGGAAACATTTTATCTTTTACTCTCACAAATGCTACCCTACATCATCATAATTATCTAAATGAGATAAACCCTTATTTTTTAAACTTCCTCCAAAAATGAAGGAATAAATGTGGGATCCAAATTTGAGTTTCCCACCCATTTTCCCTTCATTAACCACATTTATGAATTCTTAAATAATAATATTCAACTATATTCATCAAATTTTCATCAAATTTATATATAAAAAACTCTTCAAATCTTTCTCAAATCCCAATAAGATCTATGAACATTAAAATTATAGCTCAACATCATCATAATGTTTGAACTTATAATGTTTTATTAATACTCCTAAAACCACTGTCTGATGTACACAAATTTTATATGACTTCATAACTTAAACTTTTCAAAAATCATATTTATAACTCAAACTGTGAATTTTTTCAATTTATTTTTCAAACATCATAGAACTTAAATTTGAAAATCAATATTTGTATAACTCATCTTTGTATTTCAAACATAATATAACTATACTATATAAACCAATCTTTACAAGAATCCTCAAATCCATTTTGTGATATTTGTAAAGTTATGGTGGATATTCACCATCTAGGCTTCTCACATTTCTCCATCTGTTAAACTTATTAATATTCTTAAATTTATCCATATGGTATTATTTTAAATCATATAATATTTCTTCATCTGGTAAACCATCAAATATTTTTATCTTACTATGCCTATAGATTTTACACAAATTCCCCTATCTTAATATTTTAAATAAAATTCTCCATCCAAAACATTTATTTGCTTTAATCCATATATAAATTTTACAAAAATTGTTTATTTATAACCTTTGGAAACCTTTTCCTTATTGAACTTGGTTAATAAACTCAACTTGAACCATGAAAAATAATAATTATTATTATGTTACAAACATTACAGATCATTAAATAATTGTATGAATACAATATAAAACTTCATAGGATTCCAAAAACCAAGGAGACGCTCCCAAAAATATTTGATTGTAAACTCTTTGAATTCTATGATGAATCTTTATTTTAAAATAAAAAACCCATAATGATATATTAATGATAACGTATTCAATTATTAGTATTATAAATATAAACCAGTATAATATTTTACATTTTAATAGTATATTCGTTTTTTAAAAAAATTTAAAGATACTAACCTCTAGAAATTAATGAAATTAACCTTCCATTTAATTAAATTATTAAAGATATAAAAAAATTTAAATTTTTAGATTCAAAATCATCAAATCCCTATTGTTTATGAAACATAACATTCACTTAAATATTCAATGAAAATTGAGATTTGAAATGAGTTTGAATCATTTGAAAAAGAATTTATATGTGAAATAATTAACTTTTTTTATTGAATTATTTTGTGTACGATAGAAATATCAACATAATTTTATATATAATATAATCACATTATATTCAAGAACCATAGTCAATTTATGGTAGAACCTGTTTTGTCTTTTGGTAATGTTCCAATCTTTTTAACTAGTAAGTTTCATGTTTTAACTTGATTTCTATAGATCATTTTAAATATCCCATATCTATTATACTTTAATATGGAAAATTATTTTTGTAAAAATATGTCAAACGATCTCGTAGTATTATATAGTGTAGTGTGTAATGACCTAGGTATTTATAGAATAATACTTTTTGAATTTCTATTAATATGTATTCATAAGATATTATTTTTACATTAGTTGGGATTCTTTGTTTGATAGAATACTCAACATGAAACAAAGGGTTTCTTTGAAATCTTACTTTGCACACAACATTGATTTATACCTAAAAATACAATATCATTATTATTATTTTAAATGGTAGTTAACGCAATGATGTTGTATTGCCGGGAATGAACATAACCAACTAAATTATTATTACACTTTTTTTAAATGTTTTTACATTTATTCAATAAATTTTAGAGGCTTAAAATAAAAAAGAATCTTATTTTAAGCATGAAATACTCAAATATTCATCAAAAGGTTGTTTTATCGACTTATGATAGTGAACCCTTATTAAATCTTGTTTTTTTCACTTTTATATGTTATATTTGAAAAAATAAAATTCTTCTTTATAATAGTAACATCATAATTTAATTTGAATGATTTTTTTTGTATTTTTCTGAAAAATTCATATTTTAATGAATAGTTAAAAATACTGCATTTTAATTCAAAACTGCCTTTTAATCAAATTTATTTATATAGTTATATTGTAATTTTAATTTGTTTTAAATTGTAATTGTATTTTATTTTTACCATTTAGTCTAATTTTTTCCATTGGATGTAATTTTACTTTTAAATTGGACATAAACACATGTCAATATTTTGGTTGTTTTTACTTCTTAAAAACACGCTTTTTGGTTTTGACAACGGAAATTAATTTTATATTAATTTCTGAAATTTATGTGTTATGAATTTAGAAAAATGGATTCCATATTTTTATTCAGGTGGTGAAAATTGATTAAATGGGTGTTTTTTATTTTTAGACATTATGAATAGTAACTTTAGTAAATATTTTATTTACCATGGTTAAAGGGTAAATCTGGTAAATAATGGTAACATATAATATTATAATAATATTAAACTACCCTAACACATGTCATAACTCTATTGGATGAGATATTTCGGACCATGGGCATCCTTGGGTCGATTTTAGGACCCCATGAAGCCACTTGCGTTTGAAAATGACATTTAATTACTTTTAATTAAAAGTTAAAGAAAATATAACCTAAACATGTATCTTTTACTAAAAAAAATTTATATGGGGTTTTATAAGTGATATCTGAGACTATAAATAGTTATTAGAAATATAAAAATATTTCCTACATCATGGTATTTTATTTTTAATTTTTAGAAATGAAATAAATTTATTTATTTTGGACACAATGATGATGTATTGATTACCTTATTAATGAATGATTTAAATAAATTAGAATATAAAAATTAAAATAAATTTATTTTAAAAAAATTTATGCCATACACGAATTTTAAGGATTATTAGGCTTGTTATATTTTTATTAATGATGTTTTCTTGAAATAATATTGTTATGGATTTTTAAAAAGTCATGATATGAATAATATAAAATTTGACATAAATGAGTTTTAAAAACAAATAATAATTTATTAAATGATATAATAGTCCTAAAAATCTAAAATTCTGAAAAATGACTTAAGTAATGTTTAAAATGTCATTAATGGACCACTTGAGGTTATATTGTAATTTTATAGTTACTATATTAACCATATAGTATGAATACACAATAAGACATGGTAAGAGTTAAATTAGTTAACTAAGGGTAATATATGAAAGATAACATTAAATTTGAGGCCAAATATTGTCTAAAACTTATTTTCTGAGATGTTTTCAACCAAAAATAATTTTATCATTGAGATAAATGACTTTGGGACCTTTTTAAAGAAAAAGTCATTTTACAATAAAATAATACTTTCAAAGTTTCCTAAAGTGCCCCTCCTCACTCTTTTAAAAGGGGATCACCCCAACCCATTTACTCACACTTATAAAACCCCTTGGCTCATCCAACCTTTTCCCAAATAATCTACCAACATCCCTCTATTCCTCCTATAATCCTTACATTAGGGATAAGGCAATTCAAGAAATCCATTTAGCTTAAATCAAATGGAGTTACCCGATTGGAAGTAATGTATTCTCTCAAGGTTCTTTCATTTATTTTCTTTCTCAAACCCCCTAAACTATCTTTATTCCATTATTTTATAAAAAATCCCAATATCTCAAATATAATAGGATTTTTTATGATAATTATTCGAACTACACCCACACACACCTCCATCTAATAGATTTAGGACATATTGTTTCTATAGATGGCGAACTACTGCCTCACAAAACGATGATTCTTCAATTATCTCCTACTGCCTCACATGGTGGTCATTATGATAGAAATATATTTATATATGATATATATTATATTTATATTGTCTCTATTCTTCTATATTTTTTATTTATATCATACCTTTATGCTTTCCATAATGAGTAAATACAATAATTTCATTTGTGGAAGTGCAGACTACTGCCCCCTCAAAATGATATGAATCATTCATGCTATACATGGAACATATAAAGTATGTAATTAATGAACTTATCTAACATATATAACATTTATATTATAATTTAATTATAATATACCTATGTATAATTTAGTTTTCATTCCATTAAATATGAAAAATAAATGAAAGTAGCGTTCATGTGTACGTATGGCTTACCATCTCTATGAACGGTGCATTTTATTTATTATATCAAAATGTTATGGATTATTATAAATACATATATATTGTATTTAAATACATATATACTATATATATATGATATTTAAAACATGGATAAAATTATAGAGATAATGGACTTTTGACCACATGGACAATTTGTAATTACAATAAGTTCATTTTTTACTCTTGTGCTGAACATCGACAAAATGACTTATATGAACTTGAATAATTATATGATTATTATAGAAAGGTAATAAGTGATATAAAAGTAATAATAAACTTTAAAAATGTTCTGAACCAAGTATAAATTAACTTATGTTTATTATTCAGGAAGAACAAGGAACATACAGGACATGTCTGACTAAAGGTAAGGGAACCTTTCACCGTCCCCTTTTAGTCAAATACTTATTTTATGTTATGTATTTTAATTTCAATTTTCAAAATTTGGTATAGGTTATTATATATCCTTATCTATTTAAATTTTATTTCCATGTGATGAGAGACCCTTTTCTATCTCATCAAGTCATTTCCTGAAATTTTATGTGACTTCGTTAGGCTGTTGAAATTTCTTAAGGGAATTTCTAAACTCAATTTCCTCTCATTGGGATTTACGCATACTTTGTTGATTATATTATGCCAATATTATGTGTGGAATCATAGTTTATTTATTAATTATTATAATTTCCACTTCCCCTTTGTGTGGATATACTATTTCTATATATATTCACCCTATTGATAAATTCTTACATCATTTATATGAACATTGTAAGGGAAATCATAGCTCAATCACCATTCATTGAGTTAAATATCCATGTCATTGGTTTCGTTTTTTAAAGAACATGTGTGAATGAACTATGATTGTTTTACACTTAATATCAACTTATATTGGGTGTATTTATATTTTTCACGCATAATTATATCATTGATTTATCCTTAATCTAAGGATACAATATTTGTAAGGGATTTTGTCTCAATTTACATTCTATTGAGACATTTTTGTTGTTATACACCAATTCACTTTAAATTGTGTATATACTGACCTTTGACATATTGTTTTATTAATCACCTTATTTTTATGATATTATAATCATTGTTTAATGTTATTTTGTAATTATTTTTATTCAATTATTTTCTCAAGTAGTAAGGGACTCTTTAACTGAAACATCGTTTTAAATGTTTTAAAGATTTATTCTCCTAAATATTTCTCAATGATTTTCATGTTTTAAAAATTATTTTTAGGATTTATTTATATGGATATTAATGTTTTAAAATGTTAACTCCTTTAAAAGTTTCAAAGTGGTATGGGACACTTTGATCCAAAAATCCCTTTATTAAATGTTTTAAATGGTTTTAGAAACAGATTGAATATTTCAATATCTTTAATTGATTAATTTTGGTTGATGAGTGAAATTTTGATAATTTCAATATTTTTTGTGTTAGGATTATGTAATGGTACTTGTACATTTTATGGTTGGTTATGTGATAAACCAAATACGGGTGGTTCCGTGATAAACCTAGGGTGAGGGATACCGATATAGCTCTCCATTTCATTGGGTAAGTGACGGATGTAAATGTTAAGGTTTCTCCTAAAATATTTAGGTAATATACTGTGATGGGTATTCCAAATGTAACTCCCTATTTTGTTTTGAAAGATATAATGTAAGTATGTTATGGATTCCATAAATTACCTTTATGATTTATGATTTCTATGTGTTATTCATAAATCTTATGATTTTGTGAGGTATGTTAAAGAGTTTATGTTTTATGATTGAAAAGTATGATTTCATTTATTTGTATGTATTGATGGACTAATGTTTTATTTCCTTCTTCTATAACTCTTATTGAGTTTTTTATGCTCATTCCAAGTATTTGAAATTTTTTTCACAGGTTATAAGGAAGTCTAATAGAAAGGAATAATTCCAGAAGATTTATATCAAGAAAACAATTATTTTTTTTATTTAAGGAGTTTCATTGCTGTGAAAAAAATTGGACAGGGTATAAGTGTCTACTTTGTAATATTTTAGATGTAATGTAATAGTTATGGCCTAATTATCTAAAACTCTAAACCTGAAAATATCTTCAATGTCTAATTCTTGGTTTAACTCAATATTAAGTAATTTTTTAAGGTTGAGGGACTTATAAGTGTTTTTACGTTCTGTATATTAGCATGGATCTATTGAATTAATGTGGGATAGTGTGAGTTGAGTGACCAATGTATAGTAAAATAATGTGTAGTAAATTTACTAATATATATGTTAGGTATATATATATATATGTATGGTACATTTTAATAATTGTCTTTCATATAATAAAATTGTGTACATTGTACTCACATTTATTAACTTCATGTCTCATAAATTTTTCCTTCAATTGATTTAATTCTAATATAATTCATCTTGTAGAGTTACATTTAATAAAATTTCATGTGATAAAAAATCATAACAAAAACATAATTATTGATAGAAAGAAAAATATGTTGTCAAAGAATTAAAATAACTATAATATCTCTGGCTTGATCAACTAGATTAGGGTATGAGTTAGGTCACTATGTGAACTCCAGAATACCTCCCTATACATTATAGGATATAAAATAATAAAAAGGGTTTATCAATAACATGAGAATTAAATAACCTACATCAAACAACCATAAATAATGGGAAAATAATAATAATACAATATTCACAATATAATAGTAAAATTTGGACATTACATCAATAGGACAACCATGAAAACATAACACATTCTATAACAAAATATAAACCAATGTAAATATCATAAACATCATGCACCAGGTGTTGGATAACCCAATGGATCAATAATATACAAAATATAATACTAAATATATAAAATAATGGAGTCACAAGAAAAACAACTAGGTATAATTCCTCTTCCGGTTCCACCACTAATTTTCATATTTCCATTTCCAACTCATCCCTTAGACATTGGGGCCTTTCAACTTCTTGTATTGTGAGACATACAATATACACACCCACAAAACTATATGTGGAATTATTAAAAATAAATCACATTTTTTACTTTGGTATAATCAAGTCATTAAAAAATCCCCACCATATAGCTTCTCATTCTAATGATGTGCTAAATAGCCTCATTAGAGAAAATTTCAACCATGAAACTCTCATATTTGCCTCTTACTTTCAACCATCATCTGGGATACATTTGTGTCACCACTATAAATCTACAATTTTTTCATAGAGGATATTGTTTATATTGTATACTTATCATATGGGTTTCTCCTTGAATCACACATTGACCTCCAACTTGACATCATCGATACAAATCATTTGAAAGTGGTCTTCTTCATATCTCCAAAGTTGAGGTACATAGAATACATTAAACATAGAACTGTATCTATGGGGAAGCTTTAGTAAATAGTTTGGGGTATCAATCCTCTTTAAAATATCTAATAGACACAAAAACTGGGGAGTTACCTTCCCCTGTATTCACAACACTCTATTCCCCAACCATGGAAACCCCTTAAAAAATACATGATTACCACCCCAAACTCAATCACTCTGTATATGAACATTGTATTCTTTGAATTATCACCAACAACCATTTAATCATTTTAATACACATTATGGTATCTTTGAAAATACTTGAACTAATTACAAATGACTCTCCCACCTCTAACCAGTATAAGGGAGATCAATATGATTTGTTATACAATGACTAAAGAGTTCCATTTAATTCAATATATGACAATTGTTGTTATAAATGAACTTTTTTGAGTTTATATGACTCTTCTAAGTTCTAAAAAAAATCAAAAAATTCACTTTATGCATATCATACAAAACCCAAATCTTGCCCTCAGATTACCTATCAGCTTATGAATAGTTTATTGTTCTCAAATTCTGTCTAGCACCCAATGTTCAATATTAAAACTACAACAAATGGGAATTGAACCAATAATCCCAATATGAAATGACACTAAATGTAATTCCATGTATTCATACCATCTACTAGATGTAGAAAATTCCCAGATCATCAATAAACTAGTCTCCTTGATTAGTAGAAAATGTGTTTCCTTGGTCAAACAATTGAAAATAAACTAAACTGTGTCACTGCCTCTGGTAAACTTTGGTTTCCTTATCATAAAGTCCATTGAAACTTATCCCATTTTCATTAAATAATGAGAAGTGTCTAAACATGACCAGAAGGCCTAAATTAGTTGTTCTTCACCTATTGATAGATGAGGCATAAGGATATAAAGACCATTATGTACAACATTATCCCATTCTATCAAAACATTTAGTGGATACTGCGAGACATATTAGTCAGCATTTTGAGGTATGTGAATCCTACATCATCTCTTCCCTCATTTTATTTATGTCCACTAATATACCTCACACACATAATACCCCATAATCATATCTAGTTTAATCCATGAACATGTATCCAACACATATATTATCCCTTATAACCTAAAATTCCATGTTTGATATCTAATTCCCCATTACTCAATTCAAAAGTGATGAGTTGATACTCAGTTCTTTCAGTGCATACCTTCCTTGATACTCATATACATCAAGATAAAACATAAAAAATAGGGCCATGAAATTACACACATTTTTTGCCACATGAACCACATTCACCCTTGTCTTCCCATTGAGTGAAACATCCACAACGTTTTCCTTACTAGTAGTGTACACCATTTCGAAATCAATGCACTGAAAATTCAGGACCCACCTTTTCTTCAAAAGTTCATTTTCACAGGAAGAGAAAACACACACACAAACCTATATATATGTGTGTATATATATATATATATGAGGATCTTATGATCAGTATACATGAGAACCCTTAACCTTATGAGACAATTGTTCCAAAACTTTAGTGCTTGAACAACCATAAGTATCTATAGATTTTTATTTGTGTAATTCCACTCATACAACATCAACTACTTATACCCATAAGTATCTATCCACCAATCCGGAATAAATACTACCCTAATCCTAGCTTATGATGAATAATTATAGACTATATACTCTTTACCCGACTCATGTAAGGTTAATAATGGATTAGTAACTAATATGAACATTAGTTTTTGGATAGTTATCTTTATCTAATTAGACCACTTAAACCTCACCACTTCTTGATCTAGGAAATCATCAGTGCTTCAAATTAAGAGAATCCTCAAATTAATATATTATACTATTTTTCCAATACCATTAATCCCTGAACCACATATACTATCTTAGACCACTACTGAGAAACTAAATCATTGAACACATTAGGTTCTACATGATGAGTTGTGGATGGAACAAACCTTGTCCAAACATTGTAGAAATCAATTTAAAAATCAATTTTTTCATAGCAAAATTCCATTAATTTTTTTTTGGATAAAATAAATAACGAATACATAAATTTTTTCTATTTTTTGGTTAATACAAGATCCACCGCATGATCTTGATTTGGATCATTCAGAAGAAACTAACAGAATACTTCTTTATATGGTATCCATAGGTGATGTGAATCTCTCAGTGATTGGGAATGATCCACATATATCAAAAATTTGTTAAAACCTTCAGATTTAGAGTTGAAGAGATATAATAGGAAAAGGGATCTTCAGTTTGAGGAGTTTTCACAATGGTTAAATCATAATCTCTCATGTATCTAAACCAAAATTGATTATCCAATTTATATATCCATACAAGAACACTCCATGAATTATAATTTTTTTTAAAATGGTTGGATATTATTGATGAATAGTTTCAAAAATATTTAAAATGTTATAACTTCGGGTTTATTCCCCATTATTACTGATTTTCGTTCAAATAATTGACATGGATTTTCAAACTCCTCAAATTACTCTCACATTAAAAACAATTTGAATATTATAACCTAGGTGGAAGAATAAAATAATGTTGACCATTATTTCATAGCACATCCATTTCCATGTACTATACCATGTTATTTTTTATACTAGCTAAAGATTTATCATATTTTATACCACCACATCATTGTTTAGTCTTTAGTTCATATTTTCAAACAGTCTCCCACTTATACTAAAACCTCATAAAAATAACATACGTTCACATTACGTAACATCATATGTAACAATTTATGAAATAATTTTAAAAAATATGTTTGGATATCTTCTAGATCTCATTTTATAAAATAAATCATTTATTTTAACTATATGTTACATCATATGTAACAAAATCTAAAAAATCCCTTCAAAACATCTTTTGGATATCATGTAAATCAATATTAATGTATATATATTTTTTATAAATACTTGGTAAAAAAACTTAATCTATATTCACATGGCCAAAAATAGTGAAAACATGGGATTTTTTATTATTGATAATAATTATTAATTCTCTAATCCATAATTATAAGTAAAGAGAGACCTTTAGAAAAGAGTCAGTGTTACTCAAGCTAGAAAGGGATCTGGTGTGTTCTCTATCAAACACAATAATCTCAATATGTGTGTCCACCATTTCTATCATATACCAATATGTAAGATCATATAATCCCCATGAGATATAAAGTACATCAATCTTGTATATCAAACTTCTACATTCATGGTTCTTCGAGTATAGATTAACTGTGTGGATGAGCACATCACCTATCCCTTTCCCAAATAAGTTATTAGATCACATGTACCTTATCTAATTCTGGATATAGATTTTATCAGTTTATTTAAATCTATTGCCTATATTTCATATAATTCCTATGTGAGAAAAAATATTATCTTGGTTAAACCTCATGAGATGACATTCTCCACAATATACCTAACCACCTATGGATTAAATTATCATTAAGTAAAGTATAGGAAAGGTATCAAAGTATGATATTTCTCATTCAAGGTATCTGCTTATCCTCTAGTGTGAGGATTCAGTATGAAACATGAACCCATTTTATAGGAAAGATATAACATATGACTCTCCATGTAGTATATGAAGTGGGATATCTGTCACACAAAACACCTTTTATTCCATGTGATTGAATATTTTATCTCCATAAAAATACCAAACCATATTTATCTTCACATATCATTAAAATATACAATAATCCATGAAGAAAATAAACTAAGGATGAAGTAAAGTTATAAGTTTAGAGTAAAATTATCATTTTAATTCATGAAAACTTGCATCCAACATGAGTAGAGACTACCTTTTTTATAAAATGATACATTTTATGTTCCCAAACTCCTTTAAGGATATTCACAAAATCCATACATAAGTTCCCATATAATCATATCCCATATGATAGAACACATAAAAAAAGACTTATGTTTTCTGTACATTTAGGGTTTTATTAAACCCATTAAATACCCATTAATTAGTTGACACGTTTTAGATGTTTCCATTTAATTAATTCTCTCACTAAAGTCATTTAATGTAAAACATCTATGAATATATATTATTTTAAATATAGTCATAGTGGAATCATAATTATCATGTTAAAATCATTAAACATTGTATCCAAATATATTTTCTTCATAACAACTACTTATATAATGTTAACAACTTCCATTTCCTACATATAACTCCTTATAAGATCATTTTCATCATTAAGGAACATTTCCACTCAAATTTGTCTTTGAGATCATTTTTCTTCTAATTTAATTATAACAATTTACATTAATATCATTATATACCAACATTCCCAAATCATTTTTAGGATATCAAGTGACTTTAAATTTGAATTTGACATGTATAATAATTTTTTTATTACACTTTGAACTTTCCTCTCAATTAACATACTTATATTAACCAATTAAAAACAATATTTTACATAAAATATATATTTATAAAACTCGAACACATTTGTGTTAGGATATAACACTTATTTTTATAATGGGTATATTTTAAAAATAAACTATTAATAACCATATAATATATAGTATTCATAATGTATGAATCATTATTCTGAAAAGTAGATTTTATTATTCATACTATGCTACTCTTTGGTGGTGCTAACTTTTTCCCACATATTTCAAAAAATAACATAGATAAAACATCTCTTATAGTTTTATTATCTCCAAAATAAATTATTTATTGGGATAAAACCATAAACTATTCCAAACAATAATCATCTCATTCATTGATAACAACAATTTTTTACAACAAAAAATCGTTTATATAATAATTGAAAATATGATTAAAAATACACATTTTTACAATTTCAAAATCCACTCAATATTTTAAGTAGTATAAATCATTCACCTCCCCAATTTAGAAACCCTTTTCTTCATCATTTTCATGAATATTTATAGCTCTATACATAAATTCATCATTACATTTTTACTTTCGTACATATATAAAAAAAATTTAACATATATTTGGTATCATATAAACTTCAAAATAGAAGAATTTAATTTTATATCACTAGTTCTAGATATGATCACTCTATGATTAGTCTTGAAACCCTTCTCGTATTATAGTAAATTCTATTTCCAATGACCAGGTTTACAACAATGGAATCCTTTCATGTCTTTCCTTATAACTCCCTTTCTTTTCAATGACCATGTATGACTATTAAACCCACAAGTATTATTCTTTTAGCTTGAAACATTAATCTTTTATATTGTCAACAAAACACTAGATCCTAGAAAAACTATGTTCTATATATAAATACTTAACATATTGAGGATATTGGGTGAAATTTTATTGAAATCATTCTTATTAATGTTTACAATAAACTATTAGAATCTTTTCAAAAGTGATTATAGAATGAATTTCTTAGTTATATCTATCTTTAAAAGAGACCCCAACCTCTCCAAGTGATTGAAATACCTAATAATATTGTGTAGGTGAGTATAAAATGATGTTCCTCGACCATATTATACATAAAAAATTCCTTTAAAACCACATACCTCTCATGACTCACTTGTTTCTGATATATTCTTTTTAGGTAATATATCATCTTGAACATGTACACATTCTCATATTATTGATTAAAATTAAAATCTATGGTTATAGGAATGAGAGTTAATACATCAATAAAATCCTTCAAATACATTTTTTAAGTGTCTATGTTGGTTTGTTTAATAGATTAAACAATATACTTCTTAAGAAGGTGTTTCTCTAACACAAAACATTTATTTCTTAATTAAGAACTGATGTATCTGATCTGTATATATTATTTTAGTGTTAATTAATGAGTTAAAAGTCATATTATAACACATATATTCATTAATATTGTGTAAATACTTATGTTTAGAATTTTGGGATAATTTATAGGGTTTTATGGTAGAATTAATGGATCACATCATCTTTGGAGCATAAAATAAAACTCAATAGAGTAAATTTTATTCACTTTCTAGAAGTGGTTAGTGGAGAAAATGCCACTATATTCCACATGTGGTGGAACACATGTTGCGTAACCCCACTAACTAAAACATGGAACATAATATTAAATGGTTGGAATTAGTTGATCAAAAATAGAGGAGGAATTCAAAAAAGGCATAGTTGACCAGAGTACATGGAATGTACGGTAATTACCCACAAATTTATGGGTCCTTGTTTTTTTGACAAAATTTGATTTTTTGGTATTATAGAAGGGTGGGGTGGCCTTGTTGTGAATTTTTTTAGTAGGGGGATTTTTACTCCATTAAATAAGATGGTCATTCCATGTTTAGGGGATAATAAAGGATCATGTTGTATAAAATGGAGGAACCACAATGTGATGGTGGGTGTTGTAACATCCCAACACCAACTTTAGTTACAACTTTTTTCTCTTGCCATAGATCACCTTTTATTGGGAGCAGTTTTAATTCTTTCTGATGTTTCTTGAAAACTACTGTTGTTTTATAGTTGAGAAGTACCGTGAAGGTTAGGGGATTCACCATGGAGGGTGTATGTATGTATTATGGAAAGTCTACTATAGTGTAGGGACACATGAATTATTTTTTAATGCCACTATATTTTTGGGAACCGCTATAGCATGGATAGATGGTTGTTACATTGTGGGTTTCTGAGCTTCATCTATTTTAAGGGGAGTTATGGCATGGTTTATGGGAACTGTAAAATAATTAAACTATGTGAAGAAGATATTAGTGATGTCTTCATTATGTTTTTAGGAGTCTAGTTGACCAGGATGGGACACAACATGGTCTGGGTAGATGCTCTGTGGTTTGGGGTGTTTTCACGCTTCTGCACCCTAGCGATGTGGGTCTGCATCATGGTTTGTTTTTTACATACATTAAAATCATGAAACCCATTTTTAACTCCAAACTCTCTCATATTCATCCACCACTAAAACCTTATTTGAATTTTTGACTTTTGGATGCTCTTAAATGGAGTTTGGGATCCTCCAACCTCTTCTCTTCTTGGATGAAAGTAATGGTGGATGTGATTGATCCTTATACAGTATACGAATATTCTCTCATATGGAATCCTCAATTTTTCCTTCTATTATACTTTTATTGTGAAAAATACTCATAATATTGATGTATTGTAACCTTGATTTAATGGTATATATTCTTAGTGGTTCTTTCTGGATCTTCTGTGCCTTCGACTCTCTATTGGCATTCCTATTTTAGGTGTTTGAGAAATTGATCATGTGATTAAAATTAGGTGGTTTCATAAGGATTTACTCTTAAATTGAAATACCATATTTTTTATTTAATTAATATGAGCTTTAAATTGTTTTATAAATCATTTAATTGAGATGATTTGATCTTTTATTTAAAAAAGGGAATGTAAATTCTGAAAACCCCAAATTTTAATGCCATTAAAATTATTGGGAAGATTATGTGAAAAATGATTTCTTAAAATGGGAGATGCTTTTATGAAATTATTTTATTCTTATTCATGAGAATGTAGGATTTAAATAAAATATGATTTTTTAAAGGAATGAATTTGACAACAACACATGATTTGGGTTTGAAATTTATAAGGAATATTTAACATGAATTTAAGAATTTGAACAACGAATGGTGAATTAATTTGAAATGATTGATTTGTAAATTATTGATTGGTTAATTTATTAAAGAAAATCTGATCCTAAGTAATTGGTGGGTGATTAGGAAAATAATTTAAAGACTCTAAATCCATAGAAATGGATTGATAATGAAAACTCTATCTAAAACTACTTCAACATGATTATACTGAGGGGCTTTTGATTGATTAGTCATATTTCCCTGATTCTAAGGATGTTAGTGTACATACCTGAGTAGTGATTGTTGATTGAGTTTTATGATGATCCGAGATCCTAGAACTAACGTGACTCAAATCATATGATAATGGTTCTTGGTTTTACTTGATTATGCCTGCCAATATTTAAAGAACAATTTATTCCTTCCATTTGTGTTATATAATTTTTTTATATAAAATTTTAATTTAAAACTGTTTTGATATATATATCATCTCATGATTTTAATGAATTTTTTTTTATTTAAAATATGTAAATGTTAAGAAATGCCTTTTTTATTTAAATTAAATTCCTAACTAGTTTAATTGTTATGGAATTGGTTATGAAACACTTGGTGAGGCATTATAAATTTTTTAGCTCACACACTACATTTTCTTTTGGGTGATTAATGATTTTTTTTCTAGGTCTATGTAAATGGAAAACACTAGGTGATATATGTGCTTGACTCATAGGACATGGAGTGATAAAGGTGACTGATGGGGAGGTGATCCATATGTTACATGGGTTTTCTGAGGCATGGTCTTGATAGATGTCGTGTTGTACTTTGGTTAATGATTTATTTTGGGATGTTCATATATCATCTTGTGGTACTTTTCGCCTTAAGGAGTGTAGTCGTGCTGATTGGTTTTTGTTTTTTCTTCCACTATAATGTATTAATAATTTTTAATTGGGAAAAAATGTTCCCTTAGATGTTTTTTATGATTCTAGCTGCTAGTCACCAACCTATGTGGATCGAGAACACCTGACGAGCTATGTCAGAACTAGATCAGGTATTAGTGTTCCAAGGTAATCGTGATGGTTCATGTAAAAGTGGTATCAATGAAGTTTGAGAATACTTTCTTAATGTCAGTATGATTCGGGGATTTACTAGTAGACATATGTTAGGATTTTTGAGACTTAAGAGCTAGTTGCGAGGGAGTACCTATAAATATCTCATTATAGTGATACTTAAGTAACCATATCTATTTGGGAAATGTTTCTATGAGGAATAAATTAACATTATTCTAGTATATTCCTAGTTTATTTGAGTGTTTTTAAATTTTTTATGTTTAATATTTGGGTATATCCTGATTAAGTTGATGATCTTGGTACACTGATTTATATTTTTAGTGTTTTAAATTTATTTTATGTATCATCATGACTCTGAGGAGACAATTTAATAGTACATGGGAGGAAGGTTATAGTGAAATACAATAATACAATCCTGAAGTTGAACAAGATCTTGTTAAGATAGTAGTGAGAGTTGTCTAAACTATTGTATAGTCTTTCATAAAAATAATTTCTCAGGATTCTATAATAAAACAATGAATGGATGAAGTTAGATATCATGATCAAAATTTTATTTAATAGAAACCAGAGGATTTACAAGGATATAATGATCCTTGAGATTCTAAGAATTGGATGAAAAATTTTGAGATACTTTTTTAGTTCTTGGAAATGCTTGATTCAATAATGGTGAAATGTTCTACCTTCATGTTTTTAAGGACCTAGAAGAAGATAGTTGGATTCAATGGTTAAAATGATGATACATGAGGTATTGGAGTGAAATGAAAATATAGTGCTTTTCACTAAGTAGTTATATCTAGAATAAATGGTCTTAGTGAACTCTCTAGAGTTTCTCAATCTTGAGTAGGGTGACAGGACCGTAAATCAGTATGAGAACCACTTTAATGATCCTATTCATTTTTTGTAAGGAAGTAAAGAATTATAAACTAAAGGATCAAAGATTTAAAAGGGATATTTTATTTGATATTTGATCTTAGGTTTTCATGATGAAGATCACAACTTTTGAAAATGTGATGGATAGAGCATTGATGGCTTAGCTTGACCTGGGTTATATGTCAGGGTTGGTGGGAGTACTTATTACTCCTAGTGGCTATTATGACAGTTATTTTAATGTAAGTACAATGTGTGAAGATTATTATAGTGTTTTTTGATAGTATAATTCATCCATACCTTTTTTTATGTTAGGAAGATTCCCTCTGACTTTATTTCAATGAGGCAAGATTGGGCATTTGAAACAATTTTGTTCTAAGGAACCAAAGATCTATAGTTATTATGGTCATTTAAGAGGCAATTAAAAGTTCTACCATATCATTTATTTACCATGAAATTTAATTAAATCATTATATCCTAAAAATTATTTAGTTTATAACATTATTGATTAAATAAGGGGTTTTATCCAAAAACATCGAGAATGAAACTTCCTCATGTAGTGGTGGAGTATCCAAAAGAAGCTTATATGGGTCCAGGGATAGTGAGAGGTATCATCACTATAAATTCATCTTTATAAACTCCATTATTTCATACCGTTTCATCCCATTCATTTTTATCAACTTCTCTTGTGAATTTCTAGGCCTTCTTATGGAGATTATGTCCTATGTGATGGATATTATTATGCCCCTTGAAATGAAGAGGGAGCAAGGTCTCCAATGTACATTTTGTGGTTTCTCTCTATCATAGATTGAGATAACTTGGAATTTTTTGATTCTTGACATGAAACATCTTGAATTCATTCTCAATATGGATTGTCTTCTTTCTCATAAGGCTTTAATTGATAGTTATCTTCGGTAGGCCACTTTTACTATACCTGATGGGGTGTGTCGTGTTTTTATGGAGAATGGGATCAGAGTTTCAGTAGATCCAAAACATAATTTACATATTTTATTAGAGTAATATTAATGTATTATTTTTATTTGGTGTAGTTATATTAGAGGGGCGAACTCCCTCCTATTTTCAATGAGTTTCCTGATAAGGTTCCATTTGATTTTTCTAGACTGCCACCAGTACATGCGTTGGAATTTTCCCTTAATTTGGTACATGGTACATGGCTAGTGTCTATTCCTTCTTACCATATAGCACCAACTACAATAAAATATTCAAAACATATATCATTTAACATTTTATAAAATAAATTAAATATTTATCAAATTATAAAAAATGAAAATAAAAAAATTCATTTTAAAGAGAGACGTTTTTCTAAAAAAAATATTTTTTATATGAAAAATGTGTTTTTATAATAATAAATTAAAATAATTACTCTAGGTGCATGATTTTAAATAAATTTATATATATTTTATTCAACAAATTTTTCTTATCATTCATCTTATATTTTTCCTAGGAACTAAATAAAATTTAAATCCATTTTCATGATAGGAACTGTAATTTTCCAAAAAAATGATTTCCATCTCATTTTGTTTACATATAATTAAATAATTTATGCCACTTTTACATATTTAATTTGAATAAAATTTAATCCATATTTTTAATCTGGAGGTCCATATTATGTAAATAGGCTCTTTTTATTTTTATGCATTATAAATAGTAATCGTTTTAAAATTTATCACCTCAATAATGGGTAAATCATGTTATACATGGTAAATACTAACCGATAAATTCATAAATTTCCATCCTAATTCTTATTGGATGAATTTAATTCAACCCTTATCACATTATTCTCTAAATCGATATATTTAAAGGTCACTTTTCCCTAAAAATATCTAATTTAATATTGAAATCAATGAAATTAAAAAAATATCACACTCTTAATTTTAAGATATATTATGCATCCACATAGGGAAAATAAAAAGTTATGAACGAATCTACGTTTAAATTTTATTCATAATAAAATTATACTCATTACGATAATTTATTTCTAATTTTTATTTAATATATAAATACCTTAAATGCTTGGTCAATGCTATTAAAATATTTATTCTATTAATTGAAAAAGAAAATGAACGATATTAAAAATATTAAAAGTATATAATTTCAGTTATTTATAATGTTATATTAATTATTTAGATGAATAGGAAATTTCAGTGATTTTTAAATGAATTAGATTCTAAATAAAAAAATTCTTGATGTATTTGAAGTCAAATTAAATGAATAAGGTAAAAATTGATATTAATTATAATTTATGAAAATAAAAATATATTAAATTATTTAAAAATAATTAAAAAATTTAAAATTGAAAAATTATGTAATATATGATTTAAAATTTCATCACATATCCATGTATGAGTAAATATTTTCTTTATATGTAAAACTACAATGCTTTAGTAGTGAAAAATATATTACCATGGTTAATGTTAAAATAGGTTAACTAAGGGGTTAAATAAAATGATGAGGTTTAAAACAAAAAAGAACCTATTTTTTATTTGTTTTTTGATATTATATAAATTTCTTAACCTATGTTTGAATACCAATCTATTTGGATTCATTTTTATTTAGAATAACATTATTATAATTTAAGATTTTAGGAAATTCAAAAATTTCCCCTCTACTCAATTATAAAACGGAACCTCCTATTTCACTTATTTACTCCATGTTGAGCCACATATGTCAATCAATCCCCAACCATTACTATTATAAACACATTTATCAATGTTATAGATGTTTTGGTTATTCCAAATACCTACTCTAAGTCCCTCAAGAAGATAACTAATAGAAGTTCACCAAGGAAGAGGTAATCATATTTATCAAGTCCTTCAAGTTTATTTCTTCTTATAATTACTCTTAATGTGTTGTAACCATGCTATGATAATGTCCAGGATCATAGAACTTACCATCACCACAAAGTGGTGTCATTATTTGTTCATAAATATTTCAGATAGATAGTTATAAAGACAAAAATAATGAATATATATTATATTTTTGACCTAAATATTTTTATTTAATTAAAATATCATATATACCTTCTTACCTTTCAATATGCTGGGAAACGATTACATCACTCATTTTTACGTGTGGACTACCACCTCTATGGGGTGATATGATCTGGTTTTCATTTACACCTTACATGCATGATAATAAGTATGGATTTGATTAATATATATGATTTATATGATATAATAATTATTATATAAATGTTAATTATTATTTAACTTTAATTCATTCTATCCTCTAGAAAATGAAAATAATGTCCATGCATACATACGTTATAATATCTCCATGAATGGTGTAATTCATTTTTCTATATATAACATTTATGGATAATCATTAATTTGTAAAATTAATATAAATTATATGTATATCATAATTAAATTTTTTATATTATATAACAATTATCACATCATAAAGACCAAAACTACCAAACAAAAATATACAAGAAAAAAAAGATGACCTCACCCAAAATGATTTTTAATAAATAATTATTTTAAATTGGTGATAAAAAGTTATAAGTAAATCATATATGGTGATTTATATATTATTATGGTTCTATAATATATTTATCATAAATATATAATTATTACACCAATAGTTCAAATACATAAAAAATAAATTGGGCCTGAGGTAAGGGTTTCTCGTCTAACTTTTACTTTTGTGAGACATATGTCATATTCACCATTTATTTCATTTGTGTGGTGTATAAAATGACCCTTATATATATATATATTATATCATGAATATAAATTTATTAATTTTATATAATATCTCATTTGAACTTATTTCTTTCATGGGATTTAAGTTTCAAAATATACCCAAGTGGAATGAGTTTGTTTCACAATATCATCATTATTTGAGACTGTTTATGTCTAAGTCATCATTGGGGGAATATTTTTATTCCATATCCATGTTTTCTAAAACTATTTTCAAATTTTTTATACATTATTCAATTAATGTTTTAATGAATTGTGTATACATGTTTTACTTTTTACAAAATTGTTTGAAAGGGATCTTCTTGTTGTTTTCCGAACGGTGTACTTTTTGATACTTTTACAAAAGATAGAAAGCAATTCTTTTCTAACTTATATGGAACCAATATATTTTACTACTATAGTGATTAATATGTTATTTTAATTTTAATTTTTAATTTTACAAGTTTATTTAAAAAAAATACTTTTATGAATTCTCTAAATAATTTATTTGAAAATGAAAATGGTTTTTTACTCAAGAATTTTCCAATAATATTTTAAAGTATTGTCAACTATGTAAACATCCTTTGTTTAATCCTATTATGATGATATACTATATTTATAAATTCAACCTTGTCTCTCTATATGGCTTATGATCTCTTTAACTGGGGATATACCTTTTTGATATTATTCCCTATATTACTCTAGATGGTTTATGATTGTATTTGCTGATTGGAGAAATTAATAAAATTTTATTTTCTAATTTTTCAATATAAATTTTTACATTGATTATGTTTTACCCATTTCTTATGAGTAATTAATTATAATTATTATGATATGGGTGGGACTAAAAATTACATAGGCCCTCAATGAATCCGTATATCTCATGAGACAATGTAGTTTGGGTTTTTGGTTGAGGCCTTACCCATTTTTTTAATATTTCTTATCCTCAGGCCTTTGATAATGTTTAAGATGTCTTTTAATGAGTCCTATATGGTATGTTTAAGATGTTTGTAATTTTGAATTCTATAATTATGAACTCATTTATTAATTTCCATGTGATTATTTAAACAGTTTTTATATCAATGGATAATTTTTAGCTCATGTGATTATTTATGTGTAATTATTTGATTGTCAGTTATTTTCTCCCATATTATTCAATCCTTATTTAGTTTTTTTTTGCATTTATACCCTTACCATGATTATGAGATCACCTCTTTTTTATTTTTATTTTCCCCACGATACGAGGAATTGTTTTATGATTAATACGCAATGATATTCTAAAGGGGACAATGATGTTCTCAAAGAAAATATTGTGTTGTATTTTGTGTTTTAAAATGTAAATGTGAAATTCAAGTATGTTTCTAGTTCACCAATACTAAAAAACTATTCAGTCCTTTGGGATGTGATTAATTGTATCTAGTGACAATATAATAAAGTAACCACTGGATCTGGGATACTAGATTTAATTTCTTTACATTTTTAATGGTATAAAGTCTCTTGGGGATGATTTTTATTTGGAAAACTTAGTGAAAAATATATTTTTGGACCTAAAAATAAATTTGGTACCCAAATTCATGACCATAATATAAGTGAAGAATGTAAATAAAATTACTTTCAAAGTATATATTGGATCCCTAATGATGTATAAAATCACACTGAAGAATTAGTATTAAAAATAATCCAAAGAATAAAAGGAAGAAAAAGAGACCAAAAGAAAAATTTATTTCATATCTGTTGATGATGAAGATTCATCAATAATGAATTCAAGATGAAATGTCAACCAAAATATGGCATAATTTAAAAAAATAATAAAACATCCCAAGGATATAAAAAGAAATATAAAATTTAAGAACTATATATAACTTTATATGAATGGAATAATAAGGAACATATTAGACGAGAATGCCACATCTATAAAAAGAAGATGAGAGGAAGAAAGGTATAAAATACCTTAATGTTTTGAAATGGATAACTAGTGAATAATCCCTGGGAGAAACCTCCTCAAGTGACTCAAGTCATAAATGCATCATTACACATCTCGATGAAAGTGATGAGATTAATTCTATTATTTATCACTCTACATATCATTCCACCTTTTCATCTAATTCATCCACTTCCTATTCATATTCTAGACAACAAAATTAGCATGTGAATTTTTATAATGAACTCATTTCAAAATACCATGATCTCATCCCAAAATATAAACAATTTCTTAATGAAAAATTAAACTTTCTATTGAAGAAGGATATTATTTATGAAGAAAAATATTATTTTAATTTAAAATTACATTAATAACCAAACATTGAGAATTAAGAATCCCAAATCGAATATCTCAAAAGTATTATCACTCAATTAAATAATGGTATTCAATATGTAGACATGATTCTGGGATATCAATATCCTATTAAAAATAATCATTATTTTGGTTCTTTTATAATGCAAGATAATCTAGAAATACTAATTTTGTAAATTATTCTCTCAAAATATGTTTTGTAAATACTGCCATAAAAAGGGGAATTTAATTTAAGAAAATTATTTAAAAAATACTAGATATGGTAGACCTAAATCTATTCACCTTTCACCTAATATTATCAATATAAAATATAATTACAAACAAGTTTGGGTCCATAAATCCGTACATGAAAATATCTATGGCCCAAAATTTGTTTCAATACCAAATTTTTTAGTTCTAATATTTTCGGACTGAAAATATTTGTACCAAAATGAACAATTGATTGATATCTTATAATTTTATTCCATCGAGCTATGTTAACATATCATATGGTGGATATATATTAATGGAACTAGTAGAAATACGAGTTTTAACGTCATCATAATAATGTCAGTTTTTTAAAAGCTGACGCGAATAGTATATGCTGAAAATTTATGGCGTCAGTTTTATAAACAACCAACGCCAAAAACAATTATCCAATGTTATTTCGCGTCGGTTTTCAAGAAACCGACGCCGAAATTTTTTTTAAAAATGTTTTGGCGTCAGTTTTGAAGAAAACCGACGCCGATAATAATAATAAACATATTTACCGCGTCGGTTTTGAGGAAAACCGATGCGGAAAATAATTAAAAAAAATTCGGCGTCAGTTTTAAGGAAAACCAACGCGGAGAATAATTTTAAAAAATATTTCGGCGTCGGTTTTAAAGGAAACAGACGCCAAAAATAAAAAAAATAAAAAATTTGCGTCGGATTTTTGGAAAACCGACGCCATAAGATATATTTTCTGCATCGGTTTTCTCTAAAACCGACGCGAAAAGTCTTTTAAAATTATTCGAGGATCAAAACCCTCATTTTGTTCGATCGTCGAAATCGAGTTCCGCTGCGGCGCTTTGGACTCCCGACGACCTTCGAACCTGATTTGCAATCTTGGACGGCCATTGTTGAAGGTTTTGTGCCATTTTCATGATTTTGGGTATGCGTTCTTTCTCTTTATCTCTTGTTTCATCTCCCATTGTTTATTTCTTCTTCAAGAACCCTATTTTGCGTGATTTTCATTATTGGTTCGATTTTAGTTGTAGTTTATCATTATTTTTGGTTTGTATTATCATTGTTGGTATTGATTTTATAGTGTTTGTTTTTCGAAGTCATTATACCGGTCGCAGTTTGGATTTAACATCTTCATTCAGGTTGAACTTCAAATTTTTTGTTTGTATTATCATTATTTCAGTTTAAAATGATGTTTCATTACATTTTGAAGTACTATATTTTTAATTAAATTTCCATTTTAATAAATTATTCTTCAAAAAAAATAATTTTATTGTGTTATTTATTGATGAACTTAGTGTGGTTTGGTTGTAGTTTGTCTTGTTTTTTTGTATCTATATTTATAATTTAGGTCATGATGTGTTATCTAGGATTAAAATGTGAATATTTTATTTCATCAGTGACTTTGAATTAAATGTGATTGAAGTTATAAAATTACATTACACCCATTTTGATTGATATTTTACATTTTAAAACAACCAATTATATTTTTTACTTTCAATAAATAATTGAGATTTATTAATAATTAACTACCCATGTCTGTGGCTTGCATTTCACACCAACATTTATTAATTCTTTGTTGGTTTATTTTTTTCTATACATTGTATGAATATATTTTTTATCTAATGGTGTTTTGTCTTCCAACATTGTTCACATTATAAGGACTCAAATTAAAGAAACATTGATTCCTTTGACTACATATCTAGAACATTAAAATTGATATTTAATTAATCATATAATTAAATATGAAAATGATAACAGGAGTAAATTTTTAATTATTGTAAGAGCTATTTCAATGGACTTAGTAGAATCTATTATGTATTCTATAGGATGTGCATTCTCTATAATAGTGTAACCACTATATTGATTCTCCACTACATGGTTGCCTCTATGGTAGCTTGATTGGCTATAGCTCGTATCCTTGTTGATCATTCTCTCCCAGGAAAATTGCCCCATCCCGACCCTCCTCCCTAATCCCACCTCTCCACCTATCCATACTCTCCACCTCAACACCTCTCTACCTCTCCCTCCCAATCCCTTTCCGAGCCTCTCCACTACATACCCACCTCCCACTGGGACTCTACCTTCCCCATACTAACCTTTAACTCAACATTCATGTTTCTTCCTTCATTCCCATTGCCACCTTCATTTCCATAATTGACTTAATTACCGTGTTCCCTTCATATCTACATCCCAAATTCTCATTCTCATTTTTTCCGCAATGTCCATCCATCCTCTCAAATAACATCATCTGCATCACTAAACCCTATAATGGGTTCATCCTCTATCTAGAACTGCTATTATATTCACCGTCATATTAATCTTGATACATGTATTTGTTAGTACATAGGTATATATCATACCAAAAAATCATCAATAATTTATACATATTTCCATGTACTCCCACATTTCACTTATTTCATCCTTTAAATTAATGTACTCTTCAATATTTTTTACACATGAAACATCAAAATATTTACACTATGTAAAATGAACTAATAAATTTTAAAAGAATGATATTATAATTAAATTATAATATCAATATAACACACATGTATATAATATGAAAATAAACTATTTATTTGTACATGTATTTCATATCTGATGAATTTTATCTAATTATCAATAGTTTTTATTAAATATGTTTTTGTTTACAATTTATCTGATAGATATTTAAATGTTTATATGTTTTAATATATTCATCAATTATATTGTGATATCAGGTATTAATGGATCATAATTGGATTTATTTACGAAGAACCACTAGTGAATATGAAAAAGGAGTTGATAATTTTTTGGAATTTGCTAAACGACATCTTCAAAATATTGATTTGATTTTTTGTCCATGTGTGAAGTGTGTAAATATGAGAAAGTTAAACTCCAGAGAAATCAAGGATCATCTCATTTGTTATGGTTTTAGCCTTAATTATACACGTTGCATCTTGCATGGTGAAAGAACTGAAAATTCAACATCCAATGTTGATGATGATATTCATAATGAGGCAGAGGATCGTATTTAAGAATTAATTCATGATTTAGGTGTTGAAACCATTGAAAAAACACCAACTATTGAACGATTGTATGGAGATTCTGAGAAACCATTATTCCCAGGTTGCAATAAATATACAGTGTTATCAGCAGTTTTGAGATTAGTTAACTTAAAAGAAAAAAATGGGTGGTGTGATAAAAGTTTCTCTAGTTTACTTGAGCTTTTAAAAGATCTACTTACAGAAGGCAATGGGCTTCCATATTCCAATTATGAGGAGAAGAAAATATTATGCCCAATGGGATTGGGGTATAAAAAGATACATTCTTGCCCCAATGATTGTGTACTGTATAGGAAAGAAAATGAACATTTATCAAGTTTTCCTACATGTGGGATATCACGCTATAAGATGGATGAGAAAGTCAAATCAGATTCATTCTTAGGTGATGTCATGTAACGTTATGAAAAATCAATTTTTTACTTTCTAATGATATCATCCAATATTTTTTTCATACAATTCTGATAAATCAATTCTGATTTATTTTTAGGTACCAAAATCAAATCTCCAGCTAAAGCAATTTGGTACCTTCCTATAATTCCTCATTTAAAGAATCTATTTGTAAATTCAGTTGATGAAAAAAGGTTAAGATGGAATTCATATGAGCGCATCTCTGATGGTAACTTAGGTCACCATGCCAATTCACCACAGTGGATGAGTTTTGATAAAAAAATTACATGATTTTGGAAGTGAAGTTAGAAATCTCAAAATGGGATTGTGTACTGATGGAATGAATCCATATCAGAGCCTCAGTAGCCAACATAGTTCATGGACTATTTTTCTGGTACTTTACAACTTGTCACCACATCTATGTATGAAGAAAAAATATGTTATGATGAGCTTGATGATTTCTGGACAAAAAAACTAGGAAATGATATTGATGTGTATCTTACACCATTGACTGATGATTTGAAACCACTATGGGAGGAAGGTGTTAAAGTTTTAGATGAGTACAAGAAAGAGTATTTTCTTTTGCGTGCTATGATAATGTTCGCTATAAACGACTTTACTTCATATGGAAACATATCTAGATATAGTGTTAGGGGACATAAATCATGTCCAATTTGTGAAGAAAAAACATCATATTATCAATTGCAGAATGGAAGAAAGACAATGTACATGGGAAATCAAAGATTATTGCAAATTGATCATCCTTATCGTAGATTGAAAAAATAATTTAACGTTTTACAAGAATAAAACATCCCCCCTCGACGATTGTCAGCTGAAGAATATTATGACAGAGTGAAAGATATTGATTCGACATTTGGAAAGAGAAAAAGTTCTGGTTTACAAAAACATATCTGGAAGAAGCAGACTATTTTTTTCGAACTACCTTATTGGAGATTTTTAGAGATAAAACATAACATTGATGTTATGAATGTTGAGAAAATCATATGTGATAGTTTTACTGGAACTTTTTTAGACATAAAAGGAAAGAAAAAATATGGATTACATGCTAGATTGGACTTGATATTAATGAGAATACGTTTGGAGTTAGCTCCCACTGTGAAAGGAAATAGAACATATTTACCTCCGGCTTGTCACACATTAAGCAAGATTAAAAAGATGAATTTTTTTCAGTGTCTTCATGGTATTAAATTACCCATCGGTTTTTATTCAAATGTGAATAATTTTGTGTCATTTAATGATTTTAAATTAATAGGTATGAAATCACATGATTTCCATGTGTTGATGCAATAAATTCTACCAGTAGAAGTGCGTGGTATATTACCGAAAGCTGTCAGAATGACAATCATCAGGTTATATAATTTCTTTAAATCCATTTGTAGCAAAGTCATTGATCCAAATTTGTTATATGTGTTGGAGAATGAAGCAACTCTTATTATTTTTCAACTAGAAATGTATTTCCCACCCACATTTTTTGATATAATGGTTCATCTATTGATTCATTTGGTGAGTGAGATAAGAATATGTGGGCCTGTTTATTTAAGATGGATGTATCCTTTGGAAGATATATGAAAATTTTGAAAGGATATGTTAAAAATCTTTATCGACTAGAGGCCTCTATTGTTCAAAAATATGTATCAGAAGAGGTGATTGAGTTCTATACAGATTATTTTAATGAGGTGGAGCATATTGGTCTCCCTGTATCTCGACATATGACAGTTGATAGAGAAGGTAGAGGGGTTTGAGGCCTAAAGGTAAAGTTCATTCCACGTGATGAAGTGATGCAAGAACATTTATACATTTTGAAAAACACAGATGAGGTTCAACCATATATATTCTCACATATTGAAGAATTAAAATTACGATATCAGAAAAGAAAAGAAAAGTGGTTGATGATTGAGTATAAGAAGACATTTGTTTCATGGTTTAAAGAGAAAGTCACCCCAGATATATCTGTATCAGAAACATTGAAATAGTTAGCAGGGGGACCATCTCTTAATGTGATCACTTGGTCTAGTTTTGATATCAATGGATACACATTTTACACAAAAAACCTAGATGACAAGAGTACCGTTCAAAATAGTGGTGTGATGGTATTCGCTGAAGCAGTGCATTTTTCGAGTGCCAAAGATAAAAACCCAATTTCTGCATCAACGTCATATTTTGGAGTTATTGAAGACATATGGGAAATTGATTATATTAAATTTCAAGTCACTGTTTTTAAGTGTAATTGGGTTAATAATAATAGTGGCGTCAAACAGGATGAATATGGGTTTAAAATGGTTGATTTGAAAAGATTTAATCACAATGAGGAACCATTTATCATGGAGACACATGAAAAACAAGTATTTTATGTCATTTATCTGTCGAATGATCAGTGGTCAGTTGTTTTGCAAGGGAAAAGATACCATTTGGGTGATCAGGATCATTCTGATGATACTAGAGATTTACATGAGCCTTATTCATCTATTACTCAATTTCCAGATGATTACAATGAATATAAGACAGACATAGTGCATGAAGTACGTACCGATCATGATGAATGCATGTGGAAAAACAATAAATTAGCCTCCTAATTTTTCTGGTACATATTTATATTTTGTGTTTATTTTTAAAACTTACAAATTCATGCTTCTATTTTTACATATTTATTTTTGTCTTCCTTGTTTCTAATTATTCATTTTTCTAATGATATGCAGGTACAAAAAAATTCATTACACTTTCTAGTAGAAATGTCAGATACAGATAGAGAGGAGCAATTACCGAGGTATATCTATTTTGAAATATTATTAAATATTCAGTAATATAATTATTTAATGAAATAAAACTGTTAATTTACAAAAAAAAATTGCAGGACTACTAATGTGTCCTTGGCGGAGGAGACTTCTCCAGTTACTACTCAAAAATCAAGTTCTCAAGTTGGTAAACGTGGTATTACATGTTTACCAAAACTATCACTTTCTCGTGATGATAACAAAGTACACATCCTTTTTGATGATAATAATAATGCAGTTGGCCCAAATGCAGTTCAGTTTTTCAGTTATATAGCGATGTAGAGCCGTTGCAAGATTAGTATTTTATATCCTGATTGGAAGTCAGTGGACATGATGTCGAAGCAACATCTTTGGGAGTCCGTGATGGTAAAATATCTTACTTTATTTCTTTTATCTCATTTTTTGAATATTATACATTTTAGATGACATATTTAATTTATTCAATTATAGATGACATTCAATTTTGAGGAAACCAAAGAAATTAAGAAAAGACATCTCTCTTTAGTGGCGGTTCGATGGAGAGATTTTAAAAACAAACTGACAAAAAATTACGTTTTTGGAAAGAAAAGGTTTGAAATCCCATGTCTTAAGTATCCATATATAGATGAAGAAACATGGAAGTGATTTGTTGACAGTCATCAGGAAGAGAAATTTCAGGTACGGTAATTGTTTTATATTTTAAATTTTATGCTATATTTTTCTTGTTACTTAGTAGTTTATTTTTATATAACAGGCCTCCAGGAGATCTCATCAGGAGGTCTAGTTGAAAAACATATATCCTCATACTTTATCACGTGGAGGGTATTCGTATTTGGAGAAGAAAATGATTGAAGAAAAATTTAAAGCATTAAGAGCTCGATCAAGTAGAGGTTCAGAAGAGGTCGAGTTTGGTCCTCCATCTCCTCCCACTCGCCATGAGAAATGGAAACGAGCAAGAAGAAGAAAAAATTAACAATACATTACAGAGGAATCTCATCAAGTGGCTGATAAAATTGTAAGTAAATATTATTTATTTGTTAAAATTTTTTCTATTTTATAATTTATAAACACTAATATAACCTTTTTATTTTTCATTTCAAGATGAACTTCAAGAGAAACATACACATGGCTCTTTTATCCCTGAGGGTAGGATGGACATCCTAGCCACTTCTTTGGGAAAGGCAAAACACCCCAGTCATGTTAGAGGATATCAGACAGGTGTTAGTATTCGGAATTTTTTTGGTAAGAGTAAGCAATCAAAAGACCCAGAAATAGAATCCTTAAAAGAAGAGTTGAAAGATATGAAAAAGTCTATGGGTGATCAAATTCAAGAAGCAGTGCAGAAGGATTTATTAGAACACTTGGAAAGACAATCACAGTCTGTGCAGCCTTCCTAGGTATATTATTTATTTGTCGTCAATTTTTCTATTTTATAAATTATAATCACTAATATAATTTTTTCATTTTTCAGCCTTCCCATTCTACTCACCCGGACTACCCTGCCTCATCTGCTTACCCTGCCCCATCTACGCATCCTTCTGCGGTATATTATATATTTGTCATCAATTTTTCTATTTTATAAGTTATAAATACTAATATAAGTTTTTCATTTTGCAGCATTATCAGCCTACTCACCCGGACTACCCTACCCCTTCTGCTTACCCTGCCTCGTCTGCGCAACCTTTCGAGGTATATTATTTTATTTTAATCAATTTTGCTATTTTATAAATTTTACACACTAATATTACTTTTTCATTTTTCTGCCTTCTCAGACTCCTCACCCGGACTACCCTGCCCCATCTGATTACCCTTCCCCACCTGCTTACTTTGAGCCTCCACCTCCTCCCTCTGATCAAGCCTTATATTGTGAGTTGTTTTCGGGAGATCCTCATGTACATATTGTTGTGTTAGGACAAGTGAATTTGTTGGGGGACTCTATATATCATCATCTTATCCAGATGAGTTAGGTTAGAGTATCAGTACTTGTTATTATAGATCCTACTTCTCTACTACCATTTCCTACTGTGGAGATCACTAGTGTTGGGGAATGTACGGGCCATTTTTTACTTTGGCCAACTGCCCTTCTTCATTATATTTCACTTGAGGTATGCATTTTTTTAATATTAATTAGAAATGATTCAAAATTACTTATAAAGTTTTCTAACATTTAACTTATATAGGAATATCTGAAATAAAAAGAAACTGCACAAATGCAAAAAAATGTTCAGGAACAGTTGTTTGTAGATACTTCTGATATTTCTTATGGGATAAATAGATTATCTGAGTCCTATTCTTCCTTGAATTTTATCTATTAGTTTTGGATGATGCCCGATATATGTGGAAGAAATTATGGATTGAAATTAATGAAAGAAGATATCATGAATTTAGTTAATTTTGAAGAGATCTCATAGAGTGTGGTGCAGTTGTTTATCTTGTAAGTAAATTGACATTTTAATTGCTATTTCGTTAATAAAAGATTGTTATGTCATTGAATAACTATATTTTCTTTTTAAATTAGGTATCTATAAAATCTTCTTTTAATAAAGGAAACTACATGCATTTACAGCTTTATAGATCCAGAGTATATTTCATTGGAAGCCAAACATGTGAAGAATCATGAAAGGGTTCAATATATATCTGAGAAATTAACACAGAAAGAGATTCAGTGCTGGTTTTTTCCATTTCTTGATAAGTAAGGACATCAAAATTTTTATGAAATAATTATCATTATAATGTCATTAATTGTGAACTTTTTGTATTATAGGGGGCATTGGATGTTAGGCGTATTTTTCCCAAGTGAATTCACCTTATATTGGTTTTTCTCTTTATTGGGAGGAGTGCGTAAACCATTTCTCACCTTATTAAACATGATTTTTTTTATTTTTTATAAGCTCATTATGTTTAATTTTCATTGTTTACAAAAGTATTATTAGTTCATATATAAAAAAAATGCATATCATGGAAACATTTTAACAAAGAATACATGCAAGAAAAGAAACCAATTGAAATCAAATATGTGGAAGTACATTTAATTAGTTTTTATATTTTTGTTATATATTGTTTTTTTAATTTAATGTTTTATAACTGTAGTGTCATCGTCAAAATGGACATGTTGAATGTGGTTATTATATTCTACGATTCATGTACGAGATAATCACAACTGGGTAAACTTCTGATTTTCATAAGGTCAGTTGTATTAATTTTTTATGTATTTTCTCTGATATTATTCAATTTTTTAATTTCTTTTCATTCAATATTATTGTAGGCATTCAATGATTCATAGCCTTATTCCGAATCTGATATGACCCATATTCAATCTACTTTTGTGAACTATTTGTTAAGTCTGATTAATATTTGAGGTGTGTATATTCTAATATTTATAAATAATAATACATATGGGTACAAAAACATAACTCTTTTAATATATTAGGTGTTTGAACCTACTAATAATCAAATGAATGCTTCAATAATAACCAACAATGAGCATGCTGTAAATATTGGAGTCGTGGGACTTGAAAATGTCACAAAATTTCTTGAAGTCATTGATTGCAGGTACGTGTATTTTAATTTTACTTTAGATAATTTTTTTGATTAACTAGATATAAGCATTGAAGTTATACGAGGCATTGGATGATAAATACTGTTTAATTTTTTTTTGTATATTGTGTTATTTTTACAGGGGTTTTGAATTTTTTGGGATGTGTAATTGGAAATATTTTAAAATAATAATAATTTTATTTAAGGGGTCGGTTATTTAAATAACCGACACCGAACAAAAAATAATAATTTATTGCGTTAGTTTTTTAAATAAGTGACGTCGAAAAAAAAATTTATATATGGCCTCAGTTATTTAAATAACAGATGCCAAAAAAATTATATATTGCGTCGGTTATTTAAATAACTGACACCGAAAAAAAATTATCTATGGCGTCAGTTATTTAAATAACTGACGCCGAAATATTAAAAAAATTAACTTCGATGTCGGTTTTATGTAAAACAGACGCCGAAAACGGGTTCGACTGGGGCTTCGGCGTCGGTTTTAGATATAACCGAAACTGAAGGCCAGATTCACCCAGCTTTTCGAATCATTTTTCTTCTAAAAATGACGCCAAATATTCTGTCGAATATTAATTTTGGCATCGGTTTTATGTAAAACTGATGCCAAAACATTTACAGAAATTGTTTTCGGCGTCGGTTTTTCTAAAACCGATGCCGAAAACCATATTTTGATGTCGGCTTTATAGACATCAGTTTAAAATCGACGTCAAAAATTAAAAATAACCGACGTTAAAATATGTTTCTCCACTAGTGTGGGAATAAAATGGATGATCCAACTCCAAAGTATTTTATTATTAAAAGGAAAATCCATGTAGTTTTAATGTTATAAAATCTATGAAGTATCTTGATTTTATATTCTCTATTTGTTTTATTTATAGGGAGTTGTTTTAATGTTCTATTTTTTCATTAATACATTATCTAAGATTGTGCTATCTTGAAAATATTGGGTTCATAAAATATTGTTTTACATGTCCATCTAATGGAAAAATATTATTAAATCTTCTCAGATATATTATAATTATTTTAATACAATTATACATATTTTAGGGATCCTTGTCTTCATAATATTCTATGTTCAATGAGTTTTTTTAGTACATGATTTTTTTAAGCATAAGCCTAATTGTTAATATCTATGTAGATTATAGAGTTTAATTTTTTTCCTTTCTTTATATGTTGAAGTTTATAGTTTTAAAAAAACCTATGATGTTAATTTGTCTTACATTTATTAAGGGGGTTGATAATTTTATACATTTTATACATAAAGGTTGTTTTGAAATTCAATTAAAAATTTTCTTTGAAAACGTTTTCATAAAACCTTATCATATTTTTTTATCTTATTCCTCTAGACCTCTATATTTTTAAGTTTATTTTTGGTAATTTTTAAAGGGTATATGTTTTTGGGATAGAAAAAAATGATAAGAGAATTTATGGAAGTTAAAATAGTGTTTCATCAAGGGGAAAATTGATTTTCAAAAATGGAAACTTTGTGTCATGAAAATTTAGTAACTCCATTTTTACCTTTCCACTTTCTCAACATGATTTTTATATAAAGTATTCTTGATCATAAAAAAGAGGGAGATTTTTACCTCCTATGGTTATTTTAATGATCACAAACACATTGACTTTTTTCAAACTTGTTTCAAGTTTGTTTTTAGTTCTTTTGTTTAGTTATGTTGAAGTGAAGTAAACCAGTTTAAAGAGGGGATTAATGTGAACATGAAGGAAAATTCTCTAGTTTAAAACTATAGTGAATCACTAACAAGGCACAATTAGTTCATCAGGCAGCTGGTATAACAAATAAACCCACCTATTTCCTGCAACATTCCACTGATTACCTGGTGGTGGCTCACCGAAAAGCCAATAGAGATTCCTAGAAACCTATACACTTCCTTACACACCAGCTAGCTAATGGAATCTAGTATTTAGTTAGTGGAATCATTACATAACCTTATGATAAGCATTTATTAATGGTAAAAAACTATTCTCTTGGGCCAATAAGGCTTAGATTTATGATGGACCACCCCAACACCCAAGAAGACTCTAAATAAGAATAAATGATGGTTTTTATGTTCATCCAAACAATGTACAATTTCAATTGTACAATTCCCGAATGATCCAAGATGAATAAGATCACACCAATTACATTAGATCTCAATTGAACATCATTTGTTTGGAATAAAAATTGGATCAAGAACATTAATGAGAACCTTTTAAATGTTGGAACATTATCAGAAATCATTCAAGTAGCTACAAGCGTCATCGATTTATAATTATCAATGCATTATTTATTCTTATTCTATTGAGACTTTGAACTTTATCTTTGTAACCCCTTTTCTCTCACTATTGTATCCTCCATCCCACTCTCTCACTTTCTATCATCAAATATTCATTTATTGATATTATAGATTATATTGTATTAGGTTTTACACAAAAAACAAGATCCCTCATTTTTCTCTTCCACCTCATTTTTTTCTTTATTTTTCTATTCAAAAGGATAGGTTCTCTTCATTTCTTACTTCCCCATATAAAAATAAAGGGGCACTTTGTTTGGTTCCTAGTTTCCATTAAATCCAAGGGATAGTTTTCTTTTTTTATTGAATCTATGTAAAAACCAAGGGGTTAAATATAACCATGTCAAGTCTTCTTTAGGGCAGGATACATAGGGAAACATCATATTCCATTACCTAACTTCATTTTCAATGTGTGCCTATCCTTTTTAACTATCCACATTTAAATTTATTTTGTAAATACTCTTCATTTTTACTATCTTTTTCTATGATTTTACTTTTATAATATTACATTATTGTATGATATATGCATATATAATCTAGAATTGTTAAAAAAATTATTTAACTTTTTAAAAGGAAATCTCCCCCCCCATACTTGCTATTTTTTAGGAGTGCACTAGAAAATCGATAAAACATACAAACCCATCTATAGCTCGAAGCACTCTACTGGCTAACTGATGGAGGCTCACCAACAAGCCTGTGAAGATTCCAAAGCACATGTACACTTATTTTCACAATAAATAGCTAGTGTGATCAAGTTTTTAACAAACGGGTTCATTCCAAAACCATACGAGGATCATTTATTGATGTTTAAAAAGGAATATATCAAACCATTAAGGATTAGTTTGATATTAGAACACCCTAGAACCCTAGAAGGTTATAAATATAGATCAAGTAAGTCTTAGATCATTATCCAAACATAGTATAATTTCAATTTTAAAATTTACGAATGATCGAATATTAACATGATCGCACTAATTCCAATGGAGATCAATTGAAAATATTTTTTTTCGAACCAGAGATGAAACATGTCCATCAAATAGCACCATTTAATGGAGTTAACATCATGCACCAATAATAATCATTGGTCAATCTTTCTATTCTTCATTATTATTCTATTGAACCATTATAGCTTCTAAGTATAACCCATTGGCTATCACTATTTTATTTTCTCTCGTTCTCTCTCATTCATTCATAACATTATATTTTGGTGAGAGAAGAGAGAATATTTTAATGGGTTTTCTATAAAGAAAACCATGAAATAATGTGATGTTATCAAACTAAAAAAATGGAAAGAGGGGGGTGGATTAAATTTTTAAAAATAAAAATTATAAATTTAAATTGTTCATTAAAATATACTTAAATATGGTTATAAAACATTCTTTTTCAACCTTAGGTAAAAAAATGTTTAAAAAAGTTAAACAAGGTAAATTCAAAAAACCTCTAAGATCTACAAACATCCTAGATTCCGGAAATATGGTTCTGGAAATTAAACTTAAGAAAAGCTTACAAGGAAAAACATTCTACCTTAAAGCATATATAATCTTACTAAACAGTCTATACAAGTAAAATAAAGTATAAGAAAATTATACTTTCCTTATTAATCAAAATTCAATGGAAAATAAACTTGAAACAATACAAGTAACATGTATGAGATCTTTTAACCCAAAGAGTAGGGTATCCAACAACCTTCGATAAGGGTACCTTGATTTATACTTTCAAAAATTTATGTCTTACCCATACCAGGGTATGCCCTCGATAGGAATATCAGAGTATGTCTTTCTATCCCTTCAAGACATTGAACTTCAAGGTAGTCGGTACCTCTATCTTCCTTATCAAGGAAGTCCTTAAACATTAAGTTAGTTGACACCTATGTCTTCCTATCCCCGAAAGCCCTCAATTGTACACATCAGCAATCAGAGTCACATGAAGCAATCTGAACAAGATGTTCAGTACACAAAAATCATGAGAGTTTCTCTCTCTAGAAATAACTTTAGTGACATGTAATCTCTAGAGTTGTAGAACATTCAGTTATTGAGCTCATTAAAATTAGCTCCTATTTATTTGGATTTCTCCAATGGTCAGCTCCCTCCTCCAAGAGTTATATTTTTCCTTGAATTTTGGAGGGACCTGTACATGTGTCACTCAAACAGTTGTTGGTTAGAAAAAAATGCAAGACATCATTTTGTAACTATAACAAGGGTAAGTAAAATATGGTTACTTAACCAAATTCATTTTTTGGAGTCTAAGGAAAAAATAAAAATTATGAGTCTAAGAAAAAATCATTCAGAGTCCATATTACATGAATATTCGGATTATGTTTTTCATGTAATTCGGAATTATATTTCTATAGACTTCAGAGTCTGAATTATATGGAATTTGAAACCTAAATATTGAGGAATTCAGAGTCTGAATTCTAAGGAATTCAGAACATGAATTCAAAGGAATTCGAAACCTGAATTTCAGAGAAATCAGAATCTGAATTTCAGAGACATTGGAGTCTGAATTTTGAGGAATTCGAAGTCTTAATTTCAGAGAATTCAGAGTCTAAATTTCAAAGAATTCGGGGTCTGAATTTCAAAGAATTTGGAGTCTAAATTTCAGAGAATTCGGAATCTGAATTCAAAGAATTCAGAGTCTGAATTATGAGGAATTTGGAGTCCAAATTTCAGATAATTCAGAGTCTGAATTTTATAGAATTCGGAGCCTGAATTTCTGAGAATTCGTAATCTGAATTTCAGAACCTGAAAATAGAATGCATTATATCTAAGTATTTATAGGATTTTGTGGTCTTTGGAAATGAAAATGAATCTTACACTTAGAAATAAAAAGAGTTAGGTTTAGTGAAACTAAATCATGAATAATGAAAATAAAAATAGGGAAAAAATTTCCATGGGAAGGAAAATTTTCATTAAAAAGATAAATCTCATGGGAAATGAAATTTGCCTTCAGATAGACTGTTTGTGATTTTCATAACATAAAGAAATGGATAATTCATAAGGAAACCTTATTGACTCAACAATCCCCCCTTTTTGGAATTCACAGACATCCTTACTAAAAAGAATCTAAGGACTTAGAAATTTTAGGGACTTGAAAATAAAAAACATATCTCCCTTTACTTATGGATCATATTGAAATTGACTAACTCCCCCTTAGGCTTTGGAAACAGTAAGGATCGTATTCTTGATTTACTGAATGAGATTTTTCATTTTCTTCCATTCCAAAAACATCATTGATAAGAACATTCCTCTAGATAAACTCCCTCTTACTTAGGGAAATATCTTCTTTACTTTGTATTATTTTTATCATTCTCATCTCCCCCTTTGTGATTTTAAAAAAGTAATAGAGGGAATGGAAAATTTGGTACCTGAAACATTAGTACTAAACAACCAAATATATTGATAACCACAAAAATTTCATTAAGACTGAAAGTATTTGTACAATGAGGAAAATACAACAAAATATCAGAATGTAATTAAATTATCTGTCTTTCTCCTTCGACATCAGCTTCTTCAAAACACTTTTTAGATTCATGAGCTCATTGTGATCCTCTTTTGCTCGCTTAAGAAACTGATCCTGGTCTTCACTTTTCTTCTCTAAGGCTTGAATTTTCTCTTCCCGAGCCTTAAGAAAGTCTGCCATAGATTTCAATAGTTCTTATTTATTAAAAATCTCCTCTTCAATTTCCATTCTAATATTTCTTTCCCTCTTCCAATTCATGGCCACAGAGTTAAGCTTACCATTCATATCCTTAACTTCTTGCTTCCGAGTAGTTTGTTCTAGGGTTAACTTTTACTCAAAATTATTTGTAAGATCATTGATCTTCCCATATTCGATATCAAACTCATCCTTGACATTATCATGGATTTCCTCAAAGGTTCTCATTGCTTCAATTTTCTTCTTTGACCAACGTGTCATCTTCTTGAACTATCTTTTATAATCCTCATAACCAATGAGGAAGGTTTTGAAATCTGCATCTAGTGCAACAAATTTCTCCATCACCGTGGAAACTGAATATGACTTCTGATTTATTGTATGATGAAGCATCTGGAATCTTGAATCTATGCTTGGGAATAAAGGAATAGTACCAACTAGCTTTTTCAAAGACTGAACAAAAAAATCATGTCTGAGAGAAGATGATTCAGAATCCTAATGTATGGTTGGTGGGGATTCTTTTTCTATGAATTAAGATTTTCTATTTGATGAAGTACCATCATATTTCTTGTTCAAAAAAGATTTACTAGGTGTATCTACTACCACCTGCATTTCCATGTCATATTTTGAAATGATGTCTTGTTATTTGGGAGACTCATGCTCACTATCAGATAGTAGAACAATCTTATCTTCCTCAATGTATTATTTCTCTACATCAACCAATAGATCGTTCAGATTAATAAAATCATGATTACTACGTTCATCATCTATTTTCTTATTCACTTATTCTTCACATTTCTTATCTTTTCCTGGTGTAGCAATTTTTGAGGATTTGCCTTGGGATGTTCGGATTGATAATTTTACATAGGGGCTTTCCTTATCATGGTATTCTTCGACTTGCTTTATGATATCATCGGTTTCATTCCCTTCTTCTTCCACCTCTTCTTCTTCTTCTATTTCCTCTTCCACTTCTTGAGAAATTTCTTCTTCTTGATGTGATTCTAAAACCACCACTTTCATTTGTGGAGTCTCTGGTAATGGTTCTATAAAAAATTATTTTGGTACCATAATTTTCTCTGAGGATCTTTCAGTATCCTTGAGAAGAGATTGAACTACGTCAACTTCTAACAATTTATTACTTTGATTATTTTCTTTTTCTTCCTTTTCAAGATTCTTAGCAGGCTTTTCCTTCAAATATTTTTCCTCAGTAGGGTCCAAGCCAAACATAGGCTCCCTTTCCTTCCAGTTTTTCTTATCCTCTCTCCACTTAGCCACTACTTCATCAGGGTATGCATTTTCTTCTTTGGCTTTGGAGGTGTGGACTGAGTTTTCTTGGCCATAGGAGTTTTTGTTTTCTCTTCCAGCTCGATAGCCTTTCTCTTCCTTCCACCTTTCATAGATATTTCATCCACTTCCTTCTTCTTTGAAAAATCATCTAATTCTTCTTTAGAAAGATCATAGAATTGTCTGGATTCATTGGAAAAACCAATTTTCATTCTCTGTAAGGAGTCATCACTCAGAAACATCACTTTTTAATTTCTCAGCTTGGAACTGCATGGGATTCTGAATGACTGAAGGCAATGAACAATAACCGTTGAAATAATAGATGGATAAATAATAATTTGGGACTTCATATTTCCATTCATGATATTCTGAATCGTTACCAAGATATACTTAAGCAAGTTTATCATTCTGAGGTTCAATAAGAAATCCAATATATAGATATAACTATTCCTCAGAGTATTCTTATCCCCTTTACTTGGAATTATATAGCCTTGAACCCACAATTAAAGAATCTGAAAATTCATTGAGATATGAAATATCTTTTTATTCTTCACTCCTTTCAATCCAGGACACTGTATTGCCTTATCCTTATCAAAAGATCCTGACTCCTCAGGTAATTTGTGAGTATAGAACTCTGCTTCCCCTTCATAAGGAATACCATTCAGAATCGTTGTCTTGCTGTATGAGAGAGAGTAGGTATTTCCATAACACTTGAGAGAAAATTTATCTTTACCTAATTCATTGAAAAACATAATTGTTTCATAAAACTATACCATCAAATCTGGATACCCCAAATCATGTGCCTTCAGTTTTGAAATGTAAAGGTTCTCCTATCCATTCAACTTAATATTCTTAGAGATTATAGAGTCATATTTATTAAAGAATCTCATATCACCTATCCTCTCTCGGTATATCTTCCACATAGAAATTTCCTTAATAGTCGACATTTTTTTTGAGGAGAGGCTTCAGCAGACATCCAAAACTAAGGAAATTTATGAAGGTTTGAAACGACCTTAAAATACAGAGGCAGAACTTCAACACGCAATATCTTGAAAACTGATGTGGGACAACCATCGGGGGGCTTTTTATAGGTGATTTAAGCGATAGTTCGACTTCCATGGTTGATCCAATGGTTGAAAAACTTCTGATCAAATTTGACGGTTGAGATGATAACCAAATAAGGATTTTGATAGTTTCCAATCTTTTGAGGCTTTTAATATTGACATTCGGATTTAAGAAAAAGTTAATCTGAAAAAGTTTCATAAACAACATAAAAATACCAAGAAGTAAAAAAATATGATTTCAAGAACTTAGAAAAAACATACCTTCTGGATTTCTAGGAAAATTATTCATAATGAGGAAAATTATTCTTGGCTATGAAAAAATTTGACTATGAAAAAAAACTTGATTATGAAAAAATTTGATTATGAAAAAATTTTATTATGGAAACATACCTGATTATGAAAAAATATTAACAATGGAAAATTTCGACTAATTAAAAAAATATGAGTTCGAAAAATTTTGACTACTAAAAATTTTGATTATGAAAAATTTTGACTACAAAAAATTTAGATTACAAAAATTTTAGATTTCAAAAAATTTAGATTATGAAAATTTTAGATTACGAAAAATATATATTTATAAAATTTTTGACTAACAAGAAAATCTACCCCCTCTATGAAAAAGAGTTTCTTACTCTAACAAGAAGTTAATATGGAAGATGACCTTATGATTATCATTCCTAACTTCTTTTTAATATATTCAAATATATCCGAGGGTAAAGATTTTGTGAAAATAGCAGCAAGTTGATCTTGTGTTCTAAGAAATTAAATAATGATATCTCCTTTTTCTGTGTGATTCTTAAGAAAATGATACCTAATATCTATGTGTTTTGTACGAGAGTGATGTGCAGGGTTTTTAATTAAGTCAATGGCACTAGTATTATCACACAATATTTTTGGTTCTCTGAAACTTTTACCATAGTCTGTGAGTGTGTGTTGCATCCCCAACACTTGAGCACAATAACTTTCTGCTGCTACATATTTAGCTTCAGCAGTGGAAAGTTCTAATGAGTGTTCCTCTTTGCATGACCAAGAAACTAATGAATCACCTATTAAATGAAAAGTTTTGAATGTACTTTTCCTATCCATTCTACATCCACCAAAGTCAGCATTCGATTTTTTTTTTAAAAAAACTTTTCCAGAAGTATAAAAGACTCCTAGGTCCATTGTTCCCTTTAAGTAGCAAAAAATCATTTTTACTGCTTTAAAATAAGATTCCTTAGGATTGGATTGATATATTGTACATAAGCATAACATAAACCTTATATCTGGACAACTAGCTGTCAAGTAAAGTAGAGTTCCTATCATAGAGGTAAAAGATTTTTGATCTACTGGTTTCCCAACTTCATCAAGATCAAGTGAATTTGAGGTACTAATGGGAGTACTTGTACTCTTAGTGTTGTCATGTCCAAACTTTTTTAGAAGATCTTTAATATACTTATGTTGGGATATATAGATTCCTTATGGTTTTTGAGTTATTTTAAAACCAAGAAAAAATGTTAACTCACCCATTATAATCATTTCAAAATCATATTTCATTATATCCGTAAAGGAATCAGTTAAAGATTGCTGAGTTGAACCAAATATAATGTCATAAACATAAATCGGAACAATCAAAACATTTTTCTTATATTTTCTTTATAAAAAGTTTTGGATCAATATTTCACTTAACATAATTATTTTTAAGTAAAAACCATGTAAGTCTATCATACCAAGCTCTAGGAACTTGTTTAAGTCCATATAAAGCTTTGGTTAGTTTGAAAACATGATCAGGATGTTTTGTATCTTCAAAACCCAGAGGTTGTTCAACAAAAACTTCCTCTTGAACATAACCATTAGGGAAAGAACATTTAACATCAATTTGAAAAAGTTTGAAGTTAAAGAATGCTGCAAAGGAAATTAGAATACGAATAGATTCATGTCTGGCTACTGGATCATAGGTTTCTTCATATTCTATTCCTTCTTGTTGATTATAGCCTTTAGCAACCAATCTATATTTATTTCTTACTATGATTCCATTTTCATCACACTTATTTCTGTAGACACATTTTACTCTAATAATATAATTTTCCTCAGGCCTTTCAACCAAGGTCCAGAATTTATTCCTTTCGAATTCATTCAGATCATCTTGTATAGATTTTATCCAATCATCATCACCTAACGCTTCATCAGTGCTTCTTGGTTCTAATTGGTAAAGTAATTATAGATGTTCTACTTCATTTCTTAAGGAACTTATAGTCCTTATAGGTTTCTTTACATCACCAATGATACTATCACAAGGATTATTCTTAAGAAACAACTAATTTTGGTTTTTTAAAACCTTCTCATCAACATATAGTAGGAATTATTCTAGGGTAAATGCTTCAAAGGCATTTTCTTGAACATTTTTCTTTATCAGAAGAATCTTCAATCAAGGGTTGATAATCAGTTTTTGAAAACACATCAGAATATGTAGGTTGAGTTTCTTTAAAAACAAATGGATTATTTTCATCAAATTTAACTTTACTATTTCTTCAACAGTACAAGTATTTTTATAGAAAACTCTATAAGCCTTAGAAGTTGTGGAGTAGCCTAAAAAAATTCATTCATTATATTTTGGTGCGAATTTGTGTATATTATCTTTAGTATTCATAATTAATACCTTGAAACCAAAAACCTTGAAGTAGGAAATTCTAGGTTTTCTACCATTCCACAACTCATAAGGAGTTTTGTTAAGATAATGTCTAATCAAAAAATATATTTATATTATAAAAGTCAATACTTAAAACTTCAACCAAAAAATGTTTGGCTACCGAATATTCACTCAACATAGTTCTAGTTATCTCTTGAAGAATTCTATTTCTTCTTTCAGAAACTCTATTTTGTTGAAGATTTCTCAGTGCTGAGAAGTTATGAGTAATGTCTTTTCTACTACAAAAATTTTCAAAATTAGAATTTTGAAATTCTCCTCCATGATCACTATGAATATTTATCAATGGAAGGTTTTTCTCGTTTTTAACTTGGGCTCTAAAAATTTTGAAATAAGAAAAATATTCAGATTTCTTTGCTAGAGAATAGACCCTTGTAAATCTAGTATAATCATAAATTAAGGCAAATACATAATATTTTCCTCCAATGCTTCAAGTTTGTGTTGGGACAAAAATATCCATATGCACCAAATGTAATGAATCAGTGGTTAAGACTTCATTGATGGATTCAAAACTTGATTTATGTTTATTTCCATATTGATAAGGATCATAAACTTTTGAATAATAAAATCTCTGCTCTATTAGATCCTTAACTAGTCTTTTCATGGAGAGTTTTCATAGGTTCCTAAGGTTACAATTCCCTAACCTTCTATTCCATAACCATGAATTATCTTCCATTGCACTAAGACAAGGTAGATCCTGACTCCTACGGTCTTCTAATTTAAGAGCGTAAACATTCTTCTGTCTATAGGCAAAAAGAATGAACTCTTCCTTGGAATTATGTACTAAACACTTATCATTACAAAAATTCACATGGTAACCTTCATCACATAACTGACTTATGCTAATAAGGTAGTGCATTAGACCCTTAACTAATAAAACATTTGAAATCAAAGTTTTTCCAAGAAAAAGAATATTACCTATACCAATAATTTCTCCCTGAGCATTATCTCTGAAAGTTACTTTTCCTCCTTTTGTAATGATAATCATTTCAAATAAGTTTATAGTACCAATCATATGTTGGGAACATCCATTATTCATTTTCCATGTATTTTTGTTGGTATTATCTTTACTTTTTTGAAAATAAGAGTGTTAGACTTTCGGAACCCAAACACTCTAGGATCGGGAAACTTCAAAAAGAAACATCTTAGGAATCCACATTTTCATTGAAAAATAATCTTTATGAAAACCTAAAGACTTATTTTTGTTTAAGGAATAATTTTTTCCCAAATTTCCACCACACTGACACTTAGTGTAGAGTGGTGCACTTTGAGGTACAAAATAATTGTTACTAAAAATTGATTTTGAATGAGTATAACGAAATCCAGAATTATTTTTTAGAAGTCAAATTTGGGAATACATCTTTTCAAAGTTTTCCTTACCCAAGGTAAAGTTTGACAAACACTTCCTCAAGGAAAATATTTCTACATTTAGTCTAATAACTAAATTTTTATCTTCAAAAATTTTATTTTTAGCACCTGATATAGTCTCTAAAACATTTTTCTTAGAAATTACATTTTCTAGATCCTTTTAAATTTTATCCTTCTCAGAATTAACTTCCTAAAGGGTTTTTGAAACACTTTCAAAATCATAAATTTTATTATCAAGATCTTTAAGAAAATCTGATACTTCTTTAGTAAGAATTGAAATACTAGAATTTTCTTTATCAAGATTTTTCTTGACTTTAGAATTTTTATTCTCAAGGATCTTAGCAAACCTAGAAACTTATTCATAAGTAGGTAAAGTATTATCTTCTTCAGAAGAATATTCTTCATCCGAAGATTCAAAATATTTACTACCATTATAATTTGCATTTATGATACATTTTTCATGGATTCAGCATTGTGTACCTTGACCATTGAAAAATGATTTTCAATAGGTAACTTGGAAATTAAACCAATATTATTCTGAACAAAATATTAATACTCTAAGGATTCATCAGAAGAGTCTCCATCAATGGCACTCCAGGTGTCATTAGCTCTCAAAACTTCTTTAGCTTTAGCTTTGTAGTACTTATTTCTATTTCTCTCAGAATGATTTTACTTTATATCCGTTTTCTTAAGCATAGGACAATCTGGACTTATGTTCCCTTCTCTCTTGCATTCATAACAAGTAACTTCAGAGTCTTTCTTGTCCTTCCATTATTTCTTCTTATATCTATACTGAAAGTATTTTTTCCCAACTATCTTGTTCATCCTTCAAACAATATTAGCTAGTTCATTCTCAGAATATTCAGATTCACTTGATTTAGATAAAATAACAACCTTCTTCTACTTGGATCTAGTAACCCTTTCAGGAGTCTTTGATTTAGTAGTTGTTAATGTTTCACTTCCATTTCCATTCTTCTTCTTATTTAGATCGGCATCTCTTTTCATTATTGTCTCATGTTGAAGAAGAGTTCCAAAAAGCTCATCAAGAGTAATCTGAGATACTTTCCTGTTCTCATCAATAGTTGTTCTCTTAGATTCCCTCTCATTAGGCATGATATCTATAATATTTTCCACAATTGCCTCATCATCTAAACCTTTTCACCCATGGATTGTAAACTATTAACAATAGTCTTAAACCTCTGTTATACCTTTCACACTGGTTCTCCATAAGGAAATAGAAATCCATGATATTTTTATCTAAGCATAGCTCTTCTAGTTTCTATAACCTTGGATGTACCAAAATGAGTAACCTCCAATTTCTTCCAAATACAATTTGTATCTTCACAAGAAGAAATATAGATGTATATATTTCTAGTCATGGAACACAAAAATTATTGTGTACCTTGTAGTTTAGTTGATAATATGACTTTTCTTGATTAGTGAAAGTTATGACTTCCTTATTATGAATCTTGTAATCTATAGTAAGTATAACAAAGTTATCTACTCTGGTATTAATAACAAAAGTCTTCATACGATCTATCCAGTATTCATAATCATTTCCATCAAATATAGGTAGTCTAATAGGATTAATATTGTCAATCGAACCGACATTAATTTATGTCATCTAGAATAAAATATCTTTCCACAAAAAGTTCTTAGTAATAAATGTTTGTAAACAAGGATAAAATTCCTATGTAAGTAAAATATAGAACAATGAAAACTGAGAAAGAAAACTTATATGTGAATATAAGTATTTCATAGACCTTCTCTAATACCAATTTTAGGATTGAAATAATGATGTAGATGCTCAATATTCAAGAGGGGGGTGAATTGTATCCTTTAAAAAATTCCTTTGGAACCTTTAAAGTTGGTTATAAAACATTCATTTTCAACCTTAGGGAAAACTATGTTTAACAAAGTTAAACAAGGTAAATTCACAAAACCTCTTAGTTCTACAAACTTGCTAGATTCCGGAAATATGGTTCCAGAAATTAAACTTAAGAAAAGTTTACAAGGAAAAAGATTCTACATTAAAGCGTATAGAATCATAGTAATCATAGTATACAAGTACAAGAAAGTATAAGATAATTATACTTCCTTATTAATCAAAATTTAGTGGAAAAAAACATGAAACAATACAAGTATCAAGTATGATATCTTTTAACCCAAAGAGTAGGGTATCCAACAACCTTGGACAAAGGTCCCTTGATTTATAATTTCAAGAATTTTCTGTATTACCCACACCAGGGTAAACCCTCGATAGAAATATTAGAGTCTGTCTTGATATCCCTGTAAACCCTCAATCTTTAAGGTAGTCGGAACCTCTGTCTTCCTATACCCCTAAGACCTCGATTGTACACACAAAAATTGGAGTCACATGAAGCAAGATGAACAATATGTTCAGTACGCACAAATCATGAGAGTCTCTCTCTCCAGAAATCAGTTCGGCGGCATGTAATCTCTAGAGTTGTAGAACAGTCAGTTGTTGAGATCATTCAAATGAGATCTTATTTATAGGAATTTCTCCAAAGGTCAGCTCCCTCCTCCAATGCTCATATTTTTCCTTGAATTTTAGAGGGACCTGTACACGTATCACTCAAACAACGGTTAGTTAGAAACAAAATGCACGACATCGCTTCATAACTATAACAAGGGTAAGTACAATATGGTTACTTAACCAAATTCATTTTTTGGAGTCCAAGGAAAAATAAAAATTCGGAATCTAAGAGAAAATTATTCCAAGTCTATATTGCATGAATATTCAGATTATTTTTTTCAAGGAATTCTAAATCAGAATTCTATAGACTTCGGAGTCTAAATTCTAAGGAATTCGGAACCTGAATTCTGAAGAATTCGGAGTATGAATTCTAAGGAATTCAGAACCTGAATTATGAGGAATTTGGAGTCTTAATTCTAAGGAATCCAGAAGCTGAATTCTATGGAATTCAGAACATTAATTTTAGAGAATTCGGAATCGTAATTTCTGAGAATTCAGAATCTGAATTTCAGAGAATTTGGAGTTTTAATTATGAGGAATTCAGAGTCTGAATTTCAAAGAATTTGGAGTCTAAATTTCAGATAATTCAGAGTCTGATTTTTAAAGAATTTTAAGATTATTTTTAGAGAATTCGGAGTCTGAATGTCAGAGAATTCAGAATTTTAATTATAAGAATTTGGAGTCTGGATTCTGATGAATTCATAGCATGAATTTCAGAGAATTCAAAGTCTGAATTTTACAGAATTTGGAGTCTGAATATTATAGAATTCAGAATCTAAATTTCAGAAACTGAAAACATAATGCTTTATATCTAAGTATTTATAGGATTCCAAGGTTTTTGAAAATGAAACCAAATCTTACACTTAGAAATAAAAAGAGTTATGTTTAGTGAAACTAAATCATGAATAATGAAAACAAAGATAGGGAGAAAATTTACTTGGGAAGGAAATTTTTACTTAAAAAGATAAATCTTATGGGAAATGAAATTTTCCTTGAGATAGAGTGTTTGTGATTTTCAAAACATAATGAAATGGAAAAGTCATAAGGAAACATTATTTACTCAAAATTTATAAATATATATCAAGTAAGTCTTAGATCTTTATCCGAACATAGTATAGTTCTAATTGTAAAATTTCTGAATGATCAAATATTAACATGATCACACTAATTCCAATGGAGATCAACTCAAAATATTTTTATTGGAATCAGAGATGAATCATGTCAATAAAGTAGCACCATTTAATGGATTGATCATCATGAACAAACAATCATCATCGGTATATCTTTCCATTATTAATTATTATTCTCTTGAGCCATTGTACATTCTATGCGTAGCCCATTGGTTCTCACTATTTTTTCCTCGTTCCCTCCCATTAATTCATAATATTATATTTTGGTGAGAGAATATAGAATATTTTAATGGGTTTTATATAAAAAAACCATGAAATAATGTGATATTATCAAACTAAAAAATGGAAAGAGGGGGTTGGATTTACTTGTTTAAAAACAAAAAAACAAATTTAAATGGTTCTATAAAATACACATAAACTTCATGAAATAATGTGGTATTGTTAAAGTAAAATCATAGTTAATGATAAAACAATTAAATGTATGTGAAATGTAAATAGAAACTTAGAATGTAATAAGGATATGAGAACATTGATAAAGGATTCTAGTAACAACACATGATGAACCCCTACATCCCCCCCAACAAGCATTGAGATGGGTATATTTATCCCTTGGGATTTAAAAGAGATCCAATGTAACATCCTATCATGACTAACCAAAAACTAGTTGCCAGACTAGTCACCAAATGGACTCAAGCATGCCTCCCCATACACCAGAAGTTGCTGACTAGTAGTGAGGGTGTAAGAAGGCGACAATGGGGAGACTATACCTTTATGTTTAGAGTATCAGAGTAGTAAAACTGGTGTAAATCAATAATAAAAACAAAGGAAGTAATAATAAAATAAAAAACAATGTAATAATAATATAATAATGGAATAAAAGTGGCCAACACCAATTTACCACAATGCATGAATTAAAGATGATTTCATAAGTAATTGAAATGAAAATTTCAAATAGAAATAAAATAATAACTTCCCAATGACTAGATCCATGAGAATATTTATCACAAAATCATTCATGTGCTCTGTAGATCCCAATTACATATCCCAACACATGAAATGAATTTATAGACCTACGAACAAGAAGTCTAATTTGGTACCAAATGATGCTTGAGTAGGGTGTGAGATATAAATCTCAGTAGTCCAATACCCACAGTTTCTAGCCCAATACATTTCATGTAATAAGTAAATAAATAAATGATAGTGTCACATATATTATAAATGAAGAGTGATAAAAATTAAATTACATCAACTTGTTCTGGGTTCCTAAATAGATACTCATCCCATACCACGCACTTCATCTTAAGTAGAATATCTGAAAGGAGGTACATGTGCAAGCCATATTTTAAAAACGGGTCCATACCAAAGTATCTACCAAAGTAATGAATAAGATATCAAGCCTATGATTTATCTTTGAGGTCACACTACCACGACATTATATATAAATACTCAAAAATATATATTAGTGGGATGCAAAAAAGAAACTGACATGTATTCAATCGATCCATAAAATCTAGTGGTGGAGTCTCAAACCAATCCAAATTGATCTAAATAGAATCCCAAGGGTTGATATGGGAATATCCAATATTACCCAATACCACTGAGTCCATCAATGGTGACCCATATTACATCCCTTTTAAAACTCGAGGCATGGTGATTTTGAGTCCATTCAGTGTATCTCACATAGGGGACTGAGTGTCACACATGGCATGGAGTAGCCATATTTTGAATGGTTTAGTCCTCAGCTGCTCCCCTAGGGAATCAGTATCACTCATGATTATAAGAAACTTCCCAGAATCCCATACCTAGTAAGCCAACACATTGCTCCCAGATCATTGAGTCGTAACCAACCGAGCATGACAAGTCCCTCCATGAATCCTTAATTTGGAACCCATGTTCTCTCCCAGCCCATATCAAATGAACCAAATAACCAAGGCATGTCACAAGGAAAGCATCCATATATAATTCCATCCTTAAAAATAAGAATCATAATGCCACAAGATTTTTAATCTATCCATGTTTCATAATTTGAACCATAAAAGGAATAAAGAATAAGAAAAATACATAAGCTTTAGGCTACACAATATGAGTACTAGGAAAAATGAAATAAGAATAAGCAAGGTAAATCAATCATAGGAACATCGTATGAACATGGGTCTAATCACCTGTCATCAATGATATTTAAATAATTCAATCTATCAAGTTTGACCAAGCATAACATTCAATTCAATCCATCCGACCAATGTGCATAACAATTAAATATAAATCCTGTGACTTTTAAGATGAAGCATTAAGCATAATAATTCAAATATAAGGTGATAGGAATGAATCTCATGACAATAAACTATGGAATATGTCTAAAGAAAATAGTCACTAAGCCTAAGTATAATAAAAATATATAGGGTAGTGCATATATCATTTTTGAACCTAATACAGAGCACCTCATTGATAGATATTATTAGAAAACATGATATTGTTCTACCAATAATTCTTTTATCATAATTGAACACCATTTTAAGATTCATAGTCAATTATAGTCAAAGAGTGATTTATTTTAAAAAACATACAACACTAATTAATATTCGTGGAAGGTGTGAAAAGTGGAAAATTAATGCATTCATAATTTAAAAGGGAAAAGGCAAAGGGATCCTTCCTCAAGCAGAAGAAGGCAAGCCCAAAAACTTCATCCCTTGATGTTTTCATTAGTGACCACTTGAAGATGCTCCTTCCCACCTTGAGCATTTTCACCTTCGCATATACATAAGGAAAGCTAGACCCTGTGTACATATTTTCATGGCCATTAATATGTACAAGGGGATCCTTACATATATGATTATATATGCATATACCCATTTATACTTACACACGTATGAATTTCTCATATATATACGTAATAAAACCAAGCCCCGATATATATATTCATGTTTCCATGGGAGAATAAATATATATATATATATATATTCCTACCTATGAATACACAATAAATTGCCTTTGACTTTGGTGAATCAAACATGCCTCAAGGATGACCAAAGTGAAATAAAAATAATACTAGGAGTTAAAAACTACTAAACGACCCCAATTTAAATCAGGATATACAAATAATAGAGAGAAAATTCCTAGCTTGACTGGTGATAACAAACCAAAATGATATGAAATGAATCCCCTTTGGCGGCGGATGCCAAAACACACATGAATATGTACTAGGAGACACACCGCACACCCTAACAACAGAAAAAGAATGAAAAATTCACCAAAACATAACCCTAGGGTTTGACCCAACTGAGATCAGGTGACGGGTAGAAGAAAAACCATCAGAAAAGGGAAGAAGAGGGAGGATAAGACCTTACCTTGAAGGATTGAGTGGTAAATCAAAATAAAACCACGTGGATTGACAAGCATATAGGAGATATAAGAGGAGGTGTCATGCATGCTTAGAGAGGGAGGGGAGGGGGCTCACATGAGTTAGGGTAAGGGGATACCCTTTGGGGTTATTATAAAACGCAACATAATAATAATAATAATAATAATATTCATTATTATTATCATCATCATCATTATCATAATATTATTATTTTTATTATTATTGAAATATTTCTTTATTTTTTTAAATTATATTTGTTTTTTTATTTTTATTTTATGTTAATTAATTTAATTTCTTAAAAATAAACGTAGCACACCAATTGGGTCACACGGTTATCCAAACTGTGCACCAACCGTGAAATGAACTGTGTGAGAATATTTTCCACTTGGAACTAACTGTGTGGGATAGGCACATGGTTTAGTTAAACCATGAACAGACCATATGGGGTGTGTATTATCTTTTGTTGCAACTGCATAATTTTATTCTAAGGGGTGAATGGTTTTAGAAAAACCTTGCACCTATGATAGACCACCCAAAACATTGATTTCTGGACCCCGAAACTTTCGTAACTCAATGAGTCACTCAAAAAACTCATCGGGTCATTACCCAAATTTAAAAACACCATGTTCAAGTGTTCCAACTCTCGGAATTATGTTCTGAAGATCAGTTTGAAAAATAGAACATCTAGTAATTGAAAAAATTCAAATTCCATTGGATATTTTTTTGATTCTAAAGAAAAAGTTATTACAACCTCCACACCTTAGAACTTCTCATCCCTGATAATCCTTTTGGAACAACTGGTACATCATATGTCCTACAATTGTCGTGAAGTCTCATTCAAATGGTGGTGTTGTGTTTCCAAATACCCCACACACCCACAAGAAATACATAATAATATGGATCTTAAGATGTCATACCCAAATCCAATGCTCATTTTCCAACCAAGATACCAAAATAGCACTTTTCAGGCCTATTTAACTAGATACATGGTCATGTTACCATCTATTTAAACATTTCGATGATGGCTCTCCCACCATAGGTCTCCACATCATAAGGGGATAATTCCAAACCACGGTATGCCCAACCATCGCAACTTCCTACAAAGTATGCTCTAATATTATAATGACGCTTCTAACATTAATTTTGAAGTGATCGAACAATAATTTCTACACCGACCTCATTATCTAGGTTGAGCTGGCTTTTTTTGGAAGACACTATTGTCCCTTACACCAAACTCTCTTTAACCCGGTGACATGTGTTTAAATGGTACCCTTTGACTAGAATCATATAACAAGGAGGGTAAAAAGTCAATCCACATCTGGATGACCATACCCAGGACACTCGGCTTAGACAACCAACGCATTACAATCATAACCGCAATGAATTTTACCAAGGCACGTTGAATTTACATCTAAAATGATTACCAAATCTTATACTCAACTTCTAGTGACGTTCTATGTCCAAAACATCACCTGACCATTTAAATAGTTGCACCTCAACATGAGCAATGGTGTAATCCAAATTCATCCCACTATAATAATTACATTTTAAAAAACACCTCTGATCCTGACAATGGGTTTGGGATTACCTTGAGTTTATTAAATTGAAGTTCAATGAACTAACTCAAGTTAGTTTATAATCCATGTTTACAAGTGAGACATTGGTACAATGGAAAGACATACACATTAGATCATTGAATAATCCCAGAGAGGCATCCACCTAGAAATTAATTCAATTAAAATGGTTGGTGTATGAGATTTTTTCTGAGGTGTTCCAACTTGGAAACCCAAGTATCACCCAGGACCTCCCAAGCCTCGATATGAACCATGTGTTAGCATCAAACACAAAGAAAATAACCCAAACAAGCCCATGATCTTTTAAATATTTAGCTTGGTTTAAGACCTACACTCTCTTATTGTATCAAGGATGACATAAATATAGGGGGCATGCTCTTCACTAAACTTGATAACACTAATAGTAGACCAAGAAAACTAAAATAATAGTCGATCAAAAATAGGCCAACTTCCCTTGAAAAAAATTCAACTTCATCTGTCGATACATCAACATTAACCGATCATAATCCATTTTTACTAGAGGCATCCCATGATCATTGACGTCGAACCACTGAAGTCTCCCCAAGACCAATGGTGTTTCCCAAAGGTTGCTCACATAACCAACCATAAGATCTTTTTGCTGCCGAGAAAGCACCGACATTAGAAAACTCACAAGTCACAAGGAAATTTTAGCAATTCTGGCCATTTTGAAAAGTTCATCCAAGTAGTGATCCTTCTACATGGAAGGATACATATTCTAAATGATACTCCCCGCCTTAGGAGTGTCCTTAAAATAAGATTTAATATAGGAAAGGGTCTCATTTCATGAAACATGCTCCATCAACCACTGACTGTGGGTCCAAGAGGTAGTCATCACACATTAACAAGCATACAAGAGAAGTGATAGAGGTAATAATATACTCTATATAACATGATTAGACTCACTCCAAGACATACACATGATGATTTTTTGAGTTACATTCCCACACACCAAGTAATTTGGTGTAAAAGCAAAAGAAACTGAACAATGTTTCAAAAACCTAATTCTCATTAAGCATCATCTCAAACATTAGGAAGATCCCTAACTTTTATTAATTCCTAGGCCACTCTACTCAGGAGGTGACTGGTGTTCAAAGTGTAAAAAATATATATTAATCAATTTTCACTAAACTCAAATAGTCTGATGCACTATTAAACAAGTCAATGGGTATCGCGTATAGTGATACATACTACCCAAATATTTACAAAGGAAAAAGACACATCATTGATACTATCGATAGGCTTATAGACCATAAGAATTAAAGTATATGGTGGTCCATACTGACAATTTACCCCAGAGTCTCATTACATGCATGACTGTAGAACAATATGATGACGTCCCAAGTCATAGAACACTAAAAAAAAGAGTCACCTAAACATATAAGAGGTAGACCAGACCCTAAAAATGACTAGATCTCCTGAACAAAATATTATAGAATTATAAAACTCGGATCAAGTGTCAAAAAACACATGACCAACCATCAAGAAAAATATTTAATTTAAAAAACCATGAGTCCTACATAGGACTACGACACCCAAACAACAACACTTAAGATAAACTTCCCACAAACAATAGGGAAGTATTATAAGATCCGAGGGAACTAATTACAATGGGATATCCCCTAAATGAAAAAAAATTATTGACCCAATAAAAGGTAAATCCCATGAAAGGTGATTAGTCTTAATGTCCAGTTATTTAAATTCAGACTTAGGAAGGATGAAATCTATGGAAATGCTTGTGTTCTGTTTCAAGGGGGAAAGAAGGAAGGATTTAAACTACCATTACACAAGGGTTCGGCTAAAACCCAACCTAAGGTTTCACTACAAATAATTTAAATCAAACTCATTTAACCCTTTAAACATTTTAGGGTAATTTGTAATGAAAAAATAACACTATCTATAAGTAAAAACAATTATGTTATTTAAACCAACTTTTCAACAATTATTGATCAGTGAAAACCTGATATAATTATGCCATTTAAAAAAACTCATTTTAAACACCATTTAATTTTAAATTTATATGGCCTGACATAAAAATTTCTCAAAACAGATCAAAGGGTCTTCTCTTATTTAAATGGGTACTAATTCAAAAAAATAAAACTATTGTTTTCCTGAAAAATCATATATGTGGCTATAGACCATTAAAATACCAACACTATAAGGAATAATCACACCCCCATGGGGTTAAGTACTAAGGCACAAAAAACGAATTGGCAGCCTACAAGGGTCTCATTAAGAAATTTTAGGTTAAATTAAATAACCCAAACACATTAGGTATTATGATTTTAATCACACTTAGTGGGTTTATTTCATTAATAGCATGCCCCACAAGACCTACTTTGGCCTAGTTGTGCATTTATAATTTTAACCGTAGGGTACATTAATCCTAAGAAAAAATTGTACAAGCCTAAATAAATAAACCAAACACTTATGGTTAAATTGATAGACATTTAAATTTACATAAATTTCTAAATAAGATTATCATGATAGATGGTTCAATTTTATCAGGAAAAATCCTTCAATTTATAAAGTGCCCATACACTTTACAAGTTTTAGGCAGCCCCCAAATAACCACAACCATTTTAATCTAGAAATAATAGAAAATTTAATAACATAAATATTTATACAAAAGCATTTATATATATAAGGTGTGTCTATAATGGTTCGATTCTATGGTCCACCCCATTCCAATTCATAAGGCACCCATTCCCATTTAACTACATCTGAATTATTTAGGACAAAATAAAATTTTAATAGCTTTAACATTTATTCAAAATCCTATAAGTATATCAAAAAAATTAAAATTTATCTATTTATATGGGTAATAACATTCCATCTTATAAGGCTCCTGTACACCTTTTGAATTAATAGTTGACTCCCATTTTGTCACAACCAAAATGTTTTAGCCTATGATAAACAACACAGAAACATGGATATTTAAGCAATAACACAAAATAAGTCACTTAAGCATGGTAATAAATCACACATTACAGAATAATATCAATTCATAACAAGTAATCATGGCATAGAACAGGTTGGAAAATAGTACACAAGGAACATCAACAATTTCAAACAACCTAACAAAGAAATCATTATGGCATGGAATATTCTTAGCATGTGGATCCCTACATTCCTATAATGATTCATCTAATTCTACTTCCTTGGCACATAAAACTACGGAATAACGAACTTAAATTTTATAAATCATTAAGCAGAAGAAAGTAAACCAATCACTCTAGGTGAAATCATATCAAATATAATAAAAAATAGCATGAAAAAAGTCCTAACCCTAGCCATATGGTCATTTCCCAATAGGAGGGGTGATCAGACCCTGACACAACTATTAACCAAGTGACGACACCTTCCTAGTCTCCTTTCTCCCAGCCCAAAATAGTAAGACAAATAAAAAAATTTCCTCTGATATAACTTTTTAAAGCCCTGATCCAACGGACCACTAAACAGGTAACTAAACCATTCGCCACATGGCCTCAAGCAAGCCTCCCAATATGCTAGAGGCTTCCAACAAGATCCCTGGGAATCTTGAGTACCATCTCAGTCATGTACTCCCTAGATCTCAAGTACATAGCACATCATAAGAAATGAGTCCATATACTTATAAATAATTTGTCTACTCAGGTACCAAATGCTTCCTGAGAAAGTTGTGAGATATAAATATTAGTAACCTGACACCCACGGTTCCTAGACCAATACATTTAATTAAATAAATAATTAAACAAATTATAGTGTTCTATATAGTATAAATGAAGAGTGATAAAAATTAAATAACAACAACTTGGTCTAGGTTCTTAAACAGACATTCGTCCCATACCACCTGCTTCGGCCTATGCTGCATATCTGAAAGTCGGTACATGTGCAAGTCATAATGTACAAACTAGACCATACCAAAGCATAAACGAAAGAAAAGAAAAATACCTCATACCTATTATTTATCTTGGAGCTCATACTTCCATGAAAATATATAAACATGAATAAAAATATATACTAGGGGGACGAAAAACAGAACAGACATGCATTCCATCGATCAATCAAATCCAGTGGTGGAGTCTTGAGCCCTTCTAAGGTGATATAAACATAATACCATGGGTCTTTTTGGGAACATCCAATATAACCCAATACATCTAAGTCCATCCAAGTTGACCCATATGATGTTACTTGTATCACTTAAGGCATGGTGACTCAATGTCTATCCTAGGTATCTCACATAGTGGACCGAGTATCACCCATGGCATGGAGTAGCCATATTTCTAATGGTTCCATCCTCGGTTTCTCCCATAGGAAACTGGTATCACTCACTATTATAAGAAACATATGGGGTAGCCCATACCAGGCAACCCAAATCATTTCTCACTGTGCATCGAGTCGTAACCAATTAAGCACGGTGAGTCCATCCCTGAATCCTTTATTTTTAACCCATGTTCCCTCCCAACCCATGTTCTTTGATCCAATTAACCAAGAAACCTCACAAGAAAAGAATCCATAAATAAGTTCATGCTAAAAAATAAGAATCATAAATCCAAGAGCTATTAATCTATCCATGTTGCACAATTTGGACCATAAAAGGCATAAGGCACAAAGAAAATTTATAAACTTTAGGCAACATGATATGAGCACAAGGAAAATACAATAAGCAGAATGAAGGTAAATTAGGGATATGCACATTTTATTAACATTCCTATAATAAAATTTCATCAATGAAAAAAAAAAATTCAAGCTAAGGAGCTTGACCAAGCATAACATTCAATTCAAGCCATCCAACCAATGTGACTAACAATTAAATATAATGCATGTGACATTCAAGATGAAGCAACAAGCATAAGCATTCAAATATAAGGTGAGAGGCATGAATCTTAAGCTAACAAACTATGGAATATGTCCAAAGAAAATAAGCACTAATCCTAACAATAACCAAAAAACTAAAAGGCAACTCATATATCATTTTCAAATAAAGACAACACACATCATCAAGGGGATTTATTAGAAAACATGAATATGTACAAGGGGATCCTTACTTATATTATTATATATGAATATACCCATTTAAACTTAAACACGTATTCATTTTTCATATATATACATAATCACACCTAGCCCCAATATATATATTCATGCTTCTAGGGGTGAATATATATATAAGGGGGGAATTTACACACACATGCACATATATATATATATCAACTTATACATATTCAGTAAGTCTCATTTGACTCTAGATACTCGAATATGACTTAAGGATGGCCAAAGTACACTAACAATAATACTAGGAACTCAAACCCAATAATTGAACCAAATTTAAATTGAGATAGAAAAATTAATGGAATAAAAAATGTATCCTCGAGCAGCAGAAAAAAAATGAAATGATCTGAAACACATCATGTTTGACGATGGATTATGAAACATGAATATAGAGGTCCCAGGAGACACACTTTGCGACCTAAAAATGGAAGAAGAATGAAAAATATGGTCAATCCAAACCCTAGGTTTGAGCCAAACTGAAATCGGGAGATGAGGAAAAGAAAATCCCCTAGAAAATTGAATAAGAAGGAGCTTGAGACTGTACCTCGAAGAATCGAGTGACAAATAAGAATAAAACTAATTGGATCGACCGATAGAGAGGTGGATATATAGAGGTTTCATACACACCTAGGGAGGAAGGGGGAGGGGGATTGTGCGAGTTAGGGTAAGGAGAGCCCCTTTGGGGATTTCATAATACCCAACTTAATAATAATAATAATAATCACCACCATCATCATCACCATCATCATGATCATCATCGTAATATTATTATTACTACTAAATAATTTCATTGTTATTTTTATTTTCCATTCATCCCCATTAATTTTTATAATTTAAATATTAATTTAAATAATTTAATATCTAAAAAATAAACACTTTTCATGGTTTGGGTCAGACAGTTAGAAAAATTGTTCACCAACTGTGCAATGAACAGTGCCAACATGCTGTCCATTTGGCACTAACTGTGCAGGCTAGGCACATAGTTTGGGTAAACTGTGCCAAGACCATTTTGGTCATTTTGGATCCATAGCTGCAACCACCCAATTTCTGCTGAGGGCTGCAAGGTTCCAAAAAAAACCCTGCACCTCTGAAAGACCACCCTAAACATCAATTTCAGGACTCTGAAGCTTTCGAAACTCAATGAGGCACCCTGGAAACTCATCAATCCCTTACCCATGATTAAAAACAACACATTGAAATGTTACAACTCTCAGAATTACATTTTGAAGATTGTTTTGTAAAATGGACCATCTAGTAAGTGAAAATATCAAATTCCTTTGGATTTTCATTATGTTCAAAAGAACTGGTCACTACATCCAAGATACAAAAATAACTATCCCTTGGTTTTAATATAAACCAAGAACCAACCTAATACTCCTTTTATTTTATTATAAAGAATCAATAAAACAAGGTAACCCTTTATTTTGAATAGAAATGGTTTGAATCAAAATATGATAAGAATGATGAAAAAGTGAGATGGATTTGTATGTAAGAAACCCCTTACATTAATATATTTATTCACACTAATAGATATGAAGATGAATGAAGGGTAGAGGTAGAAACTATGAAATGGTGAGAAGCAAGGGGTTATAAAGAGATGGTATAAATGATAGGGTGAATAAGAATAAATAGGGAATAGAGAAATATAGATCTATGAAGTTTGTTTCCACTTGAATGATTATCAATGATGTTCATAACTTTAAAGGGTTCCCATTTATGTTCTTGAATCATCTTTTATTCCCAAAAAAGATGTTCAATTGAGATCTATTTGAATTGGTGTGATATTATTCTTAATTGATCCTTCAATAATTGTTCTTTTTGAATCATATTAAATTTATATGAAGATACAAGACTATCTTGATCTCTATTTATAGACTCATAGGATTATGAGGTTGTAACACCCCGAGATTTTATGAAAAATATTCTTTTTAATTTCATTAATGTCTTGTGTTGTATGCTACAACAAAAGGAGCTTGAATAACACGCATCCTTGACTTGCCTTTCTTTACACGAAATCGCGACCTTCCTCGATAGCTTGCGTCGTACGCAATACCGAGTTTCACTAAACAACGATATACTATTAAATTATTATTAAAACTAGCCGTTATGAATAGTAATAACCACCTTTTAAAATTTTAGAAATTTTATCTCTCAAAATGGAATTCATTTTTGGATTCGTAATATCGAAATTAGCTTAGGGTGAAATTTTGGTACGTTTCGGATAACTTTCATATTCTGATGAATAGTGAAAATTACTAAATTTTAATTTAAAACAACTTTTTTAATCAAAATAATTAATAGTGATAAATTATTAATTTGAGTGGTTTTAAAGTATATTTAGAATATATTTTTAAAATTTAATACAATTTTGGTCATTGGATGTAATTTCACATTTAAACCAGATATAAACAAGTGTCAATCTTTTGGTAGTTATTATCTCTTAAAAATGCGCTATTTGTTTTGAAGACGAGAATTAATTTTTTAAATTAGTTAATGTAAATGATATGTTTTGAATTTGATAAAATAGACATTACTTTTTAATTCATAATATCAAATATAGCTTAGGCCTAATTTTTTGTATTTTTCTGGAAACTTTCATTTTTTGATGAATAGTGAAACCACTAAGTGGTAGTTAAAAAAACTGAATTTTTCATAAAACTTAATTTTATCGCTTCTGTGAGTGGAATTTCGAAAATCCGAGAGACACGGTTAATATAAAGGACTAAAATGTGGTTCAATGAGATGAAAATAATTTTTGATGAATAGTAACTTTTTACTTTTTTTACCACGGTTAAAAGTAAATAGGGTAATTAAGGGTAAAAATGATATTATTATTACCCTAACACATATCCTAATTCTATTGGATAAGTGTAATTCGACCAAAAAAAACCTTAGGAATAAAATATGACCATTTAAGCACACTTGGATTAGATTAGGACATTTATTATTAATTTATTTAAAGAAGGGTTAAAATAGTTAAAATCAAAGCTTAATAAGTAAATCATTTTTAATATAAGGTTATACATAAGATAAATTCGACTATAAATATTCATTGGAAAACTAAAACGATTTCCTACATAATGATATTTTATTTGTAATTTTTAGACTTTAAATAATTTAATTTATTTATGACACAATGATGATGCAGTAAATATCTTATTAATGAAATATTGACATAATTGATGTTATAAATACCCAAATAAATGTAATTTGAGACTTTTTATGAATTCAAAAAAAATTATATGTTAATATGACATGTTAGTGTTGATTTAATTAACTTTTTTTGAACTAATCATTCTGTTATGATTTTTACAAAAATCAATTAATAAATAGTGTCAAAATTGACATAAAATAGTTTTTAAAACAAATATTATATTATTAATTGTTATTATATTCATAAAAATATAAATTTCGACAAAATGACTTAGATAAGGTTATATATATTAATAATAAACAACTTGGGGTTCGTTTGGCTTGTTATAGTAAGTTTATTAACCTTATAGTGTAAGAACACAAAAAGACACGGTAAAAGTAAAATTATCTAACTTAAAGTTAAAACTAAATGATAAGGTTACAATAGTAAACTAAATTTGTCCAAATTCTGTTGGATGAGATTATTTCGACCCATCCCCACCTTATCTTCGAAATAAATCAATTTGGAGCTATTTAAAACCGAATTTGGCTTTATAATAAAATAATATTTTTAGTTATTCCAAAGGTGCCCCTCTCCTCCCTTATAAAAGGTCACCCCATCCCTCTCTTCCTCACAACACTTTGAGCCTTCAATATCAGCCAACCTCTACCAAATTCTCTTCTCCAATTCCCTAGAAACATCCTAGAGGTTCTGGTCTTCCTCAAAGACCAATTTTAGTGCCCTAAGAGGAGGTCTCAAAGAGGCGCTTCAAAGAAGAGGTAATTTCCGTTACCGATTCTTTAATCTTTATTTCTTCTTCCACTTCTTCTTCATTAGTTGTTTCATTATGAAGTAATAACATCAGTATCACTCATATACTGATATGTTATTATAAGTATGAAACAACCCTATTTCACCATCTATCCATCCTACGGAAAAAGAAATCACCGCGCGTGCGTACGTACGGAATACCGTCTCCACGCCGTGGTGTAATCTATTTTCCACCACCACCTTACTTGGATGGGTATAATGGTGTAAATAATAACTATATATGATTATTTTAAAGTGTTATTGATTCTTAAATAGTATACATACACTCCAATACAGTCCCACGATCATGAGAATGATATCATCGCTCGTGCGTACGTACGGACTACCGTCTCCACGACGCGATGAGATTCATTCTCCACTTTAACCATTCATGAATGATTATAAAGTATATATAATAAGTAATCATGAAATATATGACATAATAATGATACTGGATTTATGTGTATATATATGTATGTAATCTACTTAATTCCATTCAACTCAATAAGGAAACGAAAGCAGCATTCATGCGTACGTACGGCCTACCGTCTCCATGAACGGTGTATTTATTTCCATTTACTGATTTATTATATATATGTATATTCTGAATATATATTATATATAAACCATGTTTTATATTCTGGAATTAAGTAATCATGATCTATGTAATCATATGAATAATTAAAAGTCAAAACACGGACGACAAATGAAACAATTTTACCCAAAACGCTCTTTAACATGGAATTTACAAAAGAACGGGTAATATAAAGTCATAAGTGAACCATATATGATATCATAACAATTAATATGATTCTGTAATAAGTCAATGACATTATTTAAATCATTATACAAGAGGTTCGGAAACTTACGAAGCAAATCGGACCTAAGGTAAGGGAAAATATCACAATCTCATTTTTATCCGAGATTGTTTATACTTTGGTATTTACTGGGGTATATTTTATCATCCACATCCATGTTTTCTCAATATGTAATATTATTTCCATCCACCTACAATTGTTTATATCCCATTTTACCCATTGGTGAGTTTTTAGTAAAAGATATGAAAGGAATCTTTTGTCGTTTTTCATACGAGGTACTTTTTGACTTTTCCGACAAAAGTACGATAAGAATGGTTTTTTTAACTTATATGGCATGAATGGATTTTTAAAAAATTATTTCCAAGAATCTTATTTTACAAGTTTTCAAGTTTATTTTTAATCAACTTCTTTTAGTTTAGAATTGTATGACATGTTAAGAAAGGAAAACTGTTTTTGAAGTAGAAAGGATATTTTCCTCAAGAATGGAGTTCAAGTGTTTTATCAAAATTATTTTCCATCTAAGATAATATAGGGTTATATTTCTATCCCTATTATTACATTGATTTGATTATGTTGTGATGGAAATATTTTTTATGAAATCCTTTATCTTATATGAATTGTTTTATGATGTCATGATGTTTAAGATTCCCATTTTTATTACATGGGTTATGATATGATGTATGGTTTATGATTTTGTGGCACACATAAGAATGGTATCATTATGAGATGGGTGGGACCTATATCTCTCTCCAATTCATTGGGTAAAGATTTTATATCTCATGAGATTGACATGGCTGGAACGGTAGGTTATATCGGTTCAGTGAAACAGGACTGAAACGAGGAGTGAACTCAATTTAGAAAGGGGCTTTGTCCACTAAGATAGTCTTGGAAATGAGTCTTGACTAACAAGAAATTATTCTCTATGATTTTGTGTGTATGCCACAAAGTTTCATGTTTTAAGTTATGATTATTAGGATTACATTTCACTACTATGATTTATCCCATGTTATGATATTATGATCTCTTTTACAGGTTAAGATTTTTAGAATGTTATGTTCTTATGAATATGATGTGATTGATATTTATTTTGTTTACCCTTATTGAGAATTTGAGCTCACCCTTTTTTGTTTTCTTTTCCCCAGGATATAAAGAAAGGTTTTAGGTAAGAAAAAAAGGGAAGATATTTATGGGAGATATTGAAGATCTTTCACCATGATTAGAAGATTATGTTTCGAGTTTCCAAAGACACTAAAATATTACGGTCCTTGTGTGTGTGTTTTTGTTATGTACTATGTTTTCTGCAAAAGTAATGTAATGTCTATGTATGTCAAGATTCGGGTCTCTATAGTTGGTATTAGAGGAAAAGTTTAGTCAACCTTTGGAAACTAGGATGCGAAAACGTTAGTGAGATCCCTAGAGATATTTCTAAGGTATGTCTAGGTATGTCCCTAAGGATAATTATACGTATAGGATATAGTCCTAGAACTGTGGTAACGATATTAGATTAAACCAAAGATGTTAGATATTTAAGTTACTCCCCCTTTATTATGATTTTTTCCTCTCACACTATTCTTTTTGGGTTTTAGAAAATGGCTGGAAACAACACGATTCACAATAATGGAGGATATGATGGACAATGGAATGATATTCTTCATGAGAAACCAAATGAAATGGGATTTGGAGGTCCAAACATCATTATTATGCTGGATCAGCAATCTCATAATATGATCAATAAAGTAAAATTTGGTAAGTTTCCGGACTCGGCTAATAAGAGAAAGATGGAGTTTCATGATGATCATAGAGGAAAGAAAGTTCAATTTCCCCTATGCAAATCATGTGGGAAGAGGCATCAAGGAGAATGTTTCAAAGGAACTGGAAGATGCTTTGGGTGTGGAAAAGAAGGACACAAATCCAGTAAGTGCAAAGGAAAAGGTTCAGTTAACACCAGGGATGAGGATAATGGTATTTCTATGACATCAACAATTGTTAAATGTTTTAAATGTGGAATGTACGGGCATTATGCAAACCAATTCCCTAAGGGAAAGTCTCATGAAGAGAATCAGTATGGTCGTATGGGTAGTATTTATGTTGATGATTATGAAGAGACTACAAATGATATGTGAGATGAAATAATTGTTGAAGCTCGGTCAATGGTTTAATGATGTGTAATGTTGTATAAGCAATCTCATGGTACTATAGAATAAAGAGACATCTAAGGATTGTTACACTGTTGTCTTTCCTTGAGTTCTGAAAGTGTATGATTAATGGTACCAGTATCTATGAAAGGTTATTCATATATTTTTGGAATGTAGATGATATGCGCATAATGAAGGGATAAGGATAAAATTAAATGTTTGATAGTATTCATGAGCTCATGACTGATATAAGGAGAAGGTTATATCATGGTTTGAGTATATAGAATTTTTGGATTTTGGTATGTGGAAAAAGTTAACTTTTGATAGAATTCATGTTTTCACTAAGCTTTAATGGGTATTCATTTTTCAAGAGAATACATGATAAGGTATTCACATGATTGGAATGTGACCAACAAGATATATGGGGGATAAATGATGGTATTCACATGCTTGGTTGATGACATTTCAAGTAATCGTTTTCTTTATACTATGAGTTTGGACCGAAGTATTTTAGATAAGCCTAAAGATTGGAATGGATTATGTTGGACATAAGTTAGTATTGTTTAAGGATAGAACTTTTTTTATTTATGGGATGTTATAGTAATATAGCTTTAGAAAAAGGACAACCTGCAGGACGTGCGACATCCCATCGCGTCGGACAAGGCTGTGGGAATCGAACCCACAACCGAAGTGAGACTGGCCTTTATCGCCTACCACTGGCCTACAGGAAGTCACTGTTTAGTAGAAACTAGTTTTATTATATTACACAGTATGATATATGAAGTATAAGTCCATTTTAGGAACCATATATGATTAATCTCAATATAGATGGACTTATGTATTTTTTGATAACTTTTCTAACCTTTTGTTTGAGACAGATGGAACGACCCATCATTATATCACATGATCTACTAACACATCACGAATGACAAATTCAACTTCATTTATTTAAGTGATGAAGTGGAAATTGTCCAAAGAACGACAAACGGTGAGACTATACCAAAATCACGAAAGTATTTTTTCTAATTCCAATTTCATCAACTTTAGGGAAATGATCTTGAAAACCAAAAATGTTGTCCTAGTGCTCTTATATCTGATGAATCATATGGTACCTTAGATCATCACAACTTTATGGCTTTGTGATTGCTGGCTTTTCCATAGCCATGATGGTTAGATTTCTCTTCCATATCCATATTTTCACCTATGTGGAAACCCAGTGATTAGTTTATTTGGGTAACCGTTACGTTTCATAATTTTGTTTTTAAAGATTGGTTTTGGTATTCCTTTTTACGATGTGGGTTTATATTAAAGAAACTTTCTAATTGTAAACCATTTATAACCCCGACGAATTTCGAGGGCGAAATTCATTTTAAGGGGGGTAGAATGTAACACCCCGAGATTTTATGAAAAATATTCTTTTTAATTTCATTAATGTCTTGTGTTGAACGCTACAACAAAAGGAGCTTGCACAACACGCATCCTTGACTTGCCTTGCTTTACACGAAATCGCGACCTTCCTCGATAGCTTGTGTCGTACGCAATACCGAGTTTCACTAAACAACGATATGCTATTAAAATATTATTAAAACTAGCCGTTATGAATAGTAATAACCACATTTTAAAATTTTAGAAATTTTATCTCTCAAAATGGACTTCATTTTTGGATTCGTAATATCGAAATTAGCTTAGGGTGAAATTTTGGTACGTGTCAGATAACTTTCATATTCTGATGAATAGTGAAAATTACTAAATTTTAATTAAAAACAACTTTTTTAATCAAAATAATTAATAGTGATAAATTATTAATTTGAGTGGTTTTAAAGTATATTTAGAATATATTTTTACAATTTAATACAATGTTGGTCATTGGATGTAATTTCAAATTTAAACCAGATATAAACAAGTGTCAATCTTTTGGTAGTTATTATCTCTTAAAAACACGCTATTTGTTTTGACGACGAGAATTAATTTTTTAAATTAGTTAATGTAACTGATATGCTTTGAATTTGAGAAAATAGACATCACTTTTGAATTCATAATAACAAATATAGATTAGGCCTAATTCTTGGTATTTTTATGGAAACTTTCATTTTTTGATAAATAGTGAAACCACTAAGTGGTAGTTAAAAAAACTGAATTTTTCATAAAACTTAATTTTACCGCTTCTGTGAGTGGAATTTCGAAAATCTGAGAGACACGGTTAATATCAAGGACTAAAATGTGGTTCAATGAGATGAAAATAATTTTTGGTGAATAGTAACGTTTTACTTTTTTTACCACGGTTAAAAGTAAATAGGGCAATTAAGGGTAAAAATGATATTATTATTACCCTAAAACATGTCCTAATTCTATTGGATAAGTTTAATTCGACCAAAAACAACCTTAGGAATAAAATATGACCATTTAAGCCCACTTGGATTAGATTAGGACATTTATTATTAATTTATTTAAAGAAGGGTTAAAATAGTTAAAATCAAAGTTTAATAAGTAAATCATTTTTAATATAGGGTTATACATAAGATAAATTAGACTATAAATATTAATTGGAAATATAAAAATATTTCCTACATAATTATATTTTATTTTTAATTTTTAGACTTTAAATAAGTTAATTTATTTATGACACAATGATGATGCAGTAAATATCTTATTAATGAAATATTGACATAATTGATGTTATAAATACCCAAATAAATGTAATTTGAGACTTTTTATGAATTACAAAAATTTTATATGTTAATATGGCATGTTAGTGTTGATTTAATTAACTTTTATTGAACTAATCATTCTGTTATGAGTTTTACAAAAATCAATTAACAAATAGTATCAAAATTGACATAAAATAGTTTTTAAAACAAATATTATATTATTAATTGTTATTGTATTCCTAAAAATCTAAGGTACGGCCAAATGACTTATATAAGGTTATATATATTAATAATAAACAACTTGTGGTTCTTTTGGCTTGTTATAGTAAGTTTATTAACCTTATAGTGTAAGAACACAAAAAGACACGGTAAAAGTAAAATTATCTAACTTAAAGTTAAAACTAAATGATAAGGTTAAAATAGTCAACTAAACTTGTCCAAATTCTATTGGATGAGAGGATTGCGACTCATCTCCGCCTTAGCTTCTAAATAAATCAATTTGGATCTACTTAAAACCGATTTTGGCTTTATAATAAAATAATATTGTTTGTTATTCCAAAGGTGCCCCTCTCCTCCCTTATAAAAGGGCACCCCCTCCCTCTCTTCCTCACACAATTTGAGCCTTCAATCTCGGCAAACCTCTGCCAAATTCTCTTCCAAAATTCCCTAGAAACATCCTAGAGGTTCTGGTCTTCCTCAAATACCAATTTTAGTGCCCTAAGAGGAGGTCTCAAAGAGGCGCTTCAAAGAAGAGGTAATTTTCGTTACCGATTCTTTCATCTTTATTTCTTCTTCCACTTCTTCTTCTTTAGTTGTTTCATTATGAAGTAATAACATAAGTATCAATCATATACTGATATGTTATTATAAGTATGAAACAACCCTATTTAACCATCTATCCATCCTATGGAAAAAGAAATCACCGCGCGTGCGTACGTATAGAATACTGTCTCCACGCCGTGGTGTAATCTATTTTCCACCACCACCTTACTTGGATGGGTATAATGGTGTAAATAATAACTATATATTATTATTTTAAAGTGGTATTGATTCTGAAATAGTATACATACACTCCAATACAATCCCACAATCATGAGAACGATATCATCGCTCGTGCGTACGTACGGACTACCATCTCCACGAAGGGATGAGATTCATTCTCCACTTTAACCATTCATGAATGATTATAAAGTATATATAATAAGTAATAATGATATATATGACATAATAATGATACTGGATTTATGTGTATATATATGTATGTCATCTACTTAATTCTATTCAACTCAATAAGGAAACGAAAACAGCGTTCATGCGTACGTACGGCCTACCGTCTCCATGAACGGTGTATTACTTTCCATTTACTGATTTATTATATATATGTATATTCTGAATATATATTATATATAAACCATGTTTTATATTCTGTAATTAAGTATTCATGATCTAAGTAATAATATGAATAATTACAAGTCAAAACACAGATGACAAATGAAACAATTTTACCCAAAACGCTCTTTAACATGGAATTTACAAAAGAACGGGTAATATAAAGTCATAAGTGAACCATATATGATATCATAACAATTAATATGATTCTATAATAAGTAAATGACATTATTTAAATCATTATGTAGGAGGTTCAGACACTTACGAAGCAAATCGGACCTAAGGTAAGGGAAAATATCACAATCTCATTTTTATCCGAGATTGTTTATACTTTGGTATTTACTGGGGTATATTTTATCATCCACATCCATGTTTCCTCAATATTTAATGTTATTTCCATCCACCTAAAATTGTTTAAATCCAATTTTACCCATTGGTGAGTTTTTAGTAAAAGATATGAATGGAATATTTTGTCATTTTTCGTACGAGGTACTTTTTGACTTTTCCGACAAAAGTACGATAAGAATGTTTTTTTTACTTATACAGCATGAATGGATTTTTAAAACATTATTTACAAGAAGCTTATTTTAAAATTTTTCAAGTTTATGTTTAATCAACTTCTTTTAGTTTATAATTGTATGACATGTTAAGAAAGGAAAACTGTTTTTGAAGTAGAAAGGATATTTTCCTCAAGAATGGAGTTCAAGTGTTTTATCAAAATTATTTTCCATCTAAGGTAATATAGGGTTCTGTTTCTATCCCTATTATTACATTGATTTTATTATGTTGTGATGGAAATATTTTTTATGAAATCCTTTATCTTATATGAATTGTTTTATGATGTCATGATGTTTAAGATTCCCATTTTTATTACATGGGTTATGCTATGATGTATGGTTTATAATTTTGTGGCACACATAAGAATGGTATCATTATGAGATGGGTGGGACCTATATCTCCCTCCAATGCATTGGGTAAAGATTTTATATCTCATGAGATAGACATGGCTGGAACGGTAGGTTATATCGGTTCAGTGAAACAGGACTGAAACGAGGAGTGAACTCAGTTCAGAAAGGGACTTTGTCCACTAAGATAGTCTTGGAAATGAGTCTTGACTAACAAGAAATGATTCTCTATAATTATGTGTGTATGCCACAAAGTTTCATGTTTTAAGTTATGATTATTAGGATTAAATTTCACTACTATGATTTATCCCATGTTATGATATTATGATCTCTTTTGCAGGTTAATATTTCCAAAATGTTATGTTCTAATGAATATGATGTGATTGATATTTATTTTCTTTACCCGTACTGAGCATTTGAGCTCACCCTTTTTTGTTTTATTTTCCCCAGGATATAAATAAGGGTTTTAGGTAAGAAAAAAAAGGGAAGATATTTATGGGAGATATTGAAGATCTTTCACCATGATTAGAAGATTACGTTCCGAGTTTCCAAAGACACTAAACTATTACGGTCCTTGTGTGTGTGTTTTTGTTATGTACTAAGTATTCCGCAAAAGTAATGTAATGTCCATGTACGTCAGGCTTCGGGTCTCTACAGAGGTGGTCCAAGGTTGATTAAAGACATAATGACCCAAGAGAAGCCTTTTTACCATCAATAAATACTCCTCAAAAGGTTCTGGAATGAAACCATCGACTAACCAGTTGATTACACCAACTAAACAATGTGAATATATTTGTACATGTGTTTTGGAATCTCCACCACCTAGATGATGAGCCTCCAAACAGTAATCAGTGGAGTGATACAGGTGATAGGTGGGTCTGTTTGTTATACTGGTTGGTTGATGAACTCCTAGAACCTGGAGGGTGCTTCATTAAAGTGTTATAATAGAAATTTTTCCTTTATTTCCACTTTTAACACCTATTTGTATTGGTTTCCTCATTCAATATAACTCTAAAAATCATTAGATTTCAACATAAAACACACTAGAACCTAGTTATTAAAACATTAGAGTGTTTATGAGAATTAAAAAACAATGAGATTCAACAATCACACTCTTATTGATGATCATAAAAATTTGATATATAAATAAAGATAAGGAAGATGGAATGGATAAAAAAGGAATCAACTTCCTATTTTTTTGAAAAATATTATCCCTTTTATAAATAAATTCTCCCACTTTATGATAATGTGATATTCTCTCCCCTTTGTTTTAATTTTGAAACAAATTTAATCCTGGATGAAACACTCTTTGAAATTCAATAAATTATTTCATTATTCTACACTATCTCAAAAACATCTCCCCTTTGTGATTATCAGAAGGAAACATTCAAATTGAGATGTTTATAGACATATGGAATAAAAAACCTGATAAATTGTTTTGAAAATATTTTCAAAGAAAATAATTAAGAGAATTTCGAAAAAAAACATCACATATAACATGAATAATATTATCTACCCCCCCCCCCACAATAATATTAATACATATTAAATAGTGGGTATTTTAAAACCATCATGATTCAATATATAATGAGATAAAAAAGTATTCCCTAGATTCCATGAATATATTAATAATTACGATCATGCTCAAAATAAGACGAGACATGAACAAAAAAACTCCTACAAAATAGAAACATTTGAAAACAACAAGTCTTGAAATATATATAGATATATTAAAAGAATGATAAATTATTTTCAAATAATTAAGAAGATTATACCACGAGTGTAACACCTCAAGATTTCAGGGACCTTTTTATCTCTCTGTATCTTGAATGAATTAATTTTCTTTTCATTTTTTCAATTCACTAAGTCAAACATTCATTTCACACGACACTGACTTGTCATACATTACACGCAACACAGAGTTTTACCAAAACATAGTATATTATTAAAATATTATATATTGTGAATTATCCAAGACATTAAGATGGAGGTTTTGAATAGTACTACTTAACTTATGAAAACCTACGATTTACACAAATATATATTTAATTAATTAGTTAAAATAGACCAATTAAATATAAATGGAATATTTTTATAGAAAACCTTTTTTATGCACACAAACATATTTTATCAGAATAAATTAAATTAATTAAAATTAATGAGTGATATTAGTTTAATATATATATTATATATTAAATAAAATATTTTTTATATTCATTAAATATATTATATAGGAATAAGATAAGAAGAAGAAAAATTTTATACATAAAAATCTATATTTTTTAAGGTATTTTTACATCCCTTTGATGGAGAACCAATTTTAAGTCAAAAAAAATTGATCATTTTTTATTTTATAAGAAAAATGAACTTCAATTTTGAAATTGAAGTATAAAAATTATGTTAGGGTGAATTTTTGGTAATTTTCAACGATGTTTCATTTTTTAAGGTATAGTGAAATATATTAAAATTTAACTCAAACCTGCTTTTTCATCAAATTTATTTATAAGGTTAAATTATATTTTTAATTTATTTTAATATTAAATTAGTTAAAAAATTTATAAAGTTATCCAATTTAATTCATTGGAATCAATTTCATATTGAACTTGGTCTTAAATTCCTAGTAAACTTTGAACATTTTTACTTAAGAAACCCACTTTGACGTCGCGTCTCTGGGATTAAATTTTAATTAATTTATTCAACATCGGTTATCGGAACATTGAAAAATGGATTCCATATTTGGAATCATAATAATTTATAATATCTAATAAGATCAAATTTGGTTTCTAAAAAATATTTTTAAAGGTAATTAAAATTTATTACAATGATTAATATTAAATTGTGCTTAATAAGGGACTAAACCCAAACCTTAAGGCAAAATATGACCTATAAACCAATCCAAATGTAATTTTATGAAAATATTTAGACCCTATGCTATATTTTTTCTAATATTTACCATTATTTTATCCACTTTCAATAACAAAACGTGAGTGGAGTTTCCCTTGTTCCAAAATATTACAAGAGTGTCACTCCTCAAATATAAAAGGCCTCATCTCCTCTAACTTACACACACCTATCAAGAAACTAATGATAATAAAAACTCTAACCAATTAGATTATATACAGCAATAACTTCTTACATTAAGACTCCCTTTGGTAAAAAATCATTCCAAGGAATCCCTATGGTGGAAACCAAAAGGAGTTACCCGATTAAGAGGTAACACCCGCCATGAAGCTCCTTTCTTTTATTTTCTTTCTCCACCACCTCAACTCTCCATATTTCATTATTATATGATAAAAATAGTATCATCAATATACTTATATTTTATTATACTATGTTTTTGACCTAAACTTACAAACACTTCAATCTAATGGGTAACCAACATATTGTTTACTTGTACGGCGAACTACCGCCTCACGAAACGATAATTGTTCATTCTTCCTTTAATGCCACTCATGGTGGGCATTATAATGGACACTATGTGTATATATATATAATATGATATTTATAATTTATTTAATATTATATAATTATTTTAGAATACATATCTTTATACTTTCCATTTTTTGTAAATACAATAATTTCATTTGAGAAAGTGTGGACTACAGGCCCCTCAAAGCGATGTGATTCGTTCACCCCACTACACGAAATGTATTAATAATTAATTTAGTGAAATTATGTGATATATATAACATAATTATGTTACTGTAATAATGATAAATATACATAAATATATATATATTTCATTTACTTTCTTTCTTTCAATACAATAATTAAATGGACACAATGTTCATACGTACGTATGGCGTACCATCTCCGTGAAGGGTGTTTTCCATTTCATAATTCTATATTCTATAAATTATTTTAATACACATATATTTAATATTAATGATATTTATATAATTATATATATTCTATAAATCATTATATAAGTATAGGGACCAAAGATATAACAAATTAAGACAAATGAAAAGAACAAAGAAGATTTTACCCGGAGTCAAACCTTAACATATAGTTGGTAACCAGAAGGTGATATAATGTACTAATAAAACCATAAATAATATTATATATATAATAATAAGGTTATTTAATATATGTATAATAATCTTATATTTATTATACAGGATTTTTTTATGAGTACAATGAGAGTAAAGACACAAGGTACGGGAATTTCATCTCAACCTTTACTTCTGTGAGATATTCGCCTTAATAACCACTAACTTTTTTTTTGTATACACTACTGATTAATGTATTATATTCCCATTATACTGAAATCTGTGGGTATTTAAATATCCATTCTATATTATATCTTTAATAGGGTTTATATTCTAAAAGGTTTTTTTAAGAGTCTTTTTTAAGTTATCAAATAAAATGGTTTTGAAATAGTTTAGAAGATTATTTATAAGTGTCATAGAAAATGGTTTTCAATTTTTTTTTGAGTTTAATTTATATTTTTTCAAGTATCATTATAATGAAAATAGTTTTCAAAAGGTTTTATGTTTTAAAAATCATTTTTCAAAGAAGAAGTCCATTTTCCTCAAGAAATGTTTTTAAAAGATCTTTCAAAATTGCTTACCATATAAGATGACTTCCATTTGTCTTACTCATTACTTTTTAGAAAATTATTATATGTTTCCATTCATATTATTTCTCTGAATTTATTATATTTTTATGGAATTTTGATCATGAAAACTATTTCTCTTTCATGGTTTATATGCCTTTGAAACCTTTCTTCTTTTCATGGGTTATGCTATTCATAAAATAATTATGAACCCTGTATCTTTTTCCATAGGTTATAATATGATTACATGTTTATGATACTCATTTCATTTCATTGGTTATGATATTATTGTTTATTATTTTTTAGAACAAGTATGTATGATTTCATCAGGAGATGGGTGGGACCTATATCTCCCTCCAATGAATTAGGTAAAAATTAATGTCTTATAAGATTGACTATGATGGTTATGGGAGGGAACCTTGACTACTAAGATGAAAATTTGAGTGAACCATGATGTCCAAGATGGTATGAGGAGTGAAATCATATTAATAATATTTCTATTGGAGTAAACCATGACTACCATGATGGTATGGGGAGTGAACCCATACTACTGGGATGGTCTTGGTAGTGATGCTTTTGCTACCATGGAAATCATATTATATGCATATGTGTTTTCCACAATACAATGTTTCATTCATATTTTATACTTTAATAACTTAGGTTATTTATTTCATTATTAATAATTTCCTATGAACATTAATTATTTAGGACACGATTCATGATTATGATATTTGATATGTAGGTTATTATCCTTAAATGTTTTGATCTTGTTTTCATACACTTATGCCTATGTTAATGCATACATTTCTCCCTTATTTACCCTTACTGAGAATCTAAGCTCACCCATTTTTATGTTTTCAGCCCCAGGTTATGAAGATAAGTATTAATTATGTTGTGTTTAAAAAGGGTTCTATTCATGAAGAACCTAGTGGAAGATAATATAAATCTCTTATGTACCAGTGTTTCTGTTTCCATGTTTCCAAAGGTACTAAACTAATACAGTCCTTGTGTGTTTGTTTTTGTAATTTTTTAAGTATTTAATAAATATGATGTAATGTTTATGTATGTTAATATTGGTTCATTATATTTGGTATGAGAGGAAAGGTTTAATTAACCTTTGGAAACTAGGATGAGAATAATTGTGTGATATTTCTAAGGACATGTCTAAGGATAAGTATAAGGATAAATAAAAGTATAAGAAATGTCCTGGAATTTTTGTAATGGATAGAGTGAGTGGTTTCATAAAACTATAATTATATCTGGATACTACAGGTGGACATGGTTTGGGAATAGATGTACCTAGGAGTAAAAAATCTGACAAGGTGTCCCAGTCTTGACTCTGGATGACCTGGTGCACGAAAATGGGCATTACTATGCACCTATTTTGACACTCCTAGGGGATATTCCTTGGGAATTATAAAACTCTTCATGAACCATCATGAATAAATTAAATATATGTTTTTTTATGAATAATCTATGATACACATAAGCATTCAAATACTAAGGAAGGTTCAATAACTTAGATATCCAATAAGTGACTTTTCATGATAATGTGGTTCCTTATTATGATCATTATTTCTCAATCATTGCTTTTGGTTTTAGTCAGTGGTTAGAACTTAAATGAACCATGTTAATAGTGATTGTAATGGACAATTACATGATTTTACTCTTGAGAAACTTAATGATATGGGATCTGTAAAAATAAATCTTGATTTTATGATCACACATATTTATCATGCTATGAATCATGGTGGAATTCTAAATGATAAAAGGATGGAACTACATTTTGTTGAGTCATTAATGTTAAAACATCCATGTTTATTTAGAGGCTATTCGGGTCCAAATATTTTTGAAAAATGTATTAGTACAACTGAAAATATATTCTCTATTACCTAGTGTATGGAGCATCAGAATTTCATTCTGTCTTTTTATCAGTTAGAAGGCAATGCAGACCAGTGGTGGGATATAATTAAGAAAATGAGACAGCAAGATGAAATTGAATCCATGGATTGGGATGATTTTGAGAATATATTTTTAAATAAGTTAATTCCTCAAATTCTTTTTACAAAGATAGATAATGAGTTTTTTGAGTGGAAGAAAATGGAAGATGAATCTTTTGGTACCTATGAGGAAAATTTCATGAGACTTTCTAGGCATGATTTAGGAATTATCATCCAACCCGAAAGTAATGTTGTTAGGTTCTCTAGTGGATTAAAGCCAAGTATCATAAGGGATTTTTCTATAAGATATTTTAGTTGATATAAATAAATTTTGCGTTGTGAAATAAAGGTTGAAATAGTGTTTGGATTCATGTATCAATCTCTTTCTTTTGACAAGAAAAAGAAGATAGAGTTTAATGGAAAATATAAAAACCATGAAGAGAAGTAGGTGAGATTTCATTCAGGCTCTATGTGTGGGAAGAATTGTAGAGGAAATTGTCTTAAGGGGTCTAATAAATGTTTTATGTCTGGAAGGGAAGTCCATCATGCATTATATTGTTGATGTGATGGGAAGAAGTTAGATAATGGTGTGAATGTAGAAAAAAGGGCACAAAATGCACCTCCCATGATTCAATGATACAAGTGAAAGGAGAATGGTCAGTATGCTAACCAGTGCCCTAACTTAAGGTCTGGTGATGATGATCAATGTCAGTAACCTCTTAAGCGGAGGGACACGGGGAAATCTCATGCAATATCTATTTCTAATGAGGGGTGAGATAATGATGTGGTGAAAGGTACACTTACCATACACTATAGAACTGTTAATGCCTTATTTGATTTTAGATTTACCCACTCTTTCATATCTAAATAATTTTATAAGAATGTTAAGATTCCACCAAAATGATTATATGTGGAATTAGAAGTTAAAACCCCTAATGTTATGTAGATTTCATCCCAAGTCTATGATTCCTCTGTGGTCGATTTTTATGGGAATGCGCTTCCTGCAATTCATGTCATCATTTCTTTGGTCGAAATTGATGTCATATTAGGAATGTATGGACATCATCTTCATAAATATCACATTAGTTGTCGAGTAAGGGAAATTAATTTTGATATTTCAGACCCTCCTATGATCATCCATCAATGTGATGATAATTATAATTTTCCATTGGAGATTACATCCAGTGTATAGGTCTTAATCCCCATTCAGAATAGCTTTTTCTCTCAACTGGTTAGGAAGAAAATCAATATCGATGATATACCCATTTAAATGAATTTTGGGATGTATTTATTGAATAGTTTCCTAGCCTTCCCAAAAAACATAAATCTGATATCTTAGTAGAACTCTTACCTTGTTCCACCCCAATTTTATAAACTCCTTAGAGAATGGCCCTAATTGAGTTGTAGGAATTTAAGTAGTTACTCCAATAAAACCATGACAAGGGATTCATTTATCCATGTTTTTCACCTCAAGGAGAACCTATTATATTTTTGAAAAATAAATATGGATAAATTAGAATCTAGATTGATTATTATGAGTCAAACAATATCAAGATCAAGAACAAGTATCATCCTCCTCGTATTGATGACTTGTTTGATCAACTATGCGGAGCTCAATAATTTCCCAAGATTGACCTTAAATCTAAATATCATCAATTGAGGGTCAGGAAGGAGGATATACCAAAGGCAACATTTCGTACAAGTTATAGACAATATGAATATATTTTAATTCCTTTTGGTCTTAATAATTCTCCTACTATCTTCATGGATTTAATGAATGCAGTCTTTAGAGATTACCTCAATCAGTTTTTGGTATCCTTTAAGGATAATTTTCATATCTATTTAAAGGGAAATTAATAGCATGAAGACCATAAGATAATTTTTCTAAATACCCATAAGAAGGACAAACTACATTAAAATTTTAAAATGTGTGAATTTTGGATGAAAATGGTTTCGTTTTTGGGTCTCGTAATCACAAGAGATAGTATAGCAGTATTTCCATCAAAGAAAAAGGCTATTGAGTTTTCGAAAATACCATCTATGGTGAATAATATCCATAGATTTCTTGATTTATCTAGATATTATCGATGGTTTGTGGGGAATTTCTCATAACTATATAATCCTATGACCATGTTAACTCATTAAGGTGTCGAGTTCCTCTAGACAAATGAATGTGAGGAAAATTTCAAGGAACTGAAGAAAAGAATGGTCAGTATACATATGGTTACATTTAGCTGTAGTAGAGAATGGGTTTTAATATATAATAATGCATAAAAGAAGGGATTCATATGTGTTTATATGCAAAATAACATGGTTATAGCCTATGCCTCGCGATAGTTTAGGATTCATGAGAAAAAGTACCCAACTCATGATTTGGAGTTAGCAGTGATAATTATTGCACTAATGATATGGATCAATTATATTTTTGAAGAAAAGTGGGATATATATACTAATAATCAAAGTCTAAAATATATATTCACACAAATGGAGTGGAACATGCATCCGAGAAGACATTTCAAGCTAATAAAGGAGTATGACTACTCAATACATTACCATAATGGGAAATAAAACAAGGTAGCCAATGATTTAAGTCGAAAGGATCATGCTAGTGTGTCCATGATGAGAATCAGAAAAGGTCCAATATTTTAGGATTTTCAATGGATGGATATATAAATAAAGAAGGAATGGGATACATCTTATCTTTCTCAAATAATGTCCAATCCTTTATCCAAGTGAAGATTATGGAAGCGAAAAAGGATGATGTAAGGGGGAAAAAGAATGTTATAAATGTTCCAGATTTTATCCTTGATTAGGATGGAATGATATGGTCAGTATTCATGTATGTGTTCCTTCATTTATAGATTAAATGAAGTATCTATTAGGAGAGGCTCATAGTTATTAATTCTCTAATAATCCTATAAGTACAAATATATATAGGGATTTGAAATTATATTTATAGTGGGTTGGCATAAAGAGAGATACGATAGAGTTTGTATAATGGTGCTCGGTATTCCAGCAAGATAATGCTGAAAGACAAATGTCTAAAGGGATGTTGAATCTATTACCCATACCAGAATGGAAGTGTGAGAAAATCACTATGGATTTTGTTGTTTGACGACCAAAAAACTCTAAAGGGTTTAATGATATATGGGTGGTAGTTGATAGCCTTTATATGTGAACAAACTTCATTGCAATCAAATAATATTTCTCTCTGGATCAGCTATCCAGGTCATACAATAATAAAATGGTAAGGCTACATGGAGTAACAAATTCTATTGTATCTAATCTAAATCCTAGGTTTACCTCAAAATTCTGGTGAATTCTTCAGCAATCACTTGATATAGAATTGAGTTTCATCACTACATATCATCCTTATATGGATGATCAATCTGAAAGATCAATTCAAACCCTAGAGGATGTTTTGGGACCTTTTTGTTAGATTTTAAAGGTGGTTGGGATCAACACCTTCCTCTAGTTTATTGTTTTTTAAACAATACATTTCACTCGAGAATTCATATGTAACCCTATGAATCCATCTATGGGAAGAAATATAGATCTCCATTATACTGGGATGAATTTTTAGAAAGAAAGATATTGGGACCCAAGATCACTAAAGAAATTGAAGATAAGGTTAGAGCCATTCAACATCATATTAAGGATGCTCAAAGTCAGTTGAAAAGTAATGTTGATAACTATTGGTGTGATCTAAAATTTGAAGTGGGTGAAAAGGTGTTCCTATAAATATATCCCTGTAATACTTATATGATATTCTAGAAGAAAGATAAACTAATACATATGTATATCGGTCCCTTTGATATACTTGATCATATTGGGACGGTAGCTATCTCTTGGCACTTCCTACAAACCTCTCTCAAATCCATGATATGTTTCATGTATCTCTCATAAGTACATACCTGACCCTTGACATGTACTGTACTAAGAGGTTATGCCACTAGAGAAGGATCTTTCCTATGAGGAATAACCTGTTGAAATTCTGGATCATATAGAGAAAGTTCTAGAAAACAAGTCCACTCACCTGGTTAAAGTATTGTGATGAAATATCTAGTTAGAGGAATCTATATGGGAAATTTAGGATATAATTAATCATGATTATCCACATTTTTTTGTACTAGAATGATGAATTTTTATGGAGAAATTAATTTTAAAGGGGGTATAATGTAACACCCTGAGTTTTTATAGACCTTTTCCTGTAACAGCCCAAGTAGTTATAGAATAATAACTTTTTATTTTATTAATACTTATGTATAAGATATTAATTTATATTTAAAGGGGATCAATTTTTGTATAGTTTACTCGACATGCAATGATGGGCTTCTCCGAAATCTTACATTGCACACAACATTGAGTTATACTAATAAATATTACAATAATAAAATTATTATTTTAAATGGTAGTTAACACATAGCTGTTGGAATGTAGGAAATGAATATTATCAACTAAATTTTGAAATATGGTTTACACATGTTTAAATTATGATTCGTTTATTACCAAATTTATTATAAATGGAAATAAAAACCAATGGAATATAATGGAAGTGTTTATTTGAAAACCTATTTAAAAGAGAGAAATTGTGTTTTTATATCACTCTTTATGGATTTTAATTTAATTAAAAATATATGATATATATTAAAGGTAATGTTTTAAATTTATAGTATTTGTTTTGAATATATGATATAAGAATAAATTCATTTTTTTGGATAAAAGAAGTATTTTTCAAAAAATGCAGTTTTAACTCTTTTTTATGGAGAACCCTTTTTAAATATAGTTTTGACACAATTATATGTTTTATTTGACAAAATAAACTTATTATTTATAATTGGAACATCAAAATTTACGTTGGATGAAATTTTGGTATTTTTCTGTTAAAGTTCATTTTTAATAAATAGTGACAAATTCTGCATTTTTATACAAAACTGAATTTTAATCTAATTTATTTATATAGTTATATTGTACTTTTAATTGGTTTTAATGTTTAATTGGATTATATTTTTATCATTTAATAAAATTTGGGTCATTGGAAGTAATTTCACTATGAAATTGGACATAAACGTATGTCAATCTTTTGGTAAATTTTACTTCTTTAAAACACGCTTTTTGGTTTTGACAATGGGAATTAATATTAAATTAATTTATAAAACTTCTGTATTTAGAATTTGGAAAAATGGATTCCATATTTTTAATCAGGAGGTCCAAATTTTGTAAATAGTTAACTTTTATTTTTAGAGATTATGAATAGGAACATCAGTAAATATTTTATTTACCATTGTTAAAGGGTAAATCTGGTAAATAATTGTAAGAAATAATATTATCAAAATATTAAATTACACTAACACATGTCCTAATACTATTTGATGAGATTTTTCTGACCAGGGGAATCCTTGGGTCGATTATTGGACCCCATAGAGCCACTTGTGTGTGAAAATGACATTTAATTACTTTTAATTTAAAGTTAAGGAAAATATAACCTAAACATGTATCTTTTAGTAAAACAATTTTTATATGGGGTTATATAAGTTATATTTTCGAATATAGATAATCATTATAAAGATAAAAATATTTCCTACATCATTGTATTTTTTTTTATAATTTTTAGACATCAAATAAATTAATATATTTATGACACAATGATGATGTAGTGATTACCTTATTAATGAAATATTTAATTAAATGAGATTATAAATATTAAAATAAAATTATTTTGAATTTTTTTATGCCATACACGAATTTTAGGTATTCTTATGAGTTGTTTTATTTTAATTTATGATGTTTTTTCGAAATAATCAAGTTGTTATGGATTTTTAAAAATTCATGGTATGAATAGTATAAAAATTGACATAAATGAGTTTTAAAAATAAATACTATTTTATTAAATGATATAATAGTATTAAAAATCTAAGATTTTTTCAAATGACTTAAATAATGTTTAAAATTTCATTAATTGAACACTTTAGGTTCTATTGACATTTTATAGAAACTATATTAACCATATTGTATGAATATACAGGAAGACATGGTAATAGTTAAATTAGTTAACTAACAATTAAAGCTAAATGATAAGGTGAAATTTGAAATCAAAACATTCATAAAACCAATTGGTTGAGAGGATTTAGAACAATCCTCATCTTATCTTCGAATTAAATGAGTTTTTTATCTTTTGAAAATCGAAATTCAGTTTATAATAAAACAATCTTTCAAACTTTCCTAAAGTACCCCTCCTCCCTCTTATAAAAGGCCCTCTAACCCTTACTCACACCTCTAAATCCCCATTTGATGGTCCAACCTCTGCCCAAATAAGATCCCAACATCCCTATCTTCCTCCTAGAATACTTACCTTGGGCATAAGGCTATTCAAGAAGGCATTTTAGCTTAAATCAAAAGGAGTTACCCAATTTGAGGAAATTTAAGAACGAATGAGTCAAGTTGGGCATGAGGTAAGGGAAATCATCTCAATCTCCTTTAATTGAGGAATATTTTGATAATACAAAACTCCATATTTTAAAAATCTTATAATAAACCCCTTTTACTGTTACTTTCATTCAAAGGGAATCTTTTATCTACGAAACATTTTACTAAATGACAAAAGGAATGTTTTTAATGTATGCGGCGATAATGACCTCTATGACACCATAATAATTATTTGGATTCCTCTATAAGACTTAATGTTTTAAATGGAAAAAAAATCCCCTATTCCCTTTTTGGGTGTTTTCATATTGAAAATGGTTTTTGAAATGGATTGTGCATTTCAATATCTTGAAATGATTTCTTGTGATTGCCAATGAAATGTTATTAGTCAAATGTTGTTATTTGCAATATTTTATGTGTTACGATTATATAATGGTACTTGGAAATTTGACTTGTGGTTACATGATAAACCAAATGATGGGTGGTTCCGTGATAATCCAAGGATGGGTGGTTACGTAATAACTTCCATTGTATTGGGTATGGAAGTTCATCGTACGACTATTCCATTTAGTGATATCTCTGCAGTCGACTATAGGGTTATTCCATTTAAGTATGTTTATGTCCCAACATACCTTAATATGATATATGTTGTTTTATATGGGAATTATGGTAATATTTTTGTTAAAAAAGGGTAAGAAATGAGCTTATATTTAGTGAAGTGTTTTTTATAATTCTTAAAGGTGGAAATTATTACTTTATGATAAATTATTAATAGTTTAGATGTTGTGTTTAAAAACTAATAGTTTTCATTCTTTCCCTGACTGGTCCTTTTATGCTCATCCCAAGTTTGGAAAAAAAATTACAGGCCTTAAATATGAATAGGGACACAGATGGGATGAAGGAAAAGTGATGTTGTCTAAAACATGGAACTAGACATCTTTCTTTTTTTAAGAGTTTTTTTTTATGAAAAAAATGTATAGTGAGTAGAAGTGTATACTTGTAATATTCAAGTTGTTATGTATATGTTATGACCTAATTCTCTAAATATATAAACCTGAAAATATCCTTAATGTTAATTATTAATTTAATTCAAGATTATGTAATGTTTAAGGTTGGGGCCTTACAGTTGGTATCAGAGGTTGGGTTAGATAACTTTAGAGGTTAGGGTGTTATTTAAGCATAAGTGACATAACTATAATGGTGGCATATTAGAAAGAGTCATAATTATTTTAGATATATTGAATGAGTTTAAGATAACATGAATAATTATATCTTAGTGTTTACCCTACTCATAAGATATTATATGATGATTTTTCTGATATACTCACACTGACCTTTTTGGTTTTAGTAAATGGATGGATCTTACAGGCACCAAAGTAACAATGGATGTGAAGAAAACTATAAAGGTTTTCTAAATGAGAAACTGAATTAAATGGGATCTACAATGAAAAATCTTGTGTTTATTCTTAAATAACTATCTAGAGTCATTATTGACCACTTGATCCTTGGGGATTTTTCTAAGGCATCATATATGCGATAAACGAATCCCTATGGACGTTCATGTAATAATCATAAAGTTAAGTATATTCAAAAACCGATGTGTCATGTTTGTCTAATGAACACCTAGGAATATACTTCAAAAGGATGGGAAGATTTTATATATGCGGTGATGATGGTCATAAAGCAATAACCTTCCATGAAAAAAGGAAGTGTCTAGTTGACTCCAGGAAAGGGAAAGAAGTTGTTTCTGAGGGATAAATTGAATGTTTTAAATGTGGTGTGCAAGGTCATTATACAAATAGATGTCCTAATAATATGGTTTGGTAATGGGATCAGTAGGACTGTACAAATATATGTTTACCAATACATAATTCCATTGCAATTGAGGATGAGAAAATTGACAATGACCAATGAAATGTATGGATTATTTATTAGCTAATGTTTTGACATTATTTAATATTAGGATATGATTTATGATTTTTTAGGAATGGAGTATTATATAATAAGTTGGAAAATAATGGTTAATGTATCATGAAGAACTTTGAATGTGTAATAAGTCTACATATAATGGATTCAAGAGTTACAGTATATTTTAGGATGATGAAATGCTTAAAAGTATTAAGGCTCTTTTGATGATGGAATTACTTTGGAAGGCGTTTTCTAGTATGTGTAACCCTGCAGTTTGTTCGGTGAAAATTATATTTGAGGAAGAATTATATTTTCTTTTGTGGATATAGTTTTAAAGAACCATTTGGGTTTATATAATCCTTGAATTTGAGGCAATTACATGTTATTACTTTTTGGGATGAAAATGCAAGGTGTGAGATAACATTTGTGGTTAAAATTTGTTATGGTTTTTTTGAGGAATTTGGATCATTTTTGAGAATGTTATATGAATCATATAGTTTTTGAAAAAGGAAAACCAACAGGATGGGTGATAACCCATCGCATCTAGCAAGGCCATGGGAATCAAACCAACAACCCAAGGGTGATAAGGGCACATCACCAACCACTAGCCTCTGTAAAGTCCCTAGTTAGTATGACTAATTATTATTTTTAAATTATTTTATGGATCAAGATTATGTTTATTTTGGGAACTTATGATTTATCAAATGGATATCCTTAGCATACGAAAATGATTTAGTGATTAAGTGATAAATGTTATTTTGGAAAATGTTCACTCATTTAGGAACAATTTATGACTAAGGAAAATAGAATACTATTGGATTTCATTTGAGGAGTAATGGTGGAATTTTATCTTATAGAGATTTGGGTTATTTATGGAAATGATTAACTTATCATAGAGAATATGTGATTAGGTAAATTACTTTTAATTTTGTGACTTCAAGAGTAGTCGATGTTATTTGGAGATAAATGTTAAGATTTATCATGGAAGACTATGTGATCAAATCCTTTTGAATTTTGGGTATCAAACTTTTTTGTATTATTTTAAAGAATTTTTAGGGAAATTGTTTATTTAATGGTATTTATTGAACTTGGGGTATTGTTTGTTCAATTTTTGAGATTAAGAGTAGTATCTCTTTTTATAAAAGATTATCCTTTTTGGGGATTATCTGATCTTGTGCTAACCATTTTGGTTTTGGTTAATTTATAAAGATAGGGGAAATATATGGTTCATATTTTGTGGATCATGTTATTCTCTAGAATTTGATTCTATCACTTCATGTGTGACCAAGCCCACTTGAATAATCATCGTTTAGAGAAAAGATGAGTTTTTGATAGAAACTTATTAAAGGATGAAACTCTAATTGAAAAGTAAGTATATTTCCTTATTTTCTTAGTCAATATCATAAATAAATTCTACAAATTTATGAAAGGTAACATAAAAAAATGTTTTCCCTTAACTTTTCCTACTAGGGAGTCAAATACTATTTAACCTATCACAAGTTTTTGGTTTTTGGTGGTTAACTTTATCCTGATCATGTTTTCTATCACTCTCCATCAGAACTCGATGGTTAGTTTTCTATTCCATATACAAGTTTTCATGGAATACTAGTTTGTGTTATCTCAGGTTACCTTTAAACTTCTCTTTATTTATTTTAAATAGATAGTTTTATTGACTCTTTTTTCGATGTGGTAATTTCAATGAAGTTTCTGGTCCCAATTTTAAAATTGTGGGGACTCAATTTCCAAAAGGGGGAAGGATGTAATGACCCATGTATTTATAGAATAATACTTTTTAATTTCTATTAATACTTATGAATCAAATATTAATTTTATGTTAAAGGGGATTCTTTTTCTGATAGCTTACTCGACATGAAACAACAGGCTTCTCTAAAATCTTACATTGCACACAACATTGGGTTATACACAAAAATAATACAATAATATTATTATTATTTTAAATGGTAATTAACGCCTAGAAACTTGAATGGAGGGAATGAATAATATCAACTGAATTTTGAAATATATTTTACACATGATTAAATGACAATTCATTGATTACATAATTTATTTAAAAAGGAAATAAAAACCAATTAAATATAATGGATGTGTTTTTATGAAAACCTATTTAAAAGAGAATAATCTTGTTTTCATATCACTCTTTATATATTTGTATTTAATGAAAAATATATGATATATATTCAATTTAATGTTTTAAATTCATCTTATATGTTTTCTAGATATGATATAAGAATTCATTTTTTTCAGATAAAAAAGTATTTCTCTAAAAATGCAGTTTTACAGCCTTTTGATGGAAAACCCTTTTTAAATCTATATTTTTGAAACCTTTATATGTTTTATTTGAAAAAATAAACTATTTATTTATAATTGGAACATCAAAATTTACTTTTGATGAAATTTTGGTATTTTTCTTCTAAAGTTCATTTTTAATGAACAATGAAAAATACTACATTTTAATTCAAAACTGCCTTTTAATATAATTTATTTATATAGTTAGATTTTAATTTTAATTGGTTTTAAAGAGTAATTGTATTATATTTGTATCATTTAATCCAATTTTGGTTCTTGGAAGTAATTTCACATTGAAATTGGACATAAATGCTTGTCAATCTTCTAGTGGTTTTTACTTCATAAAAACACAATTTTTGGTTTTGAAAACGGGAATTAATATTAAATTAGTTTCTGTAACTTATTTGTTTTAAATTTGGAAAAATGGATTCCAAATTTGGAATCAAGGATTCCAAGTTGTGTAAATAGGTATCTGTTATTTTTAGACATTAGGAATAGTAACTTCCATAAATATTTTATTTACCATGGTTAAAAGATGAATCTGGTAAATGAGGGTAAAAAAGAATATTATAATAATATTAAATTACTCTAACACGTGTCCTAATTCTATTGGATGAGATATGTACGACCATGGGCATCCTTGGGTCGATTTAAGGACGCCATGGAGCCACTTATGTGTGAAAAGGACATTTAATTACACTATTGGGAATCTTTTTTTTCAATGGTATTATACCAACGGTTCCAATGAACTATTGGTATAGGAGAGTTTTGGCATGATTTCTTAACGGTGTGATAAAACCGTTGGAAAATCTGCCACTTCTGCTCCTTTTCCCAACAGTTTGATGAAACCATTGGGAAAGGTTGATGATTTTCCAATGGATTAAGAAAACCATTGGGAAATATTTACTTTCCCAATGTTTTCCCAACGGTTTGGTTCAAACTATTGGGAAAGAATCCTTTTTCCCAATGGTTTTTAAGAACCGTTGGGAAAAGATGTCCAAAAATACTCAAATCGGGTAGACCTCCTCCAGTCGCTCCTCCAGTCGCGTTTCTCCCCCAATTTCCAGAACCCATGTCCCCAATTTCCAAAACCCTCGTGCACGCCCCCCAGGTGAACTCCATCAAATCCGGTGAGACTCCTCCCATGAGGTTAGATGGGATAATTCCAAATCTTCATGTCTTATTAATCATTTTCCACTTATCTTACATATTTATCCATTTTTATTGAAGTTGGAAACCCTAAATTTAATGTTTTAATTGGATATTTGGTTTGATTTACTGGGGATTAGGTGTATGAGGCATTCCCATTCCTATTATGGGTGGTTTTAATCAAAATTTATGATATTGGAACCATTTATGATGTTGTTGTCTCTATTTAATCTCATTTCCCCTAACTTAACATTAAATTCTATATCATATTTGGTTTCTGTTTTTTTAATTTCCAGTTAAGTTATTTGTGGTCGACGATTGTCCCATGATAATTGTTTTCAATGGTTTGGCGTGGAAATTGGGCATTTAATGTGACTTTTCCAAATGGGGGTTCCTTGAGAATACTCCAAATATTTGTTAAAAATGATCAAAGAAATTTTATTATTTAAAATGGATTTCAAAAGATATTTCAGAAATGATTTAATCTTGAGGAAAGTATTTTATTAAAATGGGAATTTTTTTAATAAGTCTTGTGTAATGTTTTTTGTTATAGTACACTTGTTATGTGACTATGTTTGGTATTTAGTAACACATGAGATAATTGGTGTGTGAGAATGTGTTGTGAAAGAGATTCCATGGTTGGTTCAAGATTATATTTACGTTTTCAGCCTATTAATGAGTTGTTTTAAAGATATTTTGAGAAATTTACCTTATGTTTATTGGTGAAAACTGGGAGCTGTAGAGGTGTTTCTAGATTAAGACATACAATTACTACTAAACATGGGGATAAACCATGCATAGTAGTGAATTCTTGAAATTTTTGATGTTTTTAGTCCTTTTTTATTTGGAGTTTCTTTTGATGCTGATTTTTCTTATTGATACCTATAATGGGAATTTATATTAGTTTCTAAATCAGATGAGACTCTACACAGTGTATCCAGCCTCTACCCTTATTTAATCATTCTGTTTTCACAGCCTATGCAACCTCTACACTCATTTAATCAGTGAACTCAAGTCATTAATTCAAGCCTTCATTCTCACTAGAATATAAGAAATTGAATGATGTAAACCCATCCTCACATGATTTATTACCTTATATAGTGTCCAATATATAGAATAAGAGCTTCTGAATTCATCAGTTAACCAGGATCATATATTCCATTTCCCCCAAGATGACTGTACCAATATAACTTTAGGGCCAATTAAATATGGTTCTCACTGTACTTTGTATATTATGTGTCCTTCTTGTCCAATACTCACTTTTATGAGGGTGGGTGCTTTTCACTACCCATGCTAGCATGTGTAGACATCCATAAAAATGTTAGATAAGTCACAAGTTTAATTCAGTAATGTTATTATCATTGACATACTTTATTATTAATCTCAAATTAAAAAATAAGTGTTTTTGTCTATACTTAATGAAATTAAATCTTTTTACAAGCCATGAACAACCTATTAGTGTAGAAGCCTAAAATTTATTCACCCATGGGGTGTGCTTGACTTGGGGAAGTAATTGGGTAATGAAAGGTATGGTCCTAGAGGTGCCAATAATGAGTTATTGAACATGAGTGAATGATTTGGGATGCCTATAACACATAATGGGACCTGACGCATGTGCCTCTTATAGACCTAATGAAAATGAATATAAATAACTTTTATATTAATTTATGAGTACTTGTTCTTTACATTATTTTAATAGTTGACTACATCAACTAGAAACGTCTTCTTTTATTGTTTACTTAAATGTATTTTATATTAAAGTTCAATCCTATTGAATTGTTTATGACAAAATGACTTATATAAATTCTTTTTACAGAATGGAAAAAAGTTGGATGTATGAAACCGATCGGATCTCAAGCAATTTTCAAAAAAAAATTGGAGAGATTTATAGATTTTTCATTTCACAATGCATCAGATAGTGGCCGCATACACTACCCATGTTCCAATTGTCTTGGTAGACCTTGATTGAGCCATGAAGATGTCAGCTACCATATAACCAAAAATGGTTTTCAAGAAAAATACTTTGTGTGGTATCACAAGGGAGAGAAAATGAAATCTCAAATTGGTGATGATGGAAATGAAAGGACTCAAATAGAAAATTTTTTAGATGATCGGTTTCCATTTATTCATAATCATGAAAAAGAAAGGATTTTGACTCAAGAAGACTTTGATATGAGGAAAACCGATGCATATAGTGAAAATGATGATATTGATAGGGTGATAAAATTGAATGATGCTTCCACGAATCCAGTATATCAACAATGCTATAAAATGAAAAAGATGGAATTTTTAATCCAATTGTTTCATGGGAAAACTATGTATGGGATTTCTAATACAGCAATCAATTACATTCTTACCCTCTTGAAGGATTTAATTCCATATGATGCAGATATTCCCTCAAACCACTATATGGAATGGAAGTTAGTTGAGGAACTTGGATTTTCATGAAACAAAATTCATGCTTGCCCAAAAGATTTTAGTTTATTCAGGGAGTAAACCACTTAACATAATGATTTTATAAAATGTGGCACATCCTGATAGAAGTCAAAATCTGATGGAACACCATCTCGTGTTCCACATAAAGTAATGTGGCACTTTCCATTAATCCCAAGACTCTAGAATCTTTTTATATCTGATGACATATCAATAAAAATGAGATGGCATGATACTGAGAGAAAGAAGACTAATGATATGTTGGTTCATCCTGCATATAGATTTTCATGGAAGAGATTTTATGCTCGACATCCTAATTTTACAGCTGACATGCGTAATGTGAGGTTGGGTCTTTCATACGATGGTTTTAATCCGTTTGGGCATATGCTTACTTCGCACAGCACATGGCCAGTTTTTATACACATTTATAATCTTCCCCCATGGTTGTGTATGAAAAAACCTTTCACTTTCATGAGTATACTCATATCTGGTCCTTCTGATCCCAGCATTGATATTGATGTATACATGAAACCTTTAATAAATGAGTTGAAACTTCTTTGGGATGCAGGTGTGCGCACATATGACGCATGTTCGAAAGACATTTTTCATATGTGTGTTGTGCTTATGTGGATGATAAATGATTTTTCAGCTTATGAAATGATGTCTATATGGAGAACGAAGGGAAAACTATCATGCCCAGTTTTTATGAAGAATACACGATCCAGAAGATTGAAACATTGATGTAGTTTCAATTTTATGGGACATCGACGATTCTTGCCAAATGATCATCCATATAGAATGAATCGTTGAAGATTTAATAATACCATAGAGACTGATGATCCACCTCAGTGTATGTCTAGAAATGATGTTCTTAATGAATTGAAAGATTTGAGTTTTTTTTTCGGGAAGGGTCAAATGAAATCTGGAAAGAGAAAGAATGTTTCCACTGAAACCTGTTACAACTGTAGGAAGAGGAGTATATTTTTTGATTTTCATTATTGGTCAACCAATTTGTTACATCATTGCTTAAACATAATTCATATTGAAAAGAATATATTCGAAATTTTGCTTTAAGTTCTTCTAAATGTCAAGGGGAAGACAAAAGATGATTTACGATCTCGGCGTGACTTGGTGGATTGGGGCATCAGACCAGAATTGCATCCTGTGCGTATCAGTGAAAATAAATGGAAAATTCTATGTGCTTCTTATGTGATAACACCTATAGAAAAAAAAACAATTTCTGGAATTATTAGAGACTATTAGAGTTCCTGATGGCTATTCAAGCAACATATCTAAATGGGTCAACAGAAGAGAGTAGAAGCTAAAATCTTTTAAGACTGATGATTATCACGTTCTATTGCATGAGTTGCTTCCAATAGTAATCCTTCATCTTTTGTCCAATAATGTAAGGGTGACTGTTATTTAGTTGTGCCATTTTTTAGAGATCTTTGTACTAAAAAGTTAACCAAGTATTTCTTGCAAAAAATGTTGATAAATGCCCCATTAATTTTTTGTGAGTTGGAGAAAATATTTCCTCCATCATTTTTCACATGCATGATGCATCTGACTGTCCATATTCCCAATAAAATACTTCTCAGAGGACCTGTTTCTTTTAATTGGATGTATCCAACTAAAAGAAATATGTACACATTAAAGTCTTATGTCAAAAATAGGAATCATCCTGAAGGTTCTATCGTGAACGGTTACTTGGCTCAAGAATGTATGGATTTCTGCTCAATGTATTTGTCTGATCTTACTACAAGAATGAATAGACCAATGAGAAATGAAGAAGAATAGTATGAGAAAATTGAACCCAGTTTTCCATCACTTCCTCAAATATGAGGAATTCCTGGATCATATTCATTGAAGACATTAATCCATGAAGAGCGGGAGATGGCACATCGCACAGTTTTGTTCAACTATGATTTTTTCGATGACTATATCAGGTAACTAAATTGAATATGTATATCTTAAATATATATCTATTAAAATATACAATTTTTATCTATAGGGAACATAAAACAATGATAAATAAGAAGCATCGTTCTTTATCTTTGAGTAGGAGAGAGACTTTTCATAGCAAAGAGTTTTGTGCTTGGTTAAAATTGAAGGTAAAAATATTACTATTTAAAATAATTATATCAATATTTAATTAACTTTAATAGTCATTTATATTGCAGGTATTGAGTTTGTCTGCTGAATCTGTATCTGAGAAAATAAGTGCTTTGGATTTTAGTCCTAATATCATGGTTCGTGACTGTAAATCAATTATTATCAATGGGTACAAATCTATTGTCACTAAACGAGCAAAGAACATGGGAACACAACATGAAGGTGTTATGGTTACTTCCACAACAGATTGTTATGCCAGTGCATCAGATAGTAGACCGCGATTTGAAAATGTGGGTTGTTATGGAGTTGTTGAGAAAATAATAATATTGGATTATTACTCTCATGGTCGAGTCATAATGATGAAATGCCATTGGTTTTTTCGATGACGATACATGGCTCATTTATTGATGATTGTGGATTTCGAGTAATTAATATGACTAGCACTCTTGCTACCGAAGAACCATATGTGTTGGCATCAATGGTTAAACAAGTTTTTTATGTCAAAGACCAACTTCGACCTGAATTTGGTGTCATAGTTGAAGTAATTCCAAGACATATTTTTTATGATGGTGATGATGGAATTGACACTGTCCCTAGTGCCATAAGAACCAATCCATTTATTTCTTTTGATGACTCAAATTTCTCAATTGTCAGATTTTATTATGAACATGAAGTTGTGGTTTAAAATATATAGAATCATTCATCCATGTTCTCAATTCTTTCGGTTTACCTCAAGTTGGGTTGTTAAGGTTGGTAATATTCAAATTGATTTAGTATTGATCAAAAATATGTTTTAGTTGACTTGACCATTATGTGAATTTTAAATGTTTATTGGTTGCAATTTTATTTGAATTGCATTTTCTAATTTGTAATTGAACTGTATTCAAACCTAGTTAACAATATTTCTAACTTGGTGAACATTACAACTTGTATGATTTATTAAATCCATTCAAGCTCTTCTAAAACAATTGATAGCTAAATTACCAATGAATCCCCATATTCCCTCATGTATTTAGTTTTTTGGGTTACACATTAGTTTCCTTTTTCTAATTAATTACATATTTGTTTTCAAAACCAGGAAATGTAGCCAATTGAAGAGATACGAAGGAAAAAAATGATTGAGAACAATCGTTGAATGGCGAAGATGGGCATTCCACCATTAGTGCCTATAGTGAGTACTTTATTTCAAGTATATATATTTAATGAATATATAATTTCATGTGATTAATTTTTTGTAAATTTTTTTGTAGGATACACCTATACGTTGACAGTTATTCAATGAGGAGCCTAGTACTGTACCTAGTACTCAGGTTGGTGGTACGAGGAGGGTTCATACCAGAGGTGGATAAGCAGCTTCACGTACCCGACTAGTCCCTGACCCTCCCACAGACATGTCATCCTTCCAACATTCTGATCCCGGTGTGTCATTAGGGACACACAGGATATTTAGGCCTCCCATGTTTTAACCACCTTTTAAATATTCTAGCCCATCATTTTCATATCCCATGATGATTCCCACTCCCCAGTCAGAATCTGGTCATACAGCTATCCCATCTTCTTTTCCTTCTACTTCTGTCTCTCCGAGCTTCTATATTCCATCATCTTCGACTCCTGTTCCACCACAGGGTGTTCCATCAGTTTTTGTGGATCCAACGGCACTCAGCGATCAGACTGGTGCAGGTATATTTATAGAACCATAACATATTTTTATATAAATATTTATTTTCATTATAAATGTTTTGATAAAATATTTGTTTTTCTTTCATGACAGATACATCTACTGACAGGAGGCGGGGGCAGGGCCGTACACGCATGCATTCGGTGTGGAAAGGCCGCACACAGGTTATGGTGGATTACAATGAAGACAACCAAATTGTTGAGAAAACAGGGTAGCAATGTCAGAGTTTTTTTTGAAATTCTTTCCAAATACTCCGACATCATTCCCATCAGCCTGCTATCGTGGATGATTGTCCTATAGAGCAGTATCGTCAGATGATTGCTCATTGGACAACTACCCTGTTTAAGGTAGAATTACATTTGAGGTATTTAAATAATAAATTTCATGTTTTTCATTAATATTATCTTTTTCATTATCGAATAATATTTAGGAATCATCAGGAAAAAACAAAAAAAACAATGATGCAAAAAAATACCTCCACACACTAGGATGTACTACGATGTCAGATCATGAGAGGAAGCAGGTATGACAATTGTTTATAAGTTTTCTTTACAACTTACACTTTATTTTGTTTCCTCAATTATTTAATCATTTTCTAATGTTTTCATATAACTTTAGTTTTCAATGTCATTGTAGAGGTAAATACAGAACATTAAAGGAAGTGTGCCTCGAGAAAAACTATTTTTCTCAAGTAGACGGAAAAATGATGGAAGTTCCGTCAATGAAGCGAATCAACAGCATATTGTAAGTTTTAATATATGATTTTATATTTTAATATCCAATTTTTAACTTAATAATATATTTATATTTGTAACAGGATGCTTTAGAGGACCTCGATGCCCAAGAACCAGACAATTTTGGGCCCACTGATCAGTTACATCAGGTTTTGGTAGGGGAGCATCCTCGCAGAGTATGCTGCCGACCTAGGATAGCCCCGACGAGGTATTGGACCTCCTCAAGTATGAGTTGTAGTGCCACTGAGCTGCAGCAAGTTAGGGCAGAGGCAGAATAGGCTGAGAAAAGGGCCACAGAGATTGCAGAATAGTCTGCTAGGGAAAACAGTGCATTTATGAAATTTATTGAAGTTCTACGTCCAACACTTCCTCCAGAGGTCTTCCCTGCTTTTGATGAAAATATGTCGTAGATATATTCTATATATGGTGCACCCGGTGGCAGTTCTAGTGGTGGTCAAGACGACTTATAGCCTGAAGATGATGATGGCGAGGAGTCTGATGTAGAAGAGGAGGGAGTGGAGGAGGGCGAGGCAGATGGCGAGGGCGAGGAGGAGGGAGAGGGTGAGTAGGAGGGTGTTGAGTAGGGCGAGGACGGTGATGGGGATGAGGACGAGGGTGATGATGATGGTGATGTGGGACAAATTGATCCGTTGAATTTTTGACTAATATTACTGAGATTTGATGTTTAATCTATTCTACTTGTTTGTTTTATCTAGACCCGTAGTATAGTATTGGAGTTGAGTTATTTTTATATATTGTCTGTTTTCATGGATTTTGTTGTCTTTTGGTGGTTGTGGTGTATGTTGAGCATGTTTATAGTGTTTTGTGCGTTTGGGAACTCCCTGGACAGCCCCCTCCTTCCTGGACCCTGGACAACCCCTCACCATCCTCCTTGGACCCCGGACCGCCCCCGAACATCCCCCCACTATCCTCCTTGGTCCCCGAACAACCCCCCTGATAGCCCCCAGACAGCCCCCCGAACAGCCCCCCCTCCTCCCTGGACCCCAGACAGCCCCCCAGATAGCCCCCACCCTCCTCCTTGGACCCCGGACAGCCCCCCAAACACCTCGCGGATAGCCCCCACACAGCCCCCCTACCCTCCTCCTTGGTCCCCGGAAACACCCCCCCCCCCCCCGGACACCCCCCGACCACTCCCCCGGACAGCCCCCCCACCCTCCTCCCTGGACCCCCAGACAGCCCCCCCCCCCCCCACCCTCCTTGATTTCACATGCTTTTTTTATTTCTCTGATCATGCAATGTTATTTAGGATTATTCCATTTTTGTATTTCTTGAATTATATGAATGTATTGGTAAGCTTATTAGCTCATGCTCAACAAATGCATGTGATGATATAATTTAATTTGAATACAAAGTCTTGTTGTACATTCTCCATGTTATGTGAATTATGCCTTGTTTGATTTTGTTTACTTGTCAATTGTTAGGATAAGATATGGGTTTCATGTTAAGGACTCATGGACGGACTCATCATGCATAGGGAATTTAGACTTGAAATTCCACGATGTATGCTTTGGTTTCTAGGTGAGGGCTACTAGAATGGTTTCTATTACTCATTTTCGACGTGTATGAGTCAACCCCGCCTCAATCTGAGGTCTGGTGTGGCCGACACCACTCAAAGTTTCTTAGGTTTATTTGAAATGGAGAACATTTTAAGTGAAAATAATAACTAGCTTATAGAAAACTGACCAAATAGATTCTAATTGTGTTGATACTTTAGCACAATGATCCATGGGTCATATGTGACGTGTAGGAGTAAACCTCGTCTCAATCCAAGGCCCGGTGTGGCCGACCCCACTCAAACTGTCTCAGGTTAATTTGAAATGGACAACATTTTAAGTGAAAACAACAATTAGCATACGGAAAACCGACCAAACGGATTTTGATTGTATTGATACTTTAGCACAATGATCCATGGGTCATATGTGATGTGTACGAGTCAAACCCTCCACAATCTGAGGTGCGGTGAGGTTGGCACCATTCAAAGTGTCTCTCTTTTGTTTAAAATGGACAGGATTTTAATTGAAAACAACAACTGACATAAGGAAAACCGAACAAACGAATTCGGAATGTGTTTATGCTTTAGGAAAACTTTCCATGAGTCATATGTGCCATGTACGAGTCAACCTCGTCTCAATATGAGGTGAGGTGGGGCCGGCACCATTCGAAGTGTCTCACTTTTGTTTGAAGTGGATAACATTTTAAGTGAAAATTACAACTGACATACGGAAAACTGACCAAATTCATTCAGATTGTGTTGATACTTTAGGAAAATGATCCTTGGGTCATTTGTGACGTGTACGAGTCAACCCCATCTAAATTTGTGGCGTGGTGTGGCCGGTAGCAATCTAACTGTGTCTCATTTGTTTAAAATGGATGAGATTTTAAGTGAAAAGAACAACTGACATATGGAAAAACAATCTAATTCATTTGGATTCTATTAATACTTTATCACAACGATCATTGGGTCATATTTGACGTGTACGAGTCAACACCGGCTCAATTTGAGGCATGGTGTAGCCGGAACCATTTGAAGTGTCTCACTTTTGTTTGAAATGGATAACATTTTAAGTGAAAAGTACAACTGACATACAGAAAAACTACCAAACGCATTCGGATTGTGTTGATACATTATGAAAATGATCTTTGGGTCAATTTTGATGTGTACGAGTCTACCCCGCCTCAATCTGAGGCCCAGTGTGTCTGGCACAACTCAAAGTTTCTCAGGTTTATTTGAAATGGACCACATTTTAAGTGAAAACAACAACTGACATACAGAAAACTGACCAAACACATTTGGATTATGTTGAAACTTTAGAAAAACTATCCATGGGTCATATGTGATGTGTACGTGTCAACCAATCCTCAATCTAAGGCGTGGAGTGGCTGGAACCACTAGAAGTGTCTCTCTATAGCTTAAAATGGACTTTATTTTAATTGAAAACAACAACTGACATACGGTAAACCAACCAAACACATTCAGATTCTATTTAAAATTTAGGAAAATGATCCATGGGTCGTATGTGACGTGTACGAGTCAATCGCGCCTCAATTAGAGTCGCAGTGTGGCCAAGATCACTCTAAGTGTCTCTCTTTTTTTTAAAATGGACAACATTTTATGTACATATGGAAAACCGACCAAACATATTCTGATTATATATATACATTATCACAATGATCCATGGGACATATGTGATGTGTACAAGTCAACCCCACCTAAATCTGAGGTGCGGTGTGGCCGAAACCATTCATTGTGTCTCTCTTTTGTTTAAAATGGACATCATTTTAAGTTAAAACAATAACTGACATAAGCAAAACTGACCAAACACATTAGAAATTTGTTAATGATTTAGGACAATGATCCATGGGTCATATGTGTCGTATATGAGTCAACTATGGCTCAATTTGAGGCGCAGTGCGGCCGAAACCACTCTAAGTGTCTCTCTTTTGTTTCAAAAGGATATCATTTTAAGTGAAAACATCAACTGTCATATGGAAAACTGACCAAACACATTCTAATTGTGTTGAAACTTTAGAAAAATGATCCATGGGTCATTTGAGACGTGTACGAGTCAACCCCGTCTAAATCCGAGGCACGGTGTTGCCGGTACCACTCTAACTGTGTCTCTTTTGTTTAAAATGGACATGATAATAAGTGAAAAGAACAACTGACAAACGGAAAACCAACCAAATGCATTCATATTCTATTGATAAATTATCACAACGATCCATGGGTCATATGTGACGTGTTCAAGCCAACCCGGGCTCAATCCGAGTTGTGGTGTGGCCGGGATCACTCTAAGTGTCTCTCTTTTGTTTAAAATGGACAACATTTTAATTACATACGGAAAACCAACCAAACGCATTCAGTTTCCATTGAAACTTTTGGAGAACGATCCATGGGTCATATGTGACATGTACGAGTCAACATCGCCTCAATCTAAGGCATGGTGTGGCTGACACCACTCAATGTGTCTATCTTTTGTTTAAAATGGACTTCATTTTAAGTGAAAACAATAACTGGCATAAGGAAAACTGACCAAATAGATTTTGATTTTGTTGATACTTTAGCACAATGATTCATGGGTAATATGTGATGTGTACGAGTCAACCATTCCTCAATCTGAGGCACGGTGTGGCCGACACCATTCATAGTGTCTCTCTTTTGTTTAAAATGGACATCATTTTAAGTGAAAACAACAACTGACATACGAAAAACTGACCAAACGCATTTGAAATGTTTTTATGCTTTAAGAAAATGATTCTGGGTCATATGTGATATGTACGAGTCATCCCCGCCTCAATCCAAGGCGCGGTGTGGCCTGCACCACTCTAAGTGTCTTTCTTTTGTCTCAAAAGGATATCATTTTAATTTAAAATATCAACTGGCATAAGGAAAACCAACCAAACACATTTGGATTGTGTTGATACTTTAGGAAAATGATCCATGGGTCATTTGAGACATGTACGAGTCAACCCTTTCTAAATATAAGGTGGATTGTGGCCAGTACCACTCTAACTTTGTCTCTTTTGTTTAAAATGGACAGGATTATAAGTGAAAAGAACAATTGGCATACATAAAACCAACCAAACGCATTCAGAATTTTATTGATAATTTATCACAATGATTCATGGGTCATATGTGATGTTTACAAGCCAACCTGGGCTCAATCCGAGTCGCGGTGTGGACGGGATCACTCTAAGTGTCTCTGTTTTGTTTAAAATGGACAACATTTTAAGTACATATGGAAAACTGACCAAATGCATTCGGTTTCTGTTGAGACTTTAGGATAACGATCCATGGGTTATATGTGACGTGTTGAGTCAACCTCACCTCAATCCGAGGCGCGGTGTGGCCGAAACCACTCAAAGTGTCTTTTTTTAAATTGGACTTCATTTTAAGTGAAAACAACAACTAGTAGACGGAAAACCAACCAAACAGATTCTGATTGTGTCGATACTTTATCACAACTATCCATGGGTCATATGAGACGTGTACGAGTCAACCCTGCCTTAATCTGAGGCGCAGTGTGGTCGACACCATTCATAGTGTCTCTCTTCTGTTTAAAATGGACATCATTTTAAGTGAAAACAACAACTGACATACAAAAAACTGAAAAAACGCATTCTAAATCTATTGATGCTTTAAGAAAATGATCCATGGATCATATTTAATGTGTATTAGTCATCCTCGCCTCAATCTAAGGCTCGGTGAGGCCGGAACCACTCTAAGTGTCTCCCTTTTGTTTCAAAAGGATGTCATTTTAAGTCAAAACATCAAATGACATACAGAAAAATGACCAAACGCATTCTCATTGTGTTGATACTTTAGGAAAATGATCCATGGGTCATTTGAGATGTTTACGAGTCAACCCCGTTTAAATCCGAGGTGCGGTGTGGCCGGGTACCACTCTAACTGTGTCTCTTTTGTTTAAAATGTACATGATTATAAGTGAAAAGAACAACTGGCATACGGAAAACTGACCAAATGCATTAGGATTCTATTGATAATTTATCACAACGATACATGGGTCATATGTGAAGTGTACGAGCCAACTTGGGCTCAATCCGAGTCGCGGTGTGGTCGGGATCACTCTAAGTGTCTCTCTTTTGTTTAAAATGGACAACATTTTAAGTACATATGGAAAAATGACCAAACGCATTCTATTTCCATTGAAACTTTAGGAAAACGATACATGGTTCATATGTGACGCATACAATTCAACCTTGCCTCAATCTGAGGCACGATGTGGCCGACACCACTCAAAGAGTCTCTCTTTTGTTTAAAATGGACTTCATTTTAAGTGAAAACAACAACTAGCATACGAAAAACCGACCAAACGGATTCTGATTGTGTCGATACTTTAGCACAACGATCCATGGGTCGTATGTGAAGTGTGAGAGTCAACCACACCTCAATTAGAGGTGCGGTGTGTCCGACACCATTCATAGTGTCTCTCTTTAGTTTAAAATGGACATCATTTTAAGTGAAAACAACAACTGAAATACGAAAAACTGACCAAATGCATTCGAAATGTGTTGATGCTTTAGGAAAATGATCCATGGGCCATATGTGATGTGTAAGAGTAAACCCCACCTCAATATGAGGTGCGGTGTGGCCGGAACCACTCTAAGTGTCTCTTTTGTTTAAAATGGACAACATTTTAAGTACATATGGAAAACATACCAAACAGATTCTGATTATGTTGATACTTTAGAAAAATGATACATGGGTCATATGTGACATGTACGAATCAACCCCGCCTCAATCTGAGGTGCTGTGTGGCTAGAACCACTCAAAGTGTCTCTCTTTTGTTTCAAAAGGACATCATTTTAAGTGAAAACATCAACTAACATACGGAAAATCAACCAAATGCATTCGGATTGCGATGATACTTTAGGACAATGATCCATGGTTCATTTGAGACGTGTACGAGTCAACCTATTCTAAATATGAGACGCGGTGTGGCCGGTACCACTCTAATTGTTTCTCTTTTGTTTAAAATGGATAGGATTATAAGTGAAAAGAACAACTGGCATACAAAAAACCGACCGAACACATTCAGAATCTGTTGAAACTTTAGGAAAACGATCCATGGGTCATATGTTACATGTACGCGTCAACTGTGCCTCAATCCAAGTCGTGGTGTGGCTGGAACCACCCAAATTGTCTCTCTTATGTTTAAAATGGAAAACATTTTAAGTACATACTGAAAACCGACCAAACGGATTCTGATTGTGTTTATATTTTAGCACAATGATCCATGGGTCATTTGTGACGTGTACAAGTCAACCTCGCCTCAATCCGAGGCACGGTGTGGCCGGTACCACTCAAAGTGTCTCTCTTTTATTTAAAAATCACTTCATTTTAAGTGAAAAAAACAACTGAAATATGGAAAACTGACCAAACTCTTTTGAAATATGTTGATACTTTAGGACAATGATCCATGGGTCATTTGTGACATGTACGAGTTAACCTCACCTCAATATGAGGCATGGTGTGGCCGGTATCACTCCAGGTGTATGTATTTTGTTTAAAATGGACATCATTTATAGTAAAAACATATGGTATACGAAAAACTAATCAAATTATGAATTGAATTCCGGATTCCACATATAATTGTCATCTAAATTTTAAATTGAATTTTTAATGAATTATGTATGTTTCTAATTATGTTATGAATTCTGATTTAATTCTGGATGTGTATAGTTCCAGGATGCATTATATGTTAAATGTGTATGAATTTGTTCTCTATATGTATGTGTTAGTTGGTTATTGCAGGTACAATAATTGTATATGTTTGTGTTAGTTTATTTCAGGCACAATAATTGGAAATGATTTAAAATGAGAGGGAATGGATTGGCTTCTGTGCAAATTGCAGGCTGCTGTGCAATTTTCACAACATAGGCTATGCCAATGGTTTGAAACCATTGGCATAGAATTCTGAGTATTTTTTTACCAATGGTTCATAGAACCATTGGTAAAGAAGTCATCTTCTTGGTTTTCCCAATGGTTCAAGCCAAACCGTTGGGAAAAACTATCCCAACGGTTTGGCACAACTTTTGGGATAGGTTCATTTTTTCCAATCTATGCCAATCGTTTAGTGTAAACCATTGGGAAAATCTTTCCCAACGTCTTACATCCCTACGGTTTGTAGAACCGTTGGTATAATATATACCAATGGTTCGGCATCCTTTCCTAATGGTTCAGAACTGTTGGGAAATCCTGCATTTCTAGTAGTGTTACTTTTAATTTAAAGTTAAGGAAAATATAATCTAAACATGTATCTTTTAGTAAAACAATTTTTATATGAGGTTATATAAGTTATCTATTTGACTATAAATAGTAATTATAATTATAAGCTGATTTCCTAAATGATGGTATTTTATTTAAAATTTTTAGACATCAAATAAATAAATATATTTATGACCCAATGATGATGTAGTGATTACCTTATTAATGAAATATTTAAATAAATGTGATTATAAATATTAAAGTAAATTAATTTTGAAACTTTTTATGACATCCACAAATTTTAGGGATTATTATTAATTTTTATCTTTTAATTTATGATGTTTTTTAGAATTAATAAAGTTGTTATGGAATTTTAAAAAGTCATGATATAAATATTATAAAAATTGACATAAATGAGTTTTAAAAACAAATACTATTTTAGTAAATGATGTGATAGTCCTAAAAATATAAGATTAGGCCAAATGACTTAGATAATGTTTAAAATTTCATTAACGAACCAATTTTGGTTCTATTACAATTTTATAGTAACTATATTTACCATATAGTGTGAATATACAAGAAGACATGGTAATAGTTAAATTAGTTAACTTAGGGTTAAAGATAAATGATAAGATTAAATGTGAAACTGAAACTTGTCTAAAACCTATTTATTGAGAGTATTTAGAACCATCCTCAAATTATATTCAAATTAAATGAGTTTTAGACCTTTTGATAATCGAAATTCAGTTTATAGTAAAATAATCATTCAAACTTTTCTAAAGTACCCCTCCTCCCTCTTATAAAAGGACACCACCTCTAACCCTTACTCACACCTATCAAGGCCCATTTTCTCATCCAAACTCTACCAAAATAAGTTTCCAACATCCCTATATTCATCATAGGATCCTTATCTTGGGTAGAAGGCAATTCAAGAAGGATTTTTAGCTTAAATCAAAAGGAGTTACCCTATTTGAGGAAATTAAAGAACGAACGAGTCAAGTCAGACACGATGTAAGGGACTTCATCTCAATCTCCTTTCATTGAGGCATATTTTGATAATATAAACCAGTTTATTTTACATGGATTATAATGAAACCTTTTGACTTTTAATTTTATTCAAAAGGAATATTTTATCTACGAATCATTTTAATAAATGGCAAAAGGAATGTTTTTAACGTATGCGGCGACAACGACCTCTCTTCCACTATAATCGTTATTTGTATTCCTCTATAATTCACAATGTTTTTAGAAGGAAAATAAATACCTTATTCCATTTTTTGGTGTTTCCATATTGAAAATGGGTTTTTAAATGGATTTTGTATTTCAATATCTAGAAATGATTTCTTGTGATTGAAAATGAAATGTTAATAGTGAAATGTTGATATTTTCAATATTTTATGTGTTATGATTATTTAATGGGAGTTGGAAATTTTACAGTTAGTTATGTGATAAACGAAATTATGGGTGGTTCTGTGATAAACTAAGTACTGGTTACATTATAACCTCTAATTAATTGGGTATGGAAGTCAGCCATATGGAAATTCCATTTAGCGATATGTGTGGAAGTCGACCGTATGGTTATTAATGAAGTGTTTATATTCTGTGAAGTGTTTTTGAAACTTCATTAAGGTAAAATGTATTAAATTATGATAAATTATTCATAGTTTACACGTTGTTTTGAAAAACTAATGGTTTTCCTTATTTATTTACCCCTTACAGATCTTTTTACGCTCATCCCATGTTTTGAAATGTTTTTTCATGGGATGTAATGATGAATAGGGTCAAGTATGGGATCAAGGATAAGTCATGTTTTCTAAAACATATAAGTAGACATGTTTCATTTTTAAGAGCTTTTTTATATGAAAAAAAAATTATAGTGAATAGAAGTGTCTACTTGTAATATTCAAGTTTTTATGTATAAGTCATGACTTAAATCTCTAAAGCTTTAAACCTGAAATGATCCTCAATGTGATATATTAACTTAATTTAAGATTTTGTAATGCTTAAGTCTGGGGACTTACATTTTCTATCCCTTTCCCTGGAATGAATTTGTTTTTACTGATATTTTATAATTCACGCAGTCAAATTGTCCTTTCACATGACACTGACATGATGTACATTACTCACAACACAAAGTTTTACCAAACAACAATACAATATTAAAATATTATATATTTAGACTTAACCTAACCATTAAGTTCATCGTTATTCATAATACTAAATAACTTTCAAAACCAATGGTTTACACAAATATAAAATGAGTACGTTAGTTATAATTAATCAATTAAATATAAAGTGAATTTTTTTATAGAAAAAAATTTTCATGCTTAAAAAGTTGGTTTATCCTTGTAAATTAACTTAATTACAATTATTTAGTGATATTAATGTAATATATATATATATATATAATAAAACAAATATTTTTGACATTTATCCAATAGATTCTATAGTAATAACATAAAAACAAACCGAATTTTACACATAAAAATCTATACTTTTATTGAGGCACATTTACTGTCTTTTGATGATGAACCAATTTTAAATATTAATTTTAGAATATTTATAAATTTTATTTGAAAAATAAGATTAATTTTTGAAATTGAAATATAAAATTTTTGTTAGGGTTAATTTTTGGTATTTTTCAGTGAAGTTTTATTTTTTAAGGTATAGTGAAGAATATTGAAATTTAACTCAAAGATTATTTTTCATCTAATTTATTTATAAGTATAAATTATTTTTTTAATTTATTTTTATGTTTTATTAGATATAATTTTAATAAATTTATTAAATTTAGGTCATTAGAATCAATTTCATGTTGAAATTGCTTATAAAAACCTAGCAAACTTTTGAATGTTTTTACACTAAAAACCTGCTTTGACATCTCATCTACGAGATTATATTTAAATTAATTTCTTCCAATTTTGTGTATGTAATTTGGAAAAATAGATTATTTATTTGGAATCATAATAATTTATAATATCGAATAATATAAACTTATTTTTTTACCAAGATATTAGTGAGGGTAATTAAAATTAATTACAATGATTAAGATTAAATTGAGCTTAACAAGGGACTAAACCCTAAACATAAGGCCTAATATGACCTAAAAACATGTCACAAATACCTTTTATGGCCATATTTAGACCCTATAATCCATGTTCTATACTTCTGACTATTATTGGATCAACTTTCAATAAACATACGTTGGTGGGGTTTCCATTTCCAAAATATTATAAGAGTGCCACTACTTCTCCACTATAAAAGGACTCCCTTCTCCCACTTCCACACACATATCAAGCCACTTAAAATTGGAAAATATCTACCCAATTAAAATATAAACATACCTAACTTCCTAATTTAATCCTCCATTTTGGTATAAATCCTTCCATGTAATCTCATTGGTGCAAACCAAAAGGAGTTACCCGATTAAGTGGTAACACCCTCGTCTAAGATCCTTTCTTTTATTTTCTTTATCCGCCCTTTAAACTCTCCTTATTCCAGGATTATATAATAAAACTAGTATACTCACTATAATTAGATCTTATTATACTAATGGTTCTACCTACACATACACACATATCCATCTAATGGGTAATAAACATACAATTTATGTGTACAGTGAACCACCACCTCACGAAATGACGATTTTCATTCTTCCTTTAGTACCTCTCATGGTGGGAAATATGATGGAAACTATGTATAAATATAATATAATTTATATTTATAATGTATTTATACTTATTTAATTATTTTTTAACACATATATTTTTACTTTCCATTTTATTTATATATGAAATTTTCATTTGAGAAAGTGTGGACTACCGTCCCCTCAAAGCGATGTGATTAGTTCACACACTACGTGGAATGTATTAAGAATGAGTTTAGTGAAATTATATTCTAATTATAATATAATAATGATACAAGAATAATGATATATATATATATATGTATACATATATTTCATTTACTTTCTTTCTTTCTTTCAATACGATAATTAAACAGAAAGAGTGTTCAGGCATACATACGGCCTACCGTCTCCATGAATGATGTATTCCATTTAATAAATCTATATTATATAGATTATTATAATACACATATAACAAAAATAAAAAATATTTATATCATTTTTAAAATTCATTAAATTATTATATAAGTATAAGTACTAAAGGTATAACAAATTAAGACACATGTGAAGAACAAAGAGGATATTACCTGGAGTGAAGCCATTATATAGAATTGTTAACAAAAGGGTAATATAAAGTCATATTAAAAACATATATGATATTATATATAATAATATGATTTTTTAATAGTCTTATAATAAAATTATATTCATTGAAATTAAGTTTTTACGACTACGATGAGAGTCAAGACATAAAGTTAGGGAATTTTATCTCACTCTTTATTTCCATGAGATATATGTATTAATTGCCACTCACTTATTTTCTGGGGTGTATATACTACCCTTGAACCAATTATATTCATATTTTACTTAAATCTATGGTAATTTAAATATCTATTCTATGATCATTCTTTAATAGGGGTTTTTTCTAAAAGGGTTTATTTCTAAGCGACTTTTAAAGTTTTCAAGGAAAACAGTTTCGAAATGGTTTACAAGATTCTTTATAAGTTTCCTGGAAAGAGATTCCAAAATATTTTCATGTTTCCTTTTTTTCAAGTATATTTCTATAGAATATAGTTTTCCAAAATTTTATGTTTTAAAAATCATTTTTCAAAGAAGAAGGATATTTTTCTCAAGAAATGTTTTTAAAAGATCTTTCAAAATTGTATCCCATAAAAGTTGACATCCATTGGTGTAACTCATGACTTTCTGAGAAATGATTCAGTGTTTCCATTCATATTATTTCTCTTAATGTAATATGTTTTTATGTAATGATGTCAATGACACCTTTTTCTCTTTCAAGGGTTATATTCTTTTTAAACCCTCTTCTTTCCACGAGTTATGATTTTTATTAAAAAATTATGAATCCTATATCATTTTCTATAGGTTATGAAAATATTAAATGTTTATGATACACATTTAATTTCATGGGGTATGATATGATTGTTTATGTTTTTTTTGGAAAAAGTATGTATGATTTAATTATGATATATGTGGGACCTGTATCTCCCTCCAATGCATTTGGTAAATATTTATATCTCATGAGATAGACTAAGATGGTATTGGGATTAAACCTTGAGTACAAAGACATCCATGAGAGTGAACAAAGACTACCAAGATAGTATAAGGAGTGAACTCATGCTACTAATATTTCCATGTGAGTGAACCATGACTATCAAGATAGTATGTGGAGTGAAACTATTCTACTAAGATGGTATTCATAGTGATGCCTTGGTTACTATGGAAATAATATTATTTGTTTATGTGTTTGACACAATTCTATGTTTCATTCATATATTATGATTTCATGGATTATGTTCTTTCATTCCTTATGAATCATGTCTTATGAATGGTCAATATTTATTCAATTATTAATTTTTATGATCTTTGATATGCAGGGTATGATCTTCAAAAAACTAATACGTTCTCATACTTATATGATGTTTATGCTTACATGTCTCCCTTATTTACCCTTATTGAGCATCTTAGCTTACCCCTTTTTATGTTTTCTTCCCCAGTTTATGAAGATATGTATTAACTATGATGTGTTTAAGAAGGTTTCTAGTCATGAAGACCCTAGTGGGAGACAATGAAGCTCTCTTATGTACCAGGGTTTATGTTTCCATGTTTCCAAATGCACTAAACTAATATGGTCTTCGGGAGTCTATTTTTGTAATGTTTTAATTTCTCCACAAATACAATGTGATGTCTATATACTTTAATACTAGGTTATTATAATGATATATTATATTAAAATATTCTTTTATAATGTAAATATTTTTAAGGTATCACATTCTTAATAGAAAATAAAACATTAAATGCATGTTTAAATAAGGGAGTAAAGAAAAAAAATAGACCCTTAAAACAAAACACCTTTGTAAAAAAACAAAGCATATAAAAAAAAGATACTTATTATATTTTACATCATTTCCATCTACATGGATTTTTATTTTGATAGCAAACTAATTTAGATTTGGGTCATCTATTAGTTTCCATTAATGTGTAGCAACCACATTATATGAAATGAAACTCATTGGTATAACCCTATAATATATCAAACACGATTTCTTTTTGGTAACCTAATATTGGATCTAACAGTGTTATCACTAAATAATTTGGGTATTACAAGAAATTTTGGTTCAAAAATATTGGTAATTAAGGATATAGGTACCCAAACATGTTTTTTATGAGATTTTATATTGATAATATTAGATGTAATAGAAATAGATTTAGGTTTTCCATATCTATCATTTTTACAATATCATTGATAAATTAAATGTTATGTTTCATGATAATAATTACTATATTTATTTTCAAAGAATCATTTTACATAATTAGTATTTTTTTAAGAATTCAAATTATTCAAAAAACCAAAACCATAATGATTTTTTGTAGGACGTTGAGAACCCAAAATCATAATAATATGTTGATCAACATGGGTAAATTGAGAAAGGGTATTTTTGAGATCATTGATTTGGGATTATAAATTCTAAAAATTTAGTTTCTGTGGTAATTTCAAATTCCAAATCATCTTTTTTATTTGGAAACAAGAACCTTTTCATTAATAACTTGTTTGTATTTTGACTTATGATCATTGTATTTTGAAAAGAGTTTATCACAAAAATTCACAAGTTTATTTTATTTATTACAAAAGTAATAATTATACGTTGAATGAGATAACGAAATTTAATGATAAAAATAGTTATAAATAGTAGATATAACCTCATCACCTTCATCATGATATGCCATAAGGTGTTTAGGACTCACAAAAGGATGTTGAGTTCCAAGAATATTCTCTAGTACTCCAAGTAAAAAATTTAAGGTCTTTCTTAAAATTATTATTTTTCATATTCATTATGTGGAAGTTGAATTATGGTCTAATATGTTCCATATTGTTTCATTAATAGAAAGTTACACTTGGTGCTTCAATTTTAGTTTTCTCATTGAAACATCTAGATGTTTTCTTTTTTTTTTTCATTTGTATCAATCTCTTGGATAAGAGTTCAATATTGGATTAATTATAGGATGAGTCTTCATTATCAATAGTGTTGAAAGGAATAATTATATTATCCTATTTGTATTCCTTTTATTCTTTTTATTCTTTTTCATATCAATGTTTTATTTTTATTTAGTGTGTCATTAGAGATTTGTTATGTTTTTTGACCACTATTTTATAAATGTCCTTTTCTTATTGTATAAAAATGACCTTGGGAGCCCAATTTATCAAAATGATATATAGTATATTTTTCACTTGGGTTTTTATAGACAAATAATCACATAGAGACTTTCAACAATTTAAAATTTCAATAAATCATGTATACATACTAGTAATGGATTTATTTGGTTTCAAAGATAATATTTCAAGATATTTCCTACAAATGAATAATCTAGTTTCTTTAACATTATAGTTTCCTTCATTGGTGAATTCTATAAATTCCCATATTTTATGGGTAGTTTTCAAAGTAGATATGTGATTAAATTCTTTTCACTTAAGCCTGTAATAAAAATATGTCATTGATTTTTCATTAAGATTAAAAGATTTAATATCATCAGGTGTCTGTTTATCTTCTGATTATTTAGTAAGAGTGTATTCATGCATAACCATTTTATAGATAAGGTAATGTAAACTACTAGGAAAGGATGATATTTAGTTTTTCAAATAGTAATGATCCATGAAATTTTAAAAAGGTCCATGATTATAATAATAAGATTCCATTATAAAAAATAAAACTTTGAAATAAATTATGATCAAAAGAATTTTTTTCAAAATAAGATCAAAACATAATTTTATAGAAAAAGAACCCCTAGATACCGATTTTTTGTCAAGGATAAGAAATAATGAAGCAGGGTTAATTGAATTTTAAAAAATTAAAACAATAAATTTAAATGAGTAAATAAATTATATGGAAATAACCATAAATAATGTGATATTATAAAAGTAAAATCATAGAAAAAGATAAAATAATTAAGTGTATATGTAGTAGAAATGAAAATGTAGAAATTAAAAAAGGATAGGAACAATTTTATTAAGGAGTTTGAAAATAGACCATGAATTACCCCTATATCTCCTCCCATTAATAAGGATTTATATTATTATATTTAACCCCATGGTTTTAACAGATATAAAAAAACCAAAAGAAAACGATCCCTTGGAATTAATGAAAAACAAAAACCAAACAAAGAGTCCATTATTTTTTATGTGGAGAAGTAAGAAACTAATAAAACCCATGATTTGTAAAATAAGAAGAAAGGAAACATAAATTTGAAGGAGGAAAATGGGATATAGTTTACCTTTATGAATTAATTTATTATTTTATACATATTTATAATACTGGGTAAATACATAAAATAATAAATAATAAAATACATAAAAGAGAAACATGTGTTTTTATTTTAATGTTCATTTGTGAGAAAAAAAACATATATGAACAATATTAATAGAAATGGATTAAATAAATCAAGAGAAAACCCCAAAAACCCTCAAAATAATTTAAATTCATTAACCATCTTTCATCATTAAAATTCTAACAAAACTAGGTGTTCTGGGTGATCATCATGCCATAGCTGAGGGTGCCTCTTACTACCTAGGTAGTTTTTATGGGTGTGGTGGGATGAAGTAACTATGTTAGATGTAAGTATTATACATAGATAACTTTTTATCATTTTAGAGGCAATTTTTGATTAAATCAATTAGGATTTTAGATGATGGGACTTCACTCAATAGATCAATGAAATACTAGTTAATGTGGTTTGCCAGTCAAAAGCCTTCCTGGAACTATCTGAGTAGTGGAGTATCCATATATTGTAGAATATTAGGGTAGGTTCAATGATCATTTACACTAGAATACTCAAGATTCATAGTATTAAATTTTGATCCTATAGGGTTCCTAGAATTCAATAGAATAGTGGAGACATTTAATGATATTTATTAATCAATAATGTCTATAACAGCAATCAAGATAAAAGTAATAATCTATTAGAATCTATTTTTTGTAAAAAATATAAAATAATATGAAAATATAAAATATGATAATAATTTGAAAAATTCAATGGAATATCCATCATGAATTTCCAAGTGTAGTACAGGTGCTTGCGCACACTACTATGATAAAGGAAATTCAAGGTGATGGTTTCTCTATACCTGTTAATCCATCTCTAGAACCGAAGGTGTAAAATTTCCTACAAGATATTCATATATAAAGTATATGATGGTTATGTCAAAATTTTATTATCAATATCTTATTCTTTTTGAGGTTACCATATTGTTACATGGATGGTATTTCATGGAGTCTAATCTCCGAGAAGTTTTTGAGGAGAAAGTGAAGCAAGATATGAGGGTGATTAATTACACTGGCTTATGTGTAAATATGAATGATGGATCACTATATTTGAAGGAATTCCCCTCTTCCACCCAATTATTCTAGTTTCATTTTAAGTTACAAAATGAACTAGATGAAGTAAATGAATAATTACATTCTAGGTAAGGTTTTAAAAGTAAATAAGAATATAAAAGGAATACTGATCTTTAATTATTATTGTGAAGAAATTAAGAGGAAAAGAGTAATAGAAAATAGAATATTTAATTCAAAGACACATTCTCAACATATTTGATGAAAATAGGTTGGTTACTAAGAAAGATGTTATTTTATAGGTATAACATGAAATAATTCTAGGTATGTTTAAATATAACAAACTAAATTAAAGAAGTAATTTCTTACTTCTTCATTAATAATATTTATCAATTAAAGATAATGTTTCAGTCATACTTCTTGGGTATTAAATACAATATTCCATTCACATATGTGTATTGAAATATTGTAATCAAGTAATTAATAGAAACATTACAGGAAGTAAGGTGTCTTATCCAAGAAGATGAGAACAGGTGATTCCTAAGTCAACGGTGAGAAACATGACTTCTAATTTCCAATTGAATGGATAATGTTGAAATAATTGTTGATTATAACAAAAATATTTAACTCATGTATCCATTGTACACTAAGATACATTATTTTAAGTCCTATAAATAATGATTTTTAAACAAAAAATTGTTTAGTGGTACTTAAATCATAGGAAATAAGTGATGAATATAAAATGTATGAATTACATACCCAGTAGTGGCAAGATAATTATTTTTCAAGTAAAACTAAAATTGGAATTCAATGATATACCCAGTCTGGTATTTAGGATTGGTAAAGATAAACACCATTGGTGTTATTGACATCTTTAGATTGGAAAAATAAACCTTTAGAAATAAATATATTCCACAAATCTTTCATAATTACTTCACATAGAGAGTGTAAACTATTTCAATCTAAAGCTAGAGGTGTACATAATTTATAAGATTCATTTAAGTAATTACAGAATATAAAATGATTTATGAAATTTACATGGTTGGAAGATATATGTTTTATTAGGATAGCATTCTGGAGAATATCTTGACCAAGCATTGATCGATCATGATAATGTAGTGTGGAGTAATTCCTAAACGCACATTACCATATTCATGTCACAATAATGATGTTAAATAAGTATAACTGATGATAGGTCTTATAAGTTAACTTTTATCAATAAAAATTTTCACGTAGAAGTTCCAAAACATACATTTTATACATCAGTGTTATGATGTATATAGTATCAATGTTAAAACTTGTAATTAACTTCCATTATATTTCAAGATGTGATTTGAAAAATAAGAGATAAAACTAAAACCATATTCCAAATATAAATGACAAATATATATCATTTGAGTTATTGTTTAATGGAAATTCATTATTACATAAGAACATGTGTTTAAGATTTAAAGATTCGGTTATAAAATAAAAAAACGTTCGTCAATATAAAAACATTGTGCATCAAAGTAATTCTCCAAACAGTTTCATAGGATACTACATAAATCCCTAATATAGAAAAGATATAGCCATGTGATAGAATACATTTATATTTAAGGGTTTATATATCTACTTAATATAGTGGGAAAAATATTAACATGATTTTATTCAATGATAGAGAGGGACATGTAGTTGACATAGGATCTAGTTCCACAAGTGCATGTGAAATAGGAATATTCTAGTGCCACATACTGTGTAAGAAGCTTAAAACCATGGTGATAGTTTTGTATTCACCATGGTTAGTGATAGATTATTTAGTGTGAATACTAATTCCTACAAGAATGCAGTATATGGAAATAAGATAAAATTTATAAGGTCAATTAAAGTAATTCTCCAGTGAGTGAGTTAAAGTACCAACCTAATTTCTATGTAATATGATCTATTAAGGTGGATATAATGGTTTCTCAGACCTTGTAAATCATACATATAGTGAAATGGTGTTTAAAAAAATATGATTTGGAATAATTCAAGAGAATAATTGTTGCGAGTGTCACATGGAATAAATCACTCCAAGTAGATATTTAAGAGAATCGGAGGAGATAAAATGTTTATTTGAGTTCCATACACTTATGTGATGGATCAATCACTTATTACATGATATGTACATGAGTTTATATTTCCATAATATACATTATGATATAAAAATATCAATTATATCCAAGAGTACTGCAAGTAAAACAATCAGTACTATCTGATTATACTTGGGAATGAAAAAAGATATGTACCTAGTAAGTAGAGAAGAAAGGATATTAGTTATGAGGGGAAACAAACTGGTATTACTTATATCAATTTGATCTAGTATTTCCGTTAGGCTATGTTTTTGAGAGATATAAAATAATTGGTAGTCAAATCTCTAAATATCGAGTTTGTTTCATCTTATAAGGTTCCATAGAAGAAGTTATTAAATTCAATTCTTTGTTCCAGTTCTTGAAATCATGCCCAGTAAGTAATGTTTTATCATTATGACAATTCTATCACCGGTAATAGACGAGATTACAAGTTATGATTGTGGAAAAAAATGGAATATACTCAGGGTTACCATCTATTGAGATGTTTTACTCAAGGATGTGAGGTGGAATATAACAGAATAGACAAGCGGTTGAAATTTGGAAGACCCAGCAGCTAAATCCGTTACTCAGCAAAAACATGATCTTTATCATGTGAGTATCTAAAAAGTATGGTTATCAAGTTGTCTCTAGATCATGTGGGAATGTTGAAATAGTGGTTTCCCTAGATCTAACTATTCAGTACTTTTTATTTCCGTATTTTGTATATAGTTTGATATACAAGATGTAATCTTACCATTTTAGTGTATAAATTTATGATCCCACTATTAAAAATTAATTTCCATAGATTAAATGACATATAGAAAGAATATATAAGATCCCAATATTTAATGGGAACCTTGAGATATTGTGACATTAATCTTAAACAATGGTCTTATGGTCTAGATACATCTTACTGATTCGATATAGTGGATGTTTGACTAACTAGTGCTAGAAGTTCATAAGAAGTGAGGCTTATTTTCATGAAGTTCACACTTTGTGATCACTTTGTGTGAGACCATGAGGATAGGCTCACTGATAGGAACACCACATGTTTTGAGTGTAATTGGTTGTTCTTATCTACTGACAAGTGTATTTGTATTCTGACTTGAGATCATTACCAGTGTGTGTTATTTGATTGTGCACTTTGATGCAATAAATAAATAATGATAATAAAATCCTGGTGAGGTATCTTGTGTTAGATGCGACATTGGTAGTATGAAATTGGTTGAATGGTTAAGAAAGTATTTTTCTATTCCAAGTTGGGGAAGTAATATATCTCAGGACTTTTTTAATTAAGATGCTATTACTTTTATCCGAACATTTACATGACAGTCAAGGGTAAATGTTTCTTGTTAGATCAACAAATTATAAAGCAAGAAAATGGTGATAACACAAGTGTGTGTCCTGTTTTATGAGATATTAAATGCAAAGAGATTATAGTACACAGAGCATGTTCAAAGTTTGGTTTCCATTTATATGACCTTCCTTATCTATTTAGTGGCCTTAAGGGGTTTCCAGACTCCACTTCTAGTCTGTGGGTTTTCTTCACTACTATCATGATAAGGGCCCATAGGGTCACATATATTATCATATTCAAGAATCCCCCCTATCCAGTTGAATAGGTATATTAAATATGGTGTCCCCCACCATGGTGACCAAGTTTTTTCCATGTTATCGATCACCTATAAATAAATAAATTCATATTATTCAAGTAAATAATAATTGGTATTGAATTCACTTATTACATTTATTTACAAGTTATATAAATATGGGGAATAATATTAAGTGAATCGATATTATTCTAATATTCTAGGTTCTTTTAATATTAGTAGGAATGGTGAGTCCAGTTAAATGACTCGGATTTTATCATGTAATATATTTTATATATATTATAGGTTTTTGATAAAATAATAAATAATATTGATGAAATTTAATTCTTCATAATTATTTATTTAGTGAGTGTTAGATAAATATGGGTTGGGGAAAAATCATTTGGTATTTTGTACCTCCACTATAAATATAGGGAGAAGATATCTCGCCATTGACTATTCATCCATTCTTGAATGATGTCCACTCTCTCATCTTGATTTCTAGAGAGAGTGTATCTCTCTTCGAGTGATGATCTAAGAAGGCCTTCAAGTATTAATGGCAGATGATCTGGGTGATTATCAGGGCATTGAAATCATTATAGGATCTCCGTTCTAGTGCCCCAAATTTGAATATTTATATTCTATAAGTTTTTTGAAGTGAATGTGGATGATCTAGAGAAATTAGGCTTCAAATCATTCATGAAACGATCACCAAAGATTTTTTTTTGTCGAGTATGACTTCAGATCTGAACAGGTATGTTTTCAATTTTAATTTCTATGCTCTTTTAATTTATGTGTGATCCTTGGTTCATACAAGGACTCATATCATTGGCGATGAAAAGTTCTATTGACTTGACCATGAAAATGTATTTACCCATAGCCCACAGGCTACCGATGCGACCATGATACCTTCACTTTAGTGGGCCTTGTTTGAGGGGGTCACCCTTAGAGTGACATAATGGGGATGATTAGTGAGATGCCTGCAAACATGTAGGCTTATGTTTTATGATGATAATGACTGGTTCTTCTATGATAGGTAATGAAATAAAGGGTGGATCAGAGTACCATTGTATGCTTGATCAAATCTTGTTCCATGATAGGGGATTTTAGGATGGGTGAGCATGGTTTAGATGGAGCGTTACACATGGTATGTTAGAAAATGTTATGAATTTCACTTGAGTAATGGTGTGGGGGAATTCATATAGTGTTGAGAACATCAATTTCCATTAGAGGATGTGACCCTAATTGTGGATGGATTTTAGTGAATGTTGAGGATGAAATTCCTAGTGATATAGGAATTGGTGGACATCAGTGATTTTTGTTAGTGCTTGGGTACTGTAGGATCGAAATAGTGATCTAGATACTCAATTTACAAGAGGGGGGGTGAATTGTAAAATTTAAAAAATTTCCCTAAGCAAGGAAAGATCTAAGTTTAAAAAATTTAAACTAAGCATATTCACAAAACCTCTAACTCCAATTAGAAATTGGAATAAGGAATGAAGTTACAAACTTATAATTCTACACACTTTCTTAAAACAGGAAAGTGATTCCGAATAATAGGTTCTGGAAATATGGATCCGGAAATAAGAACTTATCCAAAGTTTACAATATGAGATTCTACCTTAAAGAAAATAGAATCTAAATGAATCAGAGTACAAGTGTAAGTAAATATAAGAAGATTATACTTTCCTTAGAATATAATATGCAGCAGAAAAACAAGTAGTATAACTACAAGTAACAAACAATAACTATTTTAACCCAAAGAGAAGGGTATCCAAAAACCTTGGATAAAGGTCCCTTGATTTATACTTTCAAGCAAGCCTGTCTTACCCACACTAGGGTAATCCCTCAATACGAAGATCGGAGTCTCTGTCTTGCTATCCCCGCAATCCCTCAACTTCAAGGTAGTTGGAACCTATGTCTTCCTCAGCAAGGAATCCCTCGAACTTCAAGGTTGTCGGCACCTCTTTCTTCCTATCCCCAGAAGTTCTCGAATGTAATCACCAACATTCAGAGTCGAACGAAGCAATCTGAATGAGCGGTTCAGTACGCACAAAGCATGAAAATATTTTCTCTCTAGAAATCACCTTAACAGCGTGTGGTCTCTAGATCGATCAACTCATTTCATCTATCTAGATATTTCAAATGAGCTCCTATTTATAGGCTCAGTCGGTCCCCTCTCCAATGGTCATATTTACCTTAAAATTCGAAGGGACCTGTACACGTGTAACTCAACCAACGGTTAGTTTGAAACACAATAGACGAAATCGTTTAATAACAAACCAAGTATAAATGAATGCACGACATCGTTTTGTAATGAATAATTTGTAAGAAAAATCCATACTAAGTTCGGAGTATAGGCAAATTAAAAGTTCGGAGTCTAACCAAAAATGAAATTCGGAGTCTATAAAAAGGAATGATCGGATTCTGTTTTATAGGAATTCAGAACATTGAATCTATAGAAGTCCAGAGTCTAAATTTCTAAGGAAATTCAGAGTCTAGTTTCACCAGGGTTCGGAATCTAAACTTTCAGAGTTCAAAGTCGAACTGGTAAAAGTTCGGAGTCGAACTACTTAAGAGTTCGGAGTCTAACTCATGAAATTTTGAGTCGAACTTCATAAGAGTTCGGAGTAAGACTACTTAAGAGTTCAGAGTCGAACATCATAAGATTTCGGAGTTGAACTACTTAAGAGTTCAGAGTCGAACTTATGAAAGTTTGGAGTTGAACTTAATAAGAGTTCGGAGTCGAACTACTTAAGAGTTCAGAGTAGAAATACTGAAAGATTGTATCCATAATTTGGAGTGGAACTTCATTATTGTTCACATCCAGAATTCGGATCCTAGAAACAGAATACTCCAATACTTGTCATTATATGATTCTGGGATTTTGGTTAGGAATCCGGTTTTTGAACTTCAAAAAAAAATATTTATGTGTAAGAAACTCTAGGTTAGGGTAAATTTTCTTATGGAATAAAATTTTCTTTATGGATTAAAACATACATTTGCTAAAGTATAAGGTGTTTGTGATTTTCAAAACAAGAAGGAATGGAAAAGTCATAAAAAAACCTTATTGACTCAACAATCTCCCCCTTTTTGGAAAGCACAAACATCCATACAAAAAATAATATAAGGACTTTGAAAATTTTCATTAGGCATTGAAATTAAAACTTATCTCCCTTTGTTCATGGATGAAAGTGAATACAACTAACTCCCCCTTAGGCAGTGAAACTCTAAGGATTGTATTCTGAGTTTTTTCATTACCATGGGAATGAAAAACATCGTAGAGAGCAACTCCCCTTTACTTTAAGGATTTTTTAAAATTTTCATTCTCCTATTTTTAGTGGTTCTTTTTCCTTCTCCCCTTTAGGAGTAGTTCTTTTTTCCTTCTCCCACTTTGTGATTTAAAAAAAGAATTGAAGGGAATGAAAAGTATGGTACCTAAAAGATTAGTAATAACGCTACAAAATATAATTATCCAAACAACATTTCACTAGATCTTGTCAAAAAAATAAGGAAAAAAATACAACAAAAGAATCAGAGTGAGTTCATTTGTCTTCCTTTTATTTCAGAATGAGCTTCTTTAACAAGGTTTTGAGTTTCTTCAAGTCTCTTTGGTCTTCCTCAACTTGCCTCTCCAAGGATTTTACCTTTTCTTCATGGACTTTTAAAGCTTATGCCTGAGCTTCTGCCTGAGCATCCATGGCTTCTTTCTGCAACATTAACAATTCATCTTGTTGAATGAGTCTTTTCTCAAGATCAATCTGGAGATTTCTATCATTTATAAGATTTTGAGCCAGAGAATTTGCCTTGTCATTTAGTTCCTTCACTTGTTGACACCGGGTACTCTGCTCAATAATCAGCTCATCTTGAAGACTCTTAATCTTTTTATCTCTTGTGTCAAAGTCTTCTTTGACGTCATTCTGAAAATTATCATAAACAGCCAAGTCTTCCTCAACTCTCTTATACCACTTTGTTACCTTACTGCAGGACTTTCTATGCACATCATAATCGATAAAGAAACTTTTTCGTTCTACTTCTATCTTCACACACTTTTCCATTAGCATGGATTGTGTATCTGATTTTTTATTTTGGATTAGCTGAAGTATTTGACATCTAGTTTCAATGGTGGGAAAGATTGGAATGACGTCCACTTACTTTTTCAAAGACTCAACAATAAAATCATTCCCATGAGATGATGATTCCGAATCAGATACATTTCTTTGAGATTTCTCTTCTTCAACTTGCACTAGCTTCCTTCTAGAAGTGCCACCAACCTCTTTCTTCCGGATAACATCTTTTATAGGTGTCTCCATGAGAGCTTGCTTCCCCTTATCAGATCTCGGAATGGGTTGCTCATCAGGAGATACTTCTTCAGATTCGAAAACTTGAATAATCTTTTCTTCATCTGGTTTCTGTTTTTCTTGTCCTTCCTCAAGGAAATTCCTCTCATAAGATTCTTCCACATCATACAAGACATTTTCTTCTTCTTCCTATTGCTATTTCTTATCATCATTCTTACTAGCTTCCTCATCTCCTTTTCTTAGAGTTACTAACTTTGTGGATTCAGCCTTATCTCTATATTCCTGTACTTGCTTGATCAGGGTATCCAAATCTTCACTTCCCTCTTATTCTTCTTCTTCTTCTTCAACTTATTCAACTACTTATTTACCCTTGGATTTTTCCGGAGTGACATAGTTATTGGCTGGATTTTCTGGTGAAGAAGGTTAAGAACCGAATGTTTCTGGAATGGGAAGCATTCCAGAGGCTAACTCTGTATCTTTTAGCAAATATTGCACAACTTCAGCTTCAGACAACTTCTTTTTCATCTTCTTTTCTTTTTCTTGTTTATCTAGCTCTTTCGCAGCTCTTTATTTTAAGGACTTAGCCTCTGCAGGGTCTAATCCAAATTGTGGATCCCCTTATTTCCTCTTCTCTTTGTCTTTCCTCCACTTGGCTACCACTTCATCTGTATATGTTTTCTGCTTCTTCGGCTTGGGGGGGGGGGGCAGACTGAGTTTCCTTAGATTTAGGATTTTCTTCATCAACAACCACTTCCTTAAGCTTTCTCTACTTCCTTTGTTTTTTGGATGGTTCTGGAGTCTGTGTAACTTTCTGAAGTGCCTATAATTCCTCCACAGAAAGAGAGTACAATTATCCAGATTCACTAGAAAAATCCATCTTCATCCTCTTCAAAGTGTCATCACTCACTAGCATAAGCTTACAATTCCGTACTTTTGATTTGCATGCAACCTCGAAAGATTCTAAGCACCAAACTATCAGCTTAGATAGTAAGGTAGGAAACATGATTATATGAGCTCTCAAATTTCCTTTCTTGATGTTCTTGATCGTAACCAAGATATGCCTCATCAAATTTATCTTTCTTATATTTACCAAGAAATATAAGACATAGATATCACTTTTCTTCAAATTGTTTTTGTCACCTCTTCTTGGAACTAGAAATCCTTGCACCCAAAGCTGAAGAATTCTATTGTTTGGAGTGAGACAAGAAATATTAATGGTTAAAGCATACTTAAGTCCAAGACACTTCAGTGCCTTCCCTTGTTGAAACTTCCTTGCACATCTGGAAGTTTGTGTGAGAAGAACTCAGCTTCTCCTTCATAGGATAATCCAACCAAGCTCGCGGCCTTGGTGTAGGATACCTTATAAGTCTTCCCATAAGACTTGAAAGAAAACAATTCTCTACCATCTTCCATCTGGAAGGAAACAGACCCATAGAACTCAATCAGCAAATCAGTATAAATCGGATCTTGTTTATCTGACTTTTCTATGCAAACATCCTCCCATCCATTCAGTCTAATATTCTTTGAAATAAGGGAATCAATATTATATAAATACAGATGCACCAACATTTCCCTAAAGACTAACCACTTAGATATTGGTTTTATAGTTGAAATATCTTGAGATTTAGCTTCAATAGACATTCGGAGTGAAGAAATCTGAAAGATTCGGAACAGCTTTGCAAAGTTTGGAACCGTTATTAAGAAGAGCAGCAGGGATTTGAGACATGAAAGATTTCAAAACCGATGTGGGACGTGTCTTGGGGTCCCCTTTATATAGGTGATGGATGTGACCTTTGGTATTCCAAAATCCATCTAACGGTTGAAAAACTTTTCGATCTAATCTGACGGTTGAGAACATTCCTATAAGGAAAACTTTACTCCGATCTTTTGAGGTTTTAAAGAAAACATTCGGACTTAAGGAAAACTAGAATTAGAATTATTTTTAAAAAAAAAATAGTAAAATACCAGCAAGAAAAATAAGATTATGAAAACTTAAGTAAGGAAATCATACCATTCGGATTGGCTGGAAGGATTGTTCATAATTGGTAATATTAAGAAAACATTTCAAAAGACCATTACAAAAAAACCTCTTACAAAAGTTCCAGTATGAAAATCCCACTACGAAAGTTCCAGCTCCCAGAAATTTCCATTCCGAAGATTTTGATTCCAAAAATTATCATTCTGAGAATTTTTATTTCAGATTCCCATCCCGAAACTTCCGTTCTGGAAATTATCATTCCGGAATGTTTGAAAAAAAAACCGACTACGAAAATTTTAGTTACAACATATTACGAAATATTTTAGTTATACTAACAATCAAATGTACTCCCCCTATGAAAAGGAGTTTATTAATGTTAGGAGAGTTTTTCAATAAGAAGTTAATGAAGAATGATTACCTTACGGTTATCATTCCTAACTTTTTTTTAATATATTCAAATCTATCAGAGGGTAAATATTTTGTGAAAATATTAGCAAGTTGATCTTGCATTCCGATAAACTGAAGAATGATATCACCTTTAATTGTGTGATCCCATGAAAGTGATGCCTAATATCTATGTGTTTTTCACAAGAGTGATGTGCAGGGTTTTTACTTAGGGCAATGGAACTTGTGTTACCACACAAAATTTGGGTCTTAGAAAAACTCAGGCCATAGTCTGTGTGTGTGTTGCATCCACAACACTTGAGCACAATAACTTCCAGCTGCTACATATTCAGCTTCAGCAGTTGAAAGTGCTACATAATGTTGCTTCTTGAATGACCAAGAAACAAATTAATCTCCTAATAAATGAAAAGTTCTGGATGTTCTTTTTCTATCCATTCTACGTCCACCAAAGTCTGCATCTGAAAAACTTCTTAAAACAAAATCATTTCTAGAAATATAAAATAATCCTAGATTCATGGTTCCCTTTAGGTAGTGAAAAATTCTTTTTACCACCTTTAAGTGAGATTCCTTTGGATTGGATTGATATCATGCAAATAAGCATACTAAGAAGATTAAGTCAGGTTGACTAGCTGTTATGTAAAGTAAAATTCTTATCATACCTCTAAAATATGTTTGATCTACTGGTTTCCCAGCTTCATAAAGATCTAAAGAGTTTGAGGTACCGATGGGAGTACTTATACTCTTAGTGTTGTCATAACTATAATTTTTTAGAAGATATTTAATATACTTATGTTGAGATATATAGGTTCCTTCTGGTCTTTGAGAAATTTGAAAACCAAGGAAAAAAGTTAACTCACCCATCATACTCATTTCAAACTCATATTTCATTATACTTGCAAAAGAATCAGTTAAAGATTGCTGAGTTGAACCAAATATAATTTCATCAACATAAATTTGAACAATAAAAACATTTTCCTTATCTTTCTTTATAAAAAGGGTTGGATCTAAATTTCCCTTAACATAGTTATTTTGAAGCAAAAATCCTGTGATTCTATCATACCAAGCTCGTGGGGCTTGTTTAAGGCCATACAAAGCATTGGTAAGTCTAAAAACATGATCAGGATGTTTTGTATCTACAAAGTCAGGAGGTTGTTCAACAAAAACTTCCTCTTGAACATAACCATTAAGAAAAGCATATTTCACATCCATTTGAAAAAGTTTAAAATTGTAGAATGATGCAAAGGCAAGTAGAATACGAATAGATTCAAGTCTAGCTACTGGAGCATAGGTTTCTTCATAGTCTATTCCCTCTTGCTGGTTATAGCCTTTAGCAACTAGTCTAGCTTTATTTCTTACAATGACTCCATTTTAATCACACTTGTTTCTGAAGACCCACTTTACTCTAATAACAGTAGTTTTCTTAGGTCTTTCAACCAAGGTCCAGACTTTATTCCTCTCAAATTCGTTTAGTTCATCATGCATGGCTTTGATCCAATCATCATCACCTAAAGCTTCATCAGTGCTTTTTGGTTCTAATTGGGAATGAAATGCTAGATGTTATACTTCATTTCTCAAGGAACTCCTAGTCCTTATAGGTTGATTTACATCACCAATGATGCTATCACTGGGATGATTCTTAAGAAACACTTGATTTGGGTTTTGTAAAGTCTGTTCATCAAAATAGGGTAGAAAGTCTTCTGGGGTAAATGTTTCAGAAGTATCTTCTTAAACATTTTCCTTATCCGAAAGATCTTCTATAAAAGTTTGATAATTAGTTTTTGAAAACACATCTGAGGATGTAGGTTGATATGGTTTAAAGAAAAGGATCTGATTCATCAAATTTTGCATGCACTGTTTCTTCAACGGTACAAGTATTTTTATTGAAAACTCTATAAGCCTTAGAAGTTGTGGAGTAGCATAAGAAAATTCCTTCATCAGATTTTGGTTCTAATTTATATAGATTATCTTTAGTATTCAGAGTGAATACTTTGAAACCAAAAACCTTGAAGTAGGAAAGTCTAGGTTTTCTACCATTCCATAACTCATAAGGAGTTTTGTTAAGAAAAGGTCTAATCAAAACTCAATTTATAGTATAACAAGAAGTACTAACAGCTTCATCCAAGAAATTTCTAGCTATAGAATATTCATTCAACATGGTTCTAGTTATTTCTTGAAGAATCCTATTTCTTCTTTCAACTACAACATTTTGTTGAGGATTTCTAGGTCCTAAATTTTTTTGATTAATACCTTTTCTACTACAAAAGGTTTCAAAATCAGAATTTTGAAATTCTCCTCCATGATCTCTATGAATAGTTTTCAGTGGAAGATTTTTCTCATTTTTAACATCGTCTCTAAAAATTTTGAAATAAGAAAAAGCTTCAAACTTATTTTCTAGAAAATAGACCCATGTAAATCTAGTGTAATAATCCACTAGAACAAACACGTAGTATTTTCCTCCAGTGCTTCCGGTTTGTGTTGGACCAAAAAGATACATGTGCACCAACTGTAATGCATCAGTTTTTGAGACTTCATTGATTGATTTAAAACTAAATTTATGTTGCTTTCCATATTGCCAAGGATCACAAACTTTAGAAGAATCAAATCTAAGCTCTGGTAGATCCTTAACTAGTTTCTTCTTAGAGAGTTTACATAAGTTCCTAAGATTACAGTGACCTAACCTTCTATGCCATAACCAAGAATGATCTTCCATCGCACTAAGGCAAGGTAAATATTTGCTTCTAAGGTATTCTAAGTTCAAAGTGTAAACATTCTCTTTCCAATTGGATGAGAGAGTAAATTCTTCCTTGGAATTGTGAACTAAGCACTTATCATTCCTAAAATTCACAAGGCATCCTTCATCACATAACTGACTTATGCTAATAAGGTTGTGCTTAAGACCCTTAACAAATAAAACATTTGAAATCAAAGTTTTACCAAGAATAGCAATATTACCTATACCAACAATTTCTCCCTGAGTATTATCTTCGAATGTTACTTTTCCTCCTTTGGTCTTGATAATCTTTTCAAAATAGATTTTGTTACCAGTCATGTGCCGAGAACATCCACTATCCATGTACTATGTGTTGTTGTTGGTACTTCCTTTATCTTCCTAAAATAAAGACAATAATTAGACTTTCGGAATCCAAATTTGTTTGGATCCGAGATTTCCAGATAACAAAATTTTGGGCACCCACATCTTCTTTAAAAAAATATGCCTTATGAAAACCTAAAGATTAGGTTTTATTTAAAGAATAGTTCTTTTCCCAGTGACCACCACATTGACACTTGGTACAAAATGGGGCACTTTATGGAACAAATTAATTGTTACTAAAATTTGGTTTAGCATGGGTATAAACAAATCCGAATTTGTTTCTTAAAGGTCGTATTTGAGAATACATTTTATCATAATTTTCTCTACCATGTGTAAAGTTTGATAAAAAACTTATTTAAGGAAAAGATTTTGGACTTGAGTTTTATAACCAAGTTTTTATCTTCAAAATCATTAGATTTAGAACTAGAGCTAAGCTCAAAGACACTTTTCTTAGAAATTACTTTTTCTAACTATTTAGAAAGATTGTTCTTCTCAGAACTTACTTCCTCAAGATCTTTTGAAATATTTATAAAATCATAATTTTTCCTATCAATATCTTTAGTGAGATCTGATATTTCTTTCATAAGAATAGTATTCCTAGTGTTTTCCTTATAAAGTTTTTTATTGAGTTTGGAATTCTCAATTTCAAGAAGTTTAGAAAACCTAGAAACTTATTCATTGGTAGGTAAGGTATTTTATTTATCTGAAGAGTTATATTATTCTCTATCATTAGAGTTTAAAGAAACATTGGTCAATGATTCATCATTTCGAACCTTAGCCATAAGACAATGATTGTTTATAGTTAATCTGGCTATAAGACTTAGATTCTTATGTCCTAAAGATTCATAATAAGAAGATTCATCTGAAGAGTCACCACCACTGGCACTCCAGGTGTCATTGGCTTTCAGAAATTTCTTAGCTTTGGCTTTATAATACTTCTTTCTATTCCTGTCATAATACCTTTCTTGCCTTTCTTTCTTTTTGAGCAAAGGAAAATCTGGTCTAATATGTCCATCTCTCTTGCATTCATAACAAGTAACTTCTCCATATTTCCTATATTTCCTTTCCTTTTTCTTATACTTGAATTGGAAATTTCTCTGGCCAGCTATCTTGTTCATCCTTCGAGCAAGATTTGCTAACTCATTTTCAGAGTCTTCACTTTCAATAGATTCGGATTGGATAATAACTTTCTTAGACTTGGATCTGGTTACTCTCTCAAGAGTCTTAGATTTCATATGATTTGATGTTGTTGTAAAAGCAACAGTACCATTTCCATTTTTCTTCTTGATGTTTTCAGCATCTCTCTTCATTCTTGTTTCATGTTGGAGAAGAGTTCCAAATAGCTCATCTAATTATATTGAGTGACCTTATTATTCTCATCAATAGCTGTTCTTTTGGATTCCCACTCATTGGGCATAATATCAATTATCTTATCCACAAGAGCTTCATCATCGAGATCTTTCTCTCCCATAGACTGAAGACTGTTCACAATAGTCATAAATCTCTGTTGAACTTTGCAAATTGGTTCACCATAATGAAAATTTAAGCCATGGTATTCAGCTCTAAGCATAGCTCTCCTAGTCTCAATCACTTTAGAAGTGCCAAAGTGTGTAACCTCTATCTTCTTCCAGATACAATTAGCTTCTTCACAAGAAGAAATTTGGATATATATATTTCTAGTCATTGAACATAGTAAGGTATTATATACCTTATAATTGAGTTGATATTCTTTATTTTCCTGGTTAGTGAAAGTTCTAACTTCTTTTTCAGGAATTCTATAATCACCAGTAAGCATAAAAAAATTATCCACTCTAGTATTGATAAAAAAAGTCTTCATTCGATCTCTCCAGTACTCATAATCATTCCCATCGAAAATTGGTGGTCTTGTAGGATTCAAATTTTCAATAGAACCAACATTGATTCATGTCATTCTTAAAATAACCTTTGGCACACAAATTTTTTAGTAGAAAGAGTTTGTAATGAAATAAAATATATGAATCCAAAAAAAAATATGACTCCAGAAAATTAACACTGAATAATATGTGAAAAAAAACATAGTAGATGTAGGCAAAAGATGAATCCGAACTTTATGAGTCCGAAAAATATGAATCCAAAAATTTCCTTCTGAATATAATCGTGAGATTGAATCAGATTGAACAAAAACCTTGTGGTTTGAGTTAACCTCCTCTGATACCAATTGTATGATCGAAATAGTGATGGAGATGCTCAATTTACAAGAGGGGGTGGGGGTGAATTGTAAACTTTAAAAAATTTCCTTAAGTAAGGAAAGATCTAAGTTTAACAAAGTTAAACTAAGCAGATTCACAACACCTCTAACTCCAATTGGAAATTGGAATAAGGAATGAAGTTACAAACTTCTAATTCTACACACTTGCTTAAAACAGGAAAGTGATTCCGAATAACAGGTTCCAGAAATATGGATCCAGAAATTGAAACTTATCCTAAGTTTACAATATGAGATTCTACCTTAAAGAATATAGAATCTAAATGAATCAGAGTACAAGTGTAAGAAAATATAAGAATATTATACTTTCCTTACAATACAATATGCAGCAGAAAAAAAAGTAGTATAACTACAAGTAACAAACAATAACTCTTTTAACCCAAAGAGATGGGTATCCAACAACCTTGGATAAAGGTCCCTTGATTTATACTTTCAAGCAAGTCTATCTTACCCACACCAGGGTAAGCCCTCGATACGAAGATCGGAGTCTCTGTCTTGGTATCCCCGCAAGCCCTCAACTTCAAGTTAGTTGGAACCTCTGTCTTCCTCAGCAAGGAAGCCCTCGAACTTCAAGGTAGTCGGCACTTCTGTCTTCCTATCCCGGGAAGTCCTCGAATGTAATCACCAACATTCAGAGTCGCATGAATCAATTTGAATGAGCGGTTCAGTATGCACAAATCATGAAAAGATTCTCTCTCTAGAAATAAACTTAACAGTGTGTGGTCTCTAGATCGATCAACTCATTTCATCTCTATAGCTCTTTCAAATGAGCTCCTATTTATAGGCTCAATCGGTCCCCTCTCTAACGGTCATATTTCCCTTAAAATTTGAAGGGACCAGTACACGTGTAACTCAACCAATGGTTAGTTTGAAACAGAATATACGACATCGTTTAATAACAAACCAAGTATAACTAAATGCACCACATCGTTTTGTAATGAAGAATTTGTAAGCAAAAGCCATACTGAGTTCGGAGTGTAGGAAAATTAAAAGTTCGGAGTCTAACCAAAAATGAAATTTTGAGTCTATAAAAAGGAATGATTGGATTCTGTTTTATAGGAATTCGGAACCTTGAATCTGTAGAAGTCCAGAGTCTGAATTTCTAAGGAAATTCATAGTTTGGTTTCACCAGGTTTCGGAATCTAAACTTGCATATTTCAAATTCGAACTGGTAAAAGTTCGGTGTTGAACTACTTGAGACTTTGGATTCGAACTCATGAAAGTTCGGAGTCGAACATCATTAGAGTTCAGAGTCGGACTACTTAAGAGTTTGGAGTCAAACTTCATAAGAGTCCGGAGTCGAACTACTTAAGATTTCAGAGTCAAACTTATGAAAGTTTGGAGTCTAACTTCATAAGAGTTCGGAGTCGAACTACTTAAGAGTTAGGAGTCGAACTACTGAAATTTCGTATCCATAATTCGGAGTGGAACTTCATTATTGTTCACATCCAGAATTCGGATCCTAGAAACAGAATACTCCAATACTTGTCATTATATGATTCTGGGATTTTGGTTAAGAATCCGGTTTTTGAACTTAAGAAAAAAAATATTGCTATGTATAAAAAAATCTAGGTTAGGTTAAATTTCCTTATGGAATAAAATTTTCTTTATGGAGATAAAACATACATTTTCTTAAGTATAAGGTGTTTGTGATTTTCAAAACAAGAAGGAATGGAAAAATCATAAGGAAAACCTTATTGACTCAATAGGTACATCATGAACAGTCACATCCTATCAATATATTCAGTAATGAATAGATCAAGGGATATGTAAATTGGGTTTTTTCGTTTTAAAAAGTGATGATAAGGATACAACTATGATGGGATCTATAAAATTATTAATGGAGGTATGAGCCCCAAATAAGTTATCTTGTGGATGAAGTGAGACTTGTTGGTATATTATTGAGATGAAATTAAGATTTTTCTATGAAAATAGATCCAATTATTGATGGATACTTAGTAAATATAAAATTTTATATTTAGATGTGGTGTTGGATAGAGTTCATGTATTGAAATCAGTCTTGGGATGGAGTTCATGTGATTCAGTAGTGAGTTGGATCAGAGGTGTGTTGATTCTCATAGAGAGAATATGATGGTTGGCATGGGTGGTTGAGCATCAAACCACTTAATTACACTAAGTGTTAGGTCCAGACTTTAATGTGGGTGTTTAAATGATTTCATGATGCTCTTATGAAGTAATGTATCATGATTAGGATATTTGATAATGTGTTTATGGTTATTCATGATCATTTTTATAAAATTTGTCTAGTGGATGACAGACTAGTGTTTTTTCAGGGATTTTGGTGTGCTTATATGGAAACCATGTCAAATGTGTTAGTGTACCATTGATACTTTGTTTTTGATAATAAATCCCTATAGTGGGGACCATCATGACCTAAAATTAGTATGTAGGAGTAGATTCTTATGGTGGGGAGCACAATAATATTTGGGATGAAATGGTTGAAGAAGTTTTAGTGAAATGAGATAAAATAATTCTATCAAGTACCATCTCAATGTTTGGAATTGGTGTTGAGGGGGTAGCTTGTCTCATGATAAATAGGTCATTTGGTGTATGGAGTTGTGTAACAGAAGCATGATCAAGATTCAATGATAGAACATAACTTTTTAGTAGTGAATTTATGATCATGGTAGGTTGGTATTGATGGCTAAGTAAAACCCAAACTTTTCAAGGTTATGATATTTTGTGGTGGAGAGTGTGTAATGACTTGTGTATTTTTAGGTAATTGTTTTCTACAAAAAATTAAATTTTTTCCTCGGGTAGGGGAAATTTCATGAATTAGGACTACTATTGGGATTTAAAGGGTTGGAACATCTCGAGTAGATTTTTATAGATGTTTTTAGCAGGATGGGAGATGTTTTGGGAACTCTTGTGAATATCATAGAAGGGTTGGGGTTTCCTGAACACTGAATTTTCTTATAGGTGGATTATCACATTATAAAGGGTGAGGGTTATTCCATGATGAGTATTGAGTGTGATATATTCTCACCATAGTTGAGGTTGTCACTTTGTGCAGGACATACTTAAGGGTGGACCCTTATGCATTCCTTTGCAGTTTTTTGTTGAAGAAACATGTCACATCCTGGACCCCATGTCATGTTGTGAAGGCTCACTAAAGTGGAGGCATAACAAAATATAGAGTGAAGGCCATGAAATTATAGGGCAGGACACACAATGGATTCTTGGGCCTTTCTTGGGATAGGATTATTTTTTTTGACCCATAAGGGTCACACTATGATGGTGCATAGCTGGGAAGTTGAGTTTTGAAACAGAGGTTTCATTCCATGATGGAGACATGTAGGGGTGTGGATCCCTCTTCCAAGGGACGATTTCACCATGACCAGTATGGGAATTCCATAATGTTCCCCAAACATTGAGGTATCCCATTTGGACACACATGGTTCAACAAAACCAACCTTATTACCTATTTTTTAATAGAGGTGGACCAGTATTTTTGGGTGGAACCACTTTAATTTTAAGGGAAAGAGGGGTGTTTTGGAGCATAATTTATAGCTAGATATCCCCTATCTTCACCCACTATATTTCCCCTTGTATAAGGGATATTTTTAGGTGTTCCTTGATGAGTTTTTGGAATGTAACTCCCTCTATTTCCCTATAGTCTTATTCCCCTTTCATTACCACTAATTTTTGATGATTTGGGATAGGGTTTTGAACCTGATTGTACAGAAGCATAGTGGTATCAAGCCAAGATGATGGTCATTTTTCAAGTATTAGTTATCGGATATCATATGAGGATGAACACACACCATCTCTCACAATTTCAGTTATGGTATTCCACTACACGTATTTATTTTTTGTTTTTAATTAAATTGGATTAAATTGGTGAGTAATAGGGTGTCGTGTTATGGGTTTTATTCTCAAAGTAGTGATGGGAGGGCACCATGGACCCTCCACATGTGTTGGGTGAGGTTTAAATGGAGTAACATTTTACTGATTATTTTTTTGGTAATTATTCATCATTGTTTTAAACTAAACAATTAACTATAAATTGTTATAAAAACTTATGTGGGCATTGTGGCATGAGATAAGGGATTAGGTGTTGTTATGAGCTTGGATGTGTCATGTATGGGCTTGGATGAGGATTAGTGGAGAATAATGCGGATGGTAATGCTATTATTCATGTTGGTGGACCCTTAAATACGATTCCATATTCATTTTTATGCATGAATGGATGTTTTCATTGGTTCGGGTAAGGGGTTAGAGACCACGAGTTCCCTAGAGAAGGAGATAGGATGGATTTAAGCCTCTTGATGTGGGAATAAGGGAACCCTTACACATAGGTTAATTTTGGATCAATCTAAGACTATGTCTCAATGGGTAAGAAGGTGTAGGTTGAGATATTTAGAGTGATGGGGTGTATCTTGGGTTGAAGACGAGTCATGGGTATTCTAGGTTTATTTATTTTGAATAACTGGGTGATAGGCTTAGGCCTATTGTTGACATATGAGATGGTTTTTCATCTCATGCATGCCAATAAACACCCTCTTGATGGTGGAGTAAGGGACTGGGATTCAGTATGAGAGGGATAATTCATTCATGGTGAGATGTGGTGTGGAGTAGGGGATTGGGATTCACTATGAAATATGTTAGGTCTTGGGGATGGTATTCGTGCCTCCGGGTTTTTTTTAGTTGTTTATTTTGTTCATGTTATTTTCCTAATGGGTGATCAGTTTTGATTTATTCCTATAGGAATTTTTCATTTTTCATATGTTATAGAATGCTTGTTATTGATTATGCATACTTTGATTATTTTTTATTGAAGGTGTTTGGTTTTTTTAATGATTATGATATCTATTACATAGTCTCCCCAATGTGTGATTTAGGCTCTTGCTATTAATATGAAGCCTCTATGGTATTTTTAGGTCCACATGAGGCCATGTGGAAATCTGGTGGGAAAATTGATGAGTGGTCTTTATCAATAGCATTAAAACAACCATTATTATAAGCAGTCTCATTCACTTTAGGGAATGGAGGTGAACTAGTGGGTTGAGATTCATGATTTTTCATCAGGTGTTCAGCGATTTGTTCCACAATGAGAAGATAAGAGATTAATTTAGAATATTTTTTAAATATTTTTTCCTGATATTGTTGTTTTATAATTACATTTTTTGGAATCAATGGTATAAAATTGATTTTATAGCATATCGAGGTGAGTAATATTTTCTCCACACAATTTTAATTGTGATGTAGTTTTAAATATTATGGTTAAATATTCTCTTTTTGATTTTTAATCTTGGAATATTAATATATTCCACCCTGACCATGATTTTTATAGTATTTCCAGTCATATGGGGATTATACAACTCTTTGAGGGTTTTTTTATAACACCAAAAGACCCTTTATAGGTAGGTATTAATTCTTCAAATCCTTATGAAAGTGATAGAGAAGGAATATAAAGGTTTTAGAATAGTCTTGAGAGAAATCTCGATAACCAACTTTGATCATCTCACTAAGGGTATTTTAATTTAAATGCTTCTCAACATAAAAAAAACTAGAGAAGTAGTTATTTCCCTAAATTTCAAGAGGGATAAAACAAATCCTAGAAATATTCAACATGGAAAATATTACTTTATTATTTTTACAAAACACTTTTAAAAAATGAATCATATACGAATATTGGGTTAAAAAACAATATAACACTAATTGAAATAACATGAAATTATAAAAGCAAGAATGTGTGATCGATCATTTATGAAGGGAAGAATTGATGAAATCATGGAGTCGAATATTTGAAATGGTGATGTTGAATGAAATATAGTAATGTAAAATAATTAGAAAATATTTGGATAGATAATATGTTGGGTCAAAAAAATTAATTTCCATTAAGAAAGTGACATATATATAAGGTGTATGAAGGTTTTAATCAATGGTTTAGATCAAACCCTATTCCCCATGTCAAATCTAATGGTATCAATATTAAAGGATGATGATAATGATGGATTTTCTATATGAATGGTTTGATGGGAAATGAGGATATATCATCATTATAATTATTATAATCACAGTAACTATATAATAAAAATATTATAACATTCTAAACATTTAAAATTGGTTAATTTTTCAATGAATGTGTTAACAAGTAATTTTAAGGTTGATTTTTATAATTTTTAAACATAGTTAAAAATATTAACCATTTTGATCCATTATTGGGACTTGTATATTTGTTCTTATCTACATTAAAAACACACATTTTACAAAAAATATCATCTTCACTTCCCACATTAACTTTTGATCGCCTGATTTTTCCACTGCACAACACTTATACAATACAGAGGTATGAATATTTAAACAACCTCCTACATTTATCCCATGCTTCTGGTAGACTACATCAGTTTATAGAATTAGCTTCCACACTTCATCTTCTAATGTTCAGAGACTTCATCTTCTTTCAAGTATTGTCTTCATATCTTGATTCGTGTAGAATTCATCATCTTCCTTTCTCAACCTATCACTCACTTCACAAACTGCCCTAATCGATACACAGTTCTACAATAAAACTAACACACTCACATATGTACAATCTGAACTTCTAGTGTGCATTATTTTTTTATTAATAACTCATGAAATATTTGGTCTCTTTATTTTGTGTAACTTAAATAATATACTTCATCATAACAGAGAACAATATGAATTTCTCTCATTCCAATATCTGGTAACCTTCTTTTGGATCATTTTATATCAGTTTTATTATCAAAAATCATTCATTATCATATATATGATAACTTGGATTCATCAATATAAAATACATAGACTGAGGTATCTTATGCTCAAGGAATCCTATCTACTTTCGGTAATCTTCAATCTAGAATCACAACAGCACTGTCATGTTTGATGCATCAAGAGATTAGTGCTTGCATCAGCATATTTATCTTTTCCAAAAAGTCTACTGAATTATCCCCATCTACAAAAGAATGCATCTTCCAACATGCTAATTATATTCTATTATACCTAATATTCAATAGAAACTGACTTTTTTTTGATTTATTAACCTCAATATTCAATGCTTCTACCACCATTATTTTTCTTATGGTGAGTTACATTGGGAGTATCTATTTCTATGGTTTTAACCTTCCATCATCTAAAAAACACTTTAGAACTAATTATAGGGTTTGTAGGAAAATATTTCATAACCACCCCAATCTTTGGATGTTTTCATAGTTGAAACAAACATTGAGAAAAGCCTAAAGTTAAGGTTGAAGACAGAAAACCATTTAAGATGATATTGGAGGATAAACATTAATTTTAAGCCTCAATTAATCAAATATTTCCCTTGGAATAGCTTTGGTGAAAACAACAATATTTGATTATTTTTTAAGAAATTATATATCTATATATCTTTACTCACTATATTATACTTGTTAAAGTGATATATAATAATATTATTATAAGATATTTTGTCTTTCACCATATTTTTTGATATATTAATTACACTTTGATTATCACAACTAATTTTTAATACTTTCTTCAACATTATCCCTCAAATATTCTAGTTGAAATTTTATCCACATCATTTGAATACCTTCATAGGTGGAATCAACATATTTTACTTCTGATGAACTTAAAGTAATAGATATTTTTTTACCAATGTATTCAACTTCTGGTATACTTAATGTAACTGAACATTTTTTTACTGTTCTAGCTCACATAACTTTCACTTAAAAATAAATTTACTCTTGATATTTATTTTCAATTATTGAAATCTAAAGACCAATAAACATTAGTGAAACAAATTAGGTTTAAATTATTACATATTCTATACAATATTCCATAATTTTTTGTTCCTTTAACACATTTTAGGGTTATTTTTTTCTATCATCATGTGTGATTCCATCTGATCACTCTGATATCTAGAACAAAAATTAACTACATAAACAATTTCTAGCAATAATACACTAACATAAACCAAACATATGATTGACTTATAAAGGTCCTTTTAAGTTAATCCTTTTCCAAATTTATATTTTCTTAATTCCTACCAAAAGTAGTGGGAAAGATAAATTCATTTAATTCTTATATAATAAGCATTTTTAATAATTTTGTGGAATATTTTTCTTAAGAAAGGATTATATATTTTAGTTTTTTTAACTTGGACTCCCAGAAGGAAATTAAACTCTTTGGGAATTTAAATCTCAAATTCCATGTTCATATATTTAGTAAATTATTCAAAACCATTATCCCTGTCATTTAGATAGATTATTTCATCAATATAGACAATGACTATCAAGGTACACGTACTCAATTATTTCATATATAAGTTTCTATCACAATTTCCTTTAGAAAAATTCAGCTATAAAAACTATGATTTTTTCATTTATTTTGTTTTAATATTAAATGAATTATTTATAGAGCTTGGAACTAAGATGGTGTGATATTCTAAGGCCCGATGTGCCCAAAAATAATTTTATAAATATATTAAATATATAAATTATCATGTGTTCATATTTTTTCTAAAAAGGTGTATTATCATCTAAAAGAAGGATCCAATAAGAAATATGAGGCCTCCATTGTGTTTATATAATGGATTTTACCCTATGAACGACAAAACCTTTTTCAGAATAGAGAGTATTTAAAAATTTCTTTCATGGGTGAATAAAATAAATATATAAATTATTTATTTATATTATTAACTGTGATGCACCAGACTAATTTGTTTCTAAAAATACACTTCTATGGATAATTTTCATGGTTTACACACTACCCTAAAAATTGGGAGAGACCGTTGAAGGGGATCTTGGCAGGTGACATTAGACCGGATTGTGATCGAGGATTAGTGTGCCAAAGGAACATGTGGATCTCTCCAATGCCAATTATGTGTGCTTGTTCCTCTCCAATGATTAATCTGAGTTGAGGTATGATGTTTTAAATTTTTGGATTTATCCCCTTTTTATTAATCTAACGATGAGTTTGAATTAATATACTAACAAATTGATTCATGAATCATGTGTATTATAGGTACATGTTAGATTTATCCAAAAATTGGGGGTTCTTTGTGATTATATTATTATCTCATTGTTCATCATTCTAACAAAAACATATTGAGGACAACATTAAAATTTTCCAATGTCTATTTTTCATGTTTTTGTTTTGGGCCTTTCCTCTCACCATTCTTTGTTCATTATAAGAAAATCCCTAGACCAAAATTTGATGAATACTTGAGAAAATCCATTGTTGTGCACCTATTTCATCATGAAACTGATTGATACTACAAATATGGGTTCATATTGATGATTTTATAGAGTAAATTCAATAGATGATTGATTTGGGACATATTTAGGGAAACCCATTCTTTGTATCTTCAAAATTGGGACTACAGATGGTGTTAGTTGATGATTTACGAACAAATTCCAAGGCTAGAACTCGGTGATCAGGGACAAAAAGAGTCGATCAGCCTTGGATTCATGATTTCTAGTGAGACATGTTCTTGAAATATTTTGTAAGGAAAATCAGGAAGAATATATGAGATTCTACAAATTCATGGGTTACACAGCATGTAATTTAGAATTAAAATCCATGTGGGACCCCATGTGCGGTGTTACGATTCCACATAGATGAAAAATGTCACATAGTGGGTGATAGCTATCACAAGGTGCATGAACCTTAGCTATCAGTTCAATATATACACAAAAGGGTACATGAGCATGAATAAGAGTACACCGGTTTGGAAAAACAATATACTCATACATGGACAAAGCCATGCCAGGAGTACACGGGAAGAGATCTATTCTCAAGAACGTCTAGATGTACACAAACATGGTCAGGAGTATGTGGGATATGACATTCCATGTACTCATACACGGATTTATTTTATTCCTTATCCTATTCATCTTGGACATTTTTTTAGGGAACATTCCTCTGATACCTTCCCTAGGAGTTTCTTGGAATCACATCTAGTGTATAGGATGGTGATCCCCTCGAAGGAACATGTTTCATGGAAAGAGTCGTTTGAATCCTTCCTTGAGTTCTGGAATGAGATCGTCTATCATCATTTCCCAAGGTGGGGTTCTTAGTATATTTGTGACCAACACAACATGGGAATCGATCCCCTACTTAGTAGATCAAACCATATTGGGTTCTTCATATACCACATGGCCTTGTGTGTGATCACCATATAGGTATCGTTATCTTTAGTCTTCCATCATATAATTCTTATGGTGAGACCCAACGGGCATGAAATCTTGGATGGATTCCATCAGTTCTATCTAACTCATGGTGTGTGCTCTCCCAATTTATAGGTTGTACTTATTTTCATTTTCCTTGTAGAGAGCTTGTATTTGGTCCTTTTTCTTTCTAGTACTTGTTTTCATACACTAATGGTGGGATTTTATATGTATGAAAGTATGTTCATATGTTGTTTTACATTTCAACCTTTTATAGAAAAGGATATGTTTATGTGTGTATAGGTACATTAGTTTAAGGACTCCCATGTTGTGAAGTGCTTACTCAGTGATAGTCTCTAGCCCTTGGCCTATTGAAGATGGACTTAGGGTAGTCACAAAATAGGCCATGTTTTGAAGGTTCATGATAGAATGGTATCAAATGAGATATTCCTTAGAACCAATGTCTATGAGATTGGATTGGGGTGACATTATTATGTGTTTTGAGTTTGGATTTTAGGAAAGGTACTTCAATGTTGGTGCATCGGCCAACATTTCCTTACAGTAGGACTCTAATAACCTAATTTTTGACACAATATATATCAAAACTGGTTGCAATAAAAAATTTGGTACATGTATTATATATGAATGGGTTATGGATTCCATGTTCTTTCTAGATTGATCTTCCCATATATAATCATTGGTAGTGAAACATCTTGCCTATTTTAGGATACCTCCATGATGTTTTCCAACTAGGAAACAACATTAATATCCTAAGGATGATCCCCTCAATGATGAGGATTTGATATAATTACCTATTACATATGTATTACCACCAAGTGGTGAACCATTCCTTCCAACATCTATCTAGTAGAAGATGGTAATAGTAGTAACAGTGGATGAGGTGAGCAGGCTAAGTGTGCTTCATGATTTTCAGTGATAGAGAACCTTCAGGTTTCTAGGTGACCCAGATCCTCAGGAGGCTGAATACTGGATTGAGGTGGTTATGTGAGTCTTTCTTTTTGTTATTACATATATAGATCTTATGGTAGTCTTGGTAGAGATACTTTTATGTGGATCTGGACGATGATGGTGGGTCTTAGTGACCCATTCATATGATGTGGTGACTCATGTGTGGTTATAGTTTGAACAACTATTTAGAGAGGATTTTTCTCTACCTGTGGTGATCCCTAACTTTTTACCAATCAGGCTTTGTAATGTCTCTTACAAGATCTTCTCAAAGGTCCTTGTCAACCAGCTGAGACCTTGGATACTAGATAATATCTCCGAAAATCAGAGCGCCATCATGGCCAAGAGACTGATCACTGATAATGCAATTATGGCCCATGAAGTGTTCCACTCTATGAAATCACCCTCCACGGCGAAAAGAGGAACCATGGCCTGGAAATTGGATATGTCCAAGGGCTAAGATAGAGTTGAATGGCACTTCCTAAGAGCCGTTATACAGAAAATGGGTTTTTGCGCTAAATGGACAGATATGGTCATGAACTGCGTTTGGACTGTCTCTTTTAAAATCAAGTTCAATGGGGATCTCACCAGAAAATTCACCCCATCTCGAGGCCTTCGCCAGGGAGACCCTCTCTCCCCTTTTCTCTTCAACCTGGTGGCTGACATGTTTTCTAATATTGTTTCTAGGGCTGTTTTCTCTAAGTCTATTCATGAGACAAAAGTCTGCCGAGTTGGCCCTCCAGTGTTGCATCTCTTCTTCGCTGACGACTGCCTCCTTTTTTCTAAAGCAACAATTAATGAATGTGGGGTGATTTTCTAGGCGATTCGCCAGTCTGAGAGGGAATCTGGTCAAACAATCAATCATGGTAAATCTAAAATTTCCTTCAGTGCAGGGGTGCCTCATTCTAAGAGGGATGAACTTTGCACATCAGTTGGCATCCATATGGTCGTTAAACATCAGAAGTATCTCGGGCTTCCCACAGTGATTGGCCGATCTAAAAAATAAATCTTTGCATCCATCATGGACCAGATTGAGGCTAAAATTCAAGGCTGGACCCCAAAGATAATTTCGAAAGCTAGAAAAGAGACCCTCATCAAAGTTGTCATCGAATCTGTCCCCATCTACTTTATGTCCCTTTTTAAGCTCCCGGTGGACACCATCGACTAGATCCACACACGCACTGCTAATTTCTGGTGGGGGAAGCATGATGGAAGGAATCGACCCCATTGGATGGCCTGGGAGAAGCTTTGAAAACCCAAATCAGAGGGGGGGATGGGGTTCCTGAATCTTCCTATATTGAACGACGCACTTTTGTCAAAGAAAGGATGGAGCCTTATTAACCGTCCATCATCCCTTTGTGTGCGATTTCTTCAATATAAGTACTTTCCCCACACAGACTATCAAGCTTCCTCTCTGGGTCCCCACCCTAGATTCCTCTGGAGAAGCATCTGGAGGGCTAAAAACCTCCTGGATAATGGATTGGGCTGGAGGATTGGGACTGGCTCATCTGTCAAAATTCAGACTGATCCCTGGCTTGTTAATAAGGATGGTTTAAGGGCTACATCCCCCTCCCAACCAGGTCTGGAGGACACCACTATCAGCTGACTCCTTTCCGACCAGGGACAAGGGTGGTGTTTAGAAAAGATCCTTGAATGGTTTAACGAAAGAGATCAAAGAATTATCCTTAGCATCCCCTGGGTACCAGATGCAGGCCCTGACCGTCTCTTCTGGATCAATGAAATTTCAGGCGATTACACAGTGAGATCCGGCTACAAACTTGCTCTTGGAATCCACCCAGTTGGTAGGGATTAGGGGCCTTGAAAATTGATTTGGTCGCTCAACGTCCCCCCATAAATTCATCAATTTTGGTGGCATGTTTGTACGGGAACTCTCCCAACAATGAGCCTTCTCATTTTTCTACATATGGAATGTACCGCCTTTTTCCCTTTCTGTCCGAACACTCCTGAAACTCCTCTACATGCTATCATTTTCAACCCAAGAGCTACGGAAATATGGAATCAACGGGGCCCAGCTTCTGCATCTTCGCTGGCATTGGTCCTTGACACCTCCCCAATCTTCTGATGCGTTCGTGCTCCTCTCTCTCCCCAGCAGATGTTGGTTCACTCTACACATTAGCCTGGATTATTTGGGTTTGGCGCAACGATGTTGTTTTTCATCACATCCACAGACCCCCCAAATTTTGGAATGATCGAGTTTCTTCTTGGATTGAAGGTTGGGAAGGCCACAATGGACGTTCTTTTTCGGGTTTCTCCCCCTCCCATCTCATTCCCTGGAATCCCCTAATGGAAGGGATTCTCAAGATTAATGTGGATGTGTCGCTTCCAAAATTCGGGCTTGTTTCCATTGGCTTTCTTGCCCGCAATCATCTGGGGAAAATATGTGCTGCTATGTATGAACCACATCAGGAATTCTGGGAACTGACAGTTGCTGAAGCTAAGGCCATCCCTACTGGTATGATGCTCACTTCTGATTGTGGATGGGGTAACATCATCATTGAGTCTGGCTGTCTTTCCGTAATCGATGCTATCAATCACAACGATGGAAGACTCTAGGCGTTTGGCACCATTATCAGGAGAATTCTCTCACTTCTTCAATGCTTCTCATTGTTCACCTTCTCATTCACCGTAAGGGAAGGAAACAATGCATCCCATCAGCTAGCATCCTCAGGCCCATTCGGTACTAACCAATTTTGGCTGGACAATTTCCCTTCATGGCTTCACACGTGTACTTCTGTTGATCTTTGTCATTAATGTTATATGCTCTTATCAAAAAAAATGTTGAGGGATTTCCACATCCATGAGTTTCTATAGCTTCAGTGGGGTAGTATGATTTCGGATGAGTATTTAAGATCTATATTTGGGCTATAGGACCCTACATCACAATATTTTCCGCTTTGGTTCACTACTTGTTGGTTTTTTTCTTCAGTAGGGCTCACTACCCACCAGGGTTCCTCACTTCCACCCCTTATGAAAATTCCTTGTGAAAGGAGGGAAATGGATAGGGCTTATATATAATTACCAATGCCCCTCCAGTCTCTAATGTTGGGAAGGGACCCTTCAACCAGAAACCTCGACATGTAGGGATGCACTGCATTCATATGGGATCAAATAGATTATTCCTCGAGGTTCAACAACATCTATCGATACTCAATAGATATGGTGTGAGATAAATTCTATCTATCTTGGAAAATTAGGAGAGTATTGTGAAAGGAAATTAAGCCACCATGATACCTCTATCAATTCCTACCTATGTTGGGGTGTTAGAGAATTGTTTGGTAATAAAGAGTTCCCTAGTTGAGCTGACGTAGAAAATTGGTTCCAGTAGTGGGAACACAAGAGCAGATACTTCTAATATAGGTAAAAAAATCACAGTTTTAGGGACCTGGACGTGTGAGAAAATTTTGAAGGTAATCCCATAATAGAGGTTCTATGGTTTCGGGAACACATGATGGATATATTCATCCTAGAAATAGGTGGTGATACTCTTGTAGTGGGTAAGGACATCTTGCATGAGATTTTCCAACCCAACATGTGGCTGATAAAGATGAAATAGATGGACTGCCTAGGTAGAGGTAGAGGCAGGAGCATGCATCATTATATGGTGGAAGATGTGGTAGAAGATATCATAGAGAATATAGAGGTGGTAGACATTATTAATTGTTAGCACCACTACCCAAGGTTATCCACATCAAGCATGGAGATATGGGGGACATGGGTTAGGGTATCTGCAGGCGTTCGGGGCTTATGACCCAGAGGCTCCAGGGATGATACAAGGCACTATCTATGTCTTTTCAACCTTAGTTGCAGTACTAATATACATAGGTGTGAGTTATTGCATTCTTTCCACTTCCCTGGTTAGAGACTTAGACATTCCAATTGATCCTCTATCGTGACACTTGCATTTGGAGACTATTACTGAAGGTGACTCGGTGATCAAAAACTTATTCTTATAGTGTGACCCAACTCTTGGAGGAAAGAGTTTCATTTTGGATCTATTTATAGCAGTGATGTGTCCTATTGACATCATATTAGGTATAGACTATTAATCTATAGTTCATTCCTAGTTAAATTGTTCTATGTGGAGGATTCAGTGCGACTGTAGTGATGGAATGGGGTAATTCATTATTGGTGAAAAGTAAACCAATGTAAATAGGTATAGACTCATTCATGGGATGATGTATCCAATTAAAAACTTGTTTTCTTGCATGAAACTTGGTGCATTTGATGCTACAATCATTCAGTTTCCCACAGTGGTGGTGGAGTATGAGTATGACTTTCTTGGTTACGGTCTAGGAATACTTACACGCTGATAGATACACTTCTTTATTGATCTACACCCTAAGATGGCCTTGATATCCATACTGGAATATTGGATGTCTCCCATAGAGCTTTGTGATTCGAGGGTGTATTTTGGGGAGTTGTAGAGGAAGTGCTTTGTCAGTCCCTTCACCCTATGAAGACCTAGTGTTGTTCAACAAGAAGGCATATGGGATCTTGAGGTTGTGTGTGGATTACAATCGCCTGAACTAGGTGACTATAAATAACATGTATCCACTTCTGGGGATCTATGGACTCTTTAACTATTTGAATGGGGCATGATGGTTCTCAAACATTGACCTCAGATCAGGATATCACTAGTTGTGTGTATTGGATGATGATACATCAAATAAGACATTCAAATGTCACTACGGTCACTATGTGTACTTGGTTATACTATTCAACGTGATGAACTCCCCAGCAGTGTTCATAGGACACATGGATTATATCTTTCTTCCTTTCTTAGACTAGTTTATTGTAGTCTTCATCGATGATATCCAAGTGTACTCAGTGTCTGTGGAGGAGTATTCGAGACACTTGATCGTGGTTCTAGACATACTCTAATAGAACCATCTTTATGGGAATCTATTGAAATTCTAGTTATGAATACATGATATCCATCTTCATGGACATGTTATCTCATTAGATGGTGTAGTATTGGACCTGGTGAAGGTAAAGGAAATGTTAGATTGGGATCCACCCAAGAGTGTGATGGAGGTAGAGAGCTTCCTTAGGATAGAAGGATACTAAAATATATTCATACCCGATTTCTCTAGGATATCATCTCCCTTGATAATTTTTATGTGAAAAGGGAATCCTTTCATGTGGATAAAGAGGTTCCCACATACTTTTCATGATTTTAGATAGAGATTGAAGAGAATTCTCATCTTGAGATTGGTATAGGATGGTGTCGAGTACGTAGTGTTTTGAAATTCACTAGGGAATGGTCTTGGTTGTGTTTTGATGTAGAGATAGTTGGTTATTACATATGGTTCATTTTCATTAAGACCACATGATTAGAACTACAAGACCCATGATCTTGAGTATTTTTTTAAAAGGTTTGGTCTGAATCCTCATTTTTATTATTAATGAAAAGACCTATTTTTTGGGTAGAAGGAGACCCATTACATAGCCTGAAGGCCCAAGTCCATGTGTCCAAAATACATGGCTTGAAAGCCCATAATTTGGCCCAAAGGGCCCTTCATTAAATAGTACTAGTACAGGACCCGTGGTGCTACAATTCCACCACTACTATAGTTTCTACGATAGTGCCTTCGCTGCTACAGTCCTGCCACTACTACAGTCCCGCTTCTACTACAGTACTGCTATAGTGACCTGCTAAAATATTACTATAGTAACCCATAAACTCATCCTATCCTAGATTTGATCCTAGATCTTTTTTATGTAAAGAAGAATCATGTACCACTTGGGTATACAATCATTGGTGACCCATGATCTTGAGTTAGTAGTGGTAGTCTTCTCTCTAAATATTTGGTGACACTACCTGATGGGAGAGCAGTTTATCATCTATTCTGACCAAAAGAGCATAAAGTATATCTTCTCTCAGAAGGACAATAAATTTAGGTAGATACTATGGAAAGAGTTCCTCCAATATTATAACTTTTAGATTTACTATAATCCTTAGAAGGAGAATGTGGTAGCATATTATCTCAATTGGAGAACCTGTTTACAGTTATTAAGTGAGGATTCAAAGAATTTGGACTCATTATGGTTATCGTTTATATATGGGGATGGATAATCTTACCTATATATGATGGTTGTTACCCCTCTACTTTTACGATGCGTCAAGGATGAACAAATTGGGTGTACCAAATTTGAAACACTATATACTAATTTTTCTAGTGGATAGGCTCCTAATGGATTTTATGATGGTGCAAAGCTTGTTCTTCTTTTTTGAGGACACATGATTGCACTAGTGATGTTGCGGAAGAAGGTTTTTATGGACTTTCATACATCTCCTTTGGTGGTATATCAAGTTGTGGTGAAGATATTCTAGGACCTATGATGTCAGTTTTGGTGGCTAGGGATGAAGAAACTAGTTGTAGATTTTGTCTCTTAATACATTACTTGTCAGTATGTGAAGGATGAGAACCAAGTTCCAATAGGTTTAGCTCATCCCCTTGAGGTGCTAAAGTGGATGTGGGATTGGATATCCATAGACTTCATGATGAGGTTACCATGTATGTCCAATGTAAATGATTCCATCTAGATGATCCTGGACTGACAAATGAAGTAGGCCTACATATTATCTATTAGAGAGTAGATTTCATTAGAGATACTGGGATGCCACTATGTGCATAAGATATTTTAAATCAATGGATCTACTTGGTGATAAATTCTGATGGTGATGATTTCTTCACATCTTGGTTATAAAATGGATTTTAATAGTCCCTAGGGAATTAGTTTCATTTGACCATGATGATTCTCCCCAAAATGATAGCCAAACTGAATGAATCATTTAGGTATTAGAGGTCATATTGTGGTGTCTCATGTTATACTTTTTCTATAGTTGATAGGACAACTTACCATTTGTGGAGTCTGCATACAATAAAAAATACTATTCCACCATCGGTATGTCCCCATTCGAGGCTTTGTATGGGTGACCCAGATGGTCCCCCCCCCCTTTGTTGGACTAATCCAAGTGAGTCATCACTTATTAGATCAGAGGTTATTTGAGCTATGATAGAGAATGTTTAAATCACTCAAGAGTAGATGAGAACATCATAGAGGCTTCTGAAGTCCTATACGAACTGATAATGAAGGCCTTTGGAGTTCAAGGAGGGATACAATGTGTTCTTGAGGGTCTCACCTCAATGTGGGTTACTTAGATTTCACTGGGTTGAAGAACTATCTTCGAGATTCATTATCCCTTTTCCAGATACTACATAGATTTTTTGAGGTGTCTTACCACTTATCTCTACCACTATAGTTTGACCATGTACACGATGTCTTCCACGTGTCGTAGCTGAGGAGGTATATGCATGACCCATCACATGTTATCAACTAGGGTGAGATGGACATCAAAGATAGATATATATTTGTTGAGTATCTTGTGTAGATTTAGTATTAGTAATAGATGATCCTTTTCTGGAAATTGATTCCTCTAGTGTGTGTCTGGTGGATGCATGGGAATCTTAAAGAGTTTATCTAGGACATAGAGATATAGATTCATTCTTTGTACCCACATCTCATGCATAGATTTTTTTTAGATTTCTGGGACATAAATCCCCAAGGTGGGGATAATTTAATGAATTTTATGTTATCATTTATTTCATTATAATATTAAATATATTATTTTCATATTTTGGCACTAAGATGGCGTGACATTCTGAGGCTCGATGTGACCAAAATTAATTTTCAAAATTATGTGTGCACAATTTTCCTGAAATTTTTTAATATCTTCTAAAATGAGGTTTAGAATCGAAATCTAATTCCATAATTACGTTCAAATAATGGGTATTATGATAAGTTTGACATAACCTTTTTTGGTTTCGGCATTTTTTATAATGCACATTCGCTGGTGAATAAATAAATTAAAATAAATAAAATTATTTATTTATTTAATATGACACAATAGCCTAATATCGTTCTATAAATATGCAGATATGTATAATTTTTATGATTATCTACATAAACCTACAAATTGGGAGATAAAATTGAAGGGGGACATGGTATATTACATCATATCAGATCAAGATAGAGGATCGGTGTGCCAATAGAACATGTGGATCTTGCCAATGAAAATGATGTGTGATCATTTTTCACATGTGATTCGTCGAAATCACGATAAGATTTTTATTTTTTTAGTAATCCCCATTTTATTGTTCCATCATCAAACAAAAACCAATAAAATAAAAAATTGAGTCATGGATTGTGGTTATTGAGTGCATGGGTCAAATTTATCTATGAATTGGGGTTTTATTTGTGATTACATTATTATCTCTTCATTTATCAATATAAAAGAATTGAATGGAGGAAAAAAAATCATTTGATGAGTTAAATTCCTCACATTTTTTGTTTTATTCCTTTGATCACCTCATTCTTCATAAATCATGGGAAATTTCCTTGGACCTAGGATTAATGAATATGCGAGAAAACTAATCATTTTCCACTTGTTTCTTGGTGAAATAGATTGATACTTAAAATACGGTTTTGGATTGATGATGGGATCACGTGTATTTGATGGATGATCAATTAGGGATGGATTTAGGTATACCCATTATTTGTATCTTTTATAGTACATCTACAGATGATGTGGATGGATGTTTTCTGAAAATATTTGATGGGCGAAACTCGGTGATCGGAGACAGAAAGAGTCATTCGACCTCAATTTTTTATTATCCATTAAGACATGTGGAATAATGGAATGGATGTAAATGTGTGAAGGATGTATGAGATTTAAAAATATCCTAGGTTATATGGCATGTAATTCTAAATTACACACCATGTGGGACCCCTAGTACAGTGCTAGGGTTATGCAGAGAAGATAAATATCACAAAGTGTGTGAAAGTTTTCACTCGGTGTGTGAACCTTACCTAGAAGCTTAGTGTGTACCTTAGAGGGTACATGGGCACAGTCAGGAGTACATAGGCTCATACATTCCATGTACTCAATCACAGATAGGTCCAGGCCATGTGTACATGGGTAGAAACATGTACTTGAAAAAGGATAGACCTATAGAAACATAGTCAGGAGTACACATACTATAACAAGACATGTACTCAGACACGGGTAGGACCTGGTGCTAAAGGGACATGTTGTTTACTACCAACATATTCCGTTTACTTCTTGAAAGATGTATTTGAGCCCTTGATCTCTTTATCTTGTACATATTTTGTTAGGGTATGTTCCACTGATCCTGTTTTAAAGGGTTGTTTATAATCTATTCCAATTCATAGGATGGTGACCCCCTTTCAGGAACTTATGCCTTGGATAGAGTTGTTTGAATCCTTCTATGAGGCCTCGAATGAGATCCTTTATCATCATTTCCCAAGGTGGGGTTCATGGAATCATCAATACCGACACTACACTGGAGTCAATCCCCTACTTATTGAGTTAATACAAATGGGGTTGTTGGTATACGCCATGGATTTGGGTGTAATACTTATCTGTGTATCATTCTCTTCAGGATTCTGTCGTGTACTTCATAGAGAGAGACCTGATGAGCATGAAATCATAGAAAGACTTCAGGAGTGTTATCTGAATCTTGAAGTGTGTTCTCCCAGATGAGTTTTTTGTGTAACCTTCAATCAGGTTTCCTAGTATATAATTATGGTGGTGAATTTACCTTGAGACTTTATGTCAACAATGAGTATATATAGATATTATTTTTATAGGTGTTGTTGAAATATACATATGATGAGTTGACTATTTTTATCATCGATACTATATGATTAGTGATTTTAGGGTGTCCTATTTCATATTTATGTACTCACCCCTACATGGGATTTTCCCACACATGTCATGTCTTATGAAGATGAACAACCATTTAATGTAGAGGGACCAGGACTAGATGAATCTTAATGATATGGACAGACTGAGGTGTATTCATGTGGTTGAATTGATAATATTCCTAACTCTCATTACAAATTGGACTTGTTTTTTTCCTTATGGTGTGCTTTTATTTGGCCATTTTCTTTCCATTACTTGTTTTTTACTCTGATGGTGGAATTTTAGATGTATGCAAGCATTGTTATAGGTTTTTTAACATTTCAGCATTGTATGGTATTAGAGATGTGTGTGTGTGTGTGTGTGCATAGGTACATTAGGTTAATACCACCCATGTTTGTGATAAGAATACTTGGAACTAGTCTCCATCCCCTGGACTCTTGGAGGTCGACTTAGGGTAGTGGCAAAACCAGACAAATTGGGATGGGTTGTGACATCAACAACTTCAAGAAACTATCATGGTTTAAATACCAATCAAGTGTTTCATTATTTAACACCTAAAAATATTTATTTAGATTACACACCATTGTTCCTTCATTATCAAGTATTAAGTTATCATTTTTCTCAATATAAACATCTTCTTTAATTTCACTTTTAAAAAATATAAACATAACATCAATCTAATAAACATTATAATTTTAGTGTGGAACCAATATCATTATAATGTTTTCAAGTATAAATATCAGATCTAATGTTTCTTAAAATTCAATAGATTATACCATCAAATATCTCTCTCAAAATAAATGAAATTTATTCATCAAAATTTATCCCTTTTCATTGTTTTTATTTTTTTTAACACCCATTTATTCCCTGTAACATTATTTCCATCTATTTTATGAAAAGGATCCCAAGTGTCATTTTTTTCAATTTTATCTAACTCTCTATTAATTTTATTTAACAACTCTTTATGTTTAACTATTTTCAAAATATATTGTGGTTCCAACTATGATATAAGCACTATTTTATTTTCAAGACTCAAATTCCATATTATCAAAACAAGAGATACCTAATATTTAATGATATTATTTGGTTCAAACTATTTTTTTATAATGTCTATAATTTTACTGTTTTTCTTCTGGTTATACTATCCACATACCTGGACTTATCGGAATCAAACTATATAAGGTTAGGCTCACATTCATCTGCCTTTTCATCAACTCCTTCAGAAGATAACAATCTATCATTCATTAAACTATCTAAATTTTCTTCAAAAGTTTCTAATAAGGTGGAATTATTTTCAACGAAATTTACATTAATGGAATCAACCAATTTATTTAGTCATTTATTCAAACTTATTTAGATTATTTCGCTAATAAATATCTCATGAAAACACCTTATTCAACTTTTTTATAAAACTACCATCAATGTGGATTCATAATCTTCAAGAAGAAAGGACTAATAAAAACAAAAAATTATTTCACTATAGCATTATTCTTGTACCACATTCCATAGTGAGTTTTTTTACGAAAATAGACATAACATGCATCAATTATGGATATGAAAAACTGTACTTAAAAATTATATCAAGAAGAAATTTTATATTTTATATTTATCACGTGTGTATATTCCCATATAAAATAGATGTTTGTATTTCTTCTTTGAAATACCATTTTTTTAGGAGTGTTGGGTGAACTGTATTGATTCTTAATTCCATCTTTCTTTAGGTAGGACTTCAAAGAGTTACTTGTGTACTCCTTTCCATTCTCTATTCTCAACATTGAAATATATACAGCCAACTCCTTCTCAACATCAATTATAAGTATTTTGAATAATTCAAAATCATTCAATTTATTTTTTAGGAAAATTAAATTTGTTCTTTGAGTGAAATCATCAACAGAATTAAAATAATAGAAACCAACAATTTTTTATTGATGTATCATCATCCCACATAAGTCAATATTTATGATATTAATGGGTTTAGTGGACTGAATTTCTAATTTCTTATAACCTCAACTAACCATAATTCCATTATGATAAGTTACAAAAATAATATCATCTTTCTTATTCTGTTTTGGTTAATAAAATACTACATATTCCTTTGAAATTATTATCATACTCTTCTTTTAAAGATGGTTATGTCTATGGTGCTACAACTTGTTTTCATCCTCAGTACTCAAATATAATGTTTTACCTAAGTTACCATTATGTAATAAATTACTATCCCTTTATTATCCCTTAGTAATAATTTATCCATCTGACAAGCATCATATGATAAATGAATCATTCTTAAGTATAGATTCCCTCTCATCATCATATTATTGGATAATACTCAATAGGTTTCATTTAATCCTTTAAAAGGGTAGAACTTCCATTGACTTTAGCATCAATGATTCCATATCAACCATGCCAATTCCTATTATTTTTAAGTAACTATAATTTCAAAAGTTAACTTACCCTACCTCATGTCCATATATGTTTTATATGATTTTTATATCAGCTATAATATATGAGGAACAATCACTATTAAATATCCATAGTTATCCCTTTATTATAGCTTTCATTGAAATCTCAGTAATAAAATAATTTTCTTAAATATTCAATTTCACATCTTCCTTTCTTTTTCTGGAATATGAAACTCACCCTAGAAGTATTGTCATGAACTCATCAAAATAGTGACTTGGTTGGTCACACCTTCCACAAATCTCATTTAGGTGTCAAATTGGTTCCACATTGATGTATTTTTAACTTATAATTTTTTTTATGTATCTTACATTAACTTCATGAAATTTCCTCCTTATCTTCAAGTGTTTATCCCCCTCAGTTCTTGCTTACTCCCACAAAGAAACGTATTATGTCAGTAGTTAATCACATTATTTCAAAATATCCAACAACACAAAAAATTTCCATTAAACGTAGATATTCCAAAGTAGTATGATTTTCCCCTAGGGTAAGTTTTTGAGATCCAAGAGACCTTACATCAATAGTTTCCCTTAGTTATGGGAGTCATTCTACGATAATTTACTATTAACATCCATTGATGTGGAATATTTTTCACATCCCCTCTCAACCCATTCTGTCCCATTATTAGTTCTTGAATATATATGGCCAATTAAATCATACGAACTTTTAAATTTAGTGGGAGTAGATTTCGCCTTACCTTTTGGGTGAGTTTTCTCTGTAGTTTGAGATGTTTCAACCATCAACTCCAAATATTTTTTTAATATATCATTCAAATTATACAAAATATTTTCAAACTCAAGACACATTGAATGTTTCTTACATAACTCTTACCGCTTAACAATAAATTTTTTATCAATATCTTTCACTGTTTTTATTTGTTTAGTAACTTTTAGATTGAGGTTTTTAATTTCTTCAATGTGTGTATCTTCCATTATAATAAATTCTTCTCTTCCTTAAATATTCTTTTCACCTTAATTTTTTAATACCATGGCTTCATTTTGGAATTTGGTATTTCTCTCAAGATAACCGTTGACCTTTATATACAACATTCTAGAACAAGCCATAATAATTACATTGCAGTCTTTTCCATTTACATCAAGATCCCATTTTTATCCAATATCATAGGAGAATATTTCTCCCTTAGTGGAAATCCTATAATAGCTAAATCAATTTCCACTAGAACAAGAGACAGAACATAGGGTAGCATTCTATTTTTTCATCCATGATAATTTTTACAACCTAAGATAAGAATACCTCTATTGTTGACTATGTTGAGATTATCCATGACAAATAAATAAGGATCATATAAAGGGGTCCTATGTTTCTTTTATACTAATTGAATTTCCTAGGAATATATGAACCACTAAGAAAAGGGTGTTAAATCAATGATGATATTTTATAATCTCCTTTCTCCTATAATTAACCTCAATAACTTTTTGAAGATCTGATACTCTTGACATTATAACTAAAAAACTTTTTGGATATCCACCATGGAATCATCAAAAAATGAATTTTTCAGTGCTTTAACCACTATGAGTAATATACTAAAGTTGATTATATGATGCAGGTGTTTTTTAATTAAGATTTAAATGAACTCAAACATTTGAGTTATATGTTTGCGTGAAATAATCAAATTCACTGCCCACTTTATCTTCCGATCACTTGATTCTTCCACTATACAAAACTAATATAATCTAGAGTTCTGAATCTTTAACCAACCTATAGAATTTAACTTGTGATTCATGTGGACTACAACTATTGTTCTTATATTTTAATTTGGTCATTAGCTTCTGGACTTCATCTTCCCATGATTGTAGACTTAATCTTCCTTCAAACATTGTATTCATCTTCTAGGGATTTTAGATGTCATCTTATACATTTCTCGGTATTTTTAAAAGGGTTTTACAATTTAAAAAATCAATGAAAAGGATAGGGTTCAATGAATTTTAAAAATTGGGTCCAAGGAGGTGTGGACCGAATTCACACTTCTCAACTTAATTGGGAAGAGTGAATGGGGTTCAACCTTATCTTTTTTCCACCAAGTAAGTGGGATCTCCATTCATGCATCCTTGGCATGACAGACTATGTGTGAACCCCATTCACACTTCCTTTGAATTTTTTACAAAGGAGGCGTGAACAGGGTTCACACCTCCTCCTAATCAAAAACTATAGATATGGTTGCCAACCTCTTAAATTTTACATTTTTCCCATATGTGTATTGTTTTGAAGCTCTTTTGGATTTATCTCTCACCGTATATTTCTATCTTTTAAGAAGATAAAATTTCTGTTTAAAAAAATTAATTGTCTATTTTTTTTATTTATTTTGTTAGTATGATTGATTTATTTAATATATATATGGATGTATGAATGTATGAATGTTAGAATGTGTAAATTATTGTTTTTTATATGATCTAATTTTTGTATTAATTATTATTATTTTTTGAATTAATTTAAATTGAATGATTTAGGAATTTTAAATATCATGCTTACATAATTTAAATTTTAAATATAAAATATAAATTATATGTAGGGAAATATTAGTATGTAAAAAATGTATAAATTTTAAATTTATGTGGTGAATATTAGATTTAAATATATTTATAAATATATATATATATATTATTAAATATTATAAAATATTATATTTAATGTAATATAAATTATAATTATAATTTTTCAAATGCATTGGTAAATAAAGTGAATCTGGATAATTATTTTCTAAAAATTATAGTATGATTGATTATTTATAAAAAATAATACTTATATTATGTATCATATTTAAATATATTTAAATATATATTATATTATTGTACATATATATATATATATATATAATTCTATTACTTTTGTTAATTAAATTTAACACAATATACCTTTTAAAATATTTTTAGCAGCTATGTAAAAAATAATCATATTATTATTTTGGAAACTAGATTTTGATTAAAATATATATATATATGTGTGTGTGTGTGTGTGTTTTCAAATATTAGTAACTAATGTTGAATATATTTAAGGTGTATATATATGTTGTATTATTTGAATATAATCTATATAAATTTATACATTTTTAATTTAAATTTTGAATATTTAGATATTAATATATTTATAAGTATATATTATTATACATAATTGTATATTATATCTAATGTAAAATAAATAAATATTATAATATTTGATACACATAGGAAGATAAATTGAATCTAACCATATATATAAACACTGAAAAGTTTAAATTTCAGAAAGTTTAATTACTTCAAAAATTGTACATATAATTATCTAATTTTATTATATTGAATGTAACATTAGTTTATAATATTTTAATGGTTATTTAAGTGTATATTATATTACTTTTGTAAATTAAATTTAAAAAAATTTACTATTAACAATATTTTTAGTAATTATGTATATATATATATATATATGTTGTATTATTTGAATATAATATTTCAAAATGTATATTAGGAATTTATTTAAAATATGTCATTAAATACTAAAAATGCATACATATATATATTTATGTTGATATTTAAAAATATGTAATATTAAGATATGGATATATATATATATATGGTATGTATCCCAAAATACAAGTTATGAGTATTGTGTGATGGTTGGTCTTGAGTTGACCGACAAATGTATGACTGATATTGTATGTCTTTTTTTATATGATGTTATATAATTATTAATAATTTCATTTTTTCCTCATTCATGACCTGTGTTTCATCCCTCTCTCTAATTAAGTAAGTACCAACGTGTCCGTGTGAAAATGTTATGTATCCCAAACCCCTAGTCCCACTCACTCGTATGTGAGTAACATTGCAATAAAAGGGTGTTCGACAAGAGGCGTTGATTTTTGAAGAATTATTTTTACATTTTGACTAAAAGGAGACTAATGGTTGCTGAAATATGAGAAATTGAGTCTCCATGATTCCCCCTAGGTTTTGGTTGGTTTATCAAATAATGAAAACCCAATCCATAGTAAATTATCATGATCAACTCATTTTTAGTTAATCATAACCAATTTAAACATGTTCAACATTAGTTGATGTAGTATAAATATGTGTGTTTGGGGGGGGGGGGTTATTAAATTAAATTTGAAGGTGATCATGTCAATGTAAATAGTGAAGTTATTTATATCGATCAGGGTTTTAACTATAGTTTACCACATACAACAGTGATAGGTATTCATGGTATTATGTGTATATATATATATATATATATTATTTATTATATATAGTTATAGGTAAAGTTACAATATGTAGAACATAATAATTGTCCCAAACAAACATGTAATTAGTCTTATATAATGACTAATCTTAAGATGAATGTCTAGAATATGATTGAAATAACAAGATTTATTTTTTATTTGATTATTTAATTGCTAATAATTTACAGATATTGAGATGAAGAACCAATTTTTAGTTAAAATTTCATGACATGTTTTATATACGACTATATAAATAGTAATAAATTCATTTTTTCCGTGTTGATGACCTATGTTTCATACCTCTATCTAAGAATGTAAAGACTAGTATGTCCATGTAAAATTGTTATATATTCCAAACTCAAAGAAACCTATCACATTTATGTGAGTAACATTGTAATAAAAGGATATTCAACAAAAGGTTTTGATGTTTGCAGTTGGTTTTTACACCATGACAAAAAGGAGATTGATGGATCCTGAAATTAAAGATAATAGAGGCTCCAAGGGTTCCCCACAGGGATTTGTTTGTTTTTTAAATAATGATTAGCCAATTTATAAAAAGTAACAATATTAAGCAACATTTATTTTATCATAACCAATTTCAACATGTTTAACATTTGTTGATGTATTATATAACAGATTTTTAATAATTTTTTATAGGTAATCATGTATACATCAATATACTTCAATGGTGAGGTAATTTGTGTTGATCATGGTTTTAAATATAGTTTTCTACCTACAAGAGTGTAAAATATTCATGAATGTATAAAATTGGATAAAGATTTTAAAAAGAATAATAATCATTTAAAACATAGGCTAGATCAATCAGTCACTTTAACTTCATATCGACATCTTCAATATCATGAGCATCAATGGAACGTTGAGTATACACTACTTAATGATGAGGATTGGGTAGTTGTATCATCATTGTTCATGTAGAAATGTAGTAATCGTTTAATGGAACTATATTTAGTTATTTTTTATAGTTATGATATGTGACCTACTACTATGAGACCATTTTATGTGATCCCCATTGAATTCGTTCCTTCATAACACTCTAATTCATTTCCATATCATATGAATCTAGTAATAAAATTAATTACTGAAAACGATGATCACAATTGGTAATAAACTAAAGGGGATCCTTATCTATACTCTTGATTTAATGAATACCACTTTATTTGATGAGGATGTATCTAGTAATGTGTCAAGAGATGATTTAGGTGATGGTAATGTGGGGAATGAACCTTTATTGGTTCATTCGATGGATAAGAATCAACCAATTAGTGTTAATCATTCTATATTATTAACTTAGTAAAAGGAATGTCACTTACACAACATTTTGAATGCGATTTCATTACACTGACTAATAAATTCCTTGGTATTAAAGGTAATAGATATTCATTGATAGATAAAACCATATATGTTGGGTAGGAGTTTGAAAGTGAAAGTTACTTGGAAAATTTTATAAAACAATACCACATAGAGATACATTTTCATATGTGGATCATAAGTCAAAGAAGTTAAAATATCTAATTTGGTGTGAAAAATATGGGCTAGAATGTAAAACTCAAATGTAGGAAATATATGATAATTTTTTTCATATTGGATGATAACCAAATTGGAAGGACCACGCACTTGTGTACATCCAAAATTGTCATAGGTTCACACATCACTTGATGTAGAGTTTATATCAGCTGTTATTGTAGTGATTTTATGAATGGGTCAGCATGTTCCTATGTCCCTTGTCCATAAATGAATACAATGATTGTTTAAATATAAGATATACTTTGACAAAGATTAGAATGAAAAACAAAGTCAATTGTGAAAGATTATAGTGATTATGATGAATCATATATAGGGTTTCTATAGCTTATGAGATTATTTTATCTCAACCATCATGTTATTTATAATTTGGACATTGTTGAGTATGTATCCCTAGATCACTAAGTTGACCAAACAAAGGTGAAGTTCCATAGGTTGTTTTTTTCATTTAGGCCATGTGTAACTAATTTCCCCTATTGTAAAAAATTTATTAAAGTTGATGGAAATTTTATCTTTAGTAAGTATACAATTGTTCTACATATTACTGCCACATAGGATGGTCATCTGGATCCTCTACTACATTCATTTTCAATTTTTGAAAATTATAATTTTAAATTCTATAGTAGGGTTTTGGCCTTTATACACATTCATGTCACACATATCCAGGGAGTTCTTCATATATTTTATACCTATTGAGTGATTATAGAATCCATTAATAGTGATGGAGTTTCTTAGTAAGAACTGAATTCTTATAATCGATTTATCATTAAACATAATTATAGTAATGTTCAGAAGCATTTCGGAGATAAGCCAATAAGGAAGGTGATCATCATGTTGGGTATGTTTTCTTAAAATTATATTTTTTGGAAAAATAGATAAAATTTAAATACATTATTCTCTCATGGAATCAACATATAACCCCAAAAAGGAACTTTTGATCAAATAATTAATGAAATTTTAAGGGATAATCAAGATGTGTATGATTATATAATACATATTTCAAAGGGAAAATGGTTATTAACATATGATGGTGGCATGATATTTGGCCATATGACCTCTAATATTATGGAGTTCATAAATGGGATCTTAAAGGGTGTACATAAAATGTCAATCATAGGTTTAGTATGTGAGACATTTTATATATGTGTGAAGTACTTTGTCGAATGGTCCCAAGAGGCTTATTAGAGGATGAAAAATGGAATGTGTTTTGGTTAGAATTTTCAAAGTGACATTGATATGGTAGTGCAGGATCATTACTAAATTTTCAAACCTTTGATTAGAACGGGATCCATTTTTAGGTAAGACAGTTCCTTGACCCACTCATAGGTAATAGTGTTCAAGTGATTGTGGTCATACTGTAAAATAGGTATTATGATTTTGGTTTTTTCTAGGAATTGATATATCCTTGTGCACATGATGTTTCTTCGTGTTCAATAGTGAACATATCATTGGATCTCTATGTTAACCAGATTTATCACGTGAGCACTCTGGTTGACTGTTATAGTGCACCTTGGTTTGCTGTTGGTGGATTTTTTATTATTACCATGCCTATTGATAAGAGAATTGCCCGCACATGTCATTGAATTTGTGCATTCTATTATTTTATTATAATTTATATTCCAAAAATACACTTACTACAAGGGAATACTATAGTGGAAGTGCAGTGTTGATCCTAATAGGACTACTGGAAGGCAGGTGACCATTTGAACAAAACCCTTTTAAAGGATTCCTCACATTCAACCTTTAGGTTTGGTTTTTATTAAAGATGGTTATTTTGGTTTTAATTCAAATAAAAAATGAGGGGATTATGGTCAATTTTTGGGTATAGGCAAAGGTATATTCAAAAATCTAACTTGGATAGACCTATGGCGTAGGATTTGAAGTGATTCAAAGAACACTAATTGACCGTGTTCTAGACAATTGGATCAACCAAAGCTATAAAAGACTCAATGGTCAAGAGTAATTGACATCCTAAGTGAAAATAAATTGGATTCTAGGAAGAAATAATTATAGCCTATTATTTCTACCATAATATTCTCCAAATAGGTCATAGTCATTCAATTTGAAGCTCCTATGGTTCGAGATAATTCAAAAGAATTAGATTGATAATTATTATAAACCTAGTTATTAGACATTTTGTTACCCAGTTTTGATATTTAGATATTTTTTAGTTTCAAAACACTCTTAATCTCAACCCCTAACCATAAAAGGATTACCCACACATGTTGGTGATGGTAAAAATAAAAAATAATATTAATCATCTCTAGCATATTAAAAAAATTCAAAAAATACAGTCTAGGATTAAAGAAGGAGGAGACATTGTCAAATGATAAGAAAAAATAAAATATAACAAGAAACTGACCTTTCAATATTAAATAATGAATAACATGAAATCTGGTATCCAAAAAAATAAGAAACAATCTCAGACTTACTACGAATGAAGAAACGTATGAATAATAACACAAGCTTTGATGAAGAATGGTGTGTGGAATTAAAATGGATGTCTGTTTTGAAAACGTTATTGAAATGGATGAATAACGGCTGATGAATGATTAAAAACTCACAAAAATTAAATAAATCAATTAAAGGAATGAAATAAATATAATTTAGGATGAATACAGAGGAAAATTCTGGAAGGAAAATAAGAGAAAAGAAACTCATGTAAAGCATTAATTCATGGAAGGCACTGGAAATATTAATTGGCCCAAAAAGTACATGACAAGAAAGTCCTACATGTTGTGTACTATCTTAAGTGACTTGGGTCTTTATATCTACATGTAATGTAAGTTTTTTTCATTCAGTTTAATTCAGATACACTTTTCCTACTAAATAATATCTTCATATCTTTGACTGGGAGAGCCTTTGAAATGTGCATGTTGTGAAATCTTTGCACGTCATGTATGAAATTCACTTTTGGTGGGATTTAGATTTTTGAAAATTCCACATTTTCTGATGGATCTAGACACTATGTATTGTTTTCACATCACTCAAAATCTTCATGGGTTGGTCTATAGCCTAGTAGTTGTGCTATAAATGTAGTCTACACATCATGTATGTGATAATTGGAATGTAAAGTCAATTTTTTCACTTTTTCATCATTTCATCCTTTGTGTCGAGAATTTAAAATTATTTTGAAAAAAACCAAAACCTATTGAATTATAAATTTAAAGTGAATAATAACTTATAAATGTATCCAATATATGTGTATAAATTCAGATTATAAAATTCCCCCAACACTTGAACAATTTATTGTCCTTAAGAAAAATGCATCTCAATAGGGATTCTAAAAGAAAAAATTTTAGAAATAGGAAACATGAATTATAACCTAGAAAATAAAAATTAGTGTATATAGAAAAATTCAGTCCTCCATAATCAATCCTATAGAGAAAATCAGTCCATCCCCATGGTTCTATTCATTATCCAGATTCATTATTCCTTTAATTACAATTTTATAACTATTCCTTAGTTTATATACCCATTTTTTCAATTTACATCACAAAAAAAATTTCACTTATCAATCTTGTTAAAATGTAATTGGAGTTATGTTCATAGCCTAAATACGTGTTCCTAACTGTAGGCTTATATCAGTTCTATCATCTCCACTTTCTAAGGAAAATACAAAATTAGTCACGAGAGATTCATTAAAAAGGGTTCAAATGACTCTGATGCCGAGGGTTGGTGGGTAGAAGGTGAAAATCAATCTCTAATGGAGGGTGATAACTAACATATAATGCATGACAATCATACTTCAAGAAATTAAGTTACTCCTCCAAGATTAAATGGGATCTATGCTCTAAAAAGATCAAGTAGATCCATGAGTATGTCAAGTAAGAATAAAAAATGAATCATGTTCCTTTATTTTTATTTTTATTTTATTTATTTTTAAAAATTGATGTTTAGTCCATATATCACATCCATACCTATGCTACATATGATCTATCAGAGGATTCATCAGTCTAGAAATGGTGATTTTTGACCTTCTGAATACACACCCCAAAATATTTTTCTTTCTTTTTTTCATATATTTTTTCAAATGAAAAGTGTTGGAATAAAATTCCAAGAGTAATATTGGATCATATCATATTATTCTAATAGAAATTACATAGAAAATCTCTTCAATAACATCATCCCATGTCCATCAGCTAAAAATTACCCCACACTTGTTCATAGAGTAAGCATGCATAATGTCAAGAGCAGGGTAGGAAGGGATAATCATGTTGAAAAAGATCCATCCTAAAAAGTTTGTTCATGGAAAATATGGGATAAAGAACAAAATATGTAATTTGGGTCTTAGAAAAAACTGTCTCAACTAATATTTCCTTAATCATATTAAAATTGTATTTTTTCAGCAATAGTTTCAATAAGATCTCAATGCATGTTCTGATAGGTTTTTATACCATAGGTCTCCCTCAATAAATATGTTCAAAAAATAGTGTGAGATCATGGATCCATAATCCTCTTAGGAATTGGAGTATACCAAAATAACTTTCAATCACTATGTGTATAAATCATGTACTATGTCAATCAAATTAAATTTCAAACATTTTAAATTTTAATTAAATAACAAAACTTAGAAATCATTCTAAAAAACTAAACATGATTAAAAATTGGATTTCAATAATTTATAACCAAAAATTTTATTTTATTTTAATTGGAGCAATGTGCTTTCAAGTTTAATGAATGTTTTCTGTGAAAAAAAGTATCATAGATAGTTGTAAACAATCAATAATCCAAATGTATCGATAGTAAAGCTCATGAAATACTCAACTACATTTAAAATGAGATAGTTTTTTCACATCCCTAGAAAGTATAATGGGAAGGATATCACATATATAACATAGGAAAAATTAAATATTAACTTTGAAATTGAATTTAAGGAATTAAGAGTTCTGTGTGATGGGTTTCATACCTGGGATAAACATGGTGGATGGTGATTTCAATTTTTTCTACCTACATAATTTGTTAGAAAGACTAATCATGTACTAGATAAAATAGTGGTCCATAGGGATTAAACAAGATATAATCATTGAAATGGTTAGGTGCCTATAGTGAATAGTATTGAGAAATAACTTAGAAAAATATAGATATGTGGGTAAAATGAAGTTCAAGAACTTCATATGATCAATAATACTACTAAAAACAAAAATCCTAAGTAAAAGACAGGAAATAAATAAAAAATTAAAATATGGGTTGCCTCTCATAAAGTTTTATCAATGAAATCATCATCCATATGGATGGACTAAAGGATCAAGTAGTGTCATCTATCTGCTCAGAAGACCTATGTCTCCTAGAAGAACTGGTGGTTGTATCATTAATCTCGCATGGATGCTTGGAGGTTTTGACCACCTCAGGATCATACTAAGCATGAATCTCATGAAGTAACAAAATATTTTATACCAATCGTAGTGGGGGGATTTACTAAGCATGGATATTCAATGAAATATCCTTTATATGGAAATTGACATTAGCCAAATGTTGAGTTATCTGATGTAGGAGGGAAATGGTGGTGAGACATGTGCTTTGATGACTATAGAAGAGGAAGAATATCTAGACACAACTAATTTAATATAGAAATGGAATTTAAATAATTCATCCAATAAGGAATAAAAATGGTATCCCATGTATATATATAGAGAGAGATAAATGATACATCATTGAGTAATTGAATACCAGAAGAATAAAAAGTGATCACATAATCTTAGTACTAAATGAGGGAGGAGTACATGGTAAAATATGGAGTAAAATAAAAATAATCAAGGGGTACATCAAGAGAATCCTCTCAAAGAGAGGGTGTATGTAGATGGAATTCCCTATTGATATCAGTGATGGATGAAGGGGATGGAGGATCATCTAAGATGGTGGGTGAATGGTGCTGGCAGAAATCATGGTGGAAGGTTGAGGCGAGGTACTGATCAGAAGGATGGTCATGTGCCTAATATCTGGGTCAATGAGTGGTACCTTATTAGAAGGAAGAGTCTTTGGGATCTTTTCTTGGGGGACCTTCTCTAAAAAATTCTCCTTCTGATCCATAGGTTCTATAATCTAGGAGGATAGGTCCGATTGTGTTGGAGATGGTGATGTCAAGGAGGAGGATAAAGAAATGGAGGATTCTAGTTTATGGGAGATTATGGTGGCTACTAGTGGTGGAGGGGTAGTAAAAAAGGGAAATCTATTTGAAATGGATTCCTAAGTGGTGGGAAATATGTCATATATTCTCCTGGATGCAATGATGCATGGCCGATATATTTTCAAGGTATTATGGGGTGGGTGATGGTGTGGGAATGAAATTGGTGGATACATAAGTAAAATGGGTGGCATTATGGGTGGTTATAGGAGTGGTAATGGAATGTGTAATATTAGTGGTAGTAGTTGTGGTAGAAGAGGATGGGTTGGTGGCAAGATCATGAGGTGGGGAGGTTGGGCCCGTAGTGTGAGTTTCTTGTTGGGTAGGGTCCTCATCAGCATCCTCCTTGTATGTTGGCACCCAATGGTAGACATCACCATCCTTTGTTAGTAGTCTCATCTTGGGGAGAAATAGAATATTGATGCCCTCCATAGGGACGAGGGATGTGTTGGACTGGGAGGCCTCAAAGGCACCAGGATTTTTATCCAAATGGGTGATGAAAGATCCACTTATCTATGTGTCATTATTCCATGTATCCAATGTCCCATAGAACTCACCAAAATGTCTAACCATGTTGACAGCAAGATCACCCATGGATGAAGTGAAAATTAGTACATCGTTCATGCTGACCCCACCATGCGCATCACCACATTCCATACAAGATGATCAAGGTACCTATGTAGGATCTAAGGGGTTGAACCTCATAGTGTTGTTATCTTCAAGGTGTGGGGGTTATAAAATCTCTGAAATCCAATGAAAATTGTGGACCAGAGTTGTGCAGGCTCAGCCTTGTTAGGATCAAAATGCAAGGTTAGGAAGAAGGGTGAAGCAATGAACTCGAGTAAATAGATGTTGAGGCTAACTGCAAAAATCTCCCAGGTAAAGCTCTTATGGTCACCCTCCATGTCAGAAGTAGACGAAGTCGATGCCCTTATTAAAAGTGGAAATGAACTTGAGGAAGATATACCTATAATTCTCCCATCACACCTATGTGATCAAGGTTAGTTAAAGGTGGTCCATAAGGTGAAGGACCCCCTGATGAATTTGGATGTTCTCTAGAACTGCTAGATCCAATGTTTTGTTCATCCGCATTGGAATGGAAAGGAGATTGATGAAGCTAACCTGGTGTGAAGGGTCAGAAAAATGTAATAATGGATGATGGTGTGGATGGGTGTGGAACTTTTATTTTCTATGGGATGATTTAGAGTCACCTAAAGTGGAAATGGATTTGGTGGATGAAGAATAAGAAGAGGATTATGGATCTATTGGTGGTGGAGGAGGTATCTTCCTCCATCTATTGGGTGGTGAAGGTGTGTCCTCGTGCTTAGGCACATGGTAATTGGGAGGGTTGTGGATGGTTTTGGTGCAAGATATTTTGTATTGATGGTATGTTGTGTAAGTTGGTGGAGTGTAGTAGGGAAATAAAGGATGGTCAGTGTTGGAAGGAGGAGAAGTGACTTCGGGTGTGGAAGGTTGTGGGGGAAGGGGGAGCTACACAGGATGGTGTTGAGAAGGAGAGGAGGATTGACGTGAGGGTGGTTTGGAAATAACCCTAGGTTTATTGGTTTTTAAAAACTCATATCAACATTTACATTGCCTCTACTGAATACATGTATTGGAAATCATGAATTTAAAAAAAATATTATTTGAAACTTGCACGCCATGTACATGTCACACAATGTGTATTTTTTATTTTGTGCCCCATTTTAGACTAGGTACTCTAAAAATATTCTAACAACCCTTCAAATATCTAAATAATACATTACCCTATCCTAATCTATAGTGGGTTTCCACCCATTCAGTTATTTATTTATTTTCTAGAGGTAGGCATTTTTTGATTCAGAAGGCTTTAGCTTTGATTTCATTCCCCCTGTAAAATGATTCTTCCAAATGAAGGGAAACATGTGTGTTAGACTCTATTTTCATTGGTGAACTATGATTTAAATTCCTAAGATAACTTCATCCCTTATCAATAGGAGGTAATTTATTATTGTCACCTCCACTGGTTTGAGGATCATCTGTATTATTAGTAATATAGATGGTATGACAATTTAACGATGTGTCTCTTTTATTAGAGGCCTTCTCCACATTGAACACAACATACTCTTCACCAACTCTAAAAATAAATCTCCATGTGTTTACATCTATCATTTCCTTTCTAGTGTAAATAAATGGTATTCCAAGAATGAGGGGTAAATAAACTTCCACTTTAATATCCATAATAAAAAAATAACTGGGGAAAATGAATTTTTCATCTTCAAATAATATGTCCTCGAGAAATAATTTATGATTCTTGGATAAATGGTCAGTAATTTAGAGTTTTTCCTTTATTGGTTTCAATTCTACAAGCCCTGTATTTTTTTAAACACTCATGGTAATATTATTGATACTTGGGCCTAGAGCACATAGTGCTTTCTCAAAAGTAAATGTACCAATAGTTTGTGTAATTAAAAAACCACTAAGGTCTTGAATGTTTTTTAGTAAATTTACATTAGATAGATACATAAAATTTTTCATTAAGATAGATTATTCTTAACTCTTCAATTTTCTTTTCTTACTTGAGAGAAAGTACTTAATGAATTATGCGTAAGAAAACATCTTCTAAATTGTCTCTACAAATGGGAAATTCAAATAAAATTGTGTAATCAAATCTAGGAATTTTTTAAATTTCCCCACCTTTATTCCTTTTTGAATTAATTAATGAAATGAGATAGGTTTCTTGTATGTTGGTGGTTCCATATATTCATCATTTTTTTAGGTTGTTTCTCAATAGAAGATTCCTCATATAGTTCAACCTTTTGAGTTCTCTCCTAAATAGCATTATTTGGTTCTCTAAAATGGTTTTCATTAAATCTACATGGTTTATTAAGATCTAGTACTTTTAACCTTTAAAAATTATAGCCTTTTCCTCTTACATTTAATTTTCCTCAATATTACTAGGAAAAGTACCCAATATGGTCTTTTAAATTTGTCCCATTTGAAGATCTAGGTAGTGTAGTGAAATCTTGTGGTTTTTCATTTATGTTTCTTGGGTTTTCATCCTTTTTTATTCTTTTTATATGAAGCCAATTATTTGGGATTAAAGGTATTTTTTGAGAGGTTGGGATTGTTTTGGTGGTCTTATTGGGGATTTTTGAAATAACTTCATTTGTGCTTGTGGATACTACTGAGCTCTAGGAAAAGTTTGTGGGAATTTATATTCAGTTCTAGGAGTTGGAAATTATGGTGGGTACCTAGGTGGTCCTTGATTCCTTTTTTTTTACCTTTCCAATCCTCTCCTTGAAATAACCTTGTTTTTGTGGTGGTTTTTATTGAGATGGCCTCCACTAGTAGTTTTTCTACTATTAATATTGTTGGGGATACTCGTAATATTTTCATTTCTTATTTTAATTGATATATTTAAAATCTTGAGTTTGATTTTATTCCATATCTTCAATGTAATATTGGTTTGATTGAGGGCCTCTCCACATCTCGTAATATTGAATTTCCATTACTAGAGAATAAGGGGGTGGTGTCATAACAAGTAATTGAAATGATTCCAGCTTCATGGTATGTGCCTCAAAAAGATAAAGAAAGTTGGGTAGTTTCATCCTCCAGACTAATTCCAAATTAGGGTAGTCATCGATCACTGATCCGCTAACTATATTTTTGAGAGACTTCATCTAAAATTTATTGGCCAACATCTGACATCTTGATCATAATTATTCCATCGGTAGTGGCACCTACCATAGTTCTTGTATGAGGATGAATTCCATGATAAAACATCGATATGAGAATCCACACATCTATTCTATGACTTGAGGATTTTTAGGTTTTCTACTTGAATCTACCCCATGCCTCCCACATTTATTCTATGTATGTCTGGGGTGAAGTTTTTATTTTCATTCCAAAACTTCCACATCTAGATTGGTGGAAATTATTTGTCTAGTAATTTCTTTCCTAATTCATCCCAAGTCATGATTGACTCAGGAGGTTGAATTTTTATCACGTACTTCGCTCATTTGTGTAAGGTGAAGTGGATATCTTGAATTATTATAGCATATGAAGACACACCTTAGTTGTTAAAGGTGATTCAAACCTCTAATAAATTGGATATATACTCAATGGAATATGTGATTTGAAGCCCATGGAATTTCACAGTATTCTAGATCATGTGAATGAGTACAGGTTTAATTTCATAAGTGTGAAACTAAATTGGAGAGAACACAATGTAGTGAACAACACCACAAACGGATGGTAAACCATAGTCCATAATAGTTCCCTCCTATAGTGATGGTAACTATCCCTGATTAGTAGGTGGTGCATATTGTGGTGTCTTCAAGGTGTGATGGTGAAATATTGTTACACTCTGAAATTAAGAAATCGAGGCATGTATAGATAGTTCTATAGATCTCGAGATCAAATTAATGTTGTTATTTTGTGTATATGATTCTCAAGTGGGTCAAGGGCACTGGGATCACGAACTAGCCATAAAGAATATAAAGAGAGAGAGAGAGAGAGAGAGCATAGGTGTGTCTGAAGGATAAAAAATGATAAAAGGAAAGTGGGATGGAAGAGAATAAACGGGGAGTGGGTGAGGTAATATGGGGTTTGATATGAAGGTTATTGTACCTAAGCTACAGTTTTACCTAGAAATGGAACCAAAATTTGACTCACCCACACTTGTCATTTCATTCACATGGTATGTGATCTAATTAGAATTTAAAGTCCCATACTACACTTACTACAATGTCATAGTAAAGTGTAAGTGTGGGGTCAATCCCATGAGGACAACCGGATGGTCAGCTTCCACTCCAACAAAACTCTTTTGAATGATTCCTTACATTCACTCTTTAGGTTTGGTGTTAATTAGGGCTAGATAGTATGGTTTTAATTCCAATAAAAATCAATGAATCAAGTTCAATTTCAGGATATAGGAAGAGGGATATTCTTAAATCTAACTTGGGATAGACCTATGGCACAGGCTGCGAAGTGATACAAGAACACCAATTGAACTTTTTCCAGCCGATTGGATGAACCAAAGATTGAAAAGAATCATTGGTCTAGAGTAATTTATTACCTAAGCGTAAGAATATTGGCTTATTATTTGAAATAATTATAGGCTATTGGTCATACGCGGGTCATTTCTAACTAGGTCATAGTCGTTCAATTGTTACATCTGATGGTTATGGATAAAGAAAAATAAAGATATTGATAATTTTTCAAAACCTATTTTGATTCCATAGGGTTACCCTGTTTTGATATTTAGATATTAATTAGATTCAATCCACCCCTAATCTCGACCCCTAACCCAAATTAAATTAGCCACGCATAGTGGTGGTTGTCAAAAGAAAAGAAATATTAGGCATGTTATGAATAATCATAAAACAGTTGAAAAAGAGACAATCTAGGATTGAATCTGAATGTCCCAAAGTCCTTCTATTTTAATTCATTTTCTATAATACCCCTTTAAGTATTGAAGGGGAACCCCTAAATGGCATGTAGTCTTTGTGAGACAACATGACTCGAAGGTCTTAGAGGAAAACATCCAGACTATAACTACTTGGAACTTCTCCCCCCCCCCAGCATCTACATCATTTCCAGATCTCCACCATCACATTTCTATTCAACTAGATTTCATATGCATACACAGGCTAGTACCGATGGAAATTTTCATACCCTTTCATTCTTCTAGCTCATTTTAGCTCTGTTATGGTGAATGTACCTTTCTCATAATCCTCTTCGGAAGCTTGCTCCTTGTAGAGTCTTCCTGGTCCATTTAAGAACAATTTCATGTGGCCTGAGGGACTTAAGGTTCCCTGAATACCTTGAGGTGTCCAAAATTCCTTGAGGTGGCCCGAAATATTTACTGGACTAATTTCCTTGGGTAGCCTGACAACCTTTATGTACCCAAGGCCCCAACCAGTGGCCCAAAATCCCAAACAGGTGAATAGTTCTTGCTACTACAGTATTGAATAGTACCTACTATAGTGAATGCAATAATGCCTACTATAGTACTACTACAACACTACTATAATCTAATATTAAACAATAAAGATTCAATTTCAAACAACTAGAATCATAAAAATTTGACTAGGAACTTACTTTTCTCGATGAAAATATGAAGAGTAGAAAATTTGGTATAAAAAAAATGAGAACCAATCACAAACTTTTTGATAATGAAGAAACATATGAATAATGATTCATGATTTGATGAATAATGGTGTGTGGCATTGAAACAAACATATGTATTTAAAATGGCATTGCAACTAATGAAGAACAGATGTGGAAGGATTAACAAATCACAAATATTCAAGAAAACATTGAAAAGAATTAAAGAAATCAAATTTCAGATGAAAAAAGGATGAAAACATTTGAATAAAAATGAGTTAAAATAAAGACTTCTAAAGATATGGTGGACGGAGGGCACTATAAATATTACTAGGTTTGAGAAGTAAACGGTGTGCAAGTCCTCCATGTTGCATACTGTCTTAAGTGACTTGGGCCCCGATATCTAGACATCATGTAAGTTGTTTATACACCATGTAATTCAGATCCACATTTACCACAAAATACTTTATTCATATTTTGACTTGGGTATCATTTTAAAAATTCATGTCATGCAATATCTTCACATCGTGTATAAAATTCAATTTTGGTGGAATTCTGATTTTTGAAATTTACACATCATGTAATGGATTTACACATTGTGTATTGTCTTCATGTCGTGTAGAAGCTTCATGGGTTGGCCAACATCCTTGCATGAATTCTTTGAATGTATTCTACATGTCATATATCTGATACATGGTGTGTAAAGCCTATTTTTGGTCTTTTTTCCATAATTACTTCCCTTTGAGTGGAGAATTTACAATTCCCGCAAAAAAAACCAGAACCCAGTGCATTATCTAATTAAAAAAGAATAATATCTTAATAAATTTATCCAATATATGTATATAAATTCAACTTATCAGTTATTCAACTGTGGTCCCTGATATTACTAGGTTTTGTATTATATATTTTTCATTTATAAATTCTTTCATTTCTATTTTTTTCATTTATGGATTGTTACATTTTTTGTTTGAATCATAAAAAAATATGGTGACATTTCATACTTTTACCTTTCCCACTCATCACCTAACCATGGTGTGTGATATTACCAAGTTCTTCACTTGAGGACAACTAATGTCTACTAGTATAAGAAAGGATATGAACTATCCTCAACAAAGGTGAGTTGGACTATGATGCATAATTTCTCACACAAAAGGGAATACTCATAAAATTTGTCTCTAAGTGTAATTATATGGCTCTACTTCACATCATCCTTGATCAAGTTTAAGTAATTTATCAATAATTATAACTTTTTTTGTATACAGAACTTTTCATTAATGTATCGTTTTTTTATAACTTTCATCATTTCTAGCTTATTTCATATCTTGTTTATTTCATTTATGATTTGAATCAGAATATCTTTCTTGAAATTTTAACTATATATGAAGAAATTAAAAACGAAATGGAAATGAATAATAAAAGGTTCAACCTCTAAATAAATGTTCTTAAAAAATTTCCTTGAAATCACATGGTCTGTTGAATATATCATGCAGTTACTTGTACTATACAAGATTTTCATCACGATTGATGTACATGGAATTATTTATAAATAAATTATAAATGATTTTTGATCATTAGAAATAAAAAAAATTAGACTAAACCGAAAACATTTTATCTCATCAATTTTGTAACCTCATATTTCATCATAATTCTTAATTATGGTGCTAATTGTCTACCTTATTTTTCTTCTTATAGTTTTTTTAAAAATAGTTTAAAAATTTTATCGGATGTACTATAAAAAGTAATGATGATATAAAATGTAGAGATAGTGGGCCCTCTATTTCTCACATTCTAGGATAGACATGATTCATGGTTGGTCATAGAGGGATGTCTAGTTCCTTCTTTGAATGTATAATGATCTCATCATTTCCATCATGTTGAACCACCTCCTTCCATAATCCCTTATCTTCATTGTGTTGGGTTATAAGACATAGAGGTGTGAAACTTCACATCCTCCAATCATCATATCATTACTACACTAATAGAGAGATGGATTCCCTAGACATATAAATTTCCTTTTACAGTGGGGGAGATGAATATTATTCATGAGGATGTTTTCATTATATTAAGGCTCCCCATAGATAGTGTGGTTGTGATGGGATGAGTTGGTACAAATTGGTTTGATCTTGTTCATAGACTATTAGGAAATGAGGTTCAGGATGATGGTAGGTTTATCTCCAGGAGCCGATTATTCATGCCATGGATAGGTGAGAACTTATCCCATATCAATGATGATGCTAAAAATATCACCATGATGATACTTTCACATGAATATATTCTGAAACTTATTGGCATCACAATACTCATTGACCATTTGACTATTTTTTTCCATTTGATTTATTTACCTTTAGTGGAGGATTTGGACCAAACATGGAGGTATAGATGGGGGTCTTCATGTATTTCATATACATATAGATCATTACGAAATTAATTTCACATCGATAAGATATAGACTATAGGATACATTATCCTTATTTTTATGTGGATATGGGAGTGCATCCCTCGCTTAGCTCCACAATCCCATGTGCCGCTGTCCCCTGGTATTTTACATGAGTCCCTATGTGGACAATGGTATTTTTTCTTTATTATGTGAAAATAAAAGTTATAATTTTTTAATACATATAATTATAAAAATATTATCAATAGGTGGATTAAACAACATTGATATTCAGATAAAACAAGAGATGAAGTCAACACTTATAGACTTATGTTGAACAGTCTTCGACTAGATGACGTATTTTATTATTAATTATATTGTTAAATTATTGTTGTGTTCAATAAATTTCTTCATTTATTAATTACATAATAACTTTTCGATATTTCAAGTTTCATGGATTACATATACTTCGGACATTATCTAGATTCTCCCACCTTACTATAAAGTGGTACTCACTACCAGCTCATGCTTCATGCATATGATTAAATTTTATATTGTAGAGTGGAATCATGTTGATTAAGTTATGAGGAATTTTAGCTTCTATAAACCCATTCCTACACCACCCAGTCTATTACATTCACTTTATTCCCTAATGATGTTAGGGAATCGAGACTTTTATTAGAGGATATATCATGCATAGTATATTGAGATGTAGGCCAAATGACATGAGTCCTAATTTTGAGGGTTTGACACATTATGTATGAATTTATTAGATAAAATCGATTATGGGCCCTGGTACCACATGACCCCAGTGATATATCTTATATGACATAGATGGGTATATCATGATTTGGTAATAATTCTTACATATACTATGAAAAAATTATTTATTATCTTTATTTAATTTCATTTTTTTACAGGATGCTCGTATCACTCATCTCATTCACATATCTAATCTCACATAGGGGGCTTCTTTGACCATGACTATTTTCAAATAGTAGTGATAGTGTTGCTTCTTCCTATGGATTATATTTATCATGGGATTTTCTTTTATGTTTCAAGCTACGATGATGGTGTTTTTCCTAATATGGATTTTCTAGGGGTGACAACCCTCTTATGGATGCAGATGTTGCATAAGATGAGGGTGTTAATACTGATTATCCAAATGATCCTTTAATTCATATTACATATAATCCACAACCATAGTCAATGGAATATGCATGTAATTAGTTTTTAGCATGTATTATTTTTTAAAAGAGATAAATGATAACTATCCTACATTATATAATCGTTTTTCCTCAGATCTTCATATATTTGTCACATAGCATCAATGTTATTCACATGTTGGGGAGTGTTCCTGGCATAAACCACTATCCTTATAGATATGATAGGTTATGGGTGAGGATAATATATATCCACCATATATCACACAAGATGATGTGGTGGTAGGTTCCAGTGATGAGGCATAGTAGTTGCGTATGCAAGAGCCTAGATGTTTCCAGAAGATTTCACACCCCATGACGATTTCGTATTTTTGATTGGCTTATAATGGGTTTGTTCACATAATTGGAAACACCCAATGGTTCTATATCCAAAGGTACCTACATTTCAATGGAAGGCCCTCATTAGGTTTTTTGACCAATGATGCTGAATAACTCACATTGATTGATTGGATGTGAGTTTGGGCCCATCACACCTTTTTTGGTGTGAATAGTTGCCTACTCTGGGACTCTCTTATAGATTTAAGATATGTTCATGAATCCTTCATTAATTCCCAAGTATTATGTGGTTCATCCCGATACTAGAAATCATTTTTTAGCATGTAAAGATCATAGAATCATCTTTATGTATCTTATGTTCTTTATTAATGGAGATATATGTATGAATCTATGGTTTTCTATTGATGTTATCCTCTTATGTACTACATAGATATTATTTGGTCATTATTACGATTATGTTGGTTTTCAATCCACTTAGTGGGGCACTCGAGAATTTATTTTTATCATACGAGACGAAATTCACTCTAGACTATATCGTCATCTAGGGATACAAGATTTGTTTTGTTGTTGGTATTAAACCCATAGATGGGCTTCCTAAATATCCTTGTGAAAGGAATCATAACCCACATATTTTGGTGCCACATAATTGGGAAAATCATACCATTTAAGGTCTTGTGATAAAGACCCAACTGTATAGTTTAACGTCATGTGAAAAGGACATCTAGGCGGAAGGTTCCTAGTCAAGGTTTGGTGTGGGACTTATGTCTAAGCAACCCAAGGAACCTATAAGGGAAATAAATTTCCATGTTGAATTATATCCTACTGGGGATATGGCCCAAAAGTATAGGGTTGATTTAGGAGTTGGGTTTGAACCTCAAAGAGGCTTCCTATATATCCCATATGCATGGGAATCAAATCCACTATAGCTTAATGATTCTTATACGGGAGTATAACAATTTGAGAGGATTAAGTTGGGGATTATTCTTGAATATGATTCCCCATATAAGGGTCCATGAGTGATTTATTATCTCATGGTGATTTAGAGGATTATTTAGGGATTAAACCTAAGTAGGATTCCCATATGATAAGATTCAGTGATTACTCCTAAGAATGATTCCCTAATGAATTTGTGGTTATGATTGGGACTAATTTCTAAATAAAATTTCCTTTGAGCTCGATCCTTAGACAGGCCTCATACATATCCTAGTTATGGTAGGAAGTAGAGTTCTCATAGTTCAATATTTCTGGTGGATTGTGTAGATTTCATGATCATCACGAGCCTCTATGCCCACATGAGTCATGTTGGGTGTGAGAAATAAGAGTAAGTGGAAGATTTTACAAACCACACACTTTTCATCCTTCACTAGTGGAAGATGATGTGGTGATTGTGGAAGAGTGCTGGGATACAACACTTCCCTCTCTTCACTTAACATTTAAAATGAGTCCAATGTGAGAAAGGAATGAAGTTAAAGGGTTTGGAGATAGAGAGGATCAAGACTACAACCTCATATAGGAAAGGATAAGGGCTTACTCTTGGATGGATGACCAAAAATTAGTTCGGTAGTAGGGGAGGATCTAATACCTTGTTGAATGGAAAATAAAGTGTGATCCTTACCCTTCTTTAAAGTAACTAGAGGCTTCAGGTCTTAGATAAAAGATGGGTTGTGCATGGTCCTAACCTTTACTTCCTATACTGGTAACTCCTCGATATTGTTCCTAGTGTAGGGGTCCTTATGACCATAGTTATTAAAGTATACATGTGACCTGAAGATTATAACTATCTGGAAAGACCATTGTGGGGAAAGTATAACTATAGAAATACCAATCCAAATGGGAGACACTCTGGTGTGCCTTTTCCCATGGTTTTGTCTGTTAGTAGGTCCTGGTGGATGCTTTGATTTGATCCCTCTTAGACAAGGGAGCCAAATGAGTAGAGGGACTTCCATGGATAGCTTTAATGAAGGCCTAATGAATGGCTCATACAGGCTAGAAGGTATGGAAATCCAAGGAGGATCGCGTAGGGGGTTCTCTGCACATGTAGGAATGGGTGAATTGGTATCACCTTGGGATATAGACCACCTGGGTGATAAAACTTGGGGAAGACATTGTTAAATCCTTCAATGATATCTATAGATGTCCAATGAGGTAAGTTGCATAGGTTCCTATTTATGTAAGGGAATCTGATGCAAGTCTTTGTTAATTAGGGATTGAGTGAAAGCCTCATGATGTTATTGTTAATTTTAAACCCTTAGAGGACCTTAGATACACTATACCCATTTAATTACCTCTTCTTTAGGTGTTATAAAACTATCTAAAAGGATTCATAATACTTGAGAGAAGGACTAGTGTGATCAGATTAGCAGTTAGCCTTCAGGAATTTGTTTCCGTCCAAATGAAGACCTATGGGGCCTATTTATAGGAAAATATGTGGCCCTAATTAAACGTGTCATATCATACTAGTTTCGTGTGCATGTTGGTTGTGCAGGGTTCTGCATAGGTACATTGCACACTAATAGTGTTTGGGGGTAATTTCATGGCTCACTTTGGTGAAGATGATACTTAAAACCATGGAGGACGTTCCCCCTCACACCCCTGCTCAAGATCAATAATGGTATATGGTCCTAGTCCTTCGGTTTGGTCCCTTCAATAACATTACTACCCCCCTGAAAAATGGTTAGTCACATTGTGATCTTTTAAAGATTGGTTGAGGATGTTTTCGGTCAAGACACATGGAATTACAATATAATCCTTATTCCAACATAATGATGTATTTCTACTCAAATTCATCATTTGGTTGTCAAGTATGGTTTACATATTCAGTTCTATGGAAAAGTTCATGGAACACATTTCACAGTGTCAACAGAATCCCTTGTTAGAATTAGATTAGTTTCGAATGAAAAAGAATCAGGTTCTAAGGTAACTATTGGGAATTTTGATGCATTCCAACATCAATTTGTGGGATTTGGAGTTACTTCATGTTTTGGAGGATGCCCTAATTTTTTCCTAATCCACGAGGCCTAAGGTGGGTAGTTTGAATATTTCCATGGTCGTATGGACAACATTAAAAGCATTATGAATTCTTATGTTTCCAACCTAATTTTTTTCTAAGATCAGTATGAAATATGTTTATCGGGTGAGACTTGGATTTTTCTTAGGCCACGATTTTGGTTTTTTATCCTAACATGTTTTTTTCTTTTGAACTTTTTATTGCTCAATATTTCCTAAACCTTATAAAGTGTAGGTCTAGAAAGCTGAGACTTGAATTTTTTACAGTGTTCCCTTTGTGGGTTTTCAACTTGGTGAGTATTATGTCTCTTTTTGTGGTCAGTTTAAATTCATGCATGTTGGGCTAATAAGGGTAGTGTTTTAGGTAAAAACATATTTGACCATAATGTTTTAAATGGTTACCCAAACAAGGCTTAATGGTTAGGAATGTTCTGATGTTCTTTATATACTTCCAAGGGGAATCTTGGGCCATGATTTTATGGTTTTCAAATCTAAAACATAAAATAGGGGAATAGAGGAGGTCTATTGTGAGGAAAAAGTTATCTCTAGATGTAAATCCCAATATTGAGGATATTTTATTAATGACCTACTGGGGTGAATACTTCATAGTCATTTAGTGGTATCCTTAGGATGACAAAGTTGTTATGTGGGAGACTTATGCAGGGCCAATTGAGGTGCGTACTGCATAGTCAGGTAAGGGATTTCTTAGGGATTATGACATTCTATTACTCATGGGTGAAGGATGTTCATGGAAATTTGGATTTCTCAAGACCACAAGGGGTGATTTTTCTCAAGAAATATTCTTGAGAATAAATAGATCATCTATATTGACATGGTACATGAATGGGAAACCAATCCTACACAAATTTGGTGTGTGAAGGAGGGTAAATTTTGTTAGATTATCAGTTTCATGGGGAGATGTCCCTATTTTTGGCATGGGTTTGAGCATTGTCCAGTTTAATGTCATGTGATTTGGACATTGATTGTGTATTTTAATGTCTTACAGCACAGATGTTATGTTGTGCAGTTTAAAGTCATGCAGTAATGACATTATGTTGTGCAGTTTAAATTCATGCAGTAAGGACATCATGTTATGTAATTTAATGTCTTGTAGCAAGTACATCATTCTTTTCATTTTAAATTCATAAATCATGGACATCATGGGGGATTCAATATTAGGTATTTTACTTAGACCGAAGGTTTGATGTTTCTCTAATTCTTAGAAATCTGTCTAGAAATGTGTTACCATATTCTAGTGTGAGAGGGGAAAGTTGTAAGCTATAACCTAGGGATATCCAAATCCAAAATAGTAGTATGGTAAAAAGGGCTTATGGAATTATAGGAGGTGACTCTGGAGAACTAAGTTACAATTGCATGAAAAACTCTTTATGGGGCTGTTTTATGCAAGTCCAACTAGGGAATGTACTACATAGTCGATAGTGGAATCCTTTTGCTGGAAGACCCATTATAAGGATCATTTTATGCAAGGTTTTTTACATCACATACAACATAGTCAGTCAAAAGAGCTCTTAGGAATTCTGACATTCTTTCTCTAAAATCCAATGGATGTTTATGGAGATTCGGATCTCCCCAAGCATTGAGTTTGGGTTGTTGATAATAGGGCTTTAATATTGAAGGGGAATTTCACGTCATGATTTCCAAATAATTAGGGGAATGGGATATCTATGAATGTCTGACCCAGGTTTAGGAAGTATGGTTCCTGTAGTGTTAGTTCATATGAATAGGACCATAATATTGTGGAAACAATGGGTGATATGTGGTCAAATGGACCAATGTTATTCATGTATTCTTTGAAATAATGTAAGTGGAAAATGTAAACCATGGTCTTAGAGACTTTCTAGTCAAGAAAAATAATATGGGAATAATATGCATGGGATTACTGCTGACTTTGAATTTTAGGTTCTAACATACCATCCTCAAAGCTTAAAGGGATATAAGTGGTTTCTCTCAATGGAGAAATTATCTCTATTTTCCAAACCCGTTATGGGGGCTATTTTATGTAAGTCTAGGTGGGGAACATATTGCACAACCAAAAATTGGCATCCGTTTTCTAACATGCTCGTTATGTGTGCAACATATTTAAGTCCAACTAGGGAATGTACTACATAGTTAGAAAAAGGAGCTCTCGAGTATCATACATTCTTCAACTATAAGTCGAAGAAATATTATTAAGATCTAAAATTATTCAATATTGGGATTACAAAATGTGAATAGGTAATTTTCCAATGCAAAAAAGGATGTTTTTGGACTGATATTTCCCATGATTTTAGAGTCCCATACATAGATATAAATCATATGTAGAAGGGATAAATCTCTTGTTTCTTTTGTGGAATATTTAATGAGAGGACCCAAAATAGTTCTCTGGGTACCCTGCAGTTTAAAGTCATGAGGCAAGGACATTATCCATACAGTTTAATGTCATGAAGTATGGAAAAATATGTCTTAATGTGAAGAGAAATATGATAATTTGGTTGAACCAGGGCATAAAGACCAAGCACCACTACGTATCCTATCGGAGTAAGAATCAAGATGAACATATTTCTAAAAGATATGGGTTCATGCATAAATTGAGAACTCATATGGGATCTCCCCATGTAGATATGACTCGTACACAGGAGAGTAGAGGTTTTTTATATTGTAATGCAGTTGGGCCTAGGATTGAATATCTAGACATCCTTATGTATCTCATATGAGTGAGAATCAAGCAACACGTAGTTCTTGAAGGACTATTCAGTTTATCGTCATACGGTGAGTACATGGATGTTATCAACGTGAAAAGGAATATTTTGGTTGTGCCAAAGTGTACAACCCAAGCATCAATATGTATCATTATAGGGAAAGAATGAATCCATATGTAGTTCTTGAATAATTGTATAGTTTATTATCATGTGATAAGGACATCTGGTGTGCCTTTTAAGGTCTTTCATCTAGGACAATAATAACCCCACTGTGATTAGATACACCTTACTCTTGTGGAGAAATCCATTACCAAAATCCTAAGCCCACATGAGATATGCTAAGTGTGAGAAACAAGGTGGGATTAAGGTTTATTTTAAAGTTCAAGGGAAAAATAAGTGAAGGATATGGTCATGTTAATTATGTGGTGGATGATCTAGGATGTAAGATCTAGGCATCACTACGTATCACATTAGGATGAGAATCAAGACATATGTAGTCATTGAAATACCATGCAGTTTAACATCATGCGGTAAGGATGAAGATGTACTAACGTGAATTAATAGGAACATTGTGGTTGGGCCCACAGGTAGAAGTATTGGAGTCACTACATATCTCGTGAAAATGAGAATCAAACAACATGTAGTTTTCGAAAACTCTTCCCCATGTAAATCGGTCTTTTTAGTGGGGAACAAGGGGATTTGATAATTTCCAAAATAATGGTTGGGACCAAATCATGAAGTCTAGGTATCACCATGCATCTTAATATAATGAGAATTGAACCATAAGTCATGTAAAGGTTCCCTGTGTAGATCTGATTCATGCACTGGGAAAAGGAAAGGGGGTTTTCTTTTCCAAAATCATGACTGGACCCAGGATTGGAGGTATGGGCATCACTACATATATCATTGGAATGAGAATCAATTCACATGTAGTTCTTGAAATGTTCCTGGTGCAAGTTTGATACATACACATAGGGAGTGACCATAGTTATTGTGGATGGACCCAAGATAAGAGATCTGACTGACTGAAAATTCATTTTTTATTATTAAAACACTTTTAAAGACAAAGTGAGAAGCCACCATTACAACCAGACTAACAAAAAAAAACAACCCAAGAATAACCAGGCTCTATCTCACCCCAGAAAATTCATCATGTCAAAAAACCATCACCAATGCCTAACCAGTTGACAAGCAGTCCCATGCGAAATTCACGGGCATGGAACCAATGGCATTAGACATGCCCTCTCTTCATTCAACTAGCAAGCAAAAGTGGTGGCCACATGCTCTGAACCCCATCGGACACAGAACCAAGTAATTTTGGGAACCCAAACAACACCTCAAGACACACAAAGATTAAACCAAAATCAAACTTCAAACGAACCTGAATGATTCCAACCCAGGACCAAAACCCTCAAAGTTAGCAAGGGGCATTAAAAAGTAAACTGATATTACCTATAACTGTCTCCCTGAACAACTTCCATGAGATAGAAGTTACTTTTCTTGGAGACACCGTCATCATATTATCAATCTCCAAGGCCATCTGATCCCAATACTGTATGTACTCCTCAATGCTAATCACCCATCTGTTGAAGCCCTCGACACGAATATTATCTTTCTTGTCAACCCAAGAATATTGCTCCACATTAAGGAACGTTCTAAAAGGTCTCCCCATCATTTTAGCTGCTTTCTCTTCAGACGCATTAAGCACTAAGATCTTCTAAACCGCTTCTTCCTTAGAGCATAAGAAAAGCTCTGAGCATTGATCCCCATGAACCCCTTACCTCTGAGTATCCACATCTTGAAGGTCTTCCTTTTTGGAGTTTTCCTTTCTAGCTGATCGGGTATCCAAAGGTGGAGGTAAAGAAGAGTAATCCTTCCTACCCTTCCTCCTCCTATTACCCCTACTACTTCTCGGACTTGTAGCTTCACCAGCCTAGAGGCTATAAATATCCTCTCTACATTCTTCCACATACACCCCAACAACCTCCGAGAAGAGATCATGAGCATAGATTAGTCCTACCTCAACAAGACCCTTGAACCTAATGCTTAAATGTATAGGATATTAGTTTCCTGCATTAGATCCCCCTGGAATCCTATCATCGCTTGGCAGGGATGTCTCCAGACCAAGGCCCTACCTCCCTCCCCACAAATTATCTCTGTCTGAGGAAATCTTCTCTCTGACTTCCGTTTGCACCAAAGTAAATTCACCCCCAGTTTCCTTGTGTCCAACACAGACGTTGTCTTGCTTGGTCCTGCCTTCCACCATCACTCCATCAGTGCAAGCAGGTGGTCCAGCCAAATTCTCCCTCAACCTGCGAAACACACTTTCAACCGATGGGTTGACTTGAGAGGCCCCTGGAAAACAAACACCAGTGTCTAGACCCACTTCTGCCTCAATTGGCTCAACACATACCCCTGATGTCATGGCTGATTCCCTATCCTCCCGAATCAGACTTCCATAGAGTTCGCCCCATCCCAAATCATTGTTCAAACTTGGAGGCTCTTGCACCATCCTCTATGCCACCTCAAGGACCTTTGCCTCTCTACCACAATCATATCTCTGCCTCGAGGCCTTCAGCTCCCTTCGGCAGTAGACTCCCGAATGCCCCAGTCACCTACAACTAGCACAGAAGTCAATCCAACTTTCAAATACCACTCGTTGTTTACAGCGGTATTCTTCTCCCACCGTAATCCACAGATAATCAAAAGTGACTCTTGAAACATCCATTTTAACACATATACATGGATTAAAAGGATGACAAAGGGCTACAGTGCGGATATCCGAACACATATACCTATCAATGAGGTTCCCTATCATAAGAAGAACTACAGGATTTTGGAATGTAAGAGGAAGATTTGGAAAACTAACCCATGTCGCCATTGAAGGAAGATCGCAATTCATGTGCAAATTGAAGGACCAACGACACAGAAAGTAATGGAAGCTATTAAAGCTGCGAGGTGCGCTTGACTAGACCTGGTTGAGGTCAGCTTCCGATGAAAAATGAATCATAATTTGATGAATATCTAGAAGTCCCACAGTTGCCCTATCTTGAAAACCCTGTGCACTGAAAACATGCCTATCAAAGGAATCGATCGAAGGTTGTCGTCAGTAAAATCTATCCACCAAGGTATGCTTCAGTAGGTCCGAGGATTCCGAGAAATCTGCGGTAAACAACGATAGGTTAGGGAATCCATCGAGTAACTCTGAGAACTTTGGACCAATCGAGATTTGAGGAAAATGGGGAAAACGTCGGTGTCCGAAAAAGGTATGAAGGAAGGTTTAGCTGTGAACGACGAGGGTCCCTCCCCCAGCGGTGGGGGAGGGATCGATGTAGCAGCCGCCATCGGAACAGCAGAGGAGCCCCTTATGATGTGGGGAAATGGGATTTAAATATTTTATAAATTAATGGTTGGGCCCAAAACATGAGTTTAGGTATCACCATGAATTTAATTGTAATCAGAATCAAACCATGTGTTCTGAAAAAGATTCATTTGAAGATATGGTCCATACATAGGGAAAGAAGAAATTTTCTTTCTGGTCATGGCTAGACACGAGATTAGAGATTTGGGAATCACTATGTATCTCATTGGAGTGAGAATCAATCCACACATAGTTCTTGGGTGGATCAGGCAGTTTACCATCATACGATGAGGACATGAAAATGTTGGGACTTATACCCATAAAATGTGGCTTGTTTTTAAGGGACCACTAGGGATATCCTGACTCAGGGTACACTAGGGGTTACTTAACTTCAAAGGAAAAGGACATTAACCATGAAATTTAATGTCATGTAGTTAGGACAATAAGTGTCTTACAGGTTATTGTCATGTTATAAAAACATTTTTTGTGCATTTAAAGGTCATGTGATAAGGACCCACTATGTAGCTTAATGTATTGAAGCATTGACATAATGTGCTATGTAGTTCAAGATCCTACATCTATGAAAAACTATGTGTGATTACAAAAAGTAATTATTCAAGAAACATTCATTGGTTGGGGTCATAATAAGATCTATGTCATTTTAGATCAAGGAATAAGCTCTATTAGAGTGGACCTTATGTATGGAGTAAGGTCCCTCCCACTTTGGATCGTGATTTGGAGTATTCATTCCTAGTATCATTAGAGTCATAAGGACCAAAACCAACTATCCTTGGAGGAATGAATGGAGATGGACCTTCTTGTCAAAGGCTTGTGTTATCTGGTTCTGATATACCTCCAAGTGATTCAAGGTATGAAATCTATTTACATTAAGTCTCTCAAATTAATCTAATCATATCTAACATTGTTCATCTATAGATAGATGGTCACAAATAACAATATGGAGTGATGGTAATTAAACTTCAATGGGAAATACTATTTCTATTTTGTACAACAATGAGTATGGGGTTTCCCATGTTGTGGTATATGTTGTAGTCTGGTATTCCCATAAGGCAAGAAAGAGCTCGTCAGACCAGATTTCTTATATTTATCCCCCATATTATAGAGTTTGTTTGAAAGGGTCTTGTTAAAAGCCTTTATCTGTCCATTATCTGCTACATGATAGAGGGGTGAATGGCTTGATTTGATATTTTACTCTTGATATATATTTTCTACCTCATCAGACTGAAAATTGGTTCCATTATACTTCAATATGGTATGTGTGACACCAAAATCGGTAATAAAGTTTTCTTTGATGAAACTAACAATTCTCTTGGCTCTGAATTCTTTGATGGGTATTTCCTCAGCCCATTTGGAGAATAAATATTTAGTAGTAAGGATGTACTTGAACTGATTAGCCATAGTTGGAGGGTATTCCAACAATATCCATTCCCCATATGGGAAACAACTAGGAGTATTTGGTCGTATTTTTTAGCTCCGGGGTTTGATAAATGAAGTTGGCGTGCACTTTGTATGAATGACATTTCTTGGTGAATTCTGTAATATCATGTGTCATAGAAGTCTGAAAGTACCCAAGCCTTCATATTTGATCAGAAAGAATATACCCAGACTATTGGCCACCTAAGGTTCCTATATATACTTCTTCCATAAAAATCTTAGTCTCTTCTCCATCGACACATATGAGAAGGGCTCCATCCAAGCCTCATTTGTAAAGGACTTTTTGGTGATTTAGTCTATCATAAAGAGTGAAATTTGTTTCCCACTACTAGATCTACACTCTTACAAATATTTCTAATGGGATAACCCCGTACTAATGGTAGCCCATGATGGGTGTCATTCATCCCGTGGTAGGACCATATGGCACAGTGATGGGACCGATATCCCAAATCTCTTCTTTACTAATTCGAACAAAAGGAGAAACCATTTGGCAGTGGGAAATGGTAAGGAATGTTTCATCCCAATTTGGATCTACCAGAACTATACTATATTTTCTAATGCATCTTCCTGGGCTTTATGTGATCGCAGGATGTGAGTCAATGTTTTCTCTGAAGGTAATTCCTCCATTAAATCTCAAACATAGTCAAACATGTGAATTGTCTCCTCTATTTCGTTGTTGTAATCCACATTGATCTAGTTTATTATATTATAAACTCTAAGTCAAATTTCACCTCCAGATGGTTCACTGGTATTTGAAGTTTCAATTATTGGTCTATAATTATATCCTGATATTCTAGATCATTGTTAGTAAAACCATCTGATAACAGGACGATGTATGGAAACATTTCCTTCTCCGGGGAGATAAACAATATCCTTTACTATGCTTTGTCGAATGTAGGATATTCAATTATTCTTCCTATTTGGGTCCTGGATGCACCATCAAATTAAATTTCTCATGTTTGGGGGCCACTTTGAAAATAGATTATTTCATCATTAGGTATTTCAGTATTAAATGGCATCTCTTCTGAAGATGGGTGTTTGGCATGGAAATCCACCAAAGAGTTAACTTTCACTGCTTTCTAAGGCACAAATTGTATATTGAGTTACTGTAGAATAATGGCCCACCATGCCAGATGTCCTGTCAGAATATGACAACTAAGGATGAATTTTTGCGGGTTATTATGATAAATCAAGTGGATCTCATGGGGCTTTAGGTAGTTCCTCAGCTTCTGAACATTAAAGATTAATTCCAAGTAGCTCTTCTTGATATCTGAATAATGTTTCTTAGCATCAATCATGGTACTATGGAGATAATAATGGTTTTTTTCTTTCCCATTATCATTTTTTGTGTGTGGAAGGTGACATGTGATCATTCCAGGGCCATCACATACAGAATGAGTGGTTTTCCTTAAAATGGTGGCATTAATATCGGTGGGCTCAAAATGTATTTATTGAGGTAATAAAATTCTTCTTGACATTAATTTTTCCATATATTTGTGACCCCCTTCTTCATCAATTTGGTGAAGTGTTAACAACTCCCGGTGAGGTTAACTATGAAGTGTCAGATATGGGCCATTTTTTCATGAAGTCCTTTCAACTCTTTCATGTTTCGATTAGGTTACATTCCAAGGATAGATTTATCAATCTCAAGATCAACTTTTATGCCATGATGGAGTATGAATAATCTGAGAAATTTTCCTAAGGTTAACATGATAGCATGTTTCAAGGGATTCAACTTCAGATTATGCTATCAAATCTTGTTGAAGATAGTCTATAGTCCATTCAGGTGATCAGAATATTGTTGGGACTTTACCACTAGATCATCAATGAACCATTAAACAAACTTCCCCATGAAGGTTTTGAATATGGGTTGAATAACACGTTGGTATGTGGCACCAGTGTTCTTTAGTAAAAAGGGAATTACCTGATAGTAGAATATTCCCTGATGGGCTATGAAAATTGTGTCTTCTTAATCTTCTAGGACAACGTGCTTTGGTTGTACACTGAATATCCATCCATGAATGATATGGATTGAAAACCGGATATTTCATCAATCATGAGTTATATGATTGGAACCGAGAAATCATCTTTGGGACAATACCAGTTGAGATCTCTGAAATAGATAAAAACTATGATTTTCCCATTAGTTTTTTTTCATAGTTAAAATTTTTGATATCAATTTATAGTATTGTACCACTCATATAATCTTTGATGATTTTTTCCACTTCAGCCTCAATTTTGGAGGTATGAGTTGGGTGCATCCTCGTGGATTCTTGCTTGTTCACCTGATGATATTCTAAAGTTTTTCACTTTCCAGTGTGAATATTTTCTTTTACAGGAACATTAGGAGATGATTTTATTGATGTGCATGGGTCATCCCATGGGATAGGAGCTAAAAGTGTTTTTATTCTTGGTGTATTAGGCCAATTGGGTCGGCCTGCCCATCAAGGAGGTAGTGGTGTATCCTCCAACCGGTCTTCCAAAATGATCATGTCAGGTAAGACATTTTCATGAATGGATTAATAACTCCTTTGTTCCAACTAAGCTTATTGGAGATATTTCCCATGAGTTCCATCCATGTAAATAGTTCAAGAAATGGTTTCGTTGAAGTAGTGGCTTGTAGCATGACCACCTATTTCCCTATATCCTTGACCTTGATGACCTCTTCCCGCAGTTCCCTAGTCAGTTGAAGGGTAGTTTGGTTATTAATCAGAATCATTTTGTGAAAAGGGATCAGTTAAGTGAATAACATTAATAGAACTAAAGATCAACTTCTCATCTAATGAATATTATGCTTCATGGGTCGACTCTTGTTGGGACGTTTGAGGGGGTGGTGCCCGTGCTTTTGGGATGGTCCACATGAAGTCCGCTAAGGTCAAGGATAATTTTGGCCTTGAAATGAACTCATATTATTCATATTTTACCTTATCCTTTCATCCATTTCACCTTTTTTAGGATTGGAATTTAGAGGATTGAGCTTTTGATGAAGCCATATTTGTTGTAGCAGAAGGGTATAACGAAAAAATTGGCTTTTTCAACAGTGCTTGGAGAATAGCCTGACTATGTTTGATCATTTTTAGGATTATCTAATAACTGAAATTTTGCATACTATTTCTTTTAACTTCATTCCATTCACTGTCCTATTATGGATTAATAGCAGAAACACATGCTTCCTAGTATAGTGAATTTTTCAATTTCACATCCCAAAGTCCACCATCATTTATAGGAGGTCCTTGAAAACAAAACAATCTTAAATGGGGTTCCCTAGTATTTGATTGAAGTGGAAATTTTTTGGGATATATTTATCACCATGTTGGTCATATTTCTTAGGGTTTGGAAACTAAACTCTGTTATTTTCCAATTCCGAGATGAAGTAACTAGGGACTTGGTCATTTTGAATGGAATATATCTTATATTTTATATCCTCACACTGGTTACACATTTTATCTATTTTATCATCCTAGAAAAGTGTCCATTGCTACTGATGATCAAGAGGTGGAGCCCTACAGTATGGTGAAAGCTTTGTGGTAGGAGAAAGTATAAGAGATCAGTTAATTATAACTACAGTGTCCCCTTCTTTTCCTATTCACCTTCCCTAAGTTGATGGAACCACTCAGAACATGCATATTCTATCAATAATGGAGTTTTCCACCTGTTTAGAAATTAAGGCTAGATCCAAAACCCCTCCTTTGTATTTCATATCAATCAATGGTGTGCACAAATCATCATTGAGATTTACTACACTGTTAGGTAATAGTTCTTCTTGAGGGAGCAGTAGGTTCAAGGAATATTTCAATACCTTCCACCAAGAAATGAAATCTGAGACCCATTCATTGTTCCTTTATTTTTAGTTTTTAGGATCGGTGATTTTTTTCTTCTATAGTGTTGAGATTAACTGTAATAGGAACATATGATGGAGGACTTCCAATCTAGTAATCGATCGAGAATGAACACTCATATACTATAAAAAGGCTAGCCCATGTAATGATTGCATAAAGAATCTGAGTTTCACTACCTCTTGTTCCATTGGGTTTCCCATCCTGGGATCATAGTGAGAGAGGAAATACATCAAGTGCTTCTTTGGATCCCCCAAGACATTGAATATTGGAAATATGGGATTCCTAAAGTTTGGCAGGGGAGGAGTCGGATCTACCTATTTTGGGTAAGCATGCTTTTCCAGTTGTACCAGGGTGAATCCTTATTTAATTTCTTCCAATCGAGCCATTAGGGACTCAATGGGGTTTGTATGAATTCGAGGAATGTCTAGATGAGTTGGAACCTGAATAGGTATAGTGGTTAGAGCTTGAATGGGTGCAGCAGCTGGTAGGACCACTAGTGGTGGCACCACTGGAATCTTTCATGGGTAACCTATAGTGAAAGGCATGTAAGGATGTTCCTGACCATGTTCTAGTTTCACCTACAATTAAGGGAATTCATGATCTGCCTCAATTTTTTTGGTAAACATTCTTTTTTGAGGTGTTCCAACTAGAAGTGGAAGTTTAGGATCTCCTTGTGGAGCATATCTGGAAGGAAGGATGTCATAGATTAACTTTTCATTGAGTCTTCTCAACTCTTTCATCTCCTACTCTTGAATAGAAAATCCTTCCTCTAATGAAAGGGATTTACCCTCTCTTGGGGGAGGGTGAGACATAGTCTCACTTTTACCTTTTTTCTTCTTAGGTGCCTTTTGAGGAGGTGGAGGTGGATTATTCGAGGGAACACCCATGTTCCAGGAAAGCCTCTGGTTCTGAGTATGCACAACTCCTTAATTTTTCCTTCCATGGAAAAAATCAAAAACCAGAGCCTACACTTCGGACTCCTCGAAATTGGAATCCTATCCTGGGGCAATTTTTGGGACAACAATGATAACATTTACCAACATGTAATGCATTATAGGCATTATGTTAGTATCTCTACGAGATGGACCTCTCCTGCATCCCCCGTGATAGCTTCTCCTCTTCTTTATTGGTTCCCTTAGAACTGTTTATATGATAGTAATCCCAAGGGAATCTCTCGATAGTTCATTTGTACAAGTTACTATTTAAATTACTGGATCACAATATATGGGGTTGTTCCTGTTGTACTTTCACAACCCTTTGGTCCCTATTTTCTAGATCCAAGGGTTGGGTTAAAAAATCCCCCATCCCTATGGGTTGTGGCTATTCCCAAACTACTGTGAATAATATCACCAAAGTTTCTCTTATGATTTTATAGATTCTAGTTTAAATGTGGGTTTGGTGCATTATTTGGAACTCACTTAAATTGACTATTTTGGAAGGCCATTGTGTGTTTGTTTTTGAAATTTTCTTAATATGATAGTTTAAATACTCTAAGAAATGTGCATGCTTGATGTTCTCAAATTATGGATGAAAAGTATCTCAATATCCTACTCCCTTATTTCCTGACATTGGTGAAAGTCGATTGTGGATTATTCTTATTGAGCATATCTTCAGTCATGAACAGATTCCTTATGTTTTAGTCAGATTCAGGAAATTATATTTCATTATACCACCTTTGGAGGGCTTTGCTAACTTGGGAGCATAATGAAATGAAATGCTCTATGGGCACCCCATCCTCTCATATGAACACCGGATGGGGTATCTACGATCAGTTTTCACAACATCATTAATACATCTAGGTATTAACATTTAAGGGATCTTTTTTGTTTCTTTATCTTTGGATGTTGCAAATCCATGAGATATGCCAAGTCAATTTGGAATTGCAACCCATCTATTACCTTAACAAGATTTTGATACTCATCATATGGTAATACCTTTTTTGTAGGTAATGAAGAGTTTTCCATATGTTGAGGTGGATTTAATGCATACAATATTCCACCAAAACCAATAGAATGTTTTATTGAGGGGTGTCTAAAGGCCATAACATAACTCATATGTCTTCTTTATCGAGCTATTTCCTCGGGTTTAGAAGATATTCTTTGTATTCCACTAGAGGTTCCTTGACCTGATCTGACTAGCGTGGATGTTTCCGTGATCTTTAACCACAAACAATGGTATTAGATGAGATTTCCTCTGATATGTTAGAAGCAAAGTTACCAAAGGGTGGTTCAAATAATGACCATTGCCTTAGTTTTTCTTCCGATTGAGAAAGGATTTTTCCTGCCAGTGATAAGAAAGTAGACATGACTTACCTTATGGTTTCAAGTTCCTCAATATAATAGGGATTTCTCATCACTGCATTTTCCATTGGATAATTATCTTGACAATGAAAATCACTACTTTGGAGAGAACTTTCACAGTGAATGCCATCATGGGGAGGACCACCATGGTGGATTATAAAAATAGGAAGACTATCTTGCTCCTTGGTCTTTTGGCCACATAGAGGGTTGTCGTAGCTCTCATCAAGTGATAAGATCTCAATATTGACAAAACAATTCATGAAGAAAACCTTCATGGTGAAGTGTCCGATGAGGAACTTTAGAATTACTATTTCTACTCCCATTATTTGGTAACATGAGGGTAGGATCTTGAGTTGTGATAGATATGCCTATGAGGGATTCAAGAACTCCAGTATTAAGTGAAGCCTAATTATAGATCGGCTCTTGGTTTTCAAATCATGTTTGATGAGGCTCATTCTTACATGCCTTTTTATGATCGATTAGGGACACTTTTAGGGAGAAGTGGTCATTATGGGAAGGTGTTTATGAAAAACTTTGAGTGGCTAATGGAATACGCAGATTACCTAGGATTGGAGCAGGTGCGTGTTCCTCATCCGATTTTCCATATATTATTAGGGAGTTTCCCCATAACCCTCCTGGATGAGAGTAGAGGTGTGTGTCTGATCTGGGGTGTTTTTATGAAGAGTAACCTTATTTTTTGGGATAGAGTTACGTGTCCATCCCTTGAGTACTACTTTCATTTCCTTTATGATATATTATAAATTTTATAGCATGTGGGCATGGATTTATGTCTACCTATTCACTATTTACAAGATATGATCATTGTCTTTAGTGGATGGAATGTGGATATATGACCATTACACATCTAGAGTAGGTGTATGTGTCTGCTCATGTCCTCCCTTTCCTACCAGGGGATACTGACAGTACTCTTGTGTGTGGGAATAGAGTTTAATCTTCCCTCTTATTATCATATGGACTTTTTGGATGACTTATCTAAGTGTTGCCAGATGAGGCTACTGACATGCTTGATGGATGATGGTAGGTGTGTGTGCCTACTTGTTTTTTTCCACCAAACATTGTTGGTGGACTTCTTTGAGTACTGCCAGATGAGTTTCATGGAAAGATTGGTAAGTGTAGATAGGTATATGTTCCTTCTTATAGTTTTCCACCATATTTGGTTGGTGGCCTTCTCTGAATGTCTCCAGGATTGTCTACTGGCTGGCTGAATGAAGGGGGATAGATGTTTGTGTCCACTCACTATTTTACACCAAACTAGGTTGGTGGGATTATTTGGAGGGGGAAATGGTGTGAACCTACTCCATATTGACAATTTTATTTCCCCGTAGGTCCATCTTGTGTTCCTAGTTTTGAAGAACTTAGGCTGATAGGCTGAGGATAACACCTTCATCTTGTTGAGGGTTAATTGTTGCATGGTGTTGGCGGTGGTGATTTCTATTAGAAGACCTTGAGAAGGACCCCTGTGTCTCCTAGATGAGGTCATAGGTGTCCTTTTGATCCACCAATCTGAAATATTGGATGGAATGGTTTTTTCATTCCAAGGATAAGCTCCCGAAATGGTTGAGGATGACGGTCGGTGCCATCTACTTCAAGACCACTGGTCATTATTTATTGGATGATCAGGGGTGCATCATGGACTGGAGGTCTTGTCGAGCGGCCTGTAGGGTCAGAATCATATAGTTTTCATGATAATCCCAAACCAGTGAGTTTGAGACACAACGTTGAAGATTTTGGGTTGGTGATGGTGTCCTTCATGTGGATAAAGGTCCTACCTGAGTAGAATCTAGGGCATTCTTTAGTGAAAAAATGAAGGAAGACATTGGATCAAAGGGAGTTCTGAAAAAAAGTTCATGTATATATGACAAACAAAAACAATGAACTCTAGAAAAGCGGCATTGCATTTGAGAAAACACATTCATCATTTATTTCCTTATATGGACCTATTCAATTTTAAGAGTTGAAAGGTCCTAATAGGTGGGTGATACTATCATCTTTGTTAAGGATTCACATTGGGTTCTCCTTTTTTTATTTCCGACAGATTTTGCATCCCTGTGATGGTTTTCTATTTCTAAACAGTTTACAATGGGTTTTTTCCAAGAGTAAGAAACACCTAATGGTTTATATCTGAAGGGTCCTACTTTCAAAAGGTAGATGCTCGTATGTTTTTTTGAACAACAATTCTTAAAAACTCACATTGGTCGACAGTATTGGAGGTTGGGCTCATCACACCCTTTTGGGGGGAATTTTTGTGTACATAGGGACTCTCTTATAGATTTAAGATATTTTTGTGAATCATTAATTAATTCTAAAGAATGATGTGGCTCATCCCAAGATTAGAAATCATTAGTTGGGATCTATAAATCTTATAATCATCTATATGTATCTGAGGTTCTTAATCAATGGAGATATCTGTATGAATCTAAGGTTCCCTATTGATGGTATCCTCTTATGTACAACATAGAAATTCTTTGGAAATTATTATGACGATGCTAGTTTCTAAGCCCCTCGGTGGGGCACTCTAGAGTTTATTATCATCCAGGGAGACTAACATTTCTCTATATTTTATCATCATCCAGGTAGATGGGATTTGTTTTAATGTTGGAATCAAACCCATATATGGGATTCCTATGTCTCCTTGGGAAAGGAAAAAAACTCACATAGTTGAGTTCCACTTAATAGGACACATCATGCCTTTTAAGGTCTTGTGATAAGGACCCAACCATACATTTTAATGTTATGCGATAGGGACATCTAGGAGGAAGATGTCTAGTCAAAGTTTGGTGCGGGATGTATGTCTAAGAAACCCAGGGAACCTGAAGGGGATATAAGTTTCCAAGTTGAATTAGGCCCTACTGAGGATATGTCCCAAAATGATAGGGTGGATCGAGTAGTTGGGTTTGAACCTTAAGTAGGCTTCCTACACATCCCATTTGGATAGTAATCAAATTCCACATAGTTAGGTGAGTCTTGTAGGGGGTTATAGACCATTGAGAGGATTAAGTTGGGGATTATTCCTAAAAAGGATGCCCTATAGAAGGGGTCATGAGTGATGTATTATCTCATGGTGATTTAGAGTCTAATTTGGGGATTGAACCTAATGAGGAGGCCCGTATGATAAAATTTAGGGATTACTCCTGAGGAGGATTCACTAATGAATTTTGGGTTATGATTTGGACTAATTTCTAAAGATGATGTCCTTTGAGCTCGGACCTTAGATAGGCATCCAACGTATCTTGGTTATGGAAGGAATCAAACTTATCATAGTTCAATCTTTCAGTTTCATTGTGGCGATGTCATGATCATCACTAACCTCTAATCCCACATGAGTCATGGTTGGTGTGAGAAGTAAGAGGAAGAAAATGACATGAAAAAACACATAATTTTCCTCCTTTGATGGTGGGAGAGGATGTTGTGACCATGGAAGAGGTTGGGGATACCACACTTCCATCTCTTCCTTTGCATTGTACATGAGTCCAATGGGAGGAAGGAGTAAAGTTGAAGGATGTGAAAGTTGAGAGGATCAAGACTACAACCTCCAACAAGGAAGGATAGGTGCTTAGTCTAGGAGGGATGCCTTGAAATTAGTTCAGCTGTGGGAGGAGGATCTAATACCATGTTGAATGGAAAAGAAAGTGTGATCTTTAACCTCCCTACTAGGAATTGGAGGCTCTGGATCTCAAAGACGAGAAGGGATGGACATGGTCCTGACCTTTACTTTCGAGATCAGTAACTCCCTGACACTTTCCCTGGGGTAGGGTTCCTCGCGACTGTAAATATAGAAATCTACATGTTCCTCGAGGATCCTAATCATCTGGTAGGACCACTAAGGGAAACCTATGACCATTGAAATCAAAATCCAAATGGAAGACACTTTGGCATGCCTTTTCTAATGGTTTTTTAAGTCAGGAGGTCTTGGTGGAGGCTTTGATTTGATCCCTCTCATACAAGGGAGCCAAATGAGGAGAGGCCCTACCATGTATGGCTTTAAAGAAGGTTTAAAGAATGGCTTTCATAGGCTAGAAGGTAGGGTGAACCAAGGAGTCTCGTGTAGGGGTGCTCCACGTAGGTTGGCCTAGGCGAGTTGGTGTCACCTTGGGAGACGAAAAATTTGGGTGACTAAACTTGGGTGAGACCTTCCACGGCACTTCAAGGATATCCCCAGGTGTTCCCTAAGGTAAGTCACATAGGTTCCTGGTTATGGAAGGGAACCTCGTGCTAGTCTTTATCAATTAAGGGTTGGGTGAATGCCTCTTGTAGGTGTTGTTGATTTTAATCCTCGAGATGAAATTAGAACCACTATCCCCCTTTAATTCCCTCCTCTTTAGGTGTTAGAAAACTACCTAAATGGTTTCAGAAGACTTGAGTGAAGGACTAGGGTGATCCAATCAGCAGTTGGCCTTCAGTAATTTTCGTCCATCCAAAAGAAAACTTAGGGGCCTATTTATAGGAAAATATGTGGCCCAGGGAAAATGTGTCATCTCACGTAGTTTTTATGCACATGTCAATCGTGCAGGGTTTTGTGTAGGTACCTTGTGTGCTGATGGTGTTTGGGGGTACTTATGCGGCTTACTTGGGTGAGCATGCTACTTCATACCATGGGGGATGCACACCCCCCCCCCCTCACACCCTTGCTTGGGATTAGTGATGGGATGTGGTCTCAGCCCTGTGGGACGGTCCCTTTGTTACTGTCATTGACCCCCATGAAAAATGGAGAGTTGCACCGTGATCTTTTCAAGACCGATCAATGATGTTTTTGGATGCGACACATGGAATTCCAATCTACACTTTCTTCCAGCATAAAGACATATTTCTACTCAAACTCAACATTTTTTTGATTAAGTGAGGTTTACATCATCAGTTATGTGAAAAAGTGCATTGAATACATTTCATGGTCTCAAAAATAAACATCAACAGACATGGTGTGAACGTATTATATATACACTTAGCTATGGCATGGAGGAGCACCCGAGACACCGATGTAGATTATATTGATACACATTATATGTTTTTTGAATCATTACTTGTACATTATTTAAAAACATTCTAATATATTATATATTGTTTCATAAAACACCAAAAATATATAATTAAAATTCATTCAAATATTTTTGAACGATTAAGAAACACTTATATTAATAACTACATTGATAATAAAAATAATTATTATTTGTTATTTATATTAGTAAGTCTTATTATCATAATCCTTATTATGTATAATAAATAATCATCTTAAATTTATTATTAATTATTAATAAGATTTTGAATTTGAATTCTATAAATATTACTAATATTAATAGTAAATATCATTTTCTTTATTATACATGTAATTAATTGACAATACAACATAATATATTAAGAATAATATAATTACTAACTAGTAAATATTTTTTCAATAAAAATTACGTCATTTATGTTATTATACAATAACGACAATGTATGTTATTAATTAATAATAAATATATTACCAATTGATAAATTACTAATAATTATATCAACAAAAATTTAACAATGGTTTATAATTAAAAATTTATAAATATTAGTTGTGATACTATTAATTAATTAATAACCTGATAAAAAGATAATGGACAGTCTCTCTCTCTCAATTCTGATGGCCGGAGTCTGGAACCAATCTCCTGAAGTGGAGATGATGGTATTGTTAGACGTTATCAGATTTTTAGTGCATGTGGAAAATCATGTGCTCAGATAGTTTTTTTGCAGTGGAACTGAGGAGGAAGCTGATGAAATCCCCATGTATGTCGAGAGGGGTTTGGAGGAACTGCGCCTTGTGTGGTCTGTGAGGCCGGCTTTGATTCAGCGATGACGGGTTGCTTGGGTGGTGAGGCGTCATCCAATAGGCCGATGATGGCCTTGCATTGCCCAATGATGGAGGAATTTGGATGCACTCGGGTCGCGGACTGATGATGAGTTGAGGTGGTCGGGCGCAAGTTGCCGTTAATGTGAGGAGCTACGGGGGGCGAGTCTCCGGTGATATGCAGCGGGGTGGGTGTGGGATACCAGCGGCGGCCGACGGTGTTTTGTGCGGTCGTTACAACCCACGGTTGAATGAGTAATACAATTGATAATTAATGAATGTATTAATTATTAATAAATTACTAATAATTATATAAAAATATAATAAATTTTTATAGAAAAATTATAAATACAACTCATTAACTAAAATTTCAAATATATATATATATATATATATATTGAGGCATGAATGGGGTTCACGCCTATCTGGTCATGGCCAGGAAGCCTGAGCCCCATTCAGACTTCATTGCTAAATAGAGATGTGTGAATGGGGATCACACCTTCCCAGAAATAATTTTTAAAATACGTGGAACTCTTTCCCATTATTCTTTTTAAATCATAAAACCATTACAAAAACTCACCATTCCCAATCTGTCACTCGCTTCGCTTGCTACCCAAAATGATACATGGTTATGCAGTACTTCGAACACACTCGCAAATAAATAATGCAAAATTCTAGTGATATTTATGCAGCACATCAAAACTCATCATAAATTTGATCTCTTACATCCATGAAACATAAATATTATACTTTAGCATGATTGAGAACGAGACATCTTGTTATCATACTGGTTTCTGGTAACCTTCCTACATAGCACTTTCTATTGGATACATTATCTAAAATTATCCATTATCATACTTCTCGTAACCTAGAATCATCAACCTCAAATACTCAAACTTATGTATCTTTAGGTTAGGGAATCAGATCTCCTTTCAATAATTTTCAAGCTAGAATCAGAGTTGTAGTGTGATGTTTGATGCTTCTAGAGAGCAGTGTTTGCATTTCCATATTTAAGTTGTCTGCACCACAAAAAAACAGTGCATTAGCGGAGGTTTTTTTTAAACTGGTGATGGTTTAAACCACCAACTAAAGGTATAGAAGTGGTAATCAAAACCTCCACGTATTGCACGGTCTCCAGTCATTTCATATCGGTTTCATTAACATAGTGCTAGTTTCTGTATGTGTCGTTTTTTGTAGCATTTAGTGGCAGTTTCGATTTTAGTTAGTGGTGGTTTAAAAAAAATCGAAAATAAAATTGATTACATGAACCAAACCTATCCTAATATATTTTGTGGCGGTTCTGTTTAGAGGCAGTTAATATTAACCACCGCTAATTAGAATATTTATTAATTTACTTAGCGGTGGTTACTAAAAACCACCACTAGATATTACTATTTAGTTTTTTAAAAATATTTAATAAAAATTTTAAATATAAAAAAAGGAATTGGAATGCACTAAGACATAAATATATGATAAACCCAACATACATGCCTCGTATATCCCCAATCATATATACAAACATCCACAGTTAGCATAACCTTAGTCAACATATACCTCCTTCAACCCATACCTCAATCTTTAATATATACATATAAATTATGTCCAACAAAAACTCAATCCCAATATGCGTCCATCCCATAACCTCCACTTCATACATTTTCCTCCACATCGTGTAATCAATTGAAACCGACAACATCATCCCATCAATTGTATCAAAAAAGGAAACAAAAATTAAAACTAAAGAAAATAAATCATAATTACTGAAGAATCATTAATAAAATTTAAATATACCATAGAAACTAAGAACCATCATGACTACCTTCTCAAGAATTTCGTGGATTGGAACAGTCATCCTCTTGCCTACTGTTGGCATCAGTCACCTATACTAAAAAACTAAAACATTTAAGAAATGAAATGCGAATGATATAAGACGTAGAATATATTCATAATGTTGCAAAAAATCATTTTTTTAATCAAATAGAAGAAGTTTTAACACAAAAAATATTATATTTTTAGAAACTTTTTTATTACATAAACATACATATTTTTAATATGATTCAACACTTGAAACTGAAAAAGGATAAGTAAATATTCTAATTAATTTTTAAATCGACGTGTTATACGCTTGAAATTTACATATAAAAAAAATAATTACTTGGATATGAAACCATGTCCAATATTTCACAAACAACTCAACGGTGGTTGTCTTAGGATTTCACGTCAATCTAAGGTCTTTTTCAAGGGTTTTTCCCATTACATGAACGTTTTAGTGTTTTAAAACACTAAAACTGCATTTATAGGTATCTCAGTAAAACAGTAACTCAGAATGACATGTCATCAGTTCCAATATTTGAAAAATCAATCTAATGTCGTTTTCTATTAATTTCATGTAAATCAGACACCATTTCCCTAGTCTTGATCCCTCGAGACAAATGTTTTTAATGGCTTTGGTACGATTAAAAAGTGTTTACTAAGTCATTCCCACCACACCACAAATTGGATTGACATGTTTTATATCTGTACGTATTAGAAATTACTCAACAGTGCTTGTCAAATGATTTCACATCAATATATGGTCGTTTTCTAGGGTTTTTACCATTGCACGAATGTTTTAGTGTTTTAAAACACTAAATATGTGTTTACGGCCATCCCTGAAAAATCATTTCTCAGAATAATGTGTCGTTAGTTCCAACAGTTCAAAAATCAATATGTGGTACTTCTCCTCTGATTTCAGGGTAATCCAGCACCATTTTCCTAGTTTTGACACCCCGGAAAATGTTTTTAAAGGCTTTGGTACCTTTAAAAATGTTTACTGAGTCATTCCGAAAACACCACACATGAAATTGACATGTTTTCAAGGGTCACACATAAAAAATAACTCAATGGTGGGTTTCCCAAGATTTCACATCAATATGAGATCGTTTTCTATGGTTTTGAGCATTATATAAATGTTTCAATGCTTTAAAATGCTAAAAACATGTTTACAACCATCCTGATAAAACCATAAGTCCGAAAGAAATTATGTTGATTTCTACATTTCAAAAATAAATTTATGATAATTTTCCTTTGGTTTCAACTCAATCTGACATCATTTTCATAGTTTTTACCCCCCCGACATATGTTTTTATAGGCTTTGATACTTTTAAAAAGTGTTTACCGAGTCATTCCAACCACACAACACATCAGATTGACGTCTTATCTATGAATACACATAAAAAATAACTCAACAATGGTTTGAAAATGATTTCATTTCAATATGAGGTCATTTTCCATGGTTTAGACTATTACCTGAACGTTTTAATATTTTAAAACACTAAAAACACATTTACGGGTATCATTGGAAAATCGTAACTCCGAATGAAATTCTATCAGTTCCTACATTTCAAAAATCAATATATAGTTATTTTTCTCTTCTTTCAAAGCAATTTGAAAAAATTTCGTGGTTTTGACCCCCCATCACATGTTTTTAAATGCTTTGGTACCTTTAAAAAGTCTTTACCGAGTCATTCTGACCACACCACATGTCGGATTGATATGTTGTCTTTTCATACACATAAAAAAATAAATCAACAGTTGTATCACCATGATTTCATTTCAATATGAGGTATTTTTCTTTGGTTTTGACCTTTACATGCATGTTTTAGTGTTTTAAAATACTAAGAACATGTTTACATCCATCCCAGGAAAATAATAACTCAAATTGGAATGTCATCAGTTCCAACATTTCACAAATAAATCTATGGTTTTTTCCTCTACGTTAAATAAATCCAACATTGTCTTCTTAGTTTTTACCCCTAACACATGTTCTTGAAGGATTTGTTACCTTTAAAAAGTGTTTACTGGGTCATTCAAACCACACCACACATCGGATTGATGATTTTTCTATGTGTACACATAAAAAATAAGTCAAATATGGTTTTATCGTGATTTCATATAAATATGAGGTTTTTCTCTATGGTTTTTACCATTACACACATGTTTTAGTGTTTTCAAATACTAATAATGCATTTATGACCATAATGGGAAAACCGTAATTTTGAATTATGTGTCATCGGTTCCTACATATTAAAAATAAATCTATGGTAATTTTCCTCTAATTTCAAGGAAATTTGACATCTTTTCCTAGTTTTGATACGCCTTTACATGTCTCTAAATCCTTTAGTACCTTTAAAAAGTGTTTTTCAAGGCATTCCAACCACACCACGCATTGGATTGATGCGGTTTCTTCATGTACACATAAAAAACAACTGAACAATAGTTTTCCCATAATTTCACATCAAACTGAGGTCATTTTCTATGATTTTTACCATTATATAGACGTTTTACTATTTTAAAACACTTAAACGCATTTATAACCATCCCGGGAAGACCATAACTTAGAATGAAATGTTGTAGGTGACTAAATTTTAAAAATCAATATACAGTAATTTTCTTATGAATTCATAGCAATATGACAGCATTTTCCTAGTTTTAACCCCCTACATATGTTTTTAAGGCATCAGTACCTTTAGAAAGTGTTTACCGAGTCAATACTACCACACCACATGTCAGATTGATGTGTTGTATGTGAATACACAGAGACAATAACTCTAAATTTTTTTTCGGATTATTTCATGTCAATGTGAGGTATTTTTTTATGGTTTTGACTGTTACATGCACATTTTGGTGTATTAAGATACAAAAAATGATTTTACGACCATCCTGAGAAAACTGTTACTCGAAATGATGTGTCGTTAGTTCCTACATTTCAAAAAACAATCTACTGTCATTTCCCTCTTATTTTAGGGAAATAAGATGTAATTTTATGGGTTTTTTACCCCCTTGAAAAATGTTTTTAAAGGATTTTGTAACATTAGAAAGTGTTTACCGAGTCATTGAGACAACACCGCACATCAAATTGACGTGTTCTCTGCATGCACAAGAAAAATAACTCAACGGTGGTTTTCCCCAAATTTTACTTTAATTTTCAGTTTTTATATGGGTTTTCTATGGTTTTCACATCAATTATAGGTAATCTCTATGGTTTGGACAATTACATGCATGTTTAGTGTTTTGAAACACTAAAAATGTGTATGCAGGTATCCCTAAAAAAATGTAACTCAGAATGATGTGTCGTTGGTTCCTACTTTTCAATAAAATCTATGATCATTTTCCTAGATGTTTTTTCCAGTTTATGACTCCCTGAGAGATGTTTTTAAAGGCTTTGGTACCATTATAAACATTTTACTGAGTCAAAATTGATAAAATGAGCAAGGATTGTTTCCAAACTTAATGATAATGATCTATAATTAACTTTTGATGTGTAGGAATCAATAACATGTCAATCCCAATCAAGATGTGATCAGTATGACTTTAAGTGAAAGTTTTCTATATAAAAGTGTCATTTTTGTTTTATTTATGTATTTTGTATGTGTTCTTATAAAATCTATGAATGATCTATGGAATTTAGAATTTACCACAGTAGGATAAACTATTAAGATGGCAATTTCCTTAGGGATCATGTCGGTCATCCACTGAAATATTGAATCTAGAGCATTTTTCATTTCAAACCATGACTGATAATGTTATTTCCTATAAGATTTTTTCGTTCACTTTTTATTTAAATCATGAAATTTCTCTTTATGACTCATGAACAACAAGACTACTCTAATCCCCCGCGGGTGTAACATTTACAGATGGTGATTCCCTACCAAAGAAATCTGATTTCGTAGGTCCAAAACCCATCCCTCGTACACTTATGTGATTCTCCTTCCCTAAAACTATTGCAAGTGCATCGTTCTGGGAAACTGATGGTGATTGTGCAGGGTTTTCATCCCAAACTTATTGAGTTTTCACCTACTAATAACAAAGTATAAAAAATGAATTTTTAAATATTTATCATCATAATATTATATAGTTAATAAATGTTTTATTAATATTTATTGTTATTTAATTACTATAAAACCATAATATTGAAAAAAAATTCTAACAATAAACATATATTAAACCTAATTAATTGGGGTCGACTAGATATATCAAATGATTCCAAATTGGAATCATTTGATCCATGTAGAATTCCCCATCAAATTGGTTTTAAGTATTGTTTGTAGTTATAATATATTTTTCATTATTATGTTTTTATAGTAATGAAATAACTTGAAATGATAATGAAAAGTACTTATTCCAACATCTTTGGTAGGGTTATTTATAAAACCACCATCGGGTTTCCTTTGAACTTTAAACCACATCTCTTTTCATCCATTGGAGTAACTTAATTAATTATCCTTTATAAAAAATATAAAAACTTTATAAAAAACCATGACTTATAATAAAATTATAGAAATAATGATGAATAAAATACATACCAAAATTGTTCTTTTCCTCGAAAGACTATGCTGCCCAATGATGTGAGGAATGACTTATTTCTCAAAATCCACAATAGTTTTTTAATTCCTACAAAAAATAGAAAAATTAGTAAAAATTAAATTTTTATTTTTTTTATGTAATTAAGATACTTTAAAATATGAAATTTCCTAATGATATGAATCTCTATTAATATCGAAAAACAACTTCCATTTCTCAGAAAAAATTTCTTCATGAACTTTCCCAAATATTTATCACGATCTTAGAGATGTTTCATTAAACTCATGTCGTAATGTTCAGTTAAAATCTATCCATTTCTTTCCCATTTTTTTCAAAGTCTGTGGGCATCAAATGGAGTTAGGGACCTCAAAATGAAAAACATCTAGAAATAAAAAGTATAACACTTTATAAGAATATAACAAAATTTTACTCTTGTATTTCAAATTAGTTATCAAGGAATATTAACTTAATATTACCTTTACTTGAGTATCAATTGCCTCATTTTCCCAAGATATAAGAATATGCCATCAATATTTATAATTAATGGGAAATCACACCATCTAACACACAAACAACCTAAAAATATACCCATAGATTCCAGTAGTGTCACCGGTAGGCACCGTAAACTCATCAAATGGAATGATAATTTTAATTCGATTCAAGTACCATAAATCTTCCATTCATATTTGTAACCCATTTTATGTTTTTATTTATCTAATTTTCAAATGAATTAAATAATTAATGGAATATATTTATTTTTTAATACAACGACTTACATTCTAGTAATGGTAAGTTTCCAATATCCCTTGATGGAGGGGTGACCAATTAATCTATCATTAGAGGTGAATTGGGTAGTGGTCTACCAACAACATTTAGGAAAATGAATGGCTCACTAGTATTCTAGGGTATAACAGAATAACTTAGATCCACTAAAGCTAATGGTAGTGGTGTAATGCTATAAGATATTGATCGACTAGTATCTTTAAATTCTTTTGTTCTCAGAATTCACACAATTTAAAAATGTTTAGATATATTAAATTTATAAGAAATGAAAAACTAAAATATTTTTATAAAAATAAAGTAAAACTAGAATAATGTATATATGAATGAAACATTTATCAATGATAAGTGGTAACATATTTTCATTACCAATTTATATATTAAATTATCTCCATCTTTATTTTGTTCATTGTTATCAACATCCATTACGTTGAGTTCTTCATTTTCACCCTCTCTAGAGAGTTTTGTTGTTTCTGATATTATTAGGAAAAAATTGTTCAATGTTTTGTGGATTATGACATTCACTTTCATAAATTACCAATTGATCTTCATCACCCATATAATATAATTCTTTCCTCTTTAAGAGTACAACAACACTCTAAACTTCAAGTATTTCATCAACCACACAATAAATCATATTCTCTTTATAAAGACAAGATAAATAGATCATACTCTGCATGCTCCCTGATATTCATCAAGTGAGAGAAGTTGATAGAAGTAAAATGTAATGAATCATTTATTACACCCCTATCAATGTTATCCCAAATTCAATTGAATAAAATAATATTAAACTAAACATGACAGTTTAATTAAATTATATCATTCAACTTTATATAGTATCACACCTCTACAAGTGTAAATAAACCACTATTTTGATCTTTCAAGTATTCTTCTTGATAAATTGTATGAATCCTAAAGCCATGAATATTGTAGTCATCAAATCTCTTAGCCTTCATTAAATGGAATTGATCCAAAAACTTCAAATTATTTTATATTTCAACTCGATTCTCAACATTCATTATCTATAAAAAAATATATAAGGTGTTAATTTTAACATTTAAAAAATTACTACATGTCAACAATTAAAATATGAATGTATACTTACAAGATAGGTGAACCATTAAAAAATCTACTTATTAACATCTTCTGTTAAGTCCTTCTCATTTTGAGATCAACCCCTTATTATCCCCTTTGTTTTCAATTGAAATTATTCAAAAAAGGATTTGTAATAATACTATTGAGTAGTACATATCAATGTGATTGTAGAAACTCCAATTCTATCAGTGTAAAAATTTGACCCCTTTCCAATTGGTCTTCCAATAGTTGTAAATATCGATGACTAGATTTCAGAATGAGATCGACCCCTTAGTCTCCCCTTTTTGCTCAATTTAAAAAATGATATGTAATAACACTATTGATTAGTACATATCAATGAGATTGTATCAACTCTAATTCTATCAGTGTAAAATTTGACCCCTTTCCAATTGGTCTTCTAATAGTTGTAAATATTGATTATTAGTTTTTAGAATAAGATTTAGTGGAGATGTCATCAACACATACATAATGATTTAATGTAGTCTCGATCCTATTCAAATACCTAGAATAGAAGGTCAATCACTCTTTAACTATATAACCTACTTCAATAGAGCCTTCTGGTTTAGCTTTATTCCTCACATGGGATTTCAAATGACCAGGGTACCTAATGAAAAAAAATTTGAAACATATTAATATATTTTTTAAAATTATTTTATAAAATTTAATTCACCAATGAAAATAAAAATAATATCAATATACCACTCAATTGGATACATCCATTGATTGGGTACTTTTCCACCATGTTTATCTTCATCAACCAAATAAACAGTAAAATGAATAATGAATGTTAAGAATGATGGGTGAAATAACATATCCAAATGATAAATTATTAAAACAATTATTGATTTATGTTTATCAATCTTAATTGAATATAGAGTTTTCCAAAAAAAATCTGAAAAGATTACAATACTAAACTAGAACCACATTTACCTTTTCTGTTAATGTATTACACAATTCCAATGACAAAAACTGCTCTATTAGAATATGTGAATCATGACATTCAAATCCATGTAACTTTCAATTCTTTATTTCAATGAATCTTGATATGTTACTTGAATATTCATCTGAAACTTTTAAATTCTCTAATGTTTGATGAAATATTTCATTATCATTTTTTTCATTTTAAAAATATCTATAGGATACTTTCCATTATCATTTTACCACAAACCGTGATTTATATTCATTGACTCTTAATCCATATGATCATTAAGGTGATACTTCAATTTACCCTGCTCATTAAGCAATGTAAAAATTACATTATCACAGATGTCATAATCTTGACATAATTCATAATGATAAATATCACAGATGTGATTCTCATTAAGCATTATATCAATATTATGATGTTTGTGATAATGTAAAACTCAATATCTCCATTAATTTTTTTTCATAAACTTTAATTTGTGATAAACATAATGAAATCGATGATGAATCATAAAATATAATTTTATACTATGAGGTAATCATTGAGGTTCAAAATCAAAATTACCTACTAGAAAAGGTGAACCGGTCTGAGTTTTCCAACTAGACAAATTTCCTAGTCTAGGAAAGTCACTAATATTCCACATTAAATCTAAATTAATTTTGAATATATTTCTCATTGAATCATCATTTTTTTCTATGCCATCATCCAATAATTCTCATAATTATTTTATTATAGGTTGAAGGTATGCATTAATGTCCTCTCTATAAATTTTCATTCAAGGAATAATCATCAAAATAATAAGATAAGTATTCTTATTACACATCTATGGAGTTAAATTATAGGGGGTCAAAAAAACTGGCCCAATTCAATAATTAGAGTTACAGAAAAAAAAGGATGAAGACTATTATAACAAATCCCAAATGTACATTCCTAGGATCAGAAGAAAATTTTGGATATAATGAATCCAACATCTTCCATGATGTTGAATCTTTTGGATGTCTCATCAAATAATCATTATTATCCAGATCATAACACTTTATATATTATGTAGTCTTAGATGACATAACTAATATTTTTTATCATGGTTTCAGAGGAATGTGAATTAATAACTTTTTAGGGATTTTCTTATTCCATTTCTTCATAAGGTTTCATTGATTTATACTCTCATTGTCGTTCATTGACTTCCAAATGCTTGTACGACATATTATGTAGTCTTCATTATCTAAATCTAAAATCATATACATTTCTTTGTTTATCCATCCATCCATCCAACGTTAAATTTTTATTTTCCAAAAACTTTTAAGGGAGAAGTGAGAACCCTCACATATTACAAGTTTCAGCACCAAATGACACAATATATTTGTTGAAAAACAGTTTGAGATGATTAGAACTGCTCTCCCTAAACAACATCTAGGGGATAGAATTTACCCGGAAGTCAGGGAAACCCTTTAATGTGCCTTCATATAGATGAGCCACATTGTCCCATGCTAGTTTGTATTCCTCCTTGTTGATCTTCCCCATGTTGTGTCCTCTAAGAAAAATGTGGTCCTGCTTAACAATCCTCTCGCTTTTCTCTTTGTTAGTGGTCACCTGAAGCGGTCTCATATTCTTCGACACCTTAATATCCAGATCGTCCTCTATCATTTCATCTAAATGAATTATAAGGTCCATGTGTTCCAGCAGCGTTGACACCTATAGATGAGGGTCTTCATTGGGGCCTGCAACGTGTCGTTGCCCATCATAAATCACCCCCTTATCACCCGTGAGAATGACAGGAGCTGCAGTCTTGTCTCCTGGATCTACCAGATCCTTGGAGATTTCGGCCCCCTCATGCTTGGTAGGACCTTTTTGTTTGTTCGAGGGTGTGGAGTCACCAATTGTAGGGGCCTTTGGAGGCACCTTACCCTTGTATGAGGATCTTGTAACCAGAGGACTAGGTAGGTTGGTGTAATCCTTCCTACGCCGCGCCCCCCAGTTGTTCGTAATGAAGCCGTCTGAATACATAATTTTAATTTTCCCTTTCCACAAGGAGGATCTAATGTAGTCCTCCACTATGACCCATTCCTTGGACTCAGCGAAGTCTGAGGCCTCGTCCATTTTCTCTTGAGATGCTTCCATAATCACCAAGGCTTCCTCTCCATTATCCATCCATCCTACTTCCTCATTAATATGGGAATCCTCTTCCCCCAAAACTGAAAACCGGTTTTTAGAATGGAGAGTTGAATCCCCTGATTTAAGCTTCTCTGCATAGGAGATTCTAGCCCTCGGGACCTGCTTTGCTTTTTCTAAAGCTTCTGTCTGTTTTAAACCACAACCCATGAATTGGAATTTTTCTGAGTTGTCCTCCAAATCTAGACACTGGGAAGCCTCGCTAGTGTCTTGATCCGCACAGATATCCTCAGCCAACACAGCTCCATTGGTTGTGGTTGAAGGGGCCATTTTCAATGCCAAAGGAGCAGCCAGATGGACTACCCTCACATCCTGACCATCCCTTGTAGCAGTAATGTCTGAAGTACTCGCAACACCTATATCAAACTCCCCGAGCCGCTGACCACCCGCATCATCCTGGTTCTGCACAGCCTCCATCCGAGGGGATTCATCATTGGATGTTTGAACACCTCCTTGTCCATTCTCGGTGAGGACCGAAGTGCAAGACACTCGACAGACTTTTTTTAGATGAGCAAAACGTCGGCAAGACAGACAATAATCGAACCAGTTTTCAAAAACCACGGATTAGAGATAACGTAATTCATTACTTACCTCAATCTAGACAACTTCAATCGGAGGCTTCGAGACGTCCACCTCCACGCAAATTCGGGGATCAATGGGATGACTTAAGGATCTCGAACGTTCTTCAAAGGCAAGGAATCTTCCAACAAGGTTTCCTAGCATCCGGAGACATGCAGGTTTTTGGAACGGAAGTGGGAAACCTGGGAAGCTGACCCAAATCTCCGCAAGGGGAGGATCCCGTCTCCAATGAAAATCATAGCTCCATCTGAGTAGGAAGAAGCGGAAACCATCACAAGATATTCTCCCTTTCGACCAAGCTATGGCTAGATCAACATCAGAGGAGAACTTCAGGAGAAAATGGCCTGGATCCAATAGGTCAACTGCAATTCGTCCTTGAAGGGGCCACAAATTGTTGACAACCCTATCGAACCTATCGAGAAACAACCTACGCCGACCGAAGAGCACCACCAGGGATAGACCATGGAGTGTTGATGCCTCAGTAAACTCCTATAAGTTCCTTTGTTTGTAATTCCACAATGATACCTTATATGATACAACTTAAGTAGAAAAGACAACTTCAAATACTTGGAACATTGTTCATCAAATTCTTTCTATCCATCTTCAACTAATTCATAAAACACATTTTTTGGTCACTGAAGTTTGAGAAATATTAAACACTTAGGATCAACTAACGATTATTTTGATCTATTAAAATCATGGACATTATATCCTACAAATCCAAATGCATCATTTATCAAATTTAGAACTAAATTCTCCTCTAGCTTGTAAGTTTTTATTTCATTGACTAGATTTTCATTATTTTGACTTTACGTAAAATTTTGTTCACTAGGAAAAATCCAATATACATATCAAGTAGGAAACTATTTCAATTTCAAATATACATATACCTTATTTCTATTCAAAAATCACTTTAATTTTCAATCAGGACATGGACATTTTATTCTACCATCCAATGATCGGTTTGCAATTTTATAATTTAATAATTCTTCTAAACCCTTGGAATACCATGGTGTGTTTCGGGGTAAATTTATCCAACTTTTATCCATAGGTATTGGATTGTATCTCTTCTCCCTTTATAATTAGATACAAAGATATAAATGGTTAATCAAACAAATATAATCAAAATGAAACATCTCCCAACATCATCATTGACTAGGGTAGGGTCTTTATTTGACAAAACACAAATTCAACATAAATATGATTCAATCCAATATTAAAAGATCTCTAACATTTATGCTTTTCATATTATCAATTTTTATTTTATGTTATAGAAACATGATGATCTCTATAGCTATATATTATTTTGAAAATTATTAAAATCAAGATTTATTGTATCTCAAAATATGAATCTGACACTATGATATCTGGTGATATAGTCTCATTTAGTCTAGATTGAAAATTATTTCATTCATCAAATATAAAATATATTCATGGTAAATGTAAATTAATTTAAAAATCAAGGATAAAATTCAATGAATTTCCAAGATGATCAACATTCCTTGATATAAAATAAAGGATAAAACCGAAAGAATCACACCAATCAAGAACTACCAATGAAACTTCATCTACTCTAGTATTGGAAAAAATAAGACTCAAAACCAATAACCATAACTATATTAAAATGGAACTATAACTTGATGGAAAAAAGGAATCACTCTATGGACTATCCTAAATTAATGAATTTGACCCATTTCCACAATAACTTTCTAGGAAGAAAAACCAAAATAACATGAAAAATAGCCCCAAAGAAGAAATAATCCATGACTCGAATCAAATGAATCAAAATTAAACCAAGAAACATACCATAATAAGAACCCATCACATTAAAAACAGCATAAAAAATTCCCTTTCCCCTTAAAATAAAAAAATTGAATAAATGGATCAAAACATACTTAATAAATTTAAATATACCATAAAAAATTTCACCCTTTTAAAACATAAAAGTTTTTTGTTTATTTTAGAAAACCAAAAAAAATTCATCTTTAAAACACCACTTCTTATTTAAAATATCACTATAATTTCATTGTTAAATCATTTATGGTTACTTATAAATATTTTCAAAAATCATCTGCATGAAAAAAAAATTAAAATCCGTTTTCCACCTAAGAAGATACCACCTTTGATACTTAAAACACCAACCTTTAATACTATTAATTTTCTAAAATAATTATGGGAGAAAAATATAATTCAATATAAAAATTCAAAAATATTAAAAAAAATTATCATAACACCAAAAATATGTTTTGAAATGATTGGAGTTGTAACCAAAGTTTTTCTCCAGACTAAATTTCATTTTGGATCTAAAATAGTTGAAAATATTCCTTGATTTCATAAAAGTATACTTCATTTTGAAATGCCTATTGGAATATCGTTATAATTAATAAACCAATTCAATGATAATAACAAAAATATGTCATATAATACATCAAAATACATCCTAAATCAATCACAATAAATAAAAAGTCAACTCAAACCCCTCTAGAAACCAAAATCTACAAAATAGGGAAAATTTATCATAATGCATGGTTTAACAGTTGCGGTGATAGATTGGGTAGAGACCATTAAGGGTTGGTCTGGAGTGGATTTGAGGGGGAAAGGGGGTAGTTTTGAATTGATACTAGGGGGAATGGTAGTGGGTGTGAGTGGTATCAAGGGGGATGAGGGAGTAGTGGCGTGCGACGAGGGGGAAAGGGATGCGGTGGAGAGGTTACGACGAGGGCTCGTGGAAGAGGGGGTGATCTGGGCAGAAGGGGGAGTATTAGTGAGTGGCTTGGGGGAAAGGGGGGAGTGGCATGAATATCAGGGAAGAGTGGGTAAAGGGGGAGGTGACCAGCTCAGGGTGCGGTCAGCAGTGAGGGGTCAATGGAGAAGGGGAGAGTGGTGGTGGTGTTGAGTGGCGGGGGGGGGGGGGGGGGGGCTTGGGGACATTAAGGGATTGGGGGAGAGGGGGTAGCAAGGGCTTGAGGAAGAGGGATGTGCCTACGGAGAATGGGGGATTGTGGATAGGGGGTCTTCTGAAGAAGGGGGAAGGGGTTGAAATTAGTATTTTTAAAATATTTAGTGATGGTTTAAATAAAACTGCCACTAAATGTTAAAAAATATTGATAGTTACATTAAACAACTGCTAAATTATTATCATTTTTTAATGAAATTTATTTAGAAGTGATTATTAAAACAACCACTATAAACCTCCTATAATAATTTTTTTTGGTATGTCTCCTAGATTAAACTCTTCCATCGGAGAACTTATCTTCTAAAAGACTATGTTTCTTATACTGCACATAAGATTCACCAGTAATCAACCTGATTATAATGATTCTACCTCAATATTTGATGCTTCTACTACTGTTGGTTGGTATCCCATTATGATACATTATAATATAGACATCTCAGGTTTTATCCTTAAAAAAAAACCACTTCAAAACTGATGGAAGGTGCAGTATGTAATTATTGCTTGACCACCCTATGCATCAAAAATTTTCTTGGTTGAAACAAATGTCGATAAAACCCTAGAGGAAAGGATGAAGTGAACATACCACTTAAGAGAGAGACATGTTTGTGTTAATTTAAAGGGTTGAATAGTGTCCAGTGGATTAAATCCAACATTTGATTTAAATATGGGATACTCTCCACCTTATAATGTAGGGTGCACCTTATGGCCTCAAAATAACCCCATAGGACCAATTCCACTAGTCCACCAGTGCCAAACAGTATAGTGCATTGAACCTACTTCCCTTCACGCACCATCCCATGTATAAAATCTTCATGCTGGTCCTTTGAGATAATAATTCCCCTCCACGTCCAACAAGAGGCAGTATACCTTTAATCTAGGCCATTACATTGTACAAGTCTACTTGAGAGGTTACCTTAGGCTGGACATAAATGTTTTAACAAACCCGCATGGTTTTTTCCCAATAGAGCATAAAAAATCCATTATAATAAATCTTCAATTTACTCAACTATCAATGCATTAGGGATTGTGCATTCACTCTAGGGGGGTTAATTAGAGGTGAAAAATTTTACAAATTAAGTTCAATATAATTTCATAATTTCCTTAATTTGATCAAACCATTGTCTTCATTTTGGATTAATGGATCTTGATAATTATTTATCACCCCTTTTTCCTAATGTTATGTAGATAATATAGACAATACAAAAATATTTTTACAAGGTTTTAGCTCAATGTGAGAACCTAATCCTTTCCATGTCGACTCCCATCAAGTCATGGATTCTTCCCCTAATTATAGTTTTAAATAATTTAAATTTGATATGGGATGTTAATATCTTAACCCATAATGGGAATCTTAAACACAAAATCTCCAAATTTTACAAAATCTCCTATCTTTAAGAAGTCTCCCAAATTCATATTACACACACTCCAAATAATCATCATCATTCTTTAAACATGAACAAGACTTCGACTTCCGGTTCTTCTTTCACTAGAGTACTTAAATGCCAACCTTTTTCTATTTCTAGTAAAAGTAATTTCAGATATTTACCTTTTTTCCTTGGAATTAGATGTTTTAGTATTTTCAACATTATTCAGAACATGATATTCCAATATTCTCAACTTTCCATAGAACCTGATGTTCTAGACTCTATAAAATTTTGACCCAACTAAATATTTATTGAAAGTTATGGTCAAAATCCTCCTATCTTTTTCACTCCTCAAATATACCCAATATCATCATCATTTTAAAATTGAGATCAATCATTTTAGTAGACATAACTTCCTGTAAAAAAGTTAGGAATAAATTCAAGCTCCAAATTTGAGTTTTATTTTTAATTTTCCATTGTTTTATAGCCTTTTCATCTTATCCAAATGTATTTTATTAATTTTCTAAAGGGGGGGTTAATATTTTCATTAATGTTTCCTCAAATTTCAATATAAAAATTTCTCAAATCATCTTCAAATATTGGATATATTTATGAATACCAAGAGTATATATTAGAATCATCACAATTTTTAACCTTATAATGTATTTTTAATCCTCCCAAAACCTCTATCTGGTGTACCAACTTTATCTATGAATTTATAGATAAATATATGTACATCTCATATTTATAACTCAAACTTTGTATAAATAAACTTTATAATTCGAACATCATACAAATCATCTTTATAACTAAACTTTTTACCACTCATATTTTTAATTTATACATTGTATAGATCAACTTTTTAACCCAAAAATTATCAAATTCCTTACCTCTAACCAGCGAGTTTAGTGGAGTTCTGGTGAACATTCTATATTCAGTATAATCATAATTCTATATCAGGTAATCTTACAAAATATTGTTAAATTTATCCATTCATAAATATTACAAACCTCTATAAATTTATCTATCCCGAGAAATTATAAATCATCATAAATTAATCCATCCGAAACATTTACAAACATTACTCTATCTGAAACTTTTAAAAGTTTTATCCATTTAGATCTTTTACAAGTTTTTATCTACTTAAATCTTATACAAACATTCTCTATTCAAAACATTTAAAACTTTTTCTATCTAAAACTTATTGAATATACTTATATTGAACCATGAAAACTCTTAGTAATCATGTTGTTAGAAACATTGAAGATTAGTACAAAATATTTTGATTACAAAGGGAAACATTACAGGAAACATATTAAAAAATCTATATGAAACTCTATTGAAAATTTATTTAACTTATTCCATAATTTTTCAATAATATATTAAAAATAAAATACATTAATTATCATCATAGAAGAAATCCTCAATCTCCCCCTTTGTATTTTTTTTCAATACCAAATTATTCTTAAAGTTAATTAGTTTTTCCCCTTATTAATAATAAATCCAATGATTATCCTACGAAGAAATATTATTTTTCCTATCCCACTTAGTGATGTGAATTATAATCCTCATTATGGACATCATGGGGTGAGGGGGAAACTTTCTTCACACTTTTCCTTATTTTCCTCTTTTCATCCAATGTCTTTATTTTCTTAAAAGAAGGATGAGATCACTTTTCATAAAATAATGAGACATTAATAAAACATCTCTAAGTCTATATGAGTAGTGCTCAGTGTTGAAAAAAATGGTGACTAAGTCAGTCATTTGAGATATATATTAAAATTATCTAAGTGATACCAAATTTAATAAAATCTTCTTTTAGGGGGAGTTTTTATTGTTTTAATTCAACTTAATTTTCTACATCCATATCAATATATAGATCCAAAATGTACAATAATAAAATAGAAGGTTTCTCTCCATTTACAAAATATTTTTCTCTTTTTCATCAAAAATAAAAAATTATTCCCTTAAATCTCATAATTGATTTCTATGCAGGAATGGGAGAAAAATATCATTGTACCTCAAGATGAAAAAATCTTCAATTCTCTAAATTTTCTATATCTTGAACTTCTTTATCATTATATTTAACTTTATTCTCTAGGACACTACTACATAAGGAGACTTAAAAAGAGATAATTAAATCTTTATTAGTACTAAAAAGAACAATTGATCTAAGAACTGTTAAAAGTGGGCCATATTTATCAGTGCATGAAAAATACTAATAAAGGGGTCCTTTATCAGCAATAAAAAATAATTATAAAGGTGGTACTTTATCAACACTTCTCTTAACAGTGATAAATGGTTCTGCTTATCGGTGCTAAAATAAGTACTGATTAAGGTCGTACCATTGTAGTGTGCTATTTAAATTATAAAAATTTATACTAAAAATACACCTATATATGGGAAATTCATAAAATAATTGAAATAAAAATTACATCATAAATACAAGAAAAAAATACTATATTATGAATAGTTCAACTATTGTTTTGTACAATTTCATTAACATTTGTTCTCACATACATTCAAAAATATTAATGGTTTTATTGTCTTTGGAACCTGATCCCCTCTAAAAAAAAGCCTGATCATGGTATCACTTTCCGAACAAACCACCATAACTAGGGAAAAAATACACCTTAATAAGAATACAACTCTTACATTTTTAATACTATAAATAAATAAATTAAACAAAAATATGAAAAACACACTAATAAAATATCATTTTTAAACTAAAACCACACAACTTGAGTCATACCACTCAAAAAATGTATCAAATTGAGATAAGACTAATGTCAACACATCATAAATGACCTATGGATTCTTTTTTCATAAATTATAAAAATTTTATAAATATGTTTTATAATTTTTTAGTATATCACATTTTAATACTAAAATGTAAATTCAAATTAAAAATAATCACTTTGAACTATATCAGTTTCATCGTGTGTTTGTTTTACATAAGACTGATTCCTACTCATAAAAAATTTCATATAAATAATTTTCCTAAAGTATCAAAATAGTTCTTGTTTTTTCTCTTATTTTTCAGTGAGTGACACACATTTGAATTAAATTGCCAATTTAGACTCATAATAGATAAATTGATTCATACCAAACACACAGTGTATCGGATTGATGTGTGGTAAATTCCCACTTGTCAAAATGACTTATGGATCATTTTCCTAAATTATCAAAACAATCTGAATGTGTTTTCTATGTTTTGAGTATGTGACATGTGTTTTCAACTAAAATCTCAATTTTAAATAAACAGACGCCCTTGGTGACACACCATTTAAATCATACATAAGATTGACATGAAGATGATTCCAACAAGTCACAAATGACTTATGGATCATTTTTCTAAAGTATAAAAACAATTGAATTCATTTTTTTTTTGTTTTTAGTATGTCACGTGTCTTTTTAAAAAAAATGTCAAATTAAACTAAAAACAAAAACTTTGATTCATACTGGCCACATTGTATTTCAGCATGATGTGAGACTAATTTATACACATCACAAATGACTTATTAATAATTATCCTAAATTATCAAGACAATATCAGCACTTTTACATATTATCAGTGAGTAACACATTTTTTAGAATAAATTTTCAATTTTAAATAGATAACAGACAAATTGAGTCATATTGTGATCACCATGTATTGGATTGAGGTGTGCATGATTCCCACATGACATAAATGAATTATGGATCATTTTCTCAATGTATCAAAATAATATTAATGTGTTTTCTAGATTTCGAATATGTGAAGTGTGTTTTGAAATAAAATGTCAATTATAAATAAAAACACATACTTAAAGTCATATCGGTCACATTGTGTGCTTGATTGACATACGGATAATTCCTACACATCAAACTGACATAAGGATCGTTTTTATAAAGTATAAAGTAAATATTAATGTGTTTTATTATTTATGAGTATGACATGTGTCTTCTTTTTACTAAAACGTAAATTTAAACTGAAAACATGCACTTTGATTCATACTGATCACATCGTTTGTTACTTTGATGTGAGACTGATTCCTACACATCATAAACGACATATGAATATTTTCTTAGGATGTATCAGGACAATATAAACATGTTTAATTGATTTTTAGTGAGTGACACATGTTTTGAACTAAGTTGTCAATTTCAAACTCATAACACACACTTTGAGTTATAATGGGCACATATGTATCAGATTGAGGTGAAGATAATTCCAATAAATCAAAAATTACATATGGATCATTATCCTAATGTATCAAAATAAAATGAATTCATTATATCAGTTTGTATTGTGTGATGTGTGTTTTGAAATGAGTTGTCATTTTTAAATAAAAAAGACACATTGGGATTCATAAAAGTCACACTGTGTGTCGGATTAACATGCGGATGATTCCTATACATTTCAAATTAAATAATGATAATTTTCTTAAAGTAGAAATATAATATGAATGTGTTTTATTATTTTTGAGTACGTCCCATTTATTTTTTAATAAAACATCAATTTAAACTATAAACATGAACTTTGAGTCACACCAGTCATATCTTGTGTCTTATTGATGTGAGACTGATTCATACACATAAAAAATAAATTATAAATAAATATTCAAAATTATTAATACAACCTGAGCATGTTTTCTTAGTTTTATGTGAGTAATGCATGTTTTAAACCAGATTGTTGATTTTAAATCGATAATGGGAACTTTGATTCATACCAGGAACACTTTGTATCAGATTGAGGTGAGAATGGTTCCTATATGACACAAAAGACTTAAGGTTTTTTTCCTAAATTATAAATATAAGCCGAATGTATTTTCTTAGTTTTGATTATGTGCCATGCGTTTTGAAATAAAATGTCAATTTAAAATAAAAGGAAACACATAGAGTCATACTGGTCACAACATGCATCAAATTGATGTATGGATGATTCCTACACATCAAAAATGACATAAGGATAATTTTCTTAAAGTATCAATACAATTAGACTATGTTTTCTCATTTTTGAGAATGTCACTTTCCTTTCTTTCTAAAATTTCAATTTAAACTAAAAACCCACTCTTTGTGTCATACCAATCACATATTATCTCAGTTTTATGTCAGGCTGATTTCTACATTTCATAAATGGAATATGAATCATTTCCATAAAGTATTAAGACAATTCAACCGTTTTTTCCTTTGTTTTTAGTGAGAGAAACACATATTGAACTAAATTTTCAATCTTAAACTGATAATAGACACTTTGAGTCATACCATACACACCATATATCAAATTGATGTTTGGATGATACTTATATGTCACAACGGACTTATGGATTGTTTTCCAAAAGTATCAAAATAATATAAATGTTTTTATTCGGTTTAGAGTATGTGATGTGTGTTTGGAAATAAAATGTAAATTTTAAATAAAAGTAGACACTTAGTGTCATACTAGTCACATCTTGCATCATATTGATGTGAACATGATTCCTACATGTCAAAAATAAATTAAAGACAATTTTACCAAAGTATCAAAAAAATATGATTGTTTTTCTGGGATATGAGTATTTAACATGTCTTTTTTATTAATATGTCAATTTAAACTAAAAACATACACTTTGAGTCATATCAGTCACATCGTGCGTCTGTTTGACATGAGACTAATTTATACACATTAAAAATGACTTATGAATCATTTTCTTAAAGTATCAAGACTATCCAAGAATTTTTTCTAAATTTTTAGTGATTGATACATGTTTGAACTTAATTGTAAATTTTAAATTGATAATAGACACTTTTTAGTCATTTCGGGAACACTATGTATTAGATTGAGTTGTGGCTAATTCCTACATGTCATAATTGATTTATGAATACTTTTCCCAAATTATCAACACAATCCAAATTAATTTTCTTAGTTTTGATTATGTGTTGTAAGTTTTGATTTAAAATGTCAATTCTAAACAAAAAATGGGCACTTTGAGTCATACCAAATACTCAATGTATCGAATTGAGTTGTGGTTGATTCCTATATGTCTCAAATGACTTATGGATCATTTTTTAAAGTATCAAAATAATATCAATGTGTTTTCTTAGTTTTGAGTTTGTGATGTGTGTTTTGAAATAAAATTTAAATTATTAAATAAAAACCTACACTTTGATTTATACCAATAACATTGTGTATCAGATTGAGGTGTAGCTAATTGAGGTGTAGATGATTCCTACATTAGCACAAGAAGCTACAAACATGTTATGACCATTGTCATACCAGGAAAACAATGTATTGGATTAAGGTGAAGTTGATTCTTACATGTCACAAAAGACATGTGAACCATTTTCTTAAAGTATAAAAAAATGAATGTGTTTTCTGGATTTTGACTATGTAATGTGTGTTCTAAACTAAAATGACAATTTTAAAATAATAACAATAACATTGAGTAATAATGGGCATATCTTGTATTGGATTTTATTGGTGTTGATTCCTACACATCCCACTATGTAATTTTATTCATAAATTCATTCAACATTTGGGGTTATCTGATAATATTGTTATTTTATAACCTTGAATGTTGAATGCATTATAGAATAAAAATAAAAGTGCATCATCAAGAGTGAATAAACCTCATTGAGTTCATAATAATAGTATGTTAGTGCATCATGAGTGTATCATCCTTCTTCTTGATATTTATGAAAATTAACAACATAAGTATCATATAAAATTGATAAGGAAATTAGGTAGAAAAAAGTAGGTACAATGATGATAAAATTCACTAAATAAGTATTAGGAAATTACCTCTCCATGATGTTTGTATACAATCTGACACCATATATTCTATCCATTCATTTCTAAACAAATCTATTTCCTATTTTGAATGAAAGGATAGTAAATAGTCATGGTAGTATTGGAAAAATACAAATAAATAAAGTATTAGTAAATATTTTAAATGAAATTGATATTAACATCAAAAATACCTCTTCATGGATTCCATTTTGTTGATATGATATGATATCTTTCATAATATTGCAAACATAATAACCTTAATCTTTTACATCAGTTTGTTTTAGGGACTATAGAAATGTTGATAAAAATATTTAATTTGTTTTGATATATGCTTTTAAAGTGGAATGTTATTATACATACCCTAATACTTTTCTATTTTTAAAATTCGATATTATTTTTTTCACATGGATAGTCCTCATACAATGATTTTGATCATATTTAAACATCACCCAATCATAACAGAAATTTGATTAATACATAATGTAAAATTTATATCTTGAAGTTTATATTTAAAATGATGAATTTGTAAAATGTTTCTTGTATTGTATTAAAAATTTATAAACATCATCATGTGTGGTGGGTTTTTGGGTATCAATGCATTGAATCCAGAAATAAATCATTAGTGTATCCAAATTGACTGAAATGAGTTTGGAATGCAGCCTAAAAAATGGAAATAAGTATTGAAATAACTAAATATATATTTTATATGATTAAACTATTGATTTTTACCCCTGCATCATGGGTATTAATAAGAGTCTTCCATATGTATGTTTTATTTAAAATATTATGTCCCATTTTCCCACTATTCCTTCATATTTCTCTTGTTCCAATGAGAATATTTTTGTAGAGGTTATGTGAGGACTAATGAGTCCAAATTTCTATTCAAAAATTTTCCATATTAAATAATAATGATATATAAACCTAACAAAATTATGAATAGTATTTATTCATCATTCTCATAGTATATCAGTTATTAGAAAAAAATCATGAAAACACACTACATGTATACATTTACAACTCAAACTCATAAAAATTCAAGCTTAGTGACATCATTTACATTATCAAGACCTTTATAGTCTATAATGGCATCTCTATACATCTTTTATTCAAAATCAATTGTGGTCATATGATCACATAACGATTCACTATTCAAATCCACCCTTACACTGTGGTTTTAAACTAGTTTTGTAATGAATAATACAAATATAATAATAAATTTCACTTTATGTTTGAATAAAATAATTAATGCTTATCACTGTTTAATAGAGAAAATTTACTTGTTTTGGTGTTTACATTATAGGAGGAGGTGATTTGGAGAGCTCGTGATGGAATTCAAGCAAAATGGGCCAAACTGCACGAGAGTCCAAACATGCATGTGGAAAATTATTTGTATTGTGGATAATCCTTACATCCAATTTTTCTAAACATTAGTGTATGAACTCAAAACAGTGGGATACATTTCTATAGAAGATCATGAATCCCAATTCATCCATTTAGAGTCCCAAAATAGGCTCACAATGTGAAGAAATTCCGGGCGGGCCAGATTGGACCACCCTTCCTTATTTGGGCCATAACTCGGGCCTCAGAGATCTAATGGGGCTGATTCCGCCTCCCTTGGACATCTAACTCGAATCTCAGAATCTCCACCGAATTTCAAGTAATTTTAGCGCGTTTTAATTAGTCAACCCTCCAGATAAAGATGGATTAAAAAATATTCCTTGAATAGTCACCTAGCCCTTTAGATAGTTGACCACTTTATGTGGAAATAATGATGTAAATTTCCCATAAAATCACTAATCCCCCTAATTATATATATTTCATGGTCAGGGGTGAATGTTAGTCGAACTTTAGAGCTCTCTTCACCAATTTTATTTCTATTCTCCCTCATGAACTTCAAAACATCTTAGTGAACAATTTGGGGAGTGTCATTTGTTGTAATCTCGAGCTCCACACTTGTAATCTTCATAAGTTAATTGATTTATAGGTTTATTGTCAATTTTTCTACATTTCTACCTTATAATTTTTTTTATTTTGGTATTATCAAATACAAATCAAAGGAACACTAATCCACAAGCTTCCATGCATAACCCAGATCTTGTGATGATTTGAGTGTGGTTGCCTCTTTTCTCACCCCTCCCTTTCATGAGTGTGCAAATGGATTGCGTCGGTTGATAAAATCTAGGAGCATGAAACTATGAATATGCATGTTATTTTCTTGTGGAATATTTTTATCATTGACAGAAATCTGGTCATCTCATCACGTTTTTGATGTGATGCCTTGATTCAGTTTCGTTTTTTACATTGATTCATGTTTGTTGATTTTGACTGGTTACCGACAATCGATATCATTGATCGATCAAATCCTAGGTCGTAACCTATTATGAAATAACATACCATTACTGGTTTTAGTATGTATAAAATCAAGGAATCAATGATCCTTCTCTTTCCCTTGAGAGTGATGACAGATTGAGCATCAAGGGACACTTACCTGGGTTGATCATGATTTCTCCAACCATTTTTTCTCAGTAGTAATATACTTTCAATTTCTATTCTTAAAGAAGAAATACCCATGCATTGTAAAAACCAATTCCCCTTTTATTTTATTAATAATAACCTCATATTTTTTATTTATGATCTAAATATCCTATAAAAGACAACCTAGGGTTGTTGTTATGCTTCAGAAATTCTAGTTAAAAATAAACATCTAATTTGACACGCTTGACAACGCGATAAAATTTTGGTGGTATTTACAGAGATCCAAGATCAATTTTCTTCTTTAATTACTTTTATTTATTTATTTTAATTCTTAATTAGTACTCCTTTAAATAACCCACCCCCATTTGATTATTTTTGTTTTGGTTTTCTATTTCTATTTTTGGTTGTTTTTTGTGTGTTCTTCCTTTCTCTCTCTCTGTATTCTTCTTCTCCATATCTCTCTTTAATTCTGTATTATAACATTCTATTCTCATTTCACCCTTCTTAAGTTATTTCATCCATATTCAATCATTAAAAAATTAACTTCACAAATTATTTTCATGACCCAATCTGAAAAAGAAAAACTGCTTGAATGTGACCTAGAAATTGAAAAGAAACTTCACACACAAATCAAGGAATCTATAGAAGGTAAATCAAGTAGCACTAAGGAACCCCTTTTGGAATCTCAATTTGTCATAAACCAATCAAAAATTGAACCCAATCAAACCCAAGAAAACATGGCTGCAAATAATTGAACCTTAAAAGAACTCACCGTCCTGGATGTGGAGTACCAACCTACGTACATCCAATATCCTAGGGAAGCATCCAACAATGAGATGATATCAGCTTTCATCCCCCTACGTCCCAAATTCCATGGTCTTCTTGGTGATGACCCTCGTGAACACATTAAGGAGTTTCACAAAGTGTGCTCCACCATGAAACCCCAAAATGTATCTGAGGACTTAATTAAGTTTAGGGCCCTCCCTTTCTCCCTTGATGGTGTATCCAAAGATTGGATATGCTATTTTCCTACCATAATTGGGGGTTGGAATGACCTAAAAGGACTATTTTTAGAGAAGTTATTTCCTACCTCCTGAACAAAATCAATTAGGAAATAAATTTGAGGCATTATGAAATCATAAGGAGAGACGTTTCATGAATACTGGGAGAGATTCAAAAGTCTCTGCTCAAGATTCCCCCACCACAAGATTAGTGAACAACTATTAATCCAAAACTTCCATGAGGGAATTATCCCCATGGATCGTGGAATGATTGATGTAGTAGTTGATGGTTCCTTGGTTAATAAAACACCTTCTACCGCTCGTGACTTAATTGCCAACATGGATCAAAATGCACAACAATTTGGTAGATGAGCTACTGTACCAACTCAAAGAGTTTATGCGGTAAGTAATTCATCTCTAGAAGAAAAGGTAGATAATAAGTTTGATGAGATGCATACCATTCTAAGGCAATTAGATCAAGCACAATGTAACTCACAATCTCCTCCTATTCCATTACATTGTGGTATTTATTCTGACAATACTCTTTTTTTGACTAGTGTCCAAAACATCAAGATTCACTCGAGTCTTGTGTAGACATGTTTCTAGGGCGTCAATTCCAACAAAAACCTCCATTAAAGAAAGAATAATTCATGCCAAATCCAAATCCTTGGGGGTAAGCACAACCCTGGTACCAACATGGAGGAAACTCAAGCTACCCCAAGCAGAATTGGTATCAACAAGGCCAAGGTATGAAACCTTATAATCCTTAAACTTCTCATAACAATCATCCTCCTCCTCCCAAATATGAATGAAGCCTCAAGGATATGGTAAAGAAAATAGAAACCCAGATCATCATGTTCCAACAGAACAGACAATCGCCAATTCAAGACCTGCGAAATCAAGTGGGGTAGTTGGAAAACACCATCGGTGAGCTTAATATGCAAGGTTCTAGACAACTACCATCCCAACTCATTGAAAATCAAAAGGAAAAAGGTAATGTATGTGAAGTTACACTTAATAGTTTTAAATAAGTCTCTCCTTCCACTAATTCTTCACAAAAGTTATTCCCCCTCTTGAAAACACTCTTTCCCAACTCTCAATAATTTCCAGTAATGAAAAACAAGAAAAAAGGGCAATCGAATTATCATTTATGATTCAAATGAAAAAACCATTCCTCTTCCTTTCCCCCAAAGACTCTATAAATCTAAGAAGAATTTTGATAATGAGATTGATAAAAAATAGTAGATACATTTAAAAATGTTCTAGTTAACATTTCTCTTTTGGATGCAGTTAAACAAATCCCTTGATATGGAAAATTTATTAAAGAGTGTTTCACCCATAGAAGAAGGCTAAAGGGGAATGAGAGAGTCATCTTGGGAAGGAATTTCTTGACCTTGATTCAACCAGAAATGCCGACCAAATTCAAGGATCATGGTACATTCACAATATTGTATACCATAAGGAAGACCTTGTTTTTTGATGCTACGCTAGATTTAGGTTCTTCCATTAATGTAATGCCTCACTCCATTTATACTTCTCTACAGGTTGGAGAGCATCAAACAATAGGCATTTTTGTGAAACCTGCAAACTGGAGTACTATGCATCCAACATGATTGATTGAGGATGTCCTTGTAAGAGTTAAGAATATCATCTTCCCCGCAGATTTGTACACTCTTGAGATGGAAGATACCCGAACCTAATGACATGATCATCTTATTCATTGGATTCCATTCCTCAAAACAACAAAGATGATCATCAACATTCACAATGGTATACTGTACATGGAGTTTGGAAGAGAAATGGAAAGTTTTGACATCCTTGAGGCTATAAAACTCCCTATTTAAGAGCACTCCACTCTTCATATCTATTTAATGTAAGTGATATCAAATGGTGAACACACACAATTCTCTCCTCAACCCATACTCGGATTCAATTTCTTCTTTTTCACCCTTTGATGATTTGATTTTTGATTCATGTTTTGAGTTTTGTTTCTATTCTAAAAAGTGTAAATGTTGTGCTTTAATTGATGAGTGTGTTCATTCTGAGGTACCTATGAATTTCAATGATTCTTGAAATCTCATTTCAATAGATTCTCTATCCTTATAGAATAAACATGAGTATATAGACAGTTTCATGGACCTCACTCCCCATAAAACCCCTCCCTCAATCCAGAAACCACCGGTGTTAGAAGTTAAACAACTTCCTTATAATTTAAAATATTCATATCTTGAGGATATTGACCGATTTCCCATCATTATTTCCAAAAACCTCTCTCCACAATAGGAATAAAAACTCCTCAACCTTTTGAGAGACTTTAAAAAGGCAATAGGATGGATTGTGGATGATATTCCCAGGATTATCCCATCTATTTGTATGCACCATATAATTTTGGATAATGTGGCTAAGCCCATAATACAATCTCAATATCGGTTGAATCCTACTCTAATTGAAGTAGGAAAAATTGGAAGTCAATAAATTACTTTCTGCATGGATCATTTATCCTATACATGATATTAAATGTGTTAGCCCAATGAAAATTGTGACTAAAAAATAGGAATAATAGTTGTGTCAAATGAAAGGAATGAATTGGTTCCAACACGTGTGAAAAATAGCTAGAAAGTATGTATTGACTACCGTTGACTGAATCAAGCCAAGCTGAAGGACCACTTTACTCTACCTTTCATTAACTAGTATGTCCAATTATTGTTTCATTGATGGATATTAGGGTTATTTCCAAATCCATATAGCCCATGAGGGATAATAAAATACCACATTTACTTGTCTATTCATCATATTTTCATACAGAAGGATGACATTTGGTCTATGTAATGCTCCTGGTACTTTTTAGTGATGTATGTTGAGTATTTTTTGTGAATACCTTGATAATTTTATGTAAGTATTTATGGGTGATTTCACGTTATATGGTTCTTATTTTGATGATTTTTTTGGAACACTTAGGTTCCATCCTCCACCGCTGCATTGAAAAAGATCTTGTTTTAAATTATGAGAAATGCCATTTTATGGTTGATTGGGGGATAGTTATTGGGAAATTAATTTTAATTATAGGAATTCAAGTTGATAAATCTAAAATTGAATTAATTTCAAAACTTCCATATCCAAAATTTGTTCATGAGGTGTGATATTTCTTGGTTCATGCTGGTTTTTACTTCTGATTCATTAAAGACTTTCTTAAGATTTAACTTCCATTTTCTTGATTATTGCAAAAAGATTCTGAGTTTGTGTTTCATAAAAAATTTTAGGATGCATTAAATTCACTAAAAAGGAGTCTCACATTAACTCCCATCATCAAACCACCAAGGCGGGATCTCCACTTTGAGCATATGTGTGATACCTCTAACTTTTCAGTTGGGGAAATTTATCACAAAGGGTTGAAAAGGCTACTCATGTCATTGCATATGCCTCCCGTACCCTTAACCCTGCCCAGTTAAACTAAAATACCACTAAAAAATAACTCCTTTATATTGTTTTTGACTTGGAAAAATTTCATTCATATCTTCTTGGGTCAAAAGTGATTGTGTTTTTTGACCATGTTACCCTTCGATTCCTCTTAAAGAAACCTAAATCTAAGCCCCGCCTCATACGGTGGATGCTCCTCCTCCAAGAGTTTGACTATGAGATTAGAGATAAGAGTGGAGTAGAAAATGTTTTAGATGACCAAATTAGTAGGATTTCTCCACCACTATACCACCATGTCGACTCATCCCTCCCCATTAGATAATTCTTTCCTCATGAGAACCCTTATGATGTTGTCGACCTTACCCCCTGGTATGAGGAATTGTGAATTTTCTAGCAACATTTAGGGTCCCCACTGATTTCATCACTTCCCAATCCCAGAGACTTAAACATGATTCTCAGTGGTACATTTTGGCTGACCCGTATTTGTGGAGAATTTTTGGTGACCAAGTAGTTTTTTGGTCTGTCCTTGACCATGAGTTTACCTCTGTTTTGACCTTCTGTCACACTTTGGCTTGTGGGGGCCACTTTGGCTCTCAACGAACAACTCAAAAGGTCCTTGACTCAGGACATTATTGGACAACATTTTATAGGGATTCCCATTTATTTTTCGAGTCATGTAGTCATTGTCAATTAACAGGTAATATCTCCAAGAGGAATGCAATGCCCCAACAGTCCATGTTATTCTATGAAATCTTTGATGCATGGGGAATTGACTTCATAGGGCCTTTTACAAATTCATTTGGATTCATGTACATCTTGTTAGCTATAGAATACATGTCTAAATTGGTGGAATCAAAGGATACTAGGATCGTTGACTCTCGAGTTGTTGTTGATTTTGTGATGTCCCAAATGTTTAGTTGGTTTGTTTGCCGAGATTCATCATTAGTGATTAGGGTTCCCATTTTTGCAATCGCAAGATGAAAATTTTGCTTCGTAAGTATGGGGTTGATCATAAAGTCTCTACTTCATATCACCCCCAAACTAACATACAAGTAGAAATATCAAATTTGGAAGTTAAGAGAATCTTGGAAAAAATGGTACAATCCAATAGGAATGATTGGAATTTGTACTTGGATGATGCACTTTGGGTGTACTGTATAGCTTTTAAAACCCCAATTGGAATTTCACCATACAAAATTGTGTTTGGAAAGGATTATCACCTCATAGTGGAGGTAGAACACCATGCATATTGGGCTGTTAAACAATGTAATATGAATATTTCTGATGCAGGTGAGAAAAGGAAGCTGCATATTCAAGAGTTGAAAGAAATTTGATGTGATGCAAATGAGAACTCCGATATCTATAAAGAGAAAACAAAGGCTATCCATAATAACATGATTCATCAGAGGAAGTTCCATATTGGTGAGAAGGTCCTCATGTACAATTCTTGGCTAAAAATCCACCAAGTTAAGCTTTGTTCTCGATGGCTCAGTTCTTATACTGTTACTAATGTTTACCCTTTTGGTGCAATACATATTTTTCATGAGCAAAGTGGAAAAAGTCTTACCATCAATGGGAAGTGACTTAAACACTTATATGAGGGTTTTACAAAGAATATGGTGGAAGAAATACATCTATTATAAGCAACATACCAGTGAAACACACCAGGTTTTATCCTTCCTTCTCACATTCTCAATTATTACAGTGAGGACACTGCACATTCTAGGTGTATGGGGTGGATACATTTTTGGGTTCATTAGGATTTTCATCGTCTTTCTTCTTTCTTCTCTTTTTTTCATTTTTATGGTATTTTTACTTTTCCCCATCTTTTTGGGTTCATTATAATTTTCATTGTATTTATTTCTTCTCTTTTTCGCCTTCTTTATGGTATTTTTACGCCCCTCCCCTTATGGCCACCAATTCATGGAACTTTCTAAAAATGCATGTTGAAATTTTTGATTTCAGGTTGTTTTAACATTAGATGAAACTTGTCTCTACTATGGAATGAATATTTGTATGAATTTAACATCATTAAGTGATTTTTAGTGAATTGGTTTTCTGTCAATTATATAAATGGTTGTATCTATGTGAAACATTTGAGACAATTGATGCCCCTTGTGTGAGTAGTTTTTGGGAAAATACTGTCACTAATATCTCAACACATTTTTGAACTAAACCAAAAAGTGTGAATATCTATTACTTACTAGAAGTTAAATATAAGTTAAGTTAATATTTTTCAGCTTAAAATGATATTTACATATGTTTGTTCCTTATCTGATCTATTTTATTACTATTTCGGATTGACCTATACGTGTGTACTTGATATCCAACTATTGAACACCATAAAAAATCAATAAACAAATTGGGTTGTGTCTTGGGAAGGTCAAAAACCACTCCTCCTCAACCTTTGATCTTTTTATAACTATTAAAATTAGATTTGTGAGGATATCAAACAAGGGTTGAGAGTTAAGTGTGGGATTTGTTCCAAAATCCACTTCTGAAAAAAAAATAAAAAAAAATGAGGGGAGTGATGAAATGTGAAATATATAGGGATATCTAGTTCAAGAGCTTATGGTTTAACTTCTGTAAATTCTTAAGTGAGTGGGTCTTGAAATATGATTGGAAATGATGCATGACAGGTTTGGTGGACAAAATCTTTTAAGCTGTGAAATGTTAAAATAACCTATATTTATTGGATAGAAAGTGAAAATAATAGCATGGAATGGTTTTTTCACACACACACGGAGAGATAGTGGTATGGTTTACTTTTTAATTCATTTCTCAATTTGTTATCATGAATATATTTGAATTTCATTATGATATTATTTATGAGACAACTATTTCCATTTTCACTAGGAAGAACTCATTGGTGTGGTTTGTGAATTGATCACATTACTTTAATGAATTTAAATTTCCTAAAATATTAAAACTTCATGATGTTGGGAATATATAAATGCATTATTTTTTTGGATATGTGACTTTGCCCAGGAGTGAATTTTGTTAGGTTTGGGGGTGTGATTGCATAGCGATTCACTATTCAAATCCACCCTTACACCGTTGTTTTAAATTGGTTTTGTAATAAATATAAAAAATATAATAATAAATTGAAATTTATGTTTAAATAAATAAATTAATGTTTATCACTGTTTAATAGGTCAATTTTACTTGTTTTGGTATTTACATTGCAGGAGGAGGTGATTTGGAGTGCTCGTGATGAAATTCAATCAAAATGGGCCAAACTTCGTGAGATCCTAAGCATGCATGTGGACAAATATTTTTGCTTTGTATAATAAATGCCTAAAATTTGGATAAAAATGGGTTTATGAGTTTAAAAAAATGTGGGATACATTTATATAGAAGAAAATGAAGCCCAATTAGTCCACTTGGACTCCCAAAATAGGCCCAAAATGTGAAGAAATTCTGGGTGGTCCAGATTGGACCACCCTTCTGTATTTGGGGCATTACTCGGGCCTCAAAGATCCAATGGGGCTGATTCCACCTCCAGTGGACATATAAATCTAATACTCGAATCTCAACCGAATTTCAAATCATTTTCATAGGTTTTTATTAGTCAACCATTTGGATGAAGATAGAGTAAAAAATCTTCCTTGAATAGTCACATATCCCTTTGGATACTTGACCTATTTATGTGGAAATATGGATGTAAATTTTCCATGAAATCACTCATACCCATCATTATCTATATTGAACAACCATGGTTGAAGGTTAGTCGAATTTGAGAGCTCTTTTCACCCATTTTATTGCTCTCATACCTCATGTACTTTTAAACCTCTTAGTGATCAATTTGGGGAGTTTCCTTTGTTGTAATCCCAAGCTCCACACCTGTAATCTTCATAAGGTAATTGATTTATAGGTTTATAGTCAATTGATCTTAATTTCTACCATATAAATTTTTGTTTATTCAGGTTTGATTAAATAAAAATCAATGGAACAAGAATCCACAGGCATCCATGCATAACCTGGATCTTGTGATGATTTGAGTGCAGTTGCCTCTTTTCTCATATCTCCCTTTCATGAGTGTGCAAATGGATTGCGTTGGTTGATAAAATCTTGGATATTGAACCTATGAATATGAATGTTCTTGTATTGTGGAATATTTTTATCATTGACACAAATCTGGTCATTTCATCACATTATTGATGTGATACCTTGATTGAGTTTCATTTTTTACATCGATTCATCTTTGTTGATTTTGAGCGATTGCCAATAAGTGATATCATTGATCAATCAAATACTAGGTGGTAACCTAGTAATAAATCACAAGAAATCACTGGTTTTAGTATGTAAAAAACATGTAATCAATTATCCTTCCCTTTCCCATGAGATCGATGACTGATTGAGAATCAAGGGACACTTACCCGTATTGATCATGATTTCTCCAACAGTTTTCTCTCAGAAGTAATATACATTCAATTTATGTTATTAAAGAAACAAAACCCAAGTTTTATAAAAACCCATTCCCCTTTTAGTTTCTTAATTATAACCTCATTTTTTAATTAATGATCTAAAACTCTTTCAAGATATGACCTAGGGCTGGTGCTATACTGTAGGAATTCTAGTTAAAAATAAACTTTTAATTTGATGCGCTCGACAACACAATCATCATATCACCACATGATAACATTTTATTCATATAAAATATTAATGTTAGTAAATATTAATGTTGAAAGGGAAGGATAAAGTTACATTTTGAAAATATTTTTGAATGGTTGTTTTATCATTTATATCATTTTGATCTGAGCTTCCATTTCACACCCTTCCCTTTGTCGAACTGTAATAACTTTCATCAGTTCAATAATATTTTCACTGATTATTAAATGTTTTCATGAAAAATAAATTTTAAATGAATAACTACTTATAGACATGTATTTTTACAAGATCTAAAGGTTATGATATGAAATTCCTAATATTTTTTTCGACCATAAAAATATATGCATCATTAAGTGGAATAGGAAACATGGCACTCAGCTCATTAGCTATATGAATTTCCACACTCACATTACCTATAGGAATTTATTTGTTGTGCATAATATCTCCTTGGATAATGTACATGGTACCCCTCACAACCAGGTAATGGGTGGGTTTTTATAGTTATAAATCCCAATAATATTCACCCTTTATAATATCAGTATAGGAAAGGTATTAGTGTATTTATGAAACCCATTTCACATAAAAAATTAGGAAAATATTTATTACCTCTTCTAAGATAGATCTTTGAGGAGAACGACTCAACTCAAAGATAGTGGGGGTGGGGGATCTTCATGAAGTGGTTGTTTTTGTGTTTTTTCTTCTTTTTGATTCCTTCCCATAACATTTTCTATCAAATATGATAGACAATTGAGTTTTTCTTCTTGATAAGTTAATCATGCATAATGCTCTCCCATTTTCTTATCTTCATACCCCTATTCATTTCTTTTCTCAAAATATGTTTGGGATGACATCCCAAAACATGAACCTATAAAGCGACCATGCTATTTTGACCGCTTCAAGGCCGGTGATGGTAGTTATTCATCAGGTATAACTAGTGATGATTATTGCATCTATTTCAAATAAAAAATATACAAAAATAAGTGATCATTATTATTTATTACCGATTCAAATAACAAAATTATTATTTTATACTTACACAACCTCCCACACTTTTCATGTGTTTTAATTCATGCATACTAAAATCTTTAAGGTTTTTATTTATTTTTGGATAATATCCTTTTTAAGTGGGTTGAGAGGGAACCCTAACATGGCCCATAGGCCCAGTGGCACAAGGCGCAATACATGGCTTGAAGGTCCAAATACCTGACACAATTTATTCGTGTTTTCATTTATTTGTATCCTATATTTATTTACGCATGCCTCCTTCCTTATCACATGATGTGGGATTGAAGTGGGTTTGGATTTTTATTCATCAATATACATATAAAAAAAGCAACATAATTATTATTTTTGTTTCATTTCACATAAAAGTATTAGGTTTTTTTTAAAACACATACCATTTTTTCAAATGAGGAATTCCACATCCAGGCATTGTGGTAGGGGTACATTGGTTTTGTTTCAAATTTCTTATTTTCATCACTCATTTTCTATGTCATAAAATTAAAAATTATTAATCAAAGTGATTAATACACTTATTATCAAGAAATGTATTTCCAGTCACAATATTCCTGAAAAGATGTATCCTGATGAATACTAGTAAACACATCCCACACTTTTTGGTTTATTAGGTGTTCATACATATATGGTGGGTGTGGGTTTATTTTCCGTTTAGTATTTTTAAGATGATACTTCATAAGTATAGTTGGAAAGCCTCTACAAGCCTTTCTAGTGAAAATTAATACAAATTTCATTTGAGAGTCATCTATTATAAATTCACTCTACAAGGGATAATGAAGAGTACATTATTGTTTCATTATTTTTTTTAGTAAAATAAAGAAAGTATATCATAATGTTACCTTAATCTATTACAAAATTAGAGTATTAAGAGCATTCATGACATTGTACCATGAATATACATCAATCGTAATGTGAATTTCAGTGTTGAGTCTAATGTAACTACTGAACATGGACTTATTGAGGTTAACATGATTCATAAATTCATTTCATCCATCCTCAAATTTGATTTCTTTATTTCTCACCTTAATAATTCTTGTTGACATTGTTATGATGCAGTGCTCCTGTTTTTTCGAGGATATAGGTTATTCATCATCTACCATTTTCTCGACTTCAACATCATCAATATGTTGTTCCTATTGATTGGTTGCATCATCTTGTGTAGAAGGTTGTTATTCCTCTACATTGAGAGAAACAACATGTTTAGAAACCTATTGTAACTAAATATTGTGAGAATTGGAATGTGATGAATTCCTTATCTACAGAAGGGATTGAAAACTTAATTTAGATCATATAAATCTAATAGTGAATAGATAAAAATATGAGGTAACACAATTTTTATTACAAAAAATATACAACTTGATTATTTAAATAAATTTTTTTAAAGGTTGATGGGATTTGAACCCTCTATATATTATTTAAATCCCTTCATTATGGTATCCTATGAAATAAAATACCTTGTCTACATTTGTAAAAATAAAAAATTATTATGAAATCACAATAAAAGTGTTATCATTTGTTTAATTGACATCTGACCCTTTAGTGTTTTTGGTCGATAACATAAAAATTTACCACTTTCAGTTCATAAGATCCGGAACATAAAATACATGTACTGCTTATAATGTCATAATAAATGGTTCATTATTATACCCTTCCTAATGAAATAAAAATTCATGAATCATGATCAATCTATTTTAGCTAAACTTCTATAATCAACCCACTTTCATTGAAAAACTGGCACTTAGAATGTCTTATAATCCAACACCCATATTTGATTGATGATGCCAAAGTATGACATATTCACATAAATTGGATCTCTATCCTTGGAACCAGATACATAAATTTCTTTATCCATAAGTGTAACCCCACTATTTTTCATGTCACTCAATTTTTTATGTCTAGTTTTATGGAACGTATAACCATTAATTATCGAACCATTATTACATGATACATGAAAATATGGTCCTCTAGCTAGCCATCAAAGTCATTATGAAATTGAATCTCAATTTTTAGTTGACTCCATAAAATATAGTCTTGAATCCATCCTATTGACTATTTATTATTTTTATTTTATATCCATCTTTCATCCCTTGGTGGATTCAAATTTCTAACAATTACTTTGTGGGTTCCAATATATGGAACAACCTCTAAAATATTATGAAAAATGTAAAAGTGGGCCTATTCCCACTCTATTATAGTAATTATGAAAACATATTTTTTTGGGAAAATCTTACATCCACAAGTCACCTGGTGTGATGAGATTTTGGAAGAACAATGCTTTCCACATCATACAGGTAGTTAGAACATAATTCAACAACTTCATCACCAACTTATCGCTTCATAATACAACATTCTGACCGAACTAAATTTAGGACATAACCTTTTAGATTCTTTATATATCATTAAATGGGGTGAATCCATATATAATATATAATTCCACATGCCGAAATCTCTCTTACCATGTAAACAATCAAGTGAACTATCATATCAAAGAATTCTGGTGGGAAGAATATCTCAAATTAACATAATATGACAATAATTTTCTTTTCCATGGTTGGAAATTTCTTCAAGGTCTATAACATTGTCGCATATAACATTCAAAAAGGAAAATTTCCTAGTTAATTTATTATAGAAATTCATGGAAAAAATGTAATGTAAAGATACATGCATTAGATCTTTCATCAAAACACGATAATCATGTGATTTAATACCCTTTAACATGAAATCATTCATTAACATGATATTCCTAATATCTGATGAATACCCCTATGAAAGCATTACATCACTCAAGAAGTTGAAAACCTGATATATATCTTTATTGGAAGGATTGTATGTAGCTATAAGAAGAAAATTATGTTTTTTACTCTTCACTGGCAAAAAATCTTCCTATATTCCCATTTGAATCATGTCCAACCTAGCCTTAATTCCATCCTTTTTTTTGATGGGTGTAATTAGTAATGGTCCAATGACACTATCACATAATTTTTTTAACATGGATAAGATAAATATATTTACTGATGAACAAACAATTCTATTATGGTAATTCAAATAAAACTGATTACTTTTTCTAACTAGTTTTTGTAAGTATTTTCAGAAAAAGGTTTACCAAAAGCGGTTTCCATATCATTCAATTTCTAAAACAGTTTATCATAAGTTATAGGATATGGTTCTTTATATTTTTTTAAACTCCAATTAAAAGATTTTGTCTAATATTATTACATGTTTCTCCAGGGTATAAATATGTGATGTCCTAGAAACACAATCTTCAATGACTGTTTCATCTTAATTAACTGTGTACCTTGTTTAAAAATGGGACACCCTTGAGTTCCATTAATACAACATCCTGAAAAATTTATATAATAATAATAGCCATTTATCATCTTATACATCATGAATCTCAATGTGAAATCTTCATTTTTGTAAGTGTCATAAAACGTAACACCTGAATCCCATAATAATTTGAAATTTTCGATAAATGGAGATAAATAAACTTCAATATCATTACCCAATTGCTTTTTTCCTAATATAAAAAGAGATAACATAATGTATTTATTTTTCATGCATAACCAAGGTGGAAATTTATAATTTACCAACATAACGAACCATGTATGGTGAGTGCTACATTAAAAACCAAAAGGATTAACTACATATATAGATAGTGTAAGATGAAGGTTTCTCAAATCATTTCCTAATTCAAGATACTCATGATAATTTATCCTCCACTAATGAGATTTTATTAGGTGATGATGTTTCCAATCATTATTTCATGTATGTGCACGTCGCGTCAATTGTCTTGTAGTCTCATCACATCTATATAAGTGCCTAAACCATGGAAAGATTGGAAAGCTCCATATAACTTTTGTAGGACCTGATTTGTCTTTATTGTATTGAGAAGCACCACACTTTAGTCATTTTATGTGATTTTTGGTCCTTGTAAAATAGTATACAGTCATTTGGACAATAATGTATTCTTTCAAATATCATATCCATTAAACATAGCATTTGTTTAGCATTATATTTTTATAAAGGAATCTCATTATCTTCTGGGATCATATCATTGAAGAGAGAAAGTTTTTCAAAAAAAACTGGCATCACTATATCTATTCCCAGAATTAAAATTAAATATATTTAGTATGGATGACAATGTTGTATATTTAGTACAACTATCATACAATGGTATCTGTTCAAAACTCTTTAACTTCTAAATTTTTGTTGGAAAATCACATAATTCATCTTCAACTATCATTTTCATTTCCTTAATATGATCTTTGTCATCATTCACACCTATAATCAAATCCTTGATATAGTATTCATCAGTTTCCACACTGTTAATCATATCCAATGATCCATAAAAAATAGTATTATCCCATTCACAAGATATATTCAATTTTTCACCATGTTTAGTACAAAATTTATAACTTTAATCTATTACATGAAAAATCAATTGTTCTTCCAACTCCTCTAGAACAATTAGTATTGAATAACAATTGGATAAACATGTAAAAAGTATTTGATAAGATTCATATACATGATCTTTAGAAAATATGTTAAACTCATTCACCCTATCCTCACACTCTTTTTTCATATGATTGGCATCCCTTCATTTTCAATTCATATCCATCATATTTTATTTAGTAATATTAATATTTAACAAGATAAATAAATCAAAATTTTGTGCTTAGAACCCATAAAAGGTCATTCTTAAAAACTCCTTTAAGATATGTGAGTAATTTTTTCTAAGATGATAATATTTTAATGATTGGTATTTAGATTGTTTTATAGTAATGGAAATCATTGAAGGAAAGGAATGTGTGATGCTGATAAATTGTTAACAAATCTAATTAAATTTTAATCTATTGTAAAACAGAGATATCTCACGTAGGATTAATTAGAAAATATATCATATGATTAAATAAAAAGACATTATCTATAAGAATCAGTGAGCAATTGGAATCAAAAAGACGGAGGAGTTTGTGTTTATTCATTTATTTACTTGGTATGAAGTGGACAAAGAAGTGTTTCAGTGATAGGATTATTAGGAGTTGAAGTTGATCTTTTTTCATATGATAAAATTGTTGATAGTTACGAATCTCTTGGTCTTGAGAACTCAATGTTTTATAAGACTCTTGAATTTAAATCAAATGAACCAGGTGTCTCGATCTAGGGTTTACATGTTCCATTCCCATTTCATACAGTTCACATTTTATCAAAGGGTCCTTCCAAAAACAAATTCTAAGAAATACAATTAATTAAACACCACATGCCAATTTATAACATTACATTTCTTAAATAAAAGTAAAAAAAATTAAGCGACCCAAGAGGCATAAAAAACAACACTATCATCATAAAAATTAATTAGTCAATTACATATACTTTTATAAAACCTGGCATGAAAGTAAAACAAGCCAATCATGGTATTGTAATTTGAAAGCACTAAAATATTTTTAAAATCATATTTCTAGAATCATATTTTTAAGAAAAAAATATAAAAACCATGTTTAAGATATTAAATAATGTATCTATATTTAAATATATGTAGTCTTTACTTAATCACATCATTAACATTAAATGAAAAAAACTTTTCTTCTTCGACTTAGTAAAGCAATGTATAAATCAATTATCATTTCCATGAACTAAAAATTTATTTGACACTTCCTCAAGAACCCTTAAACAACTTCAAGTAACATTAATTGATAGATACTAAAGAAAATAGTAAAAATATAACTTAGTTTTAAATACTCACCATTTAGTGTAGTATGTCAGAGTTTAAGAATAGTGGACAAGTTGACCATCTCAATGCTCATTGTGTGGGATTGATTTTGTTAGATTTTTTGGAATTGGAGTGAATTCATTTTCAGGACATGTCAAATTGATTATGATTTAAAAAAGACTTTATATTCAATGGAAGACCCTAGGGTTTCTCTCAAGGAGTGTTGATAGGTTTATAGTATGTATTTTTAATAAACATTTCTAAAATAGGGGCTCATTTTGAAAACAGTTTTAAGAAAATAAATTAATTTAAAGAGTTTAGTAGTTTCAAAACCAAGTGGAATTAAAAAAATGATATGTATGTGATCATTGATAACTTAATACACCACATAAAAAGTTCATTGTTTTTAATTGATTAATAGGTTTTGGTGTAATACTTTGATCAAGGGTTAACCAGGATCTTGGGAACCCTCAAGCCACTAAAATGAGGAAAATAAGACTAAACCTTGAAAAAAATAGTAAATTCAAGTTCAAACCACTTAGAATGAATTATGGTTTTCCAAGGAACATTGAAATCTCAAATTTTTGGGAAATAAGAGGGTTCTTATGTTGTCCAATCGGAAATCACAAGTCGCACAATTAGAATTACACACCGATTGATTGTGAAAAAAAATGTGTTTCAATTAAATGCATAAAAAATTTGAGATAAATATAAAATAAAAATTAAAAACCAAAATATACACCAAAAAAGTTGAGAATTATGTGCCATAACTCCCTCTTCAATTGTGTATCTCCCTCACGATGATCACCCACCATTTAAACAGCCATAGAGAGGAGGAGAAAGCTCAGGTGAATATCTTTATTCATTATTTATCCCCATATGAGGATAGGGTCGTACAAAACATCCAGGATGAAGAGAGGAATCCTCTAGGACTATAAAATATCCACACCATGCCTTTTAGTTGAAGTTACAAAGGGTATACCCATTGTTCTATTTTATAGACAAAATGGAAGATGGTTTTGAGCCCCCATATTTTGATAAACCAATTGGACCATGGTTTTTGGTGGGTAGAAAACCTTATCTCACTTTGGAAAAAACTAAATTCTTGTTACACTTCTTCTTGTATATCTCCATAGATAATTTTGATTAATTTAGAGTCCTACATATGTGGATTTGGAAAGAATATAGAACTCCACTTTTGACTTTGTGAATATTCGATTTCTTGGATAGATCACTTTTGACAGGGCCTTTAATAAGAAAATAGGGCTTGGGTGTCTTTAAAAGAGTTGTATACCATTGAATCTAAGATCCATATAAAAAAATTCAGTGCAATTGGATGCATAGATAAGTATAAGTGTACAGTTTAGTCCATAAATGTTCTTGGATTTCTGAGAAATGTGGCCCATTTTTCTTCAACTTCATTTGGCCCTCCAAATCACCTCCACCTATAATGAAATCATCTAAAAAAGTGAAATTAACCTTTATAATAGTTATTAAAGAAATAAATGAATAATAAGTTAATTCAATTTTTTTATTAAATTTGTAATTTATGATACACAATCAGTTTATCACAATGGTATAAGGTTGAAATAAAAAAATGAATCATGGTGCGATCACACCCCCACCTGAACATTTTCACTCCTAGGAAATTTCACATTTCCAAAATTGATTCATGGAGATATTCCCATATTCATGAAGATTTGACATTAAATAAAAATTTAACCTGTGATAGTAATGCAATCAAAGAAAAAATCAAACCAATGAGTTATTCTAAGTGATCATGGAAAAAGATGTCTCATAAATTACATCAGAATAAAATTCAAAGAGATGCATGATACCAATCTGAGAAAATAATTAAGAAGTTAACCATGTCATTAATTATCCATGCGTGTGTGTGAAAATCATTTCAATATATTTTTTCCATTTTTTATCTAGTAAATATAGGTTATTTTAAAAAAGTTATTCTTAAATGAATTTGTCCAATGAACCTCCCCTACATCATTTGCAATAAAATTTCAAGATCCACTCACTTAAACATTTATGGAGGTCAAAACTTAATCTCCAGACCTGGATATCCCCTTATGTTATAAATTTAATCACTCCCCTCATTTATTATTATTGTTTTGTTTTGTTTTTTTCAAAATTTTCATTTGGAAAAAATCTCACACTCATCTCTCAACCCTTGTTTGATCTCCTCACAACAATAATTGTAATAGCTATAATAAGATGAAAGGTCTTGGAAGATTGGGTTTTCACCATCCCAAGATACATCCCATGCTTATTGTTATTATTATTTTTTTTATGGAATATAATAGTCAGATAACAAGTACACACATATATGTCAATCTCATAAAATAATGAAATAGATTGGATAAGGAACAAACATATGGAAAAATAATTTTGGAAAGCTAAAAAAATATTAACTGGGCATATATTTACCTTCTATTATGTAATGAATTTTCATACATCATAGTTTTGTGTTAAAATATGTAGAGAAATTAAGTGGCACAATTTTCCCATAAACTACACACACAATGGGTTCTATTATTCTCAAAGGTTACAAAATTATACAACCATTTATATAATTGACAAAAAACCAATTTTCAAGATAAATTCACACCTCAATGATAAATTCATGCCAAAACACACATTCTATTAGTGGTTTTTTTCTAAAATAACATGAAAAAGGGAAATTAATCATACATTTTCAATAATTTCATGATTAAGTGGGAATCATTTTCTGTGATTAAGTATGAATAATTAGTGAATATTCTGGCACAACAGTGAAGAGGAAAACAAAGGAGGATGTAACAATAATATTCAACTAGACATAAAAAAGAAAAAACAAGAAAAATGATGAAAATTCATAACTAACCCAAGAATATACCCATCACCTGACACAAAGAGTATGCAGTGTCCTCGCTATAATAAAAGTGATTGTAGGAATTAAGGATAAAACCTAGTGGGTGTTATTCATAGGTTTCTTCTTGAACATGGATTTCCTACATTGAGGACTCTATAATGGATTCATGGAAATGGTTTAGATACTTCCCATTAAGTAACAGCTTTGACTATTTGAGAAACAAGGGGGGCTCAGACTGTAACCTGTTCTGTACCTATGAAGACGAATCAGATGGATATGGCCAACCCTTAGATGATCTTGTTACAGGAGGGGTTGGAAAGGGCCTACATAGACCAAGGATAAAGAAGTGGAATAAGGAAAACATATACCTAGGAAGATGCATTGTGTCCAAGAAGCAGAAGACAAAGGGGCGCAAGGACTACTCCAACCTCCCTAGGCCAATGGAGACTTGGTCAGTAAAGAAAGTCAGAAATCCAAAGGAACAAAAGGCCCAAATAGTGTAAGGCGAGGAGGTTCAGAAAATCCAAGGAGGCCAGATGCAAGTTTGTTGTCCCTACTAGCCTTGAGGGTGAAAATGGGCCTCTCGGATTGGTGCAGTAATGTCAAAATAACTCCAATGATGACTCACAGTGACAAATACTTTCGATGATGAATCAAATGGAATTACATTTGAACTCTGAGGAGGAAATGACTAACAACACGCTGGATATTCAAGAGTTAAAGAAGATGAGGCCACTTCAGGTGACCTTTACTAAGGAGTAGGGTAAGTGGATCGACAAGCAGGCTCGCATTCTTCTTAGAGGATGCAACATGGGAAAGATCAGCAAGGAGGAACACTTGAAATCTTGGGACATACTTGAAAACCTCTATGAAGGATTACTAAAGGATGATTCTAACATCCAGATAAAGTCTATTCCCTTGATATTTTTTAGAGATCTTGGCTCTAATCAGCTTAAACTTTTCTTTAACAAATCAGTTGTGACCTTTGGTGCTAAATCAAGCAAGGTGTGAGGGTTCTCACTTTTCCCCTTAAAAGTTATTTAAAATAAGAATTTTAAAGTTGGATTCACTGATAAAAATTAGTAATAGTGTATGGGACAAACTAGTGGGAACTAAGCTTACATGGATGCAACTTCATACTTTCATTGTAAAGGAGGACCTTCTACCCAATGTGAATTTGACAATAAAGGATGAGACGTTCAGGGGAAGTCTTGGTTTTCTCTTTATAGATATAATAATTTTCATAATAATCTATATGTATTTCCTCTAGATCCTAAATTTGTAGATTCTGTTGATCACCATCACCAGAAAGATTATAATTGCATTGTCTAATGGTCCAATAGGCCTAGTTCTTTATCTTAACAGAGAGGTGAAAACTCTTTAAAAAAACTATCAAATATGGTGACATGTTAATCAGAGTTTTATGGGTAGTATGATAATCCCATAATAAATCATCGTGTATAATAATTCAATATTTTCTATTGGTTTGAACTATTTTTCAAGAATTTTCTTTACCTCTCTATTTGAATCCTCGGCTAGACTATTAGTTTTTCGGTGATATGAAGTAGACACCAATGCGTGACCCCATATAAATGATAAAATGATTTAATTGTTTGGTTGTAGAAATATGAACACTGGTCACTAATGATGAACTTAGGTAATCCAAAAACAATATAAAATTTGGTTTCTCGAAAATTCCACAACTGTCTTGTAGTCATTTTTCCTTGCAACACAAGCCTCTTCCCATTTTGACACATAATCAACTACTAGAAGAATGTACATGTTCCCAAATGAATTATGGAATGGTCTTATAAAATAAATTCCCCAAACATTGAAAATTTCATTAAAAAGTAAATATTGTTGTGTAAGGTCATTTATTTTGGATACATTCCCCATTATTTGACAGTGAGGAAAAGATTAACAGAAAATATGGGCAACCCAAAATAGCATTTTTCAAAAGCGACCAGAATCGAGGAACATGCGAGAAGTCTGGTGGGGCCCAATGTGCCCCCCATAAGAAATAGTGTGGCAGAACCTAAGGACATAGTGAAACTCGCTATTGGGAATACAACGCCTAAAAACTTGATCACTAAATGTGTTCCAAAGTTAAGGGTCATCCCTAATATACCAACGGGGCTCATGTTTTAGATAGTGAGCTTGGTTTTTTTTAAATCAGTAGGAATGCAAGATGATAACAAATAGATTATAATCTCTTCATACCAATGAATAGAATCTTGAACTCAATACAATATTTCACCAGATAATATGTCATTTATGGGAATATATAGGGATTATTCAATTTCAAAATATTGGAGGATCTTACTGATATAGTCATCCACCACATTATATAATCCTTTATTATCTCTAATTTCTAGATTAAATTCTTGAAGTAAGAAAATCCATCGAATGAGATTTGGATTGGATTATGGATTCTTAATGAGATACTGAAGGGTTCCATGGTCTGAGAACACAATTACATTAGACCCTAAGAGGTATGACATAAATTTATCCAAGGAAACAAAATGGGTAGGAATTCCTTTTCAAATGTTGTGTATTTTTCATGGGTAGGGTCTAGTGTACGTGAGGCATGAAAAATGACATGTGGAGATCATTCAACCTATTATGATAATACCACCCCAACTGCATAGTTAGAGGCATCACACATGAGATCAAATGGTAAATCCCACCAAGGTGGTTGGATTACCAGGGGTGATGTGAGACTCTATTTAAATTTTATAAGATTACAAACATTCATTATCAAAAAAAATCCTTTTATTTTTGATGTAAACGGATGAGGGGGAGTGAGATCTTACTAAATTCATGAATGAAACAATGGTAAAATCTTACATTGCCTAAGAAATAATGCACATCCTGCACATTCCTGGGGAATGGTATGGAAGAAATGACAACCAATTTTGATTTTTCTACATGAAAATAATCCCCAAAAATGACATGTACAAGTACTATACCTTATTTCATCATGGAATAGAATTTATAATAATTTAGTATGAGATTATTTTCAATATTGTGATATAGAAAAGAACCAATACTACTCAAAGAATGATAAAAAGATGAACCATGTACAGTGAAATCATCCATGAAAACTTCCATGAAATTCTCTAGCTAATCTGAAAAAATTCTAACCATGCATTGATAGAAAGTACCTGGAGGATTGGATAGACCAATTGGGATCCTCCAATAGGAAAAGGTACCAAAGGAGAAAGTGAAGGTTTCTATTTCTTGGTCCTTGGGGGAAATATGGATATGAAAGTATATAGAATAGCCATCAAGGAAACAATAGTGTGACTTACCCTTTAGACTCTCTATAAACTATTCAATGAATGGAAATGGGAAATGTTCATTCCTAGTGTTTTGGTTTAGTCAGTGATAGTCTATATAGGCACACCAACTATTCTAAACACAAGTTGAAACCAATTTAATATTTTCATTTTTAATTTCCATTACACTAGTTTTTTTAAGAAATACCTTCATCATACTGACCCATTTTCTATCAGATATGGGGTAAATTATTCAAATAGAAAATAATTTTATTACCAACTATTTAACAACATCTATATGGTTTGGGTTTAGTCAACGTTGTACCTACCTCACTAGTTTAGCTTCATAATTTTACAATATATGATGTATGAAAATTGATAGCCTAAAACTAGGAATATTATCAAGTGTCCATCCCAATGCTTTTTTATACTTCCTCAAAAGTTCAAGCAATTTCAATTCATGTTACAGAGGGAGTGAACTAGAAATCATTAATGACATCTTGTTTCGATTTTCAGGATATGAATATATTAAATCTTGAGGTAGTTTTTTAAGTACCAATTCAAGTGGATTTTGGATTTATAGGAGAGAATGTGGAAGTGGGAGGTAAATGGTATCATATTACATCTCAATGGATACATCCATAGATGAGGAATGAGCTTTTACAAGCTTAGCAGTATCATTGATGGCCATAGGATCCTTAGTGTTCATGAAATCATCAGTTAACAAACATGAATGAAATTTTTCTATACTGGTAAAACATTCAATGCATGATTCATTACCTATAATTTCTATCAATGATGAAAAATAAAAAAGGGTATCAGGTAAAAGAGATGAATTTTTTTCAAGGTAAGGGGTTACATCAATTGAATTAACTGAAAGTGATGAATGTTCTTCTGAGGGGGAGATCCATGGCATCACGGATGTTGAAATGGAAAATGTCACCACCAAACTCCATAGATAATGTAACATTGTGGAAATTAATTATTTTTTTGGGTGGTTTTCATGAAATTAATTCCAAATACAATTGGGTAATGTTTATTCATCCTATCAGATTATATTTCAAGCATATAAAAATCAACAGGAACAATTAATTTTTTCACCGTCATAAGAACATCCTATAACACACCAACGGGTTGTGTTGTACTCTGGTTTTCTATTTACACAAAAATTCTAGTGGGATTAAATTCACCAACCTAAAATGAGGGTAATATAGAGTGAGACATCACATTTATAGATGCACCCAAATCAAGCATAACATTGAAAACGGAATACTCCCCAATCGTGCATAGAATCAAGAATGTTCCCAGATCATTTAATTTGGTCAGAAGTTATGGATTTATCAATGTTGTGACACCCCCCCCCCCAATAACAAATTTTCATCACCCTGAAGTCACCTTCAATATGTACACATCACTTTTAGGAACTTAGTGTATAGTGTAATTTTCTTCACGACATCAATCAAGGGGATGTTAACCTGTACTTTTTTGAAATTTTCCATGATTTCTTTATCAATTTCGGTTTCTTTTTTTTTTCTTTGGCTGGGTGGCCCTTTGGGTAAATGGAAGATGAATGGTTTGGAATGATGGTTCATCCAGTGAAACTCTCTTTCTTTTATAAGGGATTATCATTGGATTAGGTTTTTCATATCTTGGACCATTTTCAGTGGTTGGGATAGTGGTTTCCTTAGGATGGGATGACTATAATGGAGGGGTCATTTGTATTTTATGTTGTGTTCTAATCCTAAAGGTGATGTCACTATAATTTCCATTATCCCTATGGTTGACTAGTGGTTGAGAGGGTAGTTTACACGACCCATGACATTGGATTTCCCCCCACTAAGTTAACGAGTTGGCCTAATTAGTTTTTTAGGTCATGTATGAATTCTTGGGTGGTTTGTTGGAATTGAATATTTTTTAAGCCATTTTATTCATCTTGTATTCTAGGATAGGCTCATGTTTTATAGGGGTTGTTGGAATGGCTATTGTGGTGGTTGTGGATTTAAGGGTAGTGGTAGTGGATGAATACTCTACCTCGGTTGGTTCCATGGTTGATGAGTCTGATGTAAATACCCCCCTTCCTATAGTATTGGGTTTCATTCGACCAAGGGTTGGATGGATAGTAAGGCTCCTTCCTAAAGGGTTGGTTATAGGACCCACCTTGAATGGTTTCCTCACAACCCTCAGATGTTTCTCTCAATTTAGGACATCGGTCATAATAGTGGGTGTCGGAAGAACATATAACATAATGTATGAGAGAATGATATTTTCATTTCCCATGGGAAATATAAATTTTTCATTGAAGCGTATATGCCTATTCAAAAAAAATCCCACATTCTTCTCAAATTCAGTACTTTTCACATCAAGGACACCTTGAATTGGTACATTGAACCCTGAACTGAATTGTTGAGCATTCTGTTCCATGTTCTCAATGAGGGTCCTTCTAGTGATTGGGGGTTTTTCAACTAGTGCACCACTTGTAGTGGCATCAACCATGTTTCAATCAATATGAATTAAACCTTCATAAAAATATTGCATTAAAAGTTGATCACTTATTTGGTGGTGTGGGAAATTTTAGAAAAATAATTTTAAATCTTTATCAGTATTAATGAATTATTTTCTCTTTTGATTACATTATTCCACAAATTTCATTCCTCATAGTTTTAGTTCTAAAGGCAGGGAACCATTTTTCATGAAAAAAGTAGTTTCATGTACACCCATCCTCTAATAGGGGAATTATCATAATACAACCAATCTTTTTCAGTGTCTTATAATGAAAAAGGTAATTACCTAAGATTTACTTGTTCTTAATCCAAATTATATGTTTTTAATGTAGAACAAAGGGCATGAGATTCTATTAAGTTCTTATGTGTATCTTCTTTAGCGAGTCTATGAAATCTTGGAGATAAGTTAATTAGACAAGATTTTAGTTCAAATTTTGGTGCTTCGCATTGCATTTTAATATAACCGTGTTGGATATCAACATCAAGTGTGGTTAGTTATTTTAGTGTTCTATTATTTTCAATAATTTTATACAATTTCTATTCAGTTTCTAGTTTGGTTCTAGATGAAGAGGGGTTTAGAAAAGTAGCATGATTTGGGGCGTCCTCCTTCAAAGGGTTGTCTTGTGGGTCTCGGTATCATTGACGTACGATCCTCTATAGTTTGGGTTCAAAAAGAGGTAAATATATTGGAGTATATAACATAAATAATAGAACCTACATAAAACATAAATCATAACACAAAAATATATGTAATGGTAGAAGAAAAAACAAATAAATATTCTCAAAATTTACAAATGTCTAATAAAAAACACGAACTAAAAACCGAAGTGCTCCCTGGAAATGGAACCAAAATTTGAATGTATTTTCCTGTAATGTAAAATTTATTATGATTTAAATTTGATTTTATAGTCTAAGGAATACCCTAGGTTATCTCTCAAGGAACATTGATAAGTTTAGATCGTTTCTTTTTAATAAAAATGTCAAATAGAGGGGTCGTTTTGGAAATAGTTTTAAGGAAATAACATAATTTAAAGAGTTTAGAATTTGGAAAACCAAGTGGATTTTGAAAAATATTAAATGTATTTTATCATTTATAAGTTACTACACCACATGAAAAGTTCTTTTTTATTTATTGATTAATAGGTTTTTGTGTAATCCTTTGATTGAGGGTTAACCAAGATCTTGGGTACCCTAAAGCCTCTAAAATGATGAAAATAAGACTAAACATTGGCATAAAAATCATAAAGTCAAGTTCCAAACCCTTATCATGAACTAAGTCATTCCAAGTAAAACTAAAATATCTAATTTGTTTGGAAATAAGAGGATTCTTATGTTGTCCAATTGGAACAACACAATTCACACAATTAAAATCACACACCGATTGGTTATGAAATAAAAAGTGTTTCAATTAAATGAATCGAAGTAGGTTAAGATACATATAAAATAAAAATAAAAAACCAAAATATACAAGGAACCAGTAGATAATTATGTTCGATAAATCCATCTTTAGGTGTGTATCCCCCTCACAATAACGACCAACCATTTAGCCCTCCATTGAGAGGAAGAGGCAGCTCGGGCGGATCTTATTTTTCATTCTTGACCCCCCTATGAGGATTGAGTCCTCAAAAACATATAGGATGAGTAGATTACTCATATAAGACTCCAAAATGGATTCACCTTGACTTCTGGTCAAATTTTCAAATGGGGTTCCCAAGCTTCCATTTTATAGGCAAAGTGGTTTTGATCCCCCATATTTTAAGAAACCACATGGTCCATAGTTTTGGGTGGTTATATAGCCTTATCCCGCTTTGGAGAAAAATATTAGCATGGAAACAAACCTATTGACTATCTCTATCAAATATATTTCTTCATTTTGAGGATTAATGGTTTAGATATATAAGAAATACAGAACACCACTTTTGACTTTGTGCAGATTTGATTTCCTGGTTAGATCAGTTCGAATGGGCCCCTTAATGAGAGAATTCGGCTTCAATGTCTTCAGAAGAGTTATATACCATTGAATTTAAGACCAGTAAATCAACATTCTTCTTAATTTTATTCCCTAATTAGTAGTAGTTTGAGGTTCATTCCACATATGTTCTTGGATTCTGGTGCAATGTGGCCCATTTTTCTTCAACTTCATTAGGGCCCTACAAAATCACCTCCACCTACAATGAAATCATATAAAAAGTGAAATTAACCTTATAAAAAGTTATTGACACAAAATTATCGAATCAAACATGAAGATAAATATTTTATTAAAATTTTAATTTATGATAGAAAATCAGTTTATCATAGTGGTATAAGGGTGAAATGAAATAGTGAATCGCAGTGTGATCATGGATCAATGACATATCTTGTGTTGAAATAGTCATAATCCATTGGTGGTAATATAATATGTGTTGGTTTATCATTTAATGTAAATTTATGATAGTATGTAAGAAATTTAATCCACCCATGATCTCATTATATCATAATGTCATGTTTACGCATGCGTGATAGTTCATTCTGCCTCCATAATCCATGTGAATAACCCACGTGTTCATTCCATATCACATTTTTAAAATTTATAAAAAATAGTTGACATAAATATAAATATAAATATATATAATGTTAAAATATATTAAACAGTATTTAAAAAAATACGAAAACATAAGTTACCATTGTATATTGGGATTTGTGCCACCTATCCTGGGACATTTGATAGACATGAGATAGGATTGTTGGGACTTTAGAGGTAGGTTGTGGGGAGTACCTATCTATCTCTTTCCGTAATGAGACTCAAGTTACCATTGTATATTGGGATTTGTGCCACCTATTTTGAGTTCTTGATCTTAATATTAGTTTTTTCTTATGTTTTTCTTGTATGAATTGAGATTATCCTATTGTATGATTATTTATTTTGTTTTAGTGTGCAACAATATGACTCTTAGACATCTTCTATGGGTTCCTTAGGAGGTTTTAATAGATTTAACTTTAGTGAATTTTCCACTAGATCATAACCTTATAGAGGACAAGATGTGGCCAGTTTTTTTTTCCCACCAAACTATATGAAAAGTACATAATGCAGTTGTTGAGGTATAGTTAGGTGCTACAAGAGACAAGGATCGATCATGTGTGTTATTTCATGATAACCCCCCATCCTTTAATGGTATGAATGAAACTAAATAGAAGAAGGAATTTCTCGAAAATATTGATCAAATCTATGAATTTTGTTATACACCTTAGAGCATCAAGGTGAAGTGTGAAGCATTCAGACATGAGGATCCCAACAAGCGATGGTGGGATTCCTTTTTGTCGACAGATAGGAATGTGGACTTGGATTGGAAGGGTTTCTAGACTCTATTCTTCCAGTGGTTTTTTAGAGTTTTAAAATGATGGATAACTCTCTGGATCTCATCTCTTTGCTGCAGGGGGAATTCTAGGTGTTGAAATACGCTAATCTATTCATGGAGATGGTTCATTTTTTTCTAGAGGTAGTAAAGAATTTCCAGGTGAAGTCTTAGAAGTACCAGTAGGGTTTTCGAACAGATATTAGATCACAATTATTTTTCATAAATATTCTAACTTCTATAGAGATGACAGATAAGACTATAATGGAATACATGAATCTGGAAGGAAAGTTTGGTTATCCTTCCACTTATCTTCCATAATGTGGAAGTCTCAGTGGTGTGTAGGGGGAAACGAGGAAGTGGAAGGTTCATTTTATGAGTGGTGGAGGTGGTTGTCAATGGGTTTCCTCTTATAGACCTTCAGTTTTAGCCAATAGTGCACCAATTACTTACTATTAGTGTCTCAAGGATGGGAACACCTTGTGTTTTTGTTATACACCTATGAATATTTGTAATGGTTGTGGACTCTAAGGATATCTATATCATTTCTATCCGGCTATGTCTATGCATCGATATTAATAGGGACCATTAGATCTAAAGGATACTATGATGCAGTCAGTTGATTTAAATACTCTAGGTCCCCAGACCTAGGCCTCAAGAGTGAAGCAACATCACATAGTATATGTTTTTATGATGGAGGTATATGTGTGTCTAGAAATAGTGAGAGGTACCATATTTATTGTATATTCATTAGAGACTTACTTATTTTTTTTGGTTCTTCTAAATCATTTATATATTTCAATATAATGATATTATTAAACTTCTAATGGATTTTATTTCCATTATTATGGAGTTTGAGACACCTCTTGGGAAGAGTAAAGAGAAGGGGTTTCAGTGTCCTTGTTCTCTACGATAGTTGAGGAAGACTTAGTCTAAAATTTTCTTGTTCTTGATTTGGATCTATTTTAATTCATCCTCAGGATGGATTATATTATTTCTCATCACGTTGAGGTTTATTTTTTTCATCTACATGTCTCATTTCTTGTGTCTGATGGGAGCTATTGGGTGTTTTATGAAGAGTTGGATTCTATGTCTAGTCATGTAGGACCTTCCCGCCCCGAGTGTGGGAGTTTTTTCTACTGTATAAGTTGATCATGATGATGTTTCTTCCATTGTTGATCTTCCCACTATTGAATGGGACTTTGCTGGTTTTTACCCAAATTATTTCTATAGTCTTCCCCCATATATCATGGTATATATGGTGTTTGGTACAAACCCTATTTTGATACATTCTTATCATATGGAACTAGTATAGTTGAAAGAGATCAAGATTCATTTGGATGATCTGATGGAGAAAGTTTTTGTTCTCCCTAGTGTTTCACATTGGGTAGCCCCTGTGCTCCTATCCAAGAAGGCAAATGGTTCACTCCAATTGTGTGTGGACTATAGAAATTTGAACTCGGTGATGGTTAGGAACATGCATCATTTTCCTCGTTTGGATGATTTTTTTAAAAGTTAAAGGGGAAAAGGGATTTTCAAAGATTGATAATTGGTCAGGTTATCATCAGATCCAATTTAGGGAGTCTAATGTATAGAAGATGGATTTTAGGAGAAGGTACAACCATTAGGTATATCTTGTGATGTTTTTTGGTATGACTAATACTTCTATAATTTTTAAGTATTTGATGAATCAAATATTCTAAAAGTACCTGAACACTTTTGTGGTAGTGTTCATGGATTATATTTTCATTTATTTAAGATCTGAGAATGAACACCAGTACCATTTGGGTTTGGTTCTAAAAATACCGAGGAGTCATCATTTTTATGAAATGGTTTTTAAATTTAATTTCAAGATTCAATAAGTGATGTTCTTGGGGAAGGTTATTTATAATCCTGTCTTATCAGTTGATCCTGAGTAGGTGAAGGTTTTTTTGTCTTTGAAATATCCATGTAAAATCTTAGATATTTGGAGTATCCTTGGTCTAGTTGGATATTACCAATATTTAATCAGGGATTTATCAAAGCTAGAGTCACCTTTTACTGCTCTTACCAAGATAGGGGTGAAATTCATATGGGATGAAAAGTTTTAATCTTGTTTCAATGAGCTGAAATGACATCTGGCATCAACTCTTATTCTGATCTTACTGGAGAACATTAAGGGGTGTGTCGTATTCTGTTATGATTCTGGAGTTAGTTTGAGTTTCATGCTTATACATTATGATCATGTGCTAGATTACATCTCTCTTCACCTTCAACCACATGATAATAATTACCCCACTTGTGATTTAGATCTTTTTGTGGTTATGCATGCACTTAAGTGTCGAAAGCACTGTCTTTTTGGGGAGAGGTTCATAGTTTTTTCTAACCATAACAGTATGAGATATATATTTTCTCAAAAATACATTAATCTCACATAGAGATGGTGGGTGGAATAACCTAAGACCTTTTAATTCAACACCACATACACCTAGGTAAGGGGAATGTCATTCCTATCACTCTCAGTAGGAGAGCTCCATCATAAGATTTTTTGGAATTGAAGAAGGAGTAGAACCTTAGGGAGATCTTCACATAGTTTCACCTAGATGATCTAATGGATGTTTTTGGTATGTTTTTTACTATTTTTAACTTCTTTTCATCTCTTATTAATTCTATTATTTAGATTCAATAGCAGACTGATGAGTTCATGGTAATTTTAGAGGCCCTATATGGTGGGGAGATTGATTCTAGTCGGTCTCTCCCTTCAGATGGTATTCTCTAATTTAGGGATTGGTTTTTCATCCTGGAATTAGTGTGGAGATAAGTTTTGTTTTACTATCATATCTATTCATGGGTTGTTAATTTGGGAACTATGAATATGTATTATGACATGACATAGTGATTTTTGTTGTTGGGTATAAAGCATGACATTACATATTATGTTTCCTAATATTATAACTATTAGAAGATAAAGGCAAAGCATCTGAAACATTTTGGATTTCTCCAGCCTCTTTCAGTGCCAGTTTGTAAGTGGTACAATGTGTCCGTGGACTTTTTTTTATTACCATAGACTCTTTGAGGGATGAATGCTATCTAGTCAGTGATTGATCAGTTGAAAAAGTCATCTCACTTAATTCCAATCATATACACCACTAAAATTGATGATCTGGGTAAGCTCTATATGTAGGATATCATGAGGTTACACGGGGTTCCTCTTACTGTTATTTTAGATAGGGATCCAAGTTTTAATTTGAGGTTCTCGAGGAGTCTCTAAGAGGTGATGGGGACTTAGGTCAGGTTGAGTAAAACTTATCATTCACATATAGATGGTCTCATGGAGCATACTATTTATATTAATGAGGATATAATTTATGCATCCATCTTTGGTTTTAGTGGGACATGGGATATCCATATGGGGATGGTTGAGTTTTCATATGATAATAGTTATTAGTCATAGATTATAATAGATCCTTTTGAGGCTCTATATGGTCGCTCATGCAGATCACCACTTTATTAGGAAGAGGTGGGTGAGGCCTTTTTGGTGGTACCAAGTCTCATTCAAGAGAAATCATCAAGGATTCTGGATACAATTGGAATCTGGTTATGGTTTAGAGTCGACAGAAATCATAGGTGGAATGATGAAATCGTCATCTACAGTTTTCCATTGGTGACTAGGTTTTCTTGAAATTTTCTCTTCTGTTGGGTCATTGCTGGCTTGGGAAACATGGAAACTTATCTCTATGATATTTTGGATCATTTGATATCACTGAGATACTTGGTAAAATTTATTATTTGTTGGAATTTTTGGTAACTTTGATGGGTATTCATGATGTTTTTCACATATTACAGCTCAATAAATATCATCTTGATCCCTCTCGAATTTGATTTGGGAAGAGTCTAGTTGGAGCCAGAATTTTCTCTTTTAGAGAAACTTGTGGAGATTTTTGACTCTAAAGTGAAATTATTGTGTGGGAAGTCAAATATATTGGTCAAAGTGTTGTGGAATCATGGATCATATTTTCATGAGACATGGTAGTGTGAGTCATTAATAAGGGATAAATGGCCTCACCTTTTTATAGTCATCATTCGTCCACCTCACTTCTCAAGGATAGAAATTATTGTGGTGTTCAGTTTTTAAATTCTCATTACCCTCTTTCAAGTAATCCTTTCTTCCCTCCTATCTCTTTTTATTTTCCCTATTTGGTTGGGTACGTTTCTTGGTTTCTGATGATAGAGAGCATTTTTTGGTAAAATAACCTAATCTGTAAGGATGTGTGGGTGTTTTAATTAATGTAATTTGGGTATAAACATGTTAAATTCATTGTTGGGGTATCCCCAAGTTTGTATAATAGTATGGATGGATTTGGTTTTTTTAGTATAATCTATAATTTTTACTATATTTTGGGATATTACACTTTGTGTAACAATTTCACATTGTGTAATGTTTTCCTATCATATGTCATGATTTGAGTTCAGGGAGTGAAAGGATTACATGCTGGGTATTAGTTTCATGACATGTAATGGTAAAAATCAAAATTTTAATCATATGTGACACTTTTTTCAATGTGAATTTTTAATCTGGAAATAAAAGACATGAAACTATTGCATGCCATGTATTGATCGTGATAGGTTCATTATAACACAATGCATGTAAGAATTTTCTTTTATCAATCAGATACAACACATTCCATCTTAAACTAGGAGATATCATAAGTGATTTTGGGGTACTATGCTCCTTCTAAATCACTTAGTTTGGTGATTAATCATCAAGGTTGTTGTTTTGTGTCTCTCTAGGTAAGCGATCCGCCTTTTTCTTCATTTCCCTTGATTGTAGTAGTTTCGTTGTTCTATGTTTCTAGATTCATTGATCTTGTGGTGTTGTTCCTTCTAGATCTCTTGTCTGATCTTCCTTCATAGGCTGTCACGTATATTGGTCGTGGTGTTACATGTGATTTTCTTTGAGGTATGGTTTGATTTGACATTTTCAATGAATAATTTTCTTTTTGAATCGATTCTGAGATTTTAATATTAATTTTATGGTCTATGTTGTTTCCTTTTCATTATTCTGTGTTGGTGGATCCCATTTTGAGCCTGTGCAACATATGTTTGAGGTAGGTGGTTCGGTCTCTAACCTATGTTGGATGAACTGTATTTCTCTAGTTTTGATAATTTCTTTTATAAATAAAATTGCATGATTGATAGATTGAATTTTGTGTGTGGAAATGAGTTTCTAAGAAAATATGGTCTCCCCCTTGATTTGATAAAGGAAAATGTATTTTTGAATCATTTTGAAATGGATTTATGAAATGTTTTTAAAATCATGGTTTTGATGAAATTGTTTGGAAAATAAAACACATGGGTATCCATGGGTACGTTGGTGGAAGGTGTAGCTTTGTTTGACTCGAAAGTAGAGATTATTTTTTTTCTAAATTGGAGGAAGGTTTACTTACCCTAAAAGATTATTTTAAAATTTTGGAGTTCCTTTGCATTAATATTGAAGATAAAATTCAATCTAACCCTGAGTTAGACATCTAAGACCTTACTTGTAAATGGGTACCATGGATCATGGGACAGGATTCTAGTGATAGTTCAAAAACATTATCTTCATAGGATGAGAATGAACCCTAGTAGAGAGAAAAATATTGGAGGTGTGGATGACATCTATGTAGTAGGTGAAATTATCACGGTTCAGGTGGGAGACGTTCACATTTTTAGGTTCAGTTATTCATGTTGGTTTTCTTATCCTTTTTCTAGATGAGGGAAGCCTCCGTTTTATTTGACATCATCCCTCTTCTATTGTAATGTTTTTGTTTTTAATAAATGGTAATGGTCTTTTGAGCCTTTCTTGTATGTTTTGAATATATATATATATATATATAATTATAATTATAAATATATATATTTAAAAAAATTGTATATAATTATAATTATATTTATATATTTATATATAATTATTAATATATATATATAATTATAAATATAATAAATAAATTTATTATTAAAAAAATAATTATAATTTTATAATTATTTATACATATAATTATTTATTTATATTTATAATTTCAAATAAATATATTTTAAAATATTTTTATATAATTATAAATATATATATAAAATAAAATATATTTATATAACTATATATAAATACAGTTCAAGGGTGTGGCCTTTAAAGGCATTAGTCATAAGTGAAATATTGCACCCATTTATGCTAATCATGATGTCATTGCATAGATGATGAATTTAGGTAAGAATTAAATTATTGCTCATCTAATCCAACCAAGTGGCTCAAAGCCTTGGAAAATTGTTGATTTAGTTGATCAACTCTTAGCTATTGGGGTTTTTTTCAAATGGTAGTGCATGTCTATGGGTCATGGATTTGTCCACATGCTCTTCCCTTCGAGGGAATCAAAGACAATGGCCTGGGGCTTCAACATAGTCTCAATCAAATTAGTCTTCTTATATATCTAATAATGGGAGTCCAATTTCAATCCAATAGAGGTATATAAATCATCATTTCAATTATGGTTTAAGGATTATGGGATTAACTGGATTCATTGGCATCATAATGTTTTACAGGATGTTTCTTTGGTTATTGGTGTTCCCATTAAAATGGACAAGGAAACAAAAATAACTAGGTTTGTCCACTATGCTCGTTAACTTATTGAGGTTGATTTATGAACAACATTGGTTGAAAATGTTTTTATTTAAACTAATTTTATTGAATTTGAATTATGTATTGAATATGATAGGATTCCTCAGTTTTGTTTGGACTGTAAGGTCATTAGACACAATAAATTGAATTATAGATGGTCTGTCAGTTGTTTTTGTTTTTGTTTTGGGAATGGAAATGACGACTATTCGTGATTTTAGAAGTGTAAACTAGATCCATGCCTTAGAGGCGCTCTTAGTAAATCTATGTATGAGGGAGGGACCTCTAATTTCGGGCCTACTAGGGAGGATATTAAGGGGTAGCTTCTAATATAGATTTATAGGATGAAGGTAAAGGTGTTGGGGAAGCTATCCATGGGAAAGAGCCTAGGAAAGGGAAACCAGTTTCTACCTAGGTGAAAGAAGATGTTGTGCATAGCCTCACTTCTAAAGATACAGAGATGGTTATTCAAGGGGGGATCTCATGGAGTTATTCTTTGTCAAGGATTCTTCATGGGCTTCTTGGGATGTCTAAGTGTGACCATTCATACTCAGGGTTGGTAGGTTCTACTTAAAGACCTATTTTAATGGATCCAGTCAGGAACAGATGTTCTAATTCCTTGGATCATTTAAGGATCCATTGGAAAGGGGTATAAATATTATAGTGGATGATGAATGATTTCAAATGGTACATCCTAGAATATCTAGGCACTAGTACAAAAACCTTTTTTTACATCCGTATTTTTGCTTTTTAACGTCGTTTTTAGGCAACGTTATTGCGAGCGATGTTAAAAATATGATTTTTTAAGTCGCTTATTTAATAAAAAATGTAAAAAATGGGTTTTTATGGTTTCTAACGTTGGTTTTTAAAAATCCTAGGTGAAATACATTCTGGAAATGGTGTTAAGAAGCCATTTTTTACGTCGGTTTTTGAAAAAGACGACGTTAAAAGTCATTTTTTACATCTGTTATTTATTAACCTACATTAAAAGTTATTTCTAACATCGGTTATTAAATAACTGACATAAATTTTTTTACCATAATGTAGAAAATTTCATAATATTTCATTTGATAGGTCATAGAGCTCAAACGGAGTTACAGATCAAAAGTTATGACCATCAGAATTTTGATATTTTTTTCGACGAAAGATTGAATGAGCCAACTGTAGCTTCATATTAAAAGAAATTTTTGAATCTGTAGTGATATTTATAGTTTTACCATGATATAAAGAATCATCAATCATTATAATAAATTAATAATCATTAAATGGTATATCAATTAAAAAAATTACTCATAGAAAATATAAATCATGATAAAATAATTACAAATACCTTGACGAGGTCGCGGAAATAAGAAATCATTGATTCATGTTGAAGATCAAACAAGTTGATTCATTGGAACAATGATTATTAAATGAAATGATCATAAAATTTTATATCAATTAAGAAAAAAAATCCTAAAAACTCTAAATCATGGATATATGATTAAATATCCCTTCACGAGATCGCGGAAAGAAGAAATAATTGATTCACGTTGAAGATCAAAAGAGTCTATTTGGGGGAACGATAATGGTTGACATAAATGATTTTCAAATTAGTATGTGTGTATAATGGAAACATATAATTTATATGCTAAGAGAAAACGCGGTATTAAAAATTTTAGGCGGCAATTCAAAATTTCGATATCGCAATGTAAAAAAATTGAAATTTCACGTTCGCGGGATATTAAATTTGTATTTCACGTCGGTTTTATGATAACCGACATGAAAAGATATTAAAATTTTCACTTATTTTTCACATTGTTTATTATAAAACCGACGTGGAAAATCAATCTTCGTCACCTTTTCACGTCGATTATTAAATAATCGACTTGAAAAAACGATTTTCATGACTTTTTCACATTGGTTATTTAATAACCGACGTTAAAAGGTATTTTTCACATCGTTTATTTATTAACTGAAGTGAAAAAGTTTAGAAAAATGTATTTCATTTCCCAAGCTTTAATTTGACAGGTCACGGAGCTCAAACGGAGTTACGGATTAAAGGTTATGGCCTTCATAAGTTGGACATCCCTAAGACATCGTTTAGAGATGATCAAATTATGAAGGCCATAACTTTTAATCCGTAACTCCATTTGAGCTCCGTGACCTGTCAAATTAAAGCTCGGGAAATGAACTAAATTTTTGTAAGCATTTTCACGTCAGTTATTAAATAACTGATGTGAAAAATACCTTTTAACATTGGTTATTAAATAACCGACGTAAAAAATTCATGAAAATCAATTTTTGACGTCAGTTATTTAATAACCGACGTGAAAAAAGTTTACAAAAATGTAGTTCATTTCCCAAATTTTAATGTGACAGGTCACGGAGCTCAAACTGAGATACAGATTAAAATTTATGGCCTTTAGAAGTTGGACATCCCTAAGAAATCGTTTAGAGATGATCAACTTCTGAAGGCCATAACATTTAATCAGTAACTCTGTTAGAGCTCCGTGACCTGTGAAATTAAATCATGGGAAATGAACTACATTTTTGTATACTTTTTTCACTTATATTATTAGATAAACAACGTGAGAAATACCTTTTAATGTCGGTTATTAAATAACCAACGTGAAAAAGTCATGAAAATCAATTTTTCACGTCGGTTATTTAATAACTGACGTGAAAAATAAGTGAAAATGTTAATATATTTTTCTGGAAATTGATTTTTCACATCGGTTATTTAATAACCAATGTAGAAAAGTGATGTACATTGTTTTTTCACGTCTGTTATATAATAACCGATGTGAAAAATCAGATAAAATGGATTTTTCACGTCGGTTCTTATATAACCGACGTGAAAAATCAGCGAAAATGTATTTTGACGTCGGTTATATAATAACCGATGAGAAAAAACCGATTTTCAGATATTTTCAAATTGTTTCTAAAAAATCGACATGAAAAAGGGTGACATAAAAAAAAGGTTTTTGTACTAGTGAGGTCTCTAATATCTCTTACAACCTCAACCCCTATTGTGGTGGTCACTACTATAGAGGTGGACTAAAACAAGAAGTTAGGAGGTGAAGTGATGGAGGAGGGGATGGATATTGAGGATAAATCCTCTTATGAATCATTTTAAAAAGATATTTATGAATCATAGTTTATTCAAAATAAATAGATTTCTTCAACATTTCACAAAGGCAAGAAGAAATTAGTTACTTTGGTGTCATTTCATTCAAAGCCTATGAATGTCATTCAAATCAAATAATTGAATGATATTATCTCATAAAAGGGTATATAATGATTCTTGTCCCGATTAATTGTATCCAATACCAGGTAAACCCAAGTTGGTTGGGTCAAATGACATGAGCATCATGTATTTGTAAGATGGATCTCCTCCTCCTCCTAATCAGACTGTTTTACATCCCATGTTGGAGCACTTCAAAGGAAGCAACATCTTTGATGCTGCTAATGTAGCTGAATCTCAGGAGATGCAATTATTGAAGAATAATAATGGTAGTATAGATGAGTCCCAGACTGAATCCCAGAAGACTGCTAGTTCCTTAGATGAGGTACGGGGAGTGGAAAGTGTCCAGGATTCTAAAAAGAAAAATATGGTCAAGGCATGAATCACCACCTCTAATCCTTTTATAGGGTTGGAATCCTTTTAGGAGGTTCCATTAGAGGTAGTGAACATATAGGGGGGTTCCGAAACAGTGATGGGATTTATGACTAGTATTTATATGCAGGATCATCCTCATGGAGTGTTCCCCAGTGATTTGGGTGCATCATATCACACCGAACTATCATTAGATGATAGCGAGGAGTCTTGGCTGGGAGTAAAGACATAGAAACGTGGTCGGAATTTGTGTTGTAGATCCACTCAAGGTAGGGTTAGGTGGGGTCCTTCTCTTAACCCATGATGTTTAATTTGACTTTTAGTGACACTTTCAATCTTTTGTTGACTGCGTCTTTTAAGATTTCTCATTTGTGTTGTGGGTTGTTATGCCATGTTCGACCCCTTCTCCTCTTTTGCATTTCTCATTTTGATAAATTGGATGAGGCCTTTGAGGATTATACTAGAACTATTATAAATATTTATATAATTATATATAATCATTTATATTTATATAATTATATATATATATTAAAATAATTAAATAATTAAATATATAAATATATAAATATAAATTTTTTGAATATAAATAAATATTTTAAAAAATATTTATATATAATTATAAATATATTAATATAATTGTATACATATATAATTATATATAATTATATAATTATATATATTTATTATTATATAAATATTTATAATTATACATATATTTAAATAAATTTATTATAATTTTTTGATTATTTTTATATTTTTTTTGTTTATTTATAATTATAATTAAAAATAAAAATATTTAAAAATATTTGTTTATATCTATAAATATATTGATATAATTATATATAATTATATAATTTTATATATATTTATTAAGAGATCGCTCTCGGGAGAGCACTATAGGGTTTCGACATGTTGTTCTCTTACAGCACGATGGAAGCGGTTGCGGCCCCTTCTCTTCTTCCTTCTCAGGTTGTGGCTTCCATTCCCTTTCTCCCAGGTGCAGGGTGTTGTATTAGTGGGTTACCTAAAACCAATTACAGAGTACTTTTGATTACTATATCATGTGTATAATTAAATATACGTTATGTATACTTTCCATTATTGTGTAGATATTTCTACATCCATTATTTATGATAATTCCTATAGATTAATTATCATATCAATAGTTTATAGCAGACGCCATGCTATACTATGAAAATCAAGATACTATGAAATTAATCTTAAATATATATATCATGGTCTGGATATATCATACTGGTTATAAATAGTATATTTTTGACAATCAGGTGTCGGGGGATCATTGAGACTTATTCCTATGAAGTTCGCACTTGGTGATCTCTATTAGTGAGATCATGAGGAAATACTTGCCAATTGGAACACCAAATGTTTCAGGTTTCATTGGTTGTTGCTATATACAAACATGTGTAATGTTCTCTTGAGTTTATATCATTTCCAATGTGTGAAATTTGATCACAAACTTTAGTGCAGGGTAAAAAAACATGATAATGAAATCATGGTGTGGTAGCTTGTGTTGGGTGCATCATTGGTGGTATGACATTGGTTGAATGATCAAGAAAGATTTTTTCACTTCAATGTTTAGGAATTAATATATCTCAAGCCTGGTTGATCAGGATGGTAGTACGTTCATAAATTCTTGTCCATGATAGTCCAAGGTAAATCCATCTGATTAGATCAAAAAATTATAATGTAAGAAGATGATGATGACACGGGTGTGAGTCCCGCATTATTAAATATTAAATACAAAGAGATTATATTACACAATGAGTGTCAGTTGGTTGATTTTCATTGCTATAAATATCCTTATCTATTTAGGGACCATGATGGGTTACTAAATCCCACTCTTGGTCTGTGAATATTATTCACTGCAATCGAGATAAGGGTCTAGAGGTTCAAAAACAATAGCGTATTTGAATGACTGCCATATTCTAGTGATTATGAATTTTGGACATAGTGGGCCCCACCACTGAGGTCTGGGTTTTGTATACAATTGTATGATCACCAATGGAATAAATAAATTCATATTATTCATGTTAATAATAATTAGTATTGAATTTATTTATTATGCAATATATTATTTGAATGGATATTACATTGAAATATTCAAGGTTCATTTAATAATTGTTGAAATGATGATTCCAATTAATGGATCTGGTTTTATCACATAATATATTCATTAAATTAAAATAATGTGATAAAAAAATATAAATGATATTCATGATTCGGTATTGTAAACATAATATATCATTTATTTAGAGAGAAATAAATATTCAAGTATCAGTTGTATATTTTTTAAATTTATTTAATCACTATAAATAGAAGGAGAGCTCTCACCAAATATTCTTCACTTCTCAAATGGGAGAGATTCTCTCTCTTCTATCTCCCACGATTCCTATAGAGATACTCTCTAGTTCTAGGTGCTCGGTCGTAGTTTTTCTTTATGGATTGATGGAACAGAGCAACAATGATAATGAGGATGTCGAAGGAATCATCGGAATTTTTTGATAGCACCAAGATTCTAATGATCCATGATCCCAAAGGCATTAAAAGTGCATGGGGATGATCTAGATGGATTTGAATTTGGATCCTTCGAGTAGTGATCACTAGCAATGAACACTCGTCGAGTGCAGATTTGGATCTAACTAAGTAATTATGTTTTTAAATTTTTGTGATTAAAATTCCTCATGGGGATATCCCCAGGATTATACCGAGTAGTGTTTCACTAACAATGATGTTGTCATGTCGATCGTCAATGGAAAAATTTTAAATTTCTAAGATTCAGGTCTTCCACTACATGCCTGATTACTTCAATTGGTATCAGAGGTATGTGTGAAGATTTTATGCCATAGAAAAATTAGATTTGAATTAAAATTAATAGAGGGTTCCGTTCTGGTTCCAATGCCCCAGATCATGTTTTAATCCGACACCAAAAGACCAGTATGCAGTCATCCAATGCTTTAAATCAAATTTAAACTAGTATCTTTTTGTGTTTTTAGTCAAAGAACATATATTTATATTTTTTTATAACCCAAAAATATAACCATTTAATGGGGTTTCTGGTAAAACAAATCACCATCGGGATTCTGTTCACCGATATAATAATTTTTGGCCATCATATATTTTTTCACTGGTGAGTCTTTGTTTAATAATAGTAAAAAAAAATTATATTTTTTTTTCTTAAACTTGCACACTAGGATATGAGTTTGGGTGGTGCAACACACTATGTTGGGAAATATGGAAAAGCAATGAATGTGTAAAAAAAGAAAAGAAAATGCGCAATGTAAATAAAATCTTTCCCTCTAAATAGTGGATGTGTAGTGACAAAAATAAAGTGCATAAAATAAAAATTTAACACTCAAAATGTTTACGTGAAAATCACAAAAAAGGGAAAAACCATGAGACATAGTCCATAAACAGGGATCCACTAAAATCAAGAGGTACACAATAGAGACTCCCCAAATTTGGAAGGGATCTCAGAATTAATAATCAAGAATAACAGTAGTGAATCAAAGACATAGATAAAGAAAGATGATTATCGGAGAAAGGCGATCACCAAATAGTATTTTCTCTCGGTGTTGTTGATGATGGTGTTTTTGAAATTCCTTGACGATGCCTCCATATATAAGAAAAATAATCTGCATCAAATAATGTCTCTGCTTCAAAAAGCATGTCACCGCATGAATTAATTCATGCGGTTTTGGCCCACATTAAAAGAGAAACTGCATGATGCTCTAATTGAAGCGGAGTTACACGGTGTGCCAACCAAGAAGGTTCCAACCAAACTCCACTTCTAACTCAAGTGTGGATCACCACCAGCCATTCCATCAGTTAGAAAGTCTCAAATTTTAATATGGGTAAACTCTTGGTCAACATGTCTTACCTGTTGTCATCAGTGTGGATCTCCTCATGATCTAACTATCTCTAATCATGGACATTGCAGATCCAATGATATCGAACATCGATATTTTTTGACCTGTCATGAAAAGAGGAATTCTTTCCCAAACAAATAGCACTCTGACTATCACAAAATAAAACATACCTTTCATGATTTAAACTGAGCTCTTAAATAAAATTTTTCATCCACAACAATTATTTTCACGCCTCAGTAGCTACAATAAACTTTGACTTTGTGGTAGATAAAGCAACACATCTCTGCAATCTAGAATGCCAAGATACAAACCCCCCTACAAAATGATCAAATAACCTGAAGTAGACTTCCTCAAATAAATATCTCCTGTCATATCTGAATCTGTAAAGCCACACAACATAGGTTCCCCTTTTCCAAAACACAATCTCAGATCAGAAGTACCATGAAGATAACAAAAAAATTACTTCATTGCTCTCAAATTCTCTTGACTTTGAATTTATTGAAAATGACGGACCACACCAACTACATGAGCTATATCAGGTCTAGTACATACCGTTTCATACATCAAAAAGACAATGAAAAATTTATAAGGTATGTGCTGAATCTCCTCTATCTCTTCATCAGTAGAAGGTGACTGACTGGTACTGAGATTAAAATATAAAGCAATAGAAGTACTAAACACTTTACCTCTATCCATAGAAAATATTTGAAGAACCTTCTCAATGTATATATCTTGAGATAACCACAATTTTTTTGCCTTCGTGTGATGGGAGATCATCATGCCAAGAATATGTCGTGCTGGCCCCAAGTCTTTCATCGCAAAAGACTGACAAAGATTCCTCTTTAATCTGTCAATTATAAAAGTATCACAACCAACAATGAGAATATCATCAACATAAAGAAATAGTATAATAAAATCATCATCAGTAAATATCTGAACAAAAACACAATGATCTGAAAATTTCTTCATGAAACCCTGATGATAAATAGTAGATTCAAACTTATTATTTCATTTCCTCAGAGCTGGCTTCAAACCATAAAAACTCTTCTTCAATATGCAGAAAATATTTTCTTTATCTGTTTAAAAAAACCGTCTAGTTTCTCCATATAAATATCCTCCTCTAAATCTCCATGTAGGAAAGCTTCCGTCACATCCATCTGATCAATCTAAAAATCCAAAATAGCAACCAAACCAAGAACAACCCGAATGGAAGACATTTTGAAAACAGGTTAGAAAATATCATCAAAATCAATTTATTTCTTCTGACAGAAGCCTTTACCAACTAACCTTGCCTTATATCGTGGAACAAAACGAGATTATTCATTTTTAATAAGATATATCCGCCGATTTTTCAAATATCTCTTACCTATCGGTAACTTAACTAGATCAAAAGTGTGGTTGTAGTGCAATGATGTCATATTGTCATCCATTTTCATAACCCATCTTTCCTTCTGTTCACTTTACATTGCCTCATCAAAAGATTCTGGTCCACCCCCTTCAGTGAGGAGGACATACTCATCAGTTGAATATCGAGTAGAAATGGTATGATTCCGAGATGGACTCCGATGTGGAATTGAGGGTTCATTAATATTCCGTGGAACTTGATCATCAGAAACAAAAGGTGCATCAAAAACATCAACTCCAACATGGTCACCTTGAGCATCATTCTGTACATCAATGTGATCATCAAAATATATAATATGAAGTAAATGTGAATCAGAACCTGGCTCATGACTGAATAAACTATAAAAAGTTAAAGAAGTATATTTTTCTCGTTTATCAATGTCTGCAATAGTCTTATCCTCCTTAAACACTACATCACGACTTCTGAAATGATTCTTCAAAACAGGATCATATAATATATACCAATACTCATTGTGTTCATTGCCAATAAAAATACACTGGTGTGTCTTACCATCCATCTTGGATCTCTCATCTCTAGGAATATAAATAAAAGCCATGCAACCAAAAAACACAAGTGATCGTACCTGATCTCTTTTCTATACCAAAACCTATCGGGTGTGTCTTTATGAAAATAAATAGTGTTTATAAATTGATAATATAAGTAGAAGTACATAAAGCCTCACCCCAAAAATTTCTAGGAAACTTTTCTTTTGAAATCAAACAATGAACTCTTTCCAACAAATTCATGTTCATCCACCCAGCTATACCATTCATATGATGTGTATTGGGTGACCTCTTCTAATTTTAAATACCTTCATACCTACAATACTGATCAAACAGACCACAATACTATCCCCCATTGTTAGTGTGAATACATTTCAAATTCTTTCATGATTCCCTCTTAGAAAAAACATGAAATTCTTAAAAACACTAAGCACCTGACTTTTGGAATTCAAAATATAAACCTAGAGATTTTGTGAGTAGTCATCAATAAATGTAACAAAATAAATACCACAACTAAAGTTCTTAGATTTTAAAGGACAAAAAATGTCAGAATGTACCAATTCAAGTACCTATGACTCCCTATGTGGAGAATGACTGCTAAAACTCACTCTACTCTGTTTTCCATCCATGAAATGATCACATGTGTCCAATTTGACACTCTTCTAATCTGGAAGAAGATATCTCTTGGACAAAAAACCAAGCCCTTTCTCATTGATGTGACTGAGCCTCTTATTCCATAACTTGGACGAAACACTACACTCAACAACACAAGCATTATCACAAGAAATAGAAGCTCTAGTCAAGTATAAACCTGATTGCTTCTTCCCTCGAGACACAATAAAAGAGTCCATGGAAATATTCCATTAGAAATCACCAAAAGTACTGATAAACCCTTCATCAACAAGAACGCTGGTAAAAATAAGATTCAAGAGAACCTCCAACGCATGTTGAACATTCTTCAAAATCAGCTTACTTCTTGTACTAATCTCTAAACAAATAGTCCCGTTGCCTACAACATCATCATGACCATCATTTTCCGTCTTCAAAATCCCAATATTACCCAGGCTGTAAGATGTAAAGAACTCCTTCTTTGATGTCACGTGAAAACATGCACCACTGTCAGCAACCCAGTAAGAATCATTAGAAGCAATGTTAATGGAGTCATATACAATAACAAGAGCACCCTATGTAGTGGCGATGAAATGATCATCTCCATCACCATTTTTCTTCTGTAGATTTTTTTCAATCTCTTTTCTCTTTTTAGTTGATAACAAAACTTCTTAACATGCCCCTTCTTACCACAATGATAACATTCTAAATCTCTCTTCTTTGATCTGGATTTACTTATGCCTTTTCTCTTACCTCGATTTCTCTGCCCCCAGTGCTGGATTCTCCCCCAGTTCTATGTGACTAAAAGCTATGAAGAATATTTATCCTAAGTGTGTCTCCTAAAATATTCATTTGAAATAATAGAATTGATAAAAATAAATGTCACAACACCATTAGGAGCAGAACTAGTAAGAGTAACACATAAATTCTCCCATGAATTGGGTATAGTGTTAAGCAGAAAAAGAGCTAAAACTTCATCTTCAAAATTGATTCCCATGTCATAAAAATGATCAAAATATCCCTGATATTCACTTAAGTAATCAGAAATAGACATAACTTCTTTGTACCTCAAATTCATCATTTTTTTGAGATGAAACAATTTATTTTTTCCCATCTTGGAAGCATAGGTTGTCTCAATATTCACCCACAAAGTTCATGTGTGAGATATGATTACAATGTGGTTCATCACATTGTCTTCAACCCATTAGCAAATGAAGCCACAAACAATCTCATGCTCAAATATCCATTCTTCATCTGATATCCTATATGGATTCTAGGTACTAAACACTGAAATTTTCATTCACATGACAAAAAGAAGATCCTTCATTTTAAGTTGCCACATACGGTAGTTGGTACCATTCAACAAAATCATCTGACTATAATTGGGCTTCATAATAAATATGAAATAAAAAAGAAAACCCTTTGATACTAGATATTGGGAAAGATGAAAAATAAATGAGAGCATAAACAAAAGAAAAGTGAATACGAAATGGAAATAAAATATTTCCCTCCAAATAGAGGATGCACAATGACAAAAATAAACTGTAGAAAAAAAAATTTGACACTGGAAATATTTACGTAGAAAACCAAAAAAAGGGAAAAACCATGGGACCTAGTCCAGAAAGATGGATCCACTAAAATCAAGAGGTACATGATAGAGACACCCCAAAATTGGAAGGGAGCTCAAAGGTAATAATCAAGAAAAAAATTATTGAATCAAAGACGAAGAGAAAGAAAGATAATTTTTGAATAAAGATGATTACCAAATAGGATTTCTTCTCGGTGTTGTTGATGTTGTTGTTGTTGAAATGCCTTGCCGCTAACTAATTATATAAGAAAAATAATTCATGTGAAATAATGTCTCTGCGTCAAAGGTGTGTCACTGTGTGAATTAATTCACACGCTCTTGGCCAACATTAAAAACACCTCATTGAAAGAGAAATCACGTGATGCTTTAATTGAGGAGGCATTACGCGGTGCGCCAACCAGGAATGTGCCCAACACACTAGGTTATGAAACATAAAAATATTTTGAAAGGGGTGGGGGTGGTAATTTTTTTTAATAAAGAAAAAGAAAAAAACACTTTTCAAACAATAGAAAAATTGGGCTGAGGGTCTTGGTGTGGCCCCCTCTCCCACTTGTCCATCAGAAATGAGCACCTCCCTAGTGTGGCTGCCCCTCCTACTCCATCAACCATCCCACCACTGCAAGACCACCCGAGGTCATCTCCCCTCATGCGCAACTCCCTGTTTGGAGGCCCTGTCATGGTCACCTTTGCTGGACCCCCACCGGTCCCTGAACCCATTGCTCGACCAAGCTCCTTTGGTCGCGCCGCCCGCTGTAGGACTAGCCAAACCAGCATAAGTTTCTAGATCCCACCTACTGCCAGCAGCCCCTATTCCTAGTAGTGACCTACCTACATATGTCCTGAGAGATACTCCCTTTTCCACTTCTTCACTAATTAGATCTTCCCCAAACAGGCCGAAGCAGACCAAAACTCCCTTCTGGGCTTCTGTAGGTTCAGCCCGACCCTGATAGACCTTTCTCAGGGTTTTCTTTGGATGCATTATAAATCAAAAGGTTTATATTAATTAAATATTAATTTTTGGTTGAAATAAAAATATTTTTAATATGTAGGTTAATTTAATTTAATTTCTTCTATTAAAATTAAATTAATTAATTAATTTAATTTTCGGTTCTAAAATTAAATTAATTAATTTTGGCACTAAATGACATATATTTTGAATTTAAATTATAGTGAATTTTAATTATAATATAACACCCTAAAGTATAATTTAATACAAGTTTTATTTTAATTATTGTATTTATTTTAATATGCATGTTTAAAGTGTATTAGACTGATCATGAGCCATTGAACAACCAATAGATTTCTAGTGCATTTTTATTTATTTATTTATTTATTTATTTTATTTTTTATGTAATAATTATTTTTTTATGGTAATCTGCACATCGTCTAATTGTAATTATATGTGTAAGGGCCTATGTGTCCATTTTTAGTGTAGTGATTTTATATTCATGATACATTCTCTCTTATGTGTGACTATTATTGTATAATGATAGAGATGACCAGTGAAACACTTCATTCCATGTTATGAAGATACACCAAATATGAGCTTGATGCATTGGATGGGTATGTGTTGCAACTCGAGTCACAAGCGATGCGACTCAATGTATTTCCCCTATGTCCTAGGTTAACCCATTATTCACTCAATGTATCATTATTTAGTATCATATCATGATCATTTCATCATTTTATTTTTTTCATGGTTTATTATTTTGTGAATTTGTACTTTACACATGATAACATTAGATAATAAAAACGCATTCATAGATAAAATGAACATGTGAGGAAATTGATTTTCCTTTTTATTATAGAGTCAGTTGTGAGTGTGATCACATGTAACATGCATATTAAATATAAAATGATTTCATTCCTCACATAAATTATAATAAAACCCTCAAAGAAATCTTAAGCCGTTACCACCTTACATCATTCCAATTTAGACAAAATCGGGTGTTTGGGGTGCTTGGTAAGTCATAGCTGAGGGTGCCTCTTACTACCAGGGAGTTCTTATGATAGTGGTTGGTGGAATTAACTAATGTGGTAGTAAGGATTAGTCATAGCTAAATTTCTATCATTTTATAGGGAAGTTATGACAACCCTGATCTTTTATTACACAATTAAACATAATTTATTACATATGCATCATTTGATACGACATAGAAGATCGTGAGGTCTAGTGTATTTGGGGCTTATAATCATTACATAACAACTTAAAACATGAAATACAACATCTTTATTGAAAACTTCCTTTACATGACCACTACATTCCCTCGTACTTAGCATTGCATGTGATAAGCTGAGGACATGCATAAGAAAAGGGTGAGATATAAATCCCACTAAGGGAATAATCATGGAATAACATGAGGAATACAATAAATGTTAGACAATAGGAATATAAATAGATAAAAAGAGAGTCATAAACATAAAGGCATGATAAATCATGATAATAATAACATGGAAATTTTGCAACAACACTTAACATAGAATTAGCATGAGCCAAGACTCATGGCACATGGAGCATGAGTAAATACTCATTACACATGAAGCACAATTAAAACCTTGTTGAACTTAAATTATCCTGAGTAAACACCCATTGAAAATGAAGTATCATTATACTATACTTTACCTAATGTGTTGGAGCGCTATAAGGGCACAGCCTTCTTAAACAGTTCATTTCATGCATAAGTGTGCCACATGGATCTTATAACATGGATTCATAAAACATCATCATTTATTCCAAAATAAAGGAATTTGGAATACATAAATTAAAATCTTTAAACAATAAGTAAATGTTTATAAAGTTGAATACCCTTTATAGAGAAATGGACATGATATTCACTACACAATGATATTGGCTTGGAAAATCGGTGTAATTTCGGCAGCATAACAGCGTGACGTAAGAATTAATAAAAATGTTTGATGAGAGATAAAGGGGTGTCTCATCATATGTAAATGAAATGGAAAGTAAGGGGGTCATATATATACATTTCCCAACAATTTTAATGGAATTTAGAGTCATGATACAAAAGAATTTCTAGAATGTAAAAGAGGAGAGAGAAATTCCTTTCAGAATTTCGGCATAGTAATGAGTGTACATGGGAGGTATTTAATGATAGAGAAAAGGGTATCACAACATTAAAAAATAAAGAGGGAAGTATTGGGGAGGTGAGAAATCATACCCCAACATTTATAATTGAAATTAAAAGGGCATAACAATTTAAAGAATATTAGACAAAAACGAGAAAGGAAGAAAAACCATTACTTGGAAGTGTGCTTACAAAGGCTTGAGAGAGGCTTGAAATAGGCTTCTTGGGAGCTTGGGGAACCTTGGGAGGATTCTAGAGAGAGGAGGAAATAGTTTGGACGAACTCCAAAGGCTTTGAGTGAGGAGTAATTGGGAGCTTGTGTGGGTTTATAGAGGAAAGGTGAGGGAATTATTTATTATTTAGCATTGGGACACCTCACATTAAACTGATCCAAACCACAAACTATCCCATGGTTTCTGCCCATTGTTTTTGGAAAAGGTAAGTGGAAAATTATATTTTATAAGGCCAAAGTCAAAACTTCTTAAAATAGTGGGGTTGCTTATGTGGAGGTGAGTCACACTCCCAAGGAAAACAATTTAAAAAGACAAGATGTTTAATAAGCCTTGAAGGGTCCACTAATGCTTTGTAAAATATGTAAAAAAAACCCAAAATCAAATTATTTTAATGGTAAAATATATATTGGCCGAACATAAGGATTATAGTATTGTATTACATCACTATTGGGTCATTATGATGTAATAAAACACATTATATATTTAAACGGTATTTAATTTTTACCCAAAACATTTGACTGTCTCGGAAAATTATGAAAAATTTACCATTGGATATTTTGATGTCCTGATTCCAGAAATAATATTTATTTTATCTAAATAAATTTATAAATATGTTAATTTTCACTTTTAAAATAAAAACTGATATTTATCGAAAATTCACGGGTTTTGACAAAAAAATGGATTTCAAACCTTAATAAAAATTACAATTGCATTCATAAAATTATATAATCATTTATATTTAATAAAAATTAATTTAATAATAGTAATAATATTTTATTAAAATATTATTTACTTCAAAAATCCATTAATTCATCAAAATGGATTTCTTAGTTGAATATTAACTAAAAATACTATTTGTGCATTAAAACCCATCTACAAGGTAACAATAATAAAATGAAGGTATATTCATTATTATATAAAAAAATTATGTACATGTCTATAGTGATAATGTCTTGTCACAAAACCCCTTATAACACCCGCATATGACCAAAGGGTAAGGTGTGCGATGGTGACCGACTCTTGGGGTGGTACAGATAACATTGCTTAGGTGGTAATCTCTGTCAACTTCCACTTCTCTCGTAGGCGGTTCCACTCAAGCATAAAATAATCAATATCAGCTTGGGCTTGGTCAAGAGAAAAGCCCATTGACACAACCTCCTTTCCAAGATCTGACAAATGGGCTTTGTATGGGGCACGTCTACTGGATGAGTTCATCGCTTACTTTGTCTGAGTAAATTGGATTTATTAAAGCCCTATATTTATACTAATCATATGATCACTCTTCAACAACTATATTAACAACGGTCACAATTATTAACCATATTTTGAAATTGAAAAACATAAAATCAATGAAGTTGACATTTTATATAAACATTTTACATAAAAAAACATTTAATTAGATCAAGAGGGATTTCCATTAATGAATGTTTGGGTCATTACAATATCCCCACCTTAAAAAATTTCCCCTCGAAATTTTCTTTTCCCACACTAAAATAGATGTGGGTAACTCTGCTTTATCATTTCCTCTGATTCCCTTATCGCTTCTTCAAAATTTTGGTTTCGCTACAACAGCTTGACGAGGGTTATTGTCTTATTTTGTAGAACTTTTTCTTTACGGTCTGAGATCTTCACTGGTTGCTCCTCGTTAGAAAGATAATCCTCTAATTGTACCACCTATGAAGAGAGTACATTTGAAGGGTCTGGTATGTACTTCCTTAATATAGATATATGAATGACATCATTTACTTTGGAAATGGTAGGTGGAAGTGCTAGTCGATAGGCCACAACCCCGACACGATCAAGAATCTCAAAGTGGCTGATGTACCTTGGACTTAACAACCATTTCTTTCTAAACCTCATGACCTTCTTCCATGGAGATATGCATATAAATTCCATGTCTCCAACTTTAAACTCAAGGTCTCGTTGATGATTATCTGCATAACTCTTCTATTGCCTCTGGACTGCCTTGATATGCTTCTAAATGGTTTTCACCTTATCTACCATTTCTTCGACCATTTCTGGTCCAAGAAACTTACACTCATTGACCTCATCTCAACATGCCGGTGTTCTGCACCTTTTCCCATAAAGGACTTTATATGGTGCCATTTGGATGCTCGATTGGAAACTGTTATTATAAGAGAACTCAGCCAAAGGAAGATGTTGATCCCATCCCCTTTTCAAGTCCATTGAGCACGCTCTCAACATGTCCTCAAGTGTTTGAATAGTCTGCTCGGATTTTCCATCAGTTTGAGGATGACAAGACATACAGAAGTTTAGTTCAGTATTCAAAGAATGTTGAAGACTCTTCCAAAACATAAAGGTAAATCTTGGATCTTGATCGGACACAATAGATAGTGGTACTCCATTCATCCTTACCACTTCCCTAATATATATTTGTGCCAGTTTATCCAATGAAAAATCCACTTGAATAGCAATGAAGTGTGCAACCATTGTAAGAAAATCCACAACAACCCAGATTGCATTATTACCATTGGATGTCTTCAGAAGTCCGATGAAAAATTCTATGGTGATGTTCTCCCATTTCCATTCTGGTATAGGCAATGGTTTCATCATCCCCTTAGACTTCTGCCTCTCTGCCTTCACTTGCCGACACACCAAGCACTTTGAGGTATATTCAGTGATCTCCTTCTTCATATTATCCCACCAATAATTCTCTCGGAGATCTCGATACATCTTTGTGTTTCCTGGGTGAATAGAAAAATCTAAACTATGTGCGTCATCCAAAATTTCCTTCTTCAGCTCCGGACTTGATGGAACACATAGTCTTTTCCAAAATCTCACAATTCCTTCTCCATTAACATTAAACTACGAGGATTTCACGTTTTTGATATCTTCCACTTTTTATTAAATTCCCACATCTTCCTTTTGAGCATCCTTTAACCTTTCAAAAAGTTACGGTTGAGCGATCATTTGTGAAAGGATTGATGATGTCCCCTTCTTTATGATTCCCATGTCCATCTTTATCAAATATAAGAATATTGGATGCTTTTCAATTCTCATCAATGATATAATCGATGGGTCATTTCTACTCAAGGAATCCACCACCTTGTTTGATTTTCCAGGGTGGTAATTGATTAAGAAGTCATAGTCTTTGATCATATATATCCATCTTCGTTGGTACATGTTCAAATATTTTTGTGTGAATATATACTTGAGGCTTTTATGGTCTGTATATATCTCATACTTCTCCCCAAAGAGATAATGCCACCTAATTTTCAAAGTGAAGATCACTACAGCCAACTTGAGGTCATGTGTTGGATAGTTTGGTTCATGAAATTTCAATTGACTTGAAGCATAGGCAATGAATTTGTCATTTTGAATCAACACACATCACAGGCCCTTCTTCAAAGCATACCGAATGCCACAAAAAGTTCACCACTTGTGGGTAAAGTGAGCACGGGCGCAGTGATAAACCTATTTTTCAAATCCTTGAAGATTTATTTTCATTCATCACTCTAAGAAAACTTTAATACCTTCCGAGTTATCTTAGTAAGAGGTTTGGACAATTGTGAGAAATTTCTCACAAATCATCAATAATATCCAGCTAACCCCAAGAAGCTACGGATATCCGTTACTAATGTTGGCCTTGGCCATCCCTCAATTGCATCTATTTTGGAGGGGTCCATAGATATCCCATTGCTTGGGATGATATGGCCCAAGAATGAGACCTCCTTCAACCAGAACTCACACTTGTTATGCTTTTAATAGAGCTTATCCTTCCTCAAGGTCTCTAGTATAGTTCTCAGATGCTCCTCATGATCCTCCTTGGTTTTGGAGTATATTAGAATATCATCTATAAATACTACCACAAATCTGTCGAGGTAATCTCTAAATAATCTATTCATCATGTCCATAAAGATTTCAGGAGAATTAGTGAGTCCTAAAGGAATTACTATGAATTCATAGTGCCCATATCTTGTACGAAAAGCAGTCTTGGGGATATCTTCCTTATTCACCCTTACATGATAATATCCTGAACGCAAATCTACCTTGGATAAGTATTGTGCTCCACGCAACTGATCGAACAAGTCATAAATTCATGGGAGAGGATACTTGTTCTTTATTGTGATTTTGATAAGCTCATGATAATCGATGTAAAGGCGTATTGACCCATCTTTCTTCTTGACAAAGAGGAATGGTGCACCCATGGTGAAGCACTTGGGTTTATAAACCATTCATCCAGATTCTCCTATAGTTGTTTCTTCATCTCTTAAATCTCCACCACAACCATTCTATACGGAGTTTGGGATATTGGCAATGCCCCATGTATAAGATCAATTGAGAATTCAACATCTCTTCTAGGAGGAAGACCAGGAAGTTCCTCACGAAACACTTCAGCGAATTCCCTCACAATATGCATGTACTCTAGGATGGTTTCCTCCTTAGACTCAATCATCTGAGTCAGAGACATGTTCTCAGAGGGAAGTAATACCCATGCTCTAGATGATGGAGCTAAAAAATATTCACTTTCCTCTTTGCACTTCTAAAGAATCGGGGGTCGATTCTCCACATGGAGAGTGATTTTCCTCTCACGACAATTTATATTGGCTCTATATAAAGAAAGAAAATCCATTCCAAGAATTTCATCAAATTCCACCAAAGGGAGTATGACGAGGTTCGTCAGGAAGTTTAATCCATAGAATATGATAGGGGAGAATTTATATTCATGGGATGCAATAATTGCCCCATTTTTCATACTCACCGACATCTTCACTTCCATGATTTGTGGTGGTGCTGAGATTTTTCTACTGAACTTTCGAGATATAAAAATATGTGTAGAACCTGAATCAAAAAGTATGTTCGCTATTCTTGAATGAATAACTAGCATACCTGTCATCACTTCATTGTCGGGGTTCACTTTGTTAGTAGTGATGGAAAAAGCTCGCCCTTTCTACCTTGGAGGTTGTTGGTTGCCTCTGAAAACCCTTGTCTTAGGGCACTGATTTGCAAGGTGACATGGTTCTTTGCAGTTGTAGCAATGAAAAATGCATTGAGAGTCGAACAGAGAATTCCTCTCCTCTGTCGCTGTCGTGGGTTTTTCTTGCCGACAATTAATAGCCACGTTCCCTTCTATTCCAAACTTAAAGCATTTTCTCGTACCCTTAAAGAAATTTCTAGGGTGATTCTTTCCACACATTTGGAAAGTGGGGTGCTGGATCATCTTAGCACAGTTGGATTTATCCATCGGACCGCCAGCATTGAAGTCCACCTTACGCTTCTTATCCCCATGATACCCCTGAGATTCTCCAGTCTCCATTTCGACCTTGAGGGAACATCGAACAATTTCCTCATAACTGTCGAAGTCACGGATTTCTTGTGATTTTCATAGGCTAGGTTTCAGCCCAGCAAAGAAACGTTCAACCTTGAATTTGGGGGTAATGAAAGATCCATAAGCATATCGTGCAAGCCTTGTGAAGTTTTCCTCGTATGATCCAATAGATTCATCATCTTTTTTCTTGAGGGAATGGAAGTCCCTTTCCATCTTAAGCCGGAGGGTGCATGGAAAATATTTATCGAAAAACATCTTCTGCAAATCCTTCCATTCCAACGCCTCGATCTCCTCCTCAGGCTTCATATTTTTTATCAACATCCATTGTTGATCATCTTAACCCTCCATATGATAAGAAGCCCAGGGAACCTTCTCTTGTTCATAACATTGAAGTATGGATAAGATCTTTTCAATGGAGTTTATCCATTGTTCAGAGATTGATGGATCAGATGATCCATTTAAACTTGGTGGCCTATGTCTCATGAAGCTCTCGATAGCGACTTTTTATTTCTTAGGGGGGGTTGAACATTCCTCTTGACCTATATTTCTACTCAAAGATTGAGTTATCTAAGATAGAAGAGTGACAAAGTTCGCGATTCCCACTCCCATTGGATTGGGAATATCATTAGTACATTAATCACATTGATCTTCACATTGATTGTTATCTAGAGTCCTCCTATTAACGGTCATTGGATGGAATAAAAGGAAAGTTAGGGGTAACACATAAAGGGTAATACAAGGAAAAAGCTAATGACTTATAAATAACTCTTATTTCCTTAACATGTGAATCTATTGGCTTCAGTCTATGTTATCCATGATCTACTATCTAACATATATTCTTAGGGAATTTTTTGTCCCTTAATAATGGTTCATACTAAGCCTGTGAATTTTCCAAAGCTTATCCCCCAAGAGTGTTGTAACCAAGAGTGAAGCAGGGCCCGTTTTCATGCACCATTTCCCATTCAATTCAAGCTCAAAGCGGTGTTTTCAGTTTTTACCCCTACGATACATCTGTGATAGAGCTGCCTCTACCCACTCGTATCCAAACAGGGATGTATTTTCTTGATAAACCACTTACTTAATTCTCACCAAAACTTATGGATGTTTTTATTATACTTAGTCTTGTATCTAAGGCTTCACTATGATTTTATAATCTTAATCCCAAAAATAACTAAACCTATCCTCTGATACCAACTATGCTAACCATGATCTTTTATTACACAATTAAACATAATTTATTACAAAAACATCATTTGATACAACATAAAAGATTGAGAGGTATAGTGTCTTTTAAGCTTATGATCATTACATAACAACTTAAAATATTAAATAAAACATCTTTATTGAAAACTTCTTTTACATGACCACTACATTCCCTAGTACTTAGCATTGCATGGGATAACCTAAGGACATGCATAAGAAAAGGGTGAGCTATAAATCCCAGTAAGGGAATAATCATGGAATAACATGAGGAATATAATAAATGTCATAAAATAGGCATATCAATAGATAAAAATAGAATCATAAACATAAAGGCATGATAAAGCATGATAATCATAACATGGAAATGTGGCAATAACACTTAACATGGAATTAGCATGAGCCAAGGCTCATTGCACATGGAGCATGAGTAAATCCCCATTGCCCATGAATCATGAGTAAAAACTCGTTGCACTTCAATTAGCATGATTAAACACCCATTTCACATGATGTATCATGATACTATACTTTACCAAATTTATTGGAGTGCTATAAGGGCGCACCCTTCTTAAATATTTCATTTCATGCATAAGTGTGCCACATGGATCATATAACATGGATTCAAAAAACATCATCATTTATTCCACAATAAAGGAATATGGAATACAAAAATGAAACTCTTTAAAAAATAAGTCAATGTGCATAAAGTTGAATACCCTTGATAGATAAATGGGCATGGTATTCACTACACAATGACAATGGCTTGGAAAATTGGGGCAATTTTTGCAGCGTAACAGTGTGACATAAGAATTCATAAAATGGTTGATAAGAGAGAAAGGGGTGTCTCATCATATGTACATGAAATGGAAAGTAAGGGGGTCATATAGATACATTTCCCAACAATTGTAATTGAATTTAGAGTAATGATGCAAAATAATTGCTTGAATGTAAAAGAGGAGAGAGAAATTACTTTCGGAATTTCGCCATAGTAACGGGTGTACATGGGAGGCATTTAATGAGAGAGAAAGAGGTATCCCAACATTCAGACATAAATAGGGAATTATGGGGGAGGTGAAAAATCATACCCCAACATTTATAATTGAAATTAAAAGGGCATAACAATTTAAAGAATATTGGACAAAAATGAGAAAGGAAGAAAAACCGTTACTTGGAAGTGTGCTTCCAAAGGCTTGAGAGAGGATTATTGGGAGCTTGGGCACCTTGGGAGGATTCTAAAGAGAGGAGGGACTAGGTTGGACGAAATACAAAGGCATTGAGTGAGGAGTAATGGGATCTTGGGTGGGTTTATATAGGAATGGTGAGGGAATTCTTTATTATTTAGTTTTGGGACACCACACATTAAACTAATCCAAACCACAAACTAGGCCATGGTTTTTTCCCATGTTTTTTGGAAAAGAGAAGTGGAAAAAAATATTTTATAAGGCCAAAGTCTGAAATTCTTAAAATAATGGGGTTTCTTTTGTAGAGGCGAGTCACACTCCCAAGGAAAACAATTTAAAAAGACAAGATGTTTAATAATCCTTGAGGGGTCCATTAATGCTTTGTAAAATAAGTCAAAACAAACCCAAAACCACGAGTTAATGTGGTTGGACTGTTAAATTCCTACCTTGAATCTTCTGAGTGGTGTCGTAGGCATAACTATTAGACTATGAGAAGAGGTTCAGGGATCCTTGCCACTAAAATACTCAAGAGTCAGATGGTATTGATTCTAGCATAGAGGGTTCTAAGAATTTGATAAATTAGCGGGATACATTTATTGAATTAATTAATCAAAATTTATAATTCTATAATCAAGATTAAAAGTAATAAACTTATAGAATTTTATTCTTGTTTAAAATATAAAGTTATACCACAAAAAATGTTGTGATAAATAATGTAAAATGTAAATTTCCACACTGGCATGAGTGTCCAATAGTAGTAGAGGTGCTTTTACAAAATACCATGATATTGAAAATCCATGGTGCTGGTGTCCCCAATACCTATTATTCTACTTCAGGAATCGAGAGTATAAAATGAATACAGGAGACTCATTTGTTACGAAAGTGGTGGTTATTTTATAATTCTATCACCAAAATCCATCGCAAGTTGTGTCACTACATCGGTACATGGATGATATAACAAACCACTCATTTGTTCAGCTAGTGGAGGTTATTTTATAATGATATCACCAAAATCCATATCTAGTTGTGTCACTACATCATTGCATGGATGATATAACATGTAGTCTTGTCTTCAAGAAGTTTCCATGGAGAAGGTGAAAAAAGATATGAATAAGGTGATGATTAGACTGGACATGTGTAAAATTGAAATATCGATCAAAATATTTTAATGGATCCCTTTATCATAACATTTTTACCAATTTACTCTTGTTTCATTTTAGGTTACAAAATAAACAATATTGATTAAACACATTGTTACCTTTTTATGAAAGGTTCACTAAGTAAATAAGAATATAAATTAAAGATTAACTTATAATTCTTATAGAGAACAAATTGAAAGACAAGGTGAAAATCCCAATGGGATGTAATGACAAAATTATATTTTCAACTTACTTCAATGTAATGAGGTTGAATATTAACACGATTTTATTTTCTTTTCATGTTATGAATTTTAAATAATTTAAATTTAAAAAAAATTGAATTGAATTAAAAAGTATCTGCTTATTCAGGTATATTAATCACATAAAATTAATTTTCAATTTTACTTATTGGGTATTACCCCAAATCATTTTTTTATTATTTTCAAAAAAACCACTTTGAGGATAAAGTGGGAACCACACATGACCAAAAACACCACTTAACACATCCAAAATTCAAAACAGTCCACAGATTCAAAAATTTAAATGAGATACAACGCAGCGGGAACTGTCGCATCAACTAATCCCGCAAATCCCACAGCCGCTGCATCGAGGAAAGCACGAAGAAATCGATGTCGTCATCACCACCCATAGTACAATAAGTTATGTGTATCTAAATATAGTAACCAGGTATGAATAGAAACATTACTAGAAGTAAGTTGTGTTCTCTAAGAATCTGAGAAAGGGTGATTCCTAGGTTAGTGGTGAGAAGTACACAACTTCTATTTTGAAAAGTGAATGAATATTGTAAATTTATTTTTGAGTAAAACCAAGAAATCTATCTCATGTGTCCTTTGGACATAAGGAGACATTATTATAGGTTCAATAATTAATGTTGTTTGTAGTGTTTAATACTCAACCAATAGTTTAGTGATACATGAATCATAAGAAACACCTGAAAATGTAAGACTTATTTACCTAGTTGTGGCAAGATAATAATTTTTCAAGAAAAACTAAATTAAAAAACTTAGGAAATAACCAATATGGTATTTATACTCTATCTAACTAAAAACTTTTGGTATTATTGATGTATATGCTATGTTTTGGGAAAAAGAACCTCTATTAATAAAGGTAAGCTACAATGCTTTTGGAATTAGTTCAACAAGTGAGAATGAATTATTCCAAGGGTAATAAAGTGTTAAACATACTTCATTAGATTTATTATGCCATTATGGAATGGTAAAGTGAAGTTTGATAAATGCATGGTTAAAAGATATGAGTTTCTTTAGGTCTCTATACTAAATAATATCTTGACCAAGAAATCATCGATAAATTTAAGGTATCGTGGAGTAATTCCTAAATGAAATTACCTTATAGACATCACAACATTTATTTAATGAGTAGGATTGATGAATATGTCTTATATGTTAACATTGGTCAACAAAATATAGCATGGAAAATTCCTAAACACTCATTTTATACATCTTAGTTATGATGTAAGAAGTATTAATGTTGAAAATTTTAGAAACATACATAATATTTCATGATGTGCTTCATAAATAACAGTCATATCCCATATCCATATGCCAACTATATTATAAAATGGATATCATATGAGTCATAGTATGGTTAAAATCCATTATGTCACAAGGACATGGTTTTGGATGAGTGGATTTTTTTAGACATAAAAAACATGCATCAAGTTCAAACACATTGTGCATCTATTATAATAATCCTAATTTTTTAGGATATTTCAAAAAACCCCATGATAGAAAATTAGTAGTCAATTGATATACTATAATTCTATTAAAGGGTTCACATCACTTGTAATATAGTGGTGTCCAGATTGACTTGAGTTTAGTCTGTGCTTATGATGCACATGTAGTTGGAATATGAACTAGTTACACAAGTTCTTGTGGAAAAAGAATGTTCTAGAGACACATATTTCTTAAGATAGTTAAAACCATAGTAATGGTTTTATATCCACTGCAGTCGGTGATACTTTATTCATTGTGAAGAATAATTTGTACAACTAAGTAGTATATGGAAATTAGCTGAGATTGACAATATTAATCATAACTCAATAGTGGATTCCACGTATCAAAGTGCAATGGGGATTATTATTTTGAATATTGTGGTGGGTATTAAAATCATATTATACATGGAAGGTACAATCGCATTTCCAATAAAACGTTATTGGTTATACCAAGTTTTTATTTCAAAATCCATTATAATTCTAAATATCATAGAAAATTTCTATGATCATATCATTGAGAATTGGATGTCATGACCACAAATTATGGAAGATGTATACAATAAGCAACCATAAAGGCATGGTCATGTCACAAAATTCTAATATAGGTTGCATGTTATTGAAATCCAATTTAGGATTTTAGTGAGGAACATGATCATAGAATATTCAATTGGAATGAATCATTTCAATGTTTCTACCGAGGTTAGTGGGAGATTCAATTTTTTGGGTAAAATATGTTCAAGAACACATGGAAAACATATATTTGTCTTATAGTTAGTTAAGACTAGAAAGAAGTAATTATATATGGATTGACATAAAGTAACAACCTAAGTTCTATGGAACAACATCTAATGAGGTAGATCTGAAGGTTTCTTGGACATAGTAAATTTTACATAGAGTGACATGTTATTGAAAAATACAAGTTTGAATAATTCAAGAGAGAATTGTTACCATTTTCACATGGCATAATATCTTCAGGTTGACACGTCTGGGATATGGATAGAGATTAACATGGTGACTTGAAATCCATATGATTAAGTGATGGATCAATCACGTATGTAATTATATGTGAAAAAATGACATTTCTAAGATTTAACTAATAGTAAGAATATATCAATTATATCCAAGAGCATTAAAAGTAATGAATTCAGAACTATCTGATTTTACTTCAACAAGTATAAAATATATGTACCTGGAAAGTGGATAAGAAAGGATACTAGTTTTCAGGGGACATAAACTAGACTTCCTTATATAAATGTGATCTAATTTTGATGTTAGGATAAGGTTACAAGTGACACAAACCCATATAAATAAATGTTATCCATAACTACAAATACCTAGTACGTCACAACTTCTGAGGCATCTAAGAAGAAGCTAAACACATCGATTTGTTACAATTATAAGAATATAACCTTGTAAGTAAAGCATTATCATAATTTAAATTATGATACAATTACTATCCAAGATGTCAAGTTATGATAGTTTAAAAAGGGATATACTCCGGGATACCATCTCCTAATCAGTTTTAGTCAAGGAGATGAGGTTGCAAATAACAGAATAGCCACATAGTAGAATCAGGGCTGACCCAGCATCTAAATCCATGACTCAGTAGAAACATGATCTTAATCATGTGAGAGATAACAAGTTTCATTTTAAAGTTAGATCTAGTGCATCTGGTAATGTTATAATAGTGGGTTCGCTAGACCCAAATATACAATAATTTTGATTACCATATCATGTGTATAGTTTGATATACATGACGTATACTTACCATTATAGTGTAGATATTTTTGTGTCAACTATTTGATGGTAATGTCCATAGATTAATTATTGTTTCAAAAGGTTATAGCATATCCCAAACTATACTGAGAACCAAATGATACTATGACATGAATCTTAAATACATGTCCTATGGTCTAGATACATCATTCTGACTGGACATGTAAAGACCCGTAAAATTCAAGGGAATTTTTTTCTTAATTTTGTTTAGAATTTTACAAGAGCGCGGTTTCTGACGGCACCTGATTCCGAGGCCCGGAGTGCCCGGAATTAATTTCCGAGGTTTGGCTCGGGTACGTTCAGTGAACGAACGAGCGGGAATTCCTAACTTTTGATCCGGTGCTCGGAATTGAAATCTGAGGGCACCGATGAACTCGCAGCGCCGATATTCGCTTAAAGAGACCTTTTCGGGAGTTGCGTTTGTTGCGGGTTGAAAGTTAGTTTTAGGGGTTTTTAGTTTGAGTTAAATAAAATTGTGTAGAACTATTTTATTTTTAACTTGTTAAAACCTATCAAAGGAGGTTGGGAGTGGGACCCACACCCACTTAACCTCCCTTGAGAGGATTAAGTGTGGTGGGGCCCACACGAGCCCCTAAACCTTTCAAATTCTCCCAACTCCCTTAACGCCTCATTTAATGGCTTAAGTTACTTAATTAATTATGGGAGTTAAACCTTTTTGAATTTCAAACTTTTGAAATTCTTGTGTGTTTTGTAATAATAAAATAAGATGTTATCTTATTTTATTATGGGTTGTTTGTTTGTCTCCCTGAGAGCTTTTGGAGAGCTTCTTCTTCATCTTCAAGCTCTGACGAAGAACGAAGAACGCTCAAACTCCGATGAAGAACGACGCCTCTCTTCTTCGTCCTCGGTGTCAACAAGAGGGAACGCCGCTTCCTCCTCGGACCTTCTTCGTCGGCATACGAAGATTCGCCAACGACGTATCTCTTCGGGCATATCTCTTCGTCAACGGATTTGACGAACGACGACCGCGACGCCCGACCTCCGCGACGCCGTCTTCCGCGGAACGTAGACGAATCTTCGAATCTTAAACCCGAGGTAGGGGTTGTTGATTCATTATTTATTTATTCCTTTTCTTGAACGTGGATCTCGCATGTCAAACTTGAGGCTTGAATGTTTAAGTTGAGTTATTTATTTAACGTGAGGGGGGTCGGACCGCATGAACAGGGCCGAACCCCCCTCCATCGTTCATGTTGATTATTCTTGCGTGAGGAAGCAAGTGGCGTGGTGCCGTCGCACCACGCGGATGATCGTGCAAATATTTTACGCGGCGCCGTCGCGCTACGTCGAGGAAGAATCTTCAAGAACGCGACGCCGTCGCGCCGCGTTGAAAAGAATCATGGCACGGCGAAAGGGGCGCGGTGCCGTCGCACCGCGCCGGACGACGAACACCGCGGCCGGTTCCGGGCCGCGGCGGGACGAGGAGACCGCGGCCGGATCCGGGCCGCGGCGGGATGTGAAGACCGGCGGCCGGGCCGCCGGCGTCGGAAGTCGAAGGCGGGACCGGAATTTCCGGTCCCGTTGGTAAAAACCGGCCGGCCAGCTGGCCGGCCGGATGACATAAAACCGGGGGATTAAATCCCCCGGCCGGTTCAACAAAACCCCCCTCTTAATGAGGGGGGGCGGTTCCTTGAAGGAGGGGGGCAGCCGGCCCCCCCGGTTGCGCTCCAGCAGGCCCCCCACGTGAGGGGGGCCGTTTGTTACTTAGGCGCGACACAAAGGCTGCGCCACCTTGAAGAAGCGGGGGCTGAGCCCCCCGCGTGCCACCCTCGTGCGGCGCCAGGCGCCCGCCGCCGCGGCCCGCCTCCGCCGCCGCCGCCGCGCCGCCACCGCGCCACCCAGGGGGGGGGGGGTCGGGCCGGGTCGGCCCGGACCCGGACCCCCCGTTTCGAACCAGATTCGGTTTTTGGCCCGTATCTTGAGCCTCGGACCTCCGATCGACGAACCGTCAGCGGCAACGCGATACTTGGATCGAGACGGTCGTTTCGGTATATCGCACTCAAGGTTTCGGATTACTTTGAGTTCGGCCGGGTTGGTTCGTTCACGAAACCAACCGGGCCTTAGGAGCGGAAACGCTCATATCTTGAGCTACGAACGTCCGATTGACGCGCCGTCAGTCGCGTTGTGTTCCTCTTAGTGAGACGGATCTTTTGGCATACTCCGCCCGAGGTTTGGACGCAGGTGGAGTACGGTCGGGTTGGTTTTTCCTTAAAAACCAACCGGGCCCCGGAGACGAAAATGCCAATAACTCTCAGACCGGGCGTCCGATCGACGCGCCGTCTGTTGCGTTGAGTTCCTGTTGACGATACAGAACTTTTGGATACATCAACTTCGGTCTTCGTGACAGTTGATGTATCAGCCTCTCGGCTCGTGGAGCGGACCCTCCGAACGAGCTTGCTATGTGCGGGAACCCTAGTGCTGGCTGCGACTGTTCTACTGCTACGACTGCTACTGTGACTGCGACGACGACAGTACAGAGATCCTGTGTGGATTCGACGACGATAGTACAGAGATCCTGTGTGGATTCGACGACGACGACTACAGCACTCAGCGATCCTTCGTGGATCAGTGCTACAGGTCCTGTGTGGGCCCGATCCTGTGTGGGTCCTTGCGCTCAGCGGTTCTGTGTGAGCCAGCGCCTACAGGTTCTGTGTGAGCCCGATCCTGTGTGGGTCTTTGCGGGGGTTAGTTACCTATCGATCCTTCGTGGGTCCGACGACTTAGATGGATCAGTGATCATCTTTATCGTCCTTGAAGAAGTATACCTGTGTGAGCTGAATCCTGTTGCTTTCCTGTGTGGATTATGTTGTGCAATCCTGCGTGGATTATGTTTTGCTTTCCTATGTGGAATACGTATACTTTCTTGCGTGGACTGAGTTGTACTTGGGCTCGGAGGTTGGAGCGTAATTTAATTGATGACTTAGGTATATGTATGGGCATATACCTAAGCAGAGTCGGTTGTTACTTCGTGAATATACTTCTCTTCGTGGTTTATCCTTTGTGGATTTGAGAGACCTTCAGGGGTCTCGGGGTCCCTACTGAGTAGCTTATACTCACCCCTGCACGGGCTTCGCCCGCACTACGTTGTGTTGGTTGCAGACGACGGACAGCGTTGACCTTAGCTGAGGCTTGTAGAGTGGGACGGTACCCGGAGGTAGACCACTGGGCGGACGTGCACGGAGCGGACGGCGGAACTCGTGGAGAAGAGGAGCTATCTGTACCCACCCTTCAGGTGGGATTTCCAGTGGACAGCTCGGAGTAGCGGCTTTTACTTTTCAGTTGCTGTTTTCCCTTTCGAGTTGTACTTTACTTTGAGTTTGGGTTTGTATACTGGCCCATTAACTTTTCCGCACTTTCAGTTGTACTCTGCTTTGTTTAGTGTTTACTTTCCGCTTGCTTACTCTGTGGTGTTTGTTACTTTTCAAAGGCAATGCCTTCCCTTTTTACTGGGATTTACGCCTTGGTGCTAGTCGCCAGCCCCTGGCCTATGGAAGGCGGGCTTGGGGTAGTCACGGCACGGACCCCGAGGGCGGGTCGTGACAAATTGGTATCAAAGGAGTTCGGTTCTACCGCGAACTCTGATCTTTTCTATGTGAAGCAATAATGTTTAGCGTATTGAGTGTGGTTATCAGTCCAGGGAGTCCAGTGTTGGTGCGGCAGCCGACGTATCCGTACACCAGGACCCTGACTTCTGATTTCCGACTTAATGCACGAAAACATTGATTGCGTGTGTGTTTCAAATTTTTCTTTGTGATTACTTATATCAGCTCACCAGGTATACTGTTCTAACCGTGGCACACCTGTTTTCTTTTCAGGATGGCCCCACGACGGCAGCCAGCTAGGGTTCCGAGAGTCGAGCGAGACGACAGCCCACCGAGCGACGAGGCCTCGGTGCAGGGCCCTTTTTCAGTAGTGGCACCGGCGGTAGCTTTACCCGCCGAGCCCCCGATGCTTCCAGCAGTAGCCGCTGACGATGCACGTCGCCTCCGTGCACTGCATGAGTTTCAGCGCCAGCGACCGCCCAGGTTTCGCGGGGAGACGGATCCCCAGGCAGCAGAGGACTGGCTGGAGGCAGTGGTTCGAGTGTTTAGGCTAGTGAGGACACCAGCAGACCTCATGGTGATCCTCGCTGCGAGCCTACTACACGCAGCAGCAGGACGATGGTGGAGCCTGATGCTCCAGGTGCACGATGAGGCATCCCTACTTTGGACGGACTTTGAGAGCCTCTTCCGCTCGGAGTTCGTCCCAGCCACCCTTCGTGCGGTGCGTATTCAGGAGCTTCTACAGCTGCGGCAGGGCAGCATGACGGTCGCACAGTACTCGGCGAGATTCACCGATCTCTCGCGCTACTCGACCGACATGGTACGGGACCCATTCTTCCAGGCCCGGACCTTCGAGCAGGGTTTGAGACACGAGATCAGGGCATCGCTGATCTCCCTCAGCATACCGACTCAGACAGGAGTACTGGAGCGGGCCCTTCTGATCGAGAGCTTCCTTACTGAGTCTACACCAGCACAGCGACCCACCGCAGGGCGGCACGTGGCAGAGTCATCTGCAGCAGGCAGTCGACGGATGACTCAGGGGTCCAGACAGACCAGACCTTCGGGCAGACGATCTCAGGGCACTGGCTCAGCAGTGCGGGGCACACAGCGCAGAGCCAGTCTTACGAGAGGCAGACAGTGCTACTCGTGCGGCGGGCAGGGCCACATGGCTCGTGACTGGCCGACCCGTCGTGCCGAGGAGCAGCAGACAGTTGATGGACCACCGAGGCAGAGGCAGAGGATCGACCGTGGCGGTCCGCAGGGAGGAGGCGGACGAGGCAGAGGAGCTGGACGAGCAGCTGGGGGTGGTCGACGCTTTGAGGCTCTACCACCACCACCACCAGGAGGTCCACCCCGACCACAGGGAGCTGGCGGGCAGCGACAGGCACAGCTCCAGGCAGCAGAGGCCTACGACCACGGCGCACCTGAGATGATTCGAGGTACTATTTGTGTCTATTCCACCCTTGCTGCAGTTCTTATAGACACAGGAGCGAGTCATTCTTTCATAGCCGCTGCCCTTGTTCGGAGCTCGGAGATTCCGACAGAGCCGTTGGCTCGATCCTTACGGCTAGAGACTCCTACGGGAGCAGACTCGACGATTACGCACTGGTGCCGGAAGTGTGAGCTTACTCTAGGAGGCGAGAGCTTCGGCTGGGATCTTCTTGTAGCAGCGTCGAGGCCTTATGGCGTCATCTTGGGCATGGATTGTCTATCTACGGTCCATGCACAGATTGACTGTTTTAGGCGCAAGGTGCGATGTGTACGCACCGACGGAAGCAGGTTCACCTTCACCGGCGAGAAGGGAGCCTTAGCAGCACAGGATGGACTTCCGCGGAGGAGAGGACAGCCCATCACTCATCAGTTGGCTAGCCTTATCCTTGGAGCAGTTGACGTGCGGAGTCCTGGTTTTCCTGCAGTGGTGGATCAGTTTGCGGACGTTTTTCCCGACGATGTTCCAGGGCTACCTCCTCGCAGAGAGGTAGACTTTTATATTGACTTGTACCCCGGGACAGCCCCGATATCCACTCCAGCATATCGGATGGCCCCCGCCGAGCTTCGAGAGCTACGGGTACAGTTGGAGGGCTTGTAGGGCAAGGGGTTCATCCGACCCATTGTTTCACCCTGGGCTTCCCCGATTTTGTTCGCCAAGAAGGCGGACGGGAGCTTGCGACTTTGTGTCGACTATCGTCGCCTGAACCAGGTGACAGTGAGGAACAAGTATCCGCTGCCGAGGATTGATGACCTCTTTGATCAGCTCAAGGGAGCACGGTGGTTCTCGAAGATAGACCTCAGGTCAGGCTATCATCAGCTCAGAGTCAGGGACGAGGATGTACAGAAGACGGCCTTCAGATGTCGGTATGGCCACTATGAGTTCTTGGTTATGCCTTTCGGTGTAACCAATGCCCCAGCAGTGTTCATGGCTCTCATGAACAGGATATTTCAGCCATACCTCGATCGGTTTGTCGTGGTCTTCATCGACGACATTCTGATTTACTCTACGACAGAGGAGGAGCACGCCTATCACTTGCGAGTTGTTCTTGACACACTCCGAGAGCACCAGCTTTATGGTAAGCTCTCGAAGTGCCAGTTCTGGATACGTGAGGTCCACTTTTTGGGACACGTTATCTCTAAGGCGGGAGTTGCTTTGGATCCCGCGAAGATTGAGGCTGTGTTAGCATGGGAGCCACCCAGGAGCGTGACTGAGGTTCGGAGTTTCTTGGGACTAGCTGGATACTATCGGAGATTTGTGCCGAACTTCTCCAGAGTTGCGGCATCACTCACAGCATTGAAGAAGAAGGGGAAACCCTTCGTGTGGTCAGACAGATGTCAGCAGAGCTTCCAGGAGCTGAGACAGAGATTGACTAGCGCACCTATCTTGAGGTTGCCTGAGGAGGGAGTAGGGTACGTAGTCTACTGCGATGCATCAGGGACCGGACTCGGATGTGTTCTGATGCAGGAGCGGGCAGTGATCGCCTATGGATCACGACAGTTGAGGCCGCATGAGCAGAACTACGCTACCCATGACCTGGAGTTAGCAGCAGTGGTCTTCGCTCTGAAGACATGGCGACACTATCTGATGGGCGAGCGCTTTACAGTCTTTTCCGATCATCAGAGTCTCAGGTATATCTTCTCGCAGAAGGACCTGAACCTGAGACAGCGACGATGGCTCAAGTTCCTCCAGGACTATGACTTTGAGATAGTCTATACTCCTGGGAAGGGGAACGTAGTAGCCGATGCCCTCAGCAGGAGGACGGGCATTCAGCTACTTGAGGAGGCAATGGAGCAGCTAGCCTCTTTGCAGATATCCTTCGTGGATAGAGATGGAGCAGCCTTTCTTCAGTCTCTCACAGTCACTCCTCCACTACTGCAGCGAGTCAGGGAGGCACAGCATGGGGACGCTGACTGTGAGACACGGCGTGCACAGATATCCTCGGGACAGGCACCTGATGGTTTCTCCCTTGGAGTAGAGCACGACATCCTTTTCAGAGGACGTACCATGGTACCAGTAGCTTTGCGAGAGGAAGTGCTGAGAGAGTTTCACACTTCTCCTTTGGCGGTACATCCTGGAGTGGCGAAGATGTACCAGGACCTCAGACGACAGCACTGGTGGCCGGGCATGAAGAAGGCTGTAGCAGAGTTCGTTTCTCGATGCCTCACCTGTCAGCAGGTGAAGGCAGAGCATCAGGTACCAGCAGGCTTGGTACAACCCTTGGAGGTTCCGGAGTGGAAGTGGGACGGCATATCTATGGACTTCGTGACTGGACTTCCACGCACTTCCAGAGGTCACGACTCCATCTGGGTGATTGTTGACCGACTCACCAAGTCGGCACACTTCTTACCCATCAGAGAGCAGGGCTCAGTGGAGAGCTTGGGATGTCTCTACGTTCAGGAGATTGTGCGGCTCCACGGCGTGCCATCATCTATCGTTTCCGATCGAGATGCCCGCTTTACTTCCCGGCTTTGGAAGGGGTTACAGGAGGCGTTCGGTACACAGCTACGTCTTAGCACAGCTTTTCACCCTCAGACGGATGGTCAGACGGAGAAGACCATTCAGACTCTCGAGGACAAGCTCCGCGCATGTGTCCTCGACTTTGGTCATAGCTGGGAGGACCACCTACCCTTGGTGGAGTTCGCGTACAACAACAGCTACCAATCCACCATCGGGATGGCACCGTACGAGGCGTTGTATGGCCGACCATGTAGATCTCCTTTGTGCTGGACAGACCCTGGGGAGTCAGCACTGGTGGGACCGGAGATGGTCCAGGCCACGACAGAGAAGGTCCAGGTCATCCAGGAGCGGATGAGGACAGCTCAGAGCCGGCAGAAGTCATACGCTGACTGGAGGCGGAGGCCACTAGAGTTCGAGGATGGCGACCACGTCTTCTTGCGGGTCTCACCTCGACGTGGTATTCAGAGATTTGGCCGAGGCGGCAAGTTATCTCCGCGCTTCATCGGACCTTTCCAGATTCTCAGCAGGATTGGTGAGGTGGCTTATCGCCTGGCTCTACCACCTCAGTTGCACCGGGTGCACGACGTCTTCCACGTATCTCAGCTGAGGAGATACGTGCACGACCCGACGCACATCATTGATCATGGGGAACTTGACGTTGACGATGGGGCAACTTTTACGGAGGTCCCGGTGGAGATAGAGGATCGACAGGAGCGGGTCCTGCGTGGGCGATCGATTCCTCTTGTGCGCATCAGATGGCAGCACGGGAATCTCTAGGAGAGAACATGGGAGCAGGAGGCTCAAATGCGTGCTCAGTACCCTCATTTGTTTCCCTAGTTTTGATGTATCTTTACGGGGACGTAAAGCCCTGAGGTGGGAGTAATGTAAAGACCCGTAAAATTCAAGGGAATTTTTTTCTTAATTTTCTTTAGAATTTTACAAGAGCGCGGTTTCTGACGGCACCTGATTCCTAGGCCCGGAGTGCCCGGAATTAATTTCCGAGGTTTGGCTCGGGTACGTTCAGTGAACGAACGAGCGGGAATTCCTAACTTTTGATCCGGTGCTCGGAATTGAAATCCGAGGGCACCGATGAACTCACAGCGCCGATATTCGCTTAAAGAGACCTTTTCGGGAGTTGCGTTTGTTCCGGGTTGAAAGTTAGTTTTAGGGGTTTTTAGTTTGAGTTAAATAAAATTGTGTAGAACAATTTTATTTTTAACTTGTTAAAACCTATCAAAGGAGGTTGGGAGTGGGACCCACACCCACTTAACCTCCCTTGGGAGGATTAAGTGTGGTGGGGCCCACACGAGCCCCTAAACCTTTCAAATTCTCCCAACTCCCTTAACGCCTCATTTAATGGCTTAAGTTACTCAATTAATTATGGGAGTTAAACCTTTTTGAATTTCAAACTTTTGAAATTCTTGTGTGTTTTGTAATAATAAAATAAGATGTTATCTTATTTTATTATGGGTTGTTTGTTTGTCTCCCTGAGAGCTTTTGGAGAGCTTCTTCTTCATCTTCAAGCTCTGACGAAGAACGAAGAACGCTCAAACTCCGACGAAGAACGACGCCTCTCTTCTTCGTCCTCGGTGTCAACAAGAGGGAACGCCGCTTCCTCCTCGGACCTTCTTCGTCGGCATACGAAGATTCGCCAACGACGTATCTCTTCGGGCATATCTCTTCGTCAACGGATTTGACGAACGACGACCGCGACGCCCGACCTCCGCGACGCCGTCTTCCGCGGAACGTAGACGAATCTTCGAATCTTAAACCCGAGGTAGGGGTTGTTGATTCATTATTTATTTATTCCTTTTCTTGAACGTGGATCTCGCATGTCAAACTTGAGGCTTGAATGTTTAAGTTGAGTTATTTATTTAACGTGAGGGGGGCCGGACCGAATGAACACGGCCGAACCCCCCTCCATCGTTCATGTTGATTATTCTTGCATGAGGAAGCAAGTGGCGTGGTGCCGTCGCACCACGCGGATGATCGTACAAATATTTTACGCGGCGCCGTCGCGCTACGTCGAGGAAGAATCTTCAAGAACGCGACGCCGTCGCGCCGCGTTGAAAAGAATCATGGCACGACGAAAGGGGCGCGGTGCCGTCGCATCGCGCCGGACGACGAACACCGCGGCCGGTTCCGGGCCGCGGTGGGACGAGGAGACCGCGGCCGGATCCGGGCCGCGGCGGGATGTGAAGACCGGCGGCCGGGCCGCCGGCGTCGGAAGTCGAAGGCGGGACCGGAATTTCCGGTCCCGTTGGTAAAAACCGGCCGGCCAGCTGGCCGGCCGGATGACATAAAACCGGGGGATTAAATCCCCCGGCCGGTTCAACAAAACCCCCCTCTTAATGAGGGGGGGCGGTTCCTTGAAGGAGGGGGGCAGCCGACCCCCCCGGTAGCGCTCCAGCAGGCCCCCCACGTGAGGGGGGCCGTTTGTTACTTAGGCGTGGCACAAAGGCCGCGCCACCTTGAAGAAGCGGGGGCTGAGCCCCCCGCGTGCCACCCTCGTGCGGCGCCAGGCGCCCGCCGCCGCGGCCCGCCGCCGCGGCCCGCCGCCGCCGCCGCCCAGGGGGGGGGGGGGGGTCGGGCCGGGTCGGCCCGGACACGGACCCCCCCGTTTCGAACCAGATTCGGTTTTTGGCCCGTATCTTGAGCCTCGGACCTCCGATCGACGAACCGTCAGCGGCAACGCGATCCTTGGATCGAGACGGTCGTTTCGGTATATCGCACTCAAGGTTTCGGATTACTTTGAGTTCGGCCGGGTTGGTTCGTTCACGAAACCAACCGGGCCTTAGGAGCGGAAACACTCATATCTTGAGCTACGAACGTCCGATTGACGCGCCGTCAGTCACGTTGTGTTCCTCTTAGTGAGACGGATCTTTTGGCATACTCCGCCCGAGGTTTGGACGCAGGTGGAGTACGGTCGGGTTGGTTTTGCCTTAAAAACCAACCGGGCCCCGGAGACGAAAATGCCAATAACTCTCAGACCGGGCGTCCGATCGACGCGCCGTCTGTTGCGTTGAGTTCCTGTTGACGATACGGAACTTTTGGATATATCAACTTCGGTCTTCGTGACAGTTGATGTATCAGCCTCTCGGCTCGTGGAGCGGACCCTCCGAACGAGCTTGCTATGTGCGGGAACCCTAGTGCTGGCTGCGACTGTTCTACTGCTACGACTGCTACTGTGACTGCGACGACGACAGTACAGAGATCCTGTGTGGATTCGACGACGACAGTACAGAGATCCTGTGTGGATTCGACGACGACGACTACAGCACTCAGCGATCCTTCGTGGATCAGTGCTACAGGTCCTGTGTGGGCCCGATCCTGTGTGGGTCCTTGCGCTCAGCGGTTCTGTGTGAGCCAGCGCCTACAGGTTCTGTGTGAGCCCGATCCTGTGTGGGTCTTTGCGGGGGTTAGTTACCTATCGATCCTTCGTGGGTCTGACGAATTAGATGGATCAGTGATCATCTTTATCGTCCTTGAAGAAGTATACCTGTGTGAGCTGAATCCTGTTGCTTTCCTGTGTGGATTATGTTGTGCAATCCTGCGTGGATTATGTTTTGCTTTCCTATGTGGAATACGTATACTTTCCTGCGTGGACTGAGTTGTACTTGGGCTCGGAGGTTGGAGCGTAATTTAATTGATGACTTAGGTATATGTATGGGCATATACCTAAGCAGAGTCGGTTGTTACTTCGTGAATATACTTCTCTTCGTGGTTTATCCTTTGTGGATTTGAGAGACCTTCAGGGGTCTCGGGGTCCCTACTAAGTAGCTTATACTCACCCCTGCACGGGCTTCGCCCGCACTACGTTGTGTTGGTTGCAGACGACGGACAGCGTTGACCTTAGATGAGGCTTGTAGAGCGGGACGGTAACCGGAGGTGGACCACTGGGCGGACGTGCACGGAGCGGACGGCGGAACTCGTGGAGCAGAGGAGCTATCTGTACCCACCCTTCAGGTGGGATTTCCAGTGGACAGCTCGGAGTAGCGGTTTTTACTTTTCAGTTGCTGTTTTCCCTTTCGAGTTGTACTTTACTTTCAGTTTGGGTTTGTATACTGGCCCATTTACTTTTCCGCACTTTCAGTTGTACTCTGCTTTGTTTAGTGTTTACTTTCCGCTTGCTTACTCTGTGGTGTTTGTTACTTTTCAAAGGCAATGCCTTCCCTTTTTACTGGGATTTACGCCTTGGTGCTAGTCGCCAGCCCCTGGCCTATGGAAGGCGGGCTTGGGGTAGTCACGGCACGGACCCCGAGGGCGGGTCCTGACAGGACATAGTGTATTTTTTACTATCAAGTGATGGGGGTCATAAGTATTGAGACTTCTTCTCATGAAGATCTCACTTGGTGATCTCTAGCAGTGAGATATTGAGGACAGAACATCCAATAATAACAACACATGTTTCATGTGTGATTGGTTGTTCTTATCTATGGACATGTGTAATGGTATATTAACTTGAGATCATTTCTAATGTGTTCCATTTGATCTTTTAATCTGATGTAAGGAAAAACCCATGATAATTAAATCATGGTGTGGTAGATTATGTTGGGTGCATCATTGGTGGTATGTAATTGGTTGAATGATCAAGAAATAATTTATCACTTCCAAATTAGGGAATTAATATATCTCCGACCCGGTTGATCAGGATGGGAGTACCTTTATAAACCCATGACCATGGTATTCCAAGTTATATCTATCTGATTAGATCAAAAAATAATAATTTAAGAAAAATATGATGAAATGGGTGTTCATCCTTCTTTATGAGATATTAAAGACCAAAATATTTTATTACACAGTGTGTTTCCATAGGTTGGTTGTCATTGATATGAATATTATTATCTCTTTTGAGGCCATAATGGGTTGCTAGATCCTACTCTTAGTCTATGAATATTATTCATTACTATCGAGATAAGGTCCTAGATGGTCAAACACAATAGTGTATTTAAAAGACATCCCTATTCTGGTAAATAAGATTTTCGATCATGGTGGACCCCACCAATAGGGTTAGAGTTTTTTCCATGGTTATATGATCACCAAAGGAATAAATAAATTCATATCATTCAAGTTAAGAATAATTTTTATTGAAATTATTTATTATGAAATATATTATATGAATGAATATTTGTTTGAAATATTTAATGTTCATTTAATATTTAAAAAAATAATGAGTTGAGTTAATTGATCAGGTTTTATCACATAATATATTTATTATATTATAATATATTGATAAAAAATATAAATTATATTTAGAATTCAGTACACTAGTCATAATATATCATTTATTTTGTGAGAAAAAAATATTTAGGTATCGGGTGTATATTTTAGATATTTATTAAATCACTATAAATAGAAGGAGGGATCTCTCTAAATAATATTCATTGGTAAAATGGTGATAGATTCTTTCTCTTATCTCTTCCTCAATTCCTAGAGATAGAAACCCCAGTTCCAGGTGCTCAATCACATTTTCTATTCCCAGGTCGATGGAAAAGTGAAATGGTGATGGTCGACGCATCAAAGGCTTCATCAGAATTCCACGCTAGCACCCAGATTATGATAGTCAACATTACCATTGGATTTCAAATCATGTGTTGATGATATAGAGGTATTAAACTTAAGATCCTTTGAGCAATGATCACCAGTGATGAGCAGACATAGAGCGCAACTTCCGATCTTACAAGGTATTTATGTTCTTTTTCTTTTTGTGCTTAAAATTCTTCATGAAAGGATCCATATTCTTATAACAGGAAGTGTTTCACTAATGATGATGTTTTAATTTCAATAGTTGGTGAAAAAAATTAAAATCCCAAGTTTTAGTTCTTCTGTTGTGGGCTCGGTACCTTCATGGGGGTCTCTCATTCCTCACTTCCACCTATTTTGGAAATTTGTGTTTGTGCAAGGACTCTAAGATTGTTCAATGTCTAGACTTGCATGGATCTGCATTTTCTAGAGTTCATGAAGGCCTATACCTTTAATTAAATCACTCTAGTGGATAGTATTGGTTTGATTATCCCCCCATAGGTTTTTTAAAAGGCATGTGAAATATGCTTGGGATCTAAAGGATCGGGTTGTTGTTAGCTTGCCCAGTCACCATCGCATTGCTCTCTAATTTTCTTCACAAGAATAATTTTGTTATGCCCGATCTAGATGCTCAAGTTATTTTGAAGTCTTCCACTTTATCCTATTTTTTTGGATTATGGATATCCATTCCATTCATGGTTCATTGATGGAAGCACTTTGGTTGAGGCTCCCTGGACTTCCTCTTCCTCTGCACAATCGTGCTATTCTTTAGAAATTGGATAATTTGATTGGTTGTTTTGTTTGCCTCGATGTGAATACCCTCACTATGAAATTCCTTCTTCATTATTTCCTTTGTGAGGAAGTTGATATTTCTAAACCTCTAACATATTTTATTTTGGTTTTCTATTGAGGATTATCTATCTTTCAAGTGTGTATTTCTTTTTAATCTTCAATCTAAATTTTCTCCTTCTTCAACCTTCAAGGGAATTTAACTACATCATGTAGAAATAGTTATCAGGTGAATAAGGGGAACTTAGTTCTACCGAGGATCCAATTATACCTCTTCGAAATGGGAATCAACCCATTATTGAGCCGAATCCCACCATATTGGATAATTCAGTAGTTGGGATGTATTTTTCTTTGACCACCATCAATAATGTGTTTGAGCACACTTCTATAACTATGAATGAGACTGTTGAGGTTTCATATATTAAGCAGAAGTTTACCCAAAAGGGAAAGGTTCATTGCTTGAGTAATGATCATGTTGAGTTTTATAATTTTATACTGGAGGGACGTGCACATTTTACCGATCAAGGTACTCAATTAGTAATTCCTAAAGGGGATTCTTCAGGCATCAACAACCAAGTTTTTGGTCAGCTTCCTCAAGGGAGGGATCCAAGTGGATTGTTCTTGGATTTTGAAGGGTCATAGTGTGTAATGAAATAGGAAATTACTTCGCATTATGAAGGTAAAGGTTGAATTATACAACTACTAGCCACAGACTTCTCAAGAAATGTTCAACAATAAGATGGGTCTCAGAAATATTATGTTCAAAAAAATGTAGATTGTTATCAATATATTTAGAATGTTTTCATTTCATCAATAATTTCTAGTAAATTGGGTAACATCTTGGATAATGGAAGTGACCAAGAGAATCAGATGGTTTTATTGGAAACCACTTATCTCTAGTCTACATGCATCAGTTACTCGATCTCTTTTAAGGATGTTTTTATAAATGGAAAGTGAAAAATGTTAAGTAGTGGAGGGTGAAATATGATTCATCCAAAAAGTAGGTCATAAAAGTATTATTCCAAACTGCTAAGGAATGTGTCTACCAGATCATCTTATAAGGCATTAAAGATCAAGATCACTTTGGAGTAGGAAATGTCCAAGGTAGCGATCCTTAGGATCCTCAATCAAGGTAACTCGTAGTCGGAGTGGAAAACTGATGATGATGCTGATGCTTTTGACTATGATTATGAAGATGATCTTTCCTTTTATGATCACTTAACTGCTTTTCTGGATGAAGGCATATATCTTTCTCTAACAGTGTTTGTTCTATTATTCTCTTACCGTATTTTTCTATCATCTTTTAATAAAAGGTTGAGAGATTTGGCTTATGGCTAGACCTTTTTCGTATATATTTATTAATATATAAAAATATATAATTATAAATATAATAAATATATTTATTATAATTTTCTAATTATTGAAATATATATATACTTATAATTATTATTATAATAAATATATTTATAAATATTTGTATATAATTATAAATATATTTAAATAATAATAAATATAAAAAACATTTTTATTACTTAAATATATTTATTAAAATTTTATAATCATTTAAATATTTATTTATTTATTTATAATTTTATAATTAAGTATTTAAATAACATAATTATTAAAAAAAATTAATTTAAAGAGATTAATTATATAAATTTCAAACATATTTTAAATGTTAAAACTTAATAATCAAAAATTAATTAATATTATTCATATAAATTACAAACATATTAAATACATACAGGTGTGGGGAAAGCTGGCATTTAGGTTAGAAGACCTTCTGATGGGGCAACTAGATATCCAAGTAAACTCTTTATCATGGAAAATGTTTAGAGAGATCAAAACGGGTAGGCCACAATTTCACTTTAATGGCCTTGTACTCTCCTTCATTTCTTGACTTGGTTTCTCACTTTTTTCCTTAAAAGTGTTTGATAATAAAAAAAATTAACTTTGAAGTGAATATATATATATATATATATATGAATATTAAAAAATGATTAAATTTCAACAAATACAAAATTAATAAATATATAAAATAAATAAATAATATTAAATGAAATCAATATTGAAAAAGAATAAATATAATTTAATTGACAAAAATATTTTTAAAAAATAATTCATATAAATTAACTACATGAATTGTAGACACGTACAAAAATTAAGGAAATATTAAAAAATTCATTTCAATGAATTAATTTTATAAATTTAAAACATTTTAAAATATTACAACTTAATAAATAAAATTTAATAAATACCAATCATATAAATTAAAACATATTCATATAAATACATAGAAAAATATAAATATCTATAAAAAATTAATAAATTCCCAAAAATATTATATCAAAAATGAAAAAATACATCGAATGTTAAATAAATAAATTCCATAAATAAAAATGTACACATGTTTTATATATGTAGATATATTAATATCCCATATACATATAAACATATACATACACATACCGTATAATCTTGACCTTTCTAGAGATCTCTCTTGCTTGTTTTCAAGTATTATATTACCCTTATTTTAGCCTCACTTTGGTTGATGATTTTCTTTAGAGCGTTCAGGTTAGTTTTGGTAATTTTTTATGGTTTTTGGTCAGCACATTGTTGGCCCATGGTTTGGGAAAACCATGTTCCCTCCCCCTTGAAAACGTGCATCCCAGATAGATGGGAATTTCATGGTTGGTGCATAGATTGTCCAACTATACACCACTTAAGAGAAACCATGCACCCCAGAGAGTAGGGGTGCACGGTTTGGTTACACGGTTTGACAAACTATGTAAGCCCACTTAGGAAATAATTTGCATGAAAAATTAAACCCTTGATTTTTAAAAAAGAATTCCCAAACCCCTCGGTTTTTATCCAAATTCATCTCGGCTTGAACTAACCCAAATAATTTTCTTTTGGAGTCTCTTGGGAGAATTCCAAGGTCCCTTGAACCAATTCTAGTGTGTATTGGTGATCCGATGAATGAGAACAAACCCTCTACAGAATGTAAACTTTGCCTCGTTTGGAATCCTCTCTCTACAATATTTATTTCCAATTAGAGAGGAAATATTTTTAATACGTTGTCGATGGTTTTAATATAGGTTTTGATGGATCTTGTTTCATTGGATTTTGTTCCTTCGTTTTGATCCTAGATCTCCCTCGCTGTTGTGATTTTGACTGTTCTACATCAAATTTATGGTTATGGTTTGGAGAACATCCAACAACAATCATGAAGTAGGTGTTCTGATTTATATTTACCATAGTATTGATTAATATTATGTGTATGTAATTTTGAAATTTCAATTGTGACATTTGGAAATTTCATTTTAAATTGAATTAATTAACTGATTTTCCATGTGATTTAGGGGACCATCCACAAATCCCATTAGAACCATTAGAGATGATGATACCACCATGATGGAAACCCATAGGGTGTTCCAAATATCATTTAATAAATGTCTTGATATGTGAAAAGTATAAAATTGGGTGTATTAAACTGAATTCAATCATTGATACACAATTCATTAATGGGACTATGAAATTGGTTGAATAGTATGATTATATTAGTGGAACATTGATATTTGACATTCTTGAATGATGTGAATAATGAATTCTGGGTCAAAGACTACTGATCCAAATACCTATGAGGTTACAACTTGATACTCTAGGCCCTCGAGATATATATATTTATTTCAGGTTATCACTAAGTTGTGGGATATGGGCTGCTACTCTAAATACCCATGGGGTGACATACTACTACTCTAGACCCCAATGTATGAATGTGAAATTGAAATTAAAATAATAATGAAATCTGATGAGAAAATGGATGGTGATATTCCTATGGTGTATGGTTCAGACTTCAGCATGAGCCAAAGTGGGCATAATTGGTTCAGTTGTCACTACAAACCTGGGGACCTTTATGGTTAATTAAAGAATATTAAATGTGAAAACTATTTACTTTATCATTTGTACATTATTATTTATACAAATACATACATTGTTATAGACTAGATATTTCTTTAGATTTTTTTGGTAGTGGCCTATTGCGTTGAACTCAAACCCTAATTAGGATTCCTGATCGGTACATAAATAGACTTCATGTTTGTAGGACATGATAAGGGAAAGATCCCTATGTTAGATGGATGAGTTGGGATTTAGAATGAAGCATGGATGAGGGAACCATACATGATGTCAAGGACCATTTGGGAGTTTCCATATTGTCTTTATTTTGGGTTTAAATTTGATACTTGACACTTATATAGAATTAAATATCTACTGTATTGGTTTATGGTCATCTTTCCTTGCATTGGATTCATCATGTGGTGTAGGATGATTATTTATTATGGAATTATCTTGGTTGTTTTTATTATCATTTTTATATTGACTATTTATTTACATTATTTTTATTCTTTTATAAAGAGGGTATAGTCTCCCCACATTACATATTAGACCCTCATTGCTAGTCATAAGCCTTATTAATATGAGGAGGCATTCCTGAGGTCATGTAATGAACCGGCTTGGGGAACCCTTATGTGGAACCCGAGTCGGGATGTCACCAAGTGGTATCAGAGGTGTTTTTATTTTCCCTTATTTTGTCTTAATATTTAGGAAATGTTGATAAGAGAATATAATGATTTGGGTCTTGGTCATAATCATGTTCATGGGAGTATCTAACACATGCATTTGTGAAAAACCATGCACCCAAGGTGGGATTGATGTTCTTGATGTTTGTTGTCACAGTTGAATGTTATTTCACCTTGGGTGATGAACTTGTTTTATGATGTTATTATTTTTCATCGATTTTAATCATGGACCAGCATAGAATTGGATTTGAGTATACATTTATCATTCTAGGAACTCTAGATTTATGTGGCATGCATCATTTTATAAACACACAGAAAAAGAATGTTTTGGGTTAATTGTTTAAACAAAAGTTCTTATCTTTGTTGAGATTTTTTTTAAATAATAAAATTGTTCCTAATAAGAAAAAAATAATTATAAATTATTCTAAATTTGGTAACTTGAAATGGATAAAATGGGTGTCTAATGGGAAATTTTGTAATATGAAATAGTTTTACCCTATGTTATCCATGACCTATGTGAGGGATGTTTGAGGGTAGTGATAGACTTTTGGTTTTGACTGTGAAACAATGTATGGGGGATGAATTATTATATCCTTGTGTAAATACCTCTTATATAAATGTGATAACGATGTGTTATGTTTCCTAAGATATATTTTTGGAATTGTAGAGACATGCCTTAATGATGATGTTTTTTGATAGGAGATAAGAGGATATGGATGGAAATATGCCTCCAATGGGTGAACAAGAGGCTCTGATAGTCCCAAATGAAGGATATGGATATTAGATATATGAGAATTTTTCTCACTTTATATAGTTTATGGAATGATACCCAAGGTGTGTTGTATGGAATATGTTTTACCTACCAAGGGAGTTCCAGTTTCAACCCCCTCCAACCTTCACTAGAGGGGGTGGACCTGAGGCATATGAGTTCCGGATTTAGTCTATCCAGATGATTCATGACCATTTAGAGACTCATGTGAAGAGGAGAGTCAAATTGGATGCCTATATGTTGGGTGGATCAGATAAGCATTGGTCAGATATTCAGACTTGGGGTGAGGAGCTGGATATCATGGTAGGGATGAATTTTTAGTTGAAGTTTCTAGAGCAATTTTATCCAGAGACATTGAGGTATGAGAGGGAAGTATAATTTATGAGGATGACCTAGGGGAGTATGTCTATGATGGACTATGATGGTTTCTTCACTAATTTTCAACACTTAATTTTAACATTGGAAGGAAATGAAGAAACTACGGTGAAACATTTTCAGGATGAAATTAAATGTGAGATTAAGTCCAAGGTGAATATCATTCAGCTAAAGAAGTTTTCTATTTTAGTGAATCAAGTTCTCATTTTTTAGCAAAACCTAAAAATGTATTCTAGTGAAATATAGGTGGTTTTTGTTGGATGACCAGGAGGTACATATTCCAAGAGTAAGAAGAATCGCTATGAGAATTTAATCTAGGTAAATGAAAAACAAATTATCTAGGGATATGGGTCAGTTACCCAAAGAAGTAACCAAGTATACTTCCACCAGTGTGGTAGGATGCGTCACATTTGTAGCCAATTTCCCATTCCACTAGTGGATTTTCAAGCCTTTAATAGTATGTGTCACATAAAAAGTTATTTAAAAAACCATCGATTAATGGGTAATGAAGGAGGAGCAAGGTCAAACCTGGGTAATGGATAAAGGTCTTCTACCCCACATCATCTTGGAATTTGGATTTCTTTTGTCCATGGAATTCGAGGTGGTAGATGTTGTTTGTTAGGGAACGAGTGCTCGTATCAATTGAGTAGTGCAGCTCAGGGGACACACATGGTGGCATAAGGAAAATGGACATGATATTTTCATGTAGTTCAACTTACACTTGTGAATAGAGATGTTGGGCCATCGATAATCAGAGGTAATATTCTTATAGATTTAAAGCATGTTATTGAATTTTTTTTATATAGGATCCCAACATTATTTTATATCTCTTCAACATGTGAATAGATTGAGTTTTATGGTGGAGTTTATTAGTGGGGTTATAATGTTTATCACACCATTGTGAGTATGGTCGAGGGAAATTTGTTTATATAAGGGGTGTTCTCTTGAGGTTTGGGAGTATCATTTCTGTTGTTATCTTTACAAAATGGACATGTTAGGTTTTGAAATTATTTTGGGGTATGGAAAACTTGGTGTCATACTGAGCCCATATTTATTGTTACCATTAGAGAGTGACCTTTACATATTCTGAGGGTAATAGTTATGTTCATCATAAAGAATGGGATATCCAGGAAGGCTATGTAGGTCCAATTCATCCGCAATTGGGGGAGCTTACGACCCAAGATGAAATTGTTTTGTTTGATGATGGGGGGTTTGAAAACATATTCCTTTCCAATATTAGTGCACTGGTTTCAAGATGTGTTTCCTGAGGAACTCTTAGGGCTTCCACCTGAGAGAGATTTTGAGTTTACAATTGACCTAATGCTTAGATATGAACTATTTTCGTTTTCACATTATCAAATGGGACCAACAAAGATCAAGAACTTAATAACCAACTAGAATAATTGATGGATAATGTATTTATCCATCTGAGTATGTCTCCTAGGGGTTATTCAGTTTTTTTATTATAAAAAGGATAATGGTACATTGCATTAATATTTATACTACTGGAATATGAACTGAATTATATTGAATAATGGGTATCCTCTTCCATATATCAATGATCTATTTGAACAATTAAGAGTAATTTTTTTTATCCAAGATTTGCATGAGATCGGGGTATCATCAGTTCGGAGTTACACCTTCTGATATTCCACAAATTTATTTAAAAATAAAGTATGACCTATATGAGTTATTCATGACTCCATTTGGGCTGAAAACACCTAGAAATGTGTCTGGTCCTGATGAACCAAATCTTTCACCTATACCAGGACTATTTCTTTTCTTTTTTTAGATGAAATTTTGGTGTACTCCAGGACTCATGATGATCATTCCCAACATCTTGACATCATTCTGAGTACACTAAGAAGGAATTGGATATACTTCATGATATCAAAGTGTCAATTATAGATTGACAAGGTACATTTTTTGTTCCACAACATCTCTAAATAAGTTTTCTTGGTGGACCCAGAGAAGGTACATGAAGTGGTTTCTTGGTACCATCCCAAGAATGTCTTTGATATCTGAATATTTTTGGGTTTGGAGGATTATTATCAGAGGTTTACCTAGGATTTTTCTCATTTGGAAGCACCAATTTTGGGCTTGAACAAGAATGGTATCATGTTTTAATGGTTTGAATCATGTGAAAATTATTTCCATGATTTTAAGAAGCATTTTAATACTGCATAAATCATGATCCCACACAAGCCAAGTGAGGATTTTTCAATTTTTTTAATGCGTCCAAGGTCATACTGGAAGTAGTATTGATGTAGGGAGATCGAGTTGTCATTTATGGGTCGGGGTAGTTGAGGATACATGAATTGAATTACCTTATTAAAAATCTCGAGTTAGTTGTGGTAGTTTATGACTTAAAGTGTTTTCAGTTTTACTTTCTTGAGGAAAATTTTACTATGTATACCAACAATAAAATCTTAAAGTATATCTTTTCACAATGACACTTGAATCTAAAATAGCCAAGGTGGGTCGAATATATACATTCCTTTGATTTTGAGAAATCCTATACACTGAGGAAGGGAAATAGTGTTACTAATTCATTGAGAAATAAGACATAGACTTAGGCAGTTAAAGAGTCTAGTTCTGAGTGGAAGATGATGAGCTTTCTGGATGAGATGTATATAGAGGTCCTGGAGGGCCAGGATTAGATAAACCTCATATCATTATCCATTGAGTTTACACTTATGAGATTGATTAGAGAGTATAAGTATGAGGGTCTAGAGTGTTTTTCCTTGAGGGAACACCTCGAACGTGGGGAGTCACCTTCCACTTGGACTATAGATGATGATGAGAACATTTATGTCCAGAACAACGTTGTTGTGCCTATATGTATACATGAAGAGAAGACACATGATTATCATGACTTGAAGTGGGATGTGAACCTTGGTTTGACCAAAATGTACCACAACCATCATAGATTGTATTGGTGTCTAGGTATGAAAAGGGATATTATAGGTTTTGTGATAGGATGCTAGACCTTTTAGCAGGTGAAAGTCAAGCATCAATGATCTAATGGTTTGTTATAGCATTATCCCATTCCAAAATTTATGTGGGATGGTGTTTCCATGGACAATGTGGGGGGTCATCCGAGGATCCCTAGGAATAATGATGTGATTTGGGTGATTATGGAAAAGTAAACAAAAGTATCACATTTCTTTCTTATCCTGGAGACTTTTACCATGGTCCAGTTGGATGAGATGTAGGTTCGAATGATAGTATATTTTCTTGGGGTGCCACAAAGTATAGTTCCATAACATGACTCACATATTAATTCATGATTATTAAAGGGATTATAAAGGGTTTTGGGTACCCATGTATCTCTGAGTATGACTTTCCACAAGCATACAGATGGTTAATCAGAGAATACTATTTAGGTGTTTGAGGAAATACTACCTTGATTTTTGTGCGACAAGAGAGAAGCACTTAGCATGCATTGAGATCACCACTAAAAATAGTTACTGAGAAACTATTAATATGGAACCATATGAGGAACTTTATGGTTGGTTGGGCAGATCACATATATGCTGGATAAGGGTATGTGAGTCAGAATTTTTGGTGCTGAGTCTTGTAGAGGATACATCAGAAAAGTTTTAACTGATTCAAAAATGTATGGATACAGCTTAGAGTTGGCAGAAGTCGTATACTAATCAATGAAATCAACACCTTGAGTTTATAGTGGATGATTGTTTATTCCTTCAGGTGTTTCCTAGATTTGGTCACCATATTATTTAGAGTTAGGGAAAGTTGGTTTCTAGATTCATTAGGTTGTTTGAGACTGTGGATAGAATCAGACCAATGGTATATCAATTGGCACTTCCATAGAGGAATAGTGTTTTCATGACATTTTTCATGTATCAAAGCTTTAGTATTATCACCTCGATGATTCTCATGTGATTTATGTTGATGATGTTGAGCTTGAGGATGATGTGTCCTTTAAGGAGCATCTATTTCATATTGTTGATCACAATGATAAAGTGTTGTGGGGAATGTTTTTGATAATAGTCTATGTGTTATGGAATCATAGACATGTTTAGGAGAAATCATGGGAGAGGTAAGTAGATATATAGTGTCATTGGCCCAACCTTTTTTCCTTAGAATCTTAGAGATTCATGGGTGTGCAGCTCGAGGACAAGCGATTATAAGGTAGATAGATTTTAAGATCCAAAATTTTTTAGAGTTGTATAATGGTTATTTTTAGGTATTATTTTACCTTAATTTTAGCCTTACATTGGTTGAGGCTTATCTTGGGCGCATTTGGGTGAGTTTTGGTGATTTTTTAGGGTTTTTTGGTAGTGCATAGGTTGCTCAAACCAAGTGCCCTCTCCCTAGAACCCATGCATCCCAGACATAGTGGAATTTCACAATTGGTGCAAAGTTTGTCAAAGTGTGTTCCACATAGGAGAAACAATACACCCTAGATAGAATGGGAACATGATTAGGCCGCATGATTTGAAAAACCATTTAGCCCCACCTAGGAAACTATGTGGGTGGAAAATTAAACCCCCGAAACATTATAAAAAAAATTCTCAAACCCCCCGATTTTTATCCCAATTCATCCCAACTTGACCTAACTTGAAATCCTTTTCTTTTGGAGACTCTCATGAGAATTAAAATTCCCCTAAAACCTCTTATGTTGTGAATTTAATATCATGTTAATTATATTGAACCCTCTATTATATTTAAAATCTTCCTCAATTTTATTCCTCTCTCTCCCATCTTTCTTTCCCTTTTGAGAGGAATGATTTTTTCTACATTTTCAATTTTTTAGATCTAGGTTTTGATAGATCTTATTTAAAAAGATCTTGGTCCTAGGTTTTGATCCTAAATATTCCTCACCATTTTAATTTTTATTGTTTCACATCTACTTAAGGGTTAGGGTTTGGAAAGTGTCTGTCAATGATCATTAGGTTGGAGGTAAAATTTTTATTTCCCAAATTCTTGATTAAAATTGTGTGTATGTAATTATGAAATTTTATTTATCACGTTGAGAAACATCATTTAAAATTTAATTAATTAATTTATTTCCAATTTTATTTATGAGACCCTCAATGAATCTCGTTGGACACATTCTCGATGATGAGACCAGCTCGATGGAAACCCATTGGGTGTTCCAAATATCATTTAATGAAAGTCTTGAAATATAAAAGGGGGAATAATGGGTGTATGGAAGTGAATTAAATCCTTGATGCATAGTTGATAAATGGGATTATGAATTTTTTTGAATAATGAGATTATAAAAGTGAAACAACGATTTTTTATACTTATGAAAGATGTGAACAACGAGTTTTGGGTCAAGGACTACTACTCCAAATACCCATAGGGTTCCAAACTACTACTCTAAGCCCACTAAGATATATATATTTAATTCATGTTGAGTTGTCGAATAAGGAATACTACTCCAAATACCCAAGGGGTGCTAGAAATATAGTCTAGGATCTAATGTGTGAATTTAAGATTTAAATAAAATGGATAATAAAAGCCTCTGAGAAAATTCATGGTGATATTCTTATATTGTATAGTTCAGAATATGACATGAGTACAAGTTGGTATGATTGGATTAGGTGTCACCATGAACCTAGGGCTCTTTATGGTTAATGAGAGAATATTAAATGTGAAAAAATCTTACTTTATCATTTGTAATTCGTTTTTTATAAAACCTCATACATTATTTTAGACTAAAAATTTATTTATACATCGTTGGGGGTGGCCTACTAAGTTGTACTCGAACCCTACTCAGGCTTCCTAATCAGTACCTGGATAGACATCATGTTTATAGAATAGGATAAGCATAAGATCCCTATGATAGATGGATGAGATGGGATTCAGGATAGAGAATTAATGATGGGACTACACATAATGTTGGGACCCATTTGGGAGTTTTCAGAGTGTCTTTATTTTGGGTTTTCATTTGAAACTTGACACTTATATGAAATGACATGTCTAATTATTTGGTTTATGGTAATGTTTTCCTGTTATGGTGGATTCATCATGTGATGTTGGATGACTATTGATTATAACATTATCTTGGTTGTTGTGTAATATTATTTGTCTATTGTTTATTTATTTCCACTATTGTGTTTCTTTGATAAAGAGGGTATAGTCTCCACATGTCACATATTATACCCTTGCTAAAAGTCAGAAACCTTTGGCGTAAGGGAAGGTGCGCCAGAGGTTATATAATGAAATGGATCGGGGCACTGGTAAACCGGGTTGAGACATCACACATACATACATATGTAAATGTCCAGCATCTATACGTGCACATAAAAAAAACACACACCCACACAACATAATGAATACACATATATGCACATAGAAATTAGTCTAATTATATAAGTTCAAATATCACATATCACTAGTCAAGAAAGGGACTTTAGAGACTATCAAAAGCAGTCCCTAAAGGCCTATAGTGGTCACCCAGGTTCCTACAAATAGAGGATGCTTTAGGCCCATCGTTGCTCCCTGTAGCGTATTCGATTTGAATGACTCTATAGACCATGTCAAGGTCATCTATAGCGACTCCATTTGGCTGTCTCTATAGACCACATCAGGATCATCTATAGAAACCAAAAAATAGTGGTCTCTACAACCTCACTTTGATCAGATATATAGACTAACATATGGAGGCCACTATAATTATTTTTATTTTACAAAAAAATCACAACATCATTATAAAAACCACCAAATTTTAAAAATACAATAAATATTTACCACTACATGAAAAAATTTAATAAAATAATTAGTACAGTAAAAAATATGACAACTAAAAATTGATATCAAATATGATAGTTCAATTAAAATGGAGTACAACAAACAACAGATAGTTTATTTTTAAAATATATAAATAATTTATAATCATTTCATTTAAATAAAAAACTATTTATTATGTTGTTCCAATCAGACCATTGGTCTGATTGAAATGTTTTCTACTCATACATGTCACGAATAATAATAATATGTTTTTCTTATGACTTTAGTCATTCTGATGTTTTTCCTATATATATTTCCATTAAATTCATTTTTTGGTGTTTTATGACACTAAAAGTGTGTTTTCCATCATCCTAGAAAAACATAACATATTATTGATGTACCGTCTTCTCGACCATTTCAAATTTCACTCAATAGTTTTCTTCATGTGATTTTATGACATTAAAAGTTTTTTTTGTAATATTTGACCCCCTGTGTGTTTTTAAAGGGCATCAAACCTTTCAAAAATGAATATTCATTTTTTCTAGGTATACCGAACATACGATTTATGTTCCCTATAATCATAAATTTCAAAAATAATAATAGTATAATTTTCCTCTAATTTGAAGTAATTCTGTAGTGGTTTTATATGGAGCTATCAATTAAACATGTGTTTTAAAATTTTATAAAACTAAAAGTGCATTTTTGGTAATCCTGAGAAAATGTTAGCTCGTATTGATGTTAAGTTTTCTCATAAATTTCAAAAATAAAATATATAGTTTTTTCATATGATTTCATAGCATTCAGATGCTGTTCGGTCGGTTTGTACCCCGAGATTCACCTTTTTAAAGGGCATTAAACCTTCAAAAACTACATATACAATCGTTACGAGTAGACCACTCAACTAATTGGCGTGTCACCTGCACATACACATAAAAATTATAACAATTTTTTTCCAGTGATTTCAATCCTTTCATAGTTTGTTTGATATATATCTAACTGTCCCAGGAACATTTTAATTTTTTATGACACTAAAAGTGTGTTTTTCGACATCCAAGAAAAAAGGAACCTCTGGTTGATGTATTGTTTTCTCAAACATTTCAACATTAATTTAATGATTATTATAATTAGATTTTATATAATTCAAAGGTTGTTCTATTGATTCTGACACCACTCGTATTTTTAAAGGGTGTCAAACCTTTAAAAACCACATATTCGGTTGTTTTGGGTAGAATTCCCAATTAATTGATGTTTCTTCTCCTCTTAAATGAAAATAATAATTATAATATATATTTACTATTATTTCAATGCATTATGTGGTCATTTTATATTTATATGGCCATTAAATGTCCATTTTGACATTTTATGACACTAAAAGTGCATTTTCAGTATTCCCTAGAAAACTACAGCTTGGATTGATGTTCCTTCTACTAAAATTTTTAAAAATTCACCCTACAGTTGTTTTATTTATAATTTCATGGCATTCAGATTTCGTTTGGTTGGTTCTAACCCCCAAACACACCTTTGTAAAGGGCGATAAACCTATAAAAACTGCATATTTGTTCATTCTAGGAAGACTGCTCATCAGAGTGGAATGTTTCCTACTTATACATATCAAAAATAATAATAATATGTTTTACCTATTATTTCATGTCATTATGAGGTATTTTTCTATATATTTGATAGTTAAATGCACATTTCGGTGTTTTATGACACTAAAATTACATTTTCCATCATCCCAATAAAATGGAACATAAAATTGACATATTGTATGCTTGACCATTTCACAATTCACCCTATATTAGTTTTCATCTAATTTCATGGATTTTTTATGTTTTAGGCTAGTTTTGAACTCTACATGTTTCTAAAGGGCATCAAACAATTAAAACCCACATATTTGGTAGTTCTAGGTAGCCCATACGTTCTTATTGACATGTCATCCCCTCTTACTTGTCAAAAATAAAAATAAGACCAATTTCCTTTGATTTTAAGTCATTACAAGGTGTTTTTTTATTTATATGACTCTTAAACATGCGTTTTGGTGTTTTATGGAACTAAAAGTGTGTTTTTGATCCTTCCTAGAAAATGTCAGCTCGTATTCATGTTGCGTCTGCTAGACCATTTCTAAATTAATTCTACAGTTTTTTTCATTTGATTTCCTAGAATTTAGATTCCTTTTTGTTGGTTTTGACCCCTAGGTGCACCTTTTTAAAGAGGGCCAACCTTTAAAAACAACATATTCAATCATTTCGGGTAGACCGATCGTTCGATTGATGTTCTACTCATACACATCACGAATAATAATAATATGGTTTTCCTGTGATTTCAAGTCATTCCAGGGTTGTTTTCTATATATCTGACCATTGAACACATGTTTTGGTGTTTTGTGACACTAATAGTGTGATTTCCATCCTCCTGAGAAAACAAAATCTCAGATTGACGTAACTTCTACTCGACCATTTAAACATTCAGTCTAGGTTTTTTTATTTTATTTCATGGCATTCAGAGGTAGTTCTTCAGGTTTTTACCCCTGTATGTTTTTATAGGGGGCCAAACCTTTAAAACCTTCATATTAAGTCTTTTGGGAAGAACAAATGTTTGATTGACATGTCATATCCTAATACACATAAATAATAGTAAAAATACAATTTTTTGATTTAAAATAATCATGAGGTTTTTACTAGGTATTTGACCGTTAAACATGCATTTTGGTGTTTTATGACACTAAAAGTGCATTTTTGATCCTCCTAGGAAAACCCCAACTCGGACCAATGTTCATTCTACTAAAGAATTTCAAAATTCACTCTATAGGTTTTGTCTTATGAATGCATGGAATTTGGATTCTGTTTGGTTGGTTTTGACCCCCTGAATAAACCTTTTTAAAGGGTGCCAAACCTTTAAAAACTGCATATTTGGTCATTTCGGGTAGACCAATCATCTGAATGACACACCATATAATTTAACACATTAAAAATAATAACAGGATGGTTTCTAAATGATTTAAATTTATTCTAAGGATTTTCTCTATATCTATGATCGTAAAACACGTGTTTTGGTATTCTGTGACACTAAAAGTGTGTTTTCAGGCATCCCGAACAAACAACACCTCTGATTGACTTTCCATATACTCATCCATTTCAAAATTCACTCTACAATTTTTCTTATTCTGATTTCATGGAATTTATAGGTTATTCATATGGTTTTGATCCCTCATGTGTATTTATAGGGTGTCAAACCTTCAAAAACCACATATTCGGTCATTTCAGGTAGACTGCATTTCCAATTGACATATTGTCTCCTCATATGTATCAAAAAATAATAAAATTATTTTCCTATGATTTCAAGTCATTATATGGTTGTTTTCTATGGATCTGACTATTAAATGCATGTTTTGGTGTTTTATGGCACTAAAAGTGCATTTTCAACCCTAAGTGGAAGGCCGCTTATCCAATTGATGTGCCTTATGCTCAAACATGTCGAAAATTATAATAAGATGTTTTTAATATGATTTCAATCAATTCTAAGGATGTTTTATATAGATATAACCATTGAACAAGAATTCTGGTGTTTATCACACAAAAAGAATGTTTTCAGAAATCTGAGGAAAACATAACCTCCAATGGGAATACCGTCTACTCAACTATTTTAAAATTCAATCTAAAGTTTTTTTATATCATAGACTTTGGAGGTTGTTCGGTTGGTTTTAACCCTCAGACTCACTTTTTAAAAGTGCATCAAATCTTTAAAAACAGAAAATTCAGTCATTCAGGGTGAACTGCATGTCTGATTGATATGAATTCTACTCATGCACATTATGAATAATAATAAGATAGTTTTTATATGATTTCAAGTCATTATAGGGTTTTATATATATATATGACCATTAAACGTTTTTTTTTTGTTTTATGACACTAAATGTGTGTTTTCAGTCCTCACACAATAATGCCACCTCATATTGACATTTCATTCACTCAATCATAACAAGATCCACTATAAAGTTTTTTAATCTAATTTCATGGAATTCAAATGTCTATTGGCTTCTTTTAACTCGCAGATGACCCTTTTTAATGGGCATCGAACCTTTAAAACCCATAGATTTAGTCATTTCAAGAATATTTCACGTCTGATTAATGTGATGTCTACTTATATATGTTATAAATAATAATCATACGGTTTTACTATGATTTCATGTCATTATGAGGTTTTTTTCTATATATATAACCATTAGATTCATGTTTTGGTGTTTTATGACACTAAAGTGCATTTTTCTTCATCCCGGGAAAACTAAAACTCTGATTTAGGTACCATCTACTTTATCATTTCAAAATTCACTCTATGGTTGTTTCTTTCGGATTTTAAAAAATTCAGTGGTCATTCGATTGGGTTTTACCCTAGAATGCACCTATATAAAGGGCGTCAAACCTTTAAAAACTGCATACTCGGTCGTTCCAGATAGACCTTATGTTCAATTAACCTAATTTCTACTCATGTACATAAAAAATAAAAATGAGATGGTTTTCCTAGGATTTCAAGTCATTCTAAGATTGATTTCTATTGATAGGATTGTTAAATGCATGTTTTGGTGTTTTATGAACCTAAAAGTGTTTTTTCCATCATCCAAGGAAAACAATGCCTCCGATTGATATACCATCTACTTGACAATTTCAAAATTCACTCTAATGTTTTTTTTTCTGATTTCATGGTATTATGAGGTCATTTGTTTAGTTTTTACCCATGGATGCATTTTTTTAAGGGTGTAAATCCTTTAAAACTGCATATTTTGTCGTTATGGGTAGACCACACATCCAATTTACATTTCATGTCATCATACACATAAAAATAATAATATAGTTTTAAAGGATTTCAAGTCATTATGTGATCATTTTCTATGTATCTAACTATTAAACACATGCTTTGGTGTTTTATGACACAAAAAGTGTGTTTTCTATCCCCCCGGGAAAACTCCATCTCACATTAATGTTTTGTCTACTAAAAAATTTCAAAAAACACTCTATAGATTTTTTTACTAATTTCATAACATTCAAATGTCATTGATTTGGTTTTAACCCCCAGACACACCTTTTTAAAGGGTGTAAAACTTTAGAAACAACATAATCATTTATTTCAGGTAGACTTCACATCTCATTGACATTTTGTCTTCTTTTACACATCACAAAAAATAATAATACAGTTTTCCTATCAGTTCAAGACATTTTGAGGTCATTTTCTATAGATTTGGCTGTTAAATGCATAGTTTGGTGTTTTATGACACTAAAAGTGTGTTTTGCATCATCCTGGGTAAACAGACACTCTGTTTGATGTACAATATGATTGACCATTTCACAATTTACTCTACAGTTGTTTTCTTATGATTTAATGATAGTTTTAGGTCATTCATTTGATTTTGACCCATGGGACATAGTACCTTCTAAAATAAAATAATCAACTATATATTTGAATAAATAGTGATATAAATGTGTGAGGGAAGAAATTATAAACTATGTTTTAGTTCATGTGTACCTAAAATGTAAATATAATAGGTTGGAATGTACCAAAGTAAAACAATTATTGAAGAAAAAAATTAATATGCTAAAATATAATAGTCATCTTATATTTCATGTACTACTCCAAACATCTGCGAGGAAACTTCCATCATCTTAAAATTCCAATAATGTAACTTCCTGAATATTCAGTAAGTATTGATATATTAATTATTTAAAATGATTTCAACCAAACAAAACAAAAAAATAAAACAACCACCACAGGATATACAAACACAATAAAACAGTATTTTTGAAAATGGAGAATAACATATATGTTTTATTGAAGAAAGTATTAATTAGGCTTTGATTAACATGTATCCAAAAATTTTAAAAATACATTTTGATAAGAAAAATTAAGTGCACACACATCAATTTATTAACCATTAAACACAACCAAAATGGTTTGAGTTGGTATAATTAGAAAAATCACTTTTCAAGTAAGTGGGATATCTAACACATGGCTGGAATTATTTCATTAACTTGCATACGTTTCTTAAAGTATTTAAAATCCAGATGTTTATACAATGATTTGTTTTGAAAAAAACATTGTTATCATATTTTTTTCACATAAAATAATGACGAAAATAAATCCAACCATTTTATGTAGATAACATGGTTGTGATGAAGCATTATAATATTCTTGTTTCAGATTTCAACTAGTCTGATTTTCAACTATTCTCTTCAATCAATATATAGTTTTATCAAATAAAAATAGGGAAATAATAGCAACCATTTATAATCATCTGAGAAACTATAAACCCTCTCACAATTGAAAAAGGTAGAATAGTACATAGATTGAAAAAATCTAAACTCAGTCCACCAGGAAACACTATAGGGAGCACATAGAAGGAAACATAATAAAAGTGGGAGAAATTTAAGTGTATAATAAATTAATAAATCTTAAATAAGATTAAATACAAATTTATAATTTAGAGACAACACATACCTAGACAAAAATTTGTTTTCTTTATAGTTGACCATTATAGTAAGATTATAACTCCACCTCAATTTTGTGCAATCCCTAGACATCATTTAGTTTTACACTCACAAATTTGCCTATAGATTAATTACATGAAGATAAATATAATATAAAAAATGATTAAAAATTTCATCATAACCCCATGTGAAGTAAATCATTGTTTCAATTCATCCAGGTCCCAAGTTAAGAAATAGTTCCCAAATAGTGGAATGACTCAGAAACATAAATGATAAGTATGTGATCTCAAATTTGGATTCAATTTCTAATGAAGAAAATATAAAAATGATGAGGTTAGAAGTCATAGAAATTCCATTAGTCTATGAGATAAAATTCATGAAGCCGGTCCAATAATATGATCAATTAAAACTAAGGAAATAGTGGAATAACTTATAGTTAACTGAGATCTAAATTAGAAATTAATTCAGTATTTATACCTAGTGGAAAAACAAATTCAACACATCTTATATTGTCTAGTGCAATAACCAATAGTCAGCTAAACTCTCTATTAGAGAACATAACACTTGATTTTATATACCTAAAGTATTAATGACCCACCATATGTAAAACTTCTTAATTGGAACATGTATATAAGCATTCAAAAGATTAGGAAGCTATTCATACACAATATTAATGGAAATAGTATATAAATATAATTATATGAAACTTCATGGTAAGGATCTGATATGCTTCGTGACACCAAATAAAACATACCATCTACCATTGGGACCTTAACTGGATAAATAAAATTATCAATAAACAAATGAATCCAAATATATTTGGTAAAATAAAATAAATAGGAAAAAAATGATTCTAAACTAAATATGGTGTTATTGGTTCTCAATTTAATGACTCAAACCACAATATCTCAAGACATGCCTTGATTTATGATAGAGTAACTATTTTTAATGACCTACCATGTGTAACCTTACCATTTCCACATCTTCATTCCCTTTAGTTATGAATTCTAAATGAAATATCTTGCAACTAAAAAACTTATAGTTTTACAACACTTGATAGCCCCTAAAATCACTACAATAATGAAATTAGTCAAAACCTGCATAAAAAACATAATTTACAAGGACAAAATTTTCAACAGTCTAATGAAACAATATAACGATTTTATGTTAACAAATATAATTGATTATATAATTGATTTTTTTAAAAATAATATATCATTCAGTCATTTAAATAGAAGAAAAATTGTAAACATGGTGTCAAAAATGATATCATCTATAACTTTTGTATCAAATTAATCAAATAGATCATCATTACTACAATGTAAAAATTTTGAGCAGTAATTCAAAAAAAATTAAAAATTTGATATCACAAAAATAATATAGAAAATTTAGAACTATGTAAAAAAATCTATGGGACCATGAAGGATCTAATTTGAGTTTCTTCTGACATGGGATGAGTGATACCATTTAATGCATGAAAACCCATCTTTAGATGGGTAGAATATTCTTGAATATTATATCCATGTAGATTAAAGGGAAAAATGAACCAAAATTAAACATTTAAACCAAAAAAAAAGAAGATGAGAGAGAAAAATAAACTTAATACTACACCACCATAGGATTATTCGTAACTTGATTGGAGGAGAAGACACTTTGAGGGTATAAGTTATGCCAAGATGAAGAAGGCATCAAAATTTAAACACTGAGATGATGAACTTGAATACATGAAGTGGAATCACCCAATTTGAAGTGATAATAAGAACCTGAAATGCACTAATCATTATAAAGACAATAATCAATTGCCATATTAAAATTTGACAGTATTAGATTTCATGTTATGGTGGTGGTAGTGGTTGAAAAATATAATATGAATAATTCCAAACATATTTGAAATAAAAAAAAGTTACCTCTAATTTAATAAAAAAAACATTATCAACACATGAATGAATGGTTGTATTTAAAGTTGGTTGGTTTAAACATATTTATTTCCTTTGAAAAGAGAGATACATGAAGACAAAAAGTAATATAACACAAAATGTTCTTCAAATATTCTACTGAAAACTATAGAGAAAGCCAATAGTATTTCATTTGGTATCAATTTTTGTTTCTTAGAACAAAAAAATTTGGTATCAATATCTTCTATAAATCTACTCCCCTGTGAATTTTGTTTCATGATCACTAGTGTTTTGAATTTTTGATAAATAATCACAGGAATATTATCATAGTCAGGATTATTTCATATAGTCACAAGCCAAGATGTATATGATTTTCACAAGTTTCGAAGGTGTTATGGGATCTATTCAAATGATGATCAATTATTTTATTGCTAACTCAAATACATGAATCATATAATACTAGGATAATTGAATAAGTGGTCCATTATAAAGGATTTTTTCACCCTTTACTTCTATGGGATTTGTTGTAGTGTCTTTATTTGATTATGATTAGAAATGTGTGACTGGAAAACGAGAGAGATTCTATAGGAAGAGGATATGATTCTTATATGAGAAATGGGTATTGAATTTTAGCAATAACATCTTCGAAAATGATTAATTGAGTGTGACTGAATAAATTTATAGAATAAAAGAAGAATGATGTTTCAGCTAAATCATTCCAACCGATTTAAATTATCAAAAATTTATTGAATAGTATTTCCACTGTTACATTTTTTTGTTGAAACTACATATAAGAATTATGTATATGGTCATTCATGAATTAGATTAGTCATGTATAAGTATGTGGTGAAATAATAATAGGCTGAAAATTAGGATACTCAACTACGTTATACAGAATAAGTTGAAAACATGAAAAGATTACATCATCAATACTAAATAGAAAAAATTATATTGAAATAATTTTAGTGAAAAAAATATTTTTTAAGAAAGAAATAATGATATCTGAATTGGATTGAGTGATAAAATGTCATATTTAATAGATGTTGACATCATCTAACATCATTAAAATTTTCTTAAGAAATATAAATTTTTATGAAACATTTTGAATAATTTAGTATGGTGTTAAACATATTTTTGATATCTAACATTTTAAATATATAACATATCACGAAATTGGAAATTAATAAAGTTACTATAACCAATGTCTTAATAGTTCAAGCTAGCTTCTAATATAGATAAGTTTATTTCCAAAAACAACCCATGGTACCTGAATAAAAGGATTTGGAATACTCTTTAATGAAATGAAAAAAATGAAAACAGAGAATAGGAATTTAGATATAAAATAAGATAAATGGAAATTATTTATAGTTAATAGTGTTCGATGCCATCCAAAGGAACAAGATAATGATGCACACCATTTCAATTTCAAACTACTCGTACCATGGAATGTTTGGAGTGACTGGAATTTGACATTACTATTTTCTAATTTCGGATGCTTCTTCCATCATCATTATAGTAAAATCAAAGAATTTGAAATTATAATTAATATGTAATGTCTCGTAATACAAGTCAAAACAATGTATTTCATAGTAGAAAAATTATATAGTTGTAAGTGGAAAGTAAATAATAAATAGGTCTACATTATATGGAATATAAATATAAAAAATAAAGGTCACATTGATTAAATTTAAACAAAACATGTATAACAAGGATGTTAACAATATACTAGAACAAAACTCATTAATAGAAATAGATATATTTATGTTTTAATAAGATTATAATAGTATACTGTAATTTAAAATTTTTGAGGTGGATTTCCAAATCCATATTTAGGAATTAGTGTGGTATAGATTATTCAAAAATCTAAACATCTAAACTCAATAGAATGAATTATTGAAAAATTCTTGAATAAGAAATGAATACTGAACCAAATAGCTATTAATTTGTTCATTGTATAGTAAGAAAAATATGGTAGATTATTTTAATGTTTGTAATCATATCCAATAACATATATCCAAACTGCATATCTCATGACAGGGAAATTAACATTTTTTAGATGTAAAATAAAAAAATTCAGTGTATTGAATACAATAACCCAAGTGAATGTCCTCTTTGAATATTATAGATCTAAAATGATTAATAAATTCATAAATATATTTTATCAAATCCATCACATCTATGAAAGAGAATTTTTACTAATTTCCATGTTAGTGTATCCATATGGATAGTGATTGAATGAAAAAATACCTTAGCATACCAATCACATTGTACAGATTTTGTAGTGAAATAGAGTCAAAGAATATTCCATATACAATTGGTCTGATTGAAAACATTAGGGGGAGTGGAATGTAGATATAAGGATGATAATTAGGGGTTTATAGATAGGGGAAATACAATTCAGAGAGATGACCCATAGATATTAGGGTCTCTCAACTGCAATGTAAAGAAAATACAATGGTGAAATCATACCTGTGATGTTCAGGGGTCACTGTGAAGATGAGGAATAGAGGGGCATGGGGTCCTTATGCATATTCCGGAATTGAGCAGAAAGATGTAAGAGAACAAGCTGTAAATTGTGGGGGTTGTCCTACAGCCAAGGGGGTCAGTTACAAGGGTGTTCGATGGCTGGCGGCCTACATGGGATGCTCCAAGGTGAGTGAGGGGGGGGGGGGTATGGGGGATGGGAGAGTGACTACAGGGTGGGAGGAGGGGGAAGAATGGGGGTTCGATGATGTCGGGGTGGGAGTCGACGGTGGGGAAAGAATGGGGTAGGATGGGGGATAAATGGTGGATGGATGGAAGGTTGAGTAACACAGAGGTTTAAGAGAGGAGGGGGCAGGAAAGGGATCAATGATGGGGGGAGGAGGGGACAGGATGGGGGCTCGATCGATGGTGGTGCATCACAGCAGGAAATGCAAGGAAAAGGTGTGGAGGGGAACAAGCTCAGAAGGTTGGGGGCTCGACAAGGGAAGGGAGAAAATGATAGTGAGAAGGGAAAAGCTCAGTGAACCCATAAGGGGTCACTATTATGGTCAATAAGGATGGCCAAATAGTAGTCACCCAAAAGAAACCCATGCAAGAAGTCATTTTTCGTATAGTGTATTAACAGTAAATCATTTATATTTATACAAATGTTTGAATTATTAATATATATATATATATATATATATTAATATATCATATTTGTATTAATTATATAAATGCATTTAATAATTTATTTATATAAATAAATTTTTATTTTCAAATATAAATATGATAATTTTATAAAAATTAATAATATTTTTTATTAAAAGTTCTTATCAATGATAACAAAAGTGTTGTTGAAGATCCGCCTTTATGATAACTGACAAATGCTCTAATAAAGGGTGAAATTTTATTAACAATTTTTTACACTGATAAAGGTTACCCTTTTATCATCACTTTATGTTTTGCGCTAATAAAATCCAACATTAGATGATGCATGATTTGTGGTAGTGAGTTCTTGAAAGTGTAGAATCGTTGCATATCTTTCTTAAATCTTCATTTCTTGTTCATTGAAATTTTACTGTTCATTGAATTTTATGAACAAGCACAATTAGTTTTGGTTAAAATTATTCACTAACAATTACTCAAATACAACCTCCATTCAGACTTCCTTCGGATCATCATCGCACATGGATGCTTTATCCAAACACCTCTATCAGAAATTATCTATTTAATACCCAATCAACTTATTTCATCCATCATCCAATGTTTCCCATATATATTGGATACCTATGTAATCATGAATGATCTTCTTATGGATGATCAAGAAACTCATGATCTATTTCTCCCGAGACATATCACATTTTCATGACCTTCGTTGATCATTCATATTTTATCAACAAAGGCATAACCTAATGAAGATTGGATGAACTTGGTGTGTCTCATCCTCTATTGGGTAATCCACCTTCCACTATTTCTTATGTGGATCTTCATTTGACTGGATCTGAATTTTTATGTTCAAATTCTTGACAGTGCAACTATACTCTCCATCTAATTATCACCCTTCTGGTTTATAGTTCCATCTCCTCATACCGATTATCTATCTGATTCCCAAGTAGTTCTTCGTGGTAAATTCTTGATATATAGAGAAATAAAAAAAAATAACCAATATACTATTGAGGGAATAGAATTTCCCAATATGCAATTCTATTAGGATTGGGTTTTCGAGAACGATGGGTGCCTAAGAATTCATCGCCTTCTAAAGGGGGAATTGGCATTAATCACTTTATCATAAAGCATCTTAGATTCATTTTTTGTTTGCAAGGAACTTTATCATTAACAAAATTCATTGAAGGTGTTCTTCCGAAGGGGTTTTATTATAATGTTCCTTCATAAGAAATATTTTAAAGTATTCATTTTATGATAAAGCATCCATCCATCTTCAGATTAATTTTTTTGACTAAACGTTTTCATATTTTTTTCATACTAGTCAGTATTATTATATATTTCATTATAATTTATGTGAATAAATATTTGTATAATTTATTTAATAATATTTATATATAAGAAAATATTTTTAGTATTATAATACATATATTATTATAATATATCATAATATATATTTAAAAAATTATTTTTTAAAAATAAAATGTTTTAATAAAATTCTATAATATAGTAATATTAGTATTATACTATTTGTCAATTTATGTGTTGTAATATATGTTAATATAAGTGTTAATATATATATATATATATATACAATATGTTAAAATTAGTATAATATATATTATTATATATATAACTATAATGTATGTAAATATGTATCAGTATAAGAAATTTTTAATAATAACATTTTTGTTAATATTTATTAATTATACATTACAAATTTAATTAATATTTATTTTAAATTATATTATTAACTATTTTATTAGTTATATTAATAATTATATCATTTACATCATTATTTTTAATTATTATTATAATTATTGAAAATATTTAGAAATAAAATTAATATTTATAATTAATGTAATTTATAACATTTACACTTAAAATTTATGTGCATAAAATATAGAATAAGTAAAATATAAATGAAATTTAGAACATTAAGTGTAAAAATAACAATTAATTGAAAATAAAAGGAATATAAAAATAATAATTTAATATAAATTACACCAAAAATGTTTGGAAGATAAATAATTTATAAGTACAAAGGTTATGTCTTAAAACAAAAAGATTTTTTGCGATTGGAATTATTATTCATCAATTATTTTTAAGAAATTATTTTCATTTTCCATTATTTTTAATATGTTATTGAATGTTTCAAATTTTATTTGTGATGAATATATACTTTATATTTTATTGGCTTTCAAAGTTACATACTTGAAACATTATTACATTTCAAGTTGGTGACTTTGGAGGCCAATAAAATATAAACTATAAGAAAAATTTAAATGAAACTCAAAACAAGGGTTAAACATATAAAAAAATGTGTATAATAATTTCATTAATATAAAAAACCAATATTAATTTACATGACAAAATATTTATAGATTAAAAACATAACATTATTGAAGTTATGTTTTCGATCATCTCAGGAAAACAACAAATCGGTTTGATGCGGCGTCAATTCCTATAATTCAAAAATCATTCTATAATTTCTTCCTTATGAGTTCATAGCAATACAAGCTCATTTGGATGACTTATTCTCTTTGGAACACGTTTTTCTGACTCTCATTTTCTAAGAACTCTTTATTAAGTCTATATGAGCACATGTCATGTTGTATTGATGTGTTGTCTACCCATACACATCAAAAATAATTCTAAGATAGATATCAAAAGATTTTACATCAATGAGAGATTGTTTTATGTGGTTTTAATAGTCAAACACACGTTTTATATTTTAAATTAGTTAAACTACATTTTCAGCTGTCTTGGCCAAACGACACCTCGGTTTGACGAACCATTAGTTCCTAAAATTAAAAAATGAAATCTACATTTGTTTTACAATGATTTCATAGTAATTTGAACTCATTTTTTGAGCTTGCACTCTCTGGAACATGTTTTTAAAGGCTAACATTTTTAAAAAACTACATATTTAGTCCGTTCGAGAACATTCCATATTTTATTGAAACACCGTCTACTCACACACAACAAAAATAATTATAAGACTTCTTTTGTAAGATTTCAAAACAATTGAAAATAATTATTTGTTTTTTTAACAATCAAATGCATGTTTTTTCATTTAAAATTACTTAAACTTTAATTTAATTCATCTTGAAAAATGACACCTTAGTTTGATGTGATGTCAGTTTCTAAAATTCAGATATTTATTTGTGGTTGTTTTCTGGTGATTTCAAAGAAATCCAAGTTCATTTTTCCATTATACACTGTATAGTGCACATTTTTAAAGACCGTCATTTTCAAAAAACTTATTCAGTACGTTCAAGAAAATCACTCGTTAAATTAAAACGATATCTATTTGAACACATCAAAAATAATTATATATATCTATCATAATATTTTACATCAATTAGAGATCATCTTATGTGGTTTTAATAGTGAAACACATGTTTTAACATTTTAAATCTCTGAAATAGAATTTTTAGTCATCTTAGGAAAACAACACCTCGTTTTGATGCTCCTTCAGTTCCTAAAAATAAAAAATCAATTTAATGTTGTTTTAATATTATTTCACATAAATCTGAGATCATTTTTTCAACATTCACAATGTAGTGCACATTTTTGAAGTCCGTCATTTTCTAAAAATTCCATATTTAGTCACTTCGAGCACATGACACATTGTATTGATGCGCCAAGTGCTCGCACATATAAAAAATAATTATAAGATAGTTTTTATAAGATTTCACGCTAATTAGGTATTGTTTTATATGTTTTTAATAGTCAAAGTCATATTTTAGTGTTTTAAATTACAGAAAAAACATTTTTAATCATCTCGTGAAAATGACACATCAGTTTGACGTGTCGTCATTTCCTCAATTTTCAAAATCAATATTCTTTTGTTTTCATATGATTTTACAAATTTACATGATCATTTATTTTTCTTTTACTATGTGGTGCATGTTTTTAAAGACCTACATTTTATAAAAACTTCTTTTTTAGTCTGTTTGAGCACATCACATGTCGGATTGATGAGTTTTCTACATGCACACATGAAAAATAAATCTATGCCATATTTCATAATATTTCATGTAAATTGGAGATTGTTTTTCTATGTATTTAATATTATAATTCATGTTTTAGTGTTTTAAATTACTGAAATTTCATTTTGATCATCTAGGGAAAATGAAACCTTGGTTTGACACACTATGAGTTCCTAAATTTCAAAAATAAATCTACGGTTATTGTCATCTGATTTCGCAACAGTCCAAGATCATTTGGTCGACTTCTGCTCTATATTGCATGTTTTTAAAGTCTGTAATTTTCTAAAATCTCTATTAAATTTAAAAAATTTATTAGGAAAATCAAAATTAATTTAAATTTAAAGTAATTTCAAAAAAATACTAAACAAAAGATTTTAATTTACACAATAAAATGTTTGTAAAAATAATTTATATGTACAAATGTTTTGTTTTGAAATAACAATATTTTGTGATATTGAAATTATTTTCCTCAAATTTTTATAAAAATTTATTTTTATTTTCATCTGTTTATTATATTTTTATTCCATTTTTTATGTTTCCTTTTTATTGGTCTTATAGTTTATAATTTATTGGCATTCAAATTCACCTACTTGAAAAATTATTACATTTCATGTAGGTGACTTTGGGATCCTATAAAATATAAACTATAATACTAATATAAATGAAACATAATACATGGATTAAACATATAATAAATAGTGGAAAATAAATAAAACTAATAAATTTAACATTCCAAAAATAATTTACATGAAAAAAACTTATTTATTTAAAACATAACATTTACAGTTCAAAAAATTGTTCTTAAAATATATTATAAATAAAATATATATGAAATTAGAAAATTGACCGTGAAAATAAAAATTAATTGAAAATAAAAGGAAATTCAAGAAAAAAATAATAATAATTTACACAAAAAAAGATTGTTGTAAAAAATATATATATACAGATGTTATGCGTTGAAAGAAAAAATTGTGCTATTGAAATTATTTTTCATCAACATATTTTATGAAATTGGTTTTATTTTCCAATATTTCTTATATGTTTAATCCATGTCTTAGGTTTCATTTAGATTGGTATTATAGTTTATATCTTATAGGCTTTTAATGACACCTACTTTAGACATTATTATTTTTAAAGTAGGTGACTTTGGATGCATATAAAATAAAAACTACCAATCGAAAGGAAAAAATATAGATTAAACATATAAGAGGGCCATCACTAGGAGGCAGGGAGAGCTACAATGCGGATATGGTAGCATGACGTCATTTCTAGCTGGCGAAAACGACTATTATGGATGTAAATGGTTCAAGCATTTGTGGGGTCATGTAGATGAACTTTGGGCAGTAATAATAATGGGTTTCATTCCCAATTGTCCTTCAAACCATCCATATATAAAAGAAACAAGTCATGATGGATATACTATCCCTTAGGGGGCTATGCCCTACCTTTAAAGCCTGTATATGAGGTTTGTGTGTGTGTGTTTGATGTAATTGTACCCCCAAAGCACCTAATATATATATATAACATATCATAAAATAAAATAAAAATATAGGGGATAATTTGTTTGGAACACTACCCTATTTAAATGTTTTATAAATAAGGCATTGTCTCGAACAATTTCATCTTCATAAATCTTATAAAGTGGAAATTGTTTCAAATAATTCCCACCCTTTTCCCCCAACATCATCAGTACTTCGGGAATAAGTTTCAGAAAAACCATATTTTTAAAGAAAAAAAGTTTAAAAATTTACGTTATATGGGAATTCTTTCCAGTTTCATCAGATATTTTATGTTCTAGAGAGTTCTAGTTCAGATATACACTTTTCATTAGTATGAAATTCTCTATCTGATAAACTCATTTATCTACTTCTGATTGAACTATATATTCATGAATGTGTGTTTGGTTTTCTTCCAATTGTGTCATCTTCATAATAGTCACATGAAATCATGACATCATGTTGTTTCTAGTATCATTGTAGTTTTTTTCAACATCCAGAATATTTATATTCTACATGAAGTATATTGATGTTGAGAAAAGAAAATAATTTTATTATTATATAATATTAAATCTCTAAAATATTTATAATCCATTTTTTGATAACCACGATCCAATGTACTCAGTCCAATAATTTAGTTGGAGTTTGTCTAGATGTGTTTATCATTCAATGGAAATCGTCCTCATATAACAAGAATAAAATGAAAAATTTCCAAAATAGGGTACTTAGAAAACTATTTTCCAATGTAAGCCAGTTTTACTATGCTTGGGGAAACTATTTCCCAAAATACCGTTGTTTTTTCTTCTCCCTTCAAACAAATTGTGGTACTTTGGGAAATAGTTTCCCATGTACCCTATTTAGGGAATTTGTTTTTTTTTTCTTATCATTGTATGAGGAAAATTTACATTATTCAAGAAATACTCTATTTTTTGTGAACCATACATGTACTTCCCATGTTCTCAAGTTCTAATTTCTTCATCTTTGATGCTTGTCTTGTTCTTCCGATAATGAAGTTATGAAAGAGTTGTTTCATATGTTGTATAATTGACATATATACTTTATTTTACAATACACACGGGCTGATTTTCCGGTTTTGGTAAACTTCGAAATCCTAGTTTCATTTCCTTCTCATACATCATGTTTTGGTGAACACACATCTTTAAAAACACTATTAAATGTACAACATTTCACAAAAACCACTCTGATTTATTAAAGTTTCATTTGATCCCTTTCAATCAAGTCGACTAAATGCAATATCTTATTACACATGTTTCATATAATAACACGTCAACTATAAATATATTTCCATTGTATTCATAGTTTTCTTCTATCTTTAGTAAAACTGAAGTTCTTCAGGTTTTGTTGTGTTTTAAAATTCCACAAATGTTCTTTCGATAACACACATCTTGTTATAGAACTTCATGTGTGGACTCTAAATTCACTTCTTGTAGTGTAATCCCTTCTACTCATATAATCCATTTCATTTACTTCCAGTGATTATGTAATATATGGTTTTTTTCCTCTACGCCATCACCTACTATCACTCCTACTATGGTGGATAGAAAATTTCAAATATTGATGTTTAACGTGTTTGGAGTTGAAGGATTGGGTGGAACCTACTACACTAAATTTGTAGAATTTTATTTCACAATAGTTTTGATCATTTTTTTCTATGTATTTATCCCTATAAATATGTTTTTTTGTTCATTATAAATTAATTCAAGTTGAATAAATAATACCAGTTTGTTTCTGATGCATTTATGTTGTTTTGATCGCCTCTAGGGATCTACATTTGCGATATTGTGTTTGTGGTTGCTATATCCCCCTTCAGTGGTATCAGATAAATTTTGAAGGTTCTTTTACTTTGTGTGAGAGATTTGTCATACTAGCTACTAAATTTAGAAAGTGTAAGATAGAAGATGCTGAACAACCATCTTATGTCTTTCCTCCATTTTTTCACATCCCTTCCATGGTTTTCCTTTTACCTTATCTCAAAGAAGGAATCAAACTTTCTTCTCTCAATGTGGAATGAAAACATAAATAAATAAGTTATTTTCATTTGTCAAAAGAACTTTTATTTTATCTTTCATTTTTCAAAAGGATGTCCCCTCCTCCATTTGTCTCCTCCCTTAAATATTCCTTCCACGCCTACCACCATCCATTTACAAAAAAATCACTCTTTTTATCCATTATTCTCCACACTCCACTCTTATATATATAAATATATAAAGAAACCCTCCCAAGAAAAAAAAATATCTCCATTAAGTTGTTTAAGGAAAAAATTATTTCATTATGTAATTCCAAAAAACATCGCAATCATCAATTCTAAAAAAATTTGTTCAATTATAAAAAAAATCCTATAATTATAAAAAAATAATTAAAAAATAAAATATTTGAAGAAATAGATTTCTTCGTGGATGAATTATATTTTGTTGATGATATTATGGACTTCTCTCTAGACATTGATGTATGTCTCCGCCTTCTCCTTCCTCCCAGTCAATTATCTCGAAGATGGATCAATCATCTGCAACTAAATCTGTCAAAGAAATGGAGTTTCATTCCAACATAGATGATTTCTCCAAATTCGATACCTCCATCAGCATTTGATCTAGTGGAGAATCTTCCTATTCAGGCTTCCTACAGATTCAGATCCCTATGTCGGTTCTCCAGGAAAAGAATAGTGATGCCTCCTTCCAGTACGTCAGAGACCCAATGAGAGCCCAAAGCAAGGGAGAAATTTCATAGAACCCAAACCCTAGGTAGATGATTCTGTGGAAAATAATCAAATCCTAGATGATGAGTAAAAGGAGGAATAATTTCAAATCGAAGTAATAAAATCTAGTTTGTTTCATGATGCTATTATTTTGTTCCTATGATCACCTCCAGTGATCTGTTTATATCCTTCTGCATGCACTTTTGAATTTACTGTAGCTAATGACTATAGTGAAGTCGTTATAGCTATGGGAAAACCACAAGTATATGATACAAATTAATCTTTCAAGAGGAAAATAAGTTTAAAGGAATATTTTGGAAAGAAAACTTGATTTTACTCTACAAAGGCACCAACCATCACTACTATGATGGTGGATGGATAATTTCAAATATAGTTGGATAATATGTATGGTGCTGAAAGATTGGATGGAACATACGCCACCAAATTTGTGGACTTTTATTTTTCATATGTTTTGATCATTTTTTTGTGTGTTGAATCCCTATAAATACGGTATATTTTATGAGTTGTATGTTAATTCTAGTTGAAGAAATAATACCAGATTATTTCCACTACATTTTTGTTGTTGTGATCACCTTCAGTGATCTACATCAGTGAGTTTGTGTTTTTCTTTTCTATATCCTCTTTCAATATCTTCATACATTGATGTAATTCCAATTTTATTTTAAATATGATTATTTCACATGTATTCAGGTATTTTACACTATTGTATAGCCTCCATGTTATTTTAGTATCAGTCTTTTTTTGTGAAACATCTTCACCCACAATCCAACTTCTTCTAGTGAACCTCGCATATCTTCTTCCAGAATCCAATAGAGGATATTTTTTCTTAAACTTGCAGTGTCAAAATATCATGGATTGGGCCGTATTTATCAAACTTATCATCCACTATATATATATATATATATATGAATACCATTTTCTATTATTCTAATTATTTTTATTATTATGAATTCACTCTCTTAGGTGTATTATTGTAGCCTCATCTACCACTATTTTTCACATCTAGTATGAACAAATCCTTTTGGTAATATTACAATGTTTTTGTAACATGTTGTTACCACACTCAGGTATTTATCTTCTCTATTTCTGTTTTCCAACTTTATTTGGATATGATTTGAGACTCTTGAGGATGGAGAGAATTTCATGGGGAAAATGGAATAATATTTGGGATTGTATGTTTGTTTGGATTAATGGAGTCTCAATATAAATTTGTAAATGTTTTGAAGGGTTATCACTAAGTTAGGAGGTCACCAGTATTGGTTTGGGGTTTTGAGTAGAATCAAAAATTAATGATTTCTGGTGGGCGATTACACGTCGTGTAATGATTACATGTCATCAAGAAGTTTTACAAACTATGTAAAATGTTCATGTCATGTATTGGTCACTAAGTAGATGTCATGAACTAGTAAAAGGTGTGAAAATATTACCCATCATGAAATTGTAAAAGAGGAATTTTTAACCCGAGGTGATGTATTTTTTATCATTTTTTTGTTTCATGGAATACACGATGTTAAATGAGATTTCACTTCATGTAATTATTGAATTTTTGTTTTTAGGGAACCACATGAGTGATTATTATTTAATTTGCATGCATCCATATTCTATCTCTACCTAAGAGCTCCCTCAAGTGATTTTGGAGACCTCCTCTCCTTCTAGATTAATTCGTTCAACGATTTATCTCCATTGTGGTTGTTGTGCATTTCTTCGATTAAGTAATCCTTCTGCTACTTCATTACTATTAATCACAGTAACACTATAGTGTTGAATTATTGGATCTGTTTATTGGTGATGATAATCTTATTGATCCATTATATATTTGTTTTGTGATATTTTTTTCCAATTTTGACCCTTATTTTGGTTGTGGTGTAGTGTTCATGTTACCTTGAGGTATTTTGTTATTCTTCCTCCCTCACGACCATTTTTCTTATTGAATTGTTTTTCAGATGTGAGGATTTATTCTAGGACCTATGTTTTTGTCTTTGTGTTCTTCCTTATTAGTGGATCCCATTGCAGGAGTGTGTGACCCACTTTTGACGTAGGAGGTTCCATATCTAGCCTATGGATGAACTGTGATGCTCTAGTTTTTATAAAAAAATTCAGAACGAATTAGAAGGATTGTATTATGTGTGGAAATTGATTTTTGATAAAAGATATGTTTCCCTTGTTTTGGTAAATGAAAATGTATTTTCAAAGTATTTTGAAATGGATATATGAAAATATTTTCAAATTATGGTTTTGATGAATTGGTTTGGAAAATATAGCACATGGGAAGCCTTGGGAAATTATGTGGAAGGTGTAGCTTGGGGACATTGTCCATTTACTGTGGGGGTTCATCTTTTGGGGTGTTCCTATTATTTTAATGTGTAGATTCATGGGCTCTAGGAACATGTTTTATGTTCAGGGCTTCACTTTCCGGGGAGTTCCACTGTTCCTCAAGTATAGAATCATGGGCTCTAAGTACCTACAGAGTGCACTACTCATATGATGTGGTATGAGTAGTTCGATGTCCTGCCCTAATGCGATCCTTGGCTTTCTTATCATCTGTGCTTTTAGTTTATACTGTTTGGATTTGATATGATATGTGATACATAAGTTGTTTTGACTACTTTGATATATGAGATATGAATTGAAACTGTTTTAATTGGATTAATTATAATTGTGTAAAAGGGAGAAATTTTTAACCATGATTTTGATGTAAAAACTGTTAAACTAATTATCATTCCTTTTTTTCTTTAAAGATGAGTGTTGTTCATATTTTTGTACAGAGGCATGTTATGGAACACCTGAGTGGTATCCTACTTAGCCCGTTTACCTCACACCCTATGCACCCCTTTTGTGGTGCTTATAATTTCTTATATCATTCGATACAAGGAAATTCAAGGAGATGTAGGGAGGTGGAAATGTTTTTTCACTACCACATAAATTGGTTTACAAAGTGTCTCCCTTTAATTGCACTAAAAAAGTATTGATAAAGGGGGTACCCTTATAAGTGAAAAAATAATTGATAAAGGATAATTTTAATAGCCCAAAAAATCATTGTTAAAAATAACCCATTATCATCCATTTTTTAGCACTTATAAAGGTACCCCATTTAACCACAATTTTCTTTAGTATTGTTAAAATTACCCCCTATATCAATGCTTTTTTAAAAGAATTGATAAAGACCCCACCTCGTATAAGAAATTTTTTATTAGTTCTGATAAATGGTATATTTAAAAAATCATATTTCATTAAAAATAATATATTAATATTAATATAAATATAACATATATTTTTTAAATAAGTTTTAGATAACGCAAAATATGAATTTACACATAATAAATAAGATATTTTGTAAAAAATTCATATTAAATAATTAAAAATAATATATTTTTAATTAATAATTTTCTAATTATTATGGATTAATAGTCACTTAAAAACAATATGAAGATAAAAAAAGTTCAAAAAATTAATAAAATATCTAATATAAGTTTAAAACGCAATGCGAAATTCAAACAACCATAACTTTTGATTTGGGTATCTGTGTGGGCTCTACCACATATCAAATTGAATTATGAGAGTTATGCCCTAGTGTCTAGAAAGAAACCACAACCACTTTTTTAAGCAAAAAAGTTCCATGAGGAATCCAAAACTAAGTTTTTAGTCAAGTTACCCTAATTTTTTAACAATCGATGAAATTTCACCCTCATTTAAAGGGGTTTTATATTTTTTTCGACACCCTATCATTTAATTTTTAAGACTTACACTCAAAAGGATATTATGAAATTCAAATTTTGTAATTTTTCATAATTTTCTTTTATTTATAATTAATTATATGCACATATATATATATATATTTGAATATATTTATGCATAAAAATTTAATTTTATAAAAACATTTGTAAACATATTTACATATAAAATATCTTTAAAATTATTTAAACATTTTCTAAATAAAAAATAAAATCCATTTTATTTAAAATAAAAATATATGAATATTTATATACCTATATAATGTGTGTGTGTCTCTATATATATTTTTCTGTCTGTATTAACAAACTGATATAAATTATCTGTGTATTCCAATATATGTATATAAATATTAATAGATAATATATGTAAAAAAAATAAAAATATGTATAATTATAATTATAGATACACATAATATATATATATACATATGCAATTTGTATATATGTATGTTGTATATAGGTATGTTTGTGTGTTTTTATTTATTTATTTCCTTTTAAACACACACAAAAATATTTTATTAATGTATTGAAAATAAACATAAAAATATATATTAATATAAGAATAAATATATGGATAAAAAATATAACTATATATATCATAAAATAGGGAACAAAGCAACTTGGAGGAGTGGTAATGGTCCAGGAATGCAAGGGAGAGGTTTGAGGTTCAAACCCTAAGGGAGGTAGGGCTGTATAACTTGGGAAGAAAATGCCTAGCACTATTAAATGGGAGAGGGTGTGGACTATGTGGGGAGTGTAGCATTGTTAAAGTGGGATTTGAGTGCTTCTAAAAGGGGTGGTCCCCACCTTGTATTTTTTGTTTTAAATTTTCATATTTAAAAAAATTAATTTTATCAGTACCTTTTTAGCATTGATGAAAGAATCCCTTTATCAGAAATGTTTAGTGAAAATAAAAGGGACACACCCATTTTTATCAGTGATTAGATTAACATCCCTTTTTTAGTGTTTTTTATGGATTTTTCTAGAACTATTAAATGTTGTTTCTATAGTAGTGTTGTTAGCTGTGTCTGGGTATATGATGGTGAGATGTTGGGGATTTTCCCATGCTATCACATAGAAGAGATATTACTATTTTAATCATCCTTTTATTTTGGAATTTTAATTTGTGATTTTGTTGTATTGTTTCTGCTATCTTCATTTAGTTTTGGTGTATATTATCTCTTTTGTTGTTTCTTCATATTGTGTGTGTGTGTATATATATACATACCATGTTGTTTTTTTATTAGGTAAAATCATTCCCTCTAGTTGTTCTTTAATATCTATGTTCTAGAGTCTAGAGTATGGGGATCAGGAACTACCTTCAGGTATGTGGTAATTTAGGTCAGGTACCTATAAGGTCCCATCTTTTTTAGAGTGTACATTTGAATAGAAATTTTATTTTTTGAAATTGGATGATTTTAAGGGTTAAAAAGGATATTTCCACTAGAATGTGATCTTAGATTATTTTTTGGACCACTTTGTTGGTCCCAAAAATAAGGTATTTACCTTATGAAAATATTTTGGTAGAATTATGAGGTGTTTGAATATTACCACGATAATTAATATTTAATATTTATTTAATTAAATATTACTTTATTCATGTTGGCTCATTAAGCAATATATTTGGAATGGAGTGTCATATTGATATTACATCTCCTCTATTGATTTCAGAATGGGGTGTTTTGGTAATGTGAGGAAAAAACATATGTTGGGAACCAGGGAAGGTCTCAGACACCTTTTTCTTTTTCTTATCTTTCTTTTCCCCTGTTCTTTATATTCTCCCCTTGATTCTCACGCATGACCCTAGGGATTATACTTCATGTTAGTAAGAGAATAAAAGGTATAAAGGGAGAGAAAAAGAGTTAAGGGGAAAGGGAAGTGCTTCCATAGATCTTGAGAGAAGCCAAATCTTCAGGTGACTACCGCAGACCGTGGATACAGGTGAAGCTTTAACAGATTCTGCTCAGAGGTAAGACATTTTATGTATTTCCATAAATCCACATATATTTGCCATTTTTTTATTTAAACCCCTTTTATCACTGCTTAGGAACCCTTGAGGGTCGATATATATCTTTTGGGGGAGAGAATGGGGTTTAAAGTAGATTGAGGGATTTGCTGTTCAGAAATCCAAATCATACGATGTGTAGTTCAGGAACACACGATGTGTAGTTAATGAACACACACTGTGTGTTCCTATAATTTGGGTAATATGGAATTTTATAATTACATGTAGTGTATGGGGTATACACTTTGTGTACTCGCAATCAACTTTGTAGCTGAGTATCCATCAAGACAACCCATGTAGTGGCACATGGTTGTGTAGAGTACATGACCAAACACAGTGTGGGTCATACACCATGTAGAGGTACATGAAATGAAAAAGTACATGGGTATTTCATGTGAGGTACATGGTTAGGTACACCATGTAGGATACATGTCGTGTACATGATCATCATGTCGCGTACTTTGGTTCTTGAAAGCTAAGTCTAGCTGGAGTACATTCCCAAGTGGGGATTTGGGAGTACATGTTGTTTACTTGGGTATACACACCGTGTACTTCCCCCTGATACCCTTTTGAGGAATTTTTGTATCTTTACCTATATGAGTCAAAATTAGACACATGATTAGTTCATTTTTAGAATTTTTCTACATAGATCAAAATGTTACACTCATGAGGTCATTTGAGGACTCCTAGGAGGCATCTCATGATTATTACCAAATGGAGATGTTCTTCCTTTGGTATTTCAATTCTGTTATCTTTTGAAAGTGAGAAATTTGATCTAAGAAATAACATGAGCTATAGTTTATGACCCATGCATTCTTAGATCCTACTTTGAGGATTTCTACCTTGTGAGATGTTCCCTTTTGGACTAGAAGGTCATGAGATTAATCATTTCTGAGGATCCCCTATAAGATGCCTATATTTACATTTTCAGCCTGAAGGATATTATGTAGGATTCCATTACCTTATTATTATTATGTGGGTACCCTATGGGATTCCTTCACTTACATGTTAGCCTAGGTAATCTATTTTAGGATCCCTTAACCAGTTTAATCTTTCCTAGGATCCCATGTAGGATGACTCTGCCTATGTTTATCATTATGAAGATCTCAACTAGGATGCCTCTACCAATGTATGCTATTATGGAGGGTCCCATACAAGATGAATTTCCCATAAGTACCATTATGAGGATCCCATATAGGGTTCCTCTATTTATATACGATCAAGGATCCGATGTAGGATTCCTCCGTTTACCTTCACAACTTAGGATCCCGAGAAGGATACCTTCGCTTAGGTATGGACTTTGAGGATACCAAGTAGGATGCCACTCTAGTGTTATGAACTTCGTAACCTAATGGGTTCCCTAGTGATTAACCAACCCTGATCTAGTTTTTTGGGTTTGTGTAGAGATGGTCATAGGTGTAACCTTAGATCCCATGATGAACTTGTAAGCATGTGAGGCTATGACAGTAGTGGTTGGTTTAGGTGTTCATCCAACATCACTCTTTTATTTATGAATCCATTAGTTTACTATTGATTTAGTGATGGTTACTAGATGTTCTTCCTAGATTGTGGTTGATGAGCCTGATGAGATGTGACTCTCCTTGGGGTTCCTAAATTTACTTCATGGAGCCGACTTTTGAACCCTTTTATTCATATCCTTGGGATTTCCATACTTACTTCCTAGAATCCATAGTATTTTTTTATTGGGATGCTGAGATGTATTAACTAAGTTTCATCTGCTCAGATTTTAAATGATTTTCATATTATTGGGATACCCAGACATGCTTCCAAGGATCAAAATTCAAAGCCTTATATGTGTAACGTCCCGGTTCTGTGAGCCTCCCAAAGGTTCCCGGTACCCAATTTGTCACATGGCCTCAAGATCATTTCCCCAAATGCTAGAGGCTGACAACTAGTAGCAACGGCCTTGGTTGTGATTTTGGGGATATTATGCCCTCATTGGTAGAGTAACACAATGAAAACAACTAGTAAATAGTAGTGGAAGTAATAATACCATACAATATAAGTAAACAACAGAAGACTGATAGTATAAACAATTACAGCATATACAAATAAATGATGCATGTCACATGTATCTATGAAAGTAGACAAACAAGACACAATTCTTGAAATTCAATAATGAAACCAAAGTATAGAAAATAGTAAACTCCAATAGCATCGCAAGCCTCGTCTTGGTCACATGCTCCCCAGCTCCAACAATAATCAAATACCTGATGAAGAAGTATGTTTGTCGTTATCTATACCTGCAACCATATAATCTATTGCGATAAAAAATCATGACCCAAACTAGGTGTGAGACGAATCCTAGTAGGAAACCACCAAAATATCTATGTCTAACTATCGGTGAATATATATACAATAGGTAATATATGGAAATTAAGTAATAAATTAGGAAGTATTCAAAAGTAAAAAATCCCACTGTTTTTCAATTACATTCATTTACATTTAATAATTATTCAATCCATTGAATAATGTATCCTCAGGATATAGCCTAAGATTTTTACCCCCATGAGTAGTAGTAACAAAGAATACATCTGAGAAGTCCATATAAAAAACAAGTAAGACTGAGTCCAAGCATATGATTTGGCTTGGCAGATTCATCATATTATTTCAATAATTCAAGAAGCAATTGTCTGGGAAAGTTCTCGGAGTCTAACCCCTCTGGTTTAACATATCATCTGAATCAATAAAAAAAATGACCCTCTAGGAAATCTCACACAGTCTAACCCATTTGGTCCCACATGGCACTAATCATTTACAAACGACCACCTAGGTAGCTCTCACGTTCAATACCCCCTTCGCATGCATAGCAACAATGAAATATAATGACCCATGGTAGCTCTCACAGTCAATTCCCTATGGTCTAATATTCATTTAATAACAACCCTATGAGTAGCCCTCATGGTCTAACCCCTCTGGTCAATGACCCCATGATATCTCCAATAGTCAATGCCTATGTTCAACGATAACAACAACTATAAAGAACGAACCCTACCTCAGGAATCTCGCACAATCAGTTCCCCTTGGTCATTCTTTCACAATGAAAAACACATGCATCTCAAATAAATTATAAATCCATCCTAATAACACTAGGCATGGAAAAAAAGTGGCCTAACATTCTTCCTTGACCCAATGGTCATAATCCATCAGACATGGGAAACACATCCATAATCAAGGTATTACCTTATGCATTAAAAATTTCCTTATTATCAATCTCCCAAAACATAATAGGTAATTAAATAGGGTCCAATTCTAAAACACGCAATACCCAATCATGGGTATTCGGTACTTCATTAATATATAATTCAAAGACAATCAATGAAAGGCACAACCCACCTACCTCGATGTTGTATGATGAACACTCCTGAACGTCGTCCCTTGAATCATACTAGAATAACATAGATCTACAAAAAGGATAAAAACATTCAACCTCAAATAACCCATGATAGAAGGTGGATCATGAAGAGAGGATCAATAAGAATGAAAAACTCATCAGTGGGATTCCGAAGCGACCACTGGAGTTCAAATCGGACCTTGTATGGAGAAATGGTGGTTCAGAATTTTATCGTTGCTCTCAGTTTCTCCTAAACGAACCAAGGTTAGAAGAAGCATGTTCTGGAGATGAGACATGACCCTGCTCTAACTAATCAAATAAAAAATAAAAGTACACAACATGTTCATTTAATGTACATGCCATGTACTTTCTTCAACCGGCCCCTGATTTAGGAAGTCTCTAGGTTACTTATATGGCCATGTACTTAGCAGTTACACGACCAGTACACAGCTACACACGAAAAACAGGAACACTATATATACTCAAAAGTACATGGTGTATACTTAGAAAATTTAAAAAAAAAATCATTTTTCCTAAAAAAAAACCCAAAATAAAGACCCATACATGAAAATAATGTCTGGGTTCTTACAAACATCCCCCCTTAACACAATTCTTCCCTAAATTTCCCTTATAAGGGAGGTGAAGAAGAAACTTCAAACAACTCTAGCCATTGTGATCGCACGTTGTCCTCCCTCTCCCAAGTCTCGTCTTGTACTCGCTCGTGCTTCCATAGCACCCATACCAGAGGAACAATCCATTCACATATAAACTTTGTACTATGATCCACAATATGAATAGGTTGCTCCTCAAAAGATGTATCCACCTCCAACTCAACCTCCTTGGGTTGAAAAACGTGAGATGAGTTTGAAAAGTAACACCAGAGTTGTGCAATACGAATTATGTCGTGCATAGCCCAATACCTCTTAGGAAACTACAACCGATAGGCTACTAGACCAAATCTCTCTAAAACCTCAAAAAACCTGATGAATCTCCGTGAATGATTCCCTGGTCTCATAATCCTCCTGTGTCCCATCCTCGGTGTGACACGTAAGAAAACATGATCTCAGACGTAAAACTCTAGAGGTCGTCTCCGTCAATCAACATAATATTTCTATCATGAGTATGCATTAGTCATCCTATTTCAAATTAACTCCACCTACTCAGTGGTCTCCTGGGCAAGAAGAGGTCCCAGCGTAGATGCATCTCCAGCCTCCATCCAATATAGGGGTGATTGACATGGCGTACCGTAAAAATACTCATAAGGTGTCATCTGAATCATTACTTGAAAACTGTTATTGTAGGAAAACTCCAATAGGGGTATGTGTCTCTCCTAAGAGCCTCCAAAATCTAGGACACTTACTCAAAGCATGTCCTCTAAAACCTAAATTGTGCATTCGGACTGGCCATCTATCTGGGGATGGTAAGTTGTACTCAGAAGTACCTCTTTACCCAAATCCCTATGTAGTCCTTCCCAGAAATGAGTTGTAAACCAGTAATCCCTATCTAACATGATAGATTGTCGAACCCCATGCAAACATACATCCTCTCGAATGTACAACCTTCCATGCTCATCAACACTGATGGTTTACATGATCAAAAAGAAATGTTAAACCTTTGTGAGTATGTCAACAACAACCCAAACCACATCATTCCCTCTAGGAGATCTCTGTAAACCCATAATGAAATTTATCTCGACATCATTCCACTTCTACTCAAGAATAGGTAATTACTATAGAATCCCTACCAATCGCTAATGATCCTCCTTCACCTGCTGACAAGTGGAACATCTCATAACAAAACCTGCAACATCTCGCTTCATTCCTAGACACCAATACTAGTAATGTAGATCTTGATACATCCTGGTGACACCAGTATGAACTTCCCATACTAAGGAATGAAAATATCTCAAAAGATCATCGTGTATGTCTGCTGACACTCATACATGCCCATGAAAACATAATAACTCATCCTATTCTATGGTTCACCCAAGAAGTAGGGTCCACTCCTAACACACTCTCCCATAGGACCAGGCCTTCATTGTCAGATAGATTCCTCATTCACTCTTGATCCAGAAGAGTAGAGGTAACGACTATAGAATAAAGAAAAGTCTTCGCCTATCTTTCATGCACATCTATATGCATCGCAAAGAATAGATCCATAAGCTTCCACTCACTGTTGGCCTCCTAAACTACCTATATCTGAGTCCTCCTACACAATGCATCAGCCATTGTGCTGCCTTTTCTAGACATATATAAAATCTCAATGTCAAAATACTCAAGGTACTCAACCAACCTTTTCTGTCTCAAATTTATATCACATTGAGTAAAGATATACTTGAGGATTTTGTGGTTATTGTACAATAAAAAATTCTATCCTAAAAGATAATGTCTCCAACAGTGCAAAGAATGCACAACTGTAGCCAACTCGTGATCGTGCGTCAGATAATTCTTCTCATGTGGCCTCAACTGCCGAGACCCATACAAAATGAATCCTTCCCCCTACATAAGCACACCTCATATCCAGATACCTGATGCATCACAATAAATAGTATAACTCTTTCCTGGCACCAACAAAACCAATATCGGTGTTGAATTCAACCTCCCCTTCAGCTCTAGAAAGGATGAATCACAAGAATCTGTCCACAAGTACTTCTAACTCTTCTTAGTCAGGTATTCAAGTGGCGTTTCTAAGCATGAAAATTCATGTATAAAGTGCATGTAGAAACCAACCATCCTTAGAAGACTTTGTATCTCAAAGACATTCTTCGGCTAATCCTAGGAAACTACTACTCTCACTTTATCTGGGTCTACTGAAGCTCTTATCTCTAAGATAACACGATTCAAGAAGTGAATCTAGTCCATCCAAAAGTGGAATTTTAAGCGCTTGTAATATAACTTATTCTCTCTCATTGTACTAAAAATAATATCGAGATGGGTGACACGGTCATGTTGAGTGTGAGAGTACACCAAGATATCTTCCAAGAAGACTACCACAAAATAATTCAAGTAAGGATGGAACACCTGGTTAATCAGTTCCATAAAAACCACCAATGAATTCGTTATACTGAATGGCATAATCACATACTCATATAGACCATACCTACTCTAAATGGTTGTAATAGGTATATCTAATGGTCTAACATGCAACTGATGATAACTGGATCTCAAGTTAATCTTCAAGAACACCCAATCTCCTCGAAGCTAGTCAAAGAGATCATAAATTCTCGACAAGGGATATCAGTTATTAACCATCACCTGGTTCAGCTTCCAATAATCCACGTAAAGTCTGAGGGTACAGTTCACCTTCTTCGAAAAAGGATAGGCAAACCCCATAGAGAAGTACTGGGTCGAATGAAACCCTTCTCCTGCAGATCCTCTAACTACTTCTTGAGCTCCTGTAACTATAGTTTAGCCATCCTATAAGGAGGAATGGACACCGGTACCACTCCTAGAATAATTTCAATAGAGAAATATACCTCACAATCTAGAGGTAAACCCAAAAATTCATCTGTAAATACATCTCTGAAATGATCCACCACTTGAGTAAAGTCTATCTGTGAAGTCCCCTGGTCATCAAGATATAAACATGCAATATGAGTTGTAATTCCCCCCAAATCATGATGCTCGGGTCCATCTTTTCTTGCTTGGACATCCCCTTCACCCTTGTGTAAAAAAAATCCTACCCTCTGGTGATGTGAAAATCACCATGTGGCGATAGTAGTCAACAAAGTCCTGGAAAGAGATAAACTAGTCCATTACAAGAATGATATCAAAGCCTTCCATCTCTAGTAAATAGAGGCCCAAAAAGAAGTTTCACCCACTAACCTCAAGAGGGTAATCCTTGCACTAACATACACTAGACATTCTAATCCGTAATGGAGTGTCTAGCATCATAACATCCTCAGAAGTAATGAAATAGAGCACAAGGATCTCCACAACTACAACAGATATAAAAATATGGGAATCCCCTATATCAGAAAGAGACGATACTAAAATAGAGGCAAATAGAATCGTACCTCTAACTGTAGAGGGTCCGGGATCCTACTCCTGCTAGGTATTCTTCACTGAAAAAGTCTGATTTGTACCGTGGCCACATGACCCTTCCTAACTACCCTGAGAAGATCCACCCTACTATCGCTGAAGATTTGTAGCCTGACTACCATGGCCACAACCACCTCCTCGGCCTGAAAAGCCTAAAAATTCCCAGTTCTCCAACTGATGAGATACATGAGGTCCTTCTCCTGAACATGGAGTCATAATAGTACTCCTATTACTCGATTCCAGTGAGAACACCCAAAAAAACTGATGATGGACCATATTGCCACAATATTGGCACTCGACTAGGTCTCTCGGGCAATGTGGTCTCGTATGCCCACTCTTCTAGAACTGGTAGTGTACCACCAAGTTACCTGAAGAAACATCACGTGAAGGATCCCCTTAGAACATCTTGATATCTATCGAAGGAGTACCAGCCCTGGATGTTGAACTTCCCTAGATCACATCTCCCAACTCCTTCAGATTACTCTCAGTAATCAGTGCCTGGTTCCCTATTGTCGTCAGTGAAGTGAGCCAAAAAATATTCACCTGTGATCAGATTTTATAATTGGGACCATCCTCAAATATCCTAGCCAAATATAACTTGTCACCTCCCCGAATATGTGTGAAGCACTGAAGCTTTGTGAAATGAGGTGAGTACTCCATCACCGAAAGAGCACCCTACTCCAAATGCATGAACTCTATGGCTCGATCGGCCCTCAACGTCGTGGTATATAAATAGTCATAGAAGATCCTCTGAAACTCTTCCCAAAACATATCCCGATGATGTCCCACCTCTGAGATAATATCCCAAAATCTCTTGGAGGAACCATGTAACATGTACATAACAAGCTTCACCCTCCTCTCTAGAGGTGTCTATGGATGCTCAAAGATATCAAGCATGGGCTCCAACCATGACTCTACATCTTAGGGTCCTCCATCCCCCAAAAATGGGGAGGATGATGCTCCTGTAACACTCGCGTTAGCTTTTCAATAGATGGGGCCGGATTCGGTGCTCCCTAAAATGTCTCAAACATCATCAAAAATATTTCACGGAACTATGAATCAGAACCTGTGTCTAGTATAAAAGATGGTGCCAAGATGGGCATGATGGGAGGATATACTAGTTGTCCCCGATCTACCATTTCTGGTGTCTAATCATCGCCTTGTACTTGGATTACAACCATAGGACATATCAGTGAAATTACTCTACAAGTTAAAGTGCACACTTCAGTTTAATATTATCAAGGAATGAAATTTATAAGTACATGAAAGTAATAGAAGAAGAAAAAAATTAAAGTTTTAAAAAATAGGGTTACATAGTGTGTAAAACCACTACAGGGTGTGTTCCCTTATGCTTTAACATGGGAATGTACCTCTTCAAAACTTGGTTTTGTAACACCCCAACACACGACACGTTACTCCTGAGGCATGACATGTACTAGAATTTTCTTTTCTGCCCAAGTTCTTCTAAACTGCTTGAAATACATGCCTCTCTCCTAGGTAACACTACACAATGTGTTCATCCTAGACCCGACATGTACTAGTTAAGTTCCATACACTTGTGTCATTATTCACATGGAAGGATACACGGTTGAATCTACATGGTGTTTAGAAACATGACATAATGTGTACAACTCAAGTTTCACCCCCATGTTGTTAGTCACATGGTCGGATACATGGTCTCTTTAGCATGGTGGGTATTTACTGTACATGGCATGTTCTACCAAAGTTTCCCAACCCCGCGTCTCTGCTCACACAGTCATTCAAACTGTTAACAACTACACCGTTTCTATATATGGTACACGACATGTACTTAAGAAAATTTGTTTATTCCATAATAGAAGAACACATGGCGTGTGTTTATAACACCACACACCGTGTTGTCTGGGTTTCTGGACAGTAATCCTATGAAAATTCTCTAGAACCCCTAAAAACATAAAATTTTGTCCAAGGCATGGAAAATTCCAGACCATGAGATCCTATACTCCCACAAATCAAATTTTGGCATCCTTCTTCACAACATAACTAGACAAAATTCAACTAAATTTCTACATGACCCACCAAATTCTGATCCAAGAGGGCCCACAACACCTTAGGGACCAAATTTTGGCATCCATCCAAATAAAGATTTACATATTAGAAATACCATATCAAATAACATGTATTCTACCACAAAATCTATCAGAAAAGCATGCATTTCTATCACAACATCTATCACAACAGCATGCAATCCGTAATTCATCTTATATAGAATGAATAGAATGCATGACATTTCATCTATATCAAGTGCCTATATGATGCATGATATAGAATACCCTCATCTCATCAGGTTTCAATAGAAATAACACCTCAATGATATCAACTATAATAGCACAAAACAAGTGTGTCACCCAATGGTGAAATCAAATCAACTATAACAATTGAAAAACCAATAAAATTGCAATATTCAAGGTAACATGGATTTTCCCTATACACGGGTTAGCTACTCTTGGGCACAACTTATCACCGACTACCTATTCCATCATATCCCTATCTATAGGCTCCAAATAGTGAGACAAAGAAAAAAAAGAAACTCATATGATACCACTTTGTAACGTCCCGGTTCTAGGTGATGCCCAAAGGTACCTTGTACTCAGTTAGTCACATGACCTCAAGCGCATTTCCCCATATGTCATAGGCTATCGAATAGAAGCGAGGGCATGGGGTGTGATAGTGGGTAAACTACTCCATCATTGGTAGAGTAACATAGCAGAAAAAATAGTAAACAATAATATAAGTAGTAATACCATACAAAAGAAGTAAACAATGGAAGACTGATAGTATAAAAAACTGCAACATATATAAATAAATGTTGCATGTCCCATGTATCTAGGAATGCATCCAAACAAGTCACAATGCTTGAAATGCAATACTGAAACCAAAGTAAAAAAAATAGTAAACCCCAATAACATCACAAGCCTTAGCTTGGTCCCATGCTCCACAACTCCAGTAGTAATTAAGTACCTGATGAAGAATCATGCTTTTCCTTATCTATACCTACAATTATATAATCTGTTTAGGTTTAAAATCATGACCCAAATAGGGTGTGAGACGAATCCCAGTAGGAACCCACAAAAAAATCTATGCCTAACTGTCAGTGAATATATATTGAGTAGGTAATATGAATATATGAATTAATAAACTAAGAAGTACTCAAAATTAAAAAATGTAACACCCCAATCTTTCACAATACGCTTCTCTTTCAATATTGTTATAGCTTGCATTGTACGCAAGTTCGAGATTCTAACACACCGCGACAAATCAAAGTAGCAGTTATGAATAGTAATACCCAGTTTTTGAAATTATATAAATTTTATATTTCAAAATGGACTTTATTTTTCTATTCGTAATATCGAAATTACCCTAAGTTGAATTTTTTGTAATTTTCTGAGAACTTCCAATTTTTATGAATAGTGAAAAATACTTAAAACAACTTTTTTAATAAAAATACTTTATAGTGATAAATTATAATATTTAGTGGTTTTAAAGTATAATTAGAATATATTTTTACCATTTTATCCAATGGTGGTCATTAGAATTAATTTAACATTGAAATTGGACATAAACAATTGTCAATCTTTTGATGTATATTGTCTCTTAAAAACACGCTATTTGTTGTGACAGCGGGAATTAATTATAAAATTAATTAATGCAACTTATATGTTTGGAATTTTTTAAAATAGACATCATTTTTGTATTCGGAATATCAACTATAGCTTAGGGTGAAATTTTGGCATTGTTCTGAAAAACTTAAATTTTTGATGAATAGTGAAACCACTAAGTAGTAATTAAAAAAACTGATTTTTTGTTTAAATGAAATATTACCACTTATGTGATTTTATTTTCATAAATCTGAAATATATGGTTGTTATTAGGAAGTAAATTGTGGTTCAATGGGATTAAAATAATTTTTGGTGAATAGTAGCTTTTAAGATTAATTAATCGTGATTAAAGGTAATTAGTAAATTTAAGGTAAAAATGATATTATAAAAATATAAAAATACCTTTACACTTGTCCTACCCCTATTGGATGAGTCATTTCCGACCAAGACATTCCATGGGTCATCTTGGGGACCCCATGGAGCCACTTTGGTAGAAAATTGACATTAAAAACTTTTTATTTAATGTTAAAATAAAAATGTCACAAACAAGAGTTGTTTTACTAAAAAACAATTTAAATGGGGTTATACAAGTCATATTTTTGACTATAAATATTAATTAGAAAGATAAATATATTTCCTACATCATGATAATTTTATTTATAATTTTTAGACATTAAATAAATTAAATTATTTATGACACCATGATGATGCAGAGATTACCTCATTAATTAATGATTTAAATAAAATGAAAAGATAATGTATAATATAAGGATTAAACTTGTAAAAAACCTATTAGATGAGCATATTTAGAACCCTTATCACCTCATCCTATAAATAAATCATTTTGGGACCTTTATAATCCGAAAAGCATTTCATAATAAAGTAACATTTCGATCTTTCCCAGTGTGCCCCTCCTCTCCTCTTATAAAAGGCCCCCACCTCTACCACCTTACCCACACTTCTCAAGCCTTTGGCTCGGCCAAACCCTGACCATTTTGTCTCTCCACATCCCAATCTTACTCCTAGAATCCTCACTTTTGTCAGAAGTCTTCCCAAGGAAGCCTTTGAGCTCAAATCAAAAAGAGTTACCCGTTTTAAAGGTAGTGTTTTCTCTTGTGTTCTTATGTTTTATTTTGCTTCTCCAACCCCCTAAACTCTTTTTATTAATTTCTTTTGTAACAAAAAAAGTATCCTAAATATACTAGGATGTTTTTATAAGAAGTATTCAAGATACACTTACACACACCTACATCTAATGGTTAAAGAACATACTGTTTCTGTGGATGGAGAATTTCTGCCTCACGAAACGATGATTGTTCAACACTCATATAACACCTTCAAAGGTGGCCATTAAGGTGTCACTATATTTATATATGATATATAATATATTTATGTTTTACTTAATCTTCTGTATTTTTCATTTATGGCATACCATTACGGTTTCCATTATGGGTAAACGCGATATTTTCATTTTAGGAAGTGCGGACTACCGCCCCCTCAAAGTGATTTGAATCGTTAGTGCCATATGTGGGATTTATAAAGGATGGATTAAATGGTATTATACATTATATTATACTATAATTATAGTATAAATTTATATAATTATAATTTCATTCCATTAAATATGAAATAGAAATGAAAGTAGCGTTCATGCGTACGTACGGCTTACCGTCTCCATGAACGATGCATTTCATTTATTACCTCTAAATGTTACATAATATTATGAATGAATGTATATACTGGATATAAATTATATATATGATATCTAAATCATGAATATAATTATGTATATAATGGATATTTCACCACATGAACGACTTGTAATTATAAGAAGTTTATTGTTGACTCAAGTACCAAAGATCGACAAAATGACCGTTATTAACTTAAATGACTAAATAATTTTTGTAACATTGTAATAAGTGATATAAAAGGGATAATGAACTTTCAAACGGTTCTTAAGCTAGTAGAGATTATCTCTAGTTTATTATTCATGAGGTTAAAGAGTGGTCGAGTCAATTCGGACACGAGGTAAGGGAACTTCTTAACCCAATTTCCATTCTTTGGGTTAATCTCCTACTTTCAAATTATGTCATGATATTATTATGTCATATCTTGTATTTTTACTTTCTTTATGTGTACTTATAGTAAATACACATAATATATCTATTTTATTTAAAAAAATTGATCTTTGTAAGGGTACTTCTTAACCCAATTTCTATTTTTGGGTTAATCTCCTACTTTCAAATTATGCCATGATATTATTATGTCCTACCTTATATTCTTACTTTATTTATGTGTACTTATAGTGAATACACATAATATATCGATTTTATTTAAAAAAATGATCTTTGTAAGGGAACTTCTTAACCCAATTTTCATTCTTTGGGTTAATCTCCTACTTTCAAATTATGTCATTATATTATTATGTGCTATCTTGTATTTGTACTTTCTTTGTGTATACTTATAGTGAATACACATAATAGATCTATTTTATTTAAAAAATGATCTTTTTAAGGGACTTCGTCTCAATCACCATTCATTGAGGCATATTTTGTTTTATTCACAAATTTCTTCTATACGGTGTATAAACCCCTTTGACTTTTACGTTTATTCAAAAGAAATATTTTTATACGAAGCGTTTTACTAAACGAAAAAAAGGAATGTTTTTCTTGTCGTACGTATGCAGCGAAAACGACTTCTCCGACGCTGTGACCATTATTTGAGTTTCGGCTTCCTCTACAAGCCATAATTTTCTTTAAAATGAAAAATAAATACCAAGTTTTAATTTTATTTTATTTTGGTATTGAAAATGGTTTTGATAATGTTTTTTTATATCAATGTGTTGTATTGATATCTTGTGATTAAAATGTGTAAATGTTATGTTTCCTTTATTCATGTTTTATGTGATACAATTATGTTATGGTTTATGATATGTTTAAACCTGTTCATATGAGGAATGCATTGGACTTAATAAGTGATGGGTGGAGCCCGCTATAGCTCCTCGATGCATCGGCAGGTCTCATGAGACAAACTAGTGTCTTGGCATGAGGCCTTGACAAAATCTTATTTGTAGTCTTGGCACGAGGCCTTGGCTATGTGGTTATGATAGTCTGGCATTATGCATTCCATCATTATGAAAGTGGTCATTGATATTGCATGTGATTATTTGACCAATAGAATATCCATGTGAATAAGTAAATGAAATTATCTCATTTTACATTTTCTATATTATGTTGAAGTTCAAGTTTAAAAGGCTTTTGTTTTAGTTATACATTGCCTTAAATGTTTGTGTTTATTTATGAAAGCTTCCGCTATATTGTTGTCCTTACTGAGCATATGAGCTCACCCCTTTCAATGTTTTATTTTTCCCAGGATGTGAAGAAATATTTTATGATTGACCTACAAGGATAGTCTTAAGGGGATAGAAGTGTGGACTATGGAGACTATGTTATTGTGATTTTTCACTTTATGATGTAATGTAACATTTATGAATGTATCTAGTGTTTCCAAGGCTACTAAACTAATCAGTCTTTCGAGACTTGATCTTTTGTGATCATGCCAATGTTACGCAATAATGCACCGACTCTGGGTAACTGGGGTCGGGGCATTACAAAAAATACTACAATTTTCCAATTATATTAATTTACATTTAATAATTATTCAATCCATTGAAAAATGTAACCCTAGGATCTAGCCTAATATTTTTATCCCCCTGTGTAATAGTAACAAATTTTATGTCTTAGAAGACCATCTAAACAAACAAGTAAGTCTGATTCCAAGCTTGTGCTTTGTCTTGGAATACTCGTCACGGTCTTTCAATCATTCAAGAGGCAGCCCTCTAGGAAATTTCTCACAATATAACCTATCTGGTACAACATATCGTCCAAATAAATAAACAAATAATGAACCTTTGGGAAATCTTGCATAGTCTAACCCCTTTGGTCCCACATGGAATTAATCATTTTCAAACGACCACCTGGGTATCCCTCACAGTCAATACCCCCTTGGTCCGTATAGAAATAATGAAATATAATGACCCCTGGAAGCTCTCACAGTCAATGCCCTATGGTCTAACATTCATTTAATATTGACCCTATGGGTAGCTCTCACGGTCTAACCCCTCTGGTCAATGACCCCATGGGAGCTCTCGTGGTCAATACCTCTGGTCAATGATAACAACAGCTATAAATAACTGACCCTACCTCAAGAAGCTCTCATAGTCAATTCCCCTTGGTCATTCTTTCACAATGTGAAACACATGAATCTTAAATAAATAGTAACTTCATCCTAACAATACTAGGCATGGAAAATAGAGTGGCCTAACATGCTTCCTAGACCCAACTATCATAATCCATCATACATGGGAAACAAATCCATAATCAAGGTATTACATTATGCATTAAAAATTTACCTAGAATCAATCTACCAAAACATAATAGGTAATTAAATAGGGTCGAATTCTAAAACACACAATACCCAAAAATGCGTATTCGGAACTTACTTCATATATAATTCAAATACAATCAATGAAAGTAAAAAACCACCTACCATGATGTTGTACGATGAAGACTCTTGAATGTTGGCACTTGAATCAGTAGAGAACGACATAGATCTACAAAAAGGTTAAAAAAATTCAACCTAGAATAACCCATGAGAGAAGAGGAATCATGAAGAGAGGGTTAAGAAGAAGGAAGAACTCACCGATGGTATTCCAATGCACCCACCGGAGTTGGAATCAGACATTAGATGGATAAATAGTGGCTCGGACTTTGATCGTCACTCCTAGTTTCTCCTGGATGAACCATGGTTAGAAGAAGAGTGTTCTGGAGATGAGACGCGGCCCTGATCCAACTCATCAAATAATAAGAAAATATCACTATGTGTTCATTTAATGTACACACCGTGTACTAGCCTCAACCGTCCCCTACTTTAGGAGGTCTCCAGGTCACCTACACAGCCATGTACTCAGCCATTACATCGCCAGTACACAGCTATACACGGAAACCGAGTACACGATGTGTACTCAAAAGTACACAGTGTGTAAATAAAAAAATTCAAAAACATTATTTTCCTAAAAAATGACCTGAAATAAAGATCCATACTTGAAAATAAGATTCAGGTTCTTATAATATATTTGGATGTCATTCACATCCATCTTGAGATATATGATGAGGATGATTCTGTTCTCCTTGATCTATTGTATATGAGGATGATTCCTCTCTCCTCGGAATATTATATGATGTGGATGATTCCCCTCTCCTAGGTTTGTTTTATAATGGTGAGTATTCTTCTCTCCTTGACTTTTTGTTTAATTGGTATGATTATGCTCTCCTCGATTTGGAAATGATGAGCATACCCATACATTCTTCCTAGGAATAGGACTATGAGCCCTATATTGTTAGGGTGGTTAGGAAAGATGTATCACACCCATTATTAATGTGGGTCATGAAGTTCCACATCAGATACCTTGAGGTGTGTTCATGACGTCTCACTGGTGAGATATCCTTATATATTGCCTAAGTGCTAGACCTTTAGGGATTATCTAAGTCACAATGGTGTGACAAACTACGAACCGGGACCTAGGGCCTAGAAATTTGATTGTATTCTCATGGAATTAGTAGCATGATGTCTAGATCTTAGACAATTACAGGATGACTAATTATTTCCTAGAATCCTTCATTATATTGATTGGAGGTGAGTATGGGTGAACCCATGGTTCGAAAATGTATCCCCCTATAGTGACTTACCTTTTAGAGAAATTTACTTCACTAGACAAAGCAATTTTTATCGATCGGGATTACAAAAAGAAAGGGTGACTTAATTATACATGGATTTAGTGGTATGACTTCCAAATCAATTCCTTTTTCTTAATATGTATATATTATCAAGATTAGAGGCCCAAGGATTGACTGTTGTTGATTAGGTTATTTTTAACCTTACTCTTGTATATAAATATATATGTGCTTATATATATTTTTATGGGAATATATATATCTATATATATATATATCTAAACATAATATATATATATATATACATCATGACACATTTCCTTGTTGACTAGGATTATGAACCCAGGGATCGACTGTGGTTTCATATTATATTTTTATTTTTTTATGATATCCAATTGTCTTGGCTAGCCTAAGAATATTGCATGAGCATGCACTTATGATATAAGATGTATAGGTTCATTATTGGGGTGGCCTACTGAGATTGTTTTTCACCGATGTATGTGCACCTCTATGTGTGTTCATACATTATGTCTAGTTTTGAGGATGGGTACAAATTGTATAATAGATTGGGCTAAGGCCCAAGGTTTCATGATCGAGTAGAGCTGCTCATGTGGATTCCTCTATCAGGCTGGAGTAGCTCGACAATGTCTTGGAGACCAAGTACATGGTATGGCTCAGTGTTATAAGTAGATCCATGAACTTTTACTTCCCTTTATTTTATGTACTCTTGTATATGTGGTCAGCATAGTGGGTGACCAGTTTTGTATGCATGACATAGAGGTTTGGGATTTTATTTCATTTCATTTATTATTACAACATGATTCTATTTCAGTTATTTGCTAATTTTAAACTTTATTTATTCACTAATTTGGATTATATCTAGTAATTTCCACTATTTTTTACTCTAATATAAGGGCATAGTCTCTTAACAGACAAAGCTTCGGCCCTCCCTACTAGTTGGTAGCCTCGGGCATATAGAGAGGCATGCTTGACGACTTGTGGAAAATCGGATTAGAGCACAAGTTTAGTAGAATCCAATTCAAGATGTTAAAAAATAGAATAAGATGTTTTCCTTTCCTTTTCATTTACTATTTGGGTTGTGGTAGATAGGATTTTGTGGACTGTTTTGGAACCTATGATGGATACCAGAATGGTGCATCAAAAACACCTATTCTGGTGAGAAGTCTAGGTTTCCAAGGTTACGGAAATGTTGTTCCTGTCTGTGATGTTTTGGTTTTATAATAATTTCCCTTTGAGAGACTCAAATTTTGTGTGTATGTGATGATTTATTATGGATTCTTGGCTCTTGGCCCATTAGAAAGAGGCTATGGATTGATTTTGAATCTTGGTCAGTAAAGGTAAGAGGTGTCTCATGAATCGTATTTTTCATATATGATTCACCTATTATAGGACTTCTGTTGTGAGATTTTTTTGATGATAGAGTCTAATTGATTAAAGTATCAAAAATCTAAATGGTGTTTTCCTATTTAGATTTTTGGTAGAATTATACACAATTGGTCTGACTTGCATATATATATATATATAGATGGAAGGTGTTGTAGGTCTATGTTGAGATGTTTTATGGTGAGGAAGATGGATCAGTCCCATGCATAAGAGGTGTAGGGAAACTAGAAGGCCAATAGGGCACATGATGACCATGTGCTAAACCCCACATAGGGTTTTTTTACCTAGGTAAGGTTATTTAAAGTATCAGTAACAATCTATAAAATGTTTTCCTATATATAATGGTATGAAATTTTAGTTAACTAAACAATGTGCTTATTGTACTGACCCATGTAGGTCACTATTGGTAGTTGGCACTTTTTCTTGTAGACCTTTTTTGGGTGTATCCTTTTGTTTTAGGTGATCTAGTCGAGTCTACTTGTACAATGAGTGTCTGAGTGAGAGTTGAGGATTTATGGTCTCAATATCCTTCTCTGGGTGTGGTTCCCTAGGATTTGTGATGAAATGAGAAATACCCCTCCATGGAATCAGATACATCAGGAATGGACCATGATCCATAAGATGGATGACCTATATTTAGACCCAGAAACACATTTTCAGGAGTCATAGTGGCAGGATTTGGTTAGAGGAAAGTGTAGCTTTATTAATGTGAGTGTGGATTGGGAGATCAATAAAAACATTTTAATGGAAAATTAGCATATTCTTAGTTTATAAATGATCATGCTCTATATCTTGAATTCTTCTTGTGTATTCTGAGAGTGTGTTTTTTATACTCTGAGATTTTTAATTATATGTTAATTTTTAGTGATGAAACCTATTCAGGTTACACTTGAGGAGTGTTATAAGGTATTCCTTATGGTGGGAAGTGAACCATTGGCCATTTGAGTGTGGTGACCCTAATTTTCAGTTTAAATTAGGATTTATGTTGAACTTGGGACTTGGATTTGAGATAAATATAATGGTATTCCTCAAGTGGGGAGTACCTGATTGGTCATAGTTAAAAATATTCCATGATGGAAGTGTTCTGGATGTTCCATGACTGGTCATTGGATAGTCAAGATAACACATCCATGCTGGAACACGGGATGAGATAATGACCTCTATTTTTACCCCCAATGCTTCTTGAGGATGATAAGGTTTATGGTGGGGAGACTATAAAGATCCATGTTTTTTCGAACTAGAAATTTGTGCAGAAATTTTAATTTTTTCTAAAAGATGATTATAATGGATAAAATAGTGATTTTCTCTTAGAATATGATCTTAGATGATTTTTCTGACCCCTTCGTTGGTCCGATAATATGGTGTTTACCATAGGATATGAGTTTGATAGAATTTTGGGAAGTTCTAATTTTAGCGATATAAATAATATTTAATTATTTAATTATTTAAATATTAATGTATTCACATAGGTTCGTTCAACCATTTATTTTGAATGTAGGGTCATATTGAGATTTCATCTCATGTAATGAGTCTATAAAAAGAAGTTTTTACATGTAGAGTAATAAACTCATGTTGGGAACTAGGTCTTGGTTGGTTTTCTTTTTTATTTTCTTTCTCTTCTTTTATTTTTTCCTCTTTTCCTTTTTTTTCTCCTCTAGCTTCACATGAATGCCCCTGGGGATTCTATTTTGAATGATCGCGATAGGAAAAGGGATAGTGAGAGATAGAAAAGGAGATAGGGAGAAAGGGAGGTGCCACTGTGGAGCTCAGGAGGAGTCGGATCGTCACGCGACAGCTGCAGACCGTGGATAATGGTGATGCTTCAGCAGATTCTTCCCAAAGGTAGTCTATTTTTATGTTTTTTACAAATCACCATAGATTTAGAAAATTTATGTCTAAAACCCCTTTTATCATTGATTAGTTCTCTTTTATGGTCAATCTATATTTTGGGGAGAAAATGGATTTTCTTGATGATTTGAGGTATTTTTCATTCAGAAATCCAGATCATAGGGTGTGTGGTTCAAGAACACACACCATTTGTTCTTCTCTTTAGGGTAAGATGACATTTTAGACTATTTTATCCATTTATGGGGTATATTTTCCATGTACTAGGAATCAACCTTGTAAATGAGTACCAGGATAGATAGCTCGTGTTGGTGCACATGGTTGTGTAGTGTACACAACCACACCTTATGTGGATCGCACGCTGTGTAAAGGTACATGTCCAGATGAAGTACATGGTCAGGCCCTGTGAGGTACATAGGTAGGTGCCCCATATAGGTTAACTCCTTTTACCTGATCAAAATTTTATGTAATTGTGTTCTAAGATTCCATATATGACTGGAGTACATTTCTAGGTGGGGATATGGTATTACGTAATGTGTACTAGGGTATACACTTTATGTACTTCCCCTTTATACCCTTTTGAGGGTTTTTGAAATATTTACACATAAGATTCATAATTGGACACATGAGTAGTCTATTTTGAGTTTTTTTATACATATATCACAATGGTACCACCCTTGGGGTGATTTGATAACTCCTAGGATGCATTTCATGATTTTTACTAAATGGATAGGTTTTTACTTTGTTAGTTGAATTCAGCTATATTCTGAAAGTGATAATCTTCTTCTGATATAGGCCATGGGATATCTTTATTGACCGATTCTTTCATAGATCTTCCTTTGAGGACGTATCCCTTGGGATATGTTCTCTTCTGTCATAGGAGGATATGAGATTAGTCATTTCTAAGGACCCACGGTAGGATTCCTCTGCATAGGTTTCAACCATAAGGATCTCATATAGGACACATTTACATTATAATTGTTACTGATGGTCCCATGTGGGATTCATTCAATTATATACTAGCCTAGGGAATAACTTGTAGGAAAACTCTAATAGTTTATTGTTTCCTAGGATCACATGTTGGATTAATCTTATTATGTATACCATTCTGAGGATCCCATGTAAGAAGACACTGCCTACATATGCTATTATGGAGGGTACCAAGTAGGTAATGTTTTTCCTAAGCACCATTCTAAGGATACCATGTAGAACACCTCTATTTACACACCATCAAGGATCCCATATAGTATTCCTCCTTTTAACATCACAATTGAGGGTCCCGAGTAGGATTTAATTGAATATGTATGGACTTTGAGGATCGCAAGTAGGATTTTAATCTAATTTTTAAGACTCGAGGAACCCAATGGGTGCACTGGTGGTTGCCGACCCTATTCTAGTATGTCAGGTTTGGGTAGATATGGTAGTGGGTGTCACTTTATAACCTATTCTTAACCTGTATTCATAATAGGATGTGATATTAGTGGTGAGTTTAGGCATTTGACTACCCTCACTATTTTATTTATGAATTTACCTGTTTAATTGATGTTATTCACGTATTCATAATTTTCTATCAACTCCCTTACTTATTTTCAAGGAAATTTTTATAATTGGTTTTAAATGAACATGTTTTTATATTAAATATAATTTGTGGGCATTTTTCAAAATAATCCAGATTCCAGTGTATTTACTATTTTAATAATAAATCTCTCCCTAATGATCCAAATTGTCTGATTCTTATATTATAGGGTTTATTATTCACAATACTACAAATCATTTAACTAGATATTTGGATAATTCTTCCATTTGATGGGCCAAAAAGATCACACAAGAAGGCCCGCTAAATCTATGATGAAAACAAGATAATCCATGAAGATAGAATTCATGGGCTCAATAAAGAAGTTAAAAATTTATGAAAGATAATAATATATTAATGAATATAAAAACAAATATTAGATAAAAGTATGAAGGTACAAATACCACAAAAAGGGGCCCAACTAATTCTTTGAGTTTCAGCACAAAATTATGTCCATGAATTAAAAACATCCCACCTTTCATGACATTTTTTCCAATTCAATTGACTAATTGAGATGAAATATAGAGGTGTAAAGGCCAAGATATAGAAAACCATATTTGAAGAAGAAATTTTTGAATTTTTGGGCATCTTCTTGGCCTAAAATTCATTCATATTTATACTAAGTAAATAAATTGAAACAAAAGTTGATAGAAGAACATTGTTTATGAAAAAATACATAGTGGATAAAAAAGTCCAATGGCGTATAGATTTATATGGTGAAACTTACACATCCATATATACAACTTTGAATAAGAATATTTCTCTATGTTTGGTTGTTTGTAATGTCAAATTGGAAATCCAACTTGATCCACAGTTTTGGAATGAAAACAGTCCACTCCCTTTGGCTATAAATAAATACTCATTATCACCTTAAAATCAGTGGGAATTTCATAGATTGGGAGGAAATATTGGCATGAACAAGGCCCTATAAAAGTCTTGTTAGGATTTTCCAAAATCAATTTTGTACTTAATAGACCTTTCCTCCATTATTTCTTTTTATTTACTTTTATGTTCTTATTTGTTTGTAATCTTGTAAGTGTTTGTGTTGTAATTTTGTTTTATTGCATGTTTCATCTTCATTATATCTTATTTTCATACACCCTATTTTTTTTAATATTAATGTTCTTAAAATTATTTAAATCAAGTTAAAAACCATTCCATTATTTCTCTTTTTTATTCAATCAAACTTTTACGTTTTACATCTCTTCATGTTTTGTGTGTGTGTTCGACACACTATTCTTATCTTGTATTGTTATTTTTATTCTATTTTTAACTCATCACCAAAAAAATATTAAACCATATTAATAATAATCTCAATGTCTCAATAAATCATCCATTGGGTGATTCACAATTTTGGTATGTCAAGTGATTGATATTTTTTTCTCATCGAATATTCTTTAGGTTAACATTTTTATGTTAAACTTAAAATTTCATGGATTGATTAAAAGTTTTGTTTAAATTATGGATTTCATGGATTATTTGAAAAATAAATAAACTTACATAAATAAGTATTGATTGATATTAGAACCATATTTATGTTAAGGTTTGGATTTAAGCGTCAAAACTTAGTAATTCCGATCAAAATCATCTTGGGAAGTTTTTATTAATTTAATGAAATATAAATCAAAGCTCAAGGATATAATAAGATTAAATCCCAAATAAAGTACTCACCCCAATCTTTAAAAAATTGATAAATCAAACATCATCCATTAATCATTTAAATTAATATTTTAAAATAAACCCCCCATTCAAAATACACTTCTATCAAAAATAATTGACTCCAAAAAATAGTAACATCAACGAGGATTTGAACCTTGTGTAGCTATACACAGTTGCAGAGCACAAAAACATTGAATGGTTGATAGGATATAATCATTCGTGCTTCAAATAGAACTATTTTCAGGTATGGTGCAACTTGTAGTTGTTAGTTTTTTATTTTTGTAAAAAATAAAAAAAATATGAACAAAAAAAAAGAAAAATTCATCATCCCATAAAAAACATAAACAAAAAAACACAAAGCAAAACCCACATTCCCCATCCTTAAAATATTCTATAAATTACATATAGCCTCCAAAAAAATCCATCTGGATTTTTTGACCTAAAGATCGAGCGAACACTTCACCAACTTAGGAGTAATATTAGAGATAATCAAATCACCCAAGACCCATCCATAGTTTAATGAATTGAACTAGATATAGAAAATTGTATATAAAAAACTTTAAAATAACTCAGTATCCCTCATATGAATTACCAAACCATTGGTATTCAATATCCAAATATTCAAGCTGATTTTGAACTCAAATCGTGTTTGATTCATCTTTTACCTCATTTCCCTGGGCTAGCTAGTGAGGATCTTCATCTTCACCTCAAAGAGTTCAAAGTGGCGTGCTCTACCATGAATCCTCTAGGGGTTTTTGAAAAAAAAATAAACATTGATAATTCCATTTCTCCCAAGCTGAATATTCCAAATCATGGCTATACTACATCCCTCTTGGTTCCATAAACTCATGGATTGAAATGAATTAGATATTCTAGAATAAATTCTTACCCGCTTCTCAAACCGATTCTATCCGAAGGGAAATAAGTGGTATCTCTCAATTACCCCAATGAATCACCCCATGAGTATAGGGAGATGTTCAAAGAGATTGATGAAATTTTCCCACACCACCAAATCTCGGACCAACTCTGGATCCAATATTTCTATGAGGGGTTATTGGCAATGAAGTGAACTCTCCTTGATGCCTCAAGTTGAGGTGCTCTTATTACAAAAATGTCTACAACTAACTGAGATCTCAGAAGCAATATGGCTATTAACACATAACAATTCCATACTCGATGTCATGATTAATTTAAATATGTCTAATAGAATCAATCCATAGATCCCAAAAAATGATCGGGTGGATGATTGAACATATAGGTCTTGTGCGGAAACTAGCAGTGGGTACTAAATCCCCAACCTCATATTCTCCAAAATCTATATTCCCTAGAAATATAAAAAATTGTGAAATATATAGCTCACCAACTCATCCAAATGACACTTATCTATAGCTTCAAGATGATCCATTCGATTCATCTAGACCAGTGGAGCTCAATGCAGCATATGATTAGTAGAACACCATCCCTCAACTATCAAGTCAGTTCAATAGATTTTCCAACCAACCTAAATCTAATATCTTCTCTTATAACTATAACTCAGGTTTGAGATATGGTCATCCTATCTATTATACCCCTCAATTACCTCTTCAAAATCCAAACCAATTCCAATATGATCAAGGTACAGGTAACTTCCAACATCCTTATCCTTTTGTTCCTCATCATCAAAAGAGGATTCCTCCTTCTACTTCTAATGGATTCAACTATCCTAGCGAGCCTTCACAATTCTCAATCCAATACAATTTATTTCCTAAGAAAAATAAATCAAGTAAATCCTAATTCATGACAAGTCACTTCTTATATGCATCCATGGGAAAGTGATTTAGGATATCTCATATCCTTCGCCCAATATAGCCTCAAAATCATTGAAAACAAAATAGTTCTACTAGAATCTCACCTCATACCGTACCAAAAATCCAATCCTCCTAACTCCCCGATCAACTATTTCCCAACCCTAAGGTTAATGAAAGTTCAATTTCACTTAGATCTAGAAAGAAAATTGATATGCCTCATAGTGAATCCCCAAAATCACCTTTAAATGTTGATCTGAAAAAAAAGGACAGAAAATGAATATGAAGATACTCCCCACCTCCTTATATTCCCCTATATAACCCAATTCCTTTTTCTCAAGTTGTCTCTAAGACAAATATGACCTTTAAACCTGATTCTAAAATTCTTGACATGCTCAGACGTGTTTTATAGAACATTTCCCTCTTAGATTCCATCAAAAAAATCCCTATGTATGCTAAGTTTCTAAAATAATTGTGCACCCATAAGAGAAAACATAGGACCGTTGAAATTTTTTCAACCCATAAATCCATTCCCATGAAGTGAAAATATCCAAGTACCATTACATTTCTATGCCAAATAGAGAGTTCCAAATTTGATTATACACTCATATAATCAGAAGCCTCAACAAATGCAATGCCCAAATCCATATTTTCCAACCTTGGTCTAGATATCTTTCACCCAACGAGTTTTTTCATCCAATTTGTCAATCGAATAACTACCAGTACTGAGGGAATAATCAAGGATATCTTGGTTTGGTTCAATGATCTTATCCTCACATCTGATTTCTATGTGCTTGAAATGAAAGTTAAGAAAAATTATTTCTAATCTACTCTAATTTTATGAATATCTTTCCTCATTAAATCTAGAACCAAAATCAATGTTCATGATGGCATCCTATCCATGGAATTTTTGGACCAACTAGTCAAGTTAAATATTTTTCGATCCATGTGATGCTCATCATAGAATCAATATGTATTCTCTACCCATGTTTCTGAAAGACTCTCATAGAGTTTGTTGGACCATGATCCACCTTGTCCTTCATGTTCTAATGATAAAGTATATTGTGAATTTTGCATCCTCATTAACCAAGTCATAAATAGAGAAGTTGATGTTGACCTATCACGTATAAAATCCATTGTTCTAAAGGATCTTGAAGCCTATTTGGAATCCCATATAACCTATATAAGAACCTAGTTCTTATTTTCAGGTATTCCTCACATTCCTGACTGTTTTTGTGAAAAAGATAAGTTTCTGGGAATTTTAGGAGTGCACGTCGTGTACTTATAAGTACACACCTTGCACCCGGTTTCCACGGGTAGCTGTGTGCTAGCCACGTAATGGCCGAGCACAGGTCCGTGTGGTTTGACCTAGAGACTTACTAAAGTATAGGCCAGTTAAGTCAATTACACACCATGTACTTTTAAAGAACACATCATGTACATTCTTTTTTATTTCATAAAACAGACCGGGGTTGCATCTAATTGACAGAACCCCCTTCTTCTCAACTTTTCTAATCGAGGAGCATCTATAGCCGATGATTCTTCTCTGAGCCTCCAAATCATCATCCGTTCTCTGAATCTAACTCCATCCATTGTGCTGGAATTGCATCGGTGAGTTCTTCATTCTTTAAGAGCTTAATATTTTTATTTCTCCTCCTTCAAGAGATATCCTCTGTTAAATTTTTTTAGCGTTTTTGTATATATACGACATTTTAGGGAAATTCAAGGCCTGATGTTCACCTATATCATTTGAAAAATGCCAAGGTAGGTGGTTTCTTCCTTTCCGTAGTCAGACTTTGAGTTATATGTGAAAAATTTCCCAATACCCTTGTTCGGGGTATTGACTGTTTATGGTTATTAGCCCTATTATTGCCTACTTTTCCTTGTGTGCTTGAGTAGAAGATTTATGATTGTAAATATGGTTATTTATCATCTTATGGAAGTGTTTTCCCGTGTTTTCTTAATATTGATCGTTTGTTCTGGCTTTTCCTGTTAGGCTGCTTTTCCTTCCATTCCTAGTTTGTTAGGTTAGAGTGATTGTTATCTTAAATGGTGTGGTATGCTGTAGACTATTTATCCAAGTAGTTCTTGAGGTTTAATTTGGCTTCCATATAACGTTTTGTGCACAATTGACTTACTCCAGGCTGTGGTGTCACACCTGGACGTTTTAATTTATTTTTATTTTATTAATTATGGGTCCCTGTTTTAATTTTTTTTTACTGTTTAATAATTTTGGTTGGTTTTGGACAGTGCGAGGTCACCGCACGGTGGGCGGTAGCCGCGTGGTCAACTTGGGTGTCGCACAACTGTCTAACGATAAAAATAAATAAGTATTTATGTAAATAAATTGGGTTAAATGTTTAATTTGAAATAATAACATTATTATTATGTAATTGATAATTTTATTATTCATGAGATGTTATTACTTTTATTATTATTTTTTATTATTGTTATTTATTGTTATTATTATTATTTTGGTTTTATATTATCATTATTTTTGTTAATTATTATTTATATTATTATGATTATGATTATGATTATGATTATGATTATTATGATGATGGTGATTATTATTATTATTATTATTATTATTATTATATCATAAAATGTTTTTTTTCTTCTCTAACCCTAATCCCCCCTTCCTGTTTGTCCCGCGGCCCACACTCCCTCCCCTTTCCCTCTCCTGCGCGCAGCGCCGTAGCCGCGACCCCCCTCCCTCCCTGGTTCCCCTGCTCACGCCCCGGCCACCGCTCCCAGCACCGCTCGCCGCCTCCTCTCTCCGCTTCCGGCTCCCGCTCACACCACCTATGAACGCACCCCCCCCCCCTCTTTCACCCAGTGTGGCGCTCTCTTTCCCCTCGGCCACCACCTACGCGAGCCGATGCCGGAAATATTTATCTGTTCGATGCTCGTAAGAGTCATCAGCGGTGTTTGTGGCCGTTGACGCCGACTTTGATCCAAAGGCCTTCCGAAGGATCTTGACCAAGAGAAAGAACTATAATCGCAGAGGATTCAGGCACAAGGAAGAGACTCTCAAACTCATGAATCGAGAGTACACCAGTGAGTTTCTAGATTAACGATTGTAGCTTCTTTTGTAGTTTGGGTTCTGTTGATCGGGTCTTCTGTTTGGTATCCATGAACAAACAAAATGAAATCAGAGAGGATTTAATTCTTCTCAGAACTCCTATCTAATTGAAAACTCAGCAAATCCTTCATTCTACATTTTCTTTCCGGTCAACGCAGCTTCCCTCCACGGCTCTTGCACCAGCCCAGCGGCCACCGCCACCCTCACCATCCTACAGCTGCTCCGCTCCCAGTTCCCAACATCAACTCGCCTCCAGGATTTCTTCCTGCGCCTCGACCTTTTCTCACCCAACACCCTCATCCAGCGACAATGCACTCGTCCCACGCCTCCCGCCTGTATCTCATATTTTCCCCCAGTTTTCCCTCCCGGCCTCCGTAGTAGTCCCGTTGTCCTGATCGTGCTCCAGCCTTATACCACCCACGACCCGTGACCCCTTTTTCCCTCCGGCACTCACAACCCCTGTCCGGTTTCACATCTCCGGCAGCCCCCCCCCCCCCTCTTGGTAATTTTTTCCCTCCTTTCTTGGATTTGTCCTTGTTCTTTGAGTTTTGATTTGCGGGATTTGAGTTGTTTGAGGTCCGACCTTGATATTTTTGGTTCGGGTCATTGTTTTAGGATTTGTTTTGATGGCGCAGGTTTTGTTTATGCTTTCGAAGCATGCAGCTGAGGTGCGAATGAGATCGCGCTCCGGTCTCAGGCATGCGTTTTTATGCCATATTGGAGTTGAGGTAAGAACCCTTTGCATTTTTTTCTCTAAATTTATATTTCATCGATTGCTTGATCTCTGAACCTTTCTTGATTATTATTTTAGACACTCGATATTGTTAGATTAAATTTTATCTTGTTGAATGAGATGTGTTTTGATGGAAATCAATTATATACTGTTTCATAGTTTTGTTAAATTGTGAAATTTGTGTTTTTAATCGTACAATTGGTATGTTTCCTGTTTTGATATGCTGCGGGTGTGCGTTTAACCATAAAAGGGGTTTTTGAGTGAGTTTGGTGTGTCTGAAAAGTTGTAGTTTATTCCTTAAAATTGTTTTTATAATACTTTTTATGGTTTATTAAATAATATCAATAATGCAAAGTATGTTCGGCAAATTCTTTTGAGGAGCGCTTGATTTCAAAAATTGGACCTCGATGTGTGTTGTGTTTTTCTAAGTTATGCACACCATGTTTTAGTCAAATTTGTCTCGTTGTCTCTTTAAAATGATTAGTGAGTCATTTTGACGTTGTGTGGTTTTTCTAAATATTGTGGTTTTTTTAAAGGTATTTAGTAAATAGTGGTGTTGGTGCGTTTTGTGTGTTGAAAACATGTCGAGGTGGTTATTCCGCGTTGTTTGTTTGTTTGGTTTGTTTTAAGTCCGTCTTTGTGTGATTTTGGTTTTACGCGTTTATTTCAGCGCGTTCGCAAGGTAGCCCTGCGATATTGCTGTCATCAGCTTGCGCTTGCTTGTACGCCTGCGCGAGGCATGTCGCGCCCTTGTGTTTGGACAACGAGCTGAGGTAGGTCCCCCACTACACTTACCTTTAGATTTAGAATTTATTAATTTCTTGTTGTTTTATTAATTTTTTATGGATGAGAAATAATATTAGATAATAAAATTTTAAATGATTATTTAGTGTGAAAAGAGCCGTTTATTTTATACCGAACACTTGAAACATTTTCTTGATGGGAGGACACCCAGTATTGAAAGAATGATCGTTTGGACTTTAAACATAATTCACAGAATTTCAAATGTACTTCTAGTTTTAAATATATATGATTTCTTCTGAACAAGTGTTTTGGGTTTTCTCAGGAAATGAAGTTTTGCTTTAAAATTTGTGAAGGCCCGTTTGGCACTTTAATAAAATAGATTATTTTGGAAAACCCACTCGGGGGTGATCTTTTGTGTGCTTTGATTTCGTGAGCTATATGTGATGTTTGTGCATCGTGACAGATTGATTTACATTGTGGACACACCCCTTTTTATTGCTTTTGTTGACATGGGAACCTGGCATATTGAGTGAATTTTCTGAGAACGATTTCTGCACTAGTTTAGACCATGCACTGGCTAGTGGCCCCATAGTAGGGGATTACTGAGTTATTTCTACTATGGGGATTGGGCCCCTCTGTTAGGCCATGTAAGGCTATGCCGGGCATTAGGGCGTTATGACGTCATCGAGTTAGGGCATGCCTTCAGGATGAGTCAGATGTATAGTATGTTCTGGATTATTGACGATCTCCTAGGTTCGACCCATGTTTCTTTTAGTATTTATTTGTATGTGGTGGACGAGTGATAGGTCTAGTCGGTTGTTGGCCCCGTGTGCCACTTTTTTCCATTTCCCTTATTGTGTGTTGCATATTGTGTGGTTTTCCCCTTTTACTGACAACTGAAAGTTGAATTTCTAAATTTGTTTGTAGCAATGTTTTAAAATGCAATGCACCAGTTCTTTTCAAACATTAAGAATTGTTTTTAAAATATAAAGGGCAATGGACTGATACTTGTTTTGTAAATGAAAGTGTGTGTGTGTAAAAACCAATATCTTGTATATTTAGTTCAAACCTGGAATTAATAAATTTCTTTATTTAAAGGTAGTTCATTGGGAATAGATATCGGGCTAGCCTACTGAGTTTTAATACTCATTCCTGTAGTATTTTCTTGTTTTTAGTTCTGTTATAGGTTAAAACTTCAGTTTTTTACCTTGAGCGATGTCGGTCGTGCTATTGGAGAGTGAACCACGAGGTCATATGGAGTTTTGGTTGTTGTCAGGTTAGTAACGTTGTTGGTTGTTCTTTGTTTATTCTCTTTTGTTCTATTTATTTCCGCTGATTAATTTATTTTTATTTTGGGCCAAATCGTTCCCACCTATTAAATTTTGATGCCCGGCACTAGTTGTCAGCCCGTGGGGATCGGGAACGCCCTTCAGGCCATGTCGCGGGCCGGCTCGGGTGACCGGTTCAGGGTTGACCCGGGTTGGTTCGGGACAAAATGGTATCAGAGGAGGCCCTTGTTATTTGGGATGTCCGGTAGATGGAGATTAGGAGTGTCGGGACTCGAGAGGTAGGTACAGGAAGGACGTCATGAACCCTCACCCATTCCACACCTCGAGTCGCCAGGGATAGTCCAGGAATTGAGTCTTTGTTTCATTCTGGTTTGTTTTGGATTGAGGGATAACAACGGAGGTAAACCGATGTTATGTCGTGATCTCACATGGAGTAGTGACCCATGTGGAGTCCGGGTACACGGTTTGAATTCCTCCTAGTTGTTGATGCTTACTTGGGGCATGACCCACTACCATGTCGCCAGGTTAGGTGTGACTGCTAGTCCGTCACTCCGGTGGTTTGATGCAAGTTGAGTGTCATTTTTCATTCTGGTTGGTGTTAGTGTGTTTTTGGAAATGAAAAAAAGGGGTTTTTGAAAATGAGATTGATTTCTTTTAAATGACTTTAAAACTTATTAAATGGGTTTTAAAACTGAAATCCTTTGGTTTGGAAAAACTGGTGTTTGCTTAGAGAGTGTTTGAGAATGGTTTGGGGTGAAACCTCAGGTACTCCTTATGAACGTTTTCACATGTGAGAGGGTGCGTGGAAAGTGCATGTTGGTGCGTTTGAATGAAAGTGGATGAATACATGTGCAACGATTTATGAGATTACCTGGGCGTATTTGAAATTAAAGGCTTGGTCTTGTTTTCTAAATTTGACTTTAAATAGGGGAAATGTTTTTGGAAAATGATTTTGGTTTGAAAGTGGATTGGTATTTGGAAAGTGGTCTAGAAAAAAGAAGGTTTTAAAATTTAAAATGAAAAGGGGATTTTTAAAAGGGGATTTTATTTTGGATTGTGTTTGTATTTGTTTGGTCTTTGTGCTGACTGTTTTTGATGAAGGAGCTTTTATTGATGTTGCTTCATTTTGATTTTGGTTTCGGCTTGGTGTTATTTATGTTGTTCAGAAATGCCGCCCAGAAAGGTCCCCAGATGTTTGACGAGTTATGCCCAGTTTTTGGTCTTTCTTGGACATTGTCTGTCCTTCATGGTGGTTGGAGTCTTTAGAGACAGTGGAGTGACTTGAAGATGTCGAGCGCGTCTTCAGGGTATTGGGAACTCCAAAAACCGTGCATGTTGTCCTGGGTCTGTTCAAAGGTCCAGCTCTGGATGAGTAGGAGTTGTTCGCCCCACCATTACTGCAAGTTGGGATGATGTGGTATTTCTATAAAGTCGTCTTTGTTCAATGGTTTATACTTGTGGAGGTGAAGACGAAGAAACTGGAAGAGCTCATGCGTGCTCAACATGGCCAGCAGACGGTGAAAGCGTATGTTGACCATTTCAAGGATCTTGTGTTTCTTTTTCCAGGGGTTGTGTGGCAGGACTGGGTGAAGACTCATCCCTTCATCATGGGTCTTCGTCCAAAGATCAAGGAGTGAGTCCTACCTTTTTGGGAGCATCACTTTTGAGAAGTTGGTGCATGAGGTGTTCTTAGCTGAGTTGGTTTCCAGAGCGCAAACGGTTGACAATCCACCATATCCAGTTACTCGTGAAGGTCCCCCATCTGATGAGCAGATTGTGTCAGGTAAATTTTCTTCTAAATGTTTCTTTGCAGTGGCTCTAACCCCCAGTTCATCGGACCATCTAATGGTGTACCGTCAGTATGGACGGTTAGGGAATACGAGCCGCTATGTCACCCCCCCCCCCCCGAAGACGTGCCATCATTGCAGGTTTTTGGATCATCTAGAGAAGCTTTGCAGGAAGCGTCGCCTGAGGAAGACACTGTGACCAGAAGATTCCAGTACCTGACTGTGAGGAAGGAGATTCTTCAACCATCAGAGCCCCAACCACAGGTCTTGGGGTGAAGCTCGCACGCAGTCAGGAGCTCATGAGGGTGTGAAGCCTCAGCTCGGGTTTTGTGTTCGGTGTTGGCAACAAAGCATTAAAGGTTCTTCTATTCTCGTTCTTCCACTGTTAATGTTTTGGCGTTGTTTTAGGTCTATTTTTTTCGTCGTGAAGTTGGTATGGACGTGTTCGTTGTAATCCAAATAGGCTAGTTTGTCTGAATTAGGATTCTCTGAATAGTACATTTTTCTTAAAGGTGTGTTTGGATCTAGCGTGAGTTGATCACGGTTTGAATGTGTTCGTTTGGAGATGTAAGTGTCTTGGGAGAGATGACGTTGTGGGAATGCTTGGGTTTACTTCGTGGGTTAAGTTCTTCTCAGAAGTTTCTCTCTAGAGTTTAGGGATTTTGGGTCTATTTCGTGAGTTCCAAGTTTTAGCGGAGGTGTTGTTTCGCTCGTACTATAGAGGTTAATCTGGATCGGTTGAGAGTTCCCGTGTTTCTCCCCCTTCCCAGGGTGCTATGGTTGGGTGTTAAAATTCCACTTTAGTTGATCCCTTGTGGTGGGGAGAACCCTCTCGTTTTCTCCTGCTCTCTTGTGTTGTGGTTTCCTTCAGTTTCAATCGGGCATTGTTTCTTATTTTGTCTATTGTTCGGTTGGGTGACTTTCTGGGGGCAGAAAGTGTCTGTGGTGGGGAGAATTGTCACACCTGGACTTTTTAATTTATTTTTATTTTATTAATTATGGGTCCCTGTTTGAATTTTTTTTACCATTTAATAATTTTGGTTGGTTTTGGACCGTGTGCGGTCACCGCACGGTGGGCGGTAGCCGCGTGGTCAACTTGGGTGCCGCGCAACTATCTAACGATAAAAATAAATAAGGTTTTATGTAAATAAATTGGGTTAAATGTTTAAGTTGAAATAATAACATTATTATTATGTAATTGATAATTTTATTATTAATGAGATGTTATTATTGTTATTATTATTTTTTATTATTGTTATTTATTGTTATTATTATTATTTTGGTTTTATATTATCATTATTTTTGTTAATTATTAATTATATTATTATGATTATGATTTTGATTTTGATTATGATTATGATGATTATTATTATTATTATTATATCATAAAATGTTTTTTTTCTTCTCTAACCCTAATCCCCCCTTCTTGTTTGTCCCGCGGCCCACACTCCCTCCCCTTTCCCTCTCCTGCACGCAGAACCGTAGCCGCAACCCCCCTCCCTCCCTGGTTCCCCTGCTCATGCCCCGGCCTCCGCTCCTAGCACCGCTCGCTGCCTCCTCTCTCCGCTACCGGCTCCCGCTCACACCACCTCTGCACGCACCCCCCCCCTCTTTCACCCAGTGTGGCGCTCCCTTTCCCCTCGGCCACCACCTACGCGAGCCGATGCCGGAAATCTTTATCCGTTCAATGCTCGTAAGAGTCATCGGAGGTGTTTATGGTCGTTGATGCTGACTTCGATCCAAAGGTCTTCCGAAGGATCTTGACCAAGAGCAAGAACTATAATCGCAGAGGATTCGAGCACAAGGAAGAGGCTCTCGAACTCATGAATCGAGAGTACACCAGTTAGTTTCTAGATTAATGATTGTAGCTTCTTTTGTAGTTTGGGTTCTGTTGATCGGGTCTTCTATTTCGTATCCATGAAAAAACAAAATGAAATCAGAGGATATTGAATTCTTCTCAGCACTCCTGTCTAATTCAAATCTCAGCAAATCCTTCTTTCTACATTTTCTCTCCGGTCAACGCAGCTTCCCTCCACGGATCTCGCACCAGCCAAGCGGCCGCTGCCGCCCTCACCATTCGGCAGCTGCTCCGTTCCCAGCACCCAACATCAACTCGCCTCCAGGATTTCCTCTTGCGCCTCGGCCTTTGCTCACCAAACACCCTCATCCAGCGACAGTGCGCTTGTCCCACGCCTCCTGCCTGTATCTCAGCTTTGCCCCCTCTTTTCCCTCCCGGACTCCGCAGTAGTCCCACTGTCCTGCTCATGCTCCATCCTTCTACCACCCATGCCCTGTGACCCCTTTTTCCCTCCGGCGCTCACAACCCCTATCCGGTTTCACATCTCCGGCATCCCCCCCCCTTCTTGGTATTTTTTCCCTCCTTGCTTGGGTTTGTCCTTGTTCTTTGAGTTTTGATTTGTGGGATTTGAGTTGTTTGAGGTCCGACCTTGATATTTTTTGTTCGGGTCATTGTTTTAGGATTTGTTTTGATGGTGCAGGGTTTGTTTATACTTTCGAAGCATGCAGCTAAGGTGCAAATGAGATTGCGCTCCAGTCTCAGGCGTGCGTTTTTATGCCGCATTGAAGTTGAGGTAAGAACCCTTTGCGTTTTTTTTCTCTAAATTTATATTTCATCGATTTCTTGATGTCTGCACCTTTCTTGATTATTATTTTAGACACTCGATATTGTTAGAATGAATTTTATCTTGTGAAATGAGATTTTTTTTATGGAAATCAATTATATACTGTTTCATAGTTTTTTTAAATTGTGAAATTTGTGTTTTTAATCATACAATTGGTATGTTTCCTGTTTTGATACGCTGCGGGTGTGCGTTTGACCGTAAAAGGGGTTTTTGAGTGAGTTTGGTGTGTCTGAAAAGTTGTGGTTTATTCCTTAAAATTGTTTTTATAATCCTTTTTATGGTTTATTAAATAATATCAATAATGCAAAGCATGTTCTGCAAATTATTTTGAGGAGCGCTTGATTTCAAAAATTGGACCTCGATGTGTGTTGTGTTTTTCTAAGTTGTGCACACCATGTTTTAGTCAAATTTGTCCTGTTGGCTCTTTAAAAGTATTAGTGAGTCATTTTAACGTTGTGTGGTTTTTCTAAACATCGTGGTTTTTTTAAAGGTATTTAGTAAATAGTGGTGTTGGTGCGTTTTGTGTGTTGAAAACATGTCGAGGTGGTTCTTCCGTGTTGTTTGTTTTTTTGGTTTGTTTTAAGTTCGTCTTTGTGTGATTTTGGTTTTACGCGTTTATTTCAGTGCGTTCGCAAGGTAGCCCTGCGATATTGCTGTCATCAGCTTGCGCTTGCTTGTACGCTTGCGCGAGGCATGTCGCGCCCTTGTGTTTGGACAACGAGCCGAGGTAGGTCCCCCACTGCACTTACCTTTAGATTTAGAATTTATTAATTGCTTGTTGTTTTATTAATTGTTAATGGATGAGAAATAGTATTAGATAATAAAATTTTAAATGATTATTTAGTGTGAAAAGAGCCGTTTATTTTATGTCGAACACTTGGAACATTTTCTTGATGGGAGGAAACCCAGTATTGAAAGAATTCTTGTTTGGACTTTAAACATAATTCACGGAATTTCAAATGTACTTCTAGTTCTAAAGATATATGATTTCTTCTGGACAAGTGTTTTTGGGTTTTCTCGAGAATTGACGTTTTGATTTAAAGTTGGTGAAGGCCCGTTTGGCACTTTAATAAAATAGATTATTTTGGAAAGCCCGCTCGGGGGGTGATCTTTTGTGTGCATTGATTGCGTGAGCTATATGTGATGTTTGTGCATCGTGACTGATTTATTTACGTTGTGGACGCACCCCTTTTTATTGCTTGTGTTGACATGGGAACCTGGCATATTGAGTGAATTTTCTGAGAACGATTGTTGCACTAGTTTAGACCACGCACTGGCTAGTGGCCCCATAGCAGGGGAATACTAAGTTATTCTTGCTATGGGGATTGGGCCCCTCGGTTAGGCCATGTAGGGCTATGCCGGGCGTTAGGGCATTATGACGTCATCGAGTTAGGGCATGCCTTCAAGATGAGTCAGATGTATAGTATGTTCCGGATTATTCACGATCTCCTAGGTTCAACCCATGTTTCTTTTAGTGTTTATTTGTATGTGGTGGACGAGTGATAGGTCTAGTCGGTTGCTGGCCCCGTGTGCCACTTTTTTCCATTGCCCTTAGTGTGTGTTGCGTGTTGTGTGGTTTTCCCCTTTTACTGACAACTGAAAGTTGAATTTCTAAATTTGTTTGTATCAATGTTTTAAAATTCAATGCACCAGTTACTTTCAAACATTAAGAATTGTTTTTAAATTATAAAGGGAAATGGACTGATACTTTTTTTGTAAATGAAAGTGTGTGTGTGTAAAAACCAATATCTTGTATATTTAGTTCAAACCTAGAATTAATAATTTTCTTTATTTAAAGGTAGTGCATTGGGAATAGATATCGGGCTAGACTACTGAGTTTTAATACTCATGCCTATAGTGTTTTCTTGTTTTTAGTTCTGTTGTAGGTTCCATCTTCAGTTGTTTACCTTGAGCGGTGTTGGTCGTGGTATTGGAGAGTGACCCAAGAGGTCATATGGAGTTTTGGTTGTTTTCAGGTTAGTAACGTTGTTGGTTGTTCTTTGTTTATTCGCTTTTGTTCTATTTATTTCCACTACTTAATTTATATTTCTTTTGCGCCAAATCGTTCCCACCTATTAAATTTTGATTCCCGGCACTAGTTTCCAGCCCGTGGGGATCGGGAACGCCCTTCGGGCCATGTTGTGGGCTGGCTCGTGTGACCGGTTCAGGGTTGACCCAGATTGGTTCGTGACATGTGGGAACCTGGTGTAGTAGACCATAGGGAAAATGGACACTAAGGGATTCCCTAGAGTGTCTGTTTACTTTAATGTTGCGCGACCATAGGGGGGATGAACTTTGTGCTCCCTCAGAGTGTCTATAGTTTCAAAGTTATGAGACCATAGGGGGAATTGGACATTGAGTGCTTCCCCAGAGTGTCTATAGTTACTGATAAAAACCACAGGGGGAATCAATGGTCAGTGCTTCCTCAGAGAGTCTGTTTAAAAGCTGAACCAGAGGGGTTAGACTATGAGTACTTCCCATTGGATTTCTTGTGTTTTTTCTAAGCTAAACCAGAGGGGTTACACTATGATAACATCCTAGAGGGTTGGTTTTACTTGTTTGGATGACTAATTTATAAATTTAATTAAAGTAATTTAAACTGTAGGATTGATTACTTTGATTTATTCCTTGTTTATTGCTTCATTTTACATATTGCATGCGATATATATTCACTGACTGTTAGGCATAGATCTTCGGGTGGTTGCCTACTATGATCATATCACACCCTATCTGGGTCATTATTTTGGGCCTAAATAGATTATATAGTTGGATGTCTAGATAAGGGAAAACACCCTTCAACATCGGGTACTTTATTGTTGTGGAGATGGGGAGCATGTGACCAAGCTGAGGCTTGAGATGCTGTAGAGTTATTTACTTGTTCTCTTTGTAATTTGGTTTAGTAATGTATTCCATCATTGTGACTTTTTTGGATCATTTCCTAGATACTCTTGACATGCATCATTATTGATACATATATGCTGAATTTGTTTATTTACTTAGAGTCTTCTATTGTTTACTTATTGCATGTTATTACTACATCTTCTATTGTTATCTGTTTATTTCTGCTTCTTTACTTTTACAATGAGGGAATAGTTTCTCCTCAATCACACCCAAGACCCTTGCTGGTATTTGGAAGCCTCTGGCATGTGGGTAATGCGTTTGAGTCCATGTGACCAACTGGGTACGAGGAACCTCTGGGCAGCACCCGAAACCAGGACATTACAAAGTGGTATCAGAGGGTTCTTTTCTTCTTGAATTATAGTTTGGAGCCTATAGTTAGGGATAGGACAAAATATGTATTTTTTAATAAGTTGTTCCTATGAGTAGTCGACCCGTGTATAGGGAAAATCCGATTTACCTCAATTTTTTCATTTTTTAGGTCTTGATATTATTATAGTTGATTTGATTTCACCGTTGGGTAATTCAAATGTTTTGTGCTATTAAATTTGATAATATTGAGGTTCTATTTCTATTGAAACCTGATGAGATGAGGGTATTCCATCTCATGCATCATATAGGCACTTTCTAGAGATCACATGTCATGCATTCTTTCCGTACAATTTAGGGTGAATTACCGATTGCATGTTGTTGTGATAGATGTTGTGCTAGATATGCATGCTATTGTGATAGATGCCTTGATATAATACCTACAGTTTGATAGGGTATTGTTTGTATATGGTTTTGTTTAAATGAATGCCAAAATTTGGTTCTTGAGGTGTTATGGGCCCTCATGGATAAGAATTTGGTGGATAGTTGCCTTGTTTTTCCTTTTATATAAAATTTATAAGATGTAAATATTTGATTCGTGGGGAGTATAGTCCCTCAGAGATTTGAATTTGTCACTTTAATGTTCATTTTGGTGTTTTTATAGGCTTTGGAGTAGTTTCTGAGGCTTATTATATGTATAAACCCATAACACACGACCTGTAATGATAAATACATGCTGTGTATCCATCTGTTCAGGAAGGAACTGTTTTTCTTAAGTACACTTTGTGTACTGTATGTAAACATCATGTAGTCTCTAACCGTGTCACTAGCTATATGGGCAGAGACACGGGGTTGTAAAATATTTGGTGGAATATGTCGTGTATCAGATGTACATATCATGTTGTAGAGACCATGTGTCTGACTGTGGGACTAACGACATAGGTGGATGATAGGTAGCTAGTACATGTCGTTTCTTTGGAGAACATGTCATGTAGAGTTAGCCGTGTAACCAGCTATGTGACTAACATCATGGGATGGTGAAGTTATTTATAGTACACACTGTGTTTGAAAAAAACAGGTCATTTAGTCTTTTCCTAGGAGAATCGTGTGGGTTATTCATATAGAAGAACTTGAGTAGGGGAACACAATTCAAGTGCATGTTGTGTCATGGAAGAACCGGTCGTGTGTATGGGGTGTTACATGACAAGGGTTGGTAGAAGTACACTCTTATGTGAAGGCTTAAGGGAACACGCCATGTAGGGGTTATACACGCCTTGTATCAATGTTTTGAAAACAAGAATGATTTCCTCCTCCTGTTCCCTTCTTTCACTTCTAAGTTTCAGTCCTTTATGATCTTGATCTAAGGTGTGTTCTTGACCTTGTAGAGTCATACCATCGAGATGTCCTCCGATTTTACACCAGTTATAGGGCACTGATCAGACACTGGACACGACTGATCAAGGACTACCAGCAGATTCTTTTTTAGTGAAATACTTTCACCAGCCATTATTCTAGATTTAGGTGTTGATGCACGGTTCCGAGAGGGATTCATGAAGTTCATGCAAACCTTATGAGGAGTACCTCATCCTCCCCCTTCTATGGCAGAGCAGATGCGGGTTTTCTAACAGAAACATCCTCCCACCTTCATAGGGGACAGAGGACCTCAGGCTGTAGAGTCATGGTTAGAATCTATGCTATCTATATTTGAGCATCTGGAGATGCCTGGAAAGAGGAGGGTGAAGATCACTATGTACATTCTACATGATTCCTCCAAGATATTGTGGGATGTGATCTCATAGGCGAGATGCCAGTAGGTTATGGCTTGGTATGAGTTCCAGAGTGCCTTCTATGAAAACTTATACCCAGATACTTTGAGGTCCGATCGAGCCCAATATTTCATAAGTCTAAAGTAGGGTACTCTCTCAGTCATGGAGTATTCTTCTCGCTTCACTGAGTTGCAGTGATTCATACCCATCCCAGGAGGTGATGAGTTATTCCTGGCAGGGAAGTTTAAGGATAGTCTTAAGAAAAACATCTGATCTCAGGTGAACATCTTTAGGTTGACTTCTATCACCTCTATAGTCAATCAAGTGCTGATCATGGAATGTAATCTGAGGGATTCTAGAGCTATTATCCAGGTTGTTTCAGCCTCCGGAGTTGGTACCCCTCAGACTGATAGCAGGAAGTTCCATAGGGAGTCTACACAAGGAGATCTTAGTAGGCGAGATACTACTTCTGGCATCCAGGTGGCATGATACCAGTGCAAGAAGAGCGCCCATACAGGGCCACATTTCCTGAGAGACCCAGTGTAGTACCGATATTGCAACAATATGGGTCATATTCAGTGTTTCTGGTAGTTTTTATCACCAGTAGTTGGTGGTAGGGGTTCTGTTTCAACTCCTCATACCAAAGCAGGACCACTAGTTTCTCATCAGTCTGGGAACTGGAGTTCTTCAAGCCATTCAGGCTAAGTGGAGTTCATGGATGTGGTATCCAATTGGAAACCTTTTAGTGTCAACATGGTATATCATCTTAGGGTGGTAAGGTAGATTCACAAGGTCGTGGTACATGCCATACTTTTGTAGTGGAGCAGACCCAGAAGGAGCAGGATCTCGGACCCTCTACAGTTCTAGGTACAATACAAGTTGCCTTAGTTTTAGCTTCTGCTCTTTTTGATATAGGTTCTTCCCATAGCTTTATATTTGTTGCTGTTGTGGAGAGCCTTGGGCTCTGTATCTTTACTTTCACTAAAGTATTGACGTTGGACACTCCATTTGTGACAAGAACAACTAGTGTACGTTAATGAAAGGAGTTCCCTCTTAAGGTTGGTGGGTGTCACTTTTCATGGGACCTTTACATCTTACATATTACGGGACATGATTTCATTCTCGGGATGGACTGTTTAGTTTCCTTCTAGAATGTAGTCGACTGCTATCATTGTAGGGTGAGTTTCACGTCGCCAAAGGGCTTATCATTTATACATAAGGGTGAATGGGATGTCCAGGTGAGAAGAGTAGGACCTGAGCATCGTGGAATGGGAGGATTTACAACCCATATTGCTAGTCTTTATCTAGATGACCTTGGGATTTCACATATGGACTTTCCTCAAGTGGTAGATAATTTCATGGATGTCTTTTCATAAGAATTTTTAGGTTTTCCTTCAGAGAGAGAGGTATACTTTTCTATTGATCTCATGCAAGGAGTGGTACTGGTGTCCATTTCTTCTTATAGGATGGCTACACCAGAGTTACAATAGCTCAAGAAGCAGCTAGAGGAGTTACAGGAAAAAGGGTTTCATCTAACCCAGTACTTCTCCTTGGGGTTCACCAGTCTTGTTTGTGAATAAGGAGAATGGTACCCTCAAACTTTGTGTGTATTATCATAAGCTAAACTAGTTGATGTCCAAGAACCAATATCCCTTAATGAGGATTAATGATCCCTTTGATCATCTTCAAGGAGCTCAGTTGTCGTCGAAGATTGACCTAAGATCCGATTACTATCAGTTGTGCGTTAGACCATCAGATATACCCCTTATATCCTTTAGGAGTAGGTATGGTCAATATGAGTATGTGGTTATGTCGTTTGGCCTCCCGAACACACATGTAGTCTTTATGGCACTGATAAACTAAGTGTTTCATCCATACTTGGATTGTTTTGTGGTAGTCTTCATGGATGATATCTTGGTGTACTCTCACAATCGACATGACCGTGAAACACATCTTGAAATCGTTTTGAGTACACTTAGAGAGCATCAGTTATATGCTAAGCTCTCAAAATTCCACTTTTGGGTGAACAAAATTCACTTCTTAGGTCATGTCATCTTAGAGACAGGATTATCAGTAGACCCAGATAAAGTGAGAGTAATAGTTTCCTGAGAGAAGTTGAAGAATGTATTTGAGGTACAACGTTTTCAAGGGCTGGCTGATTACTAAATAAGTTTCATAGAGGACTTTTCACACTTATTAGCACCACTTATGGGCCAAAATAAAAAGGGTGTAAAGTAAATGTGGTAATATTCTTGCGAGTCATCCTTTCAGGAGACGAAAGGGAGGTTGAATTCTACACCAATACTAGTTTTTCCATATCTAGAAAAGAGTTATAATGTGTATTGTGATGCATCATGTATCGGGCTGGGAGCTGTGCTTATGCAAGGAGAAAGAGTTGTTGTGTACCGATCTTAGATGTTGAGGCCACATGAGAGGAATTACCCAACGCACGATCTTGAGTTGGTTGCGGTTGTTCATTATTTACACTGTTGGAGATATTACCTATTGGGAGAGCATTTTGTGGTTTTCCATGACCACAAAAGTCTCAATTATATCTTTACTCAACACGATCTGAATTTACGATAGAAAAGTGATTTGAGTACCTTCGATCCTTTGATTTTGATCTTTCTTACATGCCTGGGAAAGGTAATGCAGTAACTGATGTGTTGACCAGGAGGACTCAAATATAGGCAGTTTAGGAGGCTAGCAGTGAATGAATTCTTACGGATCAATTATCTGAGTTTCATTTGGAGGTTCACAGTAGATAGGGGAAGATGTTTCTTTCTTCTGTGGTTGTTACCTCTACTCTAATTGATTGAGTGATAATGAGGTAGCTATCATATTCTGAAGTCCTAGTCCTACGTGGGAGTGTGTCAGGAGAGGACCCTATTTCTGGATGGACCATAGGTGAGGGTGAAATCTTTCACTTTCATGGGTGCATATGGATGTCAGCATACATACATGAGGAGCAGATGCAGGACTTTTATTCCTTAGTTTGGGTAGTTCATCTTGGTGTCACCAAGATGTATCGAGATCTGCACCATCAGTATTGGTGGCCATGAATGAAGAGAGATGTTGTTGGGTTTTTTATGAGGTGTTTCACCTGTTAGTAGGTGAAAGTAGAGCATCTGTGACCAGTAGAGATATCATAGCACTTACCCATTCCTATATGGAAGTGGAATTATGTTGCGATGGATTTCTTGATAGGTTTTTCAAGGTCGCCTCTAAGGAATGATTCAGTTTGTGTTGTCACTGACAGATTCACGAAGGTTTCTCATTTCTTTACAATCAAGGAGACCTTCTGTGTTGATGAGCTGGGAAGGTTTTACATCAAGAAGACCGTACATCTAAATGGGGTTCCACACTCCATTGTTTTAGACAGAGATACTTGTTTTACTTCTTGGGTCTGGCAAGGAATGCAGAAGGATTTGGGTACAGTGGTACTTCTGAGTACATCCTACCATCCCCAAACAGATGCCCAGTCCGAGTGTACGATTCAGGTGCTTGAGGAAATTCATCGAGCATGTGTCCTGTATTTTGGAGGTTCTTGAGAGAAGCGCATAACTCTTATGGAGTTTTCCTACAATAATGGTTTTCAAGCAACTATACAGATGACACATCATGAGGCTTTGTACGGTAGGCCGTGCCGATCACCCCTATGTTGGTTTGAGGCAGGAGATTCAGCTATATTGGGACCTCATCTTGTCCAGGAGACCACATAATAGATAAAGCCGATTTGGAAGAGGATGGATACTGGACGGTCACTATATAAGTCTTATACTGATAAATGAAGATGAACTCTAGAGTTTGAGGTTGGAGATCAAGTTTTCCTACGTGACGCACCAAGGTTGGGACATAGGAGGATTATGAGACATGGAAAGCTGTCACTGAGATACGTTGGTCCGGTTGTGGTATTGGAGAAAGTCGGGATGGCTGCCTATCAGTTTCAATTACCTCAGAGGTACTGGGTTATACATGATGTTTTCCACATTTCTCAGTTGTAGAGTTACTTCTAAAACACGTCTCATGTTTTTCAACCTGGCGAGGTTGAGTTAGAAGTGGATTCATCTTTGGAGGAGAATTATATTTGGATTGTTGATCATAGCATGAAGGTTCTCTATAGTAGGTCTATACCTCTAGTACAGGTGCTAGGGCAGTACAAACGTGTACAAGATGAGACTTGGGAGAGGGAGACTGATGTACGATTGTAGTGGCCAAATTTGTTTGAGGATTCTTATTCTACTCTTCCATGCTAGGGAAATTCGGGGAAGAAATTCTTTAAGGAGGGAAGTTTTTAAGAACACAGATCTTATTTTCAGGTATTCCTTTATGTCCTAGTTGTTTTTTCTAAAAAGATGAGATTCTGGGAATTTTAGGAGTACATGTTGTGTACTTATAAGTACATGTCGTGTACCCAGTTGCCATGGGAAACCGTGTGTTGGTCACATTACAGCTAAGCACATGGCTGTGTGGGGTGACCTGGAGACTGCCTAAAGTAGAGGCAGGTTAAGGCAAGTACATGTTGTTTACTTTTCAATAATATATCATGTACTTTATTTTTAATTCATTAAATGGACTGGGGTCACTTCTAATCGACAGAACCCCCTTCTTCACGACCTATCTCGTCTAGGAGCATCTATGGTCGGTGATTCTTATCTGAGCCTCTGACTCACCATCTGTTCTCCAAATAGAACTCTGTCAGTTGCATTGGAATCACATGGGGAATTGACGGTGAGTTCTTCCTCGGAGAGTCTGTTTAAAATATGAACCACAAGGGTTATATTGTGATTACTTCCCAGATAGTTGCATGTGTTTTTTCAAAGTTGAACCAGAGGGGATAGACTGTGAGAACTTTCTATAGGATTGCTAGTACTTGTTCGTATGGATAATTGATAAATGAAATGGATGTAATTTAAATTGTATGATTGTCAACTTTGAGTACATCCCAGTTTACTGCTTCATTTTACAAATTTGCTGCCATATATATTCACTAACTGTTAGGAACAGATCTTTGGGTGGTTACTGACTGGGATTCGTCTCACACCCTGTTTGGGTCATGATTTTGGGCCCAAAAAGATTATATTTTTGTAGGTCTAGATAAGGGCATGCACCCCTCTACTTCAGGTACTTGATATCTATGGAGCTGGGGAGCATGAGACCAAGTTGAGTCTTGCAATGTTGTGGAGTTATTTACTTGTTTTAATTATACATTGGTTGAGTACTGTATTCCCGCATTGTGACTTTTTTGGTTGCTTTCCAAGATACTTCTAACATGCATCATTATTGATGTGTGTGTGTGTGTGTGTGTGCTGCAGTTGTTTATTTACTTCCAGTCTTCTACTGTTTACTTATTGCATGTTATTAATACTTTCTCTATTGTTATCTATTTATTTCTACTTCTTTACTCTACCAATGTGGTAATAGTTTCTCCACTATCACACCCAAGTCCCTAATTTCTAGTTGGAAGCCTCTGGAATCTGGGGAAATGTGTTTGAGGCCATGTGACCAACCGGGTATGGGTCACCACTTGGAGACACCTGGAACCAGGACATTACAACCCTAGATCTCCACTGCTCCAACATTGATAGTGATAAGGAAAATGAACAAGAATATTTATTTTTTGATTCAAATCAGATTATCCATCATTCATTATTTCCTATCCATAATTCTAAAAATTCATTTATAACTCAGTTGAACTTTGAACCAATGTGCTTATCTTATCCCAGTGGAAGTGAAGTTTTTGAGACATGTTCCCTCATTAAAAAAGTGATTATTGTTGAGGTGTAAATTAAAAATTCATTGGAAAACATCATTGATATAAAGGTAATGGAAGACATCATTGATATAAAAGACATTAAAAAATGTGTTGAGTATCATGTCTCATTTGATCACTATTACTCCACATTGGAAAGTGATGAAAATGAGTTAAAAACAACTGGGATCTCATACTCTAATTTCATATTGTCTTAACCACACATAAATACACCATCCGAATTAAGGGATCAACATGAACATCCTATCATAGAAAACCAACCATCGGTGGACTACATCATTCCTCATGTTGAATACTAAGGTGGTGGTACACATATTTTCTTTCTACGTCCATTGAATTTCAAGAACAAAATCAAGTAAGGGAATAAATTGTCCAATGAACAATCGGGCCTCCCAATGGAGAATTTTTTCTGGAAGCACATTGTTGTTGAAAAAATATCGTGGCCACCATCGAACTATGGGTAGTCCACTCTAACTTTCCAATAATTAAAAAAATAAATGCATCACTTCTTTGGTGAAAACCCAAGTTTTCTTTTACTTTTATAAAATTTTAATTTCTATTTATTTTTCATTAAAAAAATAATGTTTTTTCTCTTTTAGGTAATGGAAATTTTCCAAAGAATCACTAGAGAGGACACATCCCCCATTAACCACATCAACTTCCATGGACCCACCACTAAATGGAGATTTAAACCCTCTAAATCCAAACCACGATGAACCTCTTTTCCTCTCTCTCTATCTCTATTGTTACTCTCTCATTATCACTTTTTTTAACCACTTTCTTCATCAAAATCTATTTTTTCCTCTTTCTCTTTTGTGTTAGGTTTTTATTTTAATAAAAAACTAAATAAATTCAAAAAAACAAAAAGGTTCATAATTACTTGAAATTAAATTTTCAAAAAATTTAAAACGTTTTTGGGGATTCCAATGACTTGTTTTCATCTCAAAAGGTTTTTATTTTCATTATAAATTCTGATACATAATATCACATCATGACCAATAAATTTTGAATGGTCAATTTTTGTTTTGGAAAATTATTCTTCCCCAACTGTGAAGAACACCATTATCATTCATAACAAGGTCACCTATAGCCATATATTCATATTTTGTGTTTTCATCCCAAATTTTGAGTCTTTAGTTTATGGACCTTCGAGAAAAATTTCCTAATTTAGCATAAATTAATATGATAGAGTCATTTTTTGAACCACATGGGAATCACAATAGCCAAATAGATTCCCATTACCCTTACCTTGATTGTAGAGACCCGAAGCTTCACATACATGGACATTACATTACTTTTGCGGAATACTTAATACATAACAAAAACAGACACATAAGGACCGTAATAGTTTAGTGTCTTTGGAAACTCGAAATAAAAATATCTAATCATGTTGAAAGAACTTAAACATCTCCCATAATGATCTTACCCTTTTTGTTTCCTTACAGAAAACCTTTCTTTTAATCCTGGGGGAAAAATAAAACATAAAAAGGGTGAGCTCAAATTCTCAGTAAGGCTAAGCATGGATAAAATAAAACATACCATATACATTTGAACTTAAAAACATGAACATAAAGTTTAAACATAAAAATATTGAGCAACGACATAAAACATGGAAGTACATAAGGCATAGATCATAATGGAATATAAATCATGATAAAATATCATGGGAATAAAACATGTAATTGTGGCATCCATTAAGCACATGTAATGATTTCCATAGTAGCCAAGGCATTTCTTCCAAGACCATCTTAGTGGACAAAGTCCCTTTCTGAATCGAGTTCACTCCTCATTCCAGTCCTGTAATACTGAACCGGATTAACTTACCATTCCAAACATGTCTATCTCATGAGATATAAATCTTTACCCAATGCATTGGAGGGAGATATAGGTCCCACCCATCTCATAATGAAATCATTCTTACTTATGCCACAAAATAAACTTAAAACATTCATCATAACCCAAAGAATAAAATGGGTTTCATAAACACCACCCCATAATTTCATAATCCATATAAAACAAATGGACATTTCATCATAAGAAAAGTAAACAATGTAAATCATAGAGGCATTAAACTTGAAACATACACATATCAAATAATGTCATTTATATGGAAAATAGTTTTGATAAAACATTTGAAATGAATTCTCGAGGAAAATATCATTTCTTCGTCATTATCATTTTCTTTTCAAAAATTTCCATGCACTTTTAAAATTAAAGTATTTTGTTGAAAATAGTCATAAAATTATGTAGAGTAAGCATCATGAAAATGATTTGTTATAAAACCATAAAAATCCATTCACACCGTATAAGTTAAAAATAGCATTCTCCTCGTACTTTTGTCAGAAAAGTCAAAAAAATACCTCATAACTTAAATAAAAGAAATATTCCTTACATACCATGTATTAAAAGTAAAAAATGGGTAAAAAGGACTTTAAACATACATGAAAACAATTTTATAAAACATGGACATGGATGATATAAATAACCCCAGTAAATACTTACGAATAAGCAATCTCGGATAAAAATGAGATTTGCAAAATTATCCCTTACCTAATGTCCGATATGCTTCGTACGTATCCAAAAATCCTGTATAATGATTTAAATAATTTCATTGACTTATTACAGAATCATATTAATTGTTATTATATAATATATGGTTCACTTATGACTTTATATTACCTGTTATTTTGTAAATTCATGTTAAAGTAGCGTTTTGGGTAAAATCGTTTCATTTGTCGTTCGTGTTTTAACTTGTAATTATTCATATGATTACTTAGATCATGATTACATACATTCATAATGTAAAACATGATTTATATATAATATATATTCAGAATATACATATATATAAAAGATTGATAAATGGAAGGAAATACACCGTTCATGGAGACGGTAGACCGTACGTACGCATGAACGCTGTTTTCGTTTCCTTATTGAATTGAATGGAATTAAGTAGATGATATAACTATATATATATATACATAAATCCAGTATCATTATTATGTCATATATTTCATGATTACTTATTATATATACTTTATAATCATTCTTGAATGGTTAACATGGAGAGTGAATCTCATCACGTCGTGGAGATGGTAGTCCGTACGTACGCACGAGCGATGATATCATTCCCAAGATCGTGTAATTGTATTAAAGTGTATTTATAATATTACAGAATCAATATCACTTTACAATAATCATATATATTCATTACTTTCACCATTATACCCATCCAAGTAAGGTGGTGGTGGAAAACAGATTACACCACGGCGTGGAAACGGTATTCCGTACGTATGCACACGCGGTGATTTCGTTTTCCGTACGATGGATAGATGGTGAAATATGGTTGTTTAATACTTATAATAAGATATAAGTATATGAGTGATACTGATGTTATTACCTCAAAATTAAACAACTAAGAAAGAAGAAGTGGAAGAAGAAATAAGGTTGAGAGAATCGCTAACGAACATTACCTCTTCTTTGAAGCGCCTCTTTGAGACCTCCTCTTTGGGCACTAAAATTGGTATTTGAAGAAGACCAGGACCTCTAGGATGTTTCTAAGGAAGTGGAGAAGAGAATGTGTTAGGGTTTGGCCGGGATTTAATGCCCAAAGTGGTGTGAGGAAGAAAGGGAGGAGGTGCCCTTTTATAAGGGAGGAGAGGAGCACCTTTGGAATAACTAAAAATATTATTTTATTATAACGTATTATTCGGTTTTTAATAGATTAAAATTGAGTTATTTCGAAGCTAAGGTGGGGATGGGTCGAAATTCTCTCATACAATATAATTTATACAAGTTTCGGTTCCTATTTTAACATTATCATTTAGATTTAACTTTAAGTTAGATAATTTTACTTTTACCGTGTCTTTTTGTGTTCTTACACTATAAGGTTAATAAACATACTATAACAAGCCAAAAGAACCCCAAGTTGTTTATTATTAATATATATAAACTTATCTAAGTCATTTGGCTGAACCTTATATTTTTAAGAATATAATAACAATTAGTAATATAATACTTGTTTTAAAAACTATTTTATGTCAATTTTGACACTATTTGGTAATTGATTTTTGTGAAAATCATAACAAAATTATTAGTTATAAAAAAGTTAATTAAATAAACAATAACATGTCATATTAACATATAAAATTATTTTAATTCATAAAAAGTCTCAAATTACATTTATTTGGGTATTTATAACATCAATTATGTCAATATTTCATTAATAAGATAATTACTGCATCATCATTGTGTCACAAATAAATTAAATTATTTAAAGTATAAAAATTACAAATAAAATATAATTATGTAGGAAATCTTTTTATATTTCTAATGAATACTTATAGTCGAATTTAGCTTATTTATAACCCTATATTAAAAATGATTTACTTATTAAACTTTGATTTTAACTATTTTAACCCTTCTTTAAATAAATTAATAATAAATGTCCTAATCTAATCCAAGAGGGCTTAAATGGTCATATTTTATTCCTAAGGTTGTTTTTGATCGATTACACTTATCCAATAGAATTAGGACATGTTTTATAGTAATAATAATTTCATTTTTACCCTTAATTGCCCTATTTACTTTTAACCGTGGTAAATAAAAGTAAAAAGTTACTATTCACCAAAAATTATTTTCATCTCATTGAACCACATTTTACTTACTAACATCAGCTGTGTCTCTCGGATTTTTGAAATTCCATTCACAAAAGCGATAAAATTATGTTTTATGTAAATTTGCAAATTCTCCTAGGAGGTGGGTAAAAGACGGGCAAAAGTTCAATAAAATTTTTATATATCTAAAATTATTAAAAAATGACTCCAATGAATTAAATTTAACTTATATAGGTATTATGTATCAATTTTGACCTAAAATAAATTTAAATAAAATAAATAATTATTTAAATAAAAAGTCGGTTTTTAAATAGTAACCCAGTGTTTTCACTATTCATCAAAAATTGAAAGTTTCCAGAAAAATACCAAAATTTCACCCTCGGCTAATTTTGATATTCCGAATCCAAAAATGAAGTCCATTTTGAAAGATGAAATTTTGAAAATTTCAAAAAGTGGTTATTACTATTCATAATGGCTAGTTTTAATAATATTTTAATAGCATATCCTTGTTTAGTGAAACTCGGTATTGAGTACAACACACGCTATCGAGGAAGATCGTGATTGTGTGTAATGCAGCCAAGTTAGGGTTGTGTATTGTTCAAAACTCGTTTGTTGTAGCGTACAACACAAGACATTAATAAAATTAAAAAGAATATTTTTCATAAAATCTCAGGGTGTTACATTTTACCCCCCTTAAAATGAATTTCACCCTCAAAATTCGTCGAGGTTATAAATGGTTTACTACTCAAAAGTTTCTTTAATATAAACCGACATCGTAAAAAGGAATACCAAAACCAATCTTTAAAAACTAAAGTATGAAACATAACGGTTACCCAAATTAACTAATCACTGAGTTTCCACATAGGAGAACATAGGTGAAAATATGGATATGAAAGAGAAACCTAACCATCATGTTCTGATGGAGACTGGTAGAGAATCATGGCTATGAAAAATCCAACAATCACAAAGCCATAGATTTGTGATGATCTAAGGTACCATATGATTCATCGGATATAAGGGAACTATGACAACATTTTTGGTTTTCAAGATCATTTCCCTAAAGTTGAAGAATTTGAATTAGAATAAATACTTACTTTATTTTGGTACAATATCTCTATTGTTTGTGCTTTGAACAATTTCCACTTCTTCTCTTAAATAAATGAAGTTGAATTTGTTATTAGTGAAGTGTTAACATATCATGTGATAGAATTATGGGTCATTCTATCTATTTCAAACAAATGGTTAGCAAAAGTTATCAAATATACATAAGCCCATCTATGATGAGGTTAATCGTATACGATTCCAAAAATGAGCTTATAATTCATATATCATATCGCGTAATAAAATAAAACTAGTTTCTACTAACCAGGGACTTCCTGTAGGCCAGTGGTAGGCGATAAAGGCCAGTCGCACTTCGGTTGTGTGTTTGATTCCCACAACCTTGTCCGACGCGATGGGTTGTCGCCCATCCTGCAGGTTGTCCTTTTTCTAAAACTACATTACTATAAAATCCCATCAATAATATCGAAAAAAAACTTCAATCCTTAAACAATACTAACTTATGTACAACATAATCCATTCCAATATTTAGTCTTATCCATAATACTGCAGTCCACTCTCATATTATAGTGAAAACGATTACCAGAGATTTCATATAACAAGAATGTTAATACCATCATTGATCCCCATATATCATAAGATATGTCTTGTGGGTCACATTCCAAACATTCGAAGGCCTTAATCATGTATTCTCTTGAAAAATGAATACCCATTGAATCTTAGTGAAAACATGAGTGCTGTCAAAAGTTAACTCTTTCCACATACCAAAACCCCAAAATTCTATATACTCAAACCATGATATAACTATTTCCTTATATTAGTCATGAGCTCATGAATACTGTCAAACATTTCATTTTATCTTTTCCCTTTATTATGCGCATATCATCTTTTTTCTAAAAATATCTCAATCACTTTCCCTAGTTACCGGTACCACAAAATTATTGAAAACCACAATAGACCAATACATAAATATTCCAATATTCCACGATACTATATACAACATTATTTTGGAATCCCATTACATAAACACTTAATCATTCCACCACATCGTTGTCATATTCAACATCGTCAATAGTGATCACAGGTGACTTCCCTTTTCCCTTTGCCTTAAGTGGTTGCTCATGTCGATCATCATTAACCCTTGGATTAGGGAATTTATTAGCATAATGCCCCATTTCCTTGCACTTGAAGAATTAAAGTGTTGGTGGTTCATTCTCTGCAGTCTTTTCTTTATTTACATAATTAGCAACCCTTTTTCCATTACTTCGACACTCAGCTGCTTGATGACTTTCTTTTCCACACTTAAAACATTTTCTAGTCCCTTTAAGACAATCTCCACCATGTTTCTTTCCACACTTTGAGCATAAGGAAACATTCATCTTCTTTTCACCATTATTCTGAGATTTCTCCTTGAACTCCATCTTTCATTTCTTGTCAAAACCATGAGATGGATATGTAACACCAACTTCCATTTCTACCTTGATAGCACAATGCACAATTTCTTCAAAGCTACTGAAGTCTCTTATAGCTAATGCCCTTCGAAGATTTGGTTTTAAGCCACTGAAGAATCGATCAATTTTACTTTCAGGTTGGATGATAAAGCCAGATGCATACCTTGCAAGCCTTGTAAAATTCGCTTCGTATATACCAACAGATTCATCATCCTTTTTCTTTAGTTCAAGAAACTCCTTCTCCATCTTTGTTCGAAGAATACGAGGGAAGTACTTATTGAAAAATAAGTTCTTGAACTCGTCCCATTCCATGGACTCAATTTCATCTCTTGGCCTCATATTCTTGATAAGATTCCACCATTGATCAGCTTCACCTTCCAAACGATATACTAATAAGATGACTTTATCATGTTCAGAACATTGAAGAACTGAAAATATCTTTTCAGTGGTACTGATCCATTGTTCAGCAACAAGTGGATCAGAAGACCCACTGAAAGAAGGTGGATGTTTCCTCATGAAGGACTCAATAGAATATTGTTCCCTTCTCTGCTCATTTGGAAGTCCAGAATGATTCATAGCTTGTGTAAGTATAGCAATAAGATTTTTCACTCCATCTCCCATAACATTTGTTTGTTCAGGAGGACAATCATTGCATTGTCCATTACATTGATCAACACGGTTCCTTCGGGTTCCAGGCATCGTCTAAAACCCAAAAAGAAAAGTGTGAGAGGCAAAAATGATTCTGTGGAAAACAACACAATAAAGGGGGAGTAACTTCAATATCTAACATCTTAGGTTAAATTCTAAGATTGTTACCATAGTTCTAGGACTATATCCTATACGTATACTTATCCTTAGGGACATCCCTAGACATACCTTAGAAATATCTCTAGGGATCTCACTAAAGTTCTCGCATCCTAGTTTCCAAAGTTTGAATAAACCTTTCCTCTGATACCAACTGTAGAGACCCGAAGCTTGACATACATGGACATTACATTACTTTTGCAGAATATTTAATAAATAACAAAAATAGACACACAAGGACCATAATAGTTTAGTGTCTTTGGAAACTTAGAATAAAAATATCTAATCATGTTGAAAGATCTTCAACATCTCCCATAACGGTCTTCCCCTTTTTGTTTCCTTACCTAAAACCTTTCGTTTAATCCTGGGGGAAAAATAAAACATAAAAAGGGTGAGCTCAAATGCTCAGTAAGGGTAAGCATGGATAAAATAAAACAAACCATATACATTTGAACTTAAAAACATGAACATAATGTTTAAACATAAAAATATTGAGCAACGACATAAAACATGGAAGTACATAAGGCATAGATCATAATGGAACATAAATCATGATACAATAGCATGGGAATAAAACATGTAATTGTGGCATCCATTAATCACATGTAATGATTTCCATAGTAGCCAAGGCATTGCTGCCAAGACCATCTTAGTGGACAAAGTCCCTTTCTGAATCAAGTTCACTCCTTGTTCCAGTCCTGTAATACTGAACCGGATTAACTTACCGTTCCAGACATGTCTATCTCGTGAGATATAAATATTTAACCAATTCATTGGAGGGAGATATAGGTCCCACCCATCTCATAATTAAATCATTCTTACTTGTTCCACAAAATAAACTTAAAACATTCATCATAACCCAAAGAATAAAATGGGTTTCATAAACATTACCCCATCATTTCATAATCCATATAAAACAAATGGACATTTCACCATAAGAAATGTGAACCATGTAAATCATAGAGGCATTAAATTTGAAACATACACATATCAAATAATGTCATCTTAGATGGAAAATAGTTTTGATAAAACATTTGAAATGAATTCTTGAGGAAAATATCCTTTCTTCGTCATTATCATTTTCTTTTCAAAAATTTCCATGCACTTTTAAAATAAAAGTATTTTTTTGAAAATAGTCATAAAATTATGTATAGTAAGCATCATGAAAATGAGGTGTTATGAAACCCTAATAAATCCATTCACGCTGTATAAGTTAAAAATAGCATTATCCTCATACTTTTGTCGGAAAAGTCAAAAAAATACCTCGTAAATTAAACAAAAGAAAGATTCCTTACATACCATGTAGTAAAAGTCAAAAATGGGTAAAAATGACTTTAAACATACATGAAAACACTTTTATAAAACATGGACATGGATGATATAAATAACCCCATTAAATACTTACGAATAAGAAATCTCAGATAAAAATGAGATTTGCAAAATCATCCCTTACCTTATGTCCGATATGCTTCGTACGTATCCAAAAATCCTGTATAATGATTTAAATAATGTCATTGACTTATTAAAGAATAATATTCATTTTTATTATATAATATATGGTTCACTTATGACTTTATATTACCCGTTCTTTTGTAAATTCAGGTTAAAGTAGCGTTTTGGGTAAAATCGTTTCATTTGTCGTTCGTGTTTTAACTTGTAATTATTCATATGATTACATAGATCATGATTACTTACATCCAGAATGTAAAACATGATTTATATATAATATATATTCAGAATATACATATATATAATAGATCGATAAATGGAAAGAAATACACCATTCATGGAGACGGTAGGTCGTACGTACGCATGAACGCTGTTTTCGTTTCCTTATTGAATTGAATGGAATTAAGTAGATGATATAAATATATATATATATACACATAAATCCAGTATCATTATTATGTCATATATTTCATGATTACTTATTATATATACTTTATAAATTTTCTTTAATGGTTAACATGGAGAGTGAATCTCATCGCGTCGTGGAGATGGTAGTCCGTACGTACGCACAAGCGATGATATCATTCCCAAGATCGTGTAATTGTATTAAAGTGTATGTATAATATTACAGAATCAATATCACTTTAAAATAATCATATATATTCATTAATTTCACCATTATACCCATCCAAGTAAAGTGGTGGTGGAAAACAGATTACACCACGGCGTGGAGATGGTATTCCGTACGTACGCACGCGCGGTGATTTCGTTTTCCATAGGATGGATAGATGGTGAAATATCATTGTTTCATACTTATAATAACATATCAGTATATGATTAATACTGATGTTATTACCTCATAATGAAACAACTAAAAAAGAAGAAGTGGAAGAAGAAATAAGGTTGAAAGAATCAGTAACGGACATTACCTCTTCTTTGAAGCGCCTCTTTGAGACCTCCTCTTTGGGCACTAAAAATGGTCTTTGAAGAAGAACAGGACCTATAGGATGTTTCTAGGGAAGTGGAGAAGATAATTTTTCAGGGTTTGTCTGAGCTTGAATTCCCAAAGTGGTGTGAGGAAGAGAGGGATGAGGTGCCCTTTTATAAGGGAGGAGAGTGGCACCTTTGGAATAACTAAAAATATTATTTTATTATAAAGTCATATTCGGTTTTTAATAGCTTAAAATTGAGTTATTTAGAAGATAAGGTGGGTATGGGTCGAAATCCTCTCATCCAATATAATTTAGACAAGTTTAGGTTCCTATTTTAACCTTATCATTTAGATTTAACTTTAAGTTAGATAATTTTACTTTTACCGTGTCTTTTTGTGTTCTTACACTATAAGGTTAATAAACTTACTATAACAAGCCAAAAGAACCCCAAGTTGTTTATTATTAATATATATAATCTTATCTAAGTCATTTGGCCGAACTTTATATTTTTAGGAATATAATAACAATTAATAATATAATATTTGTTTTAAAAACTATTTTATGTCAATTTTGACACTATTTGGTAATTGATTTTTGTGAAAATCATAAAATAATGATTAGTTCGAAAAAAGATAATTAAATCAACACTAACATGTCATATTAACATATAAAATTACTTTAATTCATAAAAAGTCTCAAATTACATTTATTTGGGTATTTATAAAATCAATTACGTCAATAGTTCATTAATAAGATAATTACTGCATCATCATTGTGTCATAAATAAATTATATTATTTAAAGTCTAAAAATTACAAATAAAATATCATTATGTAGGAAATAGTTTTTTCTTTCTAATGAATATTTATAGTCGAATTGATCTTATGTATAACTCTATATTAAAAATTATTTACTTATTAAACTTTGATTTTAACTATTTTAACCCTTCTTTAAATAAATTAATAATAAATGTCATAATCTAATCCAAGTGGGCCTAAATGGTCATAATTTATTCCTAAGGTTGTTTTTGGTCTAATTACACTTATCCAATAGAATTAGGACATGTGTTAGGGTAATAATAATATCATTTTTACCCTTAATTACCCTATTTACTTTTTACCGTGGTAAATAAAAGTAAAAAGTTACTATTCACCAAAAATTATTTTCATCTCATTGAACCACATTTTACTTACTGACATCAACCGTGTCTTTTGTATTTTTGAAATTCCATTCACAAAAATGGTAAAATTAAGTTTTATGTAAATTTGCAAATTCTCCCAGGAGGTGGGTAAAAGACGGTCAAAAGTTCAAAAAAAAATTATATATCTAAAATTATTAAAAAAACGACTACAATGAATTAAATTGAACTTATATAGGTATTATGTATCAATTTTGACATAAAATAAATTTAAATAAAATAAATAATTATTTAAATAAAAAGTCGGTTTTTAAATAGTAACCCAGTGTTTTCACTATTCATCAAAAATTGAAAGTTTTCAGAAAAATACCAAAATTTCACCCTAGGCTAATTTCAATATTCCGAATCCATAAATGAAGTCCATTTTGAAAGATGAAATTTTCAAAATTTCAAAAAGTGGTTATTACTATTCATAACTGCTAGTTTTAATAATATTTTAATAGCATATCGTTGTTTAGTGAAACTCGGTATTGCATACCACACACGCTATCAAGGAAGATCGTGATTGTGTGTAATGCAGCCAAGTTAGGGTTGCATGTTGTGCAAGACTTCTTTGTTGTAGCGTACAACACAAGACATCAATAAAATTAAAAAGAATATTTTTCATAAAATCTCGGGGTGTTACATTGATCCTCTTATTTAAATCCCCTTAGAGCCTGTGAAAACCCTTTTTTGATAGCCACATTTTAATCTCAAAACCTTGTACCACCCAAAAGATTCATGTAATTTCATTTCAAAGTTTATTTTAATTTAACCGTGGTGGAATGGATTTAAATTTGGGAACCATTTCCTTGATTTTGAATGTGTCCTCATATGCTTTAGGGTAGACATCCATTTAAGTATGGGGGAGGGAACGTTTTCATTTAGTGAGGTTTGTAAATATATATATATATATGTGTGTGTGTGTGTGTGTGTGTGTGTAATTTTATAAAATTTATATTGAAAAGTGTTCAAAAAACAATATATATATACATATATGAAAAAAAATAAAAATATCAAAAAATAAAATAAAAAAAGAATGGGTTGTGTCTTGGGCATGTAAAAAATTACTCTTTCTTATCCTTTGATATTTTTGTAACTATTATAATTAGTTTCATGAGGATATCAATCATGGGTTGCGAGATGAGTGTGATATTTTTATAAAAATCAAATATTCAAAAAAAATAAAGAAAAAAAATAAAAAAATAACACTTGCATCATGTTTTATTATGTCATTGGGAGAAGTTTTTTGTTTTGTACATATTTTATTTTTGTCATACTCTTCCAATATTTTCCCCTTTTTTCCTCTTTCACACAATAATTACCTTGTAAATATGTGTTTTCATTTCATTCCATGTATCATTTCAAAAATTGATCATTATTTTTCTGTATTGGTTGTTTACCCCTATTTTCCTCTCTTTTGTACATTATATTCTTACCATCCCTTACCCAATGAAAACTCCATAAAAATACCTATTGAATTTTGTGAACTTTATAATAGGTAAGGTAATATTAATGCTCTTTCAAACTCTAAGATTTTATCTTTTGGATTCTTAATGAGTTAACCTCCATAAATAAAATTTTAACATCTTGAGAGACCTGAGTTCTGAGTGCCTACATTTTCCATTTATAATTTTGAACATGAAAATAATTCTTTTTTAGAATATTAAATCTGTATAAAAATTTGGTGGAATTATTTTTGGATGATTGAACTAGTCTAGACACCCCTGATAGGAGATTTTTTTTAATATTTGTTAGTGGGGAAAAATGATTTAATTGTGTTTTTATATTTGATTTACATGGGGACATGCACAAGATAAGGTGTGGGGGAGTTCATGTTATTCACTTATTCATAATTTTTTACCTACTCCACATACTTATTTTAAAGGAAATTTTCATAATTGGTTTGAAATGAAGTTTTTTTAATATTAAATATAATTTTTGATCATTCTTAAAAATAATCTTGTAACAACCTTAAATTTTGAATAATGTTTTGTTTCCTGAAAATGTATGTTTTACTATGTCACATTAATTAAAACTATACAAGTACAAATTGAAATGTAACTATCAGTTTTCAGACATTATGTGATTTTTGGTCAATTATGACCATTGATAAATATGACCATCAGAAAAAAAAACATTAAATTTAAGGTTATAATTAATGTTTATAAATAGAAATGAAAATGGAAAATTAATTCAGAAAGAAGAGTTGATGGCCTCTACCAGTAGAATTATGCCATAAGAATCCTATTTATCATAGCTTGGGAAGGAGGTAGAATCATTGGGCTTCGCTATGCACCAAATCACAAGTTGATCATCAACATGTTAATCTTGAACAAAATCGCCTACAGGAGAAGTTCAAGTTGGTGGAAATCACCACTTGGGTGATGTTATCAGAGCCTTCCCAAGGGTCTATCACCACCACACACCTTAACCTTAGTTCATATGTGGTTGTTAAAAGGGTATATATAATATGGTATTAATTACATATTGTGTAATCCATTTTTATAAATAAAAGTCTTATTCCATCAATTCCATTATCAGAATAGTCTTTCTTAAAAATATGAGGAATTTTATAAATTGATCTTTTGGGTAAAATTGTACTTTTCAGAAATATATAAATTATTATATTAAACTATGGTTTTATAAAGAAATTTATTATAATTAGATAGTATTATAAAAAACCCCTTTTAATTATATATTATGATTAAATATATTTCTTATTGTTTTTACTCTATAAATGATTATGTAATCAGCTTAATAAGAATTATATTTTTTTATGATAAAATAAAAATTGATTTTTTAATTTAAATTAAATAATTTTTTAGATGATTTAATGGATTTATAAAATAAATAATATTATAATAAAATATTATTATTAAATTAATTTTATTAAATATAAATGATCAGATAATTTTTAATAAGTTGAAAGTATTTTTTATTAATGTTTAAAAACTCTTTTGGTCAAAACCCTTAAATTGTCAATAAATGTCGGTTTTTATTTTAAAATTAAAAATTCACGTATTTAGAAAATTATTTAAATAAAATGAATATTATTTTTGGATTTAGGACATTGAAATTTTCCAACGTTAAATTTTTCATAATTCTTTGATACAATCAATGTTTTGGGTAAAAATTAAATACCGTATAAATATATAATTTTTTTATGACATCATAAATGACCCAATAGCGATGTAATAAAATACTATAATGGGTATCTTTGTAAAAATATAGTTTTTACGTTAAAATAATATAATTTTAGGTTTATTTGATTATTTTTATAAAGACTTAGTGAATACTCCAAGACATATAAAATATTTTACAATTTTAAAATCATTTCCTTCAAAGTGTGATTAACCTCCACATAATAAAGAGAAATATTTTAATATATTAAGCCCTTATACTTTTAAAATAATATATACCACTCCACTTGGATAGAAAACATTGGCAAACCCCATGGTTTGGTTTGTGGTTTTGAATATTCTAGTGTGTAGGGTCCAAAACTAAAATAATAAATAATTTTCCCACATTTCATATATAAACCCACTAAATCACCCATTCATCTTCACTTTATCTCTTTGAGCATCAACCAACCTCTCCCCCTACCTCCTAGATTCCTCCAAATTCACCCCTAATCTCCCAATAATCCTCTCTTAATTTTTTGGGATCACACATCCAAGTAAGGGATCATTACCTTTCTCTCTTCCTTTCAATTCAAGAACCTTGTTTGAAATTTGTCATTTTAATTTAAATTGGTTATATTTTCATCCTTTTATAATAAATTCACTACTATCCATTTTATTTTATTTCAATGGGGGATAATTTATCCTTTCCCCATTTAGACCCTTGCCTACGTTGTTACTATGTCAAAATTCCGTAAGACATTTATTTCTTCTAATTTGTATTTCAAGAACAACATATGTATTATGAATATTAAATTCCATAAAATATATTACGATATTATGTTACATGATCCCCTAACTATCCATTTCATGTATAAATTATGATATACCCCTTTCTCTCTCATCTACCAATTTTATGAATTTCTATATGACACAATTATGTTGTCGAAATTACACCGTGATTTTCCATGAAAACATCATCGTGTAGTGAATACCATAACAATTCATCTATCAAGGGTATTTTAGTTTATTCACATATAAATATTGATTTCAGACTTACATGTATGTATTATACATTCATGGATCATGGAATAAATGATGATGTTGAATGAATCCAAGTTATGTGATCGATGTGGCACACTTAACCATAAGATTTAAGTGATTATAAAGGATGCACCCTGATAGTGCTCCAATGCATTGGGCAATGTTTAGTATCATGATACATCATGTTCGGGCATGGTTTTACCTGATTCCTTTATAGGACATTTTCCACCATGTTGGGACATTGGTTTATTTTATTCTTCTATGTTAATGATGCAATGTTTTAAGTTGTTGACAAATTTTCATGTTATGATAATCATGTTATATCATGTCTTTATGTACATGTTTAAATTATTCTCCATTGATATGAATATTTCCCAACATGTATTGTATTATTCATTTTATTCCTTGTTTACTCCCTTATTGGGCTTTATAGATCACCCTTTTCTTATGTATGTCCTCATGTTATCCCATGCAATGCTATGTATGAAGGAATTTTGTGGTCATGTAGAATAAGTTTTTAGTAAAGATGTGTATTTCATGTTTTAAGTTGCTGTATAATGTTCATAATCCCTAAATACACTATACCTCTTGATCATCTAAGTTGTATTAAGGTCAAGTTCATGTAATAAATCATGTTTAAGTGTGTAACAAATACTAGGGTTATTGTAGTTTGTATCAAAGGATAGGTTTATTTATTTTTGGGATTATGAATAGAAAACTCTAGGGAAATACTCAGGGATAAGACTAAGTATAATAAAATAATCTATTGATTTTGGTGAGTATAGAGTAAGTGTTTTTTCAATAAAATACTTCCTTGTTTGGATAGGAACAAGTATAGGTGACTCTGGAACAGATGTATATAGGGGTAAAACCTAAAAATACCTCTTTGAGATAGACTAGAACATGCACTATTTCACGACAACATGCCTTGTTTCACTCTTGGTTCAACGCTCTTGGGGCATATTCTTTTAAAAATTCATAAGCTTAGTATGAACCATTATTATGGGGGATTAAAAAACCCATAAGAATATATGTTATGAAATATATCATGGATAACATAGATTGAAACTTAGGATATCACAAGTAAGGATATACTATTTATGTACAAGTTTATCCTTCTATGTTCAATGTTTTATTTTTACATTTTATTAGCTAAGTAATCAAACCCTCTAACTGTATTTTCTATTTCTGAGTTAAAATATGGAAGGGGAAATATCATGAACAACTATTCTCTCTCTTCCTAAAGAACTACTTGGAAAAAAATGTCTCAATGTCAGGCTTATATAACTTTGAAAGTTTTTCAAATATCCATGTTACATGAAAACAACTTTATGAGGCATTCAATACATCTAGAATTTCCTGATTCTTTAAAGAATCAAGTATCATCTATTGGAGAATCTTTCTCTCTCAACTTTCTTACCATGCTCAGTGTAGAAAGTACCATTATGGTCTTTTAAAATTATTCTATTTATTTCAAAATGATCAAGTACTAAATTATTTTCTAGATTTTTCCAAAGGGGGATACCTTTGATATCCTATATGTATCAAATTATAGATTTTTTTTTCTTTTGGGAAATACCAAAATTGAAATACCAAAACCCTATTTTGAAATATTTGAAGATGAATCAGAAAGACGTTTTTTATAAAAAAAAAGTTCAAGAATATATAAGAAATACCTTTTTAATGACTTTTCGGTTCTTCCATAAATTTAATACAGGACACTTGAGGTGTTTCTGGGTAAAGTAATTAGATTATTTTGAAAATATCTTTAGGTACCATTGTGATGCATGAACCCTTTTTACTTGAAGGAAATGCTAAGAAGAAAAACTATAGACCTCATTGAATAGATAAAGGAGAAGTAAACTAACCTATTTCCACCTTATTATGTCAAACAAAATTTTGGGGATGAAATTTATTAAGGGGTGGAGAATTTAACAACCCAAACTTTTGAATAATATTTTTTTTCCACAAAATGTATGTTTTATGATGTCACATTAATTAAAATAATACAATTATAAATTGAAATGTAACAATAAGTTTTTTATTGTTATGTTCCTGTTGGTCAATTATAACTGATGATCAATATGATCATTGGAAACAATAAAAAATATAATGTTATAATTATTATTTATAAATAGAAATGAAAATTGAAAAATAATTCAAAAATTAGAGTCTGTGGACTCTACCAGTAGATCTGTGCCATACGAAGCCCATTTGTCGGCACTTGGGAAGGATTTAGCATCACTAGGCTTTTCTATGGACCAATCTCAAGCCAAGATTTAATATTTTAATCTTGAATGAAGTCACCTGTGGGAAAAGTTCAACTTGGGGGAAATCACATCTAGGGTGACGTTATCAGAGTCGCCCCAAGAGTCTATCACCATCAGACACCTTACCCTTAGGTCATAAATGGGTGTTATAAGGGGTTATGTAACAAGGTATTTGTTACTTATTATGTAATCAATTTTTATAAATAAAATTCTTTTTCCATCAATTCTGCTATGAGAATAGACTTTCTTAAAAATATGATGAATGTGATAAATTGTTTTTTCGGGTAAAATTGTACTTTTCATAAATATATAAATTATTATATTAAAGTATGGTTTTATTAATAATTTTATTATAATTAAATAATATTATAAAATATTCCTTTTAATTATAAATTATGATTATATCTATTCCTTACAGTATTTATTCTATAAATGATTAAGTAGTCATCTTAAAAATGAATATATTATTATACGATAAAATAGAAATTGTATTTTTAATTTAAATTGAAGGATTTATTTTTATGAATTAATGGATTTATAAAATAAATAATATTCTAATAAAATATTGTTAAGAAATTACTTTTATTAAATATAAATTATCAGATAATTTTTAAGAAGTCAAAAGTATTTTTTATTAATGTTTAAAAACTGTTTTGGTCAAAACCCATCAATTTTCAATAAATATTGGTTCTCATTTTAAAAGATAATATTTACATACTGATAAAATTATTTATATAAAATTAATATTTTTTTTTGTAATTGGGATGTTAGAATTATTCAATGGTTAATGTTTCATAATTTTATGAGGCAATCGAATTTTTGGAAAAAAAAATAATTATTGTATAAATATATTATATGTTTTATAACATCATAAATGACCCAATAGTGATGTAATAAAATTATATAAAGGGTATATTCGAAAAAATATATGTTTTCCTTTGAAATAATATAATTTTATTTTTATTTTTTTATTTTTTTATTTTATAAAACCTTAGTGAATCCTCCAAGACATATAAAATATTTTAATATTTTAAAATCATTTCCTTGAAAGTGTAACTCACCTCCACATAATAAAGAGAAATATTTTAATATATTAGGACCTTATCCTTTTAAAATAACTTATAAAACTCCCCATTTCCATAAACAATGGGAAACCCATGGTATGTTTTGATGTTTTGAATATTTTAGTGTGTAGGGTCCAAAACCAAAAATAGTAAATAATTTCCCCACCTTTCCCATATAAACCCACCCAAGAACCTATTCCTCTTCACTCAAGGTATTTTAAGCACGACCATCCTCTTCCCCCTACTCCCTAGAGTCCTCCCAAGGCTCATAAGCTCCCAAAAAGCCTCTCCCAAACCCTTAGGATCACCCATCCAAGGGGTCCTCACCTTTCTCTCTTCCTTTCAATTTAAGAACCTTGTTTGAAATTAGTCAATTTAATATCAATTAGTTATATAGTCACCCATTTAAAATCAACTCCCTAATTTACATTTTATGTTATTTCAAAGAGGTATCATTTATCCTTCCCCCATTTATACCCTTACATACACCGTTACTATGTCGAAATTCTATAAGATATTTATCTCTTCTCATTAACATTTGAAGACCTTCATTTTTATTATGAATATTAAATTCCATCTCATATGTCTGGATATTATGTCACATGATCCCATCACTTTCCATTTTGTGTAAAAATCTCAAGATAACCCTTTATCTCTTATCTACCCATTTTATGAATTTCCATATGACGTCGTTATGCTGCAGAAATTTCACCACGATTTTCCATGCCAAAATCATCATGTAGTGAATACCATACTCATTCCCCTATCAAGGGTATTAAACTATATGAATATATAGATATTTATTGGGTTCTTCAATATATGTGTTCCACATTCTTTTATCATGGAATAAATGATGATGTTGAATTAATCAATGTTATATGATCTATGTGGCACACTTAAGGAAGAGATTGAAATGATTATGAAGGGTGCACTATAATAGTGCTACAATTAATTGATTAATGTTTAGTATCATGATACATCATTTTGGGATAGGGTTTTACCTTATTCCTTTATAGGAATTTTTTCCACCATTTTGGGATAAGGGTTTACCTGATTCCTTTATGTTAATGATGTAGTGTTTTAAGTTATTGCCAAATTTCAATGTTATGATAATCATGATATATCATGCCTTTATGTTCATGTTTCTATAATGATCCATTGATAGGACTATTTCCTAAAATTTATTTTATTCTTCCTCTTATTCTGTGTTTACTCCCTTACTAGGCTTTATAGATCACCCTTTTCTTATGGATGTCCTCAGGTTATCCAATTCAATGATATGTACGAAGCAATATTATGGTCTTCTAAAAGGAGTTTTCAATAAAGTTATGTATTTCGTGTTTTAATATCTCTTATAATGTATCTAAGCCCCAAAGACACTATAACTCTCTATATTCTGATTTTTATTAAGTGCAAGTTTATGTAATAATTTATATTTATGTGTGTAACAAAAATTAGGGTCATTATAAATCCAAATTCAAGTCTTTTTATTATTTTAATAATAAATCTATCTTTAATAATAGAAATTGTCTTGTTATTATTTTTTATGGTTCATTATCCATAATAATAAAAATCATTCAACCGGTTATTTGGATAATTCATCCATTTTAAGGGTCATATAGACCACATAAGAAGGCCCACCAAACCTGTGATAAAAACTAGACTATCCATTAAAATATAATTTATGGGATCAATATAGAAGCCCAAATTTTATGAAAATATATAATATATTCTTACATATCCCAAAAAATCTTGGATAAGAAATTAAAGGCCCAAATTAACCAAAAAGGGGCCCAAAAATACTTTGTAGTCCAGCCCATAATTTTGTCTGTGAATTAAAAACAGTTCACCTTTCTTGACTTTTCTCCCAATAAAATTCACCAATTGGGATAGAAAAATTTGTTATAAAATCCAACATGTAGGTGCCCATATTTTTTACAGAAATGGTTCAGATTTTAGGGTATCATTTTTTCCTAAAATGCATTCACATTTAAACCAATGGAAAACTCGACACAAAAGTGGACTATAACGCATTATTTAGGAATATAGTCATAACTTAAGTTAAAAAATTCCAATGGAAGCCAAATTTGGTGGGTGAAACTTCAAAATCCACGTATTTAAATTTTAATAAGAATATATATCCATATTTGGTTGTCTGTATTGGGAAATTGGAAATCTAACATGGGGGATATTTTTGGAATGCAAAACAGTCCACTCCCTTTGGTTATAAATAGATACTCATTATCAACATAAATGGAGTTTCAATTTAAGATATTTGGAAGATATATTAGAATGAAAAAGGCCAAAAAATGGATTGTTGGGATATTAAAAACTCAGGTTTCTACTTGGGAGACTTTTCCTTTATTTTTTTATTTTGATTTTCTTATGTGTTCTTCTTTATTTGTAATCTTATAAGTGTTTGTATTTCAATTTTTTTAATGCTTGTTTATTCTTTATTATATATTATTCTCATCAACACTATGTTGTGTAATATTAAATTTTAATAAAAATTAAATAAATTTGAAAAAAAATCCCTTCTTTTGCTTTTTTATTCTATCAAATGTGTATGTTTTACTTCTCTTCAAATTTCGCGTGTCTGTTTGGCACAGTACTCTTATCTCGTATCATTATTTTTATTCTATTTTTATCTCATCACCATAAAAATCTTAATCTAAATTAATAATCATATCAATTGTTGAGTTAATCATCCATTGTGGTGAGTTATAATTTGGGGATGTTAAGTGATTGAGAGTTTTGGTTCGTTGAATATGATTTAGGTTAACATTGTGTGTGTTAAACATAAAATGTCATGGATTAATTAGAGGTTTTGTTTAACTTGTGGATTCCATGGATTATTGGAAACATAAATTCAATACAAAAAATAATTAATGTTTGGTATTACAATGACTGTTATGTTATGGATTCGATTAAAGGCTCAACACTTATGAATTAGGATCAAAATCACCTTGTGAAGTGGGTGTTAAATTATTGAAATACAAAGAAAATATCAAGGATATCATATTCTTAAATCCCCAATAATAAACTCACCCAAATATTTATGAAAATTTCAAATCAAACATCATCAACAAAATAATTTAATTAAGCATTGGAAAAAACCCCATTCAAAATAAAAATAAAAAAAACAATCAACTCCAAAAAAATAAAACCATCATCGAGGATTCAACCTGAGTACCACTATACACGTCAGTAAAGCATCAAAACTTTGAATAGTTGGTAGGAGACAATTTTCAATGCTTAAAATGAAGCTACTGTTGGGGATCGTGCGCCTATTATTTGGTGTATTTTGATTTTTGTAAAAAAATGATTCTAAAAAACAAAAATAATTCTAAAAAAACACAAATAAATACTAATATTACCATAAAAAAAGGAACAATGAAAAAACCCCCTTTCTAATCCTTCAAAATTTCTGCAAATGACCTGTATCCTCCCAAACAATCCATCATATTTTTTTATATAGAAATCGAGTGAAATCATAACCATATTTGGAGGAACATTAGAGATAATCAAATCACCTGTGACACATTCATCATCAATTCAATTGAACTAGATATGGTAAATCCAATAGAATAAAAATTAAAATAACTCAAAACACCTAATATAAATTACCAACCCCTTGGTATTCAATACCCAAATATTGAGGCTAATTTCAAACTTAAATCAGGTTTGATTCCTCTTCTACTACATTTACAAGGGCTAGCCAGTGAGGATCCTCATCTTCACCTCAAAGAGTACCAAGTGGTGTGCTATTACATGAAGCGTAAAGGGGTTAATAAAGAACAAATCAATCTTTAAGAATTATCCTTCTCACTAGATAAATATTCCAAGCCATGGATCTACTACCTCCCTCCTGGTACCATAAACTTGTGGATTTTCATGAAGTGACTCTTCTTATATAAATTATTCCCCACTTATCAAACCACATATATTCTAAATGAAATAAGTTTTATCCTTAAATTTCCCAATGAATCGCTCTATTAATACTGGTAGAGGTCCAAGATGCTTCTAGAAACCATCTCACACCACCAAATTCATGATCGACTCTTGATCCAATACTTCTATTAGGGGTTATTGGATATGGAGAGAAAACCCATTGATGTTGAAAGTGGTGGTGTTATTGTTGAAAAAACTCCTGTTTCTACATGCGATCTCATAAGAAACATGGGTGAAAACACACAACAATTCCATACTCAATCATATTCTCAAGTAAAAAAAGTCCATAAGAATCAATCCATAAAGCCCAACAAAATGACCAAGTGGATGAGTGAAATTAAGGGTCATGTGCGACAACTAGCGATGGTTGATAAACCCACAACCTCATCTTATCCACAATCTCTATTCCCCAGACTTATCAAAATTTGTGTAATATATAGTTAACTAGATCATCTGATCGACACATGTCCATAGCTTCAAGATGATCCATTAGATTCACCTAGACCAATAGAGCTCAATGCATCATATTCTTAGCAGGACACCAACCCTCAACTATCAGGTCAGTTCATTATAAACTACTACGAACCCAACTCTGAGCTCTTATCTTCTACCAGTAACTCAAGCTGGAGGTTTGGTAATCCCATCTCTCAACCCCCTCAATTCCATCCTCAAAATCCAAACCAATTCCAATATGGTCAAGGTGGTGGTAACTTCAAACATCCTTATCCTTTTATTATTAAACATCAAAGGGGAAATCCTCCTTCTATTTTTCCTGGTTTCCACTATCCAAGTGATCCTTCCGAATTCCCAACCCAATATAATTGATTTCCAAAGAAGAAAACTCAGCGTAATCACAATTTGGGTCAAGACTCTTCTTCTATGCAACCATGGGAAAGTGTTGTATAAGATCTCACCTCATTCACCCATTCTATCCTCAAAAACGTTGAAAGGAAAATTGTCCAACTTTCATCTCACCTCATTTAGAAACATCAATCCAATTCATCCAAACTCCCAACACAACCATTCCCTAAACCTAAGGTTAATGTTAGTGCAATTTCAATTATATCTATAATTAAAAAATATTCCTAAAGATAAAACCTCCAAATCCATTTTAAAATTCTATCTGAAAAAATAAAATAAAATAATATAGAAAATGAACCTAAATCTACACCCTCACCTCCTTCCATTACTCAAAATGACCCAATTAATTTTACTCATGTCTTCTCTAAGACAAAGAATCCCTTTCAGTCTGATTCTAAAATTCTTGACATGTTTAGATGCGTTGAAGTGAGAATTCCCCTATTATATTCCATCAAGCATATCCATAAGTATCAAAAGTTTATAAAGGAATTATGTACCCATAAGAGACAACTTAGGACCATTTAAAGTTTTCACCCCAATAATCCATCCCATAATGTGAAAAAAATCTAGGTGCCTTTATAGTTCGTGACCAAATTGAGAGTTCCACCATCAATGATGCACTAATAGACCTAGGAGCATAAATAAATTTCATTCATAAATCCATCTTCCCCAAACTTGGTCTAGATCCCTTGCACCCAATTAGTGTTTTCATCTAGTTATACAATCGAAGTACTACTATTCCTGAGGGAATAATCGAGGATTTCTTTGTTTGGGTCAATGATCTTATCTTCCAAGATGGTTTCTATGCCCTTGACATAAAAGTTGAGACAAGTTATTTCAAATATACTCTGATTATTTTATGGTCTTTCATCATTAAATATAGAACCAAAATTGATGTCCATGATAGAATCTTATCCATGTGAGTTGGTGAAAAACTAGTCAAGTTCAATATTTTTCATGTCATGCGATACCGATCATAAAATCAATATGTATTCTCTATCCATGAATCTAAAATTATCTCAGAGAGTGTGTTAAATATTAAAAAATCAGGTTATTAATGTTATAATGATAAAATAGATTGTGAATTGTTCATCCTCATTAACTAAGTCCTAAATGGAGAAATTAATGTTTACCTTTCATGTGAAAACTCCATAAATCTAAAGGATCATGAAATTTTTTTTACTACCATATCACCTATGATCTCAACTGATCCAACATGGATGATTATGAGGAAAATGAACAAGAATATTCATTTTATGATTAAAATTATATTATCCAACATTCATCATTTCCTATGCATGATTCTGAAAATTCTATTATGGGCCAATTGAAGTCTGAACCAATGAGCTTATCTTGTCCCAATGGAAGTGAAGTTTTTGAGACTTATTCCCACATTAATAAATTAATCACTAGTGACGTGAAAATTGACCATTATTTTTAAAACAACATTAATATAAATTATCTTGAAAAATATATTTAGTAACAAGAATCTTTTGATCCTCATTACTCTACATTGGAAAGAGATGAAAAAATGAGTTAAAACAACTACGATCTCATACTCTAATTTCATATTTTTTGAACAACAAAAAAATGCACCATTGTAATTTAAGAATCTTATTAAAATTACAAACATAGAAAACCAAACCCATATGGACTTTTTCATTCATCAAGTTGAATACCAAAGTGAGGATACCCATATTCTCTTTCCACCTCCATTGAATTTCAATCACAAAATCAAGGAAGGGAAGAAATTATCCAATGGACAATCGATCCTCCCAAAGGATATGTTTTTCTAGAAGCACATTGGAGATGAGAAAATATGGTGGCCACCATCAAAGTATGGGTAGTCCACTCTAAATTTACAGCTATAGAAAAAATAAATTAAGAGATTCCAAGAAGACAACCTAATTTTTCTTTTAATTTTATGAAATTATAATATCTATTTAGTTTTTCATAAAAAAATAATGACTTTTCTTTTCTAGGTAATGGAAATTTTCCAAATCATCACTAGAAACGACAAATCTTCCAGGAACCACATCAACTTTCAAAAACCCACCACTGAATGGAGATGGCGACACAGAAAATCAACGTTAGAGGGAACCTATTTTACTTTCTCTATATATATTTATTTATATTTATTTATATTCTTTATCTATCATTATGAATTTTTTTAACCACTTTCTTCATCAAACTTTATTATGTTCCTCTTTCTGTTTTGTTTCGGGTGTGTATTTTAGTAGAGAACTAAACAAAACTAAAAAATAAAAAAATTAAAAAAAGAGTCATAATTACTGACCATTAATTTAAAAAATATATAAAATTTTTGGGGAGTCAAATGATTTATTTTGATATAAATTTTTTTCATTTTCATTATAAATTTGGATAAATAATTTTTTTTCAAGACCAATAAATTTTGAATGGTCAATTTGTTGTTTGGAAAATTATTTTTCCCGAACTATGAGGAACAACATTAAATTTCATGCCAAAGTATCCTATGAACATCATTTCATATTTTGTGTTTTTCATCCACAATTATGAGCCTTGATTTTATGTACCTTCAAGGTGAATTTTATACTTTAGTGTACAATAATACGATAGAGGCATTTTCTAAACGACCTGAGAATCATAATATCCAAACTGCTTCCCATTACCCTTACATTGATCGACTTTTTAATAGCCCCTTCGAGCCAATGAAAACCATTTTTATAGACACATTTAAAGCATAAAACAATTCCCCACCTAATATATATATATGTAATTTCATTGCATAGTTTATTGGAATTTGATTGTGATGGAATGGTTTTCATTTTGTGTACCATTTCCTTAATTTTCAATGTGTTATCATATGCTTGAGGGAAAACATACATTTTAGTATGGGGGTTCATTCATTGTGGTTTGGAAATTTATATATGTATATGTCATTTTTTACAAATGAAATTGAAAAGTGTTTATAATATATATATATATATATATATATATATATGAAAAAAATATAGAAAATGAAAAAAAAATAATGGATTTTATCTTGGGAAGGTCAAAAATAACTCTTCCTCAACTTTTGATCTTTTTATAACTATTTCAATTACTATCATGTGAAAATAAAACATGGGTTGGTATATGAGTGTGAGATTTTTTTCAAGATAAACTTTCAAAAAATAAGATATAAAAAAAAGAAAGCAAACACTTGCATCATGTTTTCTTGAGTCGTTGGGAGAAGTTTTTATTTTTTACATATTTAATTTTTTTAATCCTCTTTCAATTTTCTTCCTATTTTGTGTCTTCATTCCCAAAAAAAATCCCTTATAAATATGTGTTTCAATTTTATTTCATGTATTATTTCAAAATTTGAGCTTTTTTTCATATTGGAATTTTACGCCTCTTTCCATCTCTCTTGGAAATTATATTACTACTAACCCTTAGCCACAAAAAACCCCTAAAAATACCTCTTGATTCTTGTGCACTTTTGAATATGTAATGGAAGCTGAGATCTATTTCAAACTCTACTATTTTCACTTATGATATGTTAATGTGTGAACCTCCAAAAATAAATTTTTATCATCTTGAGAGGATTTAGTTCTGAGTGTATACATTTTGCATTTCTAATTTTGATCATACAAATGAATTGTTTTTAGAACATTAATGCTGTAAAAAAAATTTCTGGAATTATTTATAAGATAAGTGAACTTTTCTAGACCCCCCCTGATTGGATAAAAGAAAATTTTCATATTTTTTGGTGGGTGAAAATGATTTAGTTGTGTTTTTATATTTTATGTACATGAGGACAAGAATAGTCCTAAGTACGGGGGAGTTGATTTTATTCAATAATTCATAATTTTTTATCTACTCCCCTTACTTAATTTTAAGGAAATTTTCAAAATATTTTTGAAATTAACATGCTTTAATATTAAATATAAATTGTGATCATTGTTTGAAATAATATATATTCAAGTTTATTTACTATTTAATACTAATTATCTCTCTATTGATCCAAATTGTAAGATTAATTTTGTTTAGGGTTCCGTATTTACAATACTACAAATCATTCAACTAGATATTTGTACAATATCTCTATTTGAAGATCCATATAGACCACACATAAAGGCCCACTGAATCTGTGATAAAAACTCGACAACCCTTTATGATAGTATTTCTAGGCTCAATGTAAAATAATTTTTTTTTGAAACTCTATAATATATTTTTTAATATCGAAACAAATCTAGGAAAATAATTTGAAGCCCTAAATCCTCCAAAAAGCAGCCCAAAGATTTCATTAAATTCCAGCCCACAATTTTGTCTAGAAATTAAAAACATCCCACCTTTCATGAAATTTTCACAATCCAATTGACCAACTAAGATAAAAATTCATGGTGTGAAATCAAAGATACATGCTCCCAACATTTTTGAAGAAATGGATCAGATTTTAGGGAATATTCCTAGCCTAAAATGCATTCACATTTCGACCAAGGAAAAATCTATACAAAAGTGGATATAATCACATTGTTTTGAAAAATAGTTGTATATTTTTATAAAAAGGTCCAATGGCTACAAAATTTTGAGGGTGAACCATAAGAATCTGTAGATAAAATCTTTAAGAAGAATGTTTCTCATATTTAGCTTTATGTATTGTCTAATTGGGTAGCCAACATGATGGAAAGTTTTTCAATGCAAACAATCCACTCCCTTTGTTTATAAATAGATACTCACTATCACCATGAAATGAGTTTTAATTTCATAATCTAGGTGGATATATTGACATTAACATGGTCATAAAAAGGATTGGGAGTTTAATCCAAACTCAAGTTTCTACTTTATAGACCTTTCTTGTGTACTGTCTTTTGATTTAATTTTATGTTATTCTTCATTTGTAATCTCATAATCATTTGTGTTGTAATTTTTTTAATGAATTTTTATTCTTCACTATCTTTTATTCTCATCCACCCATTGTTGTGTGATAATAATTTTCTTAAAATTGTTTAAATAATATTTAAAATCATTCCTTTATTTCACTTTCTTATTCAACCAAAAGTGTGTGTTTTACTTCTCTTCACATTTCGTGCGTGTGTTAGGTGCACTACTCTTATATTGTCCCATTATTTTTATTCTATTATTAACTCATCACCATAAACATCTTAAACAAGATAAATAATCATATCAATGTATGATTAAATCATCTATTGGGGTGAGTCCTAATTTGGTGATGTTAAGTGATTGAGAGTTTTTTCTCATTAAATATTATTTAAGTTAAAAATGTGTATGTTAAACTAAAATGGCATGGAATAATGATATGTTTTTTTAATGTGAGGATTCCATGGATTATTGGAAACATAAATAAACTTCAATAAATAAGTATTGATTAAGATTAGATCCCTAGTTAACTTAAAACTTCTATTAAATCCACAATACTTGGGAATTCTAATCAAAATAATCTTGTGAAGTGGGTGTTAATATAATTCAAGTTAAAGTAATGATCAGGTATATCATAAGATTAAATCCCCAATAATGTACTCAATTAAATATTTATAAATTAGTAAAATCAAACACCATCCCTCAATCAACTTAATTATGCTCTGCAAAAAAACCCTGATTCAAAATACAAGTCAATGAAAAATAATCAACTCCATCAAATAGTACCATCACCAAAGATTCAACTCGAGTTCCGCTATACACATTAGGATAGCACTATAACATTGAATAGTAAATAAGAAAAAATCGATCATACTTCATTATTACTGATTTATAGATGATTACTAGGGGTTCTTCTAGGTATGTGGATGATGAGCCTTATGAGTTGAGAATCTCTTAGAGGTGTCTAGACATGCTTCCTGGGACCTAGCTTCTGAGACATTTTATTCAAATCCTTGGGATTCCCAAATGTACTTTGTAGGATCTGTCTTATTAATTCATTGGGATGCCCAAATATATTACCTGGTATCTAGCTTATAGATTTTTTATCGATTTTAATATTTTTAGGATACCTTGATATGCTTCATGGGATCCAGATTATAATCATTATATGTTTGGATGTCCTTCACTTACCTCCTGAGATATATGATGAGGATGATTCAACTCTCGTCAATTTTTTTAAGATGAGGATGATTCCTCTCTCCTCAATTTATTGTATGATGAGGATGATTCTACTCTCCTTGGTCTGTTTTATAATGAGTAGGATTATAATCTCCTAGAATTTTGTTTTAATGAGGATGATTAATCTCTCCTTGATTTGGAAATGATTATCATACCTATACATTCTTCCTAGGAATAGTCCTTTGAGAATTACTTTATCAGGGTGTATGGGCATGATGTCTTTCACCCTTGATTGGTTTGGTTCAAGAAATTACACATCAGAGAACTCAAGGGGTGGTCAAAACATCTCACTAGTGGTCTCTCCTTATACATTGACCAAGGTTTATAACTTTAGGGATTATCTAAGTCACAATTTCATAACCACCTACAAATCAGGACCAAGGTCTTTGACATTAGATTAAATTTACATGGTTTGAACAACATGATGAGAAACTCTAGGTTATTTATAGAATGTTCGATTATTAACTATAGTTCTTCCTTATAGTGATCGAAGGTTTTTATAGGTGAACCCAAGGATAAGACATGTATCCCACTCTGGAGACGTACCTTTATCATTGAAATTTTTGGTGCTGGATAAAGCATGTATTTTCAATTGGGTTTATAGACCCAAAGGTTGACTTAATTATACACAGATTCAGTAGTACGACATACTGCTCAATGCCCTTTTCATGGGATATCCAGATGATTGGGATTAGAGGCCTAAGGATTGACTGTTGTTGATTATGTTATCTTTCACCTTACTCATGTATATACGTATTTATGTATATATATATTAATGTTATTATATATTTTCACATATAAATATATATATATATATACATGATGGAATCTTTCCTAGTCTACTAGGATTACAGATATAGGGATCGACTGTGGTTTCATGTTATTTGTTTTATTTTATTTATGATATCGAATTGTATTGGATAGGCTAATCATATTTCATGAGAATGGATGTATGACAGAAGATTTATAGGTTCATCATCAGGGTGGCCTACCAATATTATTTCTCACCCCTGTACATGCATCTTGATGTGCGTGTACATCTTATGGATTCTTTTTCAGGTTGATCATTGATTTCATAATGTATAGGGCTAAGGGATAGGTTTTCATGGTTGAGAAAAGTCACTCGTGAAAATTCCTTTGATCAGGCTGGAGCAGCTCGACAGTGTCTTGGAGATCAGGTATGTGGTCTAGCTCAGTGTTAGTAGTAGATCCATGTAATTATATTTTTGTTTCATTTTTTGTACTCTTACATATTTGGTTGGCCTAGATAGTGACCAATGTTTTATGTATGACATGGTGGTTCAAAATTTTATATCATTTCATTTATTATTACTACATGCTTCAATTTTAGTTATTTACTACTTTCAAACTCTATTTATTAAACGATTTGAATTATATCTAGTTATTTATACAATTTCATAATATGATATTAAGGAATATCCTCCTCATGGACTCACCATAGGCCCTCACATTAATTTAGTAGACTCTCTTATATAGAGAGTCACACTTGAGGGATTGTGGCGAACCAGATTGGAGCACCGATTTAGTGGCATCCCATTCAAAATGTTATTGTACTAGTTTAAGAGGTTATATATGTTATTTTCACAATATTTTGGTATCATAGACTAGAAAATCCTCAATATTCCTTGTCTTGGGATTTTTGGTAGACTGGAGATAGGATTTTTAGGGTGTAAGAGGTAGGTTGCAGTGAGTTCCTGGCCAGCTCTTTCCATAATGAGACTCTGGTTGCTTGGAAAATTGGGATGTGTGTCCCCCTTTGGAGTTATTTACTTTAATCCTAGTTTTATCTTATGGCTTTCTAGTTTTAACTGATAAAATCCAATTTTCTGGCCATTTCATCTTTTTTATGTGGGTAGCAGTATGCATCCGAGATATCATCCATAGGTTCCTTAAGAGGGTACAGTAGGTGCCCCTTAAGGGAATCTGCATCAAGATCATAATCTCATCAAGGATATTGTTTGAATAGTTCATGTTGAATATAGGACCATAGTGTAAGAGATAAATATAATAGGAAATATTTTCTATTCTTCCCTATCTCTTCCACTGAGTGGTAGCTTTAGTGGCATGCAAGTGAAGAAGAGGAAGTGACATGATCATCACAAGAGTGGTGGAGGTTTTTGTCAACAGTGGCCCATATCTACACCATCTACTAAAAGAAATATTGTTCCACCTAATCTCTATAAACTTATAATGTTAGGGCATAATTGATGTAATTTTACTGAAACTACAATTTTTTCAATAATTTAAGCCATTGAGTCCATATTCAACATTTCTATCAGGCTATGTCTATGACTCAATATGCTCCGGGATTTTCAACACCAAATCATACTATGGTGCAGTCAAATGATTAAAAGACTACATGTCTCTATCCATAAGTGTCAGGAGTTAAGTACCATCATGCATTGGATGTGTTTTTGGTGGAAGTATACACGGTTCCAGTGACTATGAGCGGCACTATCTTTATTTCATCTTCAATAGATACTACTTTATTTGATACAGGTGCCTCCCACTCATTTATATATGGATATTTTTTTATATTATTATACATTAAATGTATATTATTTCCTTTTTTATGGAGTTATATACACCTCTTGGGAAGAATAATGTGTAGGGGTTTCGGTGTCCTTTTCACTGTTGATAGAAAATGTAGAGTTAGTATAGGATTTTCTCATTCCATATCTATATTTGTTTAATGTCATCATTGGGATGGATTGTTTTATCTATCATAATGATGTGGTTTATTTTTATCATTAGTGTGTTTTGTTTATTGCAACTTATAGGAGATCATGGGTGTTTTAGGGAGAGTGGGATCCGAGTTATAGACATTTAAGACCTTCCTAACCAGATCTTTTGGGTTTGTTTCCAGCTGTAGTAGTTGAGATCGAAATATTTTCTTCTTTTTTGACCTAACAACTATTTTTAAGGAATTTTATAACGTTTTTCCAGAAAATTTCTCTGAGATTCCTCTAAAGAGGGAGGTAGATTTTACAATTTACCTAGTTCCAAGTATGCATCTGATGTTAGTACCTTCTTACCGTATGGCATTAGTGGATCTGAAAGAACTCAATATTCATTTGGATGATCTAATTTTGTTTTTTTCTCTCCCTAAAATTCCTCCTTGGGAATCCCTTGTTTATTTATTAATAATGAATATGGTTCACTCTTATTTTATGTAAAATATCGAATATTGAACTGAGAAACAGTTAATAATATTTATCCTTTTCCTTCTGTGGATGATTTGGTTGACTATTAAAAGGGTGAAATTGGTTTTCTAAATATTTATCTTTTATTAGGTTATCATTAGCTTAAATTTTTTGAGTCTTATATACCAAATAGATCTTTTAGGATCAGTTTTTCCTCCGATTTCAGTACATTATTATAATGTTGCACCAGTATATCTGAAATAGCTCAGGATTAATTTGGATGATCTGATGGTGAAAGGTTTTTTTCTCCGTAGTTTTTCTCCTTGGGCATCCCTTGTTCACTTCTCTAATAATTCATATGGTAACCTCTGAGTTTGTTTGGACTATAAAAATTAGAACTGAGTAATGGTTAATAACAAATATCATTTTCCACATGTTGATGACTTTTTTGACTATTTAAATGGGGAAACTTGTTTTCAAAGATTGATCTTCAGTTGATTTATCATCGGCTCAAAGTTTGGGAGCTAGATATACCAAATATGGATTTCAAGAGAAGGTTTTTCCATTACAAATATCTTTTGAAGTCGATTGTTATGACAAATTTTCCTAAATTTTTATGGATTTGATGAATCAGATATTACACTTGTATATTGACACTTTGTGGTGGTATACAGAGATGATATTTTGGTTTATTCAACACTCATTCATCAGCATGAAGAACATTTTATTTTGTTTATAAAAATCCTAAAAACTCACTATTTATATGGAATTATTTCAAAATGATTTTTTTTGGTTCAAGAATGGAAGTTCTTGGGGCGTGTGATTTTTGAGCATGGCTTATCAGTTGATCATGATAAGGTTAAGGAGGTTTTTATTAGGAAGCACTACATATCGTCTTTTAGATTCAGAGCTTCCTTAGTCTTACTAGATATTATTGTAGGTTCTTCATGGATTTATCAAAATTTGGTGTCACCTTGGAATGATCTTACCAGGAAATGGGTGAAATTCAAATGGGATACAAAGTGTCAGTCTTCTTTTAATGAGATTAAATGACTTCTCACGTCCACTCCTATTCTAATCTTACCTAATCCTAATTAGGGGTATGTGGTTTTCTAAGATTATTATAGTGATAGTTTGGGTTTTTTTGTTATACAGGATTATCATGTGGTGGCTAAAGACTATCTATATTTTCAAACGCAGGATAAGTATTACCCCATTCATGATTTAGAGCATGTTTTAGTTATGCATGAGCTTATGTGTTTTCGGTACTATCTTTTCAGGGAGAGGATCACAATAATTTATGACCATAAGAGTCTTAGCTATATATTTTCATATAAATAATCGAATCTCAGATAGATGAGGTGTGTTGAATACCTTCATCCATTTTACATGCTTTCAATAGGAAAGTTAATGTCATTGTAGATTATCTTGGTAGGAATGTACCATCAAAGGCTATTCAAGAATCAAAGGAAGAGTGGAACCTTATGGGGATATTTTCTCAGCTGCACTTGGATGATTAGGAATATGTTTTTAGAATGGTTTTGACCAATGTTCAATTATAATAATCTCTCATTGAGTCTATTATTTAGATTTAGCAGTAGGATCATGGGTTTAGTGGAATTATAAAAACACTATATGGTGGAGAGATCATTTCTCATTGGACACACTCTTCAGATAGTATTATTCATTTTTGGGATAGTATTATCATCTGAACATTATTCAGGAGATTGGTTTCTTTAATATCATGGTTCTTTATTGGGCATTCATTTAGGAACTATGAATATGTATTATGACATGAGACGGTGATTATGGTGGCCATACATGAAGTGTGACATTGCAGATTGTGTGTCCCACTATTACACTAGCCAACAAATAAATAGAGAGCATTTAAAATCCTATGGTTTACTCCAGCCTCATCTAGTGATAGTTTGGAAATGGGATAAGGTATGAATGGATTTTGTTTTGTTGGATTACTATGGAATCCCCATGGGATGGATGCTACCTAGGTGTGGATTTATCGGTTGACAAATTCTTATCATTTCATTCTAATCTAGGACACCACTAAATTTAATGATTTGGGTAATATTTATCTATAGGATATCATGACGTTCTATGAGGTTCCTTCTTCCATTGATTCAAATAGGGATCCTAGGTTTAGCTCATGGTTTTGGAGGAGTCTACAAGAGGTGATGGGGACTCAGGCCAGGTTGAGAGCATATTATCATCTACAGATAAATGATCAGAAGGATAATTCTATTCATATCCTAGAGGATAGGTTATGTGCTTGGATAATGTATTTTTGTGGATTGTGGGATAGCCATATGGTACTGTTTTGTATTTCGTAAAATAATGGTAATAATTTGTTGATCATAATGGATCCTTTCAAGGAATTTTATAGTCACCCATCCATATCACATTTTTTGGTAAAAGGTGATCAAAGCCTATTTTTTGGGACCAGTTCTGTTTAGAAGACATCAATAAGGATTTAGGATACAAATTGATGTCTAGTTATAGATTAGATTCATAGAAATCTTATGTGTATCCTTGGGGTCATCATTTATATTTTTATATAGGTGACCATGTTTTCTTGAATGTTTCTCCTCGATTGGGTCACCATCGACTTGGGAGGAAGGTAAATTTTGTTTCAAGATATGTTGGATTATATGAGGTCACTAAGAAACTTGGGTTGGTTTCTTTTTAGTTGTAATTTCTGGTTCATTAAATTTTTATTCATGATGTTTTCCATATATCGGAGCACAGGAAGTACCATCTTGATCACTCTCACGTTTTGAGTTAGGAAAAGATTGAGTTAGAACCATATGTTTCTATTGTAGAGTAGCCAATAGAGACCATTAAATCTCAAGTAAAATTATTACATGGGAAATCAATTCCATTGGTCAGATTATTATGGTGACACATATCAGATTCTCATGAGACTTGGGAGAATAAGGTGTTAATGAGGGAGTAATGGCCTCATCTCTTTCCAGAAATCATTCTTACACATAACTTCCTAGGGATAGAAAGTCTTATATTGGGGAGTTTGTAACATCATGTTACGACATTCAAGTATTTCTCTTCTATATTTTTGTTTCCCTATTTATATGGGTACATTTTTAGATTTTGGAGAATTGAGATAATTTAGTGGGGAAAATGACCAAAATTTTAGGGATGTATGTTTTTTTTAAATAATGGAGTCTAGGTATAAATGTGATATATTATTTGTAGGTCTCTCCCCGAGTTCATAGGACATCAGTTTTGGTTTGGTATTTCCTTATGAATTTAAATTTTCTATTTTCTATTGTGAGATTTCATGACATGTAAGGGTTACACATCATCAAGTAGTTTTACACACCATATAAAATGTCCACATAATGTATTAGTCATCGAGTAAATGTTGTAAACCAATACAATGCATGAAAATATTATATGAAATGTAAACTTTAAACATTAGTAAATGGTAAAATTGGGATTTTAGGCTGAGGTGATCTTCCTTTTTAGAATTTGTGGGTTTCGTGGATTCCAAGATGTGAAATGGTATTACAAGATGTGTAATTCTCATAGTTTGTGTTTTTAGTGCATCGTATGAGTTATTTTTTCTTTATTATCTTTCGTACCTATTCTCTCTTGATCTAGGTACCCTCCCATGTGAATTTAAAGACCTCCTCTCATTCCAGATCAATTTTTTCAATGATTGATCTCAATTATTGTTGCGTGGCATTTTCATGGGTGAGTAATCCTTCTGGTTCTTCATTACTATTGATCATAGTATCACTATTGTGTTGTGTTACCAGATTCGTTGATATGAAATGATAATATTCTTTATACTTTATAGATATATATTTTTTATTTTACTTTAAAGGTTGAACCTTTTGTTGGTTGTGGTGAGGTGTGTGATTTTCCTTGAGGTATGTTTTGATTTGTCCTCTATATGGGCCATTTTTCTTGTTAATTTGATTCTAATATGTGAGGATTAATTCTTAGACCTCCTTTTCCATATTTTTGGTCTTTCTTATTGGTGGATCCCATTGTGGGTGTGTGTGACATGAGTTTGAGGTAGGTGGTTCCATCACTATCCTATGTTGGATGAACTACATTTCTCTAGTTTTTATAAATTATTTTTTAAAATATTTGGCATGATTTTGTTATGTTTGGGAATGTATTTTTGATAAAAGATAGTTTCCCCCTCTATTGGTAAAGGAAATGGTATTTTAAAAGAATTTTGAAATGTATTCATGAAATGAATTTAAAAGAATGGTTTTGATGAATCGGTTGGGAAAATACAGCACATGTGAAGCCTTAGGTACTTAGGTGGACGGTGAATCTTAGAGTCATCATCCATTTAATGCGGAGGTTCACTTTTTGGGGTGTTCCTCTTATCCTAGAGTATAGATTCCTGGGCTCTAGGAACATGTATGATTTTAGGGGTTTCACTTTATGGGGTATTCCTTAGTTCCTAGAGTGTAGATTCATGAGTTGCAGACACCTATAGTGCACACAATTTCTATGATGTGGTACGAGTAATCTCATATCCTACTCTAATTTTATCATCGGTCTCATTATACTCTGTTATTTTGGTTTGTATTATTTGGATTTGATATGATATGGTATGCATGATTTATTTTGACTTCATTAATATATTTCATATACTTTGAAACTATTTTACCTAGATTATTTTCATGTGTGGAAAACAGGTAAATGTGTTACCATGCTTTTGATATAAAAACTATTAAAATGATTATCATTCCTTATTTCCATTAAAGTTGATAATTGTTTAGATTTTTGTAAATCAACATGTTATGGAACACCTAAGAGGGATCCTATTATGTTTTCTTAGCTCACACCCTATGCACCCCTTTAGTGGTGCATAGACCTAGTAATGTCTTTTGATGAAAGGAAAATCAAGGCATCATAGTGAGGTAGCGAGGTTTTCATCAATTCTGTCTTGGTATATGGTGGTGATATGGTGGGAGTTTTCCCACAATATCACATGTATTAGTTGTTTCTATTTTATTCCTCATTTTATGTTAGAATTTTAATTTTGTATGTTATAAATTTTTTTAATTTGTATTGTTTCCGCTGTCTTATTTCAGTTATGAAATATATTATCTCTTATGTTGTTCCTCTATATTGTGTGTAAATATATATATATATTTCTTATTGTTGAAATTTTTTGTTTAAAATCATTCCCTTTGGTTGTTTGATTTTGGAGTGCTAGTCACCAGACTAGGGGAATTAGGAATTACCTTCAGGCATGTGGCTATTCGAGTAACTTACCAGTCTAGGAGGATATCTAGGTTAGGTTCACCATAGTTTTGTTCTAGATAAATTATAAGGACACCTAGTAAATGTAAAGTTGTCCTTCTAGTAAATATACTTTTGAAAAAACCATATAAAACATCAATTTTAGTAGGCATTTAGAATCCCCATCTTTCTTATTTACATAATTCACTAGGGAAAACCCCCATCAATTACATCACCTTAAATTCCATTTTTCACCATCAACACAAATTATCAAGGAATAAGGTGGATCTTCTTTTCTACAACAATTATCGAAACATGGATGAGAATATTTTCTCAACCCAGAAGATCCCTTCACTTGAATTTTATTTTCCTTCAAACAATTCGCCTTGGTTATCCAAATACAAATATTAGGATTCATGGTTTCCTTTTTTCCATTATTCTTCACTTTTTTGGAGAAAAATTCTTATCTTTCTCTGGTTAGGTATATGTTTTTTTATTTTATTCTACTACCAGCATCCATTATTCCTCTAATTAATTAGTTCATACATCCATGAAATCCTTTGAAACATGTTCAGCATTCTCCTTGTGAGGATATTTATTTACAATATTCTTTATTTTTTCTAATTGTTTCGTTTATTGATTTATTATTTTCTCTTATATAAGAAACCAGGTCAATAATTTTCATGGGTATGGAAAAATTTCTTACATCTTCCAAATATATTATTTTATTTTTTTTAAGTTACCATTCTATGGTATCTCATAGTGAGGCTCACATGAATGATTTGTATATTTTTTCTCCCCCTTAATATTGTATTTTTTCCCTTTAGTTTCCCAATTATGACAACAATCGATGGCATGCTGCATAATTATTCCACAACCCCAACATTAACTGATAAGACCTGGATTTTTCCATTGTGTTGAATTTTTTCAAGTAGATACCTTTTTCGAAAAATCTTTCTTCAGGACAATAACTTGGTTCATCTAGAAATATTTGGGGGTGGTACTTTTTTCCTTTATATTTTTATATTTCTATATTTAAAGAAGAGGTGGGTTTCTTCAAAAAATCATTCACCCATCTTCATACATAATTACAACTAAAACTATTTATTTATGGGAGTTAGTGTATATATATTCATCAAAACATAGGGTTACCTTTTTCATTAGATTATCATAATATGAAACTTCTAAATCATTCAAAGTTTTCTTTCCACTGGATTGAGTGTCTAATAACTAATACATTCCTTAAAAACTATATTTGTGATTCTTTTTATGATATACATGAATATTCAACTTGATCAGATTCTATGTTTTTTAATTTTATTTAAAACTCAAGAAAATTTAAATTAAAATTTTTTATACAGTTTTTAAGGAACTCCACAATATTTTAAAATTAAACTTTTAATTGTATAATCTTTTCTTCATCCATCTTACATTATTCTTTTAAAGTATTATGATGTTATTTGATATTTTTGGATTTTATCTTCATCTCAGAGTTATTGATATTAATAATTACTTTCAATGCATGAAATATTTCCTTGAAGAATTATTTTATAACAAAATTCTCATAAAAAATTATTTACAATGATTATTACACAAGGTTAAAAATTTATAAGAATGTAATATCTTTTCTTCCTTTCATTTAATGATATTAATAATAAATTTAAATTATTTAAACCTTTTTCCTAATTAATTATATATCTCATCAAGTTTCGATTCTATCTGTGATTGTTCCTCCTACAATCCATTGATATATTCAATTACATATGTAACAAATTCAATAGCTAATTTTTTTATATAATCATTTATTTCCATGTAAAAATATTCAACAAACTCATACTCACCACAACTAAAACAAATTTATTTCATTGGATTAACACTAGATGATTTTTCAATATAACTTCAAGACACTTTAAATTCTAGTAGTAGTGGATACTCCTTTTAATGATCTCTTGAGGATATTTTTCCTAACTTCTCAGTCTCTTTCTCCTTGTTTTTTAGTATCTTGGATGATACTTCAATGTTTCCAAAAACTGGAGTATCTTCCATTAACAATACCTCAGGTACAACATCATTATCTTCAGGAGAAAATTATTCTTCAACTTATGTAAATATTTACTTCTTATAAACCAATGAAAAAATAACTAGGAAAAAATATTTGGATCTAAATAGAGGTAACCTATTCTCTAATACCAATTTAAAGACACATGGTATCATGCAGTCATCCTTAGAAAGGGGTGAATTATGGGTCACCAATATTAACCAATTAAGTTCAAATAAAATTATTAATTCATTTAAGTTAATCAAACATCTATAATCAATTAGTATGTATGTATTTTGTTAATTTTACCTCACCATTATCACCTAATGTTATGTGGATAATTTAAAGTGAACATTATAAAGATATTTTTACAAGGTTTAAACTCAATGCAAGAACCCACTCATTTCCATGTTGACTCCCATAGATTGATGGATTCTTCTAGTAATTATAATTTACAACAATTAAAAAATGATTCAAGGAGTTACTATCCTAACCCATAGAGTTAATCCCATACACTATGTCTACTAACTTTTTAAATTCTCTTAGATATAGATTACACTAACTCCTGTGGTTATTCAAGATTATCCAAACATGAACTAGTGTTCGACTGCAACTCCTTATTGCACTAGAGTTTTTTTACATTGGCCTTGTTCTACATTCAGTAAAATTAATTCTAGAGATCTCACTTTATTCCTTGGAATCATATTTTCTAGTCTTTTCAACATTATTTAGAACTTTATATTCTGGTCTTCTCAACATTTTACAAATTTGGATATTTTGAACTCCTTACAACATCAACCCAACTAAAACTTCCATAAAATCTATGGTTGGAAACTTATATTCTTTTTATCTTCTAAAATCTATCCAACTTCATCATATTTATCTAATGATATAAACCCTTTTAAGGCATAACTTCCTCCAAAAATTATGGAATAAACACAAGCTCCAAATTTTAGTTTACCACACATTTCTTCCTAGTTTGACCACCTTTAAGACTTACTAAATAATCAGAGTCAAATTTCTTCATCAATGTTTCCTAAAATTTTAGTATAAAAAATCTTCAAATCTTATTCAAATCTCCACTAAATTATAGGAACATAAAAAATTATATCTCAGTGTTGTCACAATTTTTGACCTTATAAGATTTTGTAAAGCTCCTAAAATCTTAATCTGGTGTACAATATTTTTTCTATGACTCCATAACTCAAACTTTTCATAATTATTAATTATAACTCAAACATACTATATCTCAAATTCATAATTAAAACTTAGTAAAAATCATTTTTATAACTCAAACATTATACAAATCATCTTTAAAATTCATACATCATACAAATAAACTTTATAATTAAATCTTTTTAAGATTCTTAAACACTATTTGGGGACCTTTTTAATGTTATGGTGGGAATTCTTCATGTTGTATTCCCACATTTCTCTTTATAGTAAACTTATTAATCTTATAAAAATTTTCCATCCAATAATATTATAAATCTTCTTTAAATTTATTCATTCGGTAAATTTTCAAATATTGTTAACTTACTATGTCTATAACTTTTACAAACATTCCTCTATCTAAATCATTTAAAATTTTTTCTCCATACATAACTTCTATAATTTTTTCACCATCTATAAATTTTAAAAACATTCTCTATTTGGAACCATTAGAAACTTTTTCCATCTAGAACTTGTTGAATAAACTCATCTTGAACCATGAAAAATCTTAGTAATGATGATGTTATAAGCTTTAAGGATTAGAAAAGCATAATTTGACTACCATATGAAACATTATAGGAAACTCAATAAGAAACTCCATTGAAAAATACCTAGGAAACTCTATAATAAACTCAATAGGAAACCCTATATGAACTTTATTCATCTTACTTATTGATTTTTCCATAATCTACTGAAAATAAACACAATAATTTCGTTGTTATCATCCAACGGATCTTAAAACTATATAACCTTTAATTAATCTTCCTAAATAAGATCATTGGGACAAAAAATTATCCTCAGTTGAAATATAAAAAAATTATGGTCAAAAGGTTAAAAAAATATAGTAACTTCAATAATTCCAAACTAAGGGTTCTTCATTTATTTTTATCAATGTTCATAATTATCAAACTATATGTGCATTGATTTCATGATGTCCCTCAGATTACATAAGAAAAGTGTTAATCAATCCACTTTAAAACCCTTTTAAATAACTAATATTTTAATAAATAATTAATGTTTTGATAAGTTCCCTATCTAATATCTAGATCAATCGATGCATGGAAAATAAATAAATTAAAGTAATGAGACACATAAATTTTTAAAAAGACTCATAGAATCAATTGTTTTTAAGAGAATTATTTTTCCTAATGGACAAGACAATAAAATTAAGTAAACAAATTAAAACAGTTTGGAATAAGTTATTTTATAAAAATCTCATTGAGGAAGAGGTACCAAATCTACTAGAAACAAATTAAACCAACATAATGACTTCACTTCATAATGCTTTGTTTTCAAGACCCTCCATGAGATAATTTACCTTTTGAAAATATTTTGTTAATAAGTAATTAATATTTTATATAGTTTTGATACTACATTGTCACCTTCCAAGATAGATAAAGCACACATTATATAATTACTTGCATGATAGTGGTGGAATTACACTCAAACCACACATTATTACATTCATTTTTTCTTTCCACCTAAACTTCTTTGATCAATTCCAATATTTCATCCTCCAAATATGACGCAATACCACAATTTCCATGAAGAAAATTCATGACAATACCATTTTGGTCACTAAAAACTACCCCAAAATCAGCCAGAATTGGGTTCCCTCTTGAGTCACCATCTATGTTTCATTTAATCCACCCACTAGGAGGTCATCTCTAAAATACTTCTAGATTGAATCTTGGAGGTAAAATGAAATTGAAAGAATCAATAGTATATATTCCTTTACACCAATAATTTTGGTGAGTTTTAATATTAATTTTCTTTCAACTAAATACTTTTATGATTGAAATCAAGTTTGTGATACTTAGAGTTACAAATTAAAGTGGAAATCTCAAAACCTTTACAGTGTAAAAATTTTACCATAGGTTTTAGTTTTAGACTAATTACAAATAGTGGGTATTCAATTATGAAAAATAAATTTAAAAAAATTATAGAACATAATTACATAGAAATAAAAGTAAAAGGATGAGAAATGAAAGGATCAAATAAAATATTAATTTTGGTTATGTTGATGAATTTGTGATCTAAAGTCGATGTAGAAAACCAACAATTAAGGAGATGATCAAAAAAATAGTTGATTGTAAACTCCTTGATTAAAATTTATATGATGAATATCTATTTTGAAAAACAATAATAATGAGATATAAATGATTGTTTATTCTATTCATTATACTCTAAATATGAACTCATATTCCCTTTTATATTTGAATACTGTATTGATGTTTTTAATTACTTAAAGATACTACCCTTCATAAATTAATGAGATTAAAATTTCTATTTAAATTAATTATTAAAGATAAAAAAATTATAATTTTTTTGATTCAAAATCATCTAATCCCATTTGTTTATGCACCAGTTCAGTCCCTCAACAATGAAAATAGAGATTTAAAATGAGTTTTCATAATTTGAAAATACATTTATATATGAAGTAATTAATTAATTTTGGTGAAATATTTTGTGTTTGATATAGAAATACATGTTAGTTTACATATCATATAATCCTATTATGTTTGGTACCTTAATCAATTTATGGATGATATTGTGTCATGTTTTGGTAAAGTTCTAATCTTATTACATTGTAAGTTGCATGTATTAAATTGAATTTGATAGATCGTGTTAAATAACCCACATGAATTAAACATTCATATGGTAAATTATATTTGGAAAACTACGTCCAATAATCTCATTACATTATATAGAGTAGTGAATTGTAGGATTTTTTTACTAGCATGAATCCAATAATTTTCACTACTAGAAATTCGGGCTATAGCCACAGACCTATAGCCATGGTTTTATAGGTCCGTGGCTATAGCCTTTATTTTGCCACGGTTAAATTTTTTATCCGTGGCTAAATCTGTTTCATCATTTTTTCTCCCGATATTTTATCGGGCTCCTCATCCTCCCCGATCCACAGCCCTCCTCCTCCCTCGATTCGCACACCACGTAGCCCTCCTCCCCAACCACGTCTTCTCCTCCCCACAGCCCTCCTCTCCTCCTCCGATTCGCAGCCCTATCCCACACATCCCTCCTCCTCAATGGCATCTCCTCCTCCCCACAGCCCTCCTCATCCTCCCCCAGTTCGTAGCCATATCCCTGCGCAGCCTCCTCCTCGACAGCGTATCCTTATCCCGACGATTACCCTTTCCGACGTGCTCCCTGACAGCCTCCTCCTCATGCCGAACCTCCACCCTCGTTGGCATCACCTCCTCCTCAAGCCAGACCTCCTCTCTCACTAGCATCTCCCCTCTGATGTGTGACCCCGTCGACATCATCCCCTATCTAGCACGTGGCTTCCCCTTTGGTGAGATTTCTTGGATTTCTTTTTGGGGTTTTACTCATCTTGTCCAAAACCTAAGGGATGAGGTATGATTTTTGTGCTTTATTGGATTCCAGGGGGTGCAGTTCATCCATCAGGGTGTACTCATCCATTTATGAGAGTTTCATTGCATCCGTGCATGTTTGAGGTAGGTGTTTTCATGTTTTTTCCTTTTAGATTGAAAAAAATTAGTTCTTGAGTCGATTCAATTAACTTTTAAATATGTTTCAAACCTTTATTATACTTGTGGCTAGCTCATGGTAGTGTTTTCTTGTTGGTAGAATTTTCTAAAAATAGGTTTTGAGATTATTTTCCATTTATGCCTATGTGTATGACTATCCAAATTGGGTTAGATAAAATGTCATTTTAGTTTAAAAATTTAAGTTAGATGATTAGGGTAGTGTTTTCCCAAAAATGCATTTTATTGAAATTGTTTGTCTGGTGTTGGGTTGGCTTGATGAAACATGTTGGTTTTCATGAAATAAATTTTGGGTTAGTGGAAGGTACGTGTTTTTTTCCTTGAAAAATTGTTTGGGGAAAGACTACATGTTCCATGCCATTTGACACAGGCACATCCATGGGTGATTGGAATGAATTCATGTATGAGACTTAAAATGATAATATTGTTTGAAGGGGTTCTTTTCTTGAAACTTTTTTTAAATAAAGGGATTCATTATCTTCTCCATATCCCTCCCATTATTAAAAGGTTCTATGACTTTGCAAATGGCTTGTGTAATTTTCAAAATTGGGTGGGAAGTGATGACCTCTTTGGTTTTTTATGAAGTGAATGGTTTCCTAATGGTAAAAATCCCATTTGGGACTTCTCACTTTAAAAATACTATTTTACTTTAACATTATTTTTCTTAAATGTTTTCTTGGTTTTTGAATCGTATATTGATTACATTGTTTGAATTAATTTTATTTTAGGTATGCATGGTGTTTTTGAGTCCTGGGTAATTATGGTAGGGTGTTGAGATTGGTTTCGAAGGCACGCACTCATATTCCCAGGTATGGATATGTATGTATGTATGTATGTATATATATATATATATATTCTGTGCATGTTTCCTCATGGTATGGGGAACACATTCATATGTTTAACGATATATATATATATATATATATATATATATATATATATATATATATATATATATATATGGAAGTGTTTGAGTGTGAGTGTGCTGCTGGTTGAGTGATAATGGTTTGGATTGACCATCCTTTAAGGTAGGATTTCTCATGCACTTTACTTTTTAATTTAAGATCTATTAGTTTCTTGATTATTGAACCCTCTTATATTTATAAATAGGAATGTATGAGCCTTGGATTAGATTTTTTGGTGTGAAATTAGTGTATTAATCCTTGTTTGTGATAACTGGAATTGTCTTGGTAAATAGCACACACTAAGTGTTTGGTTAAATTCCTGGTTGGATTTTGTGGGAAATTTAGGACGTAAAATGCATGGTTTAGATTTATATATATATTGGAAAGATACAAAATGGTATTTGGGTATCCTTTAATGGTTTTACATTGTGTTTTTAATTTTTATAAAAATATGAATGTTGGTTTTCTTCTCTAAAATTTTTCGGGCTCCTCCTCCCTTCTCCTCTGCGATACTGCGCGCGTGGATATCCTCTAGCCCCCGATACTCCCGAACCTTCGGCGGCACCCTCCTCCCCGATACGCGCGATCCACACTACCTTCCTCCAGTGCGCTCGCGATCCCCACCCCATTTCTTCCCTACTCCTCACTCGCGATCCCCACCGCCTTCCTCCCTTGTGCTCGCTACCATTCTACTCCGATGACGTGGCCACCCACCTTGGGATGATTCTCCTCCGATGATGCGATCACCCCACCTCCCAGCCGGCGTTCCTCTTCCTCTCGGTACGTTCGCTCGCTCCTCTCTCAATCCCATGGCGATCTTCCTTACGCCTGGGCGTTTTGAATCTCATCATTTCACGACGCCGCAGATGACACATTTTCCCCTTATGCACAATCATTCTGTGGCTACGCGAAATGTGGATACACTCGAAGATATATCCCGCAACCATCCTTTTACCAGTTGAGTCCAAGGGATTTCGTTCCTAGATGCTTTAAAAATCTCTAACCAAGGCAATGATTTCATGGCGAAGCCCCCTCTGGTAAAGCGATAGGATTAAGGTGGTTATCTAGTTGAAGCGGACCCAAACGCCCTGAAACAGCGCACACAACTATGAAAATTCTCAGTGATGGGTCGAATATCTTAACACAAAGGTAACTACCCTTGGCCCCTTACTTAACTTCACTCTCGTATTGCACACTACTAGAATACTGCAAATTGGAAACTAATCCCCATAGGAAAAGGATATTTTCACATACTGTTAAGATCACAAGATGATTTTGAAAGAGTTTGGAAGACTTGTAATCTCAACCTCAAGTCGGGTTTACTTAAAATTTCAGAGTGGGACTCCACATTTAATCCAAAAACACACAGAAACACTTTGGCACAAGTCTGGATCAAATTGCATGGACTTAACTAGTTTTTTGGCACCCAAAAATACTGAATGATATTGTCTCATGCATAGTAACCGCTCTTAAAATTGATCAAAAGGACCTTACATGCTGACTTGGATCTATTCGACAGAGTAATGGTTGAAATAAACCTTGACTCAAAACATACCAGCTCAATTAACTTCAATGCCAATGAATACAAAACTGAAGATATAGTGGAATATGAGCGAAAACCCCCATTTTGGGATCACTATAAAATCATAGAGCATACTATATTCAACTGTAGGGTGATTAGGAAGCAGGTAATACAACCATCTGAGAATGAATGGAAGGAAATGAGGAGACCTAAAAAAGAAAAAGCCCCCATGATAGACATGCCTGAAATATCCAAAAAGAAATATGAAGTTTGGGTCAAAAAAACTCACACTTTGACTCACATAAGAGGTAGTTCAGGAACCAAATCGGTGGATGAAGTGGAGGAAGAAGAAAACTCTATTAATGATCAAAACCTCTCAATTGAAATTACAAACCTTTTACTAGACACTATTAGAGTATCAACCGAGCAGGAAAAGATTTCTAGCTATCAACATGACCTAGAAAAGCATAATCTCTAGCACCCAATCTTGGATGGAGGGAATTTTTCTACTAATGAACTGAAGAAACTTACCTATACTCCTAGTACTTCAATCCACAATAATGATGTTTTCACTAAAGAAAATGATGTGGCTAACACTCCATACTTAAGCGCCAAGCATACCCATATTACTTCCACACCTAAATTAGGCATGCAAAAGGAAAATCAGGAAACCCCCTAGTCTTCTAGCTCCATGGTGAAACCTGCCTCCATAGACCTAGAAGCTCGAGCAGGCATGAAAAAGATTCCAGCACATGTTTTATATGACAATTCAGTTTCGGTTCTCGTACCCTAACATATGTAGGTTTTTAATGTTCCCCCGGAGTAGAAGTAGAATCTCTCTCAGAACTCTATCGAACAACGCTGCGGTCACGCAGCAGTCACGCCGCGGTCACGCCGCAGTCACGCCGTAGTCATTCTGTGATTTGGCCCTGCTCCAGCCACATCCATCCCACACCAGCCCCCTTCCACCTTCATTTCAGCCTGCTACCATCGGCATTCCAGCCCGCAACAGCCCCCCTGCCACCTTCGAATCTGCACGCACCATCCCCCAACACCTGCAACCAGCCCCCTTCCACCAGCATTCCAGCCTCCTCCCGCTTCCTTCTCTCCTAGCCAGAAGATGCTGCCCCGCGGATGTCAATGGATCGAGTCAACACGTTGTGGTCACGCCGCGGTCACCCTGCGGTCACGTTGCAGTCACGTCGTGGTAATGCCATGATTTGGCCCTGCTCCAGCCACATCCAGCCCACACCAGCCCCCTTCCACCTTCATTGCATCCCGTTGTCACCGGCATTCCAGCCCGCAACAACCCCCCCTTCCACATTCGAATCAGCCCTCACCATCCCCCCAAAACCCGCAACAAGACCCCTTCCACCAGTATTCCAGCCTCCTTCTGATCCATTCGCTTCTGGCCGAAAGATGCTGCCCCGCGGATGTCGCTGGATCGGGCCAACACGCTGCGGTCACGCCGCAGTCACTTTGCGGTCACGCCGCGGTCACGCCGCGGTCACTCCGCAGTCACGCTGCGGTCACGCCGCGGTCACGCCGTGGTCAAGCCACGGTCATGCCGCGGTCACGCCGCGGTCACGCCGCGGTCACGCCTCGGTCATGCCGCAGTCACGCCGCGGTCACGCCTCGGTCATGCTGCAGTCACGCAGCGGTCACGCCGTGGTCACGGCGCGATCACGCCGCGGTCACGCCTCGGTCATGCCGCTGTTACGCCGCGGTCACGCCGCGGTCACATCGCGGTCACGCCGTAGTCATGCCGTGATTTGGCCCTGCTCCTGCCACACCCAGCCCACACCAGCCCCCTTCCACCTTCATTTCAGCCCGCTTCCACCGGTATTCCAGCCCGCAACAGCCCCCCCCCCCTACCACCTTTGAATCAGACTGCACCATCCCCCCAACACCTGCAACCAGCCCCCTTCCACCCACATTCCAGCCTCCTCCCGCTCCCTTCACTCCTGACCGGAAGATGCTGCCCCTCGGATGTCGCTAGATCGGGCCAACACGCTGCGGTCACGCCGCGGTCACGCTGCGGTCACGCCGCGGTCATGCCGCGGTCACGCCGCAGTCACGCCGTAGTCATGCCGTGATTTGGCCCTGCTCCAACCACATCCAGCCCACACCAGCCCCCTTCCACCTTCATTTCAGCCCGCTGCCGTCGGCATTCCAGCCCGCAACAGCCCCCCTTCCACCTTCGAATCTGCCCGCACCATCCCCCCAACACCTGCAACCAGCCCCCTTCCACCAGCATTCCAGCCTCCTCCTGATTCCTTCGCTCCTAGCCAGAAGATGTTGCCCCGCGGATGTCACTGGATCGGGTCAACACATTGTGGTCACGCCGCGGTCACGCCGCGGTCACGCTGCAGTCATGCCGTGGTAATGCTGTGATTTGGCCCTGCTCCAGCCACATCCAGCCCACACCAGCCCCCTTCCACCTTCATTGCAGCCCGCTGCCACCGGCATTCCAGCCCGCAACAACCCCCCCTTCCACCTTCGAATCAGCCCGCACCATCCCCCCAAAACCCGCAACAAGACCCCTTCCACCAGTATTCCAGCCTCCTTCTGATCCATTCGCTTCTGGCCGAAAGATGCTGCCCCACAGATGTCGCTAGATCGGGCCAACACGCTGCGGTCACGCCGCAGTCACTTTGCGGTCACGCCGCGGTTACGCCGCGGTCACGCCGCGGTCACTCCGCAGTCACGCCGCGGTCACGCCGCGGTCACGCCGCGGTCAAGCCACGGTCATGCCGCGGTCACGCCGCGGTCACGCCGCGGTCACGCCGCGGTCACGCCACGATCACGCCGCGGTCACGCCGCAGTCAGGCGCGGTCACGCCGCGGTCACGCCTCGGTCACGCCGCAGTCACGCCGCGGTCACGCCGCGGTCACGCCGCGGTCACGGCGCGGTCACGCCGCGGTCACGCCTCGGTCACGCCGCAGTCACGCCGCGGTCACGCCGCGGTCACGCCGCGGTCACGGCGCGGTCACGCCGCGGTCACGCCTCGGTCACGCCGCAGTCACGCCGCGGTGACGCCGCGGTCACGCCGCGGTCACGCCGCGGTCACGCCGCGGTCACGCCGCGGTCACGCCGTAGTCACGCCGTGTTTTGGCCCTGCTCCAGCCACATCCAGCCCACACCAGCCCCCTTCCACCTTCATTTCAGCCCGCTTCCACCGGCATTCCAGCCCGCAATAGCCCCCCCTACCACCTTTGAATCAGACTGCACCATTCCCCCAACACCTGCAACCAGCCCCCTTCCACCCACATTCCAGCCTCCTCCCGCTCCCTTCGCTCCTGACCGGAAGATGCTGCCCCACGGATGTCGCTGGATCGGGCCAACACACTGCGGTCACGCCGCGGTCACGCTGCGGTCACGCCGCGGTCATGCCGCGGTCACGCCGCAATCACGCCGTAGTCATGCCGTGATTTGGCCCTGCTCCAACCACATCCAGCCCACACCACCCCCCTTCCACCTTCATTTCATCCCGCTGCCATCGGCATTCCAGCCCGCAACAGCCCCCCTTCCACCTTCGAATCTGCCCGCACCATCCCCCCAACACCTGAAACCAGCCCCCTTCCACCAGCATTCCAGCCTCCTCCCGATTCCTTCGCTCCTAGCCAGAAGATGTTTCCCCGCGGATGTCACTGGATCGGGTCAACACGTTGTGGTCACGCAGCGGTCACGCCGCGGTCACGCTGCGGTCATGCCGTGGTAATTCCGTGATTTGGCCCTGCTCCAGCCACATCCAGCCCACACCAGCCCCCTTCCACCTTCATTTCAGCCCGCTGCCACCGGCATTCCAGCCCACAACATCCCCCCCTGCCACCTTCGAATCAGCCCGCACCATCCCCCCAAAACCCGCAACCAGCCCCCATCCACCAACATTCCAGCCTCCTTCTGATCCATTCACTTCTGGTCGAAAGATGCTGCCCCGCGGATGTCGCTGGATCGGGCCAACACGCTGCGGTAACGTCGCGGTCACACCATGGTCACGCTGTGATTTGGCCCTGCTCCAGCCACATCCATCCCACACCTTCCCCCTTCCACCTTCATTTCAGCCCACTACCACCAGTATTCCATCCCGCAACAGCCCCTTTTCCACCTTCGAATCAGCCCGCACCATCCCCCCAACACCTGCAACCATCCCCCTTCCACCAGCATTGGAATCTCCCATTATAACCGAGGGATCTAATATTACTCTTGAAATCTCATTCATGTGTTTCCAATGAGTTCTTCGACTGATGTAACAGTAGAAATCATAAAACATCTAACAAAAAGAGATTCGGCCCTCGTTAAGGAAGGTTCAAGTAATAAGCTTGCAAGTCAGGTTTCATGTCCTCAAAGCACACAAAATTTAGAAAAGTTCATGAACCGTCCCTACTATTTTGTTTACATCCACATTGCCCAAAAACTAATTCCCAGCTCACCATAATCCTGATAAGAATAAGCTCTCTCTTTTATCCAGTTCAGATACCGCCATCACTAGCTGGTCTATTATGGACACTTAATGAGTAGGTTTTCACTGAAGGTAACCTTACACCCTATGCTACAACTCTATTCTTCTATGACAATAATGAGGAAATTTCATTTGGCCAACAGGGGGGCTGTCCAGCAGGGGGGGCTGTCCAGCAGGGGGAGGGGGTCCAGGGGTGGTGTCCAGGGGGTGTCCCGGGGTTTAGGGGGTCCAGGTGGTGTCCAGGTGTGGTGTCTAAGGGTGTCCAGTGGGGGTCCAGGTGGTGGTGTCCAGTGGGTGGTGTCCAGGGGTGTCCAGTGGGGGGCAGGTGTGATTGCATTTCTGATAAAAAGTTCTGGAATTTGAAATCGATGAATTATTCACGTGTAAAAGCTTTTTGAGTTTTCAATGGCAATATCTACCTTAGCAACTGGAAATGTTTGTGTTTTCCTGCAGGGTCTCAAGCAGGAAGTTATTGTTTATTTAGTGGAACAGTGCCATGCATACAACCAAAGAGTGGTACACTTTGTTCATTTGATATATCAAATTTGGTTTTCCTGCACTTAAAATGTTATGTGTTATCTTGTGCTATTTTTAATCATGGCTGCTACTAGAATCTATTCATACTTACTAGTTTGGTTCTTTATATAGGAATCCATATCCCCTGGGAATGTATATCTTGAATATGGTATTTTATTCTCATGATTTTATTTTATGTAATTGAATAGTTTCTATACAGAATTTCATTTTTGTTGCTATGAGAATATTGTAATCCTGAATTGATGTGTAATGCCTTTGTTTAATTCTTGTTTCTATTTTTCATAGATCATGTGTGTCCAGGGGGGAGGTGTCCAGGAGGGGGGGGGGGCTTTCCAGGAAGGGGGTGTTGCGGGGCAGGGGGGGTGCTGCGGGGCAGGGGGGTGCAGGTGGGGAGGGTTGTCCGGGGGGTGCTGCGGGGTAGGGGGAGGGTGCAGGTGCGGTGAAAGGGGGTGTCCAGGTTGGGGTGGGTGTGGGGGGGGGTGTCCAGACAGGGAGGGTGTCCAGACAGGGGGGGTGTCCAGACAGGGAGGGGGGGGTGTCCAGACTGGGAGGGTGTCTAGACAGGGGGGAGGTGTGTCCAGACAGGGGGGTGTTCAGACAGGGTGGTTTCCAGACAAGGGGGTGTCCAGACAGTGGGGAGGTGTGTCCAGACAGGGTGGGGGGTGTCCAGCCAGGGGGGGGTGTCCAGACAGGGGGGTGTCCAGACATAGGGGAGGGGACTGGTAGTCTACACATACCCATATCATCCTATTTGAAACTAAGTGGAAGATGTTGCCCCGCGGATGTCACTGGACCGGGCCAACACGTTGTGGTCATGCCGCGGTCACGCCGTGGTCACGCTGCGGTCACGCCGCGGTCACGCCACGGTCACGCCGCGGTCACGCCATGGTCACGCCGCGGTCACGCCGTGATTTGTCCCTGCTCTAGGACGACACCCTGCGACGGTTACTCATCCTTAGAGAAACATTGAATGGTTAGCTCTATCATTTTTCGTATTTCCTCATTCTTAAACTATTTCACCTCTCAACGCTTCCTCTCATCCATCTTTCCAAAAAACATGCATAGCAGGTGGTACAAAGGATCAATTCAACTGAAAACATTGGTTTGGAATTGTTTGGAATATTTTATTGTACATGTATCACATAATATTTGTTCGATAATTCTTCTTTTTCCTCATCCTCATCACATGTTGTCCGAACCAGATCATCCTCATCCTCTGCACATGTCGTCTGAACCGGATCAGCTTGTTGTGATGGAAATTAAATTTCTTCTTTTGGCTGTTTTAGATGAAATTCCTTCCATAAATCCCTCATCTCATGTATAACTCATTGGAGGAGGATGATCACTACCAAGTTGAGGGGGTGGGTGCGGGGGGGTGTCCAGACAAGGAGGGTGTCCAGATAGGGGGGTGTCCAGACAGGGAGGGGGGGTGTCCAGACAGGGAGGGTGTCCAGGTAGGAGGGAGGTGTGTCCAGACAGGGGGGGTGTCCAGACAGGGTGGTGTCCAGACAAGGGGGGGTGTCCAGACAGGGGGGAGGTGTGTCCAGATAGGGGGGTGTCCAGACAGGGGGGGTCCAGACAGGGGGGGGGGGTGTCCAAAATGGGGGAGGGGACTGGTAGTATACACATACCCATATCTTCCTATTTGAAACTAAGTGGAAGATGTTACCCCGCGGATGTCGCTGGACCGGGCCAACATGTTGTGGTCACGCTGCGGTCACGCTGCGGTCACGGCACGGTCACGCCGCGGTCACGCTGCGGTCACGGCACGGTCACGCCGCGGTCACGCCGCGGTCACGCCGCGGTCACGCCGCGGTCACGCCGCGGTCACGCCGCGGTCACGCCGCGGTCACGCCGCGGTCACGCCGCGGTCACGCCGCGGTCACTCCGCGGTCACGCCACGGTCACGCCACGGTCACTCCGCGGTCACGCCGCGGTCATGCCACGGTCATGCCATGATTTGGCCCTGCTTCAGGACGACACCCTGTGGCGGTTACTCCTCCATAGAGAAACATTGAATGGTTAGCTCTATAATTTTTCGTATTTCCTCATTCCTAAACTATATATCCTCTCAGCGCTGCCTCTCATCCATCATTCCACAAAACGTGCATAGCTGGTGGTACAAAGGCTCAATTCAACTGAAAACATTGGTTTGGAATTGTATGGAATATTTTATTCCTCTAGGTATTCCTACACATTTCTATATCTCCAAACCTCACCGAATTAGGTATATCGGGGGTCATCCAATCCTCTAGTCATCACAGATTAGCATTCATTTCTTTAAATATTCTGAGAAAACATCCTCTCATGCCATCCATATCATCCTATTTGAAACTAAGTGGAAGATGTTGCCCAGCGGATGTCGCTAGACCGGGCCAACACATTGTGGTCACGCTGTGGTCACGCCGCGGTCACGCCGCGGTCACGCCGCGGTCACGGTGGTGTCCAGGGAGTAGGGGGACTAGCAGGGGGCTGGCAGGGTGTCTGGCAGGGTGCAGGGGGGACTGGCAGGGGGCAGGGGGACTAGCATAGCATCTTTATCTTACTATGGCCTTTTCTTTTCTTTTTTATTACTGAATCCAACATTTTTAATTCAGGTTTTATTACTTATTTCTCTCAATTATATCTCTGTTTAATTTTTATACATTTAATTCATTTCTACTTGTTATTGAAATATTTCCATTCAGGGGGGCGGGGTGTCGGGCTGGGGGGAGGGGTGTCTTGCAGGGGGGAGGGGCTGTCTGGTAGGGGGAGGGGCTGTCCGGCAGGGGGGAGGGCTGTCCCGAAGGGGGGAGGGATGTCCAGCACGGGGGGAGGGCTGTCCAGCAAGGGGGAGGGCTGTCCAGCAGGGGGGGTGTCCAGCAGGGGGGAGGGGTGTCCAGGCAGGGGGGAAGGGTGTCCAGGCAGGGGGAGGGGCTGTCCAGCAGGGGGGAGGGGTGTCCGAGCAGGGGGAGGGGTTGTCCAGCAGGGGGGGGGAGGGCTGTCCAGCAGGGGGGAGGGGAGTCCAGGCAGGGGGAGGAGCTGTCCAGCAGAGGGGGAAGGGCTGTCCTTGAGGAATATCTAGCTGAGAACGAGCATGAATAGGTGTAACAGTAGGTAGAGTAAAATGTGGCAGCCCTATTAGTATATGTCATGTGTAACCTATAGGGTGAGGTCTGTAATGATGCTCCTAGACATGTTCTGGTTGTGTAAAAAATGTTGGGAACTCTCTATTTTCTATTTCTTGATTCATGTATGTTGGTTGTTTGTAGCCCATGTTGATAGGATGTTTCATCTTAATTCTAGTTGCGGTAGAGAACCCTCTTTGATAAGGTGCTCAATTTGGGAGTACGAGTTGACGATCTGCTTATAGAATATATCCAAAAAAATTGTGCTTTACCAGTTTCAGCATGAACACATCCTTGGGATTCTTATTCCTCTACTAAGTATTCCTAGGATTTACTAGTAGCAGAATTGTTATACCAGGTGACCTATTTTTGAACTTCTTTGTATTTTTTTTCTAACATAGTGTTTGGTATTAATATTTTTCCCTTTCAAAGCATCTTTCAATGAAGTATTAATAGAGGATGGATTGCAGAATTTCTGTACCATTCTGCACTTATCAGTGGCATGGCCTATCATCCTGCAATGCTCATTGTACTTTGGTATGTTTTCTAATACAAAACATACCTCAATAAGATGATCATTTATATCAATAGAAACACATTCCAGGGGGTGTAGAAAGGGGCAGGGGGAGGGGTGTCCGTTAGGGGGGGTGTCCAGCAGGGGGGGAGGGGTGTCCAGGGGGAGCAGGGGGTGTCCAGTGGGGCTGTCCAGTTGGGGCATGGGGGCTGTCCAGTGGGGTGCAGGGGGCAGGGGTAGGGGGCAAGGGTGTCCAACAGGGGGAGGGGTATCCAGCAGGGGGAGGGGGTGTCCAAGCAGGGGGGAGGGGTGTCCAGCAGGGTGGGGAGGGCTGTCCAGGGGGTGCAGGGGGTGTCCAGTGGGGCTGTCCAGTGGGGCTGTCCAGTTGGGGCATGGGGGCTGCCCAGTGGGGTGTAGGAGGGGCAGGGGGGACTAAGGGGGGCATGGGGGTGCAGGGGGTGTTTTGTTTCATGTGTATTTGTGGCCTCACCAGATTGGTTGTTCCATTTTGAGGTACTATAGTGTAAGGGTAGTGATAACCCCTATGACCCAAGTATCTTCAAAATCTTGATCATTTGTATTTCTCATCCTCTAAGATATTTCTATAGGTTTCCTCTGGTGAAAACCTTGATCTCCATTGCTTCTTTGCTTCATTAGAGATCTTTCCATACCTATCTCTCCTTGAAATCATATCATTTCTTGTTTTATAGCGGAGATGACGTCCTTCCTTCAAGGAAGAAGTGAAGACCCTTCTTGGTGATAGTTCTACAAGTGCAGAAATGAGAATATGAACTTTTGGATCCTGGTTCATCGTGCATCAAGCTTTCAGCATGAAGAGAATGGGAATGTTGGACTACTACCCACTATAGTACTGTGATTTTCATTTTTGTTTCATTTATTTTGAAGCCTATGAGTCTTGTATACTTATGTTATTATCCCTTATATTGTGATTCTTTCTATTTTACAGTTGTAGGGTTTTTTGTTTTCTTTGACCATAATAAAATGTGTGAGTTAGGTTTTGTTATTTTTATGCACATAGGCCCTCATGGGACTAAAGCATGTTAAATAATTGTGTATGTTATATTTCTTTTACTTTCTTGCATCTTGTTATTATAGTTCTATAAAATTCAACTTCAAATTTAGGGGGAAGGGGGGCTGACAGGGGGACTAGCAGGGGGACTGGCAGGGGGTGGCAGGGGGGACTGGCAGGGGGCAGGGGGGCTGGCTGGCAGGGGGACTAGCAGGGGGGACTGGCAGGGGGTGGCAGGGGGGACTGGCAGGGGGCAGGGGGGGCTGGCTGGCAGGGGGGAAAGCAGGGGGTGGCAGGGGGGAACTAGCAGGGGGTAGGGGGGCTGGCAGGGGGGTGGAAGGGGGGACTAGCATGGGGTAGGGGGAAAGGCAGGGGGACAAGCAGGTGGTGGTAGGGGGCTGGCTGGCAGGGGGGCAAGCAGGGGGTGGCAGGGGGAACTAGCAGGGGGCAGGGGGTAGGGGGTGGCAGGGGGGACTAGCAGGGGGCAGGGGGGAAAGGCAGGGGGGTAAGCAGGGGGTGGCAGGGGGTGGTAGGGGGGGCTGGCAGGCAGGGGGCAAGCAGGGGGTGGCAGGGGGGGAACTAGCAGGGGGCATGGGGTGTCCAGTGGAATGTGTCCAAGGGTGGGGGTGTCCAGTGGAAGGTGTCCAGGGGGGTCTAGGGGGTGTCCAGGGGGGTCTAGGGGGGAGTCCAGGGGTTCTAGTGGGTGTCATAGGGCACAATAATGTGAGATTTTTTACTTTTACATCACTTCACACCAAGATTTCACTTATTTGCAGTTTACTGTGCTAGTTCTGTTTTATCTTGTTTCACCCCCTAATGTGTAACGTGAATACGTAGATCAGAAGTTGTAAGACTTGAAAAATGTTGGGAGACATTGAGAGAGGCAGTAAAATATACAATGTACTAGAAAAATTCTGGTCACAGTGTGCTAGTTCTGTTTTCCTTTGCATCTCTTTTCCTTTGTCTCTAGTTCTGACCAAGGAAATTCTAGGAGGAAAAGTAGAATGGCGAGGAGTTTATGATAGCCCTTATGTCACTGCATAGTTCTTTTATTGTTATTTGGTTAAGTAGAGTTTTGGTTTTTATCTCCATGGAGTTCCAGGCCAGAACATGGAAATTTTTGAGGTTTCCATACTCTTCATGGTTAAGGTGCATGGTTTGAGGAAAATAGTATGACCTCCCTTTGTGAGGATAATTTTAAGTTCATTTTGAATTGCGCACAATTTTTTAGCATGAGTTGCGCATAGCCAAGTCTAAACCATGTAGCCCCTTGGTGAAACAATGTAGGATCCTTGGGCCAGTGTAGGGGGGCTGGGGAGGGGGGACAGGTGCAGGTGGGCTGGGGTAGCAGGGGGCTGGGGGGGGGGGGGGGTTGGTGCAGCAGGGGGCTGGGGTTGGGGGCTGGTGCAGGTGGGCTGCGGGGGGGGGGGGGGGGCTGGTTCTGGTGGGATGGGGGTGGTGGGGGTTGGTGGGGGGGGGGGCTGGTGCAGCTAGGGGTTGGGGTTGGGGGCTGGTGCAGGTGGGCTGCGCGGGGGGAGGTGGGCTGGGGGGCTGGGGGTAACAGGTGGCTGGGGGGTGGTGCAGGGGGCTGGGGAGGGTGGGAGAGACTGGTGCGGCTGGGATGGGGGTGGACTAGTGCAGCTGGGGGCTGGGGGTTGGGGTTGGGGGCTGGTGCAGATGGGCTGCGAGGGGGGGTGGTGTAGGTGGGATGGGGGGTTGCATGGGGCAGGGGGGGCTGGCAGGGGGTGGTATGGGGGGACTAGCAGGGGGCTGGGGGGCAGGGGGGACTGGCAGGGGGCTGGGGGGTGGGCTGGCAGGGGGACAAGCAGGGGGGCTGGCAGGGGGGTGGCAGGGGGCAGGGGGCAGGGGGACAAGCAGGGGAGTGGCAGGGGGGCCTAGTAGGGGCAGGGGGGGCTGGCAGGGGGTGGCAGGGGGGACTAGCAAGGGGCAGGGGGGGACTAGCAGGGGGCAGGGGGGCTGGCAGGGGGACAAGCAGGGGGACAAGCAGGTGGGTAGCAGGGGGCAGGGGGGACTGGCAGGGGGTGGCAGAGGGGGACTAGCAGGGGGTGTGGTAGGGGGAAGGGGGGACTGGCAGGGGGCAGGGGGACAAGCAGGGGGGCTGGCAGGGGGGTGGCAGGGGGCAGGGGGTAGGGGGGACTGGCAGGGGGGTGTCTTCAAGGCAGTGGGGAGGAGGGCAGGGGGGGGGGTCTGCAAGGCATAGGGGAGGGGTGCAAGAGGTGTTCAGGTGGGTGTCGAGGGGGTGTCCAGGGGGGTGTCCAGGGGGTGTCCAGGGGGTGTCCAGGGGGGTGTCCAGGGGGTGTCCAGGGGGTGTCCAGGGGGTGTCTAGGGGGGTGTCCAGGGGGTGTCAGGGGGGTGTCAGGGGGGTGTCAGGGGGGTGTCAGGGGGGTGTCCAGGGGGGTTTCCAGGGGGTGTCCAGTGGGGTGTCCCGGGGGTGTCCAGGGGTTGGGGGGGTATTTTTTTATGTATGTGCACACACTATAGCCACGGTTTTAAACCGTGGCTATAGACCTAACTCCACGGTTTCCAACCGTGGCTATAAAGCCTGTCCGGCGTCTAATATATCCACGATTGAAACCGTGGCATTAAGTATACAGCCACGGTTTGAACCGTGGCTATAGGTCTGGGCCTATAGCCATGCCAAACTTATCCACGGTTCCTCAAATTGTGGCTATTACCTATAGCCACGGTTTGAGGGCCTATAGCCACGGTTTAGAACCGTGGCTATAGCCCGAATTTCCAGTATTGTTTATGTGGGATTGTGTGTGTTGAGTAACCCATGTATAATAGACATGTGTGCATAAAATTATATAATATATACTCAAATTTTTTAACCCATGTCTGGTAAATTTTCCCTTCAATTGATTTATTTCTCGAATAATTTTTCTAGTAGAGTTTAATTTAATAAAATTTCATGTGATAAATAATCATAACTAAAACTCAATGTTTGATGGATGACCAGATATGTTTTCAAAAATTAAAATAATTGTAAATCTTTGGCTAGATCAACCTGAATAGTTCTTTATTTTGATCATTATGTGATATTAGGTGTGCCTCTCTGTACATAAGAGTTCACCATTAAGTGGAAAGGGTTTTTCAATAACATGGTTATGAAATAACCGATATCAAAAAACCATAAATAATGGGGAAATAATAACAAACCTTTATTCACAAATAAAAATAAAATTTTGACATTACATAAATAGTCCAACTATGAAAACCTAACACATGCTAAAACAAAATATAAACCCATATAAATCTCATAAAATTCCTTCACTAGTCATGGGACCACCCAATGAGTCAATCAAATATGAAACATAAGCCAAAATATATAAAAGAATTTATTTATAAGAAAAACAATTGGGTCTAAGGCCTTGCCCAGTCTCACCTATAATTTATAGCTTATAATTTCCAATGCATCCCTCGGACATTGGACTATTTCTACTACCTACATTGTGAGCTGTAAATTATACACACCCACTAAAATATATGTATAATGATTAAAAATAAGTCAAATTATTACCTTGGTATATGAAATTCATTACAAAATTCCCACCATATAGCTTTTCATTCTAAAGATGTTCCATGGAGCCTCATTAGAGAAAAGATTCAACCACTGAGAACTCATATTTTCCACATATTTCTAAGTATCCTCTTTGAAATTTTTTTCACCACTACACATCTACCATTTTCCCATGGAAGATATTCTTTATCTTTTCCACTTTTCATATGGGTTTCTCCTCGAACTGCACATAGACCTCTAACTTGACATCATTGATATTGATAATTTGAAAGGTTTCTGGATGTTATCTCCAAAGTTGAGATACATAGAATATTTCATGAATAAAAATTTATCTATGAAGAAGATTTCATCAATACATTATGGTATCAATCCCCTATAAAATATCAAATAAACCCAAAAATGGGGTATTAGCTTCCCATGTATTCACAACCCTCAGTGCTCCAACCAAGGATACACCTTTAAAAATACATGATTGCCATCCCAAACACAAGAGGTTAGTTTTATCACTATGTATATGAAAATTTCATACTTGGAAAGGTCAAAAAATACCTTTTAGTAATTTTAATACACATTGAGGTCTCTTGTACAAGACTTGACCCACATATAAATGACTCTCCCACCTCCAGATGGTATAAGGGAAGTTGACATGATCTTTTATGAAATGATCAAAGGGTTAGATGTGAATCAATATATGATAACAGTAGTTATAAATGAACTTTGTTAATGTAAGATGAAACTTACAAGATCTTGAAAAATGATGGACATTCACTTAAAGCATATCCTACAAAACCCAAATCATACTGTTAGACTACCTATAATTTTAAGGGTGGTATATTGTGCTCAAGTTCACTTGAGCACCCAATGTTCACTAAAATAAATTCTAAAAATAGTAATTGAACCAAGAATCCCAATATTAAATGACACTCACCGGTATTCCATATAGTCATACCATCTCCTAGACAAAACAATTTCTCAACTCATTAATAAAATGGTCTCCTTAGTCAGTAGGAAATGTCTTTCCATGGTTAACCAATTGAAAATAACCTACAATATGATATTACATTAGGTAAACCTTGGAATACCAACTATAAAGTATATAAAAACTTTATCCCATATCTATAGAAGAATGGGTAGTGTCTACAGAAGACCAGTAGACCTCTACTGCTTGGTTGTCACCTGCCAATAGTTGAGGCATCATGATAAAAATATGGTTATGTACTTATTTATCCCATTCTATAAAAACTTTATTAGATATTGTGAGACATATTAGTCAAACCAATGTAAACCACCCATTGTGAGGTGTGTGAATCACTTGCCATCTCCTCCCACATACTTATTGTATCCATTAATATACCTCACACATATAAGACCCTATCATCATATCGAGTCTACTCTGAAGGTATATACCCAACATATATATTTTCCCTTATTATCTTATAATTCATGTTTGATGCCTAACTCCCCTTTACTAAATTCAAATGTGATGATTTGATACCCAATTCTATCAGTGCATCCCTTCCTCGATACCCCCAAACATCAATATGCAACATGGAAAATAGGTTCATTAACTGCAACACATTGTTGGACTCATGTACTATCTACACCCACATATTCCCATTGAGTTAATGTACCACAACTTTTCCCTTATTGGCAGTGTACACCATTTCAAAAATAGTGGATGGAAAATACTTGACCCACCTTCTATTATGAAGGTCAAGGTCACAATAAGAGAACATAGATATGTATATATATATATATATATGAGTCTATTATGATCAATATTAATAAAAAACCTATAAATCATGAGATAATTGTTCCAACACTTTAGTTCACGAACAACCATAATAACCTCTACATTTTCATTTGGGTAATTTCCCTCATATGACATCGACCACCTAGACCCATAACTGACTAACCACCAATAATACATAAATAATACACTAATTCCAACTTTCAATGCATCATATTTCACTATATACACCTTACCTGGCTCAGGTAAGGTCAATATTAGAGTGATATTTAGTCTGAACTTTAGTTTTTGGATGGATCTCTTACTCTAATTAGACCACTCAAAGCTCACCCCCTTCTTGATAGGGGTTATCATCGGTGCTTCCAATTGGAAGAATCATAAAATGAGTATCTTATAATATCTTTCTAATCCCAAAATTCTATAATAATTAGACACTTTCTTAGGATACTCTTAATAAAATAAATCATAAAACTCTTTAGGGTCTACTTGAAGGGTTTTTTATGGGAAAATCATTGTCCAAACATAGTAAAAATCAATAACCAAAAAAAAATTCCACAGGATCTTCCCATTCATTTTGATTGGATAAAATAAATAAATAAAACAAATTTTTTCTTTATTGATTTGGTTTATACAATATCCACCACATTATATTTATATGGACCATTGAAAATAAACCAATTTAATACACCCTTATAGGGTATCCATAGTCTATATGAATATCCTAATGCATGGGAATGACCCTATTCTCTCTATAGTATTTTAGAACCCTCATATTAAAATATTAAGAGAAATAAGAGCTACAAAGAGATTTAGTTTGAGGATTTTTTACAGTGGTCAAATCATAATCTATCATGTATCCAAACCAAAAATAATTATCCTATTTAAATATGTATTCAAGGATACTCCTTAGATTATAAAAATTTCTCATATGGTTGGATATTATTAGCGAAACATTTCAAAAATGTTTCAAATGATATAACTCATTATAACTCATGGTTTAATCCTAAAAATTAATGATTAACATTTAAAATATCAATATATATATTTTAAAACTCCTCAATTTATTATCACATGAATGAAAACAAATATGATAACCTAGGTGGAAGAAGACAACAATTTTGCGTGTTATTTCATAACACATCCATTTTCATGTACTAAACCATGTCATAGAAACCCTCACTATGGTATGATTTATAATATCTCAAGAAATAGAATATTTTATTCCATGATATCATGGTTTAGTATTTAGTGAATATTTCCAAACAATCTCTCACTTGAACTAAATCCTCATAAACATAACAAGCTTTCACCTAATGTCACATAATATGTAACTACATGTGAAACCATATCCAAAACTCTATTGGCATATATTCCAAAAATAATTTTATAAAATCTATCATTTATTTTAACCATATTTTACATCATATGTAACAACTTCTAAAAACTTTATAAAAATTATTTTGGATAACCTACAAATAACTTATAAAGTATCTCTTAATGTTTTTTTAAAAAATTTGTAACAAAAATTAACCCACATCCACACATCCACAAAGTGTGACCCCAAGGGGATTTGTAGCATTAATAATAATTTTGAATTTTCTAATCCTCAATTATAAGTAATGAGATTACTTTGTAAAAGAGTCAATGATACTCCATATATAATGGGATCTGGCACGTTATCTATTAAACACATGCATATCTATACTTGTGACCACCAGTTTTCTCATATAAAATAATTCATGATCATATAATCTACACGGGATATGAATTACATAAATCTTGTATATACTAATCATTAATTCATGATTCTTCAAGTATATAATGACTGTGTGGATGAGCACATCACATGTACCTCACCAAAATAAATAAGTAAATCACATGTACCTTATCTAGGTATGGCTATACAGTTTCTCATTTAATCACAATAAAGGGACTAAATGTCATATTCATCCCATGATATAACATATCTTATCTTTGTTAAACCTTAACCAATGACATTATAAACAACATACCCAAACACCCTTGAATTATCTTAGCCTTAAATCAGGTATAGAAAAGTTATCAAAGTTTGAAATTTATCATGCTAGGTGTCTCATTAACCTCAGGTATGGGGATTCAATCTGAATCATGCACCCCTATTATACCAAATATATAACATATGAATCTCCTTGTGGTATATGTAGTGGGTCATATGGTAGAAAAAAAACATTTTCTTACACATGATTAAATCATGTGTCTCAATAAAAAATCCAAAACCATGGTAATCTTCACATATCTTTACAACATACAATACTTCATGATGACTATCAACTAGGGATAACTCAAATTTATAATTTTAATAAAATGTTATCTTGTTTACTTTATGAATATATGCAATCAACATGATTATAAAATGACTTTTTCATAACATGATACATTATATATTCTTAAACACCATTAAGGATATTTACAAAATCCATACATAAGTTCTCATCTAATCATATCCCATGTGATAGACCACTAGAAAATCCTTATGTTTGTTTTACTTTTAGGTTTTAATTAAATCCATTACATATCCAAACATTTATGGACACATTTTATATGTTTCCATTTGATAAATTCTCGAACTAAATTACTTTAATGGGTAACACGTGTCAACCCATATTACTTGAATAATGGTGAGATTAGATTTATAATTATCATGTTCAACTATTTAAACATAGTATCCAAACATCTTTACTTCACAAAAACAAATTTTATGATGTTAAAAACATTCAGTTCCTACTTAAAACCCATTCTAATATCATTACCGTCATCATGGAAGATTTACACTCAAAATTTTCTTTGAGATCATTTTTGTGAATTTAATTGCAACACTTTACGGTAAGATAATTCTTTACCAACATGACCTAAACTATTTTAGAATATTTAGTGAATTTCACTTTGAATTAGACTATTATAATCATTTATTTCTTACCCTTTGAAATTTTCTGACTTTAAAAATACTTACACTAACCTCTTAGAGACTTTATTTTCTCTAAAATATATATTTCTGAGGCACAAACTCATTTTTGTTAGGAAATAAAATTTATTTTTATTGTGGGTATATTTAAAAAAATAAACTATTAATAACCATATATTATATGGTGTTTAGTATGTTTGCGTCAATATTAAAAAAAAAATTTATTCTTTAAATTATACTACTCTTAGGTGGAGGTAACTTTTTACCTCATATTTCAATAAATAACTTAGATAAAACATCTTCTATTCATTCATTATTTCCAAAACAATTATAGAATGTGATCAAATCATTAACTATGCCTAAAAATCATCATCTCATTCATTGATAAAAATGATTTTTTTACAATAATAACTCTTTTATATAACAATAGAAAACGAGATGAAAAATACACACTTTTATAATTTCTAAATCCACTTAAGATTTGAATTATACTAAAGAATCAACCTCCATGATGTAGCAACACATTTCTTCATCATATGAATACATACTTATATATCTATGCATAAAGTCTTCGTTAATTTTTAACTTGTATATATATCTACAAAAAAATTATGTATAGTTTATATCTGAAGTTCCAACTAATCAGAGAACAAATAAGAGGGGGTTGAATCAGTTGTTTCCTTTTTAAAAATTTCATATTTATGAAACTTAACCTCTAACACTTTTTAGAGTTTATTTAATATCACCATTAAGTAAGCCCAAGTGAAAGTAGAAATAGAAAATTAAACATAGAACACACAATTTAAAAGGTATTCCTCAGTGTGAGAACCAATATACTTTCCATGGCCACTCCTGTGGGTCTATGAAAGCTCGATGTTTTGAAGAAGCAAATACAACTTATGTGAACTCTCATTAAACACATATTATCTCCCGATAGAAATTATTATACAGACTCCTATAGGTTTAAAAAAATTATTGTGGGTATTTGATGAAAAATAAAAATAAGAACATTGAAGCTTTCTACTCTACAAAAAATGTTATTCGGTGACTTGGCCCGATGTGATAGTGTCTAGTGGCCTCTATTCAATGAAACTGAGTCTGATACACCATTTTTCAATATATACCACTAACAAAACTATGATCCTCAAAATACACTTCAAAACTCATACTAATACCCTATGTCTAATTCCCTATGTCTGGTAAAACAAATCATTATCAGTCTGATATTCTGATCAATATACTCTATCTAGAAACTCTTCTTCAACTCGAAACAACATTGATTGGAAAAATCAATTATTTAACTAATTTTTTAGGGTATAAAATTTTAAAAGTGGGTGAAAATTGTAATGTAATACTATAAATTACTCTAAAATTTATAGGTACAATATAAATAATAATGGCAGGAAACTAAATTTTTTTTTCTACTCACCCAAATTTCAATACTCTAAATTTCACTCACATTTGAACTTCATGTTCGACCACTTAAAACGTTTTCATAACTTCTATTTTCTTCTCAAAAAATATTAAATCTTCAAAAAAACTTCTCTAATTTCAAAACATTAGTTTATAAATGATATTATATAAAATACCATTTTGGAACTTTTTCCACCATTCTGATTCTCTTGATCTAATGGAAATATAAAAACACAATTATAAACACTGATGTTCTTGACTTAATCATAATAACTCACATCTTTAAATCCTAACCGATTAATACAAAACAACATGAATATATGATTTTTTGTCTCTAATTCTCTAAGAAAACTGAAAATGGATGACTACATTATTTCAACTTCTAAAGACTTGAGTTGCAGGAATTTTTTTTTGAAACAATATAAAAAATCCACACATAATTATCCACTTTCTCCATTTGGTCATCTAATCTTCAGTCAAATGTAAATCAAAATATGATGACTTATCTATGTTGAAATATCATCAAATGTATCATTATCAAATAGTAATCTTATGATACTATATCAAAATCATTAAAATGATTCAAAACCGTATAAACTCAGAAACAACAAAAAATAAAGATTGATGAAACATTTTGTGTCAAATTATTTGTGCTTAATTCCTTGGATCACAACTTCCATTTGAAAATACTTAGCAATAGCCTCTAGTTTGGTCAGATCTATATGATAGAAAACTCTAAAAATTTATAACTTTTAACAAATTCTTCATTAGATCAACTTCTTGTGGTAGAGAAACTTCATAATTCTTCATATTTTTAGTTAAAAAAATTATATCCTCCTCTTTTTTTTCTTAGCAATTCAAATGTAACATTTTAAAAATATTTAAGTTTATTTCAAATTTGTAACACTGAAAAAACTCAGGTGTGTTTGATTCAATGAACCACATTCGATTAGATACTTTTCATTTCATAAAACTTCATTAAATTCACACATTTAGACTTCAAAAAACTTCTGTGACTAATACTACTCAAGGTAATTATCTATATTTGGAAAACATAAACATTATAGAACCATGAATCTTTAGAATTTTTCACATATATTTCCTTCAATAACTCCACCTTATATCATAACTTCTTCATGATATTTTATGGACTAGAAAAAAAACATCATTTGAATTATTTTGGATGTTCTATGACTTCATGACTTTCCATATCTCAACAACATATAGAACTTTCTAAATCCGATTACCAGTAACTTCTAACATTCCATCAAAAACTCACTCCAAGAACTGGGACTGATGGATCATTCGATCTGATCACTAACTATGCAAAACAACTTTCCTCATTTGGATTTTTAGTATCTTCTCAACAAATAAGATATAATATTTTAGCAAGACATATTTCATCTATTTTTTAATGAAGTTATTTTAAAAAAAATTATATGTCAACAAATACAAAAACATTTAAATCATAACAAAGGATCCTCAATCTCTCCATTTGAATTTGTTAATTACTCTAATTAAAACTTTTTGAAATCATTATTTTTGAACACTCAAATTTTCTTCACAACTCATTTTTTATAACTACCAAAACATATCTTTTCACAAAATTGAGTGACCTAAAACCACACTACATGATAAAGTAATAATTTTGAATGAATTACATCCCTCTATGATTAGAAAATTTTTAGACACATTCGCATAACCCCCCAACTCTTATTTTTTCCTAACACTTATTTTTTATCATATGCTATATTATTTATCTCCCCTGTTATATTGTTTCTCTCCCCATTCTATGATAACCACATCTTCAGTTTAATTTAATTAACAAAAGTACTTATTTCCCCATTATATGATAATATTTTTCAAATTCTCCCCCTTTGTCAACAAAATCCAATACATGGTGGGGGTTATCACTAAGATATTTAGGAAGTCATTGTGAGAGGATGTACATGATGTTGAATCCTTAATTCAAAAAATATCTATTTTGGTATTTATTTTGTGAAGATATCAGTAATTTGATACTTTGTTCAAATATATTCGAGAAAAACATCTTCACTAGAAACATTATATTTTATGAAGTGAAACTAAATATTAATGTTTTTTATCTTGACTTATGGACGTGATTTTTATAAAGATAAATTTCACTATGATTATCGCAAAGTATATTCAATGGAATATAAACATCGACTATAAAATCTTTGAACTGAACTTTCTTCCACAAAATTTGAACACAAGTGTGTGTTGATACAACATATTTTGATTCTTTCATGCTAAATTTTACTAAATATATTTTTTAATATGCCAAATCGCACAACATTATCCTAAGGAAAATGTTCTTATTGGAGTTGATTTTATGTCATTACAATATCCACCATAATCAGCATCAATATAACCATGAATTTTCATTTCAAAAATTCTTTTATATAGTAGTCAATGTGAATTTGTTCCTTTAATATAACTCATAATCACTTTTCTATAAAAAAATATTCTTTTGCATCAATCTAATAACTAGCACACAAGGTTATATCCTAAATAATACTAGGTCCTGAGGTTATGAGATTAAGAAAATATCTAATTATATTTTTAAAATATGTGTTGATTAACAATTTTTCCATTTTTGTCTTTACTCAACTTTTTTCACACTAAAATAGGAGTTGAAACATATTTGGATTATGTCATACCAAAAATCTTTATTAATTACTTTGCATAATTTTATTGAGATAAGAAAATGTATTTATAATTTTTTTGATCTTGTAAGACGGAGAAGAAAGTTAATTCTCCAAAGATTAACATCTCAAAATTCTTCTTCATTTACTTAGAAAATTATTTAAAAAAATTCTTCATACCCCAAAAAAAATTATATCATGCACATAAACAATTAAAATTAGGGTTATATAGTTAAAAACATTTACATATAAGTTTCTATAAATTTTACTTTAGAAAAATTCATCATTCTCAAAAAGTTTTAAATTTAGATACCAAGAACAAGGGGCTTGTCTCATCCCATACAAGGATTTATTTAATTTACAAGCTTTTCTTCCATCATTAACAAGTGGAAACACACAATGTCTATCATTGTAAACTTCCTCTCCAATTTCTCCATTTAGAAAATTTGACTTTACATACATCTGATGAACTTTTCAATTCCAATTTTCATCAACTACAAGAAACATCCAAATAGTTTCTAATCTTGATACTAGGGAAATGGCTTCTTCAAAATACACACTTTCAAAAAGTGAATAGCCTTTGAAAACAAGTTTGAATTTTTTTTGAATCTTCTCTATGTTCATTCAACTTATTTTTGTGTACCCATTTTTTTAGAATAATCCTGTTACGAACTAGTCACAGAAAAAGTTCCCAAGTTTTGTTTTTCTCAATACGATCTAACTAGTAATTCATTTCATCAATCCATTCTTTCTGTTCAACTATTTTTAAAACTAATTCTTGTTCAATTTTTGAAATTAGTGATGTATGATTTTCAAATATTAACATTATTCTTATCTAAATTGAATATTTTTTATTCCCAATAATATTTTTAGTTTCAATCTGTTTTTTAAAATAATAAATTTCAAAGATTCTCTTCTAGATTTAAATTTTCCATCACACAATTATTATGAATCTTGATATGTCTATTTTGAATCACTTTAATTTTCATTAGAAATCTTTAATTTCTCTTCCTCAACATTCTCAACCACTTTTTAAATTGAATTCAGATTTTTGATAACTCTCACATCATATTAATCCACCAACTTTTTTAAAAGTTTGTTCCAATATTTTAACTTCTTACATTGGGTGATTATCCCATAAAAATTTATTTTTCTTCTTTATCATCAAATTTTTTAAACTCTTGGATTTTTTATTTTTAGTAAAAATATACTTCCCAAAAAAATTAAGTAATTAAATTAATGTTTTTTTGTTATACCATATTTCATCGAAATTAATGTTGTATTTTGGTCTTAAAAATCTATTTTGTACATGTATAGTAGTAATAAAATCTTATCTATAGTAGAACATTAAAATATTGTATTCTACTAACTTGCTACTTCACATATCCAACAAAATTATAATTTTTTCATCATGAAACTCCATTTTGTTATTAAGTTTAGGGATCACTATATTGATTTTTTCTTTCATTCTTTCTTTGATATGAATAAAAATCATTACCTTTGAGTTTTTTACCATTATCTATTCTCAACTTCTCTATATAAACCTCCATTTCTCTATCAACATATTTTTCGGAGAAATATGAACATTTCTACATCCTATAAATTATGTTTCATAAACATGATGTTGGTCATCTGACTGAAATCGTAAATGATTGTGATAAAATACCAATATCCTTTTTTTATTGATATCTTATTGTCCCACATAAATCATAATGAATAAGTTCAAGAGGTCTGATAGATAGAATATAAACGTTCTGAGGACTTTTATTAGTCATTATCCCTTTCTGAAAAGTTATAAAAAACATCCTATTCTCTTCTTTTTAATTGTGGAAATTCTATAATGGAATCACTTTTGGAACATTTATTCATGATTTTATTCCCAAGACACTCAAGTCTTCAGTGAGACAACTTGTTTTAATCTTGAGTGATCACGTAACAGGAGTTGTACGATTCTCCAATTTGAAACATATTTCCACTGATTCCTTCTTACATGTTAAAATAATTTTCCATATTCTATAAATTCAGTGATATAACATTTTTTTATGAAAAACAATTCTTTACCATCATCACTATGTTTACTTTCACTAATTAAGTTATGTTTTATCCCATCAACAAATTGAACTTCCTTATAATTTAGTTTTTGAGGTTCAATCTCAGTAGTCCCTATTCTTTTAATTTTAAAGGGAATATAATTTCCCAAATTAACATATCCCTCTTCATTAATTTCAACATTTTTCATGATTTTTATATCACTTGACATGTTTGATGAAAACCCAATATCAATGGAACCTCCTACTTCACTTATTTACAGAAATTTGATTCATATGTCTCAAAAAAATCTAAATATTGAAATTATAAACATCCTTATCCATATTCTAGAGCTTATAGTTATTCCAAAAGACCTACTCTAAGCCTTTTAAGATGATATTGAAATGAATTCTACATAATAATTGGTAATCATATTTATCGAGTCCTTCAAGTTTATTTCTTCTTCTAATTCCTCTTAAAGTATTTTAATAATCCTAAGATAATAAATACATTATCATAAATATATTTATATGTTATTATGATTATGGTATATCTATATTCCATCTCTGTTCCGTCCTATGGAAAGAGAAAACATTTCATGTGTGTACGTACAGCTTACCATCTCCATTTGGAGGTGTAATTCACTTTTCATCACCATTTCACTTAGATGGTTATAAAGATGTAAATACTGAATATATATGATAATTATGGAATAAATATTCTTATAGAATTAAAATGTCATGTATACTTTCTAACCTTCCATTCCATTGAGAAATGATAACATCGCTCGTACAAATGTGTGGACTACCACCTTTACTAGGCAATGTGATATATTTTTAATTTATGATTTAAATGGATGTTAATAAGTATATATTTGATGAATATATATGATTTATATGATATAATAATGATTCTGTAAATAAAAATTATTATTTAACTTTCTTTCATTCCACCCTTCAAAAATGAAAATGACATTCATGCGTACTTACAGCCTACCATCTCAATGAATGATGTTATTCATTTTTCTATCTATAACTTTTACACGTGATCCTAAATATGTATATAATGAATATAAATTATAAATAAATCATTATTAAAATTCTTGAGATGATATAAAAATTATCAAAGTACAAGGACCAAATCTATTGAACCCAAACATATATGAAAAATGAACCAATTATCACCAAGAACAATATTTCAATAAATAATTAATAATAAATGGGTGATAATAGATTATTAGTAAATAATTTATGGTATGATATATATTAGTATGTTTATTTGATATATTTATAAAAAATATATATTTATTATATAGGAGTTTCGTACATGTATGAAGTAAACTATGCTTGAGGTAAGGGTTTCTCAACTCACTTTTTCTTTTGTAAGAAATATTCCATATTCCCCACTTATTTCGTTTGTGGAGTTTATATACTAACCATTTGATATATTATATCAGAAAACTATTTTTCTCATGGTATTTTAAGTTTCATTTGAATTTATTTCCTTCATGGGGATTATGATTCAAAAGATACCCAAGTGGAAAGGGTTTATTTCAAAATTTCATCATTATTTGGGAAGGCTTATATTTAAGTCGCTGCTAGGGGAGTATTTTTATTCCATATACATGATTTCTAAAAATATTTTCAATTATTTTTAAAACTGTAAAAATGACATATTAAATACATTTTTACCCATTTCTAATATTCACATAATGGTTGGGAAGTAATCTTCTAGTCATTTTTTGACTGAAATACTTTTTAAAAATATAAAAAAAGTGTGAAAGGAATGTTTTTTAACTTATATGGAATGAAAGAATTTTCCCACCATCATGAATAAAATTTTCATAGAATCAACCTTTATAATTTTACAAGGTTCTTTTCAAAGAAAATGTTTTTATTCATATTTATTAAGTATTTAAATAATTGATTTGAAAGTGAAAATAGAATTTCCTGTAGAATTTTCTAATAAACTTTTTAATGCATTTTCATTTATGTCAATATCCTTAATTAAATATTATGCTGAGGATATACTCTAATGATATGATATAACTTATCTCTCTAGATGGTTTAGGATCATTTTGACTGGGGATGTATTATTTTTATACCTTTTCTAATATTATTCTGGATGATTTAGGATTGTGTTTGTTTATTGGGGAATGTACTAACAATTTATATTCTAGTTTTTTAATATGAATTTTTATGTTGATTTTGTTTAACACCTTTCATATTAGGAATTAATTAGACTTATTAATTGACAGGTGGGCCCTGAAATTATATATCCCCTTGATTAATTTTTCGGTCTCATGAGACAAAAAAGTTTGGGTTTTTTTCTATGGCCTTACCTATTTATATAAGATGTATTGGAACAAGACCTTGATGGTGTGTTTAATATGTCTTGATATGATTCCTCAATGGTAAGTTTTAGATTTCTGAAATTATGTATTCCATCATTATGAAAATATTTATTTATGTTCATTTGATTATTTTTTATATTTTTTATATCCATGGTTAAGTTTTAGTTTATGTGATCATTTATGTGGAATTATTATTATTTTATTTATTTCCTAAAATATTATTCATGCCTTATTTAATTTTAATTGTATAAATACCCTTACTAATCTTCTGATATAACTTATTTCTTATTTTTCTTTTCCCCAGGATTCCAAGAATTGTTTTATTAATAATAAGCATGGATATTATTAAGGGGAAAATAATATTCTCAAAGAAAATAATATGTTTTATTTTATGTCTTAAATTTAAATGTGAAATTTAAGTATGTATCTAGTTCACCAGGACTACTAATCTATTCATTCCTTTGGGATTTTATTACTTTTATCTAGTGAAAGTGTAATAAATCAATCACTATCTCGAGGATACTAGAGTTGGGGATTTACATTTCTAATAGTTGAAAGTCTCTTGGTAATGATTTTTTTACGGAAACCATAGCTAAAAAGTTACTCTAGGTCCTAACAATAAATTTGGAACACAAGGTCAAGACCATACAAGAAGAGAAGGGTGTAAATGAAATTCTAGTCGAAGAACTTACTGGGTACCTAATGAGATATGAAACTACAATGAAGCATAAATCTAAAAAAGAAGAAAAATAAGAAAAGGAATTCAAAGATGCCCAAAGAATAATTGATTTCAATGCTATTGATGATGAAGATTCATCTGATAATGAACCCCAGATTAATTATATTACCATGATATTGAAAAAATTGAAAAAAAAAATAAAGCATCAAAAAGTTATAAAAAGAGAGATCAAATTGATGAAATAGATTTAACTTACTATAAATTCAATAAGAAGTGATATATTATATTATAATTCCATATCTTTAAAAATAATATGGAAAATAATAAAGGTAAAAAATACCTTTAGGTTTTAATAAGGAGTACTAGTGAAGACTCCCTAGACTAAACTTCCTCAAGTGACTCAAGTCCTAAATGCTTCTTTACACATATCGATGAAGGTTATGAGGTTAATTGTCCTATTTCTCACTCTATGGATCATTCCACATTTTCATCTCATTCATCTTCTTCTTTCTCCTCTTATAATCAACATAATTAACCTGTGAATTTTTGTGATGAACTCTTTTCGAAATAAAAATATCTTCACTCCAAATATAATAAATTTCCTAATAGATAAAATCAACTTTATAATGAAAAAGGTTCTTATTTCCAAAAAAAATTGATTTGGTTTTGAAATTATTGTAATAACCAAACATTGAGAATTTATATCCCCAAATAAAATTTCTAAAGAATACTATCGTCAATTCAACCATGTTAATAAATATCATGATTTTATTTTTAGATACCAAAATATTATAAAAAACATTATTGGTTTTTTTATTTCTTATAATTTTAATTCTTTTAAAAATATTGATTTTATAAAAGGATTCCCTGATAATATGTTTTGTAATTACTATAAATAAACCAGTCATTTAATTTATAAATATGATTGTAGAAATACTAAATATGGTAGACCTAAATCTATTCATATTTTATCTAATATTATCACTATAAAATCTCATTAAAACAGGTTTGGGTCCCTAACTCTTTACTTTCTAATATTTTGGACCTAAATTTGTTTCAATACATAGATCGTTTAGTGCTAACACTATCAGACCCAAAATATAGGTACCAAAAGGCACCCATGCTTGTTATCTTTTGGGTTATGCCACTGAGATTCATTATCATATCATATGGTGGATATAAATTAAAGGAAAAAAATGGATGATATAACTTTAAAGTATTTTTTATAAAAAAGAAAATCCATGAAATCAGAATGTTATAAAATCCATTAAGTATCTTATTTTTATATGCACTATTTATATTATACACGAGGATTTGTTTTAATGATCTGTTTTTTCTTTACTTATTTATCTAATCATGTGATATCCTGAAAATATTTGGTTCAAAAAAGAATAGTTTACATGTCTATATCATGGAATAATATTTTTAATTTTATTAAAATATTTTAAAATTATTTGAATATCATTATACATATTTCAAGGATCCTTGTTTTCAGAATTTTCTATTTTGATGGAGGTTTTTTTTTATGTCTGGTTTTTTTGAGCTGGGTCCTAATTGTTAATATCTATATGTATTATAAAATTTAATTGATTTTAACTCTTTATATGTCAAATATTTATAGTTTTAAAACCCCCTCACTTTAATATGTCTTGCGTTTCTTATGGTGGTGTTGATAATGTTATGGATGTTATATATAAATTTTTTTTGAAATTATATTCAATTTTTTCAATGAAAATGGTTGAATAAATGTTTATCATAATTTTTATCTTATATATATATCACTATTTATTTGTAAGTTTCTTTTGGATAATCACAAAAGGGGAGAAGTTTTCATGATAGTGGTATAAGATAAAATAATTTATGAATGTTCAAATAGTGTTTCATCAAAAGGGATAATTTCTTTTTAAAAAAGGAGACTTAGTTTCATGAAAATTTGGTAACTCCTTCCTTTTTATATTTTTGATCTTCCTTTTATTGATTTTTATATAATTTTCTTTATCATTAAAAAGGGTAATAATTTTGACTCTCATAGTTTTTTTATAACCCAAAAAAACTTTGATGTTTTTCTAACTTATTTCAAGTGTGTTTCTAGTGATTTTTATAGTTATTGTGAAATTAAGGATACCAACATAAAGAGGTTTAAACAGTGTAAATGATGGATCATTTTATATTGAAACACTTGAGACTCAGTATACTTATTGGAGGCACTCTTAGGAGATTTTCTCTCAGGATATCCATGTTGGTGTTTCCAGTGGACTCTGGTAGTGGTGTTGGTCTCTGCATCTAGTAGTGTTGTCGATTGTTGCTAGTGGATTTACATGATCTGGTCTTCTGGTTGTAGTGTGAGGTGATCTCCTGGCTTGTGCATGATTTTCATTTTCCCATATCGAAAGTTGATTTGCCTTATTTGGCCTATGATTAGATCTATTCTAACCAGATCTTTCCTTTATTGTGGTGAGGGTGGAGTTCAAACTGTGTTAGGTGGTTTTTTTGGGGGAGACACTCTTTGGGGTTCATGGTGGTGCAAATAGGTGGTGCTATGGCGTTCTCGGGGAATAGTTATGGCTATAGTGGCATGGATTCATGGTTCTCAGTGGGAGGTTCAGATCTGGTCTCAACAGTTAGTTGGTTGCGGTAGGTGCTTCTCACAGTGGAGGGAGGCCCTCAACGATGACTCACGCAGTGGTCTTGGGGTCAAACGTGGATTCATATCCCTCGTGCTTGCACAGTTGGTGGAATTGATGGTGGTTCTGGATGAGATGAAACCTTGGGTGGATCGTCAGAAGCTAGTGACAACGTGGGAGATGGAAGATGATGGGTGTTGGCATTGGTGGAGTGGCTCGGTCGATGATGTGAGTGGGCCGGTGATGACTCTTTGTCTGACAGTGGTCTTGGGATGTTTTCATTGTAGGGGGAATGATGGTGAAAGGATGTCTTTAAGAGAATAAATTATTTCTTTCTCATTGGAATTAGTTAGGATTGCCTAAAGTCCAAGAGTACTGTCTAGTAAAGGGTCAAGGAACCCAAGAGAAAGAACAATAAGTTTCAACAACTACATCCACATACGAATGCTCACTATGTAATATAATCCCTTTGTTGCAATATCTCTTCAAGTCGGTTTCATGATAGTGTCATCAACTTTTATTCTTAACACATTGTTCGTTGACTACATAAAATAAACTCATTGTTACACCATGGCCATGGAAATTTGAGTGATGGTTCTATTTCAATCAAAGGGACAAGATATCAACTTTCAAAAATGGAAGGGCCAAATCCTTTCTCGACATATACATTAATAACATTCCTCTCATGAAACACCCAATGTACCCTAATTCTCGCCAATTGTCTGTGTGATGGTTTTCGTTAGTAAATCAAAGTGCACGAGTCATGGCACATATTAATGATAATATAAAAATATAAGGATCATTACACACACACTCATATATAAATATCTGATAACACCAAAACATGTGGAATTCCTACTGGCGGGTCTATCCTCATATTCTCATGTCTTGGATATTACCATGTGTGAACTTTATGAGAGGAAGTTTCATCCACATATGAGTACTCATAGCTGATGGTCTTCATGCTATTTTTCCCATCATAGTATGTCATCCAACCATAGAACCATATTTAAGAATATTGTTATATCATTTCAAGGTTCTCATCATAGCGGGCAACTTCCATGACCTTATCAATGCAACAAATACTCTAGGACATTATTACATCATAGTCATGCATAACAATGAACAATATGTAATAACATGTTTAATATTTAAATACATTAAATTTCCATGTAATCAAATTACAACCAGTTAGTTCTAGGACACTAACTCTTACATGTTTGTGAGGACCTTGGTGCACAAGACGAGGGGTAGTGACCTCAGGATGAGAGGTGGTGATCTTGAGATACAGGGTGATGACCTACATTACAAGGTGGTGCTAGGTTGGAAATTGGGATGGGTAATGGATATCTTATTATAGGTTTTTTATCTATGGGATTGGGATCTTGAGCCACTCAAATATAAGGGCGTTCTCCTCTGGGATTTCAGGCTTGTTATGGGTACTCTCTTACCCCAAATCAAAGTGGATTTCTCTTTTTATTTTCTTTTTAATAAAGGGGTTAGTCCCTAACCTGTTTTGACAAAAGTGAAGCACTGACCAGCTACTGGGAGTGAACCAGCTAGCTGGTATAACAAATAAACCCACCTATAGATTATATAACTCCACTGAATACCTAGTGGAGGCTCATTGACTATCTAATGGATGTTTCATAACACGTGGAAACTCCCTTACGCACAAGATAGTCAATGGAATCAGGCGGCTAGCTGGTGGCATCATTCTAGAGCCTTCTAAGGAGCATTTTTTGAAGCTGAAAAAGAATTATCTTGGGACATTATGTCTTGTATCGAATGTGGACCACCCCAAAACCCTATATGGTTATAAATAGAGATCAATTAAGGATTTGATCTTCATCCAAACATAGTATAATTTTATAAAAATGATTCTCTAATGATCAAAGATGAACAAGATCACGCCAATTGCAATGGATCTCAATTGAAAAACCTTTTTGGGAATGATATATGAATCAAGAACATCAACAATCACCCTTTAAAAGCATGAACATTAACAAAAATAATTCAAGAACCCCCAGTATTCATTAATCTATCATTATGTATTCCTTATTTACTCTTCTTCTCTTCAACCTTTGTATATTATCTTTGTAACCCCCTATATATCACCATTCTATATTCTCTCTATCTCTATATCTCTCTCTCTACCTTTCAACTTCTAAAAATTTATTGAGAGTATATATTATAATGTAAGAGGATTTCCACAAATAAAACCCTCGCACATTTTCCTCCACATTTTTGGTTTCTTGGTTTTTCCATTCAAAAGCATGGGTTATAATTATTTTTTTCTTATCTGTATAAAAATTAATGGACTCTTTGTTTCATTCTGAGTTTCTATTAAATTCAAGTGATATTTTTATTTTAGTTCTTGGATATATGTTAAAACCAAGGGGTTAAATATAACCCTATCTAGTATTATTGTGGGGAGGTTACATAGGAGCACTCAACTTTCATTACCATACTCCTTTATCAATGTGTGACCATCCTTTTTAATATTACACATTTACATTTTGGTTAAACATACTCTTAATTATTTTATATTTTTATATGATTTTTATTTGATAACATGACATTCTTTTATGACATTTCTATATGTTCTATAACATCATTTAAATATATTGTTTTAATTTTTTAAAAGGAGATTCACCCCCCCCCCTCTTACCATTTTTTTAGATTGCACTATAGAATTGGAAGAACATATAGACCCACTTATAGCCTGGAGTACTCTACCAACTACGTGATGGAGGCTCATTGACTAGACGATGGATATTTTTGAACACCTTTACACTGCTTTGCACACTGGCTAGTCGGTGGCATCAGTTATCTTTTCATTGGTGTCATTATATAACCATTAAAGGATAATTTGTTGATGGTTAGAAATACATATCATGAGACATTAAGGTTTATCTTGAATTAGGAACACCATATAACCCTAAAAGGCTATAAATAGATATCAAGGGAGGCTTGTTTATTTATTTGAATTTAGTAAAATTCGAAAAATAAAATTTCTAAATGATCAAAAAAGATCATGATCCCACTATTAAAATAGAGTTTCATGGAACATATTTTAGTGGAAATAATATATGAATCAAAAACATAAACATGAACCTTTTAAAAGAGTAAAAATCGTGTGAAAATAAGTTTCATAAATGTATCATTCTATATTCCATATTTATTCTTTTTCTTTTGAGCTTGTGCCCCTTATCTTTATAACCCCTTAACTCTCACTATTTTATCTTCTCTCTCACACACACATTCCTTCATATTCTTATATTTTAGTGAGAGTAGATATCAGAATTTATATGTTTTTCCATAAAGAAACCCATACAAGCATGTGATATTATAAAAGAAAAAAATGGAAGGAGGAGGGTGAATTTACATTTTAAAAATTAAAACAATAAATATAAATTATTCCATAAAAGAAATGTAAATTTCATGAAATCATGTGATAATATTAAAGTAAAATCATAGTAAAAGATAAAAAAATTAATCATATGTGTTTTGAAAATTTAAATGTATAAAGTAAAAGAGGATAAGAAAAATTTGAAAAATGAGTTTCATAATAGCACAGGATATAACCCTATGTATCCTTCCCTAAAGAAGGGATGAGAGGGTTATATTTAACCCATTAGTTTTCATAGAGATCAAGGAACCAAAAGAAAAACATCCCTTGGATTTAATGAAAACCAATAACCAAATATAGAGTCCTTTACTTTTTATATGGAGAAGTAAGAAACCAAGATAACCCTTCATTTTGAATAAAAAATGTAAGAATATAAAAATGAGAAGAATGATGAAAAATTAATATGGTTTTCTTTGTGGAAACCCCATTACATTTAGATCACTTCTCACACAAAAAGATATGAAGATGAAAGAATGATGTATATATGGAGAGAGAGAGAAAAGAAAATATATATAATAGTCAGAGCCAGGGAATTATAAAGATAAGGTATAAAGGCTTATTTGAATAATAATAAATTGGGAGCAATGAAGGATGTGTCAATGAAGTTTTTTGGAAATTGAAATATTTTCAATGATTTTCACACCTTTAAATGTTTTCCATAGATGTTATTTATTCATCTATAATTCCCACAAAAGATGTTAAATTTTGATATTGTAGAATTGGTGTGATATTATTCATCTATTATAATTATAGAATTGTTGTGTTGGAATAATACTAAACATTCTTAATATCTAAGACTCCTTTGATCTCTATTTATATCTTTATAGGGTGTTAGGGTGGTCCAAGGTCGATCTAAGCCTTAATGGATGAGAGAATAATTTTTGACCATAAATAAATACTCCATAGAATGTTCTAGAATGACACCACTAACTAGCCACTTGATTTCATTGGTTAGACGATGCGAAAAGTTGTGTGCATGTGTTTTGGAATCTCCACCTACAAGCTAGTCAGCCTCCACTGGGTATTTGGGGGAGTGATACAGGCTATAGATGGGTCTCTTTGTTTTAATGGTTGGTTGATTCACTCCTAGTGGTTGTTCTATGATTCATTATAGTGTTAGAGTATAAAATTTCCCTTTATATCCACTTTTAACACCTATTTAGTATAGTTTCATTCATGGTTCTATAACTCAACAAAATCACTAGAAACACAACTGAAACACGATTGAAACAAGTTAAAAAAAATTAAATTATTTTTGGATATTAAAAAACTATAAGAGTCATCAATGTCCCTCTTTTTGATGATCATAAACACTTTATATAAAATAATGATAAGTAAGAGTTAAAATATAAAAGGGAAGTATTTATAAAATTTTCATTAATTCAAGTCTCCCTTTTTATAAATAAATTCTCCCCCTTTGTAATACTATGATATTCTATCCCATTTGATGAAATTTTGAAACAATTTTAACCCCTTGATGAAACACTCTTTAAACTTCCATACATTATTTTATCATACTAATGTATCTCAAAAACTTGTCCCCTTTGTGATTATCAAAACTAAACTTACAAAGAAATTTGGTTATGGACATATGATATTAAAAATAAAATAAATTTTGATCAAAAAAATCAAAGAAAACATTGAATATAATTTCAAAGAAAAAACATTCATATATAACATCCATAACATTAACTAAATATCCCTTATTAAAATGAATACATATTTAAGTCAGGTTTTTTGAAACCATCATGCCTCAATATATAAATATATAAAAAAAATTAATCTCTAGAATCCATGTATATAATAAAAATTATACTCATGCTCAAAATATGACAAGACGTGAACAGAAAAAATCCTTAAAAATAGAAAATTTTGAAAATAAGGAGCCTTGAAATATGTATGGATATATTCAAAGAATTATAAAATGTTTTCAAATAATTAAGATGATTATTCCATGAGATATAAATTTAAATAATACTTTTATAAACTAAATATTTTCAAGATATGACATGCTAAAAATAAGATAAAACATTAAAAACATGTTAAAATAAGGGAGTAAATAAAACAATATATCATTAAAATAAACCCCTCATATAAAAAATATAGAGTATAAAAACAATATACTTCATAGATTCTATAACTTTTCAAACTCCATTGATTTTCCTTTTGATAACAAACTACTTTAGATATATATCATCCATTCGGTTTCCTTCAATTTATAGACACCATATGATATGATAATGAATCTCGGTGGTGTAAGACTATAAGATATCAAACATGAGTTTCTTTTGGTACCCTGAATTTGTGTGTAACATTATTATCACTAAAATATTTTGGTATTGAAAATATTTTAGGCACTTAAATATTTTTAATTAAATATTTGGTAACCCAAACTTGTTTGGTATGATATTTTCTATTGAAAATATTAGATTAATATAAATATATTTGGTTGTGCCATATATATAATTTTTATACTATATTCGTAAATTTAATTCCATGTTTTATGATAATGATTACAATTTTTTGAGATAATACTTTTACAAAAGAAGTATTTTATGATGAATTAACATTATTTGAAAAACAAAAACAATGAATATTTTTTAGAGGGAGTTGATAACCCGGTATCATATCAAGATATTGATCACCATGGGTGAATTGATAAAGATTATTTTTAAGATCTTTTGTTCGGGATTTAAGATTCTTAATATTTGGTTGTTGTTTAATTTCAAAACCAAATCATTATTTTTTATATGGAAAGAAGATCATTTTTATTAAGAGCTTATTTGTATTTTGAGTTGAGATCATTGTAATTTCAAAGGTGTTCATCTCAAAAATTTCAGAGTTAGTTTTTTTATTTTAAAAGGAAGAAGAATACGATGAATGAGATAAAGAAGTGTAATGAGAAAGAGAGTGAAAAATAGGATAACTAACCTCATCACCTTCAACAAGATATTCCATGAGGTATTTAGGACTTGATTCACTTGAGGAGATTCTGTCTTGAGAGTCTTTAGTATCACTCCAAGTAAAAACATTAAGGGATTTATTACCTTTCTTATTTTTCATATTATTTTTGTAGATGGGGAATTCGAATCAAATATACCCCTTAGTTTTTCATTCATTTCAAGTTACATCTGGGGCTTCAATTTGATTTTTATTTTTGAAACATCATGATGTTTTTTTATTTTTTCAATTTTTTTAATCTCTGGGTTAGGAATTCAATCTTAGATTCATTGTCTGATGAATCTTCATTATCAGTAGTGTTGAAAGAAATTATTCTTTTATCCTCTTTGGATACCATTTCTTATTTTTCTTATTTTTTATATCAATGCTTGATGGAGATTTCATATGACATGAGTGATCTGGAAAGTTTCTCAACCACTATTTTCCTCGCATCCTTTTATTCTTGTATAATAGTGAATTTGGGTGCCCAATTTCTCATAGAGAGCTATATTATGTTTTTCATTAGTGATTCTATAGACAAATCATCACCAAGAGACTTTCAACCATTTAAAATTTTAGTAAATTGTCTATACATGCTATTAGTAGATTAATTTTGATGTATAGAAAATCATTAAATATATTTCCTATAAATGTATAATATAGTATCAATAACATTATTGGTTCCTTCATGGGAGACTTCAAGAAACTTCCATATTTCATGGGGTGTTTTTCAAGTAGATATGTGATTAAATTCATTTCGTTGAAGACCACAATGAAGACCACTCATGGATTTCCCATTAATATCAAAAGCATTAATATCATCATGTTTCTATTCATAATCTTGTTCTTTTATATGATGATATTCACACAGAACCATTTCATAGATAGTGTAATATATGCTACTAAGAAAGGATGACACTCAATTTTTCTAATAGTAATAATTGGCGACATTGAAAATAGAATCATGAGAATAAGAATTATATTTCATTATTAAAATATCATAAATTGAAATAAATTAATATGAGAAACAATTGTTTTTTAAAAAAGATCAAAACATAATTTTATAAAAACAAAGAAGCCCTTGATACCAAAGGTTGGTTGGAGAGAAAATGGAAAGAATGTGGGTGAATTTCCTTTAAAAAAATTAATACAATAGAATTAAATTTTTCTATAAAATATATGAAAATATCATGAAATTAATTGAAACTATCAAAGTAAAGTCATATAAAAAGATAAAACAATTAATCATATGTGCACAAGAAATGTAAATGAAGAAATTCAAAAAGTATAGGCACACATTGATAAAGGATTTTGACATTATCCGATGAATTTACCCTATATCTCCTCTCCTCTTGAAGTCTTGATATTGTTATATTTAACCCCTTTTTTAATGAAGATCCAAGAACCCAAAGAAAATTGTTCATTGGTTATAATGAAAACTAAGAACCAAGAAAATAGTCCATTGTTTTTTATATAGAAAAATAAGAAACCAAGAGAATAATTGCTTTTGAATTGAAAAATAAAGAAACCAAAAATGAGAAGAATAAGGGGAAAATGAGGTAATTTACTTTGTCGAAAACATGTTACAATCTAATATCTACTCTCACTAAAATTAAGAAGCTGAAATAATGTGACAGAGAGTGAATATAAAATGGTGAGACCTAGGGGTTAAAAAGATAAGGTACAAAGTCTTGATATAAGAATAATTAGGGTATAAAATAAGATATAATGATCAAACTTATTTGATATTGAATGGTTTTTTAGGACATTTATGCCTTTTAAAGGTTCTCATTGATGTTCTTGATTCATCTCTAATTCCCATAAAAGATGTTCAATTCAAATCCTATGGGATTAGTGTGATCTTGTTCATCTTTTATCACTTAATAATTGTTCTATTAGAATCATACTATGTTATGATGAAGATCCAAGACTCCCTTGATCACTATTTAAATGCTTCTAGGGTGTTTGGTGGTTCAAAGTAAATACAAGCCTCAATGACATGAGTGGATCCATTTAGAACATCAATAAATTCACCTTGGAAGGTTCTCGAAGAACAACACCAACTAGTTGCTCGATCTAACTAGCCATCCAGTTTTAAAAGTAGTGTAAATGTTTTCTAGAATCTCCACTAGAAGCCGATGAGCCTTCATCGAGTACCTGATGGCATTATGTAATCAACATATGGGTCTATTTTTTCTATCGGCTAGCTGGTGTACTCCTAGCATCAGGTCAGTGCTTCACTATAGTGTTAGAGTATAAAATGGTCCTTTATGTCTGATTTGAATAACTCTTTATTCTGGATTCCTTCCTAGAACTATTAATCAAAAAATCACTAGAAAAACACTTGAAACATAGTTTAATCAAGTTAGAAAACATTAGATTTCTTGTGACAGTTAAAATAACTGTGAGAGTCAACGACCATGTGGTCATCCTTGGCATGAGTGGAATTCCCCAGTATTGTTAGAAAGGAAACATTGAATGTGATTCTAGCTAGATTACATTGACATGTAGGATATCATGGTATGTGGTTTAGGAGGTTGCGACCATTTTTATGCGATGTGACTCATGAGAGTATGAGTTCGATTGTGCGATCAGGCAGTGTCAGAGCATACACCCATTTGGTTCCGATGGGAACAAGTTTAATGGTTTTAAAAAACCTATGAGAGGGTTCTTATAGGTTTACACTACCTTAGAATAAGATGGTGAGGGTTGGAATAAATTTTCATGGAGAATCCATGACGCATGAGGGAAAGTTCTCATAGGTTACATGTGGTGACTTTTCTGGTTTTTGGATTAGTGAGCATGTCATGAATTGTCTATTTAGAATTTTATGTGTTTTGGGGAAATGAAATGGGTTTAAAAGTGATGGTGTGGTGATGAATACACCTAACTTATATTGCTCAAAGGAGATTTTTAGGACTTTAGTGGGCCTCAGTTGAGGGGATCACCCTTAAAGTGAGGTGATTGGGTGATTGGTGAGATGAATTCTAGTATGGAGGCTTGAGGTTTTGGGTGAGAATGATAGGTTTTTCCCAATTATAGATGATAAAATTGGGGATGGATTATAGTACCATAGTATGGTTGATTTTATATTGTCCTTGATAAGGATTTTTATGATTGGTGAGTGTGGATCAGGAGGAGTGATACACATTTCATGTTAGAAATTTTAAATAATTTCACTTGAGTGTTCTAAGGGAATTCATATAGTGATAAGAAAATCGCTAGTTGTTAGAGGGTGTGACCCTCATTGTGGATGGATTTAAGTGAATATTGAGGATGAATTACCAGTGATCTAGGAATGGGTGTCCATTGGAGTTTTGTGTTAGCACCCAGGTATGTGATGAACAGTCACAACAAGTCGTTACATTTTTTAATGAATGGTTCATGGGCTATGGATATTGGTTATTTTGGTTTGAAAAGTGAGGATAAAGATTCACCTATAGCAGGAAGTGTTGAATTTTCCTAGAGGTACGACCAGCTGGTAGGTGGTGTTGTTGATGAAGTGGGGATCATTGCTATATGATTGAGATGTAATTGAGATGATAGTGTGCATATAGATCCCATTTTTTCCTTAGTAAATATAAAATTTATAACTTATATGTGGTGTTGGATGGATTTTATGTGTTGACATCGGGATTGGGATAAAGTTGGTGTGATTCGATGGTGAATTAGATTGGAGGTGAGTTGGTGATCATAGAGAGAGTATGATGGTTAGTGTGGGTGGTTGAGGATCCAAACATATAATTACACTGATTGTTAGGTTCAGGCTTCAATATGGGGGTTTAAATGACTCTATCATCCGACTAGAAAATAATTCATCATGATCGGGAGATGTGATAATGTGGCAATGGGTGTGGCCAATAATTTTAAGAAAATTTTTCTATAGGAGGGTTGACTTCTGTTTTTTCACGGATTTGGGTGTTTTGTGGTGAAAATCATATCAAGGGTTTTAGTGGACCATTTAGTGTGTGTTTTTGAAAAGTGATCCCTATGGTGGGGACCACCATGACCTATAATTGGCCTTTAAGAGAAGATTAGTATGGTGTAGAGCACCATAATCTTGGGGATGAACTAGTTGAAGAAATTTTAGTGTCTTAAGAAAAAATAATTCAATTAAGTACCTTATCGGTTTTTGTAATTAGTGATGAGAATGTATCATGTCTCGTGATAAAGAGTTCACCATGGTGTCTGGAGTTGTGTAACGAAATAATGATCAACATTTGGTGATAGAACACAACAGGTTAGTGGTAAATTAATGACTTAGGTAAGTTGGGATTTATTTCCAAGGACCACCATGACTTCTCAATGATGAGAAGTGTTATGGTGGAGAGTTTGTAATGACTCATTGATTTATGGGTCATTGTTTTCTAGGAAAATTTGATTTTTTTGGTCCTAGGGAAAGTTAAATTTCATGAATCAAGGCCCATATTGGGATTTCAAGGTTGAAACATCTTAGGTAGATGTTTTCAGATGTTTTTAGAGGTCTAGGATATGTTTTCAGAACTCTAGTGAATGTTAGAGTGGGTTCAGGGTGGCCCTACAACTGAATTTGGTTGTAGGTGGCTTATCACATTTTGAAGGGTGAGGGTCATTCCACAATGTGTAATGAGAATGAGATATTATCTCCATGGTAGATGGAATAATTTTTATAGTACATTCATAATTTTATACCCTTACATATACATTTATAGTTTTTTTGTGGAAGAAACTAGTCATGTCACGTCCCCCAGGTCATTATGTGAAGACCCACTAAAGGGATGGAACTTCAAAAAATAGTTTGAAGGCCATTCTATGAGAGGGAAATCCATTACATGGATTCTTGGGACATTATTGGTATATCATTACTGTGTTGGGACCCATAGGGATCATGCTTTGATGGTTCTTGTTTGGGAAGTTGTGTCGTGACCCGGAGGTGACGTTCCATGATAGAGACAAGTAGGGGTGTGGAGCCCTCTGGAAAGGGGTGGCTACACCATGACCCAAAGTGGAAGTTTCATAATGTGTCCCTAACATGGAGGTATTATAATGTGACCCTAATGGTCTACCATAACCTACTATTTCCATTTTTTTAACATGGGTGGACCATCCTTTTGGGTGGAACCACTTTGATTTTAGGGGAAAGAGGGGCACCTTGGAGCACCATTTCCATCCAAATATCCTCTTATGTTACCCATGTAGATTTATCCTTGTTTTGGGGGAATTTGGAGGCGTTCCATGATGATTTTATGGAATGTATCACCCTCCATTTCCCTTTGTTATTCTTCCCCTTTCATTTCCTCTGATTTGGGATGATTTGGGATAGCGTTTTGACACTAATTCCATCGAAGCATAAAAGATTAAAGCCAAGACAATGGGGGGTTTTGCATTTATTAGTTTTAGGATGTCATAATAGGATTAAAAAACGTAATATATCACTATTTTAGTTAAGGTATGCCACAAAAATTTCATATTTTGGGTTGTTGATTAAATTGGATGAAATTGGTGAGTAACTAGGTGTCATGTGATGGGGATTTTTCTCATAGTTGTGTTGGGAGTGCACCATAGACCTTCCATATGTGGTTAGGTGAATTTTTGATGGTGTAACATTACTTGATGAGTTTTTAGGAAATTATTCCTATTTGGTTAAAAATAAATAAATTATTATAAATTAATATAATTGATTATTTGGGCATTGTAGCTTGAGATAAAGGCTTAGGTGTTTGTATGAGCTTGGATGTGGCATGGACGGTCTTGGCCAAGGATGAGTGGAGAATCATGGGAATTTTAATTCTATGTTTTAGGTCATTATCCCCTTAAATACAAATCCATATGCATGTGTATACGTGATTTCATGTTTTCATGGGTTTAGGTAAAGGGGTAGATATTGATACTTCCCTAAAGAAAGAGATATGATGGCTTTGAGCCTCCTAATGTGGGAATAAGTGCACCCTTAAACTTTGGGTATTTTGGGATCAACTATAGATTCTGTCTCAAAGGGGTAGAAGGTGTCAGTGGAGTTATTGAGAGGCATGGGGTATGTCTTGGTTCCAAATCAAGTCACCAGTGTTCTAGGTGGATTTCTTAGGGATAATTGGTTACTATTGAGAGTCTTAGGAATATTGGTGATGGTTGAGGTGGTTGTACACCTTACACGTGACTCTCTTGAGGGTGGAGTGGAGGCTTGGTATTTTCTAGGAGAAGGATACACCCAATAGAGTGATATGTGGTGTGACATGGAGGGATTTCTCCTATCAATAAACTTGATATATCTCCAAGGAGATATGTGATATGGAACCCAAGATTGGATCAAGATAATTTTCTCAATGAATTTTTAAAAGGGTTTCCAAGGGGATCAATGTGAGTGAGCCCAAGATAATCCTTGGTTAGTAGAATTTAGTTGTTATGTAGAATTGTAAGTGGGTTTTAACCAACTACTTGAGGCTAGGGTCGGATAGGTCGTGAAAGCCAATAGAACACAATGTGGTGTTTGATATGGATTAGTTATTGTTACTAGATATTAACATGGCTTTGAGGACCCTATAATATTCCATCATAGGTGAGATAGGAATGATGAAAAATTTTGAATGATATTATTGGGTGAGCAAGATGGTCTTCAAGAGATTATCCTATGATGGTAGATTAGCATAGAGACGTGTTTTATATGTGGGGATATGTCCCATGTGACCGTCACCCTAGATGTGTGCTGGTGAGATTATGGATAGGATGTGTTCCTTGTTGGTTTTTGTGTGCATATGTTTTGTTCTCTATATGCATGATGACCAAACTAAATTCCATGCCAACCTTAACAAAGAAGGTTGCGACCTGAGGCTTATTGTGAACCTTCCTATGAGAGTGGTTTTGTTGGGTACTATGATGAACAACCTACCATACATAAGTAGGTATTGGTTGGTTACATGATGTGATCCCTTCCTTGAAGGGAGTAAGCTTTGTTACTTGATGTGTGACCTTCCTTGAGGGGAGTGTCTTGGGTATTTGATAAACACACTACCCTACATCGGTGGGTATTGTTTTGGTACATGATGTGTAGCTTTCCCTGGGTGGATAGTATTGCGTACATTATCTACACACTACCCTATGTCAATGGGTAGTAGTTGGGTACTTGATGTACACAATTCTATAAGGGGGGTTGTTTGGGAACTTGATGTGAGCCCTTCTCGGAGGGGATTTGGATCAGATAATTAATGTGTGGCCTTCCTTTAGGGGGATTGGCTTTGATGTGTATTGTGTGACCTCCCCAATGAGTGGATAGTTTGGGTACTTTTTATGAACCCAGCCTTGAGGAAGAGGCCAGTGGTCAAGACTCGATATTACACTTTACCCTGAATATTTTGGTATAGGTAAAAAATTTTGGCATGAGGTGAATGGCTTCTAGAAAAGGTTGATGTAGGTTTTTTTGAGAGTCATGGTTTCTTGGTTAGTATTCAATGATCTGATGTACAAGTAATTTTGTTTCCTCATGCTTACACAAGGATAGGACTATGTAAATTATGGGAACTTGGTGAGACACTATCGATATGTATTTCTCAAAACTTACACAAGAACCATGGTGTGAATACATACTTTATATTTTTTATAATGGTATGATCACTAGTTTTGTAGTGGATCAGGCTAGATTGGGTAGATGATGATTAGGGGTGATGAGATGGGTTGATTCTTGGATATGGTATTCATGCCTCGGTGTTTTTTATTTATTTCTTTATTTTTTTCACAAGATCTACTTAGTGGGTGATCAGTTATGATGGATTCCCAAATTAATTCTACATTTTTCATCTATTACAGTTTGCATATTATTGACTATGCATATTTTGATTAAATTTATTAGGTGGTGTTTGGTTATTTTATTTATTCATGGTGATTATAATATCAATGAAATAATCTACACAGTGTATGATTTAGGATCTCACTACTAGTTAGAAGCCTCTAGGGTATGAGGATGTTCACTTGAGTCTATCTGGAACTCTAGTTGGGACATTGAAGAGTTTTCTTAAGAAAATTAATTACCAAAAACAAGATTATAAGTAATCTCATTCTTTTTAGGGAATTGAGTTTCACTGATAGGTCGAGATTCATGATTCCTCATCAGGAGATTATAGTTTTGTTCCAGAACAAGAAGATAAGAGAGTAATTTAGAATATTATTTAATGAGTTTTTCCTAATATTATTGTTTAATACTTTTAGGTATCAAAAAAAGAAAAAAAAAATCTAGCATATCTGGGTGAGTAATATTTTCTCTATAAAATTTTAATTTTGATGTAATTCTGAATATTGTCGATCTATATTCACTTATCGATTTATAATCATGGAATATTAAGTGAATCTATTCTTACCATTATTTTTATAATATTTCTAGTCACTGGTGATCATACCACTCTTTTATGTTTTTTATAACACTAGAGGACCCTTTACTATTAGGAAATAATTACATAAATACATATGAAAGTGATAGAGAAGGAATATCAAGGTTTGGGCATAATATTTATTAAAATCATGATGACCAGATTTTATCATCTCACTAAGGCAATTTGAATTTAAATTCTTCTTAAAATCCAAAATCTCATAGATGTAATTCATTCTATAAATTTCAATGGGGAGAGAACCAAGACTTTACATATTCACCATGGAAAATATGACTTGACTATTTTCACCAACCTCTTTGAAAAAAATGAATCACGTGTAGATAATATGTTGAGAAACTAATAGAACATTGATTGAAACCACAAGGAATTTGAAAAATGAGAATGCATGACCGATTATTGGTGAATGGAATAATTGATGAGGCATGGAGTTGAATCTTCAAAATGGAGATGGAAAATGAAATATAGTAATTTAAAATAATTAGAAAAATATGTTGGGAGATAATATTGTGGGTCAAAAAATTTAATTTCCATTAACATAGTGACATATATATATATAAGGTTCATGAAGTTTGTAATCATTGGTTTAGATCAATCCCTATCCACCATGCCAAATATAATGGTTGGGATATTAAAGGATGATGATAATGATGGTTTTTCATATGAAAGGATTGTTGAGAAATGAGAAGATATCAACATTATACTTATTAAAATTATGAAATATATATAATAAATATTTTATAACATTCAAAACAGTTTGAAATAGGTTAATTTTTCAATTAATGGGTTAATGACTAATTTTATAGTCTATTTTAAAATTTATAAACATTATTAAAAAATAACCAGTTTTATCCATTATTTGGACATATATGTTTATTTTTTTATATAAAAATCACACATTGGCCATAAATATTTTTAGTGATTGCATCACCGAGTTTCTATATCTCACAAATAAAATAAAAAATGATTTTTTATTCATAATATTCACATAATCAAAATGGAAATCAACCTTTATATGTTTAGTAAGCTAATGGAATACATTATGGATGTTCCTATGAATATATGAACAAATAAGAAGTGGGGATTGAATCAATTGTGATCTTTTATGATCCTCTTTCTCCTAAAAATAACCTATAAAACTTATTAATTTTCTGATATTCTAAACTTTATAACTTAACCTCAAATCTATACAATGGTAATGAAAATGATTGAAAGGCACATAATTTTTTCTAAGGTTTGGTCCAAATGTTCCAACCTAATCCTTTCTATATCTAGTTATTATATTGATCCACAAATATCCACTAAATAACACAACTGAATACAAATTACCTAACACTCGTAAAAACCCTTCTATCTCCCAACATGAAATATCACTGATTCTCTCTTGTTTTATTATTTTGTTCTTCTTATGATACAACATGATGGTGGAACATTGATTTATTCTCATAATGTAATCTATATATTATTAAATTTTTCATAACTTAAGTTACCAAAAGATGCACTCCCAACCTCTCAACTCTGCGAGCTTCCAAAATTTGTAACATTCTTCCTACCGCAAAATCTCTAGAACTTCATCACATTTTTTACTTTTCAGATTCTTTGAAGAAATATGGGTAGAACTCCTTTATAACTTCTCTCTTAATCCTCACAAACTTATTAGAAATATATGAATAGACATTATTCTTATATACTCATATATTTATTGAAAAGACTGGAGATTCGGGGCATTCAAACTCTATAAAATTCGCACATATATTTTTTAGAATAAACTTCTTTAAATCATCCTAATATATCAAGGTTAAAATTACTATAAATTATGGGTTCAATATTTATCAAATTTTCTTCAGATCTCATAAAGTATCAAAAAAATTATTTTATAAAAGATATCATTGGATGTCTAATGTGGCATCATCACAATAAACACTTTTAAGTTCTTTAACCACCATAAATTGTACACACTTTAATTGTCTCATTCAAGTGGGTCTACTTTATATTTTGTTGAACTAAAATATGAAAGTTATATGTATTCATTAAATAATCAACTTCACTACATGATTTATGTTTAGATAACCTATTTTTTACACTGCACAACACTTATACAATCAAGAGGTATGAATATTCAAACAACCTCTTTCATTTTTTCCATGATTCTGGTGGACTGCATCTATTGCTAGAATTAGAATCCAGAATTCATCTTACCATGCTCACAAACATCCTCATCTTTCAAGTTTTGTCTTCATATTATGATTCTTGAAGACTTCATCTTATTCCTTTCTCATACTATCACTCACTTCACAAACTATCCAAATTGATACACAGTTGTGCAAGACTTCAAACACACTCACATATGTATAATCTCATATTCCAATGTCCATCATTTTTTTCTTAAAAACTCACGACTGATTTGATCTCTTTCTTTTTTTCACTTAAATATTATACTTCAATAAGGCTAAGAACAAGATTAATTTATATCAATATAGTTTCGGGTAACGTTCTTGTAGAGATTTTTCTATTGGCTATATTATCCAAAATCATCAATTTTTTTATATAATTTTTTTTTAAAATAAAATAATCCCAGGATAATTTTTTTAAACTTGTACAGAATGGTATTAAATACTTTAACACCTTTTTCGTTTTTTCATATAGCTAAAAGGAATTAAGGGCCTTAAAACCATTCGCCTGGGCTAAAAGAAATAGGTGTTATGCCCACTGATGCCTTTTTGTTTTTTAGTTTAATTTTTTTTATTAGTAATGAAAGACTTTGGACTGTCCTTTTATTTTAGTTCAAATTTTATTTATTTATTCTTTCAATGTTGTATGGTTATGTACGATTTTTTAGTTTTTTAGTGTTTGTTAGTTGTATGCTAATTTTTTTTATATATGTTTATTTTTTTCAGATACATATATATAAAAATAATTTGTTAATAATACTATTATTATAAATAATTATTTTTTTATATTTATAATTTAATTAATATTTATTTTAAAATTATATTGTTAAATACTTTAATAGATATGTTAATAATTATATTACTTACATAATTATTAATATTTTTTATTTTAATTATTATATATATTTAATAATATAATTAATATTTATTAATAATGTAATTAATAACATTTAATTATAATAACATAATTAATAATACTTCATGGTAATGTAATTAATAATATATTACTTAATAATAATTGTGTCCATTAATATTTTTAAGTGTAAATGTTATGTTTTGAAGAAATAAAATTTGTAACTTGTAAATTAGCTTTTCTTTACTACATTTAAGAAATTTTTTATTTCCCATTATGTTTTATATGTTGAGAAAATTTTTCAAATTTCATTTATATTGTATTTAAAAATTATAATTTGTATGCTTTCAAATTCACCTATGTTAAACATAAAAATGTTTCAATCAAGTGACTTTGAATGTCTATAAATAATAAAGTAGAAATAACATCAAAATAAAAATTGAAAAACTTACTGAAAATATAAAAAATAGTTGAAAATATCAATAATTTCATAAAAATAATAAATGAAAAGTAATTTTAAAGGCACAATGTATTGTTGTTTTTAAAACATTAAATTTTTATTTAATAATATTTTTACATTCTTTTTCTTTCCAATTAATCATTATAGGTATACTCAATGTTATAAATTTAATTTAGATTTTAGTTATACTATAATTTATCTCAATATAATTTTTAATGTGTAAATATTATGTTTTTAATCAATAATACCTATGTCATGTAAATTAATTTTGGTTTTTTATATCAACGAAATTGTTTTTTATTTTCAAAAAAAATTAATATTCTTATGATATGTTTTAAGTTTTAATTAGACTATTTTTACAGTTTATATTTTATAAGATTTTAATGTTAAATATTTTCAATTTACTAATTTTTCCGATGTTTCAAGTAGTCATCTTTGAAAGCATATAAAATATAAACTATATGTAAAATATAAATTAAAATTAAAAAACTAGCTAAACATGTAAAATGGTTGATAGTAAAAAAAATTAATCAATTTAATTGAGTCAAAATAATATAAAGTATAGAATATATTGTTCTTTCAAGTCTTTTAATTAAATAGAAATAATATAAATGAATGAGTACAATCAATGTCTATCATGAGGCCCTACCCCACAATCTGGTGTGTAAATGGGATTCATATATCGAGACCATTGGTATCTGTGTTGGGGTGAAGTATGATGAGCTAGAGAGGGATCTTCCTCAAGTGTTGGAACATCAAATGTCTTATAATATACTTTCCACTCATAGGGAGGAGGTGTCATATGGATTTCATCATATGCACCCAATCCTTCTCCCGCTACATAAGTGCAAGGACCGAGGATCATCACCAGGGGGAACCATAAGTACTATGAAGTATCTACCATGGAAGGTGGAGGCATGGGAAATGACCCCGAATACAATATTAAATCGGATATACCCAGGGAAAACTATGGATATCATGGAAATATAAATGGATCCCAAGACTCCTAGTAAACACCTGCAATCGGTTGAGGCTAGACTGCTAGAGGTTCAAAATCTTCCTGTGGAATAGTTGAGGCCTCACATACAGCATGATGTGGTCTATTTCATAACCTTTGTGGCTTCTTAACATTATCTACTGTTGGAGGAGGTTACTGAACATGAACCTCTTCTCCCTCAGTAGGAACATAAAATCCCTTAGATGGTAGATCAAAGACACTATCATGTAGAATATGATACATTGATATCATATACACTATTGTAGCTGCCTGCATAAAAACCTCATCATCCATCAGATCAAACATGTAGATAATATGATGTAGTTGAGAATTACATAAAGATATTCAAAATGCAATTAAAAAAGTACAAAAAATCTAATGTAATTATAATTACTTACAAGATCTTGAATCCCTCTATCCTGTAGAGTAAGATACAGTATATACTTTAGTCTATACCATGGCTCATACTCAACCTATTGTGATAGATATAATTGAATCATATGCATCCCCTCGATATTAAAGAATGCACATTTTTCCTAGAGATGGAGATACTTATCATGTTGTTAGTGCTAGTCGACATCCTACCACTCCATTGGCTTTATAAAATGAATCACTACTAAATGTATGGGAGGAACTAGAATATACTAGACAAATCCAAACTAGACAATGACTCTATATGGCTGGAACCACTCACTAATATGAAATTGAATGAGAGGCACCATAGTTATGGCATCATAAATCCCATCGGTGCAATATGTGGGAATTCGGTCTAATACATCCCAGTATGGAAGCCATGATAACTAAAATGACATGTGATGTTTGTTAAAAAAATTGTTACTAAATTCAAAAATTGATAATATTATGAAATTTATTGGTCAACAAAATAATGTATATACTTACATCGATGAGAAGTGGACAATCCAACATGATATGGTATGAACCCAAACTGTGTCTCGAAGTCCTAATGAAGGGTTTTTTCTGAATCCACCTATATGGTACAACATTAAAAGTGATAAAAAATAAGAAATAGATTATAATAGCTCCAATTAACATCAAAAAACAATATATATGAGTAAACATACCAGCGTTCGTGTGTATCATCACGTAGCACATCTATATGAAGCTACGAACTAGAAACAATAGGTGTGAAAGGAGGGATGAACTCCCATTCCCACATCTGAATAAGGATGAAAATACCATGAGATCATGGTGATCAGATAACATGTCATTCATAATGCTATATACATGTATTCCAAGCATGTAGATCCCCAACCGTATCTGTCAACTTGATCAAAGTCCTCCAGTAGAATTAGATAAATCATTTGGACATGTATACTAGATTGATCATCACACAATTTACCTCTAATGAGCCACAAGATTTATGCACAGGCATGATGTATGACATTCTTCTCATCGGTATTAGTGGGTAATTGTGCGAATTGTTTGTCTAACCATATCATAGATATAAAATCTATATCTATAGCTTCATCATCCACATAATTTCAAGGACTATAAATCACTATATAAGATCAAGAAAGTCTCCACGGGTGGGTCATATAACTGTATCTCCTTGGATAAGAAGACCGAGAAGAAATGCCACATCCTCAAGGGTGATGGTCATCTCTCCATTAGGCAAGTGGTGAGTCTCTGGTCTCCATCTCTCAATGATGGAAGTAAGGAGGTGATGTTGAATGAATTTATAATCTGATATTGTAACTCCATTAAATCCATCATGCCATAGGTATGGTATAACGGTAGTTGTGGTATAATGTGATGATAGTGTTGGGATCTACGCACCATGACCTGTCAAAGCTCACGACCCTATATCACATCTCATGAAACCCACCTATATTGCTCAGTGAGTAGATTAATATACTCCATCTCTACATATGAAAATGAAATAAATATTAATTGTAAAATATAAATAAAATTTTGTGGTTTGTATAATGTTATGACCAGTACAATATATGATATAACATGCCTTTTCCCATTATTTTATGAAATTTTTTTAACAAAAGAAAAGGGAATGTATTCATGTTTCTCAAACAATATTTATAATTCATTTATTAAACTATTATTCATTTGTGTCAACATCCTTTAATGATTTTCATCTTTCCCAAACTTTTTTTTTGAAGGTGACTAGTTTTTCCTTTGTTTTTATTAGAATAGAGTCATGTTTTTAAGGAGGTTGTACTTTAAAAATAGATTTCTACCCACATTGGTTATATCAATTACATCTACCTTATAGACTATGTATTTATTTTATGTTTAGAATGTATACCAATATTTTTGATCCCAAATGGTGTGATTTCACATAAATTTATAATTTCTCACATGATGGTATATTTCAAGGTTACTTTCTCATATGCTTTCTTTATGGTTTATCCCTGCATATTTTGATTATTCTTTCATTTCATCTCAAATGTAATTTTAATATTTTTTCTAATTTGAATATGAATGTTTTATTATGAAAACTAGAGTATGATTTAAAAAATGATTTTATCAAGTGAAAAAACTTTGTAAGGGGAAGGGAATTATATAGAAGAATGTTTTATTTATTTAAATGATATAACATTTAGGAATGTTTATCTTGTGTGTGATTCAGGTAAATAGTTTTGTAATTTATAAAATATATATTATTTGATATTAAAATTATTCAAAAATTTCACAAAATTTTCAAATATGGAGGATTTAATATTAACACAATGTAATTGATGTGGGTTTAGGGTGCACAGAAAGTGTGCAGTGGGTGATGCCCAACATTAATTTTTTCCATAATTGATCATCAATTTGAGATCTATACAAGGATGAATGTTGTGATCCATGGAACTGAATCAAAGAAATATAATATGGATAATTATGTCCAAAACAAAAAATAGGATCATCACGTATTATTTATAATTAATTTAATTAAATAAATAATTACCTTTAAGTAATTATTTCTTCATTGATGAATCTCGTGACATATCTACAGTCCACCATCATTTCTTTATAGAAACAAGGTGTACATTTACTCTAATAGTAATCCATAAATGTTCCACGAATCTCCAGACATTGGAGATAGAATATTTGGGTTATAACATGGTAGATCCTTGAACTTTCATCATCCACCTTTGATCACTTCAAGAACAAATTCCAAATCATTCTACTTGATTCGGTGGAGGAGGATTGATTGTTGTTCTTAAGAGCATTATTGGAAAAGGGATGTCTCTAGGCTTGAGAGGATTCTCCAAATCCATTGCACACAACCAAGACAAATGAATTGTATTATTGAAAAAATAACATAATTGAGTTTATATATTTCTAGGGTTAAAATAAAATAATTGCACAAGTTCCCTTATTTATTTATTTAATCCTAGTAAAACCCCATGTCAAATAATAAAAATAATATCATTATTTCTCATCATACACTTAACTTGTGAATTATAATTAAATATTTTATAATCAAATAGTATTTATTATTATTATTTATCACTATACCATTTATCTGGGTCCACCATTCCTCTATAATATTTATCGGGCCTTAAATAGTGAGTATTTATCATTAAATAAATACCACTGCTTTGTTTTCTGATAAATAAACAAATATTAAATTCACTAAAAAGAAAATAAATATTTATTAAATATTCCTCTCTCATTATATTCTCTCAAATAACTGGTGATCGGATATATGTGATCAAACATACATGAATAATTATTAAACCATACGTGGGAATAATACTTATTCAACTTGTTAAATAATAATAATAATAATTATTATTATTTAACTAAGATTCTAGAAACACTTAGTGTGTGACCCTCAAGAACTCTTTCTCGGTGGAATTTCGTGAAGAATCCTAAAGCCCAAGGTAAGAATCTAGCAACATGCCAAGGCACCCATCGAGAAATAATTTAATGTTGCAATGACATATTACCTCATATAGATGCTTATTGTGTAATATAATCCATTTGTCACGATATCTCAAATCAAGAAGGTTGCATATTGGTACCATCAACCTATGTGATCAATGTATCATTCTTTGAATTCAAAGAAATTGAAATTGTCAATAGAACACCATGGTCATAGATTTATTTAGGTTATATCATTTCCATAAAAAGGCCTGAGATATCAAATTTTTTTAAAATAGAAGGGAAAAATCTTATCTCACATTATTCATTAATGCAATATTAATTGTGACGCACCCAATGTGTCCTACCACCTCATGAACATTTATCATCATGGTTTTCATAAATAAATAAAATCTTGTGATGCATAATACTCATTAATAATAATATTAATGTTTATGTACCAATACACATTTCCACATATAGGAACATCCAATGACACATATAATTGTAGATTTTCTACTAGCGGGTATTGTTCTCATAATATTCTATTGGATATTACCAAGGGCGTACACCATGAGATGGTGCCTCAAATTCCTACAAGTATCCACCCATAATAACCTATATAATTTGTGACTATAAAATGATATCATCTATTTATATAACATATATTTAATAATAGTGTCATAGGAATTTTGAGATCTCATCCTAGCAGGAAACTACAATGACCTTTTAGTGAGACAACTACTCTAGGGATATTATCACATTCTATGTCACATAGAAGAATAATCATGATGTGATAATTAGTTTAGCAATATTAAAAAACTTAATAAATGTTATCATAAAGTGCACGGATGTTGGTTCAAGGTAACTAACTCCAAAAGACTCCCACTTGAACTAAATCCAACTTCTAACAACCTTCAGTCTGCTAGCACCCACATAATACTCATGCTTATTCTGAGATAGGCCTTTAGTTGAGGGGCCTTCCACTTTCTCTTCTATGGGTACTCTTCTTGATAAAACATAATTCCTCTCATATAAATCTCTAAGAGGTGATACTTCCAATGTATGTGCTATGTAACTGTGTGTGACCTTTTCTCTTTTGCAAGATCCACCATTGTAGTATTATCACAATACAATGTGATAAGGTCTTTACTACTAGGTACAACATCAAGATCCTAGAAAACGTTCCAAATCCAAATGGATTCCTTGGATGCATCAGAAGCCACTATATACTCATAATCCACTATATAATCAGTGACAAATAGATGATTTGAACTCCTCCAGCTCACAGATCTTCCATCATTGTGACATCAACTCATTCTAATCTGTCTTAAAACTAGAATCGATATAACACGTGATGAAGAGATCCTCATCTCCACCATACACTAGGAACATATCCTTAGTTCTTCTCAAATACTTAAGGATAGCCTTAAAATTATTCCAATGTTGTTCTCCTAGATCTGTTTAATATTTTCATTCCATGCTAAATATATAGGCAACATCAAGTCTAGTACATAACATGGCCTAAATGATTGATCATATCGCTAAAGCATATGGGATATTACACATTATCTCCTTCTCTTATTCTATCTAGGGATTCATTTTATTAGGAAGATATAAACCTTGTGAACCTAGAACTAATCCCCTCTTGGATTGTTCCATAAAAAATCCTTTTAGTATCAGGTAAATATATCTACTTTGACATAGTCCAAGAAGCCTATTGGATATATCACGAATGATATTTATCCTTAAAATGTAGGCTACTTCACCTATTTCCATCATAGAGAAACACTTGTTTAACCAATCCTTAACTAACTGTAAGACTGGTATTTCATTTACAATAACTAATATGTCATCAACATATACTACTAGAATAACAACCACATTTCCACTAAACCTATTGTAAATACACAGATCACATTCATTCTTAATGAAACCAAATTATTTTATGGATTCATCAAATCGAGTTATCCATGACCTGGATGCTTGATTCAATCCAGAAATGGATCTCTGTAACTTTTAAATCTTCTTGGTATCACCTAGAGTCACAAACCCTTCTGATTGTGTAATATATACATCTTCCTAAAGGTTTCCATTAGGGAATTAAGTTCTGAAATACAAATATAAAATCTTGTAGTCATGGTAATCTCCTATAGAAAGTATAATTAAGATGGATTTAAACATAGAAACTTGTGAAAAAGGATTCATCATAGTCAATTAATTGACTCTATTTAATCCCTTCACCCACTAGCCTTTCTTTATAGGTATTTACTTTACCTTCCATGTCTAGTTTACTCTTGAATACCCATTTGCACCCAATGGCCTTTACATCAACTGGTGCATCAACTAGAACCCAAAATTGGATATGATGCATGGAATCCATTTTAGAATTCATGGCTTCTTTCCATATCATTTATTCTGAGATCTTTATTGCCTCCTTGTAGGAGAAAGGTTCATCATTATCAACCAATAATGAGTCACAATTTTCAGTGACTAGAAAACCATATCTCTATGGTTCTCTTACCTCTCTTATGATCCTATGAAGTACTTTAGTTTCAGAAACTAATCCATCCACATGAACCTATTTAATCTATTCCGGAACCAACTCTTGTGTTTCTTGAGCATCAACTTCATCGAAGTAAATATTTCTCCCACTATCCTAGTTGAGGATGTGCTCACTCTCAATAAATACGGCTTGTCTAGTAACAATCACTTTCTTTTCTGAGGGGTTGTAAATGTAGTACCACCTTGTTTCCTTAGGATACCCTATAAAGATATAATCTGTTACCTAGGGTGCTAGTTTGTGGCCCGAGATGGTCTTATCAAATTTCTCACGACCTCAAACATGTGTATGTGACAAAACAAGTTTCTTTCCACTCCATAACTCGAAGGGAATTCATTTTTCCATTTTAGCTGTAATTAGGTTTACTGTGTATTCCATAGATTGTAATGCATATCCCAAAAAAGGATAATGGAAGATCTTCATGACTCATCATCAGCCTTACCATGTCTAATAAGGTACGGTTCCTATTTTCACTAACACCATTCCACTTTAGTGTATAAGGTGGTGTGATTTGAGATAGAATATCAAACTATTTAATAATCTCGATCAACTCTTGGTTAAGATATTCACCACCACAATCTGATCAAAGCTCCTTTATCTTCTTACCAAGTTGATTATCTAATTCATTCTTGAATTCTTTGAATTTATTAAAGTACTTGTACTTAGAACTCATCAAGTAGATATATCCATATCTACTCAAGTCATCCTTAAAAGTTATGAAGTAATAATATCCACCTCTAGCTTCTACTAGAAATGGTCTACATACGTCTGTGTATACTAATCCCAGAAGCTATATGGCCCTTCCACCCTATCCACTGAATGACAGTTTGGTCATTTTTTCTTTTAAACAAGCATGACATCTATCATGTGGTTTTGGATTAGAAGAGTCTAAAAAACCGTCTTGATAGAGATTTGTAAAACGCTTTTCACTTACATGACCAAGATGGTGATGCCAAAGTTGGGTGTTATATGAGTCGTGTGACCATGATTCATTATCAAATTACAAATCATGTTTTTCTTAATTTAAAACATAAATACCTTTATTTAAATTTTCTATACCACAACATATGTTTTCCCTATAAAAGAAACAAATTTTATTTCCAAACATAAAAATAAACCAATTTGTATCTATCCATAATATAGAAACTAGGTTTTTTCTAACTATAGGTACCTAATAACAATATTTCATAACCAAAATCATTATCATTGGAAATGAGAGTTGGTAGTCACTAATGTCCATAGAAACTAGTGTCGCACTATTAGTATATTTTAGATCCACCTCTCCTTGAGTAATCTTTTAGAATCTACTTGTTTCCTACATTTTGATACAGATGTGATCCCCAAAAGTTGTATCTAACACCCAATGTGATGATATTGAAAAATTACACTCAATAATGAATACACCTTTAGCTTCCCCTTGATTCTGGGTGATGTTCCTCTTCCAACAACCTGACTTACCACATACAAAACATATTATCTCCTTTTCATTTCCCTGCCACTAGATCTTCTTCTTCTTAGAATGACAGTTCTCAGAAGATTTAGAATTTTTATAAGTCTTGGTATCCTTTTCCTTGTTCTTATATTTCTTATTCACTATAAGGACTACATGTTTTTCCCACCCCATGTCATTATCCACTTAGAAAATTAATGTAAAAAGTTCTGAAAAACTCTTCCCATTATTAATCATATTATAAATAACAATAAAGATGGAGAAGTTCTTAGGTAGTAATGAAAGTATGATATTTGTATGAAACTCATCTAAGAACTCAATACCTAATATGTATAGACATTTAATGTATCCAATAAGCTTGACTACATGAGTCTCATTAGGCATACACTCTCAAATATTATTTTTTAACAAATCATTGTAGATCCCATACCACTATTTTCTCACCTTCTCTTGATAGAGTTCTAGAAGGTGAGACGCCATGCTATAGGAATCCATATCTTTATGTTGCTTCAAAATATCATTGGACCTGGATTATAACATGAATCATTGAACATCTATAGCATCATTCGGATGATTCTCATAGAGAGATAGCTCTTCATCACTTTCCTCATTACCAAGAACAACTAGAAAAGGTTCTTTCAGCACTTATAATTTCCTTTCATGGAGAAGGATGAAACATAATCACCTTTACCACTCTTGGAAATTTGTGCCAATGAGAAGGTTTTCCTTCTCATGTATGGATCGTAATGATATGTTTGATTTAATTTTTAATTTTGTTTCTACAAAATAAGATAAACATAATTTTAGTAATTCATCATATAAAATTTAGACAAATAAATAAATATTAAATTTATTCATCTCCCACTATTTTATTAAAACCCAATATACCTCTCTATTGGGGTCAGAATATCTCTTTTCTTGGATATTCTAGTTTCAAGGATTCATACGCCCCTACTCATTACCCCAACTTGGATTGGTCCAGAAAAATGAATGGTTTTAGGTTGGCATTCCAAATTCCAACTTCATTAACTCATAGCTTATTGATATGATGGTATGGACCCCTAATCTTGAAATCATTAATTTATATTTCCTCAAATCTTTCCTCTTAGTTACACCAAGTCTGACTTTGGTAGTCTTCCCTTGATGTGAACTAAGTTAAGTCAACCCAAGACTTCACATTTGAATTCCTAGATAATTGAAAGAACCCTAACATGGGCTAGTCAAGCACTTTGAACTGTGGTTCAATTTTAAGTGAATTAGTGGAAGGTTATACCATGTTAATATTTAATTGAGGGATTTTATCCTTTATGCATAATTTTCTAATTATTATCTTTATTACATTCTTGTTAATATTAAGTGGATTTACTTAATTGATTAACCATGTATAAGATAATATTTACACATAAGCCAGTTTATTTTAATTTTATCTTTCATTCTCTTTAATTCATCAAATTATATGATCATGAAAATACATCTGTAATCAAATAACCACGAAACATGAACAAAAAATAAACAGGCATGATCATGAGCTTCATTAATGGTTAGTTTATCTAACAGTTGATAAACTAACTATTGAACTAGGGTGAAAATCACCTTGAACCTATTAAGGTTGATGTTACATCTTTCCAAATATACACCTACGAGTATCCTTGGATTGTTTTTTCCTTGTCTTTGATGTTGAATCGACTCCACTATCTTGGGAGATCCAACCCCTACATATGCCTTTTAACTCACAAGTAGGTGATGGAGAAAAAGGTTGACATAAAAGAAACCATGGGCACGTGGGCCATATATAATAAGGGGAGATAAGGAACACAGATTGAAAATTTAATTTAATAAAAAATTAAATTAAATGAAACCAATCACATACAAAGTTCTGGTCTAACTCATGATCATCCACATGCATGCAATGAATTATGCATTTAATAAAACTATCATTCAATTCTTAATCATTATTATTTAATATAAATCACACATGAAACAATTAATTATTATCTTTAATCAATAAATTCTATTATTTTAATTTTTTCCAAATTTCCTTGTGATTCTCGTCCATTATAATTTTAAATAAATTAAATAAATTCATTTCAAATTAACTGTGTACATAAATCTACCTTGGAGGAAACACGGTGAATACCAATGAGATTCTACCCAACATGTATAATACTCGTATATAGTTTTAACTTTTGGGACATATGCAATACATGACTTATCAGGTACTTTCATGACATGTAGTATCAACTTAATGATTACCTTAATTACATGATTTTTCGACCACGTGTTATGCTTCAATTCATATAGAGTAAAAATTGTAATACAACTCAAACATGATATGCAGATCTGAACATTACGTAGATATTAATTAAACATTTTTATATTTATTTATTTATTTATTAAAACTCATCACATGGTTTTCCCTATCAACATAATGACCACACTCAAGAACATGTCTCAAGGTTTACATAATATAATAAACAAATTTTAAATCTGCAGAATTAGGAATAAGTACACCGTGTGTAAATCTAAGCACACGACATGTACATATCTCACCATTTATCCTAGGTTCTCACCTAGGGACACTGTGTGTAGATTGTACCTCAGAAACTAGAATACATGTCATGTCTAATGGGATACAAACCAAGTGATCTCTGAATTACATGGTCACCAGTCATGTGGGACGTGTATTAAAAAACACGGCTTGTCTTTGACTCAAGGAGACTATATGTCATGTACATGGGATAAACGGCATGTAATCTGGCTGACCTTACGTCATTATGTTTTAGTCAACAAGCTATGTATTTAAATCATGGAATTAATGTGTAATCATTAATTAATTTTTAAATCAATTCTGATGCATTGAACATGACTACATGGCATGTAACTATGGTTACATGGAATGTAGTCATTTGTTCTCAGGCCAGAAACCTTAGGAAACTCTGGATGAGTTCCCAGATTTTATTTAAATCATAAAATTAATTTTTTCGATTAGATCTATGTGAAATGAAGGAGGAATAAGAAAATCATTCAATTTGGATTAAAAGAACGAATAAACTTGAATTTAAAAACAAAATTATAAATTCCTAAATCACAAATTATATTTAAATAATTATATATAATTATGTAACCTCCCACTCATACCTATTTTAGATTTTGGGTGCAGTGGAAGTACGTAGTGTGTGGTGCCCAAATTATTTTTTCCCATTATCGATGATCAATATGAGATCTATACACGATCCAAAGAATTCAATCAAAGGAATAGAAAATAGATAATTACACTAGAACCAAATAAAGGATAATCACATATTATTTATAATTAATTTAATCAAATAATGAATTACCTTTAAGTAATTATTGAATCATTGATGAATCAAGTGACAGATCTATGGTTCACCGTTGTTTCATTGTAGAGACTGTTGGTTCTTGGTGCAGTAGAAGCATGTGATGGGTGGTTCCCAACTTTTCTTTTTTCCATAATCAATTATAAATCAAAGATCTATGAGATAATGAATTATTTAATCAACAGAATTGAATCAAAGAAATTGGTAATGGATAATTATGTCGGTACTGAGAAAGGGGATCGTCACATATTATTTATAATTAATTTAATTTAATAAATAATTTCATTTTTTGGAATTCATTCTTCGTTGATGAATCCAGTTACAGATCTATGGTCCACCATCATTGTTTTATATAAAAAATTGTATATTTTCTCTATCTTTGATCCACATGTGTTCTATGAATCTCCAGACATCACTGAAGGAATCTCTGGGTGCTAGCACAACAGATCCGTGTGCTTGCATCATTGGCCTTTGATCACTTTGAGAACGGCTTCTAAATAATTCTCCCTGATCTGGTGTAGGACGATTTCTCTCCATTATTAGGATTGTTATTGGAGAAGGGAGCTCTCTAGGATTGAGAGGATTCTCTAAATATGTTGTGAAAAACTAATAAAAAATGAAATGGCTCTATGAGAAAATAACATAATTGGGTTCATATATTTCCAGGGTTAAAATAAAATAAATTCACAAGTGCCCATATTTATTTATTTAATCCTAGTGAAACCCCATGTAAAATAATAACAATGGTATTACTATTTCTCAACATGCTCCTAACTTGTAAATTATAATTAAATATTATTTAATCAAATAATATTGAAAATTATTATTTCTCACCAGACCATTTAACTCGGTCCACCAATCCTTCACAATATTTTATGAGCCTTGAATAATGACAATTTATATATTAAATAAATATCACTAGATTATTTGTCGATAAATATTATATTCAATAAATAGGAAATAAATTTTTATTAAATATTCTTCCCATATTATATTCCCTAAAATAACTGGTGATGGAATATATGTGGTCAAGAATACATGAATGATTATTAAAATATATGAGAGAATAATATTTATTCAAATTGTTATATAATAAATAATAATATATTATTTAACTGAGAATCTGGATACACTTAGTGTGTGACTCTTTAGGTCTCTTTCTTAGTGGCATTAGGCGAACTAGCCTAAAGTCCAAGGATAGTGTTTAGAAACACTCCAAGTCACCCATTGAGAAAGAATCTAATTCTGCAATGACATATTACCTCATATGGATTCTTTCTGTGTAATATAATCCCTTTATCTCTATAATTCTAGTCAAGTAGGTTGCACGCTCCTGCAATCAACCTATGTGCTCGATTTCTCTTTCTTTGACTTCCCACAAATTAAACTTGCCTATAGAACACCATGGCTATTGATTTATTTAGGTTATATCATTTACATCAAAGGGAATAATATATAAACTTATGTTAATGAATATAAGTGAAAAATAATTTCTCTCGTTATTCATTAATGAAATACTAATCATGATGCACCCAACGTATCCAAACTCACCGCGAACATCTGTCATCATAGTTTTATTCAATACATATAAGTGTGTGACTCATAATACTCATTAATAAATATATTAAATTATAATTACCAATACACACATCCGTCAATAAAAACATCCAATAACACATAGAAATTTAGATTTCCTACTAGCGGGTCTCATTCCCATAATTTCCTATTGGATATTACCAAGGGTGTACATCATGAGAAGGTTCCTCAAAGTCCTATGAGTCTCCACCCCTTATAGATTATATCAGTTGTTTCTATCAAATAGTATCATCCAAATAAAAAACATATATTCAAGAATAGTGTCATAGCACTTTCAGGTTCTCATCATAGCAGGAAACTACTATGATCTTTTAGTGTGACACCTACTCTTGGGAAATTATCACATACTATGTCACCCATAAGAATAATCATGATGTGATAAGTAATTTATTAATATTAAGAACCATGAATTCAAGTTATCATAAAGTACATGGAAGTTGGTTCTAGGGCACCAACTCCAACAGACTCCCACTTGCACTAGATCCAACTGCTAACAACCTTCATTCCACAAGCTCTCACATGATACTCATGCTTCTGCTGAGAGAAGCATTTATTCAATGGGTATTCCACATTATCTTTCGTGGGTACTCTTATCACTGCAACTTCACCCCTATGATGAAAATCCCTCAAGAGGTGATAATTTCGGAGTATATTATTTGTCTGTTGGTGTACCCTTGGCTATTTTTCATGATCCACTGATATAGTATTATCATAATACAATGTGATTGGGTCTTTACTGCTAGGTACCAAATAAAGATCCTGGAAAAAGTTTTGAATCTAAATTAATTACTGTGTTTCATCAAAACCATCTATATATTCAAACATCATTATAGAATCATCAATAACTAGCTTATTTGAGCTCTTCTAGCTCAAAAATATTCTATTAAGATTGAAAATATATCCCGATTGTAACAAAAGATCATTCTGATTTGTCTGAAAACTAACATCAGTATAACCACTGATGACTAACTCCTTGTCTACTTCATACTCTAGCAACATATCCTTAGTTATTCTCAAATTCTTAAGGATTACATTGACATCAGTCCAATATTGTTATCCTAGATCTACTTGATATCTTCCTACCATGATCAATGCATAGGAAACATAAAATCTAGTACATATCATGGAATACATGATTGATCATATCCTTTAAATTTAAGGTATCTTTCTCATTCTCTCATTGTCTTATTGTGTATGAGGATATATTTTCAAGGAAAGATGTAAACCATGTGACCCTAGAACCAATCCCCTCTTGGATTGTTCCATACTAAATATCTTTAGTATCTCATCAATATATGTAATTTTACTTATTCCAAGAAGCCTCTTGGATCTATCATGAATTATTTTGATCTATATAATATAGGCTGCATCACCTAAGTCTTTTATAGAGAAACACTTGTTTAATTAGTTTTTAACTGAATGTAAGACTCGTATGTAGTTTCTAATAAGTAATATGACATCAATATTAATACTAGGATAATGATTCTATTTCCACTAAACCTTTTATAAATACATGGATCACATTAGTTTATAATGAGAGCCAAATTATTTTATGGATTCATCAAATCGAATGTTCCATGACCTAGATTCTTGCTTCAATCAATAAATGGATATTTGAAACCTTCAAATCTTCTTGGAATAACATGGAGTCACAAACCCTTCTAGTTGTGTCCTATATATATCTTTCTGAAGGTTCCCATTATGGAATGTTATTTTGACATTTACCTACCAAATCTAATAGTCATGGTAAGGTACTATAGAAAGTGTATTATAATGGATTTATACATGGAAACTAGCGAAAAGGATTCATCGTAGTCAATTCCTTGATTTTTCAGAAACCCTTTAGCCATTGTCCATGCTATATAGGTATTTACTTTACTTTCCATATCCAGTTTCCTCTTAAATATCCATTTTCACCCAATGGGTTTTACATCAACTAGCATATCAATGAGAACCCAAATTGGTTTTGATACATGGAATCCATTTAAAAATTCATGGATTCTTTACATCTTAAATATTTTTATCTCTCTACTACCTCCTTGTAAAATATAGTTTCATCATTGTCAACCAAAAATGAGTCACCATCTTCGGCAATTAGAAAATCATATCTCTTTGGTTCTCTTACCTCTCTTATTCTCCTACATAGTACTTTTGCTTCATGAAATACTTGTCCCATGGAGACCTATGGAATATATTCACATTCCAACTCTTGTGTATCTTGATCATCAACTTTTTTAAATTAAATCTTGCTTCCACTATCCTTTTTTAGGATGTTCTCCCTCTCAAAAAAAGATGTCTTGTATGATGAAAATAACTTTCTTTTCTGAGGGGTTTTATTGGTAGTATCCCCTTGTTTACTTAGGATACCCTATAGAGATACACCTCATGACCTAAGGTGCTAGTTTGTTTCCTGAGGAGGTCTTAAAAAACTCATCACAACCCTATACATGTGTATGCAACAAAACAGGTTTCCTTCCACTCCATAACTTGAAATGAATTATGTTAGTTGCTTTAGTTGGAGCTCAGTTTAATGTGTATGCCGATTTTTTTAATAAATATCCTCAAAAGGATAATGGAATATCTTCATGACTCATTATCAACCTTACCATGTCTAACAAGGTATGATTCCTCCTATCACTAACACCATTACACTAGGGTTTGAAGGATGAGTGAGTTGATATAGAATCCCAAACTCCAAAAAAATCAATGAACTCTTGGTTAAGATATTCACAACCTCGATCTGATTGAATCTTCTTTATCTTCGTACCAAGAAGATTCTTTACTTAATTATTGAATTCCTTGAATTTCTCAAAGGACTCGGACTAAAACCTCATTAAGTAGACATAGCCATATCTACTCAAGTCATCTATAAAAGTTATGAAGTAAGAATATCCACCTCTAGAATCTACTAGAAATGGTCCACACACATTAGTGTGTACCAATCCTAGAAGATATGTGGACCTTTCACCCTATCCACTGAATAGAGGTTTGGTCATTTTTCATTGTAAACAAGCATGACATATTTCAAGTGGTTTTAACTCAAAATAGTATAAATAACTATCTTTCAGAGCTTTTTCAAACTCTTCTCATTTACATGACCAATATAGTTATTCCATAGCTGGGTGTTATATGAGTTTTGTGAACATGATTTGTTATCGATTTATGATAATTGGATATCATAATTTAATAAATAAAGAATATTATTTAAATGTCTCATACCATAACATATGTTGTCCTTATAAATGAAACAACTTTTATTCCCAAAATTGAAAATAAACCCATCTGTATCTAGGCATGATACATAAATTATGTTTTTGGTAACTATAGGTACATAATAAAAATATTTCAAAACCAAAATCATTCACATTGGAAATGAAATGTGGTAGTCTCCTATAGCCAGCGTATCCACCCTCACACCATTAGTAGATCTTAAATCCACCTCTCCTCAAGTAATATTTCTGAATCTACTTGTTTCATGCATTTGGAGACTGATATGAGCACCAAAAGTTTTATCTAATACCCAATGTGTATATATGGAAAGATTACACTCAATAACGAATGCACATTTAGCTTTACCTAGATTCTGGGTACAGTTCCACTTTTAGTGGCTTGACTTTTCACATGCAAAACATACTGCCTCATATTCCTTACCTTTCCTCTAGATCTTCTTCTTCTTAAAAGTTTGGTGCGCAAGATCATTATATTTTTATAAGTATTGGTCCCCTTTTCCTTTTTATTACTTTTATTATTCACCATGAGGACCACAGGTTTGTCACGCCCCATGTCCATATACACTTGGAGAATTAAAGTAATAATTTTTGAATGAATCTTCTCATTATTAATCATATTGTTATTGAAAATAAAACTATAAAAGGTATTAGGCAGTGATGAAAATATGAGATATGTATGCAAATCATATGGAAACTAAATACCTAAGATTTCCAGGCATTCAATGTAGCCGATGATATTGACTACATGAGGCATAGCTAATGAACACTATCCAAGAATAGTTTTTAACAAATCATTGGAGATCTCATACCTCTCTTATCTCACCTTCTCTTGATAGAGATCCTAAAGGTGAGACATCATTCTATAAGAATATGTATTCTCGTGATTCTTTAAAATCTAATTTGACATTGATGATAGCATTAAGCGCTGAACATTTATATAATTATTCAGATTTTTCTCATAAAGATATAGCTCTTCATCACTTTCCCCATTTCCAGGCATAATTGGTAAATCATATTTCAGCACACAAAATTTCTGTTCATGGAAAATGATGACACACATGCATCTTTTCCACTCATGGAAATTTGTGTCAGTGATAAATTTGTCCTTCTCAAGTATGGATCACAATGATATGTTTGATGTCATTTTTAATGTTTTCTCTAAAAAAATAATATATTCATAATTTTAGTACTTTGTCTGATAAAATTTAGGTAAATAAATAAATATTATATTTATTAGTCGCCCACTATTTTATTGAAATCCAATAGCCCTCACCATTGGCTTCATAATATCCTTTTCTTGGACATTCTAGGCGAAAGGATCCATATTCCCCTTCCCATTTCCCAAACTTGGGTTGGTTGAGAAACATGAATGGTTTTTCATTGGCATTCAAAATTTCAACTGAATTAACTCACTTTTCCAAGATCTGTAGAGTGAAATACTCGATACTGATATCATTAATTTATATTTCCTCAAACCTTTCCTCTTAGTTACAACATGTCTCATTTGTCCATTCAACCCTTGATGTGAAATAATTTAAGTCAGCCCAAAATATCAATTTAAAATTCCCTAATAATTAAAAGCATGCTAACTTGGATTGGTCAAGCACTTTGAACTATGGTTCTATTTTAACCAAATTAATGGAAGGATATTCCAAATTAATATTTTATTGCGGTATTTTATCCTTTTATGCATAAATTTCCAATTGTTATATTTATCACTTTCCTGTTAATATTAAGTGGACTTATTTAAGTGATTAACCATTTCTTATATAATATTTATGCATAAGACAGTTTATTTTAGTTCTATCTTGAATTCTCATTAATTCATTAATTATGTGATCATGACAAGGAATCTATAATTAAATAACCATGAAAGTAATAGAAATAAAATAATAAAGCAGTATGATCATGAGATTTTTTCTGGTGGTTAGTTTATCTAGTGGTTGATAAACTAGCCAATAACCAAGGGGAAAAACCTTGAACCAATTAAGGTTTGTGTTGCATCTTTCCACTAGTCCACATATGTATCTCATTGAATTGGTTTCTACTTAGATCTGAAATTGAATAGATTCCACTATCATGGGAGTTTCATCCTTTACATGTTCCTTTTAATCACACACATGTGAGGGGAAAAGGGGGTCACATAAAAGAAACCATGGGCACCAGGCCATAAATAATAAGAGGAGAGAAGGCACATAGGCCAAAAATTTAATTTAATAAAAAATTAAATGAAACCAATCACATACAATGGTCTGGTATGTATCATGATCATCCATATGAATTCAATGATTTATGCATTTAATAAAACTAGTATTCAATTATTAATCATTCTTATTTAAGATAAATCATCCTAGAGTCAATTAATTATTATCTTTAATTAACCAATTCTTGTTTCTTAATTATTATCTGAATTTCCTTGTGATTCTCATCCATTATAATTTCAAACAAATTAAATAAATTCATTTAAAATTAACTCTGTACATAAAAGTACCTTGGAGGAAACACAGTCAATACCCATCTGATTCTACCCAACATGTATTATTCTCAAATACTTGTTTACTCTTGTTACATATGTCATACACAACTTATCACATACTTTCATGACATGTACTATCAATTTAATGATTACATGTATTAAATGATTTTTCGTTCACATGTTATGTTTTAATGTATATAAATTAACAACTATAATATGAATCATACCTGACATGAGGATCTGAACATTATGCATATATTAGTTAAACATTTATATATTTATGTATATTACACCCTATCACATGGTGTGTCCTGTCTTTAGGACCACATGAAAGTACATGTCACAATGTTTACATAGTAAAATAAATAAATTTAAAATCTGCGCAATTTGGTATAAGTACATGTCCTATACATTCGAGAACACAGTGTGTATGGCTCTCACCATCTATCTAAGGTACACATATAGGGACTCGCCTTATAGATCATACATTGGAACCTAGATTACACGATCTGTCCAATTGGCCACACATCGTGTGATCTCCAAATTACACGGTCACCAGTTAGGAAGGTTGTGTATCGAAATACATGGCCCATCTTTGACTCAAAGGGACTACACACCATGTACATGGGTACATAACATGTAATCAAGATAACTGTGTTCCATTGTGTTATGATCAACACATGGTGCATTTAATAGGTTTATTCAATTCATATGACCAGAATTAATTTCCAAACTAATTCGAGATGCATTAAATATGACTGCATGACGTCTGACTCGGATTACACAGCATGTAATCATGTGTTGTCCGATCAGAAACCTTGGCACCTCTTAATGAGTTCCTCAATTTTATTTTAATCATAAAATTAATCATTTAGATTACATTCATCATAAACAAAGGAGGAAAAGGTAGATCTTACAATTTGGGTTAAAAAGAATGATTAAACATTAAATGAAAAATAAAATTATGAAAGTGTAAATCACCGATGATCTTAAGATAATTATAAATAATTATATGACCACTCTAATACCACTTTTAGGTTTCAGGTACAACGGAAGCATGTGATGGGTGGTTCCCAACTTTTATTTTTTCCATAATCGATGATCAACCCGATATAAATGTGATGATAAACACCATGATCAACATAATTGAATAAAATAAATTGACAATGGATACGGAACCGAGAAAGAGGATCATCGCGTATTATTTATAATTCATTAAATTAAATAAATAATTTCCTTTATTAGAATTATTTATTCATTGATGAATCTAGTGACAGATATGTGGTCCACCATTGTTGCATTATAGAAACCAAGTGTATATTTCCTCTATCATTGATCCATATGTTTTATAATAATCTCTAGACATCGATGAAATAATCTTCAAGTGCTATCATGGAAGATCCTTGGGCCGGTTTCATCTATCTTTGATCGCTTTGAGAACCACTTCCAAAGCGTTCTCCTTGATCCGATGGAGGAGGATTTATCTCTATTCTTGGGAGTGTTCTTAGAGAAGGGAGCTCTCTAGGCTTGAGAGGATTCTTCAAATCTATTATGCACAATAAAGAAAAAATTAATCGGCTCTATGAGAAAATAACATAATTTGGTTTACATATCGCTAGGGTTAAAATAAAATAATTTCACAAGTTCCCTTATTTATTTATTTAATTTTAGATAAACCCCATGTCAAATAATAATAATATTTTTATTATTATTTCTCAACATACGGTTAACTTGAGAATTATAATTAAATATTATTTAATAAAATAATATTTATTATTATTATTTCTCACTAGACCATTTAACTCGGTCCTTCATTCCTATAAAATATTTAATAGGCCTTGAATAATGACTATTTATTTTTAAAATAAATATCACTACACTATTCGCCAATAAATATTATATTCACTAAATAGAAAAATAAATATTTATTAAATATTCGCTCACATTATATTCTCTCGAATAACTATCGACATGATATATTTGATCAATCATACATGAATAGTTATTAAACCACATACAATAATAATATTTAACTTGTTAAATAATAAATAATAATATATTATTTAACTGAGATTTTGGATACACTTAGTGTGTGACCCTATATGCCTCTTTCTTAGTGGCATTAGGCGAAGAAACCTAATGTCCAAGGTTATCATCTAGAAACATTCTAAGGCACCCATATAGAAAAAAGTTAATGCTTTAATGACATGTTATCTCAAAAGGATAATTTTTTTGTAATATAATACCATAATCTTCATATCTCTAATCAAGGCGGTTGTATGATAGGGTCATCAACCTATGTGCTTGATTTATCTTTCTTTGACTTCCTAGAAATTGAACTTACTAACAAAGTACCATGTTCATGGATTTATTTATGTTATATCATTTCCATCAAAGGTCCAAAGATATAAACATACATTAATGACCATAAGGGGAAATCTATTCTCGCATTATTCATTAATGAAATTTTACTCATGACACACCTAACATATCCTACCTCACTATGAACATCTGTCATCATGGTTTTCATCAACACATCTAAGTGTGCGACTCATAATACTCATTAATAATAATCTCAAAGTCTAATGACCAATAAAGACATCCATAGATAGGAAAATCCAATGAAACATATAAATGTGTATTTCTTACTGGCAGGTCTCATTATCATATTATCTGGCTAGATATTATCAAGGGAGTGCAACATGAGAAGGTGCATAAAACTCCTTTGAGTCTCCACAACTAGTAGCCTATATCATTTGTGTCCCAAAAATGATATCATCCTTCTATATAAAATATATTCAGGAATAGTGTCGTAGCACTCCTGGGTTCTCTTCATAATGGAGAACTGATTTGATCTTTTAGTGCAACAACTACTCTTAAAAAATTATCACATACAATGTCACATAGAAGAACAATCCTGATGTAATAATTAATTTAGTAATATTCAAACCCATGACTAAAATTTATCATAAAGTACACATAAGTTGGTTCTAGGGAACTAAATCCAACAGAAATGAAGTGTAAATTTTCTCAAGTGGTGATCCACACATGTTCCAAAAATCTATAGAGGTCATCGAAGGAATCTCTAAGTGCTAGCATAGCAGATCATTGTGCTTAAATCGTCCACCTTTGATAGTTTTCAGAATCTCTACAAAATCATTCTCCTTTATCTGATGGAGGAGGATTGCTCTCTATTATTGGGAGCATTGTTATAAAAGTATCTCTCTAGGTTTGAGAGAATTTTACAAATCCATTGTGCACAACCAAGGAAAATAAATTGTCTTATTGAGAAAGTAAAATAATTGAGTTTATATATTTCTCAAGATAAAATAAAATAATTTCTCAATTTTTGTTATTTATTTATTTAATCCTAGAGAAAACCCATGTAAAATAATAAAAATAATAACATTATTTATCAACATTCTCTTAAATTGGGAATTATAATTAAATATTATTTAATGAAATAATATTTAGTAATGTTATTCTCACCGACCATTTATCTCAGTCCACCATTCCTCCATAATATTTTTTGGGCCTTGAAAATGACAATATATTTATCAAATAAATATGACTCCATTATTCCCTAATAAATAAATAAACATTATATTCACTAAAAAATATTTATTAAATATTGCTCTTAAATTATATACTCTCAAATAACTCACGATGGGATATATACGACCAAACATATAGGAATATGTATTAAACCACATTCAAGAATAATATTTATTCAACTTGTTAATTAATAAATAATAATATTATTATTATTTAACTGAGATTTTGGAAACACTTAGTGTGTGCCCCTCCATGCCTCTTTCTCAGTGGCATTAGGTGAAGTGGCCTAAAGTCCAAGGTTAGTGTCTAAAAACACACTAAGTCGACCATAGAAAAATAAGTTATGCTAAAAGGATGTGTTATCACATATGAATGCTTACTATGTAATATAATCCCTTTATCTCAATATCTCAAATCAAGAATCTTGCATGACGGTGTCATCATCCTATGTGCTCGATGTCTCTTTATTTGACTTCCTATAAATTGAACTTTCCTATAGAACACCATTTCCATGGATTTATTTAAGCTATATAATTTCCATAAAAGGGCATATGATATCAACAACTTTTAAAATATATTTGAAAAATCCTTTCTCCCATTATTCATTAATTTCATATTAATTGTAATGCACCCAACATATCCTACCTCTCTGTGAACATATGTCATTATGGTTTTTGTTAGTATATAAAAGTATGTGACTCATAATACACATTAACAGCAATATTAAATTATAAAGACTAATACACATTTCCACAGATAGGAACATCCAATGAAACATATAAATGTGTATTTTCTACTGGCAGATCTTCTTCTCATAATATCCTACTAGATATTACCAAGGGATTACACCATGAGAAGGTTCCTCAAAGTCTTATAAGTCTCCATGCCTGATATGATGTGTCATTTTTGTCCTCCAAATGATATCATCCATCTATATAACATATATCTATGAATAATTTCATAGCACTTATGGGTTCTTATCATAGCGGGGAACTGCTATGATCATTTAATGCAGCAACTACTCTTGGGACATTATCACATACTATTTCATGAAAAAGAACAATAATTATGTTATAAGTAGTTTATTAATATTCAAAAAATGAATACATGTTATCATAAATTACATAGAAGTTAGTTATAGGGCACCAACTCCAACAATTGAAAATATGTGATGTTCAAATTAGAGGCAATGCATAATTGTAGCTAAGAGTAAGAACTAAATCTAGCAACATTAGGGAATAATTTCTGGTTATGACCATCCTAATGACATATGTTGCATCTCAAATGTTTCCCTTATTCTTGAGGCTTGTCCATCTCATTCTATATCCTATTGGACTTTGGTATCCCTTGTTGTCACAACATGTTGATGTCAGGAATTAATATCGGTTGGTCTTCAGGCATTGGGAAATTTTAAAACTCCCCAATATGAATCCATGGTGAATCATAATAATTAGGAATGGTGTATAGATACTACATTGGATTAACATATGCTTCATGTGATATGTTTTCAAAGGAACATTCTATAATGGTGTGTTCATGTGAAAATTGCATTGCCTGAATGTTTCCACATTGACAATGCCTCGCTTAGAGTAATACCACCAGGCCTCAACCACTGCTACTTGTGATGGGGTCATCACACTCTTTCACTTAAAATAAATAGTATTATTAGTGAATAAAGAATACATGATATGCAGAAGTTTCCTCAATGTTACATTCAATATCTCACTGAAAATTTCATCAATACCTTTTCCCTTGTTGAATCTATTCTATGGTATATTTTCCTCTTTCAATGAAGTAATTTAAACAATTATAAAATATCACATAAATTAGTTTGGTTATAGGTAACTTGAGAAACCCATTTAAGACCTTATTTATGAACTCTAAAATGTTTGGGTTCATTTGTCCGTACCTATTCCCCTTATCATATGGCAATGTCCATTTTTTATTTGGAATCTGCATCATATAATCATACACTCCATGATAATCCTTGCAGATCTATTAAAATAATTGTTAAAACATTAATTTATTCAGATCATATAATACATGAAATTGATCATATTTCATATAATTTAGTTTTTTCATTACATTTAAATAGTAAAAAATAAGAAAGTGATGGTACACAGAGCCTCATGATTTCCTTCTTCATTGGTTCACCAAGGAATTTTTTATTATGTTGATAGAAAGTGTCTGATGCATTACCTATAATGTGAAATTGAGGGTCATTATGTAAAAGTATCTCCATTTATTTCCTCATTCATTTCCTTATGATGATCATATATTAGACCGACACCCTGAATATGGTGCAATGGTTGTTGATGCATGCTAAAAACCAACTCTATGATTAATAATTTTCCTTCTCCACAATGGAAAATTCAAGAGGAAGAGGGGAATGGTTACTGTCATGGATTTCCATAATATATAGTACATGAGTGTATATTCCATATAGAAACTTCCCAAAGATTTTTATGAACTATTTTTAGAACTAAAATGAAAAAATACATGGATGGAATGCCTAGAAAAAACTCATGAAATTTGACATGAGATGGATCAAGTTGTTTATCTTGAGACACATGTTATTTTATATTGATATGGAAGAAAATTTTGTTTTTGTCTATCAGTATGGATAGAAATTGTGGAAACACCCAATACCAGTCATCATAATCACCTTATACCTTGAAAATTTTCTTCTATTTCCCCATTCATGACATTGTATAAGAAATATTATAATAAATTTTTTTTGTATCCTCTCATGCATAAGGGATACAAAAACATCTTGAAAGTTCTAGATATAAACGATAATATATGATAGAAATTAAGAATACAATGATGTATGATCTTGTGTCAGGTTTGGTTGAATTAAAGTATCATCTACCTCAATATTAGAAATTCTCCAACCTCTATAAAAATATCAATAATCCCCCTTAAATAGAATCTACAATCATACCTATATTTGTCACACAGTATGTTTTATCTTTTATGGTTTTAATCCTAAACTAAATATCTATTGTATCTCTCAATATGAAATATTTTTAGTATGTTTTTCATTGAATCTTTACTTGTAAAATCTCTTCCAAAGTATAAAATTTTGTTCAACTCACTCAATATATCCTCTACAACTCTAGCAAACTCAATTGAAGGTATGATAACATTCTAGTCATATTTAGAAAAATGTGTCATTGCTTCCAACCAAGATGCGAAGAGTGGTGGATGATTTATTGTGTTTTGAGGATACTATATAGCTACTGTATTTCTAGAAACTTACTCCATAACCTCTGCATATTCCTACTCATCATCACAATGTTCTCTATCTTTTCAAACATTGGAAACTTCCTCATCATCAAAATTATGTAGCATTATATCCCAGAGATCAATGTGGGTGTATTATTCCATGTCTTAGGTAATAGACTTGTATTAATTATTTTTACCTTCTACAACCACTTTTGTTTGCCTATATCATCATAAAATTGGGCATTTCTACTCTATAGTAGAAACAACAAAATATAACTCTATCATGGAACCATCAGACCATTTGGAAAATAAAATTGTTTCAAGGACCCATCCCTCATTATTATCCAAAGTACAAGCTAGTTGTCACAACATAGCTGAGAATTGAAAATTTCTATAGCTAATAGTCTAGGTCTCTTGATCAATTCCTAGATTTAAAAAACAACAAATTCTTTCATGGAGTTATCTTAGGGTTATACAAATAGATGTTCTAAACATTTTTTTTGGTTGTGTACTATAAAAAGCTCTTTTCATGGTTTGAATAAGCTCTCCAAATCAGTAAACATATTAAAAAATGATTGTATATTTAAAAAATACATTTTGGTTAAGATTTTGATAGTGTAAAAAATATTAACAATGAAAAATGATCTTATAGCTTTGACCACACAATCATTACCAAAATTTTAAAATTTCTTCTTATATTCTAAAATATGACACTAATGTTTTTTAGAGAACTTTTTAATGTTTATAAATGTATGTATAGTATTTTATAAAGAGAATGTGAATCATCTAAAGAATATCCACAAGGAGAGTCAAACTAGGTATATCGAGTCTAGCTCAATATGATGTTTTTGAGGTTTTTCCCCAAGGTGCATTTATTTTATATCCACATACACTTATAGTATCCATAAAGATATTTCATTTCTTAAATAACCACATAATATATACTTTATTAAAATTTTATAACCTCTTATTATATCCAAAAAGATGATACTAATGTTTCATAGTATAATTTTTAATCTTCTTAAAGGTATTCTTAGTAGTTTATAAAGAAAAGTTGAGACATATAAAGAATATCAATACTAGAATATTTACCTATAACCACAATTCCAAACCATGGGTATAGCCTATAAAACCTTTTTAATAGGCTATACCCATGGTTCTATGAACTGGGGGGTTTAAGCTATTTGGATAGACATATACCCATGGTTTGACCAAACTGTGGGTATAATCCACCTATACCCATGGATTGTAAACCATTTTTTGGGAATTTAAATGGAAATACCTATACCCATAGTTTGGTAAAACTATGGGTATAGCTCCTTAATTAAAAAAAAATTCTCCACTGATATTTAATCCCAGCATCAGTAGCCTACACTCCACCAACTTTACCACTATCCAATAACACATTTTTTGTTCTTATATTCAAATATATATATATATATATATATTAAATCATTTATTATTATTGTTATTATTATGGGAAAAAATGGTCCAAACTATACCCACGGTATAGAAAAACCATGGGTATAAGTCCTTTATTAAGAAAATACTCCGCTGGGAATTGATCTCAACACCTTCCACCTAAACTATAATGACTTGACCACTATTATATAACACATTTTGTGTTCTTATATTCAATTATATATATATATATTGGAGTGTGTGTATATATTTTTATTTATATATATAAATTATTTATTATTATTTTTGTTATTATGGAAAAAAAATGGGCCAACTTATACCCACGGTTTAGTCAAACTATGGATATATATGACCTATACCAATGGTTTACCCAAAATGATGGTATAGGTGCCTCGAAAAATTTAATATACCCATAGTTTGTTTAGACTGTGGTTATAGGTTGTTCTCATAAAAAATGTTTCCCCCACGAAACTTATTTCCATGGTGTACAAAATATGTGGGTATAATGGTGACCTATACCCATGTTTTTGGAGAACTACGAGCATAGGTCCTTCCCATAAAACTTTTTTCCCCATGGATATAGGCATAACATTTAGCCATGGTTTTTTTGAAAACCATGGGTATAGCCTTGTTTTCCCATAGTGTATCCTCTGGTAGTGTAAAATCATGTGTGCAGAAAGGCTCATTATGATACACCAGTTCATGATCGATTCTATCTCAATACTGTGTTTTGGGGGATGTTACCCTAGGTAAATATGTGCTAGAGTCACATCCACTTGTATAATCAAAAAAAAATTATTGCTTAGATAACCACATAATCTTTAATTTACCAAAATATTTGAAAATAATCTTATATCATAAAATATGACATTATTCTTTCATAGTATAATTTTTAATCTTCATAAAGGTATGTTCAATAGTTTATATAATGAATGAGAATATTCCAAAACATATCCAGCGAGAGTATTAAACTAGGTGTGCAGTAAGGTATGAATCATCTAAATCACATGAGTGACAAATTATGTTTACAGTTAATCATCTTTGTTTTGCAGTTATCCATATTTGATCCCATGTTAATTCTATGTTAATACAAATTTAATAAATAGATAATCATTATTTAATACTATGTTAATCCTTATTTAATAATTTCTTAGTTAGTAGTTAATAATTAATTAATTAATAGTTATTAAGTAGTTAGTTTAATGTTAAATAATAATTAATCATTAATTAATCCTAATTTAAGTGTTAATTAATCCAAAGTTAAGCATTACTTATTCTGAAGTTAATCGCTCTTTAATCATCTGTTAATGAATCATTAGACCCTCGTTAATAATGTGTTAAGTATACTTTAATTAATATTTATGAAGTAGTTAGTTTAAATTTAATTAATAGTTAAACATTAATTAATTATTAGTTATTCATTACTTCATAATTAATTAATCTTATGTTAATCTCTTTTTAATAATTTCTTAATTAATAGTTCTTAAGTACTTAATTTATAGTTAGTTTTAGGTTAGTTAATAGTTCATCATTATTTAATTTTTAGTTAATCATTAGTTAGTCATTATATAATTAATATTTAATCTTTTTTTAATCATCGGTTAATCATTAGTTAATCATTAATTAATCATTCACTAGTCATTAGTTAATCCTAATTAACTATACCTTAATCATTCATTAATAACTCATTAATCATTACATAAATAATTGTTATTAAGTTGTTATGCTAAATTTAATTATTAGTTAATTGTTATTTAATCGTTATTTAATTAGTTACTTTATTTTTAATTAATAATTAATCATTAGTTAATCATTACATAATAATTAATTAATACTATGTTAATCATTTCTTTGATTAATCATTTTTTTAATCACCCGTTATTCATTATTTTACCATTCTTCAATCATTCACTAATCATTAGTTAATCATTATGTAATCATTTGTCAATCAGAAATTAATCCTAAATTGAGAATTCATTAATCAGTCGTTAATAACTCTTTAATCATTAATTAATTAATTGATATTAAGTAGTTTATAGTTTGTTATTAGACAATTAATATTTTATCATTAAGTAATTAATGGTCAAACATTCTTTTATCGTTTCTTAAACATTAGTCAATCCTAAGTTAATTATGTCTTAAAATTCTTTAATCACTCATTAATAATTACCTAATTAATAGTTATTAAGTACTTTCTTTATAGTTAGCTATGGGTTAATTATTAGTTCATCATTATTTAATTATTTGTTAATCATTAGTTAATCATTAATTAATCATTATTTGATCCCAGTTAGTCCAAAGTTAATACTAAGTTATTCATTATCTAACCATTCATTAATGATAAGTAATTCTTTTTTATTCATTAGTTAATAAATATTTAATCATTATTTTAACATTAGTTAATCATTAGTTGTTTAATAGTTAATTATTTGTGAATCATTATTTCACTAATATTTATTCATCATCTAGTTAATATTAATTTATAATTATGTCTCTAATATTTAAAACTACTAATATAAACTAAATAATAATCTTCTTTATAATAATAAATCTATTACTAATACTGATTATAAATTATTTACTCAAAATTTATTATTAAATTATAATATTTTACTTACTAATATTAACTATTATTTACAAATTATATCTAAATATCTAAAAAATATATAATAATGTATTTTAAAATAACTAAAAACTAAACAAATAACTTTAAGATAAATAAGAAAAAATATTTGTAAATGATTCTACACAAATTCCAGACTTCACAAATTTTTCACTTCATGAAGGCCACAAAAAACACCATGAAAAATGGTGGAAACACATGGAAAATCATAAAGAGGGAGGGAGTGGAATTAGAGAGGGGGGATGAAGTTAATTAGGAGAATGGGGAGGGGTGGGTGGATTTTCATTTGGGGATGGGGAAAAGATGTTATTGGTAGAAACTCTTTCATATTAATTTAGGTGAAAGTAATTAAGGTGCAAAATGTCTTTTGATAAAATTTAAGAGGAATGCATTTTCAGTGTTAACGACTTTCGTCTGCTTTGTCAAGTCATCGATCTAGGTCGATGAAAGAAAAAATTATCATTAGCCTCAACCCCTTTTGGTTTAAACCGAAATACGTTAACATTGATGTCACTTTTGTTTATTAGTTTTAAAAATATTTTATAGGAAATTTTATTTGAATAGTTATTTTCATCAAAAAATGTGTATTAAAAAAAATACAAAATCATCCATTATAATAATTCTGATAAAAATGATTTATCACCAACAAAAACTTGGACTCAATTATCTTAAATTCAAGGAATCATATCTAATTTCAGTAATCATCAATCCAGAATCGCATTTGCACTATATTGTTTCATGCACCGATGGAGCAGTGCATGCATCACCATATTTAATTTTTCTAGAAAGTCTACCAAATTATCCTCATCTACTAAAGAAAATATCATCCAACATTTCAGAATAATTTTTCCATCAATGGTGCCACCCCCAATTTTACAAAGGCAGATAGAGATGATAGGTGTTGGGTAGATAAACCCCACCAAATCATCCAGCAGATAGGAGCAACAAGAGGGGGAGAGGTATCTTATAAATGGGGCTCTCTCCTATCAGATCTCCCATAAGCTTTAGCAACATCATAAATCCCATTTTTTATTCTCATTTTAGTGGTATTTGGGTGGAAGTTTTCTCACCTATTCAAGAGATATATTACGAGAGTTTTCTCCTTGTAATAGTGTGGTTGTATACCCATTTTTACCCATAGTGTGATCCTTCTATTTCCATGTGGTTTATTCCCGTGTTATTTTTGGGGTTTTTTCACATTACATCTTGTTTCTATTTTAGTTCTAAATTTTTTACTATATTTTATCTTGTGATTATCACAACACTAGTGGGCCAATTAGTTTTCATTCTTAAGAAGTGGTATTAGAAGGAAAGTTATGGCCCGGTGTTGTTTATGCTTTTGAGTATTAATAATTCTCGTAAATTTTAGTATGATCTATGATATAGAATCTGATTCATCTTTCACATTAGAAAAAAAATATTTAGATTATTAAATACAATATTGTGAAATAGAGGAGGTTTTGGACTGACGATATGTCTAGATGGTGGTGAAATTTGAGATCAAAAAAATTAATGGGAATAATTTTTCATTATGGAAAATAAAGATTCAGGAAGTGTTGTGGAAGAATAATCGACTACTAGAAATTAGTGAAAGACTGGTGGGTGTGACAGAGGAGAAATGGAATGAAATTTATAGGAGTGTTATTGCCAACATCCATTTGTCTTTTATAGATGTGTTCTTATCGAGCATTGGGAAGAAAAATATGGCAAAGGAAATATGGGATACTCTAATGAAAATATATGATGCCAAGTCACTACACAAAAAAAATTGAATTGAAAATTGTACGCTCTTAGAATGGAAGAGTCATCATCAGTGACTGACCACATCAACAACCTCAAAACCTTGTTCTCTTAGCTCACAACATTGGGATATAAAATTATGGATAATGAACGTGCAAATATTCTTATTTAGAGTTTTCTAGATTCTTATGACCAACTCATCATCAACCTCACCAATAATATCATAATGGATATTCTACCATTCAATAATGTTGCATCCACAATTCATGAAGAAGAAATTCAATGCAAGAATAAGGAGGATATACAGATAACTTCACACCAATAAGAGGGTCTGTCAATAGAGAGAGGAATGATGATGGAGTGTAGTTCTAATAGGATCCAAAATCATGGAAGGTCCAAATCACAGAGTTAGAAGAATAATGTCACATGTTGAAATTGTGGAAAGAAGGGCCATGTCAAGAAGGATTGTTTTAATAAGAAGAGTAGTGAAAAGGACTTTCAGGGGAATGTGGTGAGTACTTCTGGAAATGGAGACATTATTATTAGTGAAGCAGTGATAACTACTAGAAGTAGGAATCTTCTCTATGATTCTTGGATAATCGACTTAGGAGAAACATAGAACACGATGTCTCAACAGGAATGGTATGAACAGTATGAAACTATCTCAGAAGTACTAGTGTACATGGGGAACTATCACACCTTGAAGATCATTAGATTCAGTACCATAAAACTGAATATTCATGATGGTATTTTTATAACCATCTAAGTAGTAGGCCATGTGAAGGGTCTAAAGAAGAAAATATTGCCTTTGGGACAGTTTGATGATATCGGATGTAAGGCTCTCACCGAGAATAAAGTGATGAGAATTGTGAAGGTATCACTTATGGTAATGAAGGCGGAAAATATCTCAAAGAAACTATACATAATTATGGGTGAAATGTAGAAGGGGGAAGAGACAGTTGTCACATCAACTACCTCAACGGAAGCATTGACAAAATTAGTTCATCAAAATATTTTCTATAAGTAAGAAAAAGTCTTGAAGATTCTTGCAAATCAAATGTTGTTTCATGGGCTTACAAAGGTATCCTTATGATTTTGTGAGAATTTTTATTTGAGAAAACAACACAAGTTAATGTTCAGGACATCAATATTAATAATTCATGAGATCTTAGAGTTAATCCATTCCAACATATGGCAAGCTCCAATTCCCTAGGAGGATCAGGGTACTTTGTATCATTAATTGATGATTATTCTAGAAGATTTTGGGTGTACCCAATAAAGAGGAAGGTGTATGTTTTTTAAGTATTCAAAACATTCAAAGAATGGAAGGAACTTGAATATAGAAAGAAGATCATGTGTATGAGGACTGAAAATGGTGCAAAATATACCAGTGAAGAGTTTCATACTTTTTTAAAACGATAAAGAATCAAGAGATAGTTCATGGTGGCATACACTCCTTAGTAAAATGGAGTGGTGTAGTGGATGAATAGAAACCTATTGGATTAAACAAGGGTGATGTTGAAGACTGCTGGAATTGCCAAAACATTTTGGGAAGAAGTAGTGAATACTGCCTATTATGTGATCAACAGATCTCCTTCATTGTTGATTGATCTGAAGACATTTATGGAGATGTGGAATGGTAAACCCATTGACTATTCTTGGTTGCATACTTTTTTAAGTCCTATATATGCACTATTTAATGATTAGGAAAGATTAAAGTTGGATTCAAGATCCTGTAAATGTACCCTCTTAGAGTATGTTGATGGTGTGAAGGGGTATCATTTATGGAACCCCAATACCTGCAAACTTATCATCAGTATAGATGTCATTTTTTGTAGAATATAATGTGAAAATTACAACTGATCAAGACATGAATATGGAGAATAAAAAAATTAAAATAGTGGAAGTAGAGGAAAAATTACAGGAAATAAGAGTTTCTTATGAGGAATTACCAGAGCATAAATATCAAGTACCAATTGATTTTGGACCATGACAGTCAACTTGGGAGAAAATATGACCAATATGACACTTGGAATATGTCATTGAGAGTAGTATTTTGTATTTATTATTGAAGGATGATGGAGATCCGTCTTATTTTGTGGAGGTGACTCAGATTCTAAATGTATCCTCATGGATAGAAGTGATGTAGGAGGAACTTGAAGCCTTGAACAAGAACAAGACTTGGGATCCTATTCCATTACCTCATGGAAGGAAGGATATCGACAACAAATGGGTCTTTATGATCAAGCGGTATAGAAATAACCAAGTGTAAAGATATCAAGCATGACTGGTGGTAAAAGGATATTTTCAGAAGGAAGGTATTGATTTAAAAAAATATCTTCTCCTATTGTTTGATTGATGATTTTTTGGATAGTACTGGCTATGTGTGCTATATACACTTTACACCTAGAGAATTTGGATTTGAAGACTAATTTTCTTCATGGCGATCTTGATGAAAAAATATATATGCTTTAGCCAGAAGGTTTTTTAGAAGAATGAAAATAGAACTTGGTTTATAGGTTGAAAAAATCTCCCTACGGTCTCAAATGGGTGTTGAGGTTTTGGTAAAATAGATTTGATTCATATATCATGATACTTGGATACAATAGACTTCATTCAGATCCTTGTTCAAATTTAACGGCTTGGATGGTAATGATTTTATCATTCCTCGGTTGTAAGTGGATGACATGTTGGTTGCATGCCCCAAAAATAATCAGATTCAATAGATGAAGGTACATTTGGATAGGGAGTTTGATATGAAGGACGTGGGAGTCGCAAACATGATTCATGGGATGTAGATTTACTGAGACATACATAATGGGAATATTTGGATATCATAGAAGAATTTCTTACAAAAAGTATTGAAATGCTTCAACATGTATGATTGTAAGACAATATCTACCTCACTGCCTGTTAATTTCATGTTATCCTCTATGATGAGTCTTAGTAGTGAAGAATAGAGTATAGAGATGTCTCGAGTACTGTATGCATCATTATTGGGGGGTTTTATGTTCTTTATGGTTTGTAATAGACCATACATTGCACATGCAGTGGTAGCAGCCAGTAGATACATGGAGAATCCAATATGGGAGCATTAGGGCACATAGAAAGAGGATCCTAAGATACATCAAAGAGACCTCAAATAATGTATTATATTATGTTGGTCCGTATTTAACTATCATTGGGTATGTTGATTCAGATTTTAAAATTGATTTTTTTTTCAATGTAAATCCCTTACTAGTTATGTGTTTACTTCTATAGGATGAGATGTGAGCTAAATTTAAAAGTTACAGTCAATTGTGCTGTTATCCATGATGAAGGTGGAGTATATGGAATCTACACAGTCTTTCAAATAGTCAATTTTGATGAGAAGGTTTTTGGGGTAGCTTGGGAACAAACAGGATTAGATTCTATTGTTTTGTGATAGTCAGAGTGCCTTATACATTTCAAGGAATCTGTATTTTCCTTCCAGGATGAATCACATTGGGTTACAGTAACACTTTGTCTGAGATGTGGTGCGGGAAGGAAGTGTGTACATGTAGAAAATTCATAATAAAAAAAATCTGGTAGATTTCTTGATGATGGAAGTTGACACTGATAAATTCAAATGGTGTACATGAGGCCTCTTAGAGACGTGAGACGCATGTTTGGAAGATAAAAAGGATGTGTTGATATGTGATTGGATTGCAATCAAATCTCCAAGTAGGAGATTCATCATCAATATTTTTCCATGGACAGTGTTCCCCCCAATTTTTCAAAGGAGGATAGTGATGGTTGGTGGTGGGTGGCTAAAGCGAGACTGATTGTTGCCTATCAACCATTAAAAGGTCTAGTGGCTTTCTAATGTGTATAGAAGCACTCGGGTCGAATCCTCTGTAATGATACTTTTTAATAGTCAATTGTTTTTTTATTTTTATTTTTAATTGGGGGTTTTGTTTTCAGATATATGATTGATTGACTTTTATTGATTTAAAAATTTTATAAATATTGTGGTTATATAATTATTGTGTATTTAAGCTTATGATATCCATTTTATTTTCTTTATATTTCATTAAATTAACACCCACTTCACAAGATGATTCTGATCGTAATTCCCAAGTGTTGAGACTTTAGTGCAAGCATTAACTTAACATAGGGTTCTAATCTAAATAATCACTTGCTTATAGTAGTGAATTTTGTGTTCTCATAATCCGTGTAATTAAAATTTTAAACAAAAAATTTTATTAATCCATGATATTTTATGTTCAATATACACAATGTTAACCTAAAGAATACTCAATGAGAAAACTCCCTCAATCACTTAATATCCCCAAATTTTAACTCACCCCAATAATAGATTTACTCAAACATTAAGATATATATAATTTTTTTTAATTTTTTTATGGTTATGAGTTAAAATAAAATGAAAAAATGGGATAATAAAACAGTAGTGCGTCGAACACACTCATGAATGGTGAAGAGAGTTAAAAAACAGACTTTCGATTGAAAGAGTAAAAAGAGAAGGGAAGGGGTTTCAACTTGATTTAAAATATTTAAATATAATTAATTTTTAATAAGGGAGGGTTGATGATTAAAAGATAATATGAATAAGAAACATTCATTAAATTAGAATTACGAATTCAAACACTTACGAGATTACAAATAGTAAAAAATAAAAAAGTTAAAAAAAGAAGCATGAAGTAATGTTATCTCACGTAGAAAAGTGAGTATGGAAGATCCTCCTAATCCCATGAAAGATCCCTGTTTATTACAAAATATCCCCCTTTTCTTTTAAATTCCAACATCTTGGAAGGAGAAGAGGGGAATGTATTTATATCCCAATGATGTGGAATGTTTGTATTCCAAAACTACCCCTCCAATTGGCTCGATGATTTGGACATCTGAACAGCTAAATCTTGAGATATATTATTCTTTAAAGTTGTATATACTGATGTGAAATGTCAACCCTAAAACATTGGACTCCATTGGACTTTTTTTGGAAAATTTCTGTCTATTTTACTAAATAATTTCATTCTGTCCATTTTTATCAACACTTTTTTAAAGGATGGAATGTGAATGGATTTTTGAATAGGAATATGCCCTATAATCCAAATCATTTATTATAAAAAGTTTTCCACCTATATATTGTATTTCACATTGTAAAATCCCATCTCTAATTGATGTCTATATCAGTAGAAAAGTCTGTAATTTTGTGCTTGTGTTAATTTTAGAACAGAAATGTGGGATGGACTTCATAGAATAATTTGGGCCTATTTTTGGTGGAGTTTGGAATTGAAATTTTTATCCAAGATTAATTGTATTGTCACCATAATTTTGGGGGAGAATAAATAATTTTGGAATTCTGGATTGATCCCATAAATTCAATGGTCATGGATGGTCCATTTTCTCCACATATTCTTTGGGCCTTCTTCTGTGGACCATATGTATATCCAATGGACGAATTGGCCAAATCTTACTTCTAATGATATGTTATAAATTTAATAAGGAATCCCATAAATAATAACCATACTATTTGGATAAGTATGGTGAGAGTTATAATTAAAATAGTACACTTAGTCGATTGGATTAATTAAAATAATGCTCAAAAATTATATATAGTATTAAAAAATGAGTATCTCACACCAATTATGAAATTTTATTTGAAATGTAATGAAGGGAGTAGACAAAAAAGGTATGAATAAATTAATGAAATAAACTCCCCCACACTCATTAATTTTCATATCATCATGTGAAACAAATATAAATACAGAACAAAATTATTCTCACTCACCAACAAATATTAAATATTTTCCCCAATCAGGGGAGATTTAAACCATTTCACTCATCCATATTGAATTCCACCACAAATTTTTACAAAAACAATGTTTCAAAAACAATTTATTTTTCATTCTCAAAATTAGAAATGTAAAATGTAGACACCTGGAATTTACTCCTCTCAAGAAGATAAAAATTTATTTATGGAGGTTCACTCATTCACAAACCAAAAGTGAAAATCTCAAAGTCTGAAAGAGCACTCAGCTACCATTCCATATCTTAAAGTGCACAAGAATCAAGTGGTATTTTTTAGGGGTTTTTATTTGACTATGATAGGGTATGAATATAATAACCAAAAGACGGGAAAATAGGGGTAAAACACCAACATGGATAAAGAAATGCACAATTTTTTTAAAATAAGAAATGAATATGGAAACACATATTTACAAGGGAATGAATGTGTGGAACAACACATAAAGGAGGAATAAATTTTGAAGGGTATGAGAAAGTTAAATATATAAAGACACAAAAAGTCCCCCAATGACACAAGAATATACAATACAAGTGTTATTGTTTTCTTTTTTCATTTAATTTTTTTGAAATTTTAGCTAGAAAAATATATCACACTCATCTCTCAACCCATTTTTTATCTCCTCATGACACTAATTGTAATAGATATAACAATATCAAATGTTTTCTAAGAGTTATTTTTGACCTACCCAAGACACAACCCTTTTTTTGTTTTTTTTTGTTTTTTTCATATAATTATTTTGAATACTTTTCAACAACATGTAAAAAATTACGTAAATGAAAATCCATTCCCAAAACCCATGGAATGAAAACATATCCACCACACTAAAATGAATTCTTTTCCTTAAGAATATGATAACACGCAGAAAATAAAGAAAACGATACCGAAAATGAAATCCATTCCCCCCACACTTAAATTTCAATAAATTATGCAATGATAATCCATATAGATGTTGGGTGGGAAAAGATATTGTGATTGTAGTGTGTCTATTAAAAATGTGGTTTTCATAGGCTTGCAGGTGATTTCAAAAGGTGAATCAATGTAAGGGTAATGAGAGGCTATTTGGAAATTCTGATTCTCGTGTGGTTCAGAAATTGCCTTTATCATATTCAAGAACCCCAAATTAAGAAGTTCAACTAAAATTTCCACAAACTCAAGACTCACAATCGAGAGTGAAAAGGAAATAAATGAAAATATGGCCATAGGTGACCTTGGAATGAAAGCTAATTTTATTCCTCATGGTTGGAAAAGAACCATTTTCCAGATCAAAAAATGAGCATTCCCATAATGTTCACTCTTTTTTTGTATATATATATTTTTTTGTTTTGTATTTTTTTAGTTTTTTATAAATACACAAACACATGAAAGAGGGAGTAAATATAATTTTTTATGAGGAAATTAGTAAATAAATTACGGGAATGGGTGAGGAATAAGATAGAGAGTGAGAGAGAGAGGAAGGGAGAGAGGGGGGGGAAAGAGGTGCCCCCTGGTTTTGATTTGGTGGGTCAACATCTCTATCTAGTGGTGGGTTATTGGAATTTGATGTTCCCCTGTGGGATGTGTCTTTTTTGGTGATGCTTTAGAAAATTTCAATTACTTGAAAAAAGATAAATTATTATTTATATAATGAAAAACTAAACCGAAATTAAAATTTTATGAATGTAAAATAAAAGTTGGGTTGCCTCCCAAGAAGCACTGTATTTATTTTTCTACAGCTAGATAGTTGTAGTGAAATACCCATATTCTGATGGTGCCCACCATATTTTCTCAATTGCAGTGTTCTTCTAGAAACAATTATCCTTTAGGAGGCTCATTTGTTCAATTTTATAATTTCATCCCATCCTTTTTTATGTTCTTGCAATTCAGTGGGGGTGGAAATAGAATATGGTTATACTCTCTTTGGTCTTCAATTTGAGGGATGATGTTATCCACAAAACTCTGGTTTTCTATGATTAAAAATTCAAGAAGATGTTTCAATTTTGATGGTTCATTTATGTAATGATCAGATAACATGAAACTAGAGTATGAGATCCCAATTTTTTTAAACTCATTAATTTCATCACTTAACGATGTATAGTAATGAGGATCAGTAGAGTCAGAAGACTGAATAAAATTTACAATATCCTCTATATCATTGTTTTTTTATAAGGAATGGTAAATTTCAACCTCACTAGTGATCACTTTATTTATTAGGGAACAAATGTCACAAAAATCATTTTCATTGGGAAAATATAAACACATTGGTTTAGGGTTCACCTCACATATAACATAATTTTCATAATCATGGATGGGAAATTATGAATGTTGGATAATCTGATTTGAATCAACAAATTAACATGATTTTTCATTTTCCTCTTTATCATCCAAGTTTCAATATTGGAGATCAGAGGAAATATGAGATTCCAAAGAGTTTTTATGATCTTATATTGATGGAGTTTACATGTGAAATTTCAACATCAAATTATAGATTTATGACTTGGTTAATGAGGATGCAAATTTCACAATCCGATTTATCTTTATAACATGAAGAACATGATGGATCAAGGATCTACACACTCTCATAGATACTTTTAGAATAATGGATATATAATACAAATTGATTCATTGATGGGTATCACATGGATTGAAAAATATTGAACTTGACTAGTTGGTCAGAAAATTCCATGGATAGGATGCCTGCATGGGCATCAATCATAGTTCTCACTATTAGAAGGAATGGTCTTCCTAGAATTAGGGGAGATTGAGAAGAGGTCATCTCACCTTCCATGATAAGGACATATAAATCATCTAGGAAGATAATATCATTAACTCAAACAAGGACATCCTCAATTATTCACTTAGGACTGGATTTACTTCGATTAGCCAATTGGATGAAAACACTTGTTGGGTGGAAGGGGCCTAGACCAAGGTTAGAGAATATGGATTTATGAATGACATTTATCAAGGATCCTAGGTCTATGATTTCATCATTTAAGTTGAAACTCCCTATTTGGCAAGGAACAGTAAATGTCCTTGGATATTTTTACTTCATGGGTATGGACTGCTGGGTTGAAACATTCTCAATGGTCCTAAGTTGTCTTTTATTTGTGTGAAATTATTTAAGAAACTTGTCATAATTAGTAATTTGTTTGATGGAATCTAAGAGGGTAATATTGACTTCAACATGTATAAACATGTTGAGAATTTTAGGATCAGGTTCAAAGGACTTCTTTGGCTTAGAAAAGTCATGAGGAAAAGGAATTGGGTTCCTTAGAGGAATGAAAGGAGGAGATGGAGTGTCTTCATTTTCCTTTTCTGGTTTATTTTTCTTCTCATTTTCTAGATTAAAATTTAAAGTAGAGTTGGAGGAATCATCATGGGGAATAGAAATTTTATTTCCATATTGAAGTGAAATTGCACTTACATAGACCTTTTGGTTGGGAAATGGTTGAGATGGGAGTTGTAAATAATTAGATTATTGTTGCTGGATTAGGTGGGATGCAAGTTGACCAATTTGGGTTTCATTGTTTTTTAGGATATAATGGGTGAAGGGGGAAATATCTTATATGGTTCTTTACCATGGTTTCTTGGAAGAATAGGCATATACCTCATAGGGATTACCTTGATTTTGGTTCTTGGGAATGTTCTAGTATTGGGTTGGGAATTGGGAATGCTCGTTAGGATAGTGTAATCTAGGAGGAGCAAGAGGCGGTTGATCTTTTGAGGTTGAGTAACAAATGGATAAGTTTTTCATAAGTTACCAACACCTTGACCAAATTGGACTTGGTTTTGGTTTTGAGGAGGGAATTGAGGGGGTGAGATATGGGATTATTATAACTCAATCACGGGTTAAAGGTAGAAGAGAACGGCTCGGAGTAGGTTTGGTTGAAGTTTCTAATGAAATGACTTGATTGTTGAGGGTTGGTGTTCCTCTGATCATATGCTTCATTGAGATACACTGGTCCAGATGAATCAAAGGGATCCTCTTGAAGTTATGGACATGTGTCAGTTGGATGATCTAATGAGCAACAGATTCCATGGTTTTTGACAGTTCTAACGAATATAGATATTGGAGAAAATGAGGTTGGGGATTTTTCATCCACCCACTAATGGAAATTCGGTCTATAGCCACGGTTTTAAACTGTGGCCATAGGTCCTCAAACCATGGGTGTAGGTAATAGCCACGGTTTGAGAAAGTGTGGCTATGTTTGGTGTGGCTATAGGCCTAGTCTTATAACCACAGTTTGGAACTGTGGCTATAGGTATACATCCACGGTTCAAACCGTGGTAATATCACTATAGCCACGGTTTAGAACTATGGATATACTAGAGGAGGGACACAATTTATTTCCACAGTTAGAAACTATGGCATTATACCTATAGCCATGGTAAAAAACTGTGGCAAAAGACCTATAGCCAAAGTTAGAAACCGTTGCTATCGGGTCTGAAAACCCATAAAAAATTTCCCCCCACCACCTGCACAGCCCCCCTGAAGTAGCCCACCCCCTGCATTCCCCTTTTTATTGGACACCCCCACCCTACATAAACCCCCCCTCCCTTGGACAACCCCCTCCCCCTGCAAATCCCCCCTAGAAATCCCCCCCCCACAAAGCCCCCCTCCTGGACAGAACCTGGACACCCCCCAGACCCTGGACACCCCCCCCCCCAGACAGACCCTAGACACCCCCTATAAAGACCCTGGACACCCCCCCCCCACATATGTTAGACACCCCCCCCCATATAGACCTAGGACAGACCCCCCCCCCCTGGACCCTAGATACCCCCCCTGGACAGACCCTAAACACCCCCCCAGACCATGGAAACCACCCAAGAACCTGGCAGATCCCCTTGGATAGCCCAGACCTCCACTCCCCTGGATAGCCACACCCACCCTCCTAAACGGACCCTGGAACCGGCCCCCCAGAACCTGGACACCCCCCAGACCTCCCCACTCCCCGGGACAGACCCCCACACTCCCCTGGATACCCCCCCCTCCCTCCCACCCCCTGGATACACCCCCTCCCTCCCACCCCCCTGGATAGACCCTCGCCCCCCCCCAAACCTGGACACCCACCCAGACACTGGAAAGATCCCCCTGGACACCCCCTAGAACCTGGACACCCCACCCCTTGCACCCCCTTCCAGTTACCCCCCCTCCCCCCAACCAGTCCCCTCCCCCTACTACTTTCCCCCATCCCCTGCCAATTCCCCCCTCCCCCTGCCAGCCCTTGAAGTTTTTGGGCACAGAGGAAGCGCATGGGTGGATGTTCCCACTTGGATTTTTTTCATTAATAATGATCAATCCGGGATCAATATGATGATAAATGCTAGTCACCATGGATCGAATCACTGAAATGGAAAAAGAAAAGGAAATTCCCGAACCTACAAAGTAGGATCGCTACAGGTTGATTATAATTAATTTAATCAATTGAAAAGAAATACCTTTTGGGTGTTCTTTCCTCATTGATGTTCTTGATCACGTTCCAATGTGATTTGTCATTGCGTCGCAGAAGGCAAGTGTAGACTTCCTATAGCGGTGATCCACACGTGTACCTCGTATCTCGGGACATCGCCAAAGGAGTCTCCAGGTACTAACATGGATAAAACTTTGCTTGCGTTGTCCGCCTTAGATTGTCTAGATCTGATGGAAGAGGATATCTCTAGGTCTTGAGAGCGTTCTTGGAGGAATAGGTTCTTTTGGCCTTGAAAGAATTCTCTAGAATTGTTGTGCACAACGATTCTCTTGTGTGGGAAATGAGTTGGGGTTGTGAGGATATTTATAATCGAGTTTGAGGTTGTAGATTTATGACAATAAATAAATGCATTACGAATTTAATTTATTTCATTAACTCTTATTGAAAACCCCCATGTATAATAATTAATTCCTTGACATGCGCTCACGCTGATTATAATAAATATCATTAATAAAACGATATTATATCCTCAAAATCCCGACTGGAAAAACTACACGGCGTGTAATAATAAATACATGGTGTGTACTTGTTTTTCATTGAAAAATACACGGCGTGTACATTAAATGTACATGGCATGTACATTAAATGTACATGGCGTGTATATCTTGTTTTCATTTATCCATTTCCTTTCCAAAATGAAAACTACATAGCGTGTACATTTAATAATACATGGTGTGTAGTTGTTTTCAAAATAAAAACTACATGGCGTGTAATAATTAATACACGGCGTGTACTTGTTTTCATTTTATTCTTCCTCCAACATTAAAACTATTTTGGATTCCTTGAATAATTATTAAACCATGTATGGGAATAATCTTTATTCTACTTGAGATACTTGAATACACTTAGTGTGTGACCCTCTAGGCCTATTTCTCGTTGGCATTAGGTGGGCTTGCCTAAATTCCAAGATTACTGTCTAGAAATGGGTCAAGGCACCCAAGAGAAAGAAGTTGACGCCGCATTGACGTATCACCTCATATGAATTCTTACTGTGTAATTTAATACCTTTTTCTAGATATCTCATCAAGAAGGTTTCATGGTAGTGTCATAAACCTATATGCTTGATTCGTCGTTCTTTGACTACCTGAAATAAACTCGTCGTTTATACCATGGCCATGGAATTTAATGCGACAGTTCTATTTCAATCAAAGGGCCGAGATATAAAATTCCATAAATGGAAGGTACAAATCCTTCCTTGACTTATCCATTAACAACATGTCACTCATGACACACCTAACTTACCCTACTTACCGCCAACTGTCTGCGTGACGGTTTTTGTCAGTAAATCTAAGTGTGAAAGTCATGATATGAGTTAATGATAATCTTCCAGTCTTAGGACCATTACACACACTCGAAGATAGTAATTTCCGATGAAACCAAGACATGCAGAATTACTACTAGAGGTTCTATTATCATAATCTCCCATATTGGAGATTACCAAGTGCGAACTCCATGAGAGAGAGTCTCGTCTTCTTAAGAGTACTCACACATAAAGGTCTGTATACTATGTGTCCTATCATAGTATGTCATCCAACCACAGAACTTTATTTAAGAATATTTTTTTAGCATTTCAAGGTTCTCATCATAGTGGGGATCTGCCATGACCTTATTAATGCAACAAATATTCCAGGACATTATTATATTATAGTCATGCATAATAATGAACAATATATAATAAGTGAACATTCATGTAATCAAAGTACAAAAAAGTTAGTTCTCAGGACACCAACCCTTACAAACTCCCACTTGGACTAGAGCCAACTGCCTACGAATTTTAGTCCGCTAGACCTCACATGATGATCATGTTTCTGATGAGTCAACGCTTTAGTCAAGGGGTCCACCATGTTGTCTTCCGTGGAAATACTGCTCACTGCAACTTCACCTCTCTGAGAAAAATCCCTCAAGATATGATACTTATGAAGTATGTTCTTTGTCCGCTGATGTGACCTTGGCTCTTTTGCAGGTGCCACCGCTGCAGTATTATCACAATAGAGTGTGATAGGGTCTTTACTGCTTGGTACTAAATCCATCTCTTGGAAAAATCATCGCATCCATACTGCTTCTTTAGCTGCCTCAGAAGCTGTGATATACTGGGACTCCGCTGTAGAATCTTCCACCACACTTTTCTTTGAGTTCTTCCATCTCACTATACCTCCATTAAAACTGAAGATGTATACAGTCTGCGACTTCATGTCATCTTGATCAGTCTGAAAACTAGCATCTACATGTCCTCTAATGACTAGTTCCCCATATCCTCCATAAACTAGGAACATATCCTTAGTACGCCTCAGATACTTAAGGACAGTCATGACTGCCATCCAATGGTGGTCTCCTGGATCAGCTTGATATCTACCTACCGCACTTAATGCGTAAGCAACATCTAGCCTCGTACATGTAATAACATACATGACTGACCCAATCACGGATGCATAAGGGATCCTTTCCATTATCTTTCTTTCCTCATGTGTATGAGGACACATTTTCTTGGAAAGATGAAATCCATGTGACATTGGCAACAGTTTCCTCTTGGACTATTCCATACTAAAACTCTTCAGTATCTTGTCAATGTATGTACTTTGACTCAGGCCCAGCATTCTCTTGGATCTATCATGATGGATATTGATCCTAAGAATATATGTTGCATTGCCCAAGTCTTTCATGGAGAAGCATTTATGCAAACATACCTTAACTGACTGTAGGACAGGTACTTCATTTCCAATTAGCAATATGTCATAAACATATACAATTAGGAAAACGACTGCACTTCCACTAATACTTTTGTAGACACAAGTATCACATTCATTCTTAACAAAGCCAAATTATGTTACAGCTTCATCAAAATGAATCCTCCATGACCTTGATGCTTCCTTTAATCCATAAATGGATTTCTGCAACTTGTATACCTTTTTGGCATCCTTTGGAGTCACAAACCCTTCAGGTTGTGTCATGTAGACATCTTCCTGGAGGTTCCCGTTAAGGAATGTTGTTTTGACATCCATTTTCTAAATTTCATAATCATGGTAAGCGGAAATGGCCAATAGGATTCTGATGGATTTCAGCATCGTAACCGGTGAAAAGGTTTCATCATAGTCAATTATTTGACGTTTTCTAAAACCTTTTGCAACCAGTCGTGCCTAATAGGTGTTGACCTACCCCTCCCTATCCAGTTTCTTCTTGAATACCCATTTATTACCAATAGGCTTTACATCAACTGGAGGATCTACCAAAATCCAGACTTGGTTTTGGTACATGGAATCCATTTCAGAATTCATGGCTTCTTGCCACTTGGCAACGTCTATGACTTCAACTGCTTCCTTGTATGTAATATGATCATCATTGTCAACCAATAATGATTCACAATCCTCGGTGAAAAGAAAACCATATCGTTCTGGTTCTCTCACCTTTCTCGTGCTCCTACGTAGTTCTTGTGTCTCTGGAACAAATTGTTCTTCCACTCAGCTTTGTGGAATCTGTTCTTGTACCATCTCTTGTGTATCATGAGCCTCAACTTCATCGAAGTCTATCTCGCTCCCACTATCTCTTTTGGAGATGTTATCCCTCTCAAGGAATATGGCATGTCTTTCCATTGTAACCTTTTTTTTCTGAGGGGTTGTATAGGTAATATCCCCTTGATTCTTTGGGATATCCTATAAAATACACTTTGTGCCTTGGGGTGAAAGTTTGTTACCTGAAGAGGCCTTAATAAATTCTTAGCTACCCCACACATGTAAATTTGATAACATGGATTTGCGTCCACTCCATAAATCATATGGAATACCATTTATCGATTTAGTTGGAACTTGGTTTAGTATGTGTGTTGCTGTTTGTAATGCATATCCCCAAAAAGATAATGGAAGACTCGCATGACTCATCATTGATATCACCATGTCCAACAAGGTGTGGTTCCTCCTTTAACTTACACCATTCCACTGAGGTGTATAAGGATGAGTGAGTTGAGATAGAATCCCAAACTCCCGTTAGAAATCAATGAAGTCCTGATTAAGATATTCTCCTCCTCTGTCTGAGTGGAGTTTCTTAATCTTTTTACCAAGTTGGTTCTGAACATCATTCTTGTATTATTTGAACTGATCAAAAGAATCTGACTTATACCTCATTAAGTAAATATATCCATATCTACTAAAATCATCAGTAAAATTTATAAAGTACAAGTACCCTTCCCTTGCTTCAATTGGAAATGGTCCACACACATCTGTGTGAACTAATTCTAAAAGCTCTTTAGCCCTTTCACCTTTCCCACTAAATGAGGCTTTGGTCATTTTTCCATGTAGAGATTCATGACATACACCAAGTGGTTTTAGTTAGAAAGAATCTAAATACCCATCTTGATGTAATTTTTTCAAACGTTTCTCATTGACATGACCTAGCCGGTGATGCCAAAGTTGGGTGTGGTATGAGTCATGTGAATTAACTTTTTCATCGATTGCCATTACTTAGTTTGTGTAGTCTAACACATAAAGTTCGTTATATAAATGTTCCCTACCAAAACAAATGCTATCTTTATAAAATTAGCAACATTCACTTCCAGACTTGAATATAAATCCATCAGTATCTAATCTGGATGATGAAATAATGTTTTTTGTTACAGAGGGTACATAATAACATCCTTTCAAAACCAAGACCATCCCAGTATGCAATGTGAGATGGTAGTCTTCGGTAGCTACAACAGCGAGTCTAGCTCCATTGGCTGCTCGTAGATTCACCTCACCTCGGTCAATCTTTCTGAATCTACATGGGTCCTGTATTTGGATACAGATGTGAGAACCACAAGAAGTATCTAATACCCAATTAGTATAAACAGATAGTTTTCATTCGACAACAAACGCACCTGAAGCTTCCCCTTTCTTCCTTGGATGGGTGTAATTTTTCTTCCAGTGGCCCCCCTTGCCACATGAAAAACAAATAGCATCATGTTCCCTTGCCTCCCCTTTGATCTTTCTTTTCTAGTAAGGCCTTGAATAAGCTTTGGGCTTAAATCTCTTCACCTTACCTTTCATTTTATTCACCATGAGGACAGAAGGCTTTTCACACTTCATGTCATTTTCCACCTGGAAAATGAGGATAAGAATATCAGACAGAGACTTCTCAATGTTGTTCATGTTAAAGTTCACAACAAAGTTTGAGAAGCTCTGGGGGAGTGATGAAATAATGAGATCGTTACCTAGTTCTTCGGGGAGTTTAAACCCTAGAACCTCCAAGCGCTCAATGTAGACAATGAGTTTGACTACATGAGGCCCGGTTGGGGCACCTTCTCCAAGTTTGCTCTGAAATAGAGCCTTGGATATATCAAACCTTTCCTGTCTTTCTCTCTCTTGGTATAGACCACAGAGGTGCTCTAGCATGCTGTAGGTATCCATGTCTTAATGAGACTTCATGAGCTCACTAGACATTGATGACAGCATCAAACATTGAACGTCGAGTGCATCGCTCAAATGTTGATCGTAGAGCAGAAAATCTTCATCACTCACCCCTTGGGCAGGCAGATCAGGAAGTGAGGACTCCAGCACATAAAACTTTCGTTCATGGAGTAGGATAACCTGAAGGCACCTAAACTATTCCCAAAATTTACTTCTAGTGATGATATTTTCTTTATCCAGTATTGATCGCAGAGAAAATGTGGTTGATGAGTTTTCCATTTTGATTCTACTAATTAAAAGAGGAGATTTATCAGTACATTTTAATTACATTTTATGAAAAATAATAAATGAATTTATTAATTCTACCACTATTTTATCAAGTCCCAATGGTCCTCACCATTAAACTTGAAATGTCCAGTTTCTTTGACATTCTAGTGGCAAGGATCCATATTCCCCTTCACATAACCCCAACAAGGGTTGGTCAAGCTATTTGAAGGTATTTAGGTAGGCAGGTTTTTGCCAACTATGAGATTATAGTTCCTTGATCTGTTGAGTGGACACCCCAATCTTGAAATCCTGACTTGGATTTCCTCAACTCTTGCCTCCAATATTACATCAATTCTAGCAAGGGATACTCCTCCTGATGTAATATGGTTAAGTCAACCCGAAACCTTTCATAAGCGATTCCTTTATAAAAGTAAGTGTCCCAACAAGGGTTGGTCAAACACATAGTTTTATTGATTCTATACCATAATCAAGTAATGGAAGGATTGGTCTGACTTAATATGGTATTTGAGGGATTTTATTCTTTATGCGTAGTTTTACACTATCACATGCCTATTAATAATAAGTGATTCTTTCTTAAGTGATTAACCATGTTCTGATAATGTTTACGCATAGTCCAGTTTTTATTTCATTCCATCTTCGCAAGCTTATTCATTTTATTAATTATGTGATCGCGAAAAAACATACATAATAAATAAACCATGCAATCAGATAGAAATAAATTAAGATGGCATGATCACGAGCTTCTATTAGTTAGCTTATCTAGTGGTTTTGACAAGTTAACCCTGACCTAGGGAAAACACCTTGAACCTAATGGTTCGTGTTTTGCAGCTCCCACCTATCCACCTTTGTATCTTCTTGGGTTAGTTTGAACCGTCTCCTCTGGCTTGAGAGATCCTCCATTACATGGGGTTTACATTAAAGAAACCATGGGCATGCAGGCCCTACATTTTATTGGAAGAAGGCTCGCAGGCCAACAAATTTAAATGAAACCATACACACATACAAGGGTTATTTGGTCTATCTCATGATCATCCATAGCATGCAACGACATTTACGCATATTTAGAATTCAAATTCTTTTAATCGTTATTTTATTTAAGATAAGTCGCGCTCGAATTCAATTAATTATGATCTTATAATTAATCAACTCTTTATCTTAAATTCCTTTCTGAATTTCCTCGAGATTCTTCTCATCCAAATTCCTTGTACAGATCTTCGTACTTTTGGAGGAAACCTGGTGAAATTTCTGGAAAGTACACGGCGTGTAGTTTATATTTACACGGTGTGTATTTCTTTTCACCATTTATCCAAAGTACACACCGGGGGGTTTGGAATGTTTTCTGTGATTTGGAAATTTTGGAGTACACAGCGTGTAGATAAATCATACACGACATGTACTTCCTTGTTACGCCAAAACCGGCCTAGAAATCTCGTGTACATGGTATGCGGCTTCTCCTTTGTACACGGTTTCACTTGGCTCGGATCGGACTACACGGTGTGTTGCTACAACATACACGCCATGTATTCCGGTTCCCACATTCTGTTCATTTCTGTTCAACACGGGGTGTTAAAATCTTAGGTGTAATCAATTCACATGGCGTGGTTTGGCGGACTAGTGCCAGTTCGTTGAACCTAAGTACATGCCGTGTAGTTTTAATTACACTCCCTATATTCCCGTGTTGTACAGACAGAAAGAGAGGCTCCTTTGGATGATTTACTCATTTTTATTTTAATCAAAATTAAAATTAAAATTTTGTTTCTATGATATGAACCGAGAAACGAAGGAGGAAGAACATATCTCATTTTTTCAGATTTACAGAACGATTTATTTTGAATTGAATCAAATATAAATGTGTAAATTATCAACGAAAATTAGATAACTATATTCAACGTTGTAACCTCCCTATGATACCAATTGAAGGTTCAAGGAATAGTGAAAGCACGTGGGTGGTTGTTCCCACTTGGCCTTTTGTCATTAAAAATGATCAAACTAGGATCAATACGATGATAAACGCCAGTCTCCACGGATCAAATCACAGAAATGGACAAAGAAAAGGAAATTCCCGGAACCAAAAAGTAGGATCATTACAGGTTGATTATAATTAATTTAATCAATTGAAAAAAAATACCTTTTGGGTGTTCTTTCTTCATTGATGATCTTGATCACACATGTACCTCGTATCTCGGGACATCTCCAAAGGATTCTCTGGGTACTAGCATGTAGAAACATTTGCTTTAATTTTCCTCCTTAGATTATCTTGATCCGATGGAAGAGGATCTCTCTCAGTCTTGAGAGTGTTCTTGGAGGAAGAGGTTCTTTTGCCCTTGAACGAATTCTCCAGAATTGTTGTGCACAACGATTCTCTTGTGTTGGAAATGAGTTGGGTTGTGAGGATATTTATAATTGAGTTTGAGGTTGTAGAGTTATGACAATAAATAAACATGTTACGCATTTCATTTATTTCATTAACTCTTATTGAAAACCCCCATGTTGAATAATTAATTCCTCGACATGAGCTCACACTGATTATAATAAATATCATTTAATAAAAAATTATTATATCCTCAAAATCCCGACTGGAAAAACTACACGGTGTGTAATAATAAATACACGGCGTGTACTTGTTTTTCATTGAAAACTACACGGCATGTACATTTAACGTACACAGTGTGTATATCTCATTTTCATTTATTCATTTCCTTTATCAAATGAAAACTACATGGTGTGTACATTTAATAATAGATGGCGTGTACTTATTTTCGAAATAAAAACTACACAGCGTGTAATAATTAATACATGGCGTGAACTTGTTTTCATTTTATTCTTCCTCAAACATTAAAATGATTTAGGATTCCTTGAAAAATTATTAAACCACGTATGGGAATAATCTTTATTCTACTTGAGATACTTGAATACACATAGTGTGTGACCCTATAGGCCTCTTTCTCGTTGGCATTAGGGGGGCTTGCCTAAAGTCCAAGATTACTGTCTAGAAACGGGTCAAGGAACCCAAGAGAAAGAAGTTGACGCTGAATTGATGTATCACCTCATACGAACGCTTACTATGTAATTTAATCCCTTTGTATCGATATCTCATCAAGAAGGCTTCATGGCAGTGTCATAAACCTATATGCTTGATCCGTCATTCTTTGACTACCTGAAATAAAATCATCGTTTACACCATGGCCATGGAATTTAATGTGACAATTCTATTTCAATCAATGGTCCGAGATATCAAATTTCATAAATGGAAGGGACAAATCCTTCCTTGACTTATCCATTAACAACATGTCACTCAGGACACACCCAACTTACCCTACTTCCTGCCAACTGTCTGCATGACGGTTTTCGTCAGTAAATCTAAGTGCACGAGTCATGATATGAGTTAATGATAATCTTCCAGTCTTAGGACCATTACACATTCTCTCAGATAGTAATGTTCGATGACACCAAGACATGCGGAATTACTACTGGCGAGTCTTTTCTCATAATCTCCCATCTTAGAGATTACCAAGTGCGAACTTCATGAGAGAGAGTCTCGTCTTGTTACGAGTACTCACACATGATGGTCTATATACCATGTGTCCTATCATAGTATGTCATCAAACCGCATAACTTTATTTAAGAATACTGTTATAGCATTTCAAGGTTTTCATCATATCGGGGATCTTCCATGACCTTATTAATGCAACAAATATTCCAGGACATTATTATATTATAGTCATGCAGAACAATGAACAATATATAATAAGTGAACATTCATGTAATCAAAGTAAAAAATAGTTGGTTCTCAGGACACAAACCCTTACAGTCTTGCCACCCCCCACCCCAAAACCTGGACACCCCCCCCCCCTCGGACCCCCTGAACAGATCCCCCCAGATAGACCCTAGACAGACCCCACAGGACAGACCCCCCCCCCACCCCAGACCCTGGACAAACCCTGGACACCCCCCCCCCCCAGAACCTGGACACCCCACCCCTTGCACCCTCTACCAATTACCCCCTCCCCCCTACCAGTCCCCCCTACCAGTCCCCTCCCTGCCAGTCCCCTCCCGCCCTGCCAGTCCCCCTGCTAGTTTCCCCCCCCCCTCCCCCTTCTAGTTACCCCCTCCCCCTGCCAGTCATGCCCCCCCACCATGCCTGCTTCCCCTCCCCCTACCCCCACCAACCCCCACTTGCACCCCCTGCCAGTTTCCCCCCTTCCCCCTGCCAGTCCCCTCCAAATGAAATTATACATGAAAGTTACTTACATAATAAGAATTAAACAAATCCAAATATAAAAAAACACATAACTTCACTTACATGAGTCTCCCTATAAGACAAACTATCAAATAAGTCTTGAAACAACTCAAAAGTACCTATAAAACAAGGTAGAGCATAGTAGTGCTCATACCCTGTACCCACACTTCTCCCCCCTCCCTTCCCCCTACTGGACCCCCTGGACAGCAGCCCCAGCCCCCCTGGAGAGCAGCCCCCCTGCTGGACCCCCCTGGAGAGCATCCACGCCTTCCCCCCTTCCAGTCCCCCTCCAAATTAAATTATACACATAATAAGAATTAAACAAATCCAAATTTAAAAAAAACACATAACCGCACTTACATGAGTCTCCCTATAAGACAAACTATCGAAGAAGTCTGGAACCAGCTCAAAAGTACCTACAAAACAAGGTAGAACATAGTAGTTCTCATCCCTTGTACCCAAAATTATCCCCCCCACCCTACCCCCTGTTGGACCCCCCCTGGACAGCAGCCCCCCTACTGGACCCCCCGGGACAGTAGCCCCCCCACCCCCTGCTGGACCCCCTGGATAGCAGCCCCCCCTGTTGGACCCCCCAGGATAGCATCCCCCCTACTGGTGTCCCTGGACAGAAGCCCCCCCCTGCTGGACCCCCCTGGACAGCCCCCCCTGCTGGACAGTAGCCCCCCCCCCCACTTCCCTTTCACATATCCTAAGGGATCCTTAGTTAAGCAGATTGACCAAGCAGGTGAGCTTCAAGATTTTCCCTTAGATGTACCTACCAAATCATAACTTGTAGAGGCTTCTTTACCTAGTTTTGAGAGATTTGTTTCTCTAGTGCCTTCATATTTTGTATCCATAGTATATTTATAATATTTCAGAGTAAGACTTATTTTAGATTTTAGTGGAATTTTGAGTTATCAGGAACCTCCTATTGTTGCATCTACATCTAATGCTCCACCTCCCTCGGCTTTAGTTGATGCTGATTCGATCTAGTCTATAGTAAAATAGTATCTCGATGTTGTTATAGGTGATGTTCATTCATCTCATCAGGATTAATTGAGGCAGATTCTATAGAATGGGTTTTCGAGTAATAGATTGACTAGTTGAAAGTGATGACAACTCTACTTAGGTTATTCATGGAGGAGAAGATTTCTTTAGTAGTATGGGGAGATGAGGAAATATTATTATAGACTTTTTCAATCTTATAAAACATTTCCTATATGTATCCAATAATCTAGTGGCTACTGGTTGGAAGTCAAAAGTGCAACAGTAAAGCGGGTGACAAGCATTCGGCCTAACCAGATCGGGCTACACCAATCCAACAATCTCCCTTGTTTCATCCCTTGATGAGAAGGAGGTTAAGATTTCCCTTTTTTCTATAAATCTTGAGAGTGTGGCTGGTCCTGATGGGTTCAAAAATTAATTCTTTATGTTCTACTGGGATATAGTTCATGATGAGGGAGTTCATTAATCATGCCTCAATTCCCTATGGAATCAACTCCAATTTTATTTCCATGATCCCAAAGAAAGAAAATGTTGTGGATGTAAAGTATTTCAGACCTATTGCTATTGGGAATACCTTTCCAAAATTCATTAGCAAAATTATTGCGATGAGGTTAGGTCTCATTGGTCGTGGGTTTATCTCTTCAAATCATCCCCTCGAACAGCCCTTTGACACCCCCCTAGACAGCCCCCCCTGGACACCCCACCTGCACCCTACCCCCTTCCCTACAACTCCCCCCCCCCCGGACAGCCCTTGGACACCCCTCGACAGCCCCTCCTAAACACCCCACCTACACTCTCCCCCCTGCCTTGCAGACCCCCCCTGGCACCCCCCCCCCCCAGATAGCCCTTGGAAACCCCCCCCCCCTGGACAGCCCCTCCTAGACACCCCACCTGCACCCTCCCCCTACCCTGTAGACCCCCAGCCCCCCCCCCCTCGGGATAACCCTTGGACACCCCACCAGGACATCCCCTCGTAGAAAATTCTATATCCATCAGTACCTTCACTTCATTATGAATGAATGCTAAATGAACAATTCATTGAAACTTTTACAAGTATAGTCTTTATCTGGATTAGTCTGAATAATAGACTTCCACCACTTATAACTTGGACCCACTAGTAGGATGGTTACAAAAATAACCTTAAGATACTCATAAATCTAAATCTGGATAAAAATATCCTAAACCTTTAGTACCAAAACAAATTCATCCTAAGAATCTTGTAACCCATAAGTTATTTTGGGGATACCATCTTGATTCTGGGGTTCCTAGGTGTGCCTTGAAGATCGATTTATTCAACACTTTTGATTCGGTCAGGCGGGACATATTATGGGATTCTTTGGATCTGCTCGGCTTTCTGGCTAGGTTCTCGTCTTGGTTTAAAAGATGCGTCTCTTCCCCAACATTCTCAGTGAACATTAATGGCAGTTTACATGGCTACTTTTCAAGGAAAAGAGGTCTCAGGCAAGGGGATCCGCTTTCGTCTTTCCTTTTTGTGATTTGCATGGATTTTTTCTCGCGCATCCTGGAATGTATGAGGCTAGGGGATGGTGCGGTGGCTGGTGCGGGTTGGATTGGTTGGTGTGGGCGGGAAGGTAGGTGGAAGGGGGATGCCAGGGGGCTGGTGCAAGCTTGAATAGGTGGAAGGGGGCTGGTGTGAGCTGGATTTCAGGTGGTTGGGGGCTATTGGGCATGTGGCAGGGGCTGGTGCAGGCTGGGATGTAGGAGGTCGGGGGCCGGTGAGGGTTGAAACTGGTGTTTGGGGCTGTTTTGAAGGTGGAAGAGGGCTGGCATGAGGGTGTTGCAGGAGGCTGGGGGTGGTGGCTGGTGTGGTGGCTGGTGCGGGGTGGATTGCAGGTGGCTGGGGGCTGGTGCAGGCTCAAATGCAGGTGGAAGGGGGATAGAATGCTGGTGGAAGGGGGCTGGTTGCAGGTGCTGGGGGATGGTGCGGGCTGATTCGAAGGTGGAAGGGGGGTTGTTGCAGGCTGGAATATGGGTCGCAGTGAACTGAAATGAAGGTGGAAGGGGGCTGGTGTGGGCTGGATGTGGCTGGAGTAGAGCTAAATCACGGCATTACCGCAGCGTGACCGTGGCGTGACCGCGGTGTGAATGCGGCGTAACCGCGGCGTGATCGCGACGTGACCGAGGCGTGACCAAGGCGTGTTGGATCGGTCCAGTTAAATCTGTAGGGTAGCATCTTCTTCCATGAGCGAAGGGAGTGGGAAGAGGCGCGGAAACATTCTGGTCGTCACCCTGCCGGCATAAATTACAATTAGTAAGTCTCAACATTGATCACAAGACTCGTGGAATACTATCACTGTGAACTACCATGGGGTGTCATCCTGGAGAAAGGCCAAACCGCAGGATGGCCGTGGTGTGACCGCGTCGTGAATGCGGCGTGACCGCGGGCCGCGGCGTGACGACGGCGTGACTGTTGCGTGACCGCGGCATGACCGCGGCGTGACCGTGGCATGTCTGCGGCGTGACTGCGGCATGACCGAGGCATGACTGCGGCGTCAAAGCAGCGTGACCGTGGCGTGACCATAGTGTGACCACAGTGTGACCTCGTCATGACCGCGGCTTGACCTCGGCGTGATGGGGGTGTGACCGCGGCGTGTTGGTCCGGTCCAGTGACATCTGTGGGGCAGCATCTTCTGGCCAAGAGCGAAGGGAGCGGGAGGAGGAGGGGCAACATTCCGCCTGTCGCCCCGCTGGCAGAAATTGTGATTATTCAGTCTCAACATTGATCACAAAAATCATGGAATACTATCACTATGAACTGCCATAGGGTGTCATCCTGGAGCAGGGTCAAATCACGACGTGGCCGCAGTGTGACCGCAGCATTACCGCAGTGTGTTGGCCTGGTCCAGCGACATCCGTGGGCAGCATCTTCCAGACATGAGCAAAGGGATCTGGAGGTAGAGGGGAAATATTCCAGTCATCGCTCCGCCAGCAGAAATTGTGATTAGTCGGTCTCAACATTGATTACAATACTCATGGAATACTATCACTACAAACCGTCGCGGGGTGTCGTCCTGGAGTAGGGCCAAATCACGGCATTACCATGGAGTGACTGCGGCTTGACCACGGCGTGACGGTGGCGTGACCGCGATGTGACCGCATCATATTGGCCCAGTCCAGTGACATCCGTGGGGCAGCATCTTCCGGCCAGGAGCGAAGGGAGCGGGAGGAGGCGAGGCAACATTCCGACCATTGCCCCGCCAGCAGATGATAGAAACGATCAACTATTTAATATTATATAAAAAGGGATCGCCAGATAAGGTTGTATAAAGCGGCACAATGACTCAACGTCTAAAGGGAAACAAAACGACAGAAAATAATCATACACCCTACACAAACCATTTACAACTTCATTCACTTTTCCAAAACATGGAAATTTTATTTATAATATTCAAAGCGTGAAAAGGAATGTGTCATGGTCAAGGCATATGCCTACTCGGGCAATTTCATTTGAGTTAAAAGAGTATGATAATCCAATTTATATTATTCAAATAAAACAAAAACTAACTATCCACAAAAAACACCGACAAGAGGCATATCAAAGACTCAAACCAAATCTTAACATGATACAAATAACTATCACTACTCATTGGTTTAGAAGACATCACACCTCTATTAGAAGGGTTTTATTATAAAATCATGGCATTTATTTATCACACAATTCATTTAATTATATTTAACATATATTCTAAAAATCATTCAGCACAAATCAAATGCAATAATTTAGGCAACTAAATCAACATAACTATCACTATGAGTTTTCGCAGGCAGCGCACCTCCGTTGGAGGGGTTTTATTATAAAACATGACTTTACTTTTCAAATGAAACAATTATATTAAAGAACACTTATTCAAGATATTCAATTCAATATAATTAATCAGAATTAAGAAATAAGCTAAATTCAATTTAAAGCATTCTTGAATTAAAGAGGCTAGAAGAGGGATCCTACCTCAAGGTGGAACCAAATAGTCTACTTCGACTCTTGGAGCTTTATAACTAAAAGTTGTTGCTCCCCCACTGGGTATATGCACCTTCACACACATGCAAGGACACCTATCCTCTATGCACACACCCTCATGGCCATGAGCACGTGCAAGGGGATCCTTGCACATATGCTTATATGCATATACTAGTCTCCACTCACCTACATATGCATATATATATATATATATACATGGGAACACATAGCCCCATAGATGCGTAATCACTGCCATAGTTGAATATACACGTAATGAGGGAACCCACATACATATACTTTCTTACCTATGCACACTCAGGCAGGCCTCCCTTAACTTAGCTACTCAAAACCAATGAGCAGGGATCAATACACTACTCAAAGGATATTAGGAACATTAAAACACATAAAGGATGGTACATAACCAGTGAGAAACCAACCAACAGCATTAAATCCTTACCTTTATTGGGAGAACCAAATCCACCCGAACCAACACGAAATGATCCAACGCCCTACTGAAAACATAATATGGAGTCAAAAACACTGAAATCCCCAAATACATGAGGTGCAAGACAAGTAGTAACCATATAATCTTACCTCGTATCAAAGCCGGCGGACTGAATCAATCTGAACACCATTTTTCCCCCTTCGCAGAATATAATTACCCTTTGTCCACAAAAATAAGTAAAAGACCTAAGTGGCCAATGTGATAAATAAAATAAAATAAAAACTAAACTAGAACATACCTGTCTCCTGTGACTATACACGTCACCACCCAACATATAAGAACCACAATGCCCCATGGGTCAAATCATGTTCCTGCAAGCAAGGGGGAAATAGATCCATGTTTCAAAATGATACTATCAAATAGTATATTCCTATTCTTTAACAATTATTCTTACTTTTAATGGTATATATTCAGTTTTTCTCGAGTTTCAACTTAATTTGGTTTTGTTCGATACAAGTTTTTATCCCACCTGATAATAAAAGCTTACTAGAGGACACAATTTCTAATAAAATAGAATATATCATAATAAAAAAATGGATCCACACCTATGAAGAAGGTTGAACATGATAAGAAAGAATGTTTTATCATATACTCTGGTGAGTTATAAAAGGATAAACCAAAAAAATGAAAAACATTGAGAGTTCTCTAATTTCTGAAGTGAATATGAAATTTTCAAAAAATAATAAACATGTGAAAGAAGAGAAAACCATGTTTCCCCAACATAAATGTTTAGAATGTGAGAAATAAGAAATCACAAAGAAAATCAAACACTTTTGAGATACAAAGAAAAGTTCTCCAGTGTTGAGAAAAAATCCTAATAAATTAGAAGTTGATAAACCCACCTTATTACCATACTTGTTGATATAAAACAACACTCGAATGGAAATGTCACATAACATGCACTTCACATATATATTTTTTTTTTAAGGAAAATAATTTTTCAAAATGAATCCTTTATATAGTGTTGTTTTTCCATTGAAAAAATCAACATGGAGAGAATACGAAAATACATTCTTGTTAATCACATCTCTAAAAAAGTTTCAACACCTTTCCCATGAGTTAATGCCATATTTATAGGGAACTTTTCATCTAGATAACACTTTATAATTTAATAAAATATGGTTACCCATTCAACTATATGTGAATCCAAAAAGAACAACACATTTTCCATTAACCAACTTCCCTTCACATGCATCATGAACATATTAAAACAGTATGCATTAGATAACATTTTCATTTAAAAATTATAACACTCCATTCACATGACAACTGCATCCAAAAATCATCAATGGTATGAAAAATTCTACACATAAAATATTCTTAACATTTTTATGAGCTCCAAATGATTTCATATAGAATATTATATTCTTTATGAAACTAGAAACACATCATATATTTTTCACCAAAATCGCAAAGAAATAATGTTCTCGTGGTATCTTCTATGTGAAATTATAATGATTTATATCTATAAACACTACAATGGTAACTATTTTTATGTTTTGAGAAAACAAAAATCAATCATATATCATAGTATGATATTGATTTTAATGAATTCATTAATTTAATATTGAACATCAAATTATCCTGCCAACACTCGAGCTCTAGGTTGACACTCGGGGTATGCCAAACTTGATTCAATAGAGTTCCATATATGTTTGTCCATGCCTACCATTATCAAGGATGATTTCCTTGAAAAGGAACCATGACAAGGTAAATTACCCATTCCATAGACCACTGACCTAACACACATTACCAATTCCAGGGATATCTCTCATCTTCCATGGGTTAATGGACTTTCTGTGAATTCTCGTTATAGAAATGATTAAATTCCCAAGGAGAATAAATAATGCTAAGTGTAGAGTAATCATTCCAGGTATTATATAACCATTTGTCAACAAAATCCAAGAGAAAACCCCCTAAAAACACCAAAAACATAACAAATATTATGACATATGACACATTTTTTAATTCATTAAAATTACCAATTCTCATTCCTCACATTCCATTATGTCAAATATCATTTCTTATCAATATAACATTGTGTCTTTTCCAATTTCATACCAATTATGCAGTTACATGATACATTATCAATTCACGTTTCAATTGTGTCAATTCCAATTCACATACTGATAATTACAAATTCTAATTCACATGTCATGAGAAGAACAAATTCAATTCACAATTATATTCATTACTTAATGAATTTCTCATTCCAGGTATAAAGAACTAGACTCATACCATCCATGCTCTAACCCAAGGTTATAGATAAGAACACCTCTTTGGTGGCCAAAGGATCATGGTCTTCCTCACCAATGGACCCATCAGGATATGTGGAAGGTCTAAAAGTGAGGATTTGAGAAATTTCCATGGATTATAAATAGAAGAGGTCGCACACACGACATGATGGCACTATCATACATGATGCAGATACTATAAAACCAATGAAGACATTAGAGAGATTTTTCAAATCACCCACCTCAATAAAAATAATATTAATCCAAAAACATAAAATTTTGATGAATTTAATCCACCATAATCCCATATGGAAACAGATAAATACACCACATCAAGTCCATTAGAAGAATATAAAAGTGGAAAATAAAAGGAATTCACCAATTTCGAGTAGAATGCAATGAATCTAGATGTTTGAATCGAAGAATAGATTGAGAGATCTATGATTCAAGGTATCTTACAAATGAGGTAGACATGAATTAGGGTTGAAAGCCTGGAGAGATCCGTTCCAGAGAAAGTGAGATCATGACGGAGGAAGTGAGCTCGCCAAGTAGGGTTCATGCTCGGGAGGTAGGGTTGGAGGAGAGATCTCGTTGGAGGAGGAGATCTCATTTAGTGGAGAGATCTGTTCGACGAGAGATTCTGTTTGATAGAGGAAGTGACCTCACAGGTTCATGCTCGGGAATTAGGGTTCGATGGAGGAGATATCTGTTCAACGATGTGCAGAGAGATCTGTTCTCGGGTTAGCTACGTTTATTTGGGGGTTTTTCCCAATGGTTTCTAAAACCATAGAAAAATATTATTTGGGGGGGTTCCCTACAGTTTCTAAATACCATAGTAGAATATTGTCTAATATAATCTATTCCCAATGGTTTAATGAAACTGTTGGGAAAACACATCAAAGTATTACTTAAACCGGCGATTTTTTCAAATCGTTGGTATGCAGGTGTTGGTGTAAGTGGGATTTCCACCTGTGAATGTAATTTAAAATAACATATTGAATCTAGATATATATAGGTAAATTCATCCAATGTGGTAGTGGAATCAACCCACCAAAAGGAGGACAGATTACAGGATCCAAATCTATCTTTATAAGCTATAATTAAAAAAAGTGGACATAATGGCCTGTATTTTTAAAAGAAAAGGTGTTAAAGCCATACCAATAACAACTAGTGGTATCATTCAAAATCTGATTTGTTGCTACTAATATCAAGCCATGATTTAGTGAAAGAAATTTGTTGTAAATAGTAGGGAATATTTGGATAAACCTAATCATGGATAAATGGGGGAGTTAGAGATGGATTGTAATGGTTATTCAACCTTATCTAAGATTAAAGAAACCTATAGAGACTAACTACACCCCTTGACCCACCCCCTTTCCCCACTGCCCCACCCCCCTCCCCCCTGCCATGAAAACCCCCTGCAGACCACCCCCTGCCCTGTAGACCTCCCCACTCCACCCTTCCCCCTCCACCCACCCCTCCCCCTCCCCCTGCCCTGCAGACCTCCCCCCTCCCCCCTACCCTACAGACATCCCCCCAACCCCCTACCCACCTCCACCCTACCCCCTTCCCCCTACCCCCTACCCCCTCCACCCCGCCCCCTGCCCCCATCCACCCTACCCCCTGCCCCCTCCACCCTACCCCTTCCCATGCCCCCTACTCTGCAGACCCCCTCTGCCCCCTCCACCCTCCCCCTACCCCTACCCCTTTCCCCTTGCCCCCTGCCCCCTGCCCCCTACCCCCTGCCCTCCTCCACCCTGCCCCCTACCCTCTACCCCTAGCCCCATACCCCCTGCCCCCCTCCACCCAGCCCCTTGCCTACACAGCCCCCTACACCCCCCATCCCCCCTATCCTGCACCATCCCCCCTAGCCATCACCATCCCCTAGCATGCACCAACTCCCTAGCCTGCACACCCCAATGTGAGTCAAAAAAATCTTTGGAGATTCTCGCGGTGTCTCAAATGAGAGGAGTAAGGATTAAAATGGAAAACCTAAATTCAATAATGTCAAAAAAGATATATGAGAATAAACTACTACAAGAGTATCCTTATATATACGCTCACATGCATAAGCATGGGCTATGATGCCTCACGAAATATTTAGTTAAATTTTCCCATTCCTACCTTTGTTCTTCATAATGTTGATACATTTTGAGGAAGTGAATTGGTAATTTTGGATTCTTCTTCCAGTTATAAATCCAAATTGATTTTATTATATGATGCCTCAAAAAATAGATCATATCCTCAAAGAAATGACTTTGAAAATAATTTTTTGAATTGATTTCCCAATGGAAATAGGATTGAAGTCTTTAATATCCACTAAATTATCCTTTTTTTGAATCAAAGTAATAAAATTGGAATTGATTTCATAAGGTATAGAAGCGTGATTAAAGAATTATCTCATATAATTATGTAAATAAACGTGAACAATAAACAAGTAAACCATAAAAAATTTGTTTGTGAACCCATCAGGCCTGACCACGCTCTCAAATAAGGATAAGAGTGAATTATTTACCACCTTATCATCACAAGATTTAGTTAATGATTTTTTTTGATTATTATCAACAACACGAAGTAATTTTATCCATCATATGGAAGGTAAAATCTTCTCCTTTCTTTTAGAACAGTCTTCCAAAATAGTCAACCATAACATTAGAAAATTGATTTTATGAGTTCTATAAAGACCCATCGATTCTATGGGTAGCGACTCCTCTTCCAATTCACTTTTCCTTGTGTATATAATGAAAAATACAGTTTTGTATCTCCCTCCTACATCCATATTATATTATACTAGTTTTAGACTGGCCTTTATTTTAGAAATGGGTTTTCATAAAGCTGAGACAAGGTTTTAATCTCATTATTTGAAGGATCATTCTGATTCTAATTAATATTCTGAAATTGTAGTAATGATTTATCAGGCTCTTTGATATCATTACTCATATTATATAAATATACCTTGTTCCAGAAAATAATCATCTTTTTAACATTCTTCAACTTTTTTTCCAGGATTTGAAGAGGGATTCCATAAATTTCCATGTTCCGAGTAATGATGATAATCTCCCTACAACCAGGAAAAAAAGTCAAGCATTGTTGAATTCAAATGGAAGGGGATATGATGTCAATTTTTTTGTGAAAATATCCACCATAAAAGGATTGTGGTCATAGTGACCTTTTTGGGAGATCCAGACCCGACACATCAATAACATAATTATTGTCATCAATATGAACAAAAAATCTATCCAATATGCTAGCTTGTAATACATTGATGGTGTATCTACACCAAGTTTAGTAACCACCCACAATTGTAACTTCAACCACGTTATATTTATCAAAATAGGATGAAAATTAAGAATCTTCCATCATATTGATGTGTGGACCAGTTTTTTCATCATGCCTTAGAAGAGTGTTAAAACCCCTCAGAATCACCCAAAATATCTAATGTTTTTGTGTAAGAGTTAGAGGAATAAAAAATACAGGGAGATTACAATTCCTTGGATACCAATATCAACTAAAAAGTCTTGCTGATTTTCTGTACATGAATGTAGGTTGATACTGTCATACTTTAAAATATATAGAATCTCAGAGTCATTATCACTTTCTTTTTGTGATGCATAGGAATATCCAATGGAGGACAATTTAAAGTCACTCCATTTTTCAAACACCATATTAGGTTTAGCTAAACTAATCATCATGGGTTTTTTTGCCGTAATAAAATATCTTGAGGATTTTATTGTGGGAGAGTTCCCAAGACCTTGAAAATTACAAAAGAGAATCTTCATTTATGAAGGGATGCCATAGCTCTTGTTTTGAAAAACGCAAGGAAACAAGAGAAATCAAATAAATTTAAAAACCTATTATCAATGCCCAGAACCAATTGAGAAAGATGAGTCGTCTCGGCCTGGGCACTCCTGTTCAAAATTTCCCCTAAACTATGAAGCTTGGCATTGAAATCCCTTTCAAATTTCCTACAAATTTCACATATTCATGAGAAACCAAGCATGCGAGAAAGGAAAAAACTAAAAGTCCAATAAACATACAGGATAAAATCCATAACCATTCGGTCTCTGGAGGAATGGTGAGGGAGGAGGAATGGCGAGGGAGAAGGATTATTTTCTGGGCAAGAGGGTTGAGTGTGGGAGGAGAAAGTCGAGCTCGAGGGTGGGGAGGCCACCGTGAAACGCCGATGGTCGAGAAGTGTAGCAGCGACATCGGGGAGTAGTGCGCGGAGAGTAGGTCCAAGTCAAGGGTTCGAGGAGTCATGGACAGTGGGGAGGAGGAGCTCGTGGATCGGGGGATGGGAGGAGGAGAGCATCTTGGAGAGCTTCAAAGAGATCATCACGGACTGGGGAGGAGGATCTCATGGATCCGGGGAGAAGAGGAGTCGTGGATTGGGGAGGAGGAGCCAGATAGATAGTCAAAAAAACATTGCTACAGACTTTTTTAATCCATGGCTATAAATTATGATATAGACACAGTTTAAATAGAACTATGGGTATAAACTATGCTATATCCATGGACCTATAAAACCGTGGCTATAGGTCCGTGGTTATATCCCTTTTTTCTAGTAGTGACCGCTAGTTGTCTCACAAGACCTGTAAGTTCACTCATGCACCAAATCATCTAGTTGGGCTCTATGGATTGATTCTCTTAGACTTGTTTGTCTTCAGCATGTGATCTAGTATAGAATTTCTTTATGTTTTCAGCCATATTACTTATTAGATCTTGCACAACTATAAGGGATTTGTCAACAAGATCCCCGCCACTTGCGGCATCAATGAGAGTTCTCTCCATAACCAATAACCCCTAATAGAATTATTGGATAAATAGTCGGTCAGGTATTTGGTGACATGGATAGGTTGAAACAAGAATTTTGAACCTCTCTCAGAACCCATGGAGTGATTTATTATGGAAATAATTAATAGAACTTATTTCCTTTTGGATAGAAGTGGTACGAGAATCGGGAAACAATTTTTATAAAAGGAGATAATTCATGTAAATCCATGATTTTATGGAACCAGGAGGAAGGCAGTAGATCCATGACTTGGAAGAGTCATCTACGGAGAGACAGAAATATTGATGTTTGATTTTTTTTCTTCATAAACCCCTTGATCCTTCATGGTATAGCAAGCCACTTGAAACCCTTTGAGATAAAGATGTGGGTCCTCACCAGCTAACCCATGGAAATGAGGTAAAAGATGAATCAAACATGATTTTAATTTGAAATATTCCTAAATATTTGGTTATTTAATACCAAGTTTTGGTAATTCATATCATGGGTAGTGAGTTCTTTAAGGGTTTTTTTTTTCATGTTTTGCCCATATCTAGTCCAATTGGTTAGACAATGATTGGCTCTTTAGTGATTTGATTATCCCAAATGTTACTCCCATGTTGGAGATGATTTATCTCTATTTCAAGGTCAAACAGATCTGATGGATTATTTCTGAGGCTATGGGGAATTTAGATAAATTTTTAAGGGATGAGGAAGGCGGGTTTTTCTTTGTTTTTTTCAGAATTGTTTTTGGTTTTTTTCTTATTTTTTTGTTGTTTTTTTTAAAACCCAAAAACTATTGAACGATTAAGGAACCATCCCTAGAAAAGGTTCCATTTGAATCATGATATATTATTATTTATTGTCCATTCAAAGGTTTGGTGCTCTGTTATTCTGTATAGCTGCACTTGGGTCGAATACTTAGAGATGATACTTTGTAATAGTCGATTGTTTTGGTGATTTGTCTTTTTAATGGGGGATTTTTTTTCAGAGCTAAAATGAAATTATTGATTGATTTAGATTTATTTAAAAAAATTATAAATATTGGGGTGAGTTCATTATTGTGTATTTAGGCTTATGATATCCTTGTGATTTGCTTTATATTGCATTAAATTACGACCCAATTCACAAGGTGATTTTGATCAGAATTCCAAAGTTTTGAGGCTTTAGCCCAAGCCATATCTTAACTTAGGGTTCTAATATAAATCATAAATTTTTTATGGTAGTGTATTATTGGTTCCAATAATCTATGAAATCCACATGTTAAACAAAACATGTCATTAATCCATGATAGTTTAAGTTAAACATACACAATGTTAACCTAAAGAATACTCAACAAGAAAAAGCCCTCAATCACTTAATATCCCCAAATTATGACTCAACCCAATAATATATTTACTCAAACATTGATATTGATATTAATATGTTTTAATATTTTTATGGTGATTAGTTAAAATAAAATTAAAAGAATGAGATAAGAAAATAGTAGTGCGCTAAAAACACACACAGACGGTGAAGAGAGTTAAAAACAGACTTACGATTGATTGAGAAATAAAAAGAAGGGAAGTGGTTTCAATTAGATTTTTAAATATTTAAGGATAATTAATATTTAATAATAAAGGGTGGCTGATTAAAATATAATATGAAGAATAAAATTTCATTAAAAAATAATTACAAATGAAAACACTTACGAGATTACAAACAAAGAAGAATGAAAAATTATATCAAAAGAAGCATGGTGGAATGGTATCTCAAGTAGAAACTTGATTATAGAAGATTATCCCAAGAAATATTCAGATCCTTGGTCATTCCAAACTATTCCCTTTTTCTCTTAAATTCCAACCTCCTCAAAGGAGAAGAGGGGAATGTATTTATAGCCCAAGGATGTGGATTGTTTGTATTCCAAAATTTCCCCTCTAATTGGCTCTACAATTTGGACATCCAAACATCTAAATATCAAGATATATTCTTATTAAAAGTTATATATTGATGTTTACTTTCCACACACAAGATTTTTCATCCATTGTAATTTTTCAGCCAACGTTATGGATATTTTACTAATCAATTTCATTATGTCCATTTTTATCAACACTTTTTCAAAGGACGAAATGTGAATGGATTTTTTGAACAGGAAGATGACCGAAAATCTAAATAATTTATTCTTAAAATTCGTCCACCTATATATTTTATTTAACACTATTAAATACCAGAATAAATTTTTGTTTATATCTGGATAAAATTTCATAATTGTGTGCTGGTGTTAAGTCCCAGACAGAATGGTAGGATGAACTGCATAGAATCATTTCAGCCCCTTTTGTGGATTTGGGACATGAAATTTTTATCCAAGATTATTTGTATTTTCCCCATAATTTTGGGGGAATCAACAATTTTGGACTTCTTGATTGATCCCAAAAAATCAATCTTCATGGATGGTCTAGTTTCATCACTATTTCTTTGGGCCTTATTGTTTGGACCATATGAAAATTCAAATGGATGAATTAGCCAACACTTTCGTCTAATGATATGTTTTAAATTGAATAAGTAATCCTAAAAAAGAAGAACCATATAATTTTATTAATTAGGGTGAGAGTTAAAATTTAAATAGTAAAAAAATCAATTTTATTATTTCAAATAATGCTCAAAAATTATATTTAGTATTAAAACATGAGTATCTCACACCAATTATGCACTTTTATATGAAATTTACTAAATGGAGTAGACAAGGTATTAATAAATGAATAAAATCAGTTAAAAAATCCACCAAATCATCCAGCAGAGAGGAGAAGCCGGAGGGGGAGGGGTATCCTATTAATTAGGCTCTCTCCCAATAGATCTCTCATCACCTTCAGCAATATGATCAATCCCATTTCAGTATTATCATTTGAGTTGTATTTGTGAGGTGGTTCCCCAAACTATTCAATAGATATATTATAAGAGTTTTCTCTTTGTAATAGTGAGAAAGTGTGTACCCATTTTTACCAATAGTGTTATTCTTTTATTTGTCTATGTTTTACCCCTTTCATTTTGGGGTTTTTTTCACATTACATCTAGTGTCCATTTTATTTTCGCATTTTGTACATTATTTTATCTCTTGATTATCATGAAACTGGTGGGAAAATCATTTTTTGGTCACAACACAATAATTTAAGTGTATTCTACTGCACTCTTTATGAACTCTAAATAACCCCATAGGATCAATCCCATTGGTCCACCTGTGTCGCCCCACACAGTGTTCAAAACCTGCATCCCTTAACGCACTATCGCACATAATATATCTTCATGTCGGTCCTTTTTTCACAATAATGCTCTTGCATAACCAGTTAAAAGTTTTATGCCTTCATGAGAACATAATTTTTTCATAACAAACTAACAATATACCTTTAGATTTTAAAAAACATCCCAACAATCTATCTTTTAATTACATAACCGGATAAAATTAAATTATTTTTCCATACTAAGATCATAAATACCAACAAATTTATCCTCACATAAAATATAAAAACATCCACTAAAAGAAATTGAAATAAAATAAAATAACTTCAACAACTCTAAACCAAGGTTTTTTCAATCTCCCTCTTTTAATTTGTCAGAAACACCAACAAATCTTACTTCAAAAGATCTCAACCTTCAATCAAACCACAACCTTTCTCAAAGTGAGGTTCTCTGTCACCATAATTCTATATTAAGCAATGATTTTAAAGAAATACCATCCCTCGATGAAAAAAAAATTTGTGGCCTTGATATTGATGTACTCTGCCTCAATCATCTCCAAAAGATTTAACTTTTTGAAATATTACTCCCCTTTCTCTGATAGCACCAGATTCAGATTAAAAAAAGATAAAGGAAGTTTTGTGTACTTATTCTACTACTTTGAAAATAAAATACAATGAAAAGTGAGGGTACCACAAACACTTCCTCACGTAATTAGTAGAGGTTGAACATTAATTTTAAGCCTCAATTCCTGAAATAATAATTGGGCTTATCTTTGGAGAAAATATCAACATTTTATCATTTTTAAAGATATTCTCTATCATTTTATCTCTACTGGAAACTTTCTTTTTGATAAAATGATATTTAATTTCAATATTCTTAGATCTAGTGTGTTTCAATATATTTTTTGATTGATCTATTACAAATTTATTATCACCACTAATTTTTAATATATTTTCAACATTGATTCTCAAATATTCCATCAAAACATTCATCCACATCATTTGAGTACATGCATGGGTGGAAACAATATATTCTACTTATATTGTACTTAAAGTAAAAATACTTTTCTTTTTACCAAAGTATTCTGCTTCTTCTATACATAAAGTAAAAGGACTTTGTTTTTTTACTGTTCTATCTCACACAACTTTCCCTTAAAAAGAAATTTTCTCTCGATATTGATTTTTTACCATTGAAATCTACACCCCTATAAACATTAGTGAAGAAAAGTAGGTTCAACTCATTACATATTATATACATTAGGCCAAATTTTTATTTTCCTTTAACACACATGAGGATTGTTTTTACTTTTAACATGTATAATTCATTCTTCTCACCAAATTCTTCACATGCTTTATCCCTATTAGTAAAAAAAATTATTTCAATAATATAGACAATGAAAATCAGGGTACCCATACCCATTTATTTTACATATAATTTTCTTTCAAATTTTCCATTAAAAATTTTCAACCAATTCAGGAAACTGTCAAGTTTTGAATACTAGGAATGGAGGTCCTCCTTTAACCCATAATAATATTTCTTTAGTTTACACACAATGGTTCAATAATTATCAAGTATGAAGCCATCGGGTTGGTTAATATAAACTTATTATTCAATTTCACCATTAAAAAATGTAAAAAAAACATAAATATAATAAAATTTACAATTTTGGCGAGGAACTACAACTAAAAAAATATTAATAATTTTAAGTATCAATATAGGAGCTAAATTTTCATCAAAATCAGCACCTTATACATGTGAATAACTCTTTCAAAAAAATGAACATTATTCCTAAAAATTTATCCCTTTCCATTGATTTTATTTTTGAAGACCCATTTAGTGCCTATAGCATTATTTCTATCTGATCAATGAAAAAGATCCTAGGTGTCATTTTTCTCAATTGGATCTAACTCTTAATTTTATGCATTTAACAACACTTTATATATCATTGTGCATTTTTATTACATTTTACAAATAGAAGACATTTTAAAGTTTCATGTCTTGGAAATAAGGTACATAATACATGAAAACTTTTTAAAATTATTTTATTCCACTTGAAAGGATTCATTATGGTTCATAATAAGTAAATTTTTTGAAACTCATAACCTGGAAACATACATTGATGGAAAGGGTGATCATTAGTGTCATGACTCGTCCCAGTGGGGCCCGAGCCGCAACTCCCCAAGCCCGCCCCCAATAGGCTAGGGGCTAGTGACTAGCACTGGTTAGTCATATCACTAACATGGGAGGCATTGCCTATACACCTGTACACACGCACACACATCTCCAAGCCGAAAAACCTGAAAAGTAAAAACTACTAAAAAGGGAAAATGCATGCATATACTAAAACCCAACCAACAGAGTATGACAGGAAAGTAAAGTAAAAGAATGTAAAACCCTGGGCCAAAATTACAATCCCACCAAAAGAGAGTCTATAAAAAAGTCCAACTGTAAGGAAAAGTATAAGGACTGTGATCCGTAGTCGTAGGAACACGCCTAAGCACGCCTGGTCTCACTAAGCACTGTCTGGTCCTAGTTCGCCTAGAATCCTGTCAAAATCTCGCTCGTCTGCACAAGACACGACACGTGTGGGAAAAGCCCGTGTAGCGGTGAGTATAACAATACCCATTAGGACACCCTGAAACTACAAAGGAATATAACACGGGAAAACACCACAAAGGAAAGATGCAGTCAGCTCTACACAGTATATGTTTACAGAACATATAACAAGAATATCCAGATATACTCATACTCAAACGACTACCACAACACCTCCACTAAAAACCAGCTCAAATATTCCACTAAGCATGTAACAAGGAGAACACACTCTTAGGTCTGAAGAGAGAGAAAAATACAAAGTACTCGTTCCGAGAGAACACACTCTACAAGTACTTGAGACGGAATGCTCAGATGCGGATCATAGCCAATAGTCATAGGGTGATTCTGAAAACTCAGTCTGAACTAATCCGCTAACCAGAGGATCGGCGGCTGGGTAAAGTTGGTCACGTAGATACCAAGAACTCTACCTAGGGTTACAGGAAGGAATAGAGGATCCAGCTCCAAGTCTCGCAGAGGGGATTCCAATAACTCTATTCAGGAAATCCTGTTGAATGGATCATACTCCTGTATGTAGGAGATGACACCAGGAACCTTCAGGAGAAAGACCAAGGGGACGGACACTAAGGAAACTAGCCCAAGTCACAGAAGTAAACTGGCTTAAGCCATGTAATATTGTTTACATGGCATGTAGTATGGTTACACATCATCTTCCTTAACCCCGGGTACTACCCGTGTAACGGCCCGGGTCATCCGTCCAGTCTGTGTAAAACTAGACTACACGGCGTGTAGTGGGCTTACACGCCGTGTTCCTTGACTCCGAGTACTACCTGTGTAAACGGCCTGTGTCAGAAGTCGAAGTCGTATATGAAATAATATACACGGTGCGTAAGTTTATGTACATGTTGTGTCCTGCCAACTGGAAAACACCCGTGTACTCTGGTCGTATGCCCGTACACGGTGTATGTGTCCATGTCGCTTGACCGTGTACCAGTACATGGGGTATCCCATGTATCTGGCCATGTCTAGCCAGGTAAGGGTATACATGGCGTTTCCTTGGCCGTGTACCCTACCCATGTCCGTGTACTCCCGGATTACACTCCAGGTAACCCACCGACGAACACACGCCGTGTAGTACATACTACACGCCGTGTAGTCGGGATTTTTCCAGAATCGATGTCTTCCTCCGCACGCCTCGGCCAATCCTCAGGTTCATGATCCAACTGTCAGATCATCATGAAACTCCATATTTGGTGTTGTCCCGCCCCTAAAAAACCGATTCTCTCAGTTTTGGGCTTCCGATAGGCCTTGATAACTCGTCCTAATCCGCCCGCATGAAAACGCTCGAAGAACAGGAATTCTCCAACCGCATCGATGTGTTTGTCACCATCGTCGTCGCACCCTAGCAAGGTCACCTCGATGTTGTATATTTGATTTCATATCGTTGTGCCAACAAAAAAATACGCAACGATTGATTTCTTCCAAGAACGCGTAGAACACACACGAAGAACGCGTGGAAACCGGGAGAGAAAAACACAACAATCGAGAGGGACGAACCTCGATCGATGTTCGTGCCGATCTTGGTTCGTCACCATTAGAAGTTTGAATGAAAACCAAATTAATTACAAGAATCAAATCCCCTCTATTCCTGCAAATAGCCTATCCCGCAAATATGACTGATCTGCGGGCTAATCTGTTTGTGGATTAGTCCGCGTTCGTCGTAGGATTCAAGAACGGGGAAAAGAAATCACCAGACAAAAATCCTACTTGGATTCATGTCGTTCACTGGCAAAGATCCGTTTGTCGCATCGTCGTCGCGTTGGGGGGTTTCCTCTAGTGCTTTCTCAGAGCCTCCAAGGGATTCAGGTTTATGAGGTTTTGTACCCTGGACCCCTACGCAAGCCTTTATTAAAAAAGAATAAAAGACACCCACTGCAAAATATTTAATAAAATATTTTAAATTAAATATTTTATTACGGTTACATCCAAAAAACTAGATTTCGTCACAGGCTTGTGCATGTCGATGTTAAGTCTCTTCTAGGGTAAACCCGCTGCTCTGGATGCAATGGCGCCCTCAGATTTTTGATCCACATATCCGTTCAGGAGTTATTACACTCTTTCTAGAAAACCACACGTGCACGCAAATTTAATTATTTAATTAAATTCAAACATTTGTTCCGAGCTCACCGGGCCTCGGAACTGCGCGCCGTCTCAAAGACTAGTCTTAAAATAATTCCCACATATTTTTAAAAAAATAAAGCATGGAAAATCTGAGACATTACATCACACCCACCTTAGGGATTTTACGTCTTTGAAAATCCAAAACAAGGCTACTAAAAAAGATGTGGGTACTGCACACGTATCTGAGCCTCCCGCTCCCACGTGCTCTCCTGGAGGTTCACGTGCTGCCACCAGACATGCACCAAGGGAATAGCTCGCCCACGAAGGATCTTCTCCTATCGATCCTCGATTTCCACTGGGTACTCAGCAAAGGTCGCTCCATCATCGATGTCCAGCTCGCCCCAGTCGATAACGTGCGATGGATCATGCATGTTCCTCCGCAGCTGCGACACATGGAAGATGTTGTGTACCCGGTTCATCTGAGGAGGTAGATCCAAGTGGTATACCACCTTGCCAACTCTACTCAGAATCTGAAAAGGGCCGATGAACCTCAGAGATATCTTGTCGCCTTAGCCAAATCTCCGCAATCCCTATCAAGGTGAGACCTGAAGGAACACATGGCATCCTTCCTCGAACTCCAAGGGCCTTCGTATCCTGTCCGCATAATACTTATTCCGACACTGTGCAGTCTTCATCCGCTCCTGGATAACCTGCACCTTCTCCGTAGTAGCTCTCACCATCTCTGGGCCCATGAGTGTTGACTCCCCTGGGTCAGTCCAGCAAAGTGGTGACCTACCGGGTCGCCCGTACAGAGCCTTGAACGGTGCCATACCAATACTGGAATGATAACTATTGTTATAAGAAAATTCCACCAGTGGTAGGTGGTCCTCCCAGCTACAACCAATGTCAATTATGCAAGCTCATAGCATATCTTCCAGAACCTGGATGGTCCGCTCCGTCTGACCATCAGTCTGAGGATGAAATGATGTGCTCATGCATAACTGAGTCCCAAAAGATTCCTACAATCCCTTCCACAACCGGGATGTGAAATGAGCATCACAATCTGAGAATATTGTTGATGTCACTCCATGAAGTCGAACTATCTCTTGCATGTAGAGGCGTCCCAATCTCTCTTCTGAACTCTGCTCTTGTATGGCTAGGAAGTGGGCCGACTTGGTGAGTCGATCAACAATCACCCAGATGGCATCGTGTCCCCTGGACGTCTGTGGTAGACCCGTCATTAAGTCTATGGATATCCCGTCCCACATCCACTCTGGAACCTCAAGGGGCTGAGTCAAACCCATTGGCACCTGGTGCTCAGCCTTTACTTGCTGACAACTAAGGCACCAAAAAACAAACTCTGCCACACTCTTCTTCATTCCTGGACACCAGAACTGGCATCGGAGGTCCTAATACATCTTTTCCATTCCTAGATACACCGCCAAAGGGGATGTATGGAACTCCCTCAGAAACTCCTCTTGCAACATCACTGGTACTATCGAGCGCCCTCTGAAAAGAACAACGTGCTCCCCACCTGTTGAATATCTATCAGCAGCATCACCTATGGATATCTGAGCACGTAGAGTCTCATAGCTAACTTCCTCGAGTTGTGCTTCTCTGACTCGTTGTAAGAGTGAAGGGGAAACAACCATCGAATGAAGGTAAGATCCCTCATCTCTATCCATGAAGGATAACTGTAAGGAGGCCAACTACCTCGTCACCTCATCCAGCAACTACGAACTGGATTTCCTGCTGAGAGCATCTGCCACAACGTTCCCCTTCCCAGGTGTGTAAACGATCTCAAAGTCGTAATCCTAGATAAACTCAAGCCATTGTCTTTGTCTAAAATTCCGATCCTTCTGAGAAAAGATATATCTGAGACTCTTGTGATTAGAGTAGACGGTAAACCGCTCGCCCATCAAGTAGTGCTGCCACATCTTCAATGCAAAGACCATCGCTGCCAACTCAAGATCATGGGTCACGTAGTTCTGCTCATGTAGACTCAACTAACGTGATCCATAGGAAATCATCGCTTTCCTTTTCATCAGGGCACAACCAAGCCCAGTTCCTGATGCGTCGCAGAACACTACGTACTCAACACCCTCCTCCGGTAATCTCAAGATCAGGGTGCTTGTCAAACTCTGTCTCAATTTCTAGAAAGCCTGTTGGCATCTCTCGATCCACACGAAAGGCTTCCCCTTTCAGGTCAAATCTGTCATGGGTGCTGAAATCCTGGAGAAATCAAGAATGAATCTCCGATAGTAACCTGCCTACCCAAGAAAACTCCGCACCTCCATCACGCTCCGGGGTGGCTTCTATGCTAGCACTGCCTCCACCTTGGTAGGGTCCACTGCCACACCATCTGCTGAGATAATGTGTCCCAAAAAGTGGACCTCCTCTATCTAGAACTGACACTTCAAGAGTTTCCCGTACAACTGGTGCTCTCGGAGTGTGTCCAGAACCATCCTCAGATGTCTCGCGTGCTCCTCCTCGTACGCAGAGTACACAAGGATATCATCTATGAAGACCACTATGAACCGATCCAAATAGGGCTAAAAGATCTGGTTCATGAGTCCCATAAACACTACCGGGGTTCTCGTCACGCCGAAGGGAATCATCAAGTACTCATAGTGACCGTAGCGACATCTGAAATTTGCCTTCGGTACATCCTCATCCCGTACTCGCAACTGATGATAGCATGATCGTAGATCAAACTTCGAGAACCATCATGCCCCTCTTAACAGTTCGAAGAGGTCATCGATCCTCGGTAGTGGATACCGATTTTTCACAGTCACCTGGTTCAAGCGTCGGTAATCCACACATAGCCTCATGCTCCCGTCTGCCTTCTTGGAAAATAGCATTGGGGCCACCTAGGGTGAAACATTGGGTCTCACAAAGCCCTTCTTCTGCAAGTCTTCCAGCTGCACCCTCAGCTCCCAAAGCTCTGCAGGAACCATCTGATATGCTAATGCTGATATCGGTGTCGTTTTGGGTTGCAACTCAATGCAGAAATCTATCTCCCGATAGGGAGGTAGTCCGGGTACATCCTCTGGAAAGACATCCTCATATTCATCCACTACTACTTGAAACTGGAAACTCGTAACGTCTACTGCACCAAGGGCTAGGCTAGCCAACTGATGTGAAATCGGTTGTGCCTTCTTATGCATGAGTCCATCCTGCGCTGCCTGGGTCTCCTTTTCACCGATGAAGGAGAACCTCGTCCCATCACTACAGACACACCACACCCTTCGCCTAAAATAGTCAATCTGGGCATGAACTATGGATAGCCAATCCATACCAAGAATGACATCTTAAGGCCTCGACGCTACCACCAAGAGGTTCCAACCAAAACTCTCGCCTCCAAGGGTCATGTCACACTGTCTACAGAGGTGTGTGATCTTTGAATCTTCTCAAGTCGGTGTTTCTAAGCATAAGGTTCGAGTCAATGGCTCAACTAGAATCTCAAGGTCTCGAACAAGATAAGAATCCAGAAAGGAATGACTAGAACCTGTGTCTATCAGTACGGAATCCAAAGTAGAAAAGACACAGTTTGTACCTCTAATCATTCTAGGAGTACCTGGGTCATAAGCCTCTGCCGCCTACAGCTGTCCCTGCCTCTATCCACCGGCTCCCTGAACCTGGGGTGGATCTCCTGGGGGTGGTGGTGGTAAAAGGTCAAAACACCGACCACCTCCAGCTTCTCTCCTAGCTCCCCCACCACATCCTTCACCCCACGGATCTATATTCTCTACACGTTGCCTCTGCCTCAGTGGCCCATCCACTGCTCCCATGTCAGAAGTACGGCAGGTCGGACAATCTCGAGTGAGATGTCCCCTGCCATCACATGAGTAGCATCGCCTCTCTCAAGGCTGGATGGATGCACCCTGCGAACCCTACACAGAAGATCCTCTGTCCTGGGATCTCCTCTGAAAACATCTCCCACACCTGGGTCCCTAACATTCTCTCCCTGATACCAAGGTCTCTCCTCCATCTCACTCACTACCGAAAACTGATGGCTGGTCTCTACTCTTCCAAGAAGCTCTCGACCACCAAAGCCCGCTTGAGCATCCCAGCATAAGTAGGAATCCTCACAGGGATGATGCTAGCTCATATATCTCTAAGAAATCCCCACTCAAAAGTACAAGCTCTAAAATACTAATCCCTGGTCATATCCATCGAATACCATGAGAGGTCAGTAAACCTCGATGAATAGTCAGCCACCATCATGGTTCCCTCCTAGAGATGAATAATCTCCTGTATATGTACTGATCTCAGGGTAACAGGCGAAAACTCCTCTTTGAAGAGACGCTCAAACACTGGCCACACAAGAGTCGCCTCGTCGTGAGTCTGGATAACCAAACTCCACCATCGCCCTACCGAGCCCTGCAGAAGGCTCGCAGTCAGGATCACCATCTGATCTGCTGGTGTCCTAACCAAATGGAAGACTCTGATCACTGCCTCAAGCCAGTCCTCTGCTGCATGAGGGTCGGGCTCACCCCGAAACCAAAGTTTCTCTGTCTCTGAAACTCAGGGAGTGCACTCAGCCTGCGCTCCTCCTCCACTGGTATAGCAGGCACTAAACACTACTCCACAGGTGGCAGAATAACTGGCACACCACTCGATGGTAAAACTGGGGGATCTGGTCCCTATATCGAGGCTTCATCACTGAGGGGGTCATCCTCGTGATCGATCTACTGGATCCTAGAAGGTGCACATTGCGGAGGCATCCTATAAAGAAACAATATGTATCTCAGCCAGTGAGTATATCCAGAGAGCTGACTTAAGAAGGACATGGAAACCACAACCCATTCCTACATGATGCATGTACCATTATTTTTCCTTGAAATTGGTGTTTTCATGTTCCAAGTCGAAAATAAAGTTATCAGAGCCCTGGTGTATGGATACGTCAGCCGCCCGCACTAACACTGGGGTCCCTGGCCTGAAAGACGAACTCGAAACACTTAACATGGTTACCCCAAACTGACTCACAGACTCTCAGTCCTACAGTAGAACCGACCACACTCTGATACCACACTGTCACGACCTGTCCCTGTGGGGCCCGAGCCGCGACTCCCCAAGCCCACCCCCAATAGTCTAGGGGCTGGTGACAAGCACCGAGTAGGCATATCACTAACATGGGAGGAATTTTCTATACACCTTTACACACGCACACACATCTCCAAGCCCACAAAGCCGAAAAGTAAAAACTACTAAAAAGGGAAAATGCATGCATACACTAAAACCCAACCAACAGAGTACGACAATAAAGTAAAGTACAAGAATTTAAAACCCTGGGCCAAAAGTACAATCCCATTAAAAGAGAGTCTGTAACAAAGTCCAAACTATAAGGAAAAGTACTAGGACTGCAATCCGTAGTTGTAGGAACACGCCACAGCCCGCCTGGTCTCACTAAGCACCGTCTTCTCCTGGTCCGCCTAGAATCCTGTCAAAAGCTCACTCGTCTGCATAAGACATGACACGTGTGGGAAAATCCTGTGTAGGGGTGAGTATAACAATACCCAGTAGGACACCCCGAAACCACAAAGGAATACAACAAGGGAAAACACCACAAAGGAAAGATGCAGTCAGCTATACACAGTATATGTTTACAGAACATATAACAAGAATATCCAGATATACTCATACTCAAACGACTACCACAATGCCACCACTAAAAACCATCTCGAATATTCCACTAAGCATGTAACAGGGATAAAACACTCCTAGGTATGAAGAGAGAGAAAAATATGAAATACTCATTCCGGGAGAACACACTCCACAAGTACTTGAGATAGAACGCTCAGATGAGGATCATAGCCAATAGTCATAGGGTGATTCTGACAACTCAGTCTGAACTAATCCTCTAAGTAGAGGATCAGTGCCCAGGTAAAGTTGGTCACGTCGATACCAAGAACTCTACCTGGGGTTCCAGGAAGGAATAGAGGATCCGGATCCAAGTTTCACAGAGGGGGTTCCAACAACTCTATTCAGGAAATCCTCTTGAAGGGATCATACTCCTGTATGTAGGAGATGATATCGAGAACCTTCAAGAGAAAGACCAAGGGGAAGAACCCTAAGGAAACTAGCGCAAGTCACATAAGGCAACTGGCTCAAGCCATGTAATATTGGTTAAACGATGTGTAGTATGGTTACACACCGTGTTCCTTGACCCCGGGTACTACCCGAGTAACGACCCGTGTCATATGTCCAGTCTGTGTAAAACTAGACTACATGACATGTAGTAGGATTACACGCCGTGTTCCTTGACTTCGAGTACTGCTCGTATAAACGGCCCTTATCTGAAGTCGAAGTCTTATATTAAATCATATACACGGCGTGTAAGTTTATGTACATGTCGTGTCTTATGAACTGGAAAACACCCATGTACTCTGGCCATATGCCCATACACGGTGTCCGTGTCCGTGTCGCCTGCCCGTGTACCAGTACACGGGGTATCCCATGTATCTGGCGGGGTCTGTCCAGGGAAGGGTATACACGGTGTGTCCTTGGCCGTGTACCCTACCCATGTCCGTGTACTCCTGGAGTACACGCCAGGTAACCCACCGACAAACACATGCCGTGTAGCCCATACTACACGCCGTGTAGTTGGGATTTTTCCAGAATCGTTGTCTTCCTCCACGTGCCTCGGCCAATCCTTCGGTTCTTGATCCAACTGTCAAATCATCATGAAACTCCGGATTTGGGGTCGCCCCGACCCTACGAAACCGATTCTGTAGGTTTCGGGCTTCCGATCGGCCTTGATAATGCATCTCGATCTTCCTGCATGAAAACACTCAAAGAACGGGAATTCATGAATTGCATCGATGTGTCCACCGCCATCGTCATCGCACCCCCGCTGGGTCATCTCGATGTTGGATCTTTGATTTCAGATCATTGCACCAACAAAAGAATGTGCAACAATTGATATCCACCAAGAATGTGTAGAAAACACATGAAGAACGCGTAGAAACTGGGAGAGAAAAACACAATAATCGAGAGGGACGAACCTCGATTGATGTTCGTGCCGATCTTGGTTCGTCACCATTATAAGGTTGAAGAAAACCAAATTAATTACAAGAATCAAATCCCCATGATTCTGGAAAATAGCCCATCCCGCAAATACGACCAATCCGCAGGATAATATGTTCCTGGATTAGTCTGCGTTCATCGTAGGAATCAATAACGGGGAAAAGAATCACCAGACAAACATCCTACTTGGATTCGCGACGTTCGCTGGTGAAGATCCAGTCGCTGCATCCTTGTTGTGTTGGGGGGTTTCCTTCAGAGCTTTCCCAGAGCCTCCAGGGGATTCAGGGTTATGAGGTTTTGTAACCCTGGACCCCTACGCAAGCCTTTATTTAAAAAGGATAAAATATATCTGCTACAATAGATTTAATAAAATATTTTAAATTAAATATTTTATTACGGTTACATCCAAAAAACCAGATTTCGCCACCGGCCTACGCCAGTCGATGTTAGTTATCTTCTATGGTAAACTCGCTGCTCTAGATGCAATGGCTCCCTCAGATATCCAATTTTTACACCCGTTCGAGAGTTATACCACTCTTTCAGAAAAACCACACGTGCGCGCAAATTTAATTATTTAATTAAATTCGAACATTTTTTCGGGATCACCGGGCCTCGGAACTCCATGTCGTCTCAAAGACTGATCTCGAAATAATTCCCACATATTTTTAAAAAAAATCATGGAAAATATGAGACATTACAATTAGGCCTAGTAAGGGAAAACAAGGAAAACAGTTTACTTGTGATCTTGGGAAATATCAATAAGAACTTGAGGAAATATATAAAGGCATGATCAAGAGGCATATATGAACAATAATAACATGAATCATAACTTGGAAATGTGGCTAAAACATTTAATTAATTCATGCATAAGCATATTATCAAGTTTTTTCACTGAAGTGTCATAAATAATAACCAAGCATATTCACCAAGGTATTGTAAAACATTCCATTTCTAGAGATTAAATTCTTTACACAATGCATTAGAGCACTATAAAGGTGTGCCCTTAATTTTTATTAATTAATTTGATCAAAAAATATCATAATAAAATAATTCACAAATAACCCATGGAGAATAAAAGAAAGAGGTTTTATATCAACATCATGGTGTTTTAGAAAGTGCTTACAAACAAGATCCTTTTGTCATTTTAAAACCACAGAAATGGAAGTTAGGATTCATGTAAGTTAATCCCAGAATTAAATAGATAATTTTGAAATATTTTTTAATGCCCTTAGAGAATAAATAGGTTTGGGTATTCAAAAAATAATATAAAATAATTTCTTGATAAAAAGAGATAAATTTTGAGACGAAAATCTGGCAGCATAACTAGTGTGAAACATGGTTTTAGAAAACATTAAAAAGAGAGGGGAAAGGGGTATACCATTCATAAATGACTCTTAATATAGAAAAGGTATTGAATAAAGTGATATAATAACATGGTATGAAATTTTGAAAGACATACCATATAAAAAGATAACTTGAAAGGAAAAAAGAGAAGTTAAGATTTCCCTTACCTTGAAAAGTGACTACAAAAACATAAATATCAAGACCTTGGGGGCTTGAGGAAACCCTGGGAGGACTCCTTGGGCGGTAAAACTATCCAAAAAAATTTTAGGATGAATTTTTAATGAAAGTAAAATAATAAATGTCTGGGTATTTATAGAAAAAGTGAGGGAGTTTTTAATTAATTTCCTTGGACACCTCAATAGTGGTATTTGAAAAACTATGGGCTTGCCAATGGTATTTTCCCAAGGTATTAGCCACCTTGGAAACATATTGAATTATTTTAATCAACATAATTCTACCATCATTTTTAATTAATTATTACATCATTAATGATGTCATTAAAAATATTGAAAAACACAAACTGTATTTTTACTCTTCATCAAAAACTAAAGTATTTTATAAAATTCTCATAAATTCACCCTAAACTAATTATGAAATTATAAATTAAAAAATGAAATTTATTTTATCATAATAATTCTTTGAACATGAGAAATATAACTTTTAACTATAAAAATATTTATTTATTAAAAAAACAACGGACAAAAAATGCATAGTAAAATTTTCGACACTTAGAAAAAATAAAATTATTTTATCATTTGTAATTAAAAAAGAGTGTTTTGATAATAATATTACATTATAAAAAATATTAATAAAACCATATTTTAATAAAATAATTTATATCATTCTTAAAAGTACAATTTCTACCTGAAAAAAACAATTTATCAAATTTCATCTCAATTTTTAAGAAATAATATTCTTAAAATGGAAAAGATGAAATAAAAATTTTATTTAAAAAAAGGGATTTCATTTTAAGTAACTAAGGCCTTGACACATAACCCCTTATAACACCCATATAAAACCTAAGGTTAGGTGTGCTATGGTGATAGAATCTTGGGGAGGCTCGGATAACATCACATGAGTGGTAATCTCTACTAACTTGAACTTCTACCGTAGGTGATTTCATTCAAGCTTAACATGTTAAAGCTCGACTTGGGAGTGGACCAGATCAAAGACCAGTGATGCTACCTCCTTCCCAAGATATGAAAAATGGGCTTCGTACAACATGATTCTACTGGATCAGGCCATCAACTCTTCGTTATTCATTAATTAAACATTATCATTTATATTTATAACACTAATTATAATGTTAAATTTAATATTATGAGTATTGTTTCCAATGGTCATATGGCCAACGGTCATATAACAGTCGAAACCTAAAGGTCACAATAGAATATATTTACTTCATTATTAATGAGATATATTTTTGTTGTGTAATATAATATAACACCTATTTTATGAAAACAAATATCATTCAAAAAGTTTGGGTCGTTGCATTCTTCCCCCCATAAGAAATTTTATCCTCGAAATTTAAACTCATTATATTAGTTAAGAAAAGGTGAGGGTATTTATGCCTAATTGTTTAATCTGGTTCCCACATAATTTCTTCATATTTGTGGTTCATACACAACACTTGAATTAGGCGGTTAGTCTTCTTGTGTACAACCTTGTTTCTATGGTCCAAGATCTCCAACGAATTCTCCTCGTAAGAGAGGTCATGTTCCATATGTAACACTTTAGGAATTAGTACAAGTGAAGTGTTGGGTCTATACTTACTCAAGAGAGATATGTGGAAAACATCATAAACTTATTCTAGATTTGTAGGAAGTGAAAGTCGATAGGCTACTGCTTCTATGCGATCAAGGATATCGTAGGGTCCAATGTACCTAGGGTTGAGCTTCCAATTCTTCACAAACCTCATGACTCTCTTCCAAGGTAAAATCAGAATATCAGTATAAATCCAAGTCCCTTCAAAAATTACCTTTGATGGTTTTCAACATAAATATTTTTCCGAATCTGAGAAGCCTTTATGTGTTGTTGGATGGCATGAATCTTTTCTGTCATCTATTTCACAAGAACAGTTCCAAGAAGCTTTCTCTCATCTGCTTCATCCCAATAAGTAAGATTTGGACATCACTTCCCATATAGATATTCATAGGGTTTCATTTGAATACTCAAATGGAAGTTGTTTTAATAGAACTAAACTAATGAGAGGTGTTGAACCCATCCACATTTAAATTCCATTAAACATGTTATTCACGTGTCCTCAAGTGTATGAATAGTCCTTTCAGATTGGCCATTAATTTGTGGCTGATAGGCCGTACTAAAATTCAATTTAGTATTCAGATCATGTTGAATACTTCATCATAATTTTGATGTAAACCATGGGCCACAATCAGAAATGTTAGAAATTGGAACTCTGTGTAGCCTTAGCACTTCCTTCATGTAAATCTTGGAAAGTCGATCAAGAGAGAAATCTTCCCAAATAGAGATAAAATGGGTATTCTTGGTGAGATGGTCCACTATAACCCATATCACACTATTTCCTTTTTATGTTCCTAAGAGATCATTGAAAAATTCCATAGTGATATTACCCCACTTCCATGCTTTTATGAGTAGTGGTTGTAATACCCCTTATGGAATTTTTATCCCATCCTAAATTTGTTGACACACCAGGCACCTTGTAGTTTATTTGGAAATCTTCTTTTTCATGTTATCCCACCAATAATGATCATGAAGTTCTTAATACATTTTTAGGCTTCCATGATGTATAGAGAAAGTAGAGTTATGAGGTTCATCCATCAACTCGTTCTTTATTTATATAATAGATGGAACCCATAGCCATGTAAGAAATTTTAGTATACCTTCTTGGTCAATATTGAACTTAGGAAACATCCCCTTCTTCACAGCCTCTAACTTATTCTATAACAAAGGATATTATCTTTGATATTTCTTGATCTTATCTGGTAATAATAGTTGAAAAATAATTTGGGATAGGGTTGCTGATGTTCCTTCCCTTAAAATTACCATGTTCAGTTTTACTAGGTCTTTGATCGAAGGATCTCCTTGAGTCCCCATCATTTCCAGAACAACAAGGTCTTTTCTACTTAATGCATCAGAAACTTTGTTTTCTATTCTAGGATGACAATGAATTGAACAATGATAGTCTTTAAGAAGTTCCAACCATATCCTATGTCTCATGTTCAATTCCTTTTGCATGAAAATATACTTCAAACTCTGGAAGTCTGTGTATATATCACATTTATCCCCATAAAGATAGGACCAATATATCTTCAGAGACAAAACAATCACAGCTAGATCTAGATCATGCATAGGATAGTTCTGATCATGAGGATTCAACTACCGATATTCATAATTAATCACCTTGTTGTTTTACATGAGGACACACACAATCCCTTCCAAAGATGCATCTCTAAAAATAACAGATCCTTCTCTAGTAGTGGGTAAAGTTAACACAGGTGCAGTAACCAATCTCTTCTTCAACTCTTGGAAACATTCTTCACACTCCTTTGTCTATATGAACTTGACCCCTTTTATAGTTAACTTGGTTAGTGGATTATAAAATCATGAAAAGTTTTTCACAAACTTCCTATAATATTCTGCTAATCCAAGGAAACTGTGAATCTCAATTACTATTGTTGGGTGAGGCCACTCCTCCACAACCTTTGTATTTACAGGGTCAATTCAGATTTCTTCATTGGTTAAAATATTCCCTAAGAAAGAAACTTGTTGTTGACAAAATTCACATTTTTTGAACTTTCCAAATAATCGCACCTACCTCAGAGTTTGAAATACAACCCTTAGATGATCCTCATGTTCCTCATGAATTTTGGAATATAACATAATGTCATCAATAAAAACTACTACAAAGTTATCATGGTAGTACATAAATACTATATTCATCAAATCCAAAAAAATATAATAGGAGAATTAGTCAATATGATGGTCATAAAAACAAACTAATAATTCCCATATCTTGATCATAAGGTGTAGTCTTTCATCGCCCTTAGCTAATAATAACCAGATCACAGATTAATCTTAGAAAAGAATTGAGCCTCGTGAAGCTGGTCAAATAAATCATCAATTCTTGTAAGATGTTACTTGTTCTTTATTTTGATCCCATTAAGTTATTTATAATCAATGCATGATTCCATTGATCCATTGTTATTATTCACAAAGAGAACATGTGATCCCTAAGGAGACACACTTTTTTAGATAAACCCCTTCTCCAAAAGATGTTGGAGTTGTTTCTTTAATTCATCAAGTTCAACATTTTCTGTTCTATAGTAGTTTTTTCATATCGGCTTGTATCCAGGCATAGGTTCAATGGATAAATCTACCTCTATTTCTAGGGGAGGCATAGGTAACTCCTTATGTTATATTTCAATGTATTTCTAAATTATGGGGGCATTCTCTATCCATATACTTTAATTTCCTTCTTTATCTTCACTAATCATTTTCATAAAGAAGAATATGTGTGGTGCTTCTAGAAAAAGATTAGGTTGAGATATATCTCTTTTTAAAAAGAACTGTAGGTTTTCCATTCAATACTACTAAGATTTTATTTCTATTACAGTTGATTTTAGAATTATACGTTGAGATCTAGTCCATCCCCAGTGTAATTTCGAATTCCAGCTTGGGAATGAATACTAGATTTGAGATGATATTGTGCTCGCCAAAGTGAATACCAAATTTTATATACAATGTTGATGATTATAAAATACCTATGGTATTCTTGATTGATAACTCTACTTTTAGTAGTTCTGTGATTGATTCTATATTCTCTGAAAACTTGGAGGAAGTAAAGGAATGTGTAGAACAAGAATCAAACAAAATACTTTCTATCTATAAGAGAACATTGAGAGTACCTACCACCACATAAATTGGAGCATAAACATCAGTCATCGTGATATCAAAAGCACAAACATTCTCTCTGGGACTATGATAAGTATGGGGGTGATTCCCCTCCACTACCCTTGGATTTGGATAGTGATTAGAAAAGTGTCCAAGATTTCCACACATGAAGCATTGGACTTCAGGAAAATCCTGCACTATCTTCCCTTTATCATTTGTGTTGAGAAGTTGAGGCTTCACTTCACTACAATAGTTCCAAGTGATATGGTCATCTCTTCTAAACTTGTAACACTTCCTACTACCAAGTATGTAGTTCCACAAATACTTTTCCCAGATTTTTTTCATGTGGATCGTTACACTTCATTTACTCCTCTCCCTTGGTCAAAGCTCCTCCCCATTTTTGGCTCCAAATATAACTTCTTTTCATTTGATTTTTGATAACAATGTGTCTCACCAAAATCTAGTTCAACCTTAATATAAATCCTCACAATCTCCTCATTGTTTTAATAATATTGGTTGGTAAGGTTCTTCTGTAGTTAAGATCTTAGTCCACCGAATAATCTATCAACCTTTTGATTAGGATCCATGAAAAATCTAGAGGTGTAATGGGAAAGTCATCTCATAGCTTCCCACTAATTTATTTTCCTTTTGTTTTACCTTTTGGAATTCCTTCTGAATTTTTGTTCACATTTAATGGTGGAAATATTTTTTGAAAAAGGTTCCCTTGAACACCTCCCACTCCAGAGAATCAATCTCTCCTCTTGTCTTCGTATTGTTGATCAGCACCCACCAATGATCAAATTCTCCCTCTAATTGGTAAACAACTAGTGTGAATTTATCTTATTCTGAACAATGGAGTATATAAAAGATATTTTCAATAGAGATTATCCATTGTTCACTAGTCAATGGTTAAGTAGATGAACTAAAAGAATGTGGTCATTGATACATAAAGGATTCAACAAAAATTTGTTCACTTGGTGATGAATCTGGTATATTGTTTTGATTCAAGTTAGTTCCCATAACTTGAGTCAGTTGATTCATCAATCTCATGAAGGTTTAAATTTTGGATTCCATCATAAGGATGTTAGCACATGGTCTATTGTGATCAACATTTATGTGGTTTCTCCTATTTTCCACCATTTTCTAAAAGGAAAAACCTTAGGGAGAAATTTGTTTCATTAAATAATATTCTAATTCCAGGGGAAATTTTATGTCATATAACATCCTTCTTAAAAAATTTATTCATTAAAAACAGTTAAATTTTCTATAAATCCTTCATAATGATTCATAAAAATCTTGTGATTAACCAAAAATATCCCCTGAGAGTGTCAAACGAGGAGTGTACCAAGGCCCATTTTCATGCAACAATTCCCATTTGATTCTATCTCAAAGAGGTATTTTGGGTTTAACCCCTTGATACATCTATGCCTGATCCATATCCACTTGTTCGTATCCAGATAGGGAATTATTTTTTCGAAAACCACTTACTAATATTTCACAAAAATAACAAGAAGATTTACTATATTTAAACTTTTATATAGGGTTATCCTAAAGTTTTCAAATCCTAATTTCCAAAAATAACTAAGTCATCCTTTGATACCAACTATAGCATCCCACCTTTTTATTTAATAATTTTCATTACATTTTACAAATATATGATCTTTTAATGTTTCGTATCTCAGAAATAAGGTATATAATACAAGAAAACATAAAACATTATTCTATTTCACATGAATAGTTTCTTAAATTTTCATCCTAATTACATTTTATAATCTCATATCTTGGGGACATACATCAAAGGAATGGGTTAGCATAAGTCCCTGTAAGGGAAAACAAGGGAAACAGTTTACTTGTGATCTTGAGGAATATCAAAGAGAACTTTAGAAAATACATAAATTCCTGAGAAAGAGTAATATCATAATAATAAGAACCGGAATCATAAATTGGAAATTTGGATACAACATTTAATTGAGTCGTTCATAAGGATGTCCCCAGGTTTTGTCACTGAGGTGTCATAAAAATTTACCAATGTTATTTACCAAGCTATCGTAAAGTATGTCATCTCAAGATATTATATTCTTTACCTAATACATAGGAGAAATATTAAGAAACACCATTAATATTTATTAATTACTTTTAGTTGAAAATATCATAATAAAACATTTCATAAATAACACATGGAGAATAAAATAACTGGGTTTCATTCCAAAATCATGGTGTTTTAAAAAGTTCTTAAAAACAATATCCTTTTTTCATTTTAAACCCATAGAAAATAAAAGTGTGTTTAAATTATATTAATCCATGAATTAAATAGATAATTTTGAAATATATGTTAAAAATATTATATAATAAATTGTTTTGGGTATTCACAAACGAAAATAACATAATTTCTCGATAAAAAGAGAGAACTTTTGAGACGAAAATCCAGCAGCATAATGGGTATGAATCATGGTTTTTGAAAACATTAAATAGATAGTGGAAAAGGGTATCCCATTCGTAAATGAATCTTAATATAGTAATTGTATATAATAAAATGGTAAGAATAGCATGGTATGGAAATTTGAAGGACATACCTTGTAAAATAGAGAACTTGGAAGGAAAAGAGAAGTTGAGATTTCTCTTACCTTGAAGAGTGACTTATAAAACACAAAGATCGGGACCTTAGGGAATTGAGGAGACCTTGGGAGGAATCCATGGGAGGTAAAACTATCATATATTTGTGGAGGATGAATTTTAAATGAAATTAAATGAAGAAATTTGTGGGTATTTATAGCAAAAGAGAGGGAGTTTTTTTATTAATTTCCTTGGACACCGCAGTAGTGGTATTTGAAAAACCATGGGTTTCCCATGGTATTGTCCAATTGGGAAAAATATTACATTATTTTAATCCACAATATTTGACCAGAATTCTATATTAATTAATAAATTATTAATGATGTCATTAAACATACCGAAAAACTCAAACTATATTTTTACTCTTCATGAAAAACTAAAGTATTTTATAAAATTATAATAAATTCACCCTAACCTAATATCGACGTTCTGAATTAAAAAATGAAATTTATTTTATCATAATAATTATCTAAATATGAGAAATTTAACTTTTAATGATAAAAATTATTATTTATTAAAAAAATAGCAGACGAAAAATGCATAGTAAAATTTTCGACACTTAAAAAAATGAAAATATTTTATTGTTTGTAATTAAATAAGAGTGTTTTTTTAATAATATTTAATTATAATAAACATTAATAAAACCATAATTTAATAAAATAATTTATATCTCTCTGAAAAGTGAAATTTTTACCTGAAAATTTATTTTATCAAATTCCTTCTTAATTTTTAAGCAAAACTATTCTTAAAATAGAAATGATGAAATAACAAATTTTATTTAAACAAAGGGATTAAATTATAAGTAACTAGAGCCTCGACACATTAACCTCTTATAAAACCCTTTTACGACCTAAAGGTAATGTGTGTGAGGGTGATAGACTCTTGTGTCATCTTGGATAACATCACCCGAGTGGTAATCTCGACTAACTAGAACTTCTCCCATAGCAATTTCGTTCAAGCCTAACATGTTGAAGCTCAGATTAGAATTTGTCCATAGAAAAGACCAGTGATGCTACCTCCTTCCCAAGCTCTAAAAAAATGGACTTCATACGACATGATTCTACTAGATGATTCCATCAACTCTTCTTTCTGCATTGATTAAAAATTATTATTTCTATTTATAACACTGATTATAACGTTAAAATTGTTATTAAGAGTATTGTTTCTAATGGTCATATTGACCAATTGTCATAATTGATCAACAGTCATATAACAGTCAAATCCCAAATCTCATACTATAATATACTTACTTCATTATTAATTGTATATAGTTTTGTTGTATAATATAATATAAACACGCATTTTCAGGAATCAAATATTATTCAGAAAATTTGGGTCATTACACTTTATGTTCCAATGTTTTCAAGATAGATTGTGGTTCCAACTATGACATAAGTGGTATTTGATTTTCAGACCTCAAATTATGTCTATTATAAACTAGAGTTTTCCTTATTTTGATGATATTATTTAGTTAAACCTATTTTTGTAATGATTATAATTTTAGTGTTTTTCTTCTGGTCTTACCATCTTCATCACTAGCCTGATCGGAATCTACCTGTATAAGGTTATGATCACATTCATATTCCTTTTCATCAACTCCATAAAAAATTAGCATTCTATCCTCTATTAAATAATCCAAATTCTCTTCAATAGTTTCTCTTAATGTGGAATTATTTTCAATTAATTTTACATTAAGGGAATCAACCAATTTATGTAGTCATTTTTGACAACTCATGTAGCTTCTTTTGTTGGATGAATATCCCCTAAAAACACCTTCCACTTTTTTCTCAAACTTCCCTAAATTGGGATTTATAAACTTCATGAATCAAGTACTACCAAAAACCTTAAGGTATTTAACTATAGGATTATTCTTGAACCACATATCATAAGCTGGTTTTTAAAATTTTGGACTTAGCATACATCTATTCTTAAAATTCACAACTATATATATAAATTCTTTTGATAATAAATTTGAATGATTATATTTAATGAGTATGGATTTTCCCATATAAACTAGACTTTTGTATTCCCTCTTTAAAACTCCATTTTCTAAGGAGTTTAGGGAGAAATGTAATGATAATTAATTTGATGTTTATTTATAATGGACCTAAAAGAGTAACTGGTGTACTCTTTTCCATTATCCATTATCAACTTTGAAAAATATACACCGAATTATTTTTCAACATCCCTTCTAAATATTTTAAATAATTACACAAAATCTAATTTGTGTTTCATGAAAATTACATTGGTATTTCAAGTGAAATGATCAATTAAAGTAATAAAATATAAATAAATCTTTTTTGATTAATGTATCATTTTCCCAATAAATTCAGAATGTATAAGCTCAAATGACTTTCTACACTGAATTTATACTTTCTTAAAACCTCCACTAATCATCCTTCCTTTATCATAAGTTGTGAAAATATCATTATCTTTCCTCTTCAGTTTTGGTAAATCTATTACAGTGTCTTCTTTATAAATTTTTCTCATACTCTCTTGGTCAATATAGTTAATTTAATGGTCCTACAATTTATTTTCATCCATAGTACGCAAATAGAAAGAGTTACATAGGTCTTCAATCTGGAATAAATTGTCATTTCTTATATATCCCTTAGTATTTGTTTTTTCTTCTAACAAGAATCAAATAATACATGAATATTTCCTAAAGATAACTTCACTCCCATCATCACATAGATGACTAATACTAATTAAGTTTTGTTTGAGTCTGTCAACAAATAGAACGTCCTTTTACTTTGACTTCTAAGCTATAATTTTAGCCATACCAATTTCTCTTATTTTTAAGGAACTATAATTTCTATTGGTAACTTCTCCACTATCATGTTCTTCAATGTTTTCTATGATTTTCATAGAATCTATAATAGGTAAGGAATAATAATTGTCATGTATCCATGTTTTATCCTTTTTTCTAGCTTTCAATGCAATCTCAATAATATAATATTTTTCTTTAATATTCCATTTCACAACTTCATTTTATTTTTTGGCATATGTAACTTTCCCTCAAAGTACTGTCATGCACTCTTCAGCCTAATGACTTGATTGGTCACACCTTCCACAAATCTTCTCTATGCAGTCAAATTGGTTTCACTTTGAGTGATTTTTAACTTCCAACTTACTTTTTTATCTTCCTTTAACTTCATGAAGATTCATCCTTTTCTTCTAGAGTTTCTCCCCCTCAATTAATGCCTAAACCCACAGAACAACATATTGTGCTAGTAGTTATATGATTTGTGTTTGAAGATCCCACAACACCAACAATATCCATTTAACCTATATCTTCCAAAGTAGTATAATTTTTCCCTGGGATAAGTTTATTGAGATCCAAGAGACGTTACACAATCCAGTTTCCCCTCATGTGGGGTTTCATTCTTCTAGATGTTACTCTTAACTTACATTGATGTGGAATATTTTTCACATCCCTACTCAACCCAATCTCCCCCATTATTATTACTTGAAATGATATGGTTATTAAAATCAGATGTAATTTTAAATTTAGTGGGACCATATTTCACTTGACTTTTTTGGTGATTTTTATCGACAGTTTGAGATGTTTCAACCATCAAATCCATATATCTGTTAAAATTACATTAAAATTCTTAAAAATATTTTCAACATAAATAAACCTTGATTGTTCCTTACATAACCCTTATTCATTAACTATACATTTTTTATCAAGGTATTTTACTATTTTTCTTTATATAATAACTTTTAGCATGAGTTTTTTAATTTCCTCAATGTACATATTTTCATTTTTAATAAATTCTTATCTTCCTCCACTCTTCTTTTAACCTTAATTTTTCAAAACCATGACTTATTTATTGAATTTGGAATTTCTCTCAAGGCAAGACTTAAGTTCTAATCTCATCATGTGTTCCATGTAAGTTTCTTCTTCTACTTCTTCTTCACTACTTTAAGTATCTTACTTTCTTTTAGTGTGATAAATGATGGATCTTAACTTCTCTATAACTTAATCTTCCAATGAATATTTATCAGTAGAATAAACCTCTTCCTTTTTATTGAACATATTTCTTATAATATTTTAGGTGAATTTTTTCATATGTCTGATGGGTTTTTTTAACTTCCATTGAAGTATTACCCCTCTTATTCCTCTAAAATTTTTCTTCATGTTCGTCATTATCATATTCTCCACCTTTATTATTCATCTAGATTATTGTGAATTTTCTGATCCACCCATACCCTAAACATTTCAGAGATATTTTTTCTTTCTATATGACTATACCTTCCTTAAAATTCTAAAAGAAAAGGGGCATAATCCTTTTATTCTATTCATCACCATCTTCCTTGTCTTCTGATTCACTGAAACACATAACCTAATATTTTGGTTCTAATATTTTAATCTTCCTCATAGCTTCAATGGAAATTTCTTCCTAAATATTTTCATATTTCATAAGCAAAAAATTATGTTATGTAGTTTATTAAGAGATAAATATTCTTTGTCTTATAATATAGAGACTTAAGGATCAAACATTATCTAAAAGTATCACATCACTTTCTTAAAAATAGTGGATTATTTCAGAATATATTTGAATCCACTGATATTTCCAACAACTTCATTCTCCCTAGTGAAGCAATCATCAAGAGTTTATTCCTCAGTCATCCTGATATCTACAAAATTTCTTCACCAAATCTAAAGCCTAACTTCCTCTACTATTTCATTTCCATTTAATATAATTTCAATTTTTTCTTTGGTATCCTTTATAGCTTGGAGACCCATCACCTTAATATATAACCTTACAAAAAAGGACATAAGAATTACATTCTATGATTTTTCACTTACCTTAAGATACCATTTTTTAGTAAAAGACATAGAAGAATCTTTCTCTCGTGGTGTAAATCCTAAGTAGATACATCAATTACATTTAGGAAAAGAGACAAAAGATATGGTATCATTATATTTTTTCATCCATGATAAATTTTTCTATCAATGGTAAGAAAACCTCTATATTTGATTATGTTAAGATTGTCTATGATAAATAAATAAGGATCATATAATGGGAATCTAGGTTTCTTTGATACCAATTGAATTTTTCAGGAATATATGAACCACTGAGGAGAGGGGATTGAATCAATGATGATATTTTATAATATAATTTCTCCTAAAATAAACCTTCGTATCCTTTTGATGTTTTGATCCTATTGACTTTATAGCTCAACCTCACCCACATGAAAAGATAAAGTAAATAATTGAAAGGCACACATGTTTTTACAAGGTTTGGTCCCAATGTGGGAACCTTATCCTTGTGGTGTCCAATTATTATCTTGATCTATATATATCCACTAAATAATATGATTTGATACAAATGATATAACTCCCTTAAATCTTATTTTTTCTCCCGAGACGAAATATTATTGATTCCCACAAGTTACCAGATTTGGTTCTTCTTCCAAGACAACAAAATAATGAATATATTATTTCTACTCATAATGTAATATGTACAGAATTAAATTCTCCATAACTAATGTTACCATAAGATATACTCTCAGCCTCTCCACTCTTCAATCTTCTAAAATTTGGAACTTTCTTCTCAACACAAAACCTCTATAACTTCAACACTTTTTTGACCCTTCTGATACTTCAAATAAAGATAGTCGAACACTCCTAAATAAATTCTATCAAAATTTTCACAAATATAGTTTTAATTTTTCATATGGTATTTCTTCTTATTTACCCATACCTTTCTCAAAACAATTATAGATTTATGGTATTTTAACTCCTCAATTTTTTCACTTCTTCGTTTTATAATGAACGCATTCAAAGTATCCATTTATATTGGATTCAAAATTTCCATAAATTATGGTTCAGTGATTCTAAATGTTCCCTATGATCTCTAAAAAAATATCATGTATTTTTATTTATGAAAGGCATATTTTTATTTTCAGCATGGAATCATCACAACATGCATTTTTTGATTCATTAACCAGAATGAGTTATATACTCACTTTAATTATCTCATGCAAGTATTTTTTTTTATTTTAGCTTTTCTTGAACTAAAATGTATGAGTTATCTACATGCATCAAATAATAAAATTCATTAACCACTTTAACTTCCAATAACCAAATTTTTCTACTACACAACACTTATAAAATTTGAATTTTTGAATCTTCAAACAACCTACAACATCTTTATCATTCTTCTTAGGGACTACATTTATTTCTCCTCCAATTTCATTTGAGCATTAGCTTCTAGAATTCATCTTCCCATTATTGTAGACATCATCTTACTTTAAGAATTATATTCATATTTCAATGATTGTAGACTTCATCTTATACATTTCTCAATTTTTTTGATGTTTAAAAATTCAAATAAAGCTATAAGGTTCTATGAATTTTAAAAATTAGGTACGGGGATGCATGAACCCATTCACACTTCTAAATTTTTCTGAGTAACTTGAATGGGTTTTATGCTTATATTTCTACTGCCAAGGAAGTGTGATCCCCATTCACGCTTCCTTGGCCCAATAGAGGAATCTTGAACCTCGTTCACACTTCAAAGAATCTACAAAGGCAGTATGAATAGGGTTCACACCTCCTCTCAGTAAAAAACTATAAATAGAGGTTCATCCCCCTCTATTTTCCATTTTTCTCAACTATATTTTATTGTGCTGCTCCGTTGGAATTCTTTCATAACGTATATTTCTAGCTTTTAAGAAGGTAAAAATTTTATCTAGAAGTTTTCATTTTCTAATAGTTTTTATTTATTTTGTTTGTAAGATTTATTTATATAATATTTATGGATGTATGCATGTATGGATATTTGAATCTATAAATTATAGTTCTATATATGATTTAACTTCTGTATCAATTTTTTTGTATGATTTAATTTAAATTGAATGGTTTAGGAAATTTGTATATGGTGTTTACATAATTTAAATTTTATGTATGAAATATAATTTAAATTTTGGGAAATATTAATGTTTAAAAAATGTATATATTTGTAATTTAAATGGTAATTAATTAGATTTGAATATATTTATATATATATATATTATATATTATATTTAAACTAGCATAAATTTAAATTACAATATTCCATACACATAGGTAAATAAACTGAATCTAGCTGAATATTTTATAAAAATTATATTATGAATAATTAATTAAAAATAGTTATATTATGTATCATATTTAAATTTATTTAAATATATAATATATTATTATTATATATATATATAATGTTATATTACATTTTTTAATTAGATTTAACAAAATATCCTATTAATAATATTTTTAGTGGTTATGTATAAAATAATAATATTTTTATTTAAGAAAATATAGTTCCTTACAAATATATATATAAATATATATATATTAAAATATTAATAAATAATTTTGAATATATTTTCATATGTATATATATGTTGTATTATTTGAATATAATATTTGAAAATGTATATATTTTCAATTAAAATTGTGAATAATTATATTTGAATATATTTATATGTATATATTAGTATACAATATTGTTTTTTATATCTAATGTAAAATAAATTTAAATTATAATATTTGATACACAGAGGAAAATAAATTTAATCTACTTAAATATATATACAAATTTAAAACTTCAAATTTTGTAAAGTTTAATTACTTCAAAAATTATATATATACTTATCTAATTTTATTATATTGAAAGTAACACAAGTTTACAATATTTTAATGGTTATTTAAGTGAAAATTATATTACTTTTGTTAATTAAATTTAAGAAAATTTACTATTAATAATATTTTCAATAATTATGTAAATATTTATATGTTATATTATCTGAATATAATATTTTAAAATGTATATTAGGAATTTATTTAAATGACATCATTAAATACTAAAAATTCATATATATATATATATATATATATATATTGACATTTAAAATCAATTAATATAAATATATGGATATATATATGTAGATATTTATTATTTATTATATACAATTATAGGTAAAGTTATAATATGTAAAACATAATAAATATCCAAAAAAACAGGTTAAGAGTATTGTGTGATGGTTGATCATGAGATGACAGACCATTGTATGATTGATATTGTATTTCTTTTTTTGTGTATGCAGTTATATAATTTATAATTATTGCATTTTTTCCATTGATGATTTACCTGACATCCCTCTCTCTAGGTATATATATACCTGCATGTTTGGGTAAAAATGTTATGTATCCCAAACCCCTATTCCCCCTCACTTCTATGTGAGTAACATTGTAATAAAATGGCATTCTACAAGAGGCTTTTCTATTTGAAGTTGTATTTTTACATCATGATTGAACGTAAAATGATGGTTGTTGAAATATTAGATAATAGAGGCTCTAGGATTTCCCCCTATGTTTTGGAAGGTTTATCAAATACTGAGAAACCAATCCATAGATAATTCTTGAAATTAATTCATAGTTAGTTAATCATTAAAAAAAATTAAGCATCTTTAGCATTTTATGATGTAGTATAAATATATATAATGTTTTTTTAAATTTACATTCTAGGTAATCATGTGAGCATCAATAGTGATGTTATTTATATCAATCTGGGCTTTAACTATAGATTACCACTACAAGAGTGAAAAATATTCATGAATGTCTAAATATATAAATATATATATATATATATTATTTATTAGATGTAGTTATTGTTAAATTTACAATATGTAAAACATAATCACTATACCAAACAAAAATCTATCACCCTTGTATGATGACTGATCTTAAGATTATTGTCTAATGTATGATTAAAATTTCGTATCGTGTTTTTTGTATCCAATTATTTGATTTGTAATAGTTGACTGATCTTGAGATGATTTTCCAATGTATGATTGAAATTTCATGTCTTCTTCTATATATGATTATATAATTTGTATTTATTGCATTTTATTTTCCCCGTTGATGACCTACGTGTCATCCCTCTCTCTATGTACAGAACTACATGTCCATGTAAAAATGTTATGTATCCCAAACTCCTAGTCCCCCCTCACTTATATATGAGTAACATTGTAATAAAATGGCATTCGACACGAGGTGTTTCTATTTGAAGCTGGATTTTTACACCATGACTCAATGGAGACTAATGGTTACTGAAATTTGAGACAATAGAGGCTCCATAAGTTCCCCCTTGGTTTTGGTAGGTTTATCAAATAATGATAAACCAATCCATAGAAAATGTTTCAAGATCAAGGCATATTATTTTAATCATAACTGATCAAAACATGTTCAACATTTGATTATCTATTATATAACATGTTTTTTATAATTTTTTGTAAGTAATCATGTCTAATTCAAAATAATTAAATGGAGGAGTAATGTTTACTAATCAGGGTTTTAGTTATAGTTTTCCTCCTACAATAGTGGAAAATATTTGTGAATGTGTGACATTGGATAAATTTCGTAATAAGATTCACAATCATTTAAAACTTAGTCCAGATCAATCGATTAATTCATTTACATATCTGCATCTTCAATATCATAAGTGTCTATGGAACGTTGGGTATCCTCTTCTTGATGGTGATGATTGGGTGGATGTATCATTATTGTTTAGGAAGAAATGTGGTAATGGTTTAATGAAATTATACTTAGTTTTTTCAGATATTGATAAGGTGTGATCTGCTACTATAGAACCATGTAATGTGAGCTCTGTTGAAGTCAGTCCTTCACAACACTCACATTAATTACCTTATCATATGACTCTGGTAATACAAACGAATTATAAAGAAGATGGTCATAATTTGAAAGAATTTAAGGGGACATCCCAATCTATACTCCTTATTTAATGAATGCCACTTTATTTGATAGGGATTTATTTTGTGATGCATCAGGAGATGATATAGGTGAGGATGATGTGGGGAATAAACCTTCCAAGGTTCCATTGATAGATAGGAAGTATCCAATTAGTGGTAATAATCCTACATTATTGAATTCCTTTGTCACTAGAATGTATCATACACAACATTTTTATTGGGATATCATTACATAACCTACCGAATTTCCTAGAGTTATATGTAATATATCTATGTTGATCCATAAAACCCTATATATTGGGTAGGAGTTTGAAAGTAAAAGTGCCTTGGCAAATGTGCTAAAACAATACCATATATAGAGACATTTTTCTTATGCATTCGAGGATTCAATGAAGATAAAATATCTAATTTGGTGTGAAAGATATGGGATAGAATGTAAATTTTGAATGTGGGCAATATATGATAAATTTTTTTCAGTTTGGAAGTTAACCAAATTGTAAGGCCCACACACTTGTGTATATAAAATATTGTAACATGATCACTCTTCACTTGATGCATGGTCTATATCAACTATTATTGTAGATATGGTATAATAGTTCTTTAAATATAATATATCCTACGGAAAATCTTAGAATGCAAAAAAAGACAATTGTGAAATTTTATGGTGATTAGGATGAATCATATGCAATGTTTTTTCTCTCAACAATCATTTGTACATTATTGAGTATGTCTCCCTAGATTTCCTTGTTAATCAGAAAAGGTGAAGTTACATAGGATATTTTTGGACATCCAGGCCATTTATCGCTACTTTCATGTATTGTAAACAATTCATTAAAGTTGAAGGAACTTTTATTTGCGATAGGTATACATGTTTTATAATTATTATAGGCACGCATCATGGTAATCCTGCTCCTCTACCACTTGCATTTTTTGTTGTTGAAAAGGAGAATTTTGAATAAAAGAGTTGTTTCTTGGCCTCTATACACATTAATCTCATAGAAATCCAAGGAGGGTTCCTGATATCTAATCACCATAAAGCGATTATAGAGTATTTTAATAGTGTCAGAGTTTCTTGGAAATAACTGAATGCTTATCATCAATATTTTATTTTAAATATTTCTAGTAATGTGCATAATAATTTTAGATATGAGGCAATAAAGAAGGCGACCATCAAGTTGGGTATATTTTCATAAACTTATATTTTTTGGAAAAAAAATTAATATCCTTTTAAATAAAATATTCTCTTATGGTTTTAGTATATTATACCCAACAAGGAAATTTTGATCAATGACGTGAAGAAATGTGAAGGCCTAATCAAGATGTGTATGATTATATGATGGTGAATTCAAAGAAAAAATGACCATTATGATATGATGGTGGCAGAAGATATAGACATATAAAAACAAATATTATGGAGTTTATAAATGGGGTGTACAAAGGTATGTGAAAACTACCGATCATACGGTTAGTGCATGAGACATTTTATAGATGTTTGAAGTACTTTGTTGAACGGTATTAACAATCCTATTATAGGATGAAAAATGGAATGAGTTTTGGTTATAATTTACAAAGATATGTTGATCAAATAGTTTATGATGTATCGTCATTGCATGTTGAAAACCTTGATAGGGTAGGGAGCTACATTCATGTAACATAGTTCCATGACCCACTCACAGGAAACAGTGGTTGAGTGATGGTGGTTGTATTGGAAAGAAGGTATTGTGATTGTGGTTATTTCTAGGAATTGAGATGTCCCTATGCACGTGTTTTTGTTGCTTGTACCTTGGTGGACATACCATGAGAGCCCTATGTTTACTAGGTTCATCACGCGAGCACTCTGGTTGACAATTATAGTTCACCATGGATGCCTTTTGGTGAATTTTGTACTATTACCTTTCCTGTTGATCATCCAAATGTGGTCCATGATATTACCATGTTTCATATTATGGATTTCTCATTTATGAATTATTTCATTTCAAGATTTTTTTTCATTTATTTCTTGTTACATTTATGATTTTAATCGGAAAGAATTTCGTGATATTTCAGACTTTTACCTTGCCCACTTATCAAGCTAAATGTTGTGTCTGATATTACCTGGTTACACCCTTGAGGATGACCAAAGTCTACTCATATAAGAAATGAGATTGACTGTCCTTGACAATGGGGATTGGGACTATGATACAACATTTTTCACATAGAAGGGAATACTCATAAAATTTTTCCTCAAGAATCAGTACAAAGATCTACTTCACAACATCCTTGATTGAGTTTATGTATTGTTTCATGAATGTGTACATTTTTTTCATATTTAGGTTTTTCAATTAATGGATCCTTTTATTTATAAATTGATTCATTTATAGATTGATTATCTATTTTGTTTCATTTCTAGTTTCAATCAGAAAAAATTTGTTATGTTTCAACAATTAAGAAATTTAACACATAGTAGAAATTAATAATAGGAGGTCGAACCTCTATGTGAATTGTCTTTAAATATCTCCTCGAAATAACATGGTCAGTTGAATATATCATGTAGTCACTTATACTATGTGTCATCTCCATCATGATCTATATACATATAATTATTTAGAAATAAAGTATACATGATTGATGATCATTAAAATAAGAAATTGATAGATTAATCTAATAACATCATTCACATCTATTTAGTTAAATCATCTTTCATCGGAATGATTAATTATGAATGAGAATTAACTAACTCATTTTTCTTCATGTAATTTATTAAAAAAATTAAAAAAAATTATTTAATAAACTATAAAATTTAATGATTATATTAAATGTTGAGATGGAGGGCCCTCTGTTGCTCGCAATCTATGATAGAATTTTTTTACAGATGGTCATAGAGGGACGCCCAGTTCCTTCTTTTAGTGTATAGATATCTCATCATTTCCATTATGTTTCACCAACTCCTTCCATCATCCTTCATCTTTACCCTATAGGGTTCTATGACATAGTGATGTGTGACTTCACATTATCTGATTATAAGCACATTGACACTCTTGTAGAGAGATGGAGTCCATAGACCTATACATTTCATTTTTCAAAGGGAGAGATGACTATTACACTTGATGATGTGTCCACTATATTGGGCCTCCGTATCATTGGTGTGACTGTTATAGGTCGAGTTAGTACAGATTGGCTTGATCTTGTTCATATACTACAAGGCATTGAGGTTCATTACGATATTAGGTCTGTTTTCAGGAGCCGATTACACATTTCATGGATAGACAAGCACTTCTCCCATCTAGCCAATGATGCTGATGAGATCACCATGCTAAGATTTGCATGTGTATATATTCTAAGATTATTGGAAACATGATCTTCATTGCCTATTCAACTAAATTCTTACATTTAGAGTATTTAATATTACTGGACGATTTGGACTAGATAGGGAGGTATAGATGGGGGTCTTCTGGTCTTGCATATACATACAGAGTGCTATACAGTGCATGTCACATCGGTAAGATGAAAATTACAAGATTTGATGTTCTTATTCAGATGTGAATATGGGAGTGCATCCCCCACTTAGATCTACATGCTTGTGTGCCACTACCAGTTGGTATTTTGTGGGATTTATCAAATTGACGATGGTTTGTTTTTCAGTCTTATGTGAAAATAAAATGTATAATTTTTTATTATGAAATATAAGTATAAAAATGTTATCTACAGGTGGAGTCAGGAACATCGATATTTAGATATAGTAAGACATGATGTCCATGCTTACAAACTTATGTGAGATAGTATTAAAGTAGATAACATACAAGATTACTAATTATATTGTTAAATTATTATTGTGTACAACAAATCTCTTAATTTATTAATTAATTATTACTTTTTTTATATTTCAGGTTCAATGGATGACATATATTGAGGCTATAATCCAGTGTCTCCCGCATTACTGTACAGTGATACTTTCTACTAGCTCATGCATTGTACCTATAATTCATTTTCATATTATATAGTAGAATCATGTTGCTAGAGTTATGAGGTAGTTCAGCCTCTTTCAATCAATTCCTGCACCACCCATTCTATTATATTCACTTCATTCGTTGAGGATGTCAAGGAAGTGAGACTTTGATTTGAGGCAATCTCATGTATTATATATTGAGATGTGGGACAGATGACATGAGTCCAGATTTTGAGGGGTCAATAAAGTACATATGGATTTATCAGATCAGTTGGATTATGGTCCCTGTAACCGCATGTCCCCAGTGAGATATTTTACACGACATGGACAGGGCTATCATGGTTTGGTAATAATTATTCCACACACTATTCAACAGTTTTTTAATAAATTTAGTTTACATAAAAAATTGTTTTTGTAGGATACTCATGTCGCTTAGCTCATTCACATATATAATCCCACATAGGGGAGAGTCTTTAACCAAGCCTATTTTCATAGAGTAGTGATAGTGATTCGTCTTCCTATAGAGAAGATTTATCATGGGATTTTTTTTATGTGTCAGGCGATACTAAGGTTGTTGAGCCTGGTATAGATGTGTTGGGGGTAATGAACCTATTATGGATGAATATGGGGAAAAAGAGGAGGGTGTTTATTATGATCAGCCATATGCTCTTCTAGTTCATATTGAATATGAGCCACATCCATAGCCAAAGGCATGGTCATGAACAAGGTATTTTATCTTGTCAAATTTTTTTGGAGAGATAAATGCTAACTGGCCTGCATTATAGAATTTATTTTCCTCTGATCCGTATATATCTGCTATAGAGAATCCATCTTCTTCACATGTTGGGGAGAGTTACAATCAGCAACCACTATACTTGGATCTATGACAAGGTACAAGTGAAGAGATTGTTGATCCACCGCCTTTCACACGGGACAATGTGGAGGTAGGTTCTAGGGATGATACATAAGAGTTGTGTATGCTAGAGCATAGATATCAATAGACACGTCATGGAAACATTATATATACACATGGTTGTGGCACAGAGGAGCACCCGGGACACTGACATATATTCGATTGATACATGTTATATTTTTTTAAAATCATTACTTGTATATTATTTAAAAACATGAAAATATATTATATATTGTTTCATAAAACAAAAATTGATATAATTGGAAATTTATAAAAAAAAAATTCAATGATTAGGAAACATTAATATTAATTACTACATTGGTAATAGTAATAATAATAATTACTATTTTTTATTTATATTAATACTTCTTAGTATTATAATCCATATTATGCATAATAAATAATCATCTTAAATTTATTATTAAATATTATTATTATTATTATTTTGAAATCTATAAATATTACTAATATTAATAGTAAATATTATTTTATTTTTTATATAAGTAATTAATTAATAATACAACATAATATATTAAGAATAATATAATTATTTAGTAGTTAATATTTTTTTCAATATAAATTATTTTATTAATATTATTATAAAGTAAATATTAGTTATATTATTAATTAATAATAAATAATACAATTGGTAAATAATAAATATATTATGTATTAATAAATTACTAATAATTATATCAATAAAAATTAAATAAATATTTATAATAAAAAATCAAAAATATTAGTTGTGATAATATTAATTAATTAATATCATGATAATATAATATAAATTGATTAAAATAATAAAATTGATAATTAATAAATATATTACTTATTAATAAATTACTAATAATTTATATCATCAAAAAATTCATAAATACATAAATAATAATTCAATAAATATTATTCATATTAATAATAAATATTATATTATTAATTATATAAATAAATAATTAATAATAGATCATAATATATAAAAATAATAAAAAAAAAATTTTGAAAATGTTGATGATCGACGGACACTTTATTAAAAAAATAACAAAAAACATAGGAGGAACATACAAAGCCTAAAATGTCCATGAACAAAGCATTAAAAATAAAGACTGGTAGAAATCAAGTAGCTCAAGATATGGTACTCATGTTGTGGTGAGAGGCACATCCACCTTGACCATGAGGATATAATACCCATCACCATGTTTTGGCCTTCAACCACAACCCACCTCCATCATTCGAGAGTCCATCATCAATTGTTGTCTCCATTTCTTTTGCTTGAGGCACACAATCATTGGTTTTTTCATCCTCTTCACTACTTCTGGAGGCACACAAATCAAAAGAGTTATGGATAATGAATTTCAAGAGTGATTTATATTTCATAGTTTGTACAATAATAGGGAGAGTTTGCATCACACCCTGCCTCCTCTTCACCCAAGGGGAGTACACCTATAACAAATTGAGTTCCCCTTCCCTAAACAGGATTTGAGGACAATTTAATACCCTGATGAAAAATAGATCAGCAGGGGTCTTCATTCCATCAAGGTTGGAAGCCATGGACTGTTGGCCAACAGTTTCATGACCCAAGATCATGTACTATTTCATACATACAATGTTTTTACTAATCACATCAAAATTATTCAACTTTGATTCCATTGCAGCATCAACATGTGAATCATCCCTGTCAGCCTAGTGTTTACCACTATCCAATGATTTCCTTTTCATTTAAGGCATCCAACAATAATTGTTGGCCCCCAAATTTTGGTGTCCCATCCTTTTTAACATTCGAGGGAGGGAAAGGGGCCTTTCAATTTTTGTAATCCAATATTTTATTTGAATACCCAATAGAAATATAAAAAGGTTGAGAGTCTATGGACGAGCCAACCTCTACTTTACTTTTTTATGGTGTCGATATACACTTTTTGGTTTGTCCTTGTACAAATATAGAAGGACCAATTTTTATTTTTAATTTCATTGAGGTGGCTACCTGAATTTTGTTTTTGAATCAATGACCCTTAGTGGTAATCAATTTATATTCATTCCACAAATTAATATCAACACCAGCCTATGCAAAGGATTCTTTAGCAGCCTAGCCATCATCATATTCCTCGTCAACATTCACATATTTTGAGGCTTTATGCAAGGAATCTTTAAAAGATACAACAATGGATAGGTGAGACTCATTTACCAGGCCATCCCAAGACATGTTAGGATTTTATATTTCAGTAGGTCATGAGATGTGAGGGGAATCAGCCTTAGAAGAACTCCCTTTACCCCCAAACATCTTTGGAAAACACTCATCATTAATTCTTGTCTTCTCTAGGGAAGACCAATCTACACAATCATGATTTTTTACCTCTAGGGGATTTATTATTTCTATGTAAGAAGTATGCACAACAGCATTTAGGCCTTGTAAATTAGGATGGTCAGATGGCTGGAGAGTCTCATCATTCTCCCTCCTCTAGCAATGGATATATTCGTGGACTTTTAGATGGTTGTTAGACCAAACAATACTACCCTTTGAGTTAGATTTTAATTGCCCAATAATACCACAAGAATCATAGAAGGGGGTGCCCTTCCGTACTCAATTCTAAGGCTAACCTCATCCAGTGGAGTGGAAAGAACAACTCGATCAATTAAGGCAGAACATAGATCTATCTCAACCAATACCCTTAAAAGTGGCTGAAACTGACCATTTCCAAAGAATTCTCCATTAAAATAAAAATTATTTTATTTATATTGTTCAATAATTAATATTTGTTATAGTGATATTAATTAATTAATAATATAATAATATATTATTAATTAATATTAATTAATAAAATTGATAATTAATGAATATATTATTTATTAAAAAATTACTAATAACAATATTAAAAAAGTTCATAAAGATTTAGAAAAAAATTATAAATATAAATTATTAAATAAACTTTAAAAATATATATAGAGAGAGAGGCATGAATGAGGTTCACACCCACTACTACAAAATAAACTTTTAACAGTGTTGGCCTTTATTAGCGCTAGAAAAAAGCACTCATAAAGGTTCCCTTTATCATCGCTAAAACAAACATTGATAAAGGATCCCTTTTATTAGTGCTTTTTTTAGCTCTGATAAAAGGCACCCTTTATCAGCATTAATAAAGGGTACCATTTATCAGTGCTTTATTATTAGCACCCATAAAGGGTTCCTTTATCATCTCTTTTTTAGCTCCAATAAAGGTCCGAATAAAATTAAAAAATTAACTAAATAAAAAATAATATATGAGTATAAAAAAATATTAAATTTTTTATTAATTAAATAATTATAGATAAAAATGAATAAATTGATTATACTGTATAGAAACTATAAATACTAAAAAATATTATATATTAAATATATAGATATATGTAAAATTATAATTAAACAAATAAAAATTAAAAATAAGTAATTTGAGAAAAATATTAAAAAATTATTAATTAAATAATATTTGATAATCTTAATAAATAGTATACATTAAATATATATATATATATATATGAATGTATATAAATTTGATTTATATAATACAAAATATTTATTTTTTACATTAAATAGTAATATATTTATTCATTAATGGTTTATAATTAAAATTTAATATTGATTAAAAATACCACCTAATTGCATCGAGTAAGGAAAATAATTTAATGTTCTTTGATTTTTCAATTTAACATAGATCTAACGTGTGTGATATTGAATTCACATATACGTAATTAATGAATTTTTATATACAACTCATGAAAATGAAAATATTTTTTTGTGTAATTTAATCAATTTTTATTTTTTATTATTTATTTATTTATTTACTATGTTTTAATATTTTCCATATGTATTCATATTTATTTCAATATATATCCACTTTTTAATAATTTATATTTAATTAATAAAACTCATCTTTTTTCAATATTTTTAGTGTACTCGATTTTAATTATTCAATTTCATTCATTTTTAACATGCATGCACCTAAGATTAAGTATTCATTAATAATGTTAAAAAATATTTGTAAAAAAATATTTATAAATTAATGTATTTATAAACATATATTTACTATTTCTATATATTTATATATTTATAATTATAAGTAAAAAAATATTGTTTTAAAGTATTTATATAAATATAAATAAGTAGTTATATATATTTAAATGGTTATAAAATTATAAAAAATTATTTAAATAATGAATAAATTTAATATATTTATATGTATTTATTATATATATATATAATGATATACATAGGATTTTTTAAAAAAGTATTTATATAATTATAAATAATTAATTATAAAATTAAAATAAATATATTTAAATAAGGAATATATTTACTATATATTTCTATATATTTATTAAATATATATGTAATTATAAAAAAATATTTTAAAAAATCGTTTATAATTATAATAATAAATCATTTATCAGTGCTAATTAATTTAGTGTTGAGAAAAGGGATCTTTATCAGCACTTTTTTGGAAGTGCTGATAAAAGTGTCCTGGTCTATTTAAATAACCATTACCATTCGCAAACCCCTCACGATACCGAAGCTTTTCGTGGAAGCCACCATATGTCGGTGCTCCTCCTTAGTGAATCGAATCTCAAATCAAGGCTCAAGTCCAAGGCTCGAACAATTTCAAAGCCCAAATCCAATGCTCGAATGATTCCAGTGTAGAACAAATCCAAGGCTCGAACATTTTCTAGGTTTTCTATATCTTTACTTTCTCTCAGATGATTCCAAGCTCCAATTCAAGGTATCTTATTTTCCCCTAACCCTCCTCTCTCATTGATTGCTTGTTTGATGAGTTCTATTTTTTATTTTTTTACCATCATTATTTTTGTACTGTAGGTATATCCCTATGGTCAACAATGTTTATTGGGGATGTTTGGTTGAAATGAGATAGGGTTATCATTCATTTCACACCCCCACCCTCACTGCTTTCCAATTCGGTGCAACCCTCCCACCCCAATTCCATTGACTCCTACTTCATGAGATCTCCAACACCTTAAAGTTTTTCATAATTTTAAAACAAAAGAAATCCCATCTGCATTGTTCCCTCCTTAGGCACATAAATACCTCCCCCCTCAAGTTCTCTCTCCTAGCAGCACAGGTGACCACCGCCACCCTTCTACACACATACAACGCCAAATAAGAAATTCTCTTCCTGTTAGAATCAACCATAGGGTATATGGAATGACAGCCAGGTGCATGCACACCACACCTGGAACATATCAATATAATGATATATATATATATATAGTGGTAAATTTTTTATATAGTTACATTTACATACACACACAAACCCACACACATGTTTAAAAATACATTTATATTTATGTATATCAATACACACACACACACACACACAAATATATATATATCTTTGTGTGTGTGTATAATATATATATATATATATATATATATATATTTATTTATAATTTTTTATTAAATGGATTTACCACATTACATATATTTACAAGTATAAATTTGAAAAAAAATACAAATATAAAATAAATAAAAATATATATTTATATATAATAAAATATATTTATATATTATACATATATATATAGAAAAACATAATGTATATTTTAAAAATACAAATATATATATATATATAATATTGATATATATTATACAAATACATTATGAAAATATATATATTATATAAATACAAAAATATATTATACTATACAAATATATGCTATACTAATATATTATACCAATATATTATGAAAATATACTATAGAAAAATATTATACAATTATCTTATAAAAATATATATTATAAAAACATGTTATACAAATATATTACATAAATTTAATGTAGATAATTAAAAAATACAAATTTTTTATGAAGATTTGTCTCACTTAAAAACAATTTTTTTAAGAGCAGGTCATCTCCCATTTAACATAAAACCTCTATATCTTCCATTATTACTATTATTTATTTCATTATGACTAAAATTTTATACTATGTGCTGAAAATCACCATAGAACCCATAATTTCAATGAAAATGAAATTTTCTTATAAATCATATTCTTCGTATGCTTGAAAATAATTATTGTTTTTAACCTGCCTAGACATAATTTTTGAATCAAATTATCAACTAAGAATTCTGAGATGTTTAAAACCTTATCGTTATTACGTATATTCTTTTCCTAAAATTATTTTTTCCATTCCATTTCGATTTTTAATTGAAATTATAATTTTAAGATGTTTTAAAAAATTTGATATACCATTAATATTAAATGTAATAATTCCATAGGTTGTTACATCACTTAATCCAAAAAAATAGAATGAAGGTTATAAGATTAAATATATGTTGGAGTAATTATTTGATAAAAAATTAGGAATTCGTCATTTTAGGTCTACATGTATTGATTCCACCCTTAAGAATGTGTGATTACCATCCTTATACATGAAATAACTCTTTATTAATTAATATTATTTATCAATATATTTTTATATCTTCTAGTTGATCGAATGATAGTTTATTATTCTTGTACAACATATTTGGGTTTATTATTATCCCTTAATTGCCTATATTATATTTTCATTTGTTTATGGGATTTAAGAAAGACTTATATCTCATTTTAATAGAAGTAGAACTAGTATTAGAGGATTGAAAGTATTAAAAGTGAGATTTATCCTCTAAATATATAATTCATAGAGGCCTAAAAGATTCATATACCATAACTTGTCCCCGCTGAGACCCCTTGAATCACATACAAGAATTTTTATTCCCCCCAAATCTCACCTTCAATAGGCCATGAGTTAATAACTAGTGCCAATGGTGTAATTATCACAAATGGGAGTAATTACCCCTTTTAGAGAACACAATGCAGTACAATTTTCATCATCATCAACGTCATCTCTCGAATAGTTATTATTTCATTTTTTTCCCTTGAGATTCGTCCCCAATCTCATTTATGTTTCTTGTACTACTCTGTGAATTAGTTATCTCATGGATGACTACTGCTTATAGTATTTCAAGAAACACAGGTGCATGTCCACAAGAGATAGAGGATGTGCGTCAAAAAATAAAATGCAATGATAAATTTTTGGGAGATGAAATGATGAGGATGGATATCAAATAAAAATAATCAACGGTTTATAGGATGGTTTTGAGATCAAATTTATAAGGAGTTATCATAAAATATGAATTCAATTGTTGAACGACGTCAGTGAATAGCCAGGGGACCAAATAAAAATGTTATATCTTAAATTGGTTTTCTAATCAATGGTTATATGTCCTACTAGACAGTAAAACAAATATCGGGTTATATGAAAAATCAATTTAGAATGACCCTTTCATGGGGAGATCACAATTAGTTCATGTTAGTCACAATGTAGATGATGTATTGTACGTTAGAGGGGACCACAAAGAGGGGATTTGGATTATTTATAGAGGGACAAAATCCTTAAAACCATTAAGAAAATAGAGTTCAATGAGAAGGTAAAAGTTTTTTTTAATATACTATGTTTTTCCTCATAATATTATATGTTCTCTACCACATTAGCATAATCTAAATTAAATGTTTGACTACTCATGCAGACAACGTCTTCTCCACATGATGATGTCACCAATCCCTTAGAAGAACAAGCTATAATGAAAGAAACCCTTTGGGAAGATGTAAAGGTAATGTTTTGATATACTTTCTCTATTTTACCAAAAAATAATATAATGAAACGTTGATTTAATTTTAAATATTTCTTGTTGAGTTCATTTATTTTATATGAATTTTTTTGATCCTTCAATCCTTTCTTCACCAAAACATCCATTTACTTATTCTCCCTCAAAAACTTTTCACCCCTACTGTGTTCATTTATCACTTTCCTTCAAGTTCCCTTCACTGCCTTTATAGGAAGAGAAATGAAACTGCCTATGCTCAATCACAAATGTAATCTTGATGTATTTATAGTACAATCATGTTCCATAGAATTAATGTATTGTTTAATATTTATGTTTAATTTATTTCATTTTAATATTACTCACAGAAGAATTTTTTCTTAAACAAGTGGATTCTTTGGTTTATGTTGGGGTGGCATGTCCATCTTTCATTCCATTTTGCACCAAAACTTACCCATACTTCTTCTCCCTCGAAAACTTTTCACCCTAGTAGTGTTGACATTTATCACTTTCCTTCAAGTTCTCTCCACTACTCAATCATAGAGGTAATATTTATGTTTCCATAGTAAAATCTTTGTCTATAGAATTAATTTATTATTTCATATTTATGTTTAATTTATTTATTTTTAGTATTACTCATATAGTAATTGTTTTATTATAAAGGTGTATTCTTTTCTTTGAGTTAGGGTGGTTTGTTTGAATATGTTGATGATCGAGAGAGATTGGACTTCAAGCCTGCAACTGAGATAATGAAAACAAGGAAATGTTTCAAGAATGCATACAACCATCATGAAAAGGTGAATTAATACTATTTATTTAATTAATTTTGTCATCATTTTATCTACTAGTTGTAAGTTAATTTCCTTATAATTTTTATCTAATACTTGTTTAGTTTTTTAATAGATATTTTGGGAAGTTGTTTTTTGTTTTCAACTATCTGCAACAACCAACAAAAGAGAAAAAATGTTTCTTTCCACCACTATAACCATAGTTTTCATTTATAGTGCCTTTCTTTGTCGAATTACCAACACTTCATATAAATTCGATGTTCTTAGATGAAAAAAAATCTTTTTGTTCAAATCTAGAAGTGTAGAGGAAGTTCATGTGCCCATTGTGGTGACTTCTCATGATATAATGGGAACATGAGTTTCCTATTCTCTTCTATCTTTCAATAACGAGAAAGGTTTTTTGACTAAGAACATCCAATAAATATGAAGTGTTAGAAGTTTGATAAATAAAGGAAATGGAAATCAGGGTAACATTGGAAGTTAGGATTTTTTGAGACATTGGGATGTGTAGGAATTATCTGCACCTCATTCTAACACACGATGTGACCATTATTATTCCAAGTTCTTATTTTTATTTAAAATTTACATTAATTTTTGTAAAAAAAGAAAAATGACATACTCAAAACTAAGAAAACATATTTTGATTTTTCTGATATTTAAGAAAATGATCCACAAGTCATTTTTTATGTGTAGGAATCATCCTCACCTCAATCTGATACATTATGTGCCCGATATAACTCAAAGTGTCTGTTATCAGTTTAAACTCGATATTTTAGTTCAAAAAGAGTCACTCATTGAAAATCAAGCAAACACGCTTGGATTTTCTTTATAATTTAGGAAACCTATTCATAAGTCATTTTTGATGTGTAGGAATTGGTCTCATTTCAAATAGATACATGATGTTATATGTATGAGTTAAATTTAGTGTTTCAAGTTTAAAATGACATTTTAGAAAAAAGGACAAGTGACATGAAAATGAAATTTTATTATTTTGATACTTTAGGAAAATTATCCATAAGTCATTTGGGATATACAGGAATCAGAATCATCTTAATCTGACACATAGTGTGACCAGTTTGACTCCAAGTGCTTATTTTTATTTATAATTGAAATTAATTTTAGTAAAAAGGAAAACTGACATAATCAAAACCAAGAAAACATATTCCAATTATTTTTATACTTTAGAAAAATGATCCATAAATCATTTGGGGCGTCTAGAAAACAAGTGCACCTTAATTTGATGCATGGTGTGACCGATATGACTCCAAGTGCATCTTTTTATTTAAAATTTATATCAATTTTAGTAAAAAGGATGACTGACCTAATCAAAACCAAGAAAATGCATTCTGATTGTTTTGATAATTTAGATAAATGATCCATATGTCATTTTTGACATGTAGTAATTAACCACACCTCAACACAATACACAATGTGCCCAATATGAATCAATGTGTCTGTTATCAGTTTATAATCGACAGTTTAGATCAAAAAGTGACACTCACTAAAAACCTGTAAAACACTGTCAGATTTTTTTGATAATTTAGTACATTGATTTATAAGTCTTTTTTTATGTGTATTAATTAGTCTCACATAAAACTAATACATTATGTGATCGGAATGATTCAAAGTGTGTTTTCTAGTTTGAAATGGAATTCTAGTAAAAATGGAAACTAACAAACTCAAAATCAAGATAACATTTTCATATTCTTTTTATAATTTGGTTAAATGATCCATAAGTCATTTGGGATGAGTAGGAATCATCCTCACCTCTATCTGATGCATAGTGTGACCGATATGACTCTAAGTCCATCTTTTTATTTAAAATTAAAATAAATTATAGTAAAAAGGAAAACTAACCTACTCAAAAATAATAAAATTCATTCTAATAGTTCTGATAATTTAGGAAAATTATCCATAAGTCATTTTTTATTTGTAGGAATCAGCTGCACTTCAATCTGATACACAATGTGCTCGGTATGACTCAATGTGTCCATTATCAGTTCAAAATCGATAGTTTAGTTCAAAAAGTGTCACTCACTAAAAACTGAGCAAACATGCTCATATTTTCTAGATACTTTTGTAAATATATTCATAAGACATTTTTTATGTATATAAACCATTCCCACATCAAACTGATACACTATGTGATCAGTTTGAGTCAAATTGTGTGTTTCCAGTTTAAAAAGACAATTTAGTATAAAAGAAAAGTGATGTAATAAAAACTGAGTAAACACATATGGATTGTTTTTATATGTTAGGAAAACAATACATAAGTCATTTAAGACATATAGGATTTATCCACACCTCAATAAGACACACAGTGTGACCGATATGACTCCAAGTGCGTATTTTTATTTAAAATTGACATCGGTTTTAGTAAAAAGGACAACTGACCTACTCAAAACTGAGAAAACACATTCTTATTGTTTTGATACATTAAAGAAATGATCCATACGTCATTTTTAAATATAGGAATCAGTTTCATGTCAATCTGAAATATGATGTACTCGATATGACTCAATGTGTCTGTTATCAGTTTAAAATCGATAATTTAGTTCAAAAAGTGTCGCTCACTAAAAATAGAGAAAACACACTTAGATTTTATTGATAATTTATGATATTGATTCATAAGTTGTTTTTTGAAATTTTTGAATTTATATCATGTCAAACGTCACAAGATTTGACTGGTATGAGTCAAAAAGCGTGTTTTCATTTTAAAATGTCATTTTAGTAAAAAAGACAATCAATGTACTAAAAACTAAGAAAAAGAATTGGTATTGTTTTGATACTTTAGGAAATTAATACATATGTAATTTTAGATATTTATTAATCATATTCACCTCAATCCAACACACGGTGTGACTGTAATGACTCCAAGTGTGTCTTTTTATTTAAAATGGCATGAATTTTAGTAAAAAGGACAACTGACCTACTCAAAACTGAGCAAAGACATCTAGATTTTTTTGATACTTTAGGAAAACGATCCATAATCCATTTTTGATGTTTAGGAATAATATTCACCTCAATCTGATACATGATGTGTCTGGTATGACTCAATGTGTCCATTATCAGCTTAAAATTGATATTTTAGTTCAAAAAGTGTCACTCACTGAAAATCGGGCAAACACGCTTGGATTGTCATGATAATTTAGGAAAATGATTCATAAGTCATTTTTGATGTATATGAATAATTATCACATCAAACCGACACATGATGTGACCAATATTATTCAATGTGCATGTTTCTAGTTTAAAATGACATTTTAGTAAAAAAGACAACTAACGTACTCAAAATCGAGAAAATGCATTCAAATTGTTTTGATACTTTAGAAAAATGATCCATAATTCATTTGAGATGTGTAGGAATCATCCACACCTCAATATGATGCACGATGTGACCAATATTACTCCAAATGCATCTTTCCAATATATATGTGTAATTTTAGTTTAAAACACGCATCACATCACCAAAACTAAGAAAATGAGCCTAGATTGTTTTATCATAATTATATTTTCTATTAATTAATTAATTTACTTATCATTTTTATCATATAATTATTTAGTTAATTTTTCCAAATATAATGATTGAATATGAACAAGAAATGGTTTGGCGTGCAAGAATCAACTGCAACTCAGTCTGATACACAGTGTTCCCAGTATGATTCAAAGTTTAGTTTAAAATTAACACATTCTATTAATTTATTTCATTATATTATTACTAAAATAAGAATTTTCTTTTGCAGGAATATTTTTTTTCTTGAGCTAGGGTTATGATTAAAAGACAAAGAAACACTAATATTTTTAAATGTATGTAATAATTTGGACTTATGTAATTACATAAACCATTGTTTGAAATTTATATAATTTTTTTTTGTATTTTTGTTGCACATTTTATATCATTTAAATTATATATGTGTAATTTATCTTGCCGATTTCGTGGTGTTTTTGGGGTTGTGGTGTGTTGTTATAGCACACTGCACTGGTGCTGTAGTGTGCTCTTACAACACACTACAGCACACCCCTTTATCAGTGTTTATTTAAGAACTGAAAAAGGACCCTTTATCAGTGCTTTTTTAGCACCAATAAATGACTAGGGATTTTAATCTTTATTTGGTAATCAATGCTTATCTAGTGATAATAAAGGACATTTTGTAGCGCTGTTAAAGGCCTATTTTATAGTACTGGCCTCTTTGGTTGTGTCCAGGAAGTGTGAACCTCGTTCATTCCTCTTGGCTAAATAGTGAAGTGTGAATGGGGTTCACACCTCCTCAGACCAAATTTTTAAAATACAAGGACCCCTATCCCACCATTTGATTTTTTTAATGATAAAACCCTTAAAAATCACATTTCTTAATCTTTCGCTCACTTCGCATACTACCCAAACTAATACACAGTTCTACAGGACTTCGAACACGCTCGCACATAAAAAATCTGAACTTATTGTTTTCTATATTCGTTTCTTCAAAAGTCGTGATAGATTTGATCTCACACTTCCATGAAACTTAAATATTATACATTATCATGATTGACAATAATATGGATTTCTATTATATTTGTTTTTTTGTAACCTTATTAGAGAGCTCTTTATACTGGAAACATTATCCAAAATTATCCATTATCATACTTCAAGCAACCTAGATTCATCAACCTTGGATACTCAAAATCAATTAACATCAGATTAGTGAATCAGATCTCCTTTCATTAATCTTCATGATAGAACCACAGTTTCACTATGATGTTTTATGTGTTTAGAGATCAGTATCTGCATTTCCATATTTAAGTTTTTCGGTATGTCTCATAGACCATCCTCTTCCATTAGAGAGTGTTTCATCGGATAGACTAATTATTTGAAAAAAAATAACAAGGTAGACATAGAAGAAAGATTGAATATCAATGGGTGAATTTAATTCACTATCTAAAATGGTTTGATCCACCCCCACTTATTGGGTTAGGGTTCTCGATGGAAGTTTCTATTGAGTATTTCACCAAGATTTAGAGAAATTTGAACACCAACTTTCTATAGCCCCATAACATCGATGTTGGGAAAAATATTTTGACAATTTTTGGATTGAAGAAGAATTAATTAAATAAGTGATCTCATCTTCACTTATTTATAGATCAAAATCAGGGTGAATCACACTGATTTAATCTCACCATTTCAGTCAAAAAACACCTAGGTTCAATCAAATCGATAAAAATCTTGGTGGGGAACACCCTTTCATCTACATCGCCATATTTAAGGTATTGGGGAATCTAGTGGAATCCATTGGCCCTAGGATTTCAAAATTTTCATCACCAGAGTGATGTAACTCTATCGTCTTTGATGGTCCATGCCCCGGTAGCGGTCTGAGGATCTCGTGTGAATAATTCGACTCACAAAAATAAATAAATGTTACCTTGTTTTATTGGGCACCACGTTTGAATGCATATTTTCACTGGTGATCATATCACAAAGGATCTGAATTTGAACCCCTATAGATCATCCACACTTGCTTCAAGAATACATGTGAATGTTGATTGTCAAATTCCATGTGCTAGGGTGGAGCTTTGATAATCTCTTTGACGTTGCGATGATCACCTCAACTCTATTCCTATGATCCATGAAGGCGTCCTAGGATAGATTTATTGGATGTATTATTTCTCTATAAAGGATGCGAGAAGAGAGAGGAGCTCTCAATCCATTTGGAATGAAATTTTATACACATGGAAATTAGCTCCTCAACTTCTTATATAGTGGATGTCTAAAATACCCCGTTAGGGTTCCCCAAACCCAGTATATTTAACATCCACTAAATAAGTAATAAATAAATAATAATGATGAACTAACAACATCATAAATATTATTTATATTTTATCCCATAATTGTAATATATATTAAATATATTATTTGAAAAGATTGAGTCATTAATTCGACTTGTAATTCCTTCCAATATTAAACAAACCTTTAATATTAAAATAATATCTGTTCGTATAATATTATTCCATGTATTTACTTAATCACTCCTAGATAATCTTAATAAATAAATTCAAATCAATTATTTTATACTCTAATAATAATGAATTTATTTATTTTCTGATGATTGAACTTGGAAAACTCTCGGACCCCATGGTGGGGATCACCATGTCCCATATACCTATTCCACAGAATGGGGTAGAATTTTGAATGTGCTATTTTGTGTGACCTAATAGGCCTTTATCTCAATAGTAGTGAAAAATATTCACAGACTAAGAGTGGATTCTAGAAACCTATTAGGGCCCCTAAAGAGACAAGTAATAGTCATAGTAATGAAAACCAACCTATGAACATGCAAGGTGTAATATAATCTCTTGGTTATATGGTATATTATAAATCAGGATGCACAATTTTGTCATCATCCTTTCCATGCTTTATTAGTTATTAATTTACTTGGATGGATTTACCTTTGACCACAATGGTCATGGATTTATAAAGGTAATACCATCTTGATCAACCAGGCCTGAGATATCATTTCCTTAATTAGGAAGAAAAAAATTATGTCTTGATCATTCAACCAATGTTATACCACCAATGAAGAACCCAATAAAATTCACCTCGTGATGACTTCAATGTCATGGTATTCACCTTGCATCAAAGTATTTGATCCAATGGAAAACATTGATAATGAACTCTCAAGTTAGGAAACCAATACACATGTTCATGGATAGGAACAACCAATGACACCTAAAACATGCGGTGTTCCTATTGGTGGTTCTGACCTAATGATCTCACCTACTAAAGATCACCAAGTGTGAACTTCATGGAAAGAAGAATCAATACTTATGATCCCCTAGAACCTGATAGTCAGACAACAACTATGTCCTAACAGTATGATGTATCTAAACCATAAGACATATGTTTAAGATTAATGTCATAGTATCTTGAGGTTCTCATTATATCTTGGTAACTACTATAAAATTTTGATATGCCAATTAATCTATGGGAAGTACAATTAAATAGTGGATATAGAAATGTCTACACTATAATGGTAAGAAAACATCATGCATAACTCATTGTACACATGGTATAGTAATAAAAAGTATTGATAAAGTTGGGTCTAGGGCACCCACCATTACAACACTCCCACATTCACTAGATCCAAATTTATTACCATTCTTGTTATATATCTCATGATTAATATCATGTTTTTGATGATTCATGACTTTATGTTTTTGGGTTTTCCATGTCTCCACTCTGTGGATATTCTTCTTTGTGTGACCACACCTCCGTGAGTTAAACTTCTCAAGAGATGATATCCCTGAGTTTATTCTTTTTTGTTCACTATCAAAACAATACATCCTAGCTAGTAAGAGTATTATAATTTACATTATGATAATACTTCTCTTACTTTGTGTGATTATAATAACAGTGGGAAATGTTTTGTTTTGTACACTTATTCTTTAGATTCTGTAGAAACTAGAATGAACTTGTATTTTTAGATATGACTACCATTGGCTTGTTTGAGCTTGTCTCTCCCATTACCTTATCCTAACAACAATATTAAATCACATTGATCCAAGGAAGACTTTTTCGTGTCCCCTAAATACTATTTTCCCTTCTTCTCTACATACTAGGTACATTTCTTATGTACTTCTTCACGTACATTTGGATTGTTCAAATTTCTTACCTTACAGCTCTCTTGGATATAATCGAAATTTACCTATAATGAAGTTTATGTTGGAAATATCATTTCTTCTACATATCATAGAATATGTAATTTATCCTTCTCATAATTGTATGGTATACAACTTACTAAATTAATCTATTTATATGTGTCACACGTGTCTTCTTTGAGAGATTTATACCATGTGACACTAGTAACAATTCTCTCGTGAATTGTTCCAACTTTTATTTTTAATATATATACAATTGACTAGGTCCAAGAAAACAATGGATATACCTCAGTAAATATCATTTCATAGAACCTAGGTTTTAACTTTATATCCATATCTAGAGAGATAGTTTTATTCTAGTCTTAACTAACTATAAGACCAATAGTTTTTTGTCATATGTTATCAAACATATTTTTCTAGGAAAACAATGAGGCTCTCACTAATCTTTTCTAGAGACATGGAGAAACTCATTCCTAAAAAATATTTATTGATCTCATTTTCTAACTCCAGTCCTAAACTAGATTTCAGTAACATGCATCCCTTATTGGAATTATATGGTTTTACCATCCCTTTCTGGTTGCATTATATAGATTCCATCTAAGATTAGTGGTATTGTCATTCAATGCTCAATAAAATAATCACATAAAGTAACTAAGATAAGTAAAATTATAATGGATTTAGGTACAACCTTGGTGTAACCAATCAATCCTTATTGGTTCCATGCTTTTACCATCCATGTATAGTTTTAATTGAATACCCACCATAGTATTCAAAATGATAGGCCCGTGTACATTGATACATGGAATCCATTATTGAATTTTAATTGATGTTGTCAATTTTAACAAATTTCCACATACTGCTTAATTTTAAGATTTATTATTCTCAATGAATAATGTATCACCAATTGTGGTAAATAGAGAACCATTATCATGGTTTTGATATTTATATATGTACATGCCTTTGGAATATTCTCTTTCCACATTCTCATGTGAAATTTGTTCCTATGCCAACTTCTTGTAAATTTTTGGCATTGAATGAATCCCAAGTCAATATTTCTCACATTATTTCAAATGGATATCCATACCCTTATATAGAAATATAGTTTATAAATTTGACTATCACTTTTCTAACTTACGGATTCCTGTAATATCCTAAGAAACTTTTAGGATAATTACTTTAAAATCACATTGTATTTTTACTTTATGCAAGTATGTTTATATCCTAACAAACACTTTTAACGAAACACATGTTCTTATGTTGTAATTGATTTTCATCATATTGTAACTCATATGATATCCATTTTTCATGATAGATAACATGTGGTTATGGTACAATGATATTATTTTCAAAGCATGTCTCAAAAAATAGAAGTATCTTCAATGAATGAGTTTTTATAATTAATAATATTTTTTACTTACATCATTACTCTGATGTATATAAGGAAATGTGCATTTTGGAATCAATCCACGCTGCATTTTATTGATCAATGTTAACATCTAAGCCTCATTATTGATCCTCCTTATTAACATCATTTGTGTGATGTGTATAAGGTAATTTGTGTCTAAGAATCACTCCATGCTGCATTATAATGATCATTGAAAGCTTGGTAAAGATATTATTCAAAATGCCAGCCTGAAGCAACTTGTATATTATTACCATGGATATATATTACTTCAATTATAGATTCCTTAAGTAAACTTAAAGGAATATAATGAATTACATTTACAACTAGATTAACCTTGGAATAGTTCATGCTCTCTAGCTGACCTAATTCCAAAATATTTCTGGATTACCTTTATTTAAAAAGGTTTATTTTCCCAAAAACTAAGTTCATAAGTGTGTCAGTATTAACTAACATATTTAACTCATAAGAGTTTGAAACCATACTCGGTTTATCCTTGAAAAATAATTACTTTTTCTCAACTAATTATTGTCTTACCACAATAGGGTATACAAGTATTACATTTTATATTCATAGTGTTTCTGATGATTCAAGCATTACTGAACTATTGATTGATTATTACCACAAAAAAACATTGATTCCAAAACTAGAATAATGTATCCTTTTTTCCAAAGGACATGTGAGATAATTTTTTTGGTAATGCTTAACAATAGATCAACTAGAATTTTTTACTTGGAAATCAAAATTTGTGTGATTCTCACCACTGACTTAGGAACCACTCTCTATCAATATTTTAGAGAATACACCTTACTTTAAGTAAAATTTCATTACTTAATTTGTTGATGTATTTAAATAAATATATGTAATCAAAATATTGTGTTTAATACCAAAGTATTATAATAGAAACATTAATTTAAATTGATGAATATACCTAAAGATGAAGCGTTATTATTTGCATCTTCGATTCAACTTATTTCATTTAAATATTCAAGGAATTATCTCATGATATGTGAAGCAAATAACCTCCAGTTTGATAATCAGCCTCTTTGCATTGAAGGATGTTTCCAAGGTGCCTTTGGTGTTAAAATTTCCACTGGTATTTTACCCTTGTCTTTCAACTTGTTATATATAATAACTAAAGATAATACTTTCCATTATATCTTATTTACTTAGACAACTATTACCTAAAGGTAATGAAGTGTTTTCTCTATACAGTTCATTTTCTTAATCATAAAAAGAACTTGAGAAACTTGCTGAAAATTATATAATAATGGGATGTATTGAAAAAATATTCTCATCTTTCAAACGTATCAGGTGTAATCATAACCTCATTCATATCTTGCTTCACTTTCTCCCTGCAATATTTTTAGAGATGAGACAACATGTGTAATTATCCATATCCATATGTAATATCCAACTCACATCAGACAATAAAGATAACATTATGAAATAACCATCATATGCGTTATACATTAATCTCCAGTAAGCATATTTCTCACCCTTGCTTCCTAAGGTGACTCAATACATGACGGGGACTCCAGCATCTTGAATTTTATATGTCATAGTACTTTACATGAGCGCTTGCACTACTCTTTGGGAATTCTTGCTAGATAGGACATTTATTTAGTCCAAAATTAATCATAGTATTTATATGTTGTATTACATGTCATTTTCTAAAAAATAAATGATAGCGGATTAGTACTTTTATATTGATTTTATATTAGACATTATCGATCAATTAAATCATTAAATGTATCCCACTATTTTTTCAAACTCTTGAAACCCACTATAATAGAATAAAAATACTATATTGCTTTAGTATTCTAATGGTAAGGATCCTTGAAACCTCCCCTAATAATCTATATGCTATGAATGAATCACTAATCTGAGAGTTCAAGGTAGGTGTTTGACTAGAAAACTGTATTGACTCACAGCTCCTTGATCTGTTGAGTGAAGTATCTACTTCTAAAATCATAAATATGATTTACTCAATGATTTTATTTTAATATACAATAATATTTCTATGGATAATCTTTTTATACCAACTTCAATTAATTCAACCCATCACTCTCATAAGAACTCCCCAGTAGTAAGAGGAACCCTCAACTATGGATGATTGAGCACCTTGTACACTCGGTTTTGTTTAAATTCAAATAATGGAAGGCATTTGTGAATTAATATTTCTTTGAGGATTTTATTATTATTTTGAAGTATGTAATAAATTTATAATAATATGTTCGTACTATGTTGTCATGCTCCCAACTAAATATTAATAGAAAAACATTCATCGTGTCTTTATGCATTTTTCATGCTTATTATTTTATGTATTCTCGTAGTAAAAATGCACATGAATAAAATAATAAACAAAGCATAAATGTTCATGAGAATCTTATATTAGTTAAATCATATAAACTTAATAGATCAAACATGACCAAGGGGAATCATACTTGAGCCGAGGTTTGACTCGTGATGTATATCTACTCTAATACCAAAGTAACAACTATGCGCTACTGATAGCATAGACTCTCCGCCTTAACATGGTTGTTGAGTCTTAACGCACCAGCTACCATCCGTTTCCCCACAGACACATGGGACCCTCCCTGAGGCTCACCCACATGCCCAAATGGATCATATGACTAATGACTTCCCTCATATTCCAACACATGTTATTTCCAGTGTTCTTTTTCCTCACTCACACACACCTTGGGAAACTTCCCAGGTGGTCACTCATCATGATCACTACTCCAGGAAAAGTGAGTTTAACTATGGAGTTCTAATCAGGTAAGCTCCTAAAATGAAAGGTGAAACATATTGACATTAATAATATCATTTATTTATTTAACCCACTATCATTCTAGGATGTTAAATTCACCCCAATGTGAAGCCCAAACTTTCACTACAGTATTCAGTACATAAAAATGTCGTGTATTGTTTTCTGTAAAAGGAGAATTAATAATATATAGACCATTTTACACTCCATAAACTATCTCAGTCTAGGTTTTGCAGAATAACATATAAACCTTACAAATTAACAATGATGTACAAAAATTTAAACTAATCTCTTCGTGTGTACTACCTCCTTATGTGAAATAAAATCCAATTGAAATTATACTAAGCCTATGAAAAATAAATTTTTAAAAAATGGTGAGCATTAATTTTCCCAGTAAAGGGTTTTAAAATATTTTTGAAAATACATTTATTTTAAAACAATAAATTTCTTTGAAAACATTTATCATATAAATCATTTGATAAAAAAAATATTTAGAAAAGAGTTTCCAAATATTTTTTAAATATCCTTAAATAGTTTATAATACTTTGAAAACCAAATATATTCAAAATAATAATACTTTTTAAATACTAATTTGGATTTCTCCATTTTAAAAATAATACTTTTATGGATTATTTTTTATACTTAGCAGGTCATAAGAAAACTATAAGGACACTTAGCAATATCACATACAGGACAATATCCCTTTGAGGTCATGAGTTTACTCCTCATACTATATCAAATCATTTGATACTCTAGTGTCATAATTTAAAACATTTTAAATGGTCATGTCTTTCTCATTCATAACCCAAAAACATTTCAAAACCATAAATAAATTATTTTCATAGTATAAAATAATATTACCGATTTTTTTACTTGACTCAATCATATTTTTAATGAATTTATAAAAACAATTGGGAGAAATCCATAATTATAAAGAATTTATATAATTTTGAAAAAATAAATATAACTACTTAATAAATTAAATGAACACTTGAATTTAGGTATGTGAATTGTAAATAATATCTTAGATGATGGTCATATCTAATGTTATGAATGAAATTCATTAAAATATAAAAAAAAATCACACATAAATGATAAATTTTATCATTAACAACTTGCAGTAAATAAATGATACACATAAAATGATAACCTATATAGAATATATAAAATGATAACTTATCTCATGGAAATTTATTTATAAAATAAACAATTTAAATTTAACAACAACAAAATAATGTTTTGTTATTGTTTTAAAATAGCTTATTTAATATCATGAAATAATTATTTTTAACATTGATTATTTGCATAATATATATATATACACACACATAGAGTTCTTTGAAAATGATTAATTAGATGATTGGATTTAAATTACCCTTATAAGGGTTATGATTTAAATCAATGTTTTGAAAACAAAATAGAAAATTTTATTTCTAAAACATCTAAAAAAGTTATTAAATACCAACATCCTATTCTTATAGTATTTGAAAGTATACTTATATATATATGTGTGTGTTTGTGTGTGTAAACCAAATACACCCTTACCTTGAATGAGGATGAATATAGTGTCATTGGTTCCTGAGCATAGAGAGAAATAATGAGGGGATAATTTTAGGGAATGGTTCGTGTCCTCAGGGTGTGAAAAAATGAGGGTTTATATAATATTATTTTTAAAAACAATATCAATCATTCTCAGATTATTATTGTAACAAAAACTGTGTATTTGGAAAAAGAAATTGAGAGTTTTTGTGTTCGGTTTTCTTGATACATAATATATATATATATATATATATTTGATGTTCCAAGTTAAGGTATTTCAAAATATGAAAGGGGTTCAAAAACTTGACGAAAGAAGATCGAACAATAGTGTTCCCTAGGCTTGTATGAACTAGATTATTTGGATTATTTGGAATGATATGCAATATATATATTTATATATTTTTCTTCCTTCAAAAGCTACGGGAGGTATGAAAACAAGGTTAATCAAACACTAGGTCAAGGTTTGGTTGTAGAATAATTGCGCCATTTGGAAATTAAATGGTGATTGGGCCATGGCTTTGAGGGTGACAATAACGATGAAGGAAGAAGTGGATCACATTAGGTCGAGTTCTAATGGTTCATAGACATGATAAAGGGGTTCAATGAAGGGGTCCTTACAAATAGGGTCTCGTGAGCTTTGGCCCACCCTATAAATACATTGAGAGGGCCTTAGACACAGGTCCACAGATAACCCCTTGTGGGTACTAAGCCCAAGCCTCCTACTGGCTTACGCCATGTAGTGCACCCATGTACCCCCACTCACCAAGATCTTGGCCAGTGCCCACCTAAGTAGTGGTTTCATGACTTCTCTTATTGTTGTGTGAGTAATAATTTTTTATGTAAAGAAAAATAATAATTAATCTTATTATTATTTCTTTTTAACCATTTCCATTAGGTTATAAATATTTTAAAATTTAATTATATTGTTTTTATTTAGAACTAATTATTTTAAACCATATTTTACATTTATTACATTTTATACTTCCCAATGTTATATTATAAAATTTACTTAAACATTTTTATTAAATGATATCATTTTAAATACTATATTATTATTTAAGATCTATCATTTTAAATTCATTTTAAATTTTATTTTTAGGTTTTCTAATGGATAATAAGAAAACAGTTATATTTTTTCCATAGGTCATAAAAAAATACTTATAAATACCCATGTCTAAGGGTGTTTGAAAAACACATCCCAATTCAACAAAGTTCATTTCATGATTTCATAATGATGTTATACTTTCCTCTTATTCTTATTATTATCGTTATTCAACTTACTATAACCTTTCTAATTATGATATATTTAATTGAAATTAGATACACATTTACCATTTTTGTTTTACTCGGTGGTGCTCTAGTTGTGTCTCTAGCACTTTTAGTGATTTTATAGAATTATCCGGGGTTTTATAGTTTGTAAAAATGTAAGGAAAATAATGCTTTATTAAAAAAAATATCCCTTTTTTGTTAAATTTTTAATTCTTCTATATTAAAAACATTTATTTAAAATATAAAAATACATCATATATTTAAGATGTTACATTCTTACCCCCTTAATTGAATTGTGATCTCGCAATTCGTTCATACACACATCTCACTTCTTATTTAAACCTTGGTGTTCCTACATAAACAACTTTATTATTATTACAAATTATTTCAAATTTTCATTGTAATAATTAACCCATACCTTCACCAGAATATCTAGTGTTGGAGATTCTCATGAAAAGTCATGTTTCTCCCAATCAAATTGGTTCCCAAAGCAATTTCAAGTTCTTGGACTTCTTTTTCCCATAAGAAACTTGAGAAACTAGGTCAAACTCATGTAAACATCAATTGGATATTGAGATAGAGGTATGATGGGTATAAAGTTTAGATACTTCTAAGTGGAATTGATTCTTATAGAACAATAAAACTGACTCATTTTCTAACATTTCAAATTATTTGAGTCTTTCATATAAACTAAAACACAAAACTTGACACAGATAGGCTACATGGAGGTCGCACTCTATTAAAGATTCTAGAAATCCACAAGACTCAAACTGATCAGATGGGGTAAAATATTTAAAAACACCCTCTTAATACTTTCTTTGTCATGCATAAGATTAAAGTTGTGTATTCATAATGACATAATAGACAAAACATGAACCTCAAAAGAATTAGAGTATATCAGGTGTGTTGGATATCTTGAAAAGGTTTTTAAAAGATATTATAAGGTTTTTAAAGGGTTCAAAATCATTTTAGTATGATATAAGAATTATCTTTTCAAGCAATTCATATGGAAGAGGCAAAAGATTTGTTCATGTTCTTTTTCATTCCTTCTGAAAATATCAAGGAAATGGAATTTTATAAAGGGGACATACTTAAATTATTAATTTTTTCTAGTTTTCCAAAGTTTTCTAGATCATCACTCTTGATACCAAGTTTGAAGCCCAAAACCCACTCTAATGGATTTAGAACATAAAAATGTTGTGTATTTTTTTTATAAAATACAAATGAAAAATACATATATCATTTTACACTTCAAGACCAATTTTAGTCTAGGTTTTGGATAATTAAACATATACATTACAAAATAAATATTTTACTCAAAAATTTAAACTAATTTTTTCATTTTTGGAACATCTTTATGTGAAATGAACACAAATTAAAATTCTACTATGATTGTGAAAAGTAAATTTAGAACATAGAGTGAGCATTAATTTTCTGACTAAGGGGTTTTAAAATCTTTTGAAAAAAACATTTTTTAAAAACTATAAATATATTTGAAAATATTTATCAAATAAATCATTTGATAAAAACAATATATAGAAAATGGTTTTCAAACATTTTTTAAATATCCTTAAATGGTTTATATTACTTTGAAGAACAAATATATTCAAAATAATAATTCTTTTAAAATACTACTTTGGATTTCTCCATTTTTAAAATAATACTCTAATGGATTATTTATGATACTTATCAAGCCATAAGAAAACCATAAGGCCACTTAGCCATATCACATATAGGACAACATCCCTTTGAGGTCATGTGTTTACTCCTCACACCACATCAAATCATTTGATACTCTAGTGCCTTAATTTAAAGAAAACATTTTAAATTGTCATGTCTTTCCCAATCATAACCCAAAAACATTTCAAAACCATATATAAATTATTTTCATATTAGGAAAATAATATTACTAATTTCTTTACATGGAATAATAATATTTTTAAATAACTTCTAAGAATAACTGAGAGATATCCATACTTATAAAGAATTGCTCTTATTTAGAATACATAAATATAACTTCTTAATAAATTAAAAAAATTCTTGAATTAATGTGCATTAAATTTCAATAATATCTTAGATTATGGGCATATATAATGTTATAAATGACATTCATAGATATATAAAAACAATTGACACATAAAATTATAACTTTTATCATTAACAACTTGATGTAAATAAATGATACACATAAAATGATAACCTACATAGAATACATAAAATGATAAATTCTTGCATGTAAATTTATTTATAAAAGAAAAAATTTAAAGTTAAAAATAAAAAAACAAACTTTTATTGTTGTTTTAAAATATATTATTTAAGGTCATTAAAATAATTATTTCTAAAGTACATTATTTATTATCATGAAATAATACTTTTTAACATTAATTATCTACATAATAAATATATACATAGAGTTATTTAAAAATAAATAAATAAATTATTGGATTTAAATTACCCTTAGAAGGGTTATTATTTAAATTAAAATTTAGAAAAAAAACTGAAATTTTGTTTTTTAAAACATATAATTGAAAGAAATTATGAAATACCAACATCCTTTTATTAAATAATTTTAAATTATTCTTATATAGATGATTGTATTTAAATTACCCTCAGAAGGGTTATGATTTCAATCAAAATTTTGAAAATAAAATAGAAATTTTGTTTTCTAAAACATAGACTTGATTAAAATAATATGAAATACCAACATCCTTTTATTATAGAATTTAAAAGTATGCTCATATATATATATATTTATATATATTTAAATAAAATACACTCTTACCTTGAATATGTATTAATCCAAGGTTGTTGGTTCTTGGGCATATAGAGCAAGAATGAGGGGATGATTTTGTGGAATGGTTCACATCCTTAGGGTGTGCAAAATGAGGGTTGTTGGGAAAAAATCCCTGAAGGTAACATTGAAGCATTTTTGGGTTGGTTATGTTTGTTTACAAAGTGGGATTCCATGGAAAGTTTTTGATTTCTAGATATATTGTTGACAACCTATGTTGACAAAGAACCATGACAAAGGAATGTACGATCTGGAGGTGGTACAAAAAGAAAGGTGGTGTTGTTTTTCAGTGTTTTCCAAATTTTTCAGCCTCAAAATCAGCAAATGGAGAAAAGTGTTTTGGGAAAAGGGACTTGAGTTATAGTGTTATGGAGGCTTAGAAATTTGTTATCCATATTTTCTTAAATATTATAACATCAAAATAAGGAAAATGGAAGAAGGTCATGCAAGTTTTGAAGTTGGTCGCACAAGGTGACTAGGGAAATAAAGGCTTGGGAGAATGAACCATCGCACCTAGAGGAAAGTTGTGTGCGGAACTCAGGGTGGAAAAATGATTATAAATAGAATTATACCCCACTAATTTTTATAAAATATCAACACTTATAGAAAATACAAGCTCTGATCATGTAATTTGTATGTGGCACGCAAGTAGTGAGTTTGAGGAAGTAGTGAGTTGCGTGCAAGCAGTAAGTGGCGCGCAAGAAGTGGAACGCAAGTAGTGGTGAGCAGGCAGTGGTGAGCAAGAAGTGGCGTGCAAGTAGCGGTACAAAAGTAGAAAGTGGTTCACTAGTTGGTTTTCCCACAACAAAGGTAAAGGTTGCGCACTAGTTAAAGTGGCGCACAAGTCACCCTAGGGTTGCGTGAAAGTTAGAAGTTACCCAGTACATTTGTGGTAAACTGGTATTCATCAGTGGATGAAAGTTGGAATTAAATAGAAAATATACATATAGTATAGTTTTAATTCATTTAAGATAATTAAGGGACCTACAAGTACATAAATTATAAGTTGATCCTTTCTAAAGTACTAAGTAATGGAAGAGGAAGAAGGTGATCCTTTCCCCCAGCAGAGAGCTAGAGAAAGAGACACAAGGAGTGACCCGTGGGAAAAATATGATCTAACCCTAAACATTATAAAGGTAGTGAGCCTGGGTATAGAGGTGATCAATCCTAAACATTGTAAGTTGGCAGTGAGCTTTAGTGAATTTGGTACATCGGCACATCGTCATTGTATACTCCTTGGATTATCCTAGTGAGGATGAACGAATTAAAAAAAAATATTTGTTTGTCTACCCACTTTCCCTCATTACATTAAAACCATCATCATCGGATAAAAAAGAAAATAATAAGATCTTCACAAACACATAGGTGAAAACAAAGTGACCCTTATAATATTGAGGTCAAGATCTAGTGGGGCGGGAAGAATAAATTCAATAAAAATATCCATACCCTGATTCACCCCCCCCCCCACTTAGGGTATATAGTCCCCTTTTGGACCCAACAAGGGTTTATATAATAGGATGCATATATATATATATATTATCAATATGTTATATTCCAAGTTACTATATTTGAAAATATGGAAGGGGTTCAAAAATTTGACCAAGGAAAATTAGGCAATAGTGTTCCTTAGGCTTGTATGAACTCGGTTATTTAGATTATTTGGAAAGATAGGATATATATATATAAATATATATCATCCTTTAGAAGCTAAGGGAGGTATAAAAAAAGGTTAATCAAACACTAATTCAAGGTTTGGTTGTAAATTAATCACCATTTGAAAATTAGACATGTAACATCCCAGGTAATGATAGAATAATAATTTTTTATATTTATTAATATTTATGAATTAGATAGTAATTTTACCTTAAAGGGACACTATGTATGATAGAGTATCCGACACACAATAATGGGTTTCTCCTAAATCTTACATTGCACGAAATACTGAGTTATATTGAAAAAATAAATAAATAATATATTGTAAATATTATTATTTAATATGGTAGTTATCACCTAGCCGTTAGAATGAATGGAATGAATAGTGTTAACTAAATTATAAAAATAGGGTTTACACATGTTTATATAATGATTCATTGTTTACCAAATTAACATTAAATAAAACAAAAACCAATTGAATATAAAGAAGGTATTTTTATGAAAAACTATTTAAATGTGATTAATTGTGATTATGCAATAATAAAATAACTCTTGCTAGATTGTATTAATGAAATATGAATTCTATATAATGTTTAAAATTCATATTGTTTTTTGTCTAGACATTATATAAGAAAAAATACAATTTTACAGATAAAATGAGTATTTTTCGAAAAATGCGGTTTTACCACCTTTTGTTGGAGAACCTATTTTAAATCTAGTTTTTGACACTTTAATAAGTTCTACTTGAAAAAATAAACTTCTTATTTGGAAGTATCACATCAATATTTACTTTGGTTGAAATTTTGATATTTTTATGATAAAATTCATATTTTAATGAATACTAAAAAATACTACAATTTAATTCAAAACTAATTTTTCATCTAATTTATTTATATTTTATTTTTGAAGAAGGTGGTTCCTTGGTCAAAGACCAAAGAAAAAATTATTATACAAAGAAAAGGAGTTGCATGAGTCTAAAAGATGGAATCTTTTTACAATCCTTATCATAAAGAGGAAGTAAATCAATAGGAAGTTCATAAAACCAAATTATGTCATGGTTAACTCCCTTATTAGAAATACCATCTGCATCCATGTTCACTTCATGAAAGTTTTGAGTGATAATGTAGCTGATCTCCAGAAGAGAAAGGGGTAATTAATCCTATGGGTTGTAAGAGGCCAGGCAAGATGCACCACACCATTCCAAATAGTCTGTACAATAGCGGTTGAATCACTTTTAATCGAAATATTGTTCCAACCCTCTTACTTTGAAAAGTAAATGGCATGGATCATAATCATCATTTCAGGTTCTAGAGATGAGGTGATTCGGCAGCTTCCAAAGAAGCATCTGATACACTTCCTAAGGTGGTTTCTGAAAATAGCCCAACCCAAGGGTCCCGGATTGCCTTTAGAAGTGCCATAAACATTCACTTTAATCCAACCTAGGAGCGGGACTTTCCAGAACACTTCAAAAGTGAATCTAGGTTGATGATAGATTCTATCAATTTGAAGTCATCGGAGGATCCCAAAGTCTTTAAAATTATTGTCACAATTAGCCTTCTGAATTGAGGCAGCTTCCCAAATGGAAATGAGAATACGCATCCGACTTGCATTAACACTCGATGAGAATTTATTATGAAGAAGAGAATTTCTATCATACCAGATCACATAGAGAAGCTCAGAAATAGTAGTTAAGAAGAGATTCTTGATTTGTTGAGATGATTCTATATCCACACCAATGCTTTAGTTGAGAGCTGGTTCAATCAAGAAGTAAGCATCTGCAATCAAAAATGTCATAAATATAGTTGGGTACTTGGTTGTGAGTAATACACCAAACAAGAGTAAGTCTCTAGGGATTAATCCATGGTTTTTCAAAAAAAATAACCAATATAAATTATTATCAGAATTTAGAAAATTGTGGTTGTAAAAAATTTTGGTATCTTGGATTCCATTATGAGGAGGTTCCCATATTAGGAAATCTTTAGAATTTGAATAGGGATAATCCTCAATAACATGAATGATGTTTTCAGAAAGAGTGGAGGTATGAGAATTTAAAACATCCCTGATAGTACAGTTGGTGTGCTCTGGTAAATTATTAGGAGGCAGCATTGAGATTAAAGGAACACCAGTCCAGTTTTCCAACCAAAAGATCATGGAAGAGTCGGTAATAACCATCCATTTAGAGTTAATCATGATGTTGGTAAAGTCTTCCATAATGTACAAACAAATGGAAGAGCTAATATAATTCATATTGCCTTTCTTTAACTTGTTAGGGAATCTTTTTTGATAAAAGCAATGGAATCAATGTTATTGTGAAGCAGGTTCCAAGTGAGTCTAGCCTGTAAAGCATCATTAAAGAGTTTAAGGTTTTTAATGCCAAAACCGCCCTTATCTAAAGGTATACAACAAGTAGTCCAAGGAATGGTCACAAGATTCCTTTAAAGAGTTCTTCCTATCCAAACAAAGTTTTTGATGTAAACATTTATTTTCTTATGGAGACCAACAGACCATTTGTAAACCATCAACGAGTAAACCATTTTAGAGACAATTTTAGATTTAACAATATATATTCTTCCATCCATAGAGAGGGATATACCCTTCAAAGAGGATAATTGATTGAGTATTTGGTCAAAAATGTTAGAAAAGTAACTATATTTAGGCCTTCCCCAAAAAATGGGTACACTGAGATAAGTAAAAGGGAATGATCCTTCTTTGATACCTAAATCATTGATAATATTACCTTTTCTATTAGAGGGGATTTTTTTCCCAAATAAGATAGAATATTTGTTCCAACTAATGGTTTGACCAGAGATATCTTAATTATGTGAGAGGGAACTTTTGAGACTTTGAATATTCCTTTTATCCCCTTGTAAGAAAAGGATGATGTTATCTGCATATAATACACGTGTGGGCACATTTAAGTTCCTAGAAGCCTAAATAGGTTTAATATTGTTTTGGTAAATAGGGCGAGTGATAAATCTTCTTAAATAATCTTTTTCAATTGAAAAAAGAATGGTAGAGTGGGGATCACCTTGTCTAACTCTTTTAGTGCATTTAAAGTAACCCTTAGGGGAACCATTGAAAAGGATGGAGGTGGTAGATGATTTGAATAAATAAGTTATTCTACTAATGAAGGTATAATTAAAACAAAAACTCTGAAGAACCGTGAAGATAAAACTTCAGTTAATGGTATCAAATGACTTCCTGATATCAATTTTAATAGAAATATTTCCTCCCCTAGTAGATTTTTTTAAAATTCTAGTGAATTCAGAGGCAAGACAAATAAAATCTTATATAGACCTACCCTTGATAAAGCCAAATTGATTCCATGAGGAAATTTTATTACTTATAGTAGTAAGTCTGTTAGCAATATGTTGTATGATGATTTTTTAAAGAGTGTTAATAAGTGCAATAGGTCTGAATATATGAATCTTAGAAGCATTGTCCACTTAAAGAATTAGAGAACAAAACTGCGCACTCAACCCATGAGTAAGAACACCATTGGAAGAAAAGGATTTTACAAGTTTGAAAACATCAGTTTGAATAACCTCCCAGAAGTGATGATAGAAACCATTATTTATACCATTAGGTCCTGAAGCACTATTAGTATTAAGGCTAAAAGTAGTGTCTTTGATTTAATGACCAAGAGGTATGGTTAAAAGATAATTTTTATCTACCTCATTCGCCATAGCTGGAAGGGAATCAAGAAGAATGTCTTTGTCGATGTCTAGGCCATTAAAAATATTTTTATAATAAGAGACAACATGACTAATAATTCCATCCTCAGTATCAATGAGGGTGCCCCTGTCTCTAAGAAAAGTGAGAGTTCTACAAACATTCTTGATTCTTGGAAGATATTCTTAGAAAATAGTGTTTATATCGCCATCCAAGAGCCATTTGGTTTTGAAGATTTTCATACAGATGTTTTCTTTAAGGATGAGCAAAACATTAAGTTTCATAGAAGTGTTGATTTCATGTTGAGGATTCGTAGTGAAATCATATCTAGCAGTGGTGTTTTGAAGTTGGATAAGTTCATTCTCAAGAAAAGAGATGTCATTGTCAATTTATTTATATTTGGAACTACACCAGCCTTTAAGACACTACTTAAGATGTTTTAGCTTGATGATATAAGAAAATTCATCATTGTAATGATTCTTAGACACCCAAAAAGTTTGATGATGTTAGAACACTCAGATTCAGAGGACCAATCACTATTAAATCTAAATGGAAGAATGGGTTTCAAGAAATTAATATAAAGGATGAAAAGGATGGGATGATGATCAAAGTTAATCTTGGGAAGGCTAGTGTTAGAGATGGTGTCCCATTTATCTAAAGTAGACTCATTCATGAAAGCTCTATCCAATTTTCTAGAAACTAACATGTTGTACTGCCTTCTATACCAAGTGAACTTGGAACTAGTGAGGTTTATTTCCACATGGTTATTATACTGAATAGAGGATTTGAATTCTCTTGAGGAAATAGAATAGTGGGAAGGGCCAATTTTTTCACTGGAGGAAAGAATTTCATTGAAATCACCAATCACAAATTTGGGATCATGAATGTTGTTAGCTAAATAAGAAAGGTCATGGAAAAGTAGCATTTTATATTGGTATCTATTTTTAGCATAAACAAAAGAATACAAAATGCGCTATCAATAAAAATAAAAAGTAATAAGTAAACATCTTCTTAGAAACATTGAAAACATTCACATTCTATAGATAGGAATGATAAAAAATCCTAAGAGTTTCTATAGAAATAACATCTTTTCACACACCTAAAAAATTATAACCATGTGAGAAACGGTGAATAATTATTTATTAAAAGTTGATTTTAGGTTCAATAATAAAAAATAGTTCAGCTAGATTAGTATTAATAAATATTTGAAGGAGAATAAAATTTATAGGGTTTTCATTACCCTGATAATTCCAAAAAAGAAAATTTATTGGAACCTAAATTTGTGTTTGGAACCATCTTTCTTTACTTCCAGATCCTTTCCCCTTAGTAGATCTTCTGAAATTTTTTGATGAGTTTAGACTAGGTTTATTTCTCTATTTACTCATAAAATAAATATAATATACGTTATTAGTACCTACATTAGCATCACCCTGAGCTGTTTCAAGTGTTTTAGCCTTCAATGGGGTAACCATAGGGCTGACTTAAAAGAAATTATATGATTTTCAATCTGAAAATTGTGAAAATTAGCATAATCTAAAGTAGAAATAGTGTGGTGCATGCCTATTGTCTTAAAGGTATCATTAGGTAATGAAACTGTAGAATTTGAGACAGTACCTCTAGGAGTTTCTGGGGAAATCATACTTGTGAAATCTATTACAGGATCCTTTTCTGATTTGTCAACATTGATGTCATTCTGAGTGTGTATCATTTCAGTACTATTGTACTCAACATCATCTGAGGAGGTCTATAGAGTTCTTGACTTGTCTTTTCCAACTCCATGAGGCCTTTGAAACTATGTATCTTCAATAGGATCATTGCAACCCATTTAAGCATAGGAATTCCCAGAATCCATGGAGGTTTCGGGATCCTCAACTTGTTGTGTACCTTGTTCCTTTGATTTCAATAGAATCTCATTTACATAATATTCTCCCATATCATTCTCATCCATAAACCTTGAAATATAATTATTTCATCGGATATTATCATTATTTACCACTGTATAATCAATATTGATAATACTAAGATGTTCGGTTTCTTTAAAGGTTTCCTTACGGGATTCCTCTATTACATGTTCAGCGTGGGACTGTTTGATAGCATCCAAAACCAATTTTCCTATTTCATCAAAAATGAAAAGTTCTACAGTAGAATTCTACTCTTCATCAACAAGTTTAGCCTAGGTTTTATCCAAATTCTCTCCCAAAGAGTTGGAAAATATTGATTTCTTCACACGTATTTAATTTTTCTTTTTCGAAGGCTGGTGTTTATCTATCATAGTGAATTATCTTTCTTGTGTATTCTAAATTATTTCCATTCATTTTCCTTTGGTTGAGAAACTTGATTTTTTACCACCCTACAATTTAAAATGGAATGCACAATGATTTTACATAGTTCACATAATGGGGGTTTACATTCAGACTCAAGCCTAACCTCCATTTTGTAATCTTTCGTGTTAAAACTAATAACATTTGGGAGTTTTAAGCCCAGATTGACTTCCACCATAACTCTTGCATATAACCCTAGATCATCATTTATAATTCATTGATAAATCTTAAGGGGAGTTCCTAGGCAAGATATTGTGTCATTAAATATCTTAGTAATAGATGTTATTACCATAGTTAAGGGTAAATCGGGTAATTAAAGGTAAAATGTATATTATTAAAGTATATAATTTCCCTAACACTTGTCCAAATTTAATTGTGTGATTTTATTCTAGAAATGAGAATCCTTGGGTCAAATTTAGGACCACTGGGAGCTACTTGTAATACTTAAATTCATTTATAATATTATATTCAATGAATAGTCATTTTTGTTACACTTGTTTATAAAAAAGTAAAGTATTTTAATATAGAGTTATACAAGGGATATCTTTGACTATAAATAGTCCTTAGAAATATAAAATTATTACCAACATCATGGTAATTTATTTATAATTTTTGGTAAATAAATAATTAAATTAAATGGTGACACAACAATGATGTAGTAATTTCTGAATTAATGAAATAATAAAATAAATGATATTATAAATATGAAAATAAATATAATTTGAAATATTTGATGTCATACACAAATTTTATAGATGACTATGACATGTTAGGATTTATTTAATTTAGTTTTTCTAGAAGAATCAAGTTATGATATTTTAAAAAAATCAACTAATGAATAGTGTCAAAATTGACACTATTGGTATTTTAAAATATAAAATATTTTATTAAATGTTGTAAGATTCTTAAAAATATATGATTCATCCAAATGGTTAGTATAAGTCCTAATATTTCATAAATGACACTTTTTTAGGTCGTTTAACATGTTATTTTAATTACATTAACCCACAATGTGTAAACAACATGATATCACGGTAAGATTAAAAAGTGAAAAATCATGGTTAAAATAAAAAGATAAGGATTAAAAAAATATTCAAAACATGTCTAATTTTAATTTGTTGTTGTGGATTCCACCCAAAAACATATTATATTCTAAATAAATTAGTTTGGGACCATTTTTAATCAAAACTAAAATTATATTAATTTAATACTTTTAATAATTCCAATAGTCCTCCCCTCTCTTATAAAGAGGTAATCATTCTTCTTTGTTACTCACACTTCCAAAACCATTTTTCAGCCAAACTTTTCCCAAACCCATTCCAATAATACCTCCCCACATTCTTGAGGCCTTTTTATTTCAGGTAGTTATTCATCATAAGCTCCTTAGGATCCCATTTTTCCTCTTAGATTTTATTATTTTTCCAAAGTATCTTTACCAGTTGAGTCGTCTGATTCCTCAACACATGTTCTTTAGTGTCCAGAATCCAGATAGGATCTTCACAATAAGATAGTTCAGTTTCCAATTCTATACCTATATAGGTGAGTACATGCATTGGTTATTGCATTTACTTTCTCATCAATGAGATATACAACACATTGTGTACTTTAGATAGGCTAGGTGGCATAGCTAAACGATATGTAACATTCTCATAATTTTGAGGATGAAATTTTTATAAGGAAAGGATAATGTAACACCCCAATATTTTGAAAATAAATTTAATATTTAATTCATAAAACCCTAAGTCTCTACAAAATACCACTTTGTTATAACATAGTCAGTAAACATAATTTGTTCACCTCTGTGATTTGAATTTTGAAAAACTGACATACACAGTTGCGTTCAGTAAGATATTTAGATTTTTCTAAAAAAATTAATTTTTGGAGAATATTAACATACACTTATGAATAGTAATATGAATATTAGTGTGACCCTTATGAATATTAAATCATATTATAATTTTATTGTCTTATGTTTATAAGTTAATAAGATCTTGATTAATTTTTCAAAGTGATATAAAACAATTTATAGTTTTAAAATTGTTATTTTTTGAATAAATTATGATTTTATTTCAAAATTAAATTGATAATATTTATAAAATTATTTTCAAAAAATGTATTTTATTTTTAATTTCATCACATCAAAAAATGGATAGGGTGAATTTTTTTAGTTTTTGTGAAATACACGAATTTTTTATGAATAGTAAAATACGGTAATTTTTCGTATATATGCATTATCAATTAAGTTCTATATTCATAGAATCATGGATGATGTAAGAACACTTGGTTTGAACTTACATGAACATGTTAATATTCTTGGTCAGAAGAATTAATACTATTGGTTGTCTTTGGCTAAATAATAAAATAATGAGTAAAATAATGGGAAAACCCTCATCTCCTCCACTATAACCCCCCCCCCCCCCACTTTCTATTATCTTCACCTCTATCAAGAATTGGGTATTTTATAAATTATGTTCAAATATCTTCCCAAGATCCTCCCCCAAATCCACCCATGGTCTCATAAAAATACCAAAACCTCTCCCCTAAAGAGGCTCTCAAGGAAGATAACTTCAAGAGGTAAATTCCTCTTTTCGTTTATTTTATTTCAAGTTCCTTTGTTTTATTTTTCTTTCTTCATGTCATTTCATCCAAATGTTGTGATGAATCCAGTACCTTACATATAATGTAATGTTGTTATGATAAATTAATAATTCTTCATCAGATCTCTTTTCTCATTCTTTTATACTAGAAATGAAAACACCATATGAGATGTGTTAATTTATCACATTCAAGGATGACGGGTTTTCAATTCCTATTACCATTTTCAATTATAGTCATAAAACCAGTTTCATGGTTAAACCATACTATAATATATGTATTATTAATTATTTGAGGTTCTAGATTCCTTTTGTACACATGATATTAATTTATAAATCAAAATGAGTACCTTGTGATAAAGAACCGCCAATTAACCCAAACAATTGTCATTAAAGGTTTATATAATGATTCATCTTCACTTTCAATAACCAAATGAATTTTATAAACATGTAATATTATTTTTTTTCAATAATAACATACAAATTATATTCTGGAAAACCATTATCATTCTATATGTTTATCCGTACATGAATATAAGTAAACTGATCAATAAAACCAATGAAGAAAACACTCCCAAATAATGAAATTGAATCTCTTAACCCATAAAAAGTACATGAATGAACCTAAATAAGGTTATAATAAATCAATTACATGTATTGGAGGTTCTGGAATCATTAATTTATGAACCTAAAATATATTATTCAGGTCATTAAGATCAAGTGAGGAACACCTTCGAACTTAAGGTAAGGGTTTTCTACCCAGACGTCCATTTTCATTCAGGTTACTCTTATTGTCTACTTTACTCAATTAAATTATTATTTATTAATATGTACTCCTCATAAATTCAGTGATAATTTTATATATATTTTAACCAACCAAATCCTACATTCATTTATGAGGAGTTATATGTTTTAAAAAGGATCTTTCAAAAAATATTCCCGAAATACAAGCCATGTTCAAGGGAATTTCTGAAATTCTTACGTATTTTCAAGGGAACTCTATAATCTGTTTTTAGTGACCATTATCTATATAAAAAACATATTTTATTATGAAAATAATATTTTACTTCATTTCTGGTATTATAAAAAGAATGTTCTAAAAGAACTCTTCTTTTGAAAGAAAAATAGTATTTATCTCAAGAATTACTCGATGATTTTACAAGAGTATCTTCACTTGTCTCAACACTCTTGTTGATTATTATGTATAATTGGGATTAATATTTTATGATATCATCTATAGTATTTAATTGAATGGTTTATGATTAGTTTTACATGTGGATGTTCTGTCTTAAAACCATTCACCAATTTACTCTGAATAGATAGTGTTTATGCTCAATGTTCGGGGAACATTATTGACATTTCATATGTTAGCTTCAATATGAATGTATATGTTGATTATATTTATCATAAGTAATATGAGTAATTAATTAGACTTATTAAGTGATCGTTGGGGCTCACTATATCCCCTCGATGCATCGGTAGGTCTCATGAGAAAATCTACGGTCTTGGCACAGGGCCTTGACAAAATGATTATTTATGGTCTTGGCTCGAGGCCTTGATGGTATGGTTATGATGTATGGCATTATGCATTCACTCATTATGAAACTGGTAATTGAAATTTCATGAGTTTATCCAACTAGTATAATACCTATTATTATTCTTTATTATGGAATTTGTATTCATCTCTTATTCCTTTCATAATGTGTTCAACTTCATTTTTAATGGCATGAGTTTTTTAGTTATTCATCATGCCTAATGTTTATGTTCAAGATATCTTCCATTTTATTTCTTACCCTTACTAAGAATTTGAGCTCACCCCTTTCTTCTATTTCATTTTCCCAATACATGAAGAGGTATATTATGAATGACATGCATAAATGACCTAGGAGTTATGGATGTTGTCAAAATAATTTCTAAATTGTTTTATGTTTCATGTTGTAATGTTGAACTTATGTATGTATATGGTTTTCTGAAACTACTAAAATATTTGTTACATCAAGATAAAACTTTCTTTTAATCATTCCAATGTACTCAAATAAGGAATCAGTTTCCAGAATTGAAGACGGTAATAGAAATTGAGAACATATCATCCTTGAATGTGATAAATTAACACATCTCTGATGGTGTTTTCATTTCTTGTATAAAAGAAGGGTAAAGGAGAGATGATGAAGAATTATTCCTTTATCATAACTAAATTCCATTACATGTAAGGTACTTGATTAATCACAACATTTGGATGAAAGGATGTGAGGAAAGAAAAAGAAAAGAAATGAACTTGAAATAAAAGAAATTAAAAGAGGAATTTACCTCTTGATGTTATATTCCCGAAGAGCCTCTTTAGGGAAGAGGTTTTGGTCTCATTTGGGAAGAATTTAGACAAGGTACAAGGTTTGAGAGGAGTGAAGAGAAGAGGGAGTAGAAAGTTTATAGTTGAGTAGAGGTGGGTTTTCCCATTATTTTACTTATTATTTTATTATTTAGAAAAAGACAACCAATGGTATTAATTATTATGACCAAGAATAGAAATATGTGAATGTGAGTTTGAACCAAGTGTTCTTACATTAGGCATGATTCTAGGAATAGTGAATTTAAATGATAATGTATATATATGAAAAATTACCATATTTTACTATTCATCAAAAATTCAAGTATTTCAGAAAAATCCCAAAAATTCACCCTAACCATTTTTCGACGTGCAGAATTTAAAAATAAACTACATTTTTTTAAAATAATTTTCTAAATATTAATAATTTAATTTTTAAATAAAATAATAATTTATTGTAAAATTAACATTTTTAAAACTATAATTCATTTTATATTCAAATATTTCAAAGTAGACACTTCTACTCATCATCGATTTTTTCATAAAACAAAAACTTTTAGAAAGAAACATGGTTTTGTTTCATGATTAAACATTATAACTTTTCTTTGATCCCATCTTTTACTCTATTATTCATTAAATCCTTTGAAAAAACATTTCAAAAATTAGGACCATCATAAAAAGATCATTAAAGGATACACAAATAAGGAAAACTGTTAACCTTGCGAAGACATGTAAACCATGAATACTTTCTCATAAAGTAATACTTTTCAAATTTATGAAGTATTAAATAATTTTTACTAAATATAAGCTCATGATTACCCTTTTTTAATCAAAAGATAACTATAAAACTCAAATAAACCATCATAAAACATATAAAGGTAACTTGGGACATGATCATACATAAATGGAATAATCATATGGTCGACTTCCACACATCACTCTTACAAATGGAATAGTCATACGACCGACTACCATATTCAATGCCTTGGAGGTTATAATGTAACCACTCATCCTTGGATTATCATAGAACCACCTATCTTTGGTTTATCACATAACCACTGCTCTTTGGTTTATCACATAACCACCTGTCAATCTTTTTGTGAGGCAACATTATGGTAATTTTTAGGATGAAATTTTTGTAAAGAGCGGATAATGTAACACCCCAAGATTTTGAAAATAAATTTAATATTGAATGAATGAAACAATGAGTCTCTATGAAACACCACTTTGTTATAACCTAGCTAGTAAATATAATTTTTCCACCTCGGTGATTTGAATTTCCAAAAAAACTAACATACAAGTTTGCCTTCAGTAAGATATTTAGAGTCTGATAAAACAAACATAATTTTTTGTGAATAGTAACATACCCTTATGAATAGTAATATTAATAGTAATATAAACCTTATTAATAGTAAATAATTTTATTATTTTATTTTCTTAAGGTTATAAGATAATGAGATCTTGATTAATTTTTCAAGGAGATATAAAATGAATTATAGTTTTAAAATTGATTTTTTCGAATAAATTATTATTTTATATTAAAATTAAATTAATAATATTTATAAAAAAATCAAAACAATAGAGTTCATTTTTGAATTATACATGTCAAAAAATGGTTTGGGTAATTTTTTGAGCTTTTTTTGAAATACTCGAATTTTTTATGAATAGTAAAATATGGTAATTTACCGTATATATATAAATTATCAGCTAAATTCACTATTCCTGGAATCATGGATAATTTAAGAATGCTTGGTTCAAAATCACATGCACATATTACAATTTTTTCACAACAATTAATACTATTGTTGTTTTTGGAAAAATAATAAAATAATGAGTAAAATAATGGGAAAACTCTCCTCTCCTCCACTACAAAACCCCACTCGCTCCATTTTCTCTTCACTCCTCTCAAAACTTATGCCTTGTCTAAATTCTACTCAAATATCCTCCCAAGATCCTCCCAAGATCCTCCCCCACATCCAACATCCCATGGTCTCAAAAAAATAAACAAAAAATTCTCCCCTAAAAAGGCTCTCAAGGAAGATAACTTCAAGAGTTAAATTCCCTTTTTCATTTCATTTCTTTCAAGTTCCTTTGTTTTTATCTCTCCTCACCTCCTTTCATCCAAATGTTGTGATGAATCCAGTACCATACCTGTACTATAATTTTTTTATGATAAAGGAATAATTCTTTATCATATCTCATTTCCCATTCTTTTATACTAGAAAGGAAAACATCATCTGCGATGTGTTGATTTATCGCATTTAAGAACGATGGATTTTCAATTTATATTATCATCTCCAATTATGGTCATGGAACCATTTTTACAGTTGAACCAGACTATAATATATGTATTATAACTTATTTGAGGTTCTTGATTCCTTTTGTACACATGATATTAATTTATAAATCAAAATGAGTTTTTTGTGATCAAGAACCGCCAATTAACCCAAACAATTGTCATTAAAGTTTTATATAATGATTCATCTTCACTTTTAATAACCAAATGAATTTTATAACCATTTAATATTACTATTTTTCACTAATAACATACAAATTATATTATGTACAACCATTTTCATTCTACATGTTTATCCATACATGAATATAAGTAAACCAATCATGAAAACCAAGGAAGAAAACACTCCCAAATAATGAAATTGAATCTCTTAACCCATAAAAAGGCCATGAATAAACATAAATAAGGTTATAATAAATAAATTAAATGTATAGGAGGTTTTGGAATCATTAATTTATGAACCTAAATTTGATTATTCATGTCATTAAGAACAAGTGAGGAACACCTTAGGACTTAAGGTAAGGGTTTTCTAACCAAACCTCCATTTCTATTCGGGATGCATATTACTTGTTTATATTCCAATGTAATAAAATAAGGCACAAGCTCTAAGGATGGTTTTAAACCATAAAAGAATTGATAAATATTTCTCATTGAATTATGTATGTAGTCTGCAGCATGTCTTTCTAACCTTATGAAGTTAGTTTTATACTTTGCAGCATTCTCATCCTCTTTTTTTATCAAATTTAGAAATTTCGTTTCCATATATGCTCGTTGTTCACAAGGGATGAATTTTTCTACGAATATTTATTTAATTTCACTCCACTCCATTTCTTCTATTTCTTCCTCCTTTTTGTTTTGGATTAAATACCACCACTTATCTGCATCTCCCGATAGTCGATAAACTTTCATGACAACTTTCTCTTATTCGTTACATCCCGAAATGAGAAATATCTTCTCTAATGAACTTATCCACTACACCACTATGAATGGGTTTGTAGTCCCATTAAATGATGGAGGGTTTTTTCGTATAAAGTGGTCTAACATAGCTCCCCCACATTGTGGGTCTGGATGCTTCATACAGGTAAGGTTATTATTCATAACCAGAGTCAGTTATCCTAGTATAGTTATAAGTTACTCAGCACTAGTCATAACACCATAGCCAAAAACATTATCTTGCATCGGAGAAAAATCCCTACATGGGACACGCACGTTCATATGGTTTTCATTCCCTCCACTAGGCACCATTTTTAAATAATAGAATACACTATATTTGGTAATGAATCATAATGTATAATATCAACGTATAAAAATAATTGTCATAAATTGAAATTTTATACATAGAAAATCTCATAATCATAATCTTGGTTTCTTTGAGAAAAATTTACATTTAAATCCTTTATTATGGATTATAAAGAAAATGAGAATTATCCTAAGCATATCCCCTAGTAGTGTTAAACCAGGTGCTCAGTAAGGCTTGTTGTCGTGTACCAAGATACCATGGGTAAAGCCTGAAACTCCTTGTCGGAGTTTTCACTCCTAGGTACAACTGTATCAGAACCATATCCACTTGTAGTATCGATAAATGGATGTATTTTCTAGAAATATCCACATAAACTATTCCTTATCAAAAATTCCAAGATGTTCTTGTATGTTTATCTTCAAAGACTATCTTAGGATTTTGTTCCCTAATCTACATTTTCTAAATCTAGTTTCCATGTTTTCTACTAAACTTCCTTTGATACCAACTATAAGTACCCGACCCAATTTCCCAGATCTGGCGCCTTATTTTATTACATTGGCATATAAACAAGGAATATGCATCCCAAAGGACCGAGTAGTTTAGTATCTTTGGAAACAACATACCTACATAAGTTCAACATTAAAACATGAAATGGAAAACAATTTAGAAACTCCTTCGACAACATCCATAAATCCTAGGTTATTTCTACACATCATTCATAATATACCTCTTCATGTCCTATAAAAATGAAACATAATAAAGAGGTGAGATCAAATGATCAGTATGGATAATAAACACAGAGGAAGATATCATAAATATAAACATTAGGCATGGAGAATGACTAAAAAACACATGCCTTTAAGAATGAACTTGAACACATTTTGGCAGGAATAAGAGCTGAATAAAAAATGTCATAATAAAGTATAAACATGGGTATTCTACTAGTCGAATAACCTCATGAACTTTCAATTAATAGTTTCATAATAATTTAATGCACAATTTCAAACATCATAACTATACCATCAAAGCCTCGTGCCAAGGCCATAAATAATCATTTTGTCAAGGCCTTGTGCTAAGACCATACTTTATCTCATGAGACCTACTGATGCATCGAGGAGCTATATCGGGCCCCACCCATCACTTATTAAGTCCAATGAAATCCTCATATGAATCGGGATAAACATAAACAGTATATACATTCATATTGAAACTAACATATGAAATGTCAACAGCGTTCCCTGAACATTAAGCATAAACACTAACCATTCGGAGTAAATTGGTGAATGATTTTAAGATAGCACATCTACAGTCAAACTAATCATAAACCAATAAATAAAATATGTTAGATGATATCATAAAATATTAATACCAATAATACATAATAATCAACAAGTGTTGAAATAGGTGAAGATACTCTTATAAAATCATCTAATAATTCTTGAGATAAAAACTCTTTTGTTGTGAAAAGAAGAGTTCTTTTGGAAAAGTATTTTTATAAAACCAGAAGTGAAGTAAGATAGTATTTTAATAATAAAATAAGTGTTTTATAAATATAATGGTCGCTAATAAAATATTATAGAGTGCCCTTGAAAATAGGTAAGAATTTTAGAAATTCCCTTGAATCTCGCTTGAATTTCGAGAAGAATTTTTGAAAGATCCTTTTAAAACATATAACTCCCCATAAATGAAAGTATGATTCTGGTTGTTTCACATATATTATCACCAAATATATGAGGAGTAAATATGAATAAATAATAATTTAATTGAGGTGGGTAGATAATAAGTGTAACCTGAATGAAAATGGAGGTTTGGGTAGAAAACCCTCACCTTTAGTCTGAAGGTGTTCTTCACTTGATCTTAATTAACTGAATAATAAAATTTAATTTCATAAATTAATGATTCCATAACTTCCTATACATGTAATTTATTTATTATAACCTTATTTAGGTTCATTCATGGCCTTTATATGGGTTAAGATATTCAATTTCATTGTTTGGGAGTGTTTTCTTCCTTGTTTTTCATCATCAGTTTACTTATATTCATGTACGGATAAACATGTACAATGAGAATTGTTGTCTAGAATATAAGTTTTATATTATTAGTGAACAACTAAAATAATACATGGTTATAAAATTCATTTGGTTATTGGGAGTGAAGATGAATCATTATATAAATCTTTAATGACAATTGTTTGGGTTAATTGGCGGTTTCTCATCACAACAAAATCATTTGGATTTATAAATTAATTTCATGTGTAAAACAGGATTCCAGGACCATAAATAATTTATAATGCATATATTATAGTCTGGTTCAACCATAAAATTGGATTCATGACCATAATTAAAGATGTTAATAGAAATTGAAAACTCGTCATCTTTGAATGTGATAAATTAACACATCTCATATTGTGTTTCCATTTCAAGTATAAAAAAAGGGGAAAGGGGAGATGATGATGAATTTTTAAATGATAATAAAAACATTCCAGTAAATTTATGGTATAGGATTAATCACAACATTTGGATTAAATGAGTTGGGGAAAGAAAAAGAAAAGAAAGGAACTTGAAATAAAAGAAATGAAAAGATGAATTTACCTCTTGAAGTAATATTCCTTGAGAGCCTCTTTAGGGGAGAGGTTTTGGTCTTTTTATGAGACCAAGGGATGATGGACGTGGGGGAGAATATTGAGAGGATATTTGAGGAGAATTTATACAAGGAACAAATCTTGAGAGGAGTCAGGAGAGGAGGTAGTGTGGGGGGTTATAGTAGAGGAGAGGGGGTTTTACCATTATTTTACTCATTATTTTATTATTTATCCAAAGAAAACCAATATTATTAATTATTGTGACCAAGAATAGAAATATGTGCATTTTAGTTCGAAAAAAGTGTTCTTACATCATCCGTGAGGCTAATAATAGTGAATTTAACTGATAATGTATATATACGGAAAATTACCGTATTTTACTATTCATCAAAAATTTGAGTATTTCCGAAAAATCCCAAAAAAATAACCCTAACCATTTTTTGATGTGTAGAAATCAAAAATAAACTCCATTTCTTGAAAATAATTTTCTAGATATTATTAATTTAATTTTTAAATAAAATCATAATATATTCGAAAAATTACAATTTTAAATCAATAAGTCGTTATATATCACCTTGAAAATTTAATCAAGATGTCATTATTTTATAACCTTGAGACAATAAAATAAGAATATTATTTAAAATTCATAAGGTTTATATTACTATTCATATTACTATTCATAAAGGCTTGTTACTATTCACCAAAAATTAAGTTTGTTTTATCAGACTCTAAGTATCTTACTGAATGCAACTGTGTATGTCATTTTTTCAAAATTCAAATCAAAGAGGTTTAAAAATTATGATTAGTGGAAAGGTTATAAAAAAAGTGGTTTTTTATAGAGACTAGGTGTTTCATGCATTCAATATTAAATTTATTTTCAAAATATTAGGGTGTTACATTATCCCCTCCTTACAAAACTTTCATCCTCAAAATTTCCAGAATGTTACCTTGCGAAAATATTTGGGTAGTTCTTCATCATAAGCTCCTCGAGCTCCCATGTTGCCTATTTGATTTTATGATTTTTTCAAAGTATATTTACCAGTCGAGTAGTCAGATTCCTCAAAACTTGTTATTTTGTGTCCTGAATCCAGATAGGATATTCACAGTAAGGTAGGTTAGATTCAAATTCTATACCTCCATATGTGAGGACATGCATTGGGCCTAACATGTACTTTCTCAGCAATGATACATGGAACACATTGTGTACTTTAGACAGACTAGGTGGCATAGACAAACAATATGCAACATCTCCAATTCTCCCCAGAATTTCAAAAGGGCCTATGTACCTAGGTCTCAGTTTCCCTTTCTTCTGAAATATTATAACACCATTTCATGGAGATAATTTTAAGAAAACATGATCTCCCACATGAAATTCTAAATCCTTCCTCTGATTATCAAAATATATTTTTTGTCTACTTTGAGCTGTTTTGATATGTCCTTGAATAGTCTTCACCTTCACTATTGTTTCCCCCATAAGCTCTAGGCCCACAAGCTTCCTTTCTCCAACTTCATCCCAAGAATTTTTTGTACAATATCTCTTTCCAAACAATGCTTCATATGGTTCCATTTGAATCCTTGAATGGAAAATATTATGGAAGAAAAACTCCACTAAAGGTAAATATTGATCCCACATACCTTGAAAGTCAAGTGAACATGATCTCAACATGTCATAAAAGGTTTGGATCGTCCTTTCTAATTTCCCTTTAGTTTGTGGTTGATAAGTAGTACTCAATCAAAGATCAATATCCAAATATTTATGAAAACATTTCCAGAATATTGATGTAAATTGTGGATCATGATCATAAACAATTGATAGAGGTGCTCCATGAAGTCTCAAAACTTCATTAATATAGAGTCGTGCTAGGCGCTCTAGTGGAAAATCCTCCCTAATTGCGAGGAAATGTTCATATTTTGTAAGTCGATTCACAATTACCCATATTGCATCATTATTTCTTGGAGTTTTGGGTAATCCAATGAAAACATCCATGGTGATGTCATCCCATTTTCATGTAGAAATATGTAGAGGTTTCATGAATCCTCTAGGATGTTGTCGTACAGCCTTCACTTGTTGACAAACTAAACATCTTGATACATAATCACCATTTTCCCACTTGATATTATCCCACCAGAAATGTTGCTTCAAATATCTATGCATTTTAGTGCTACCATGGTGTATAGAGAAATTCGAGCTATGGGAATCATCCAATAACTCCCTTTTTATCTCGAGTATAGAGGGAACACATATCCTCTCCCCAAATTTCAGAATTCCATCTTCACATATGAAGTTAGAAAACTTCTCCTCTTTCACAACATTAATTTTCTTTTAAAGGTTCTTATCATAAGGTTGAGAGCTTTTAGTCCTTTCTAATAAAGATAGTTGAGAAACCAATTGAAAAAGTAGTGATTTTTCACCTTCTTTGATAATTCTCATGTCTATCCTTATTAGATCCATGAATACATGATCCCTTTCAATCCTCATTTTGTTTAAAACTCCATGATCCTTCATGCTAAATGCATCAGCTACCATATTTTCCTTTCCTAGGTGGTAGTTTTTTGAACAATCATAATCCTTGAGTAGTTAAATCCAATTCTTTTTCCTCATAATGAGTTCTTTCTGTGAAAATATATACTTCAGACACTTGTGATCCGTATATATCTCACATCTTTCACCATAGAGATAGTGTCTCCATATTTTTAGAGAAACGATCACATAAGCTAACTGAAGATCATGAGTAGGATCGTTTTGTTTATGAATTTTTAAATGCCATGATGCATAGGAAATAACTCTATTATTCTGCATAGGGACATAATCAGGTCCTTTCTTTGATGCATCGTTATGTATCACAAACTCATCATTCCCCGATGGTAGAGTTAGGATCAAAGAATTCACTAATATCCTCTAAAATTCTTTGAAACAACCCTCACATTCTTTTGGCCATACGAACTTAACCCCTTTATGTGTAAGCTTCGTCATTGGGTTGGCTAAACAGGTGAAGCTCTAAATGAAATGCTGATAATAACCTTCTAAACCAATAAAACTACATACCTTAGTTATGTTCATTGGAGTAGTCCATTCTTGAATAGCCTTTGTCTTCACAGGATCAAAAGATATTCCATTCTTAGAGACAATGTGTCCAAGAAAGTTAATTAATTAAAGCTAAAATTCACACTTGCAACACTTCTGATATAAATCATTTCTTCTAAGATCCTTCAGAATAGTTCTCAAGTGATTTTAATGATCTTAATAGCTTTTGGAGTATACCAAGATACCATCAATCAATACCACCACAAAGTCATCAAGATATTCCTTGAAAACCTTATTCAATAGATATGTGAAGACAGAGGGTGCACTAGTCAATCCAAAAGGTGTTACTGTAAACTCGTAATGCCCATACCTAGTTCAAAATACTATCTTTGGAATGTAAATTGTTTCTCAAAGAAACCATGTTTATGATTATGGGATTACCCATATATAGGAATTCAATTTATGCTAAGTATTTTAAGTTGAGATTATACATTATGATTTATAACCTAATCTAGTATATGAATTTATTTTGAAAGGAAGATTGATGGATGGAATAGAATCAGCATGAATGCACGTATCCCATGTAGAGATTTCCCTCCAATGTAAGATAATGATGTTGGATCTAGTGTTGTGACTGGTTATGAGAAACTTATAACTATACTGGGATAGCTAGATCAGGTTATGAATAATAACCTTACCTATATGGAGCATCTGAACTCACAATGTGGGGGGCTATGTTAGACATCTTCATGCGACAACAGCCTCCATCATTTAATGGAACTAAAAACCCATTAATATTGGAGTAGTGGATAGGTCCATTAGAGAAGATATTTCTTACTTTGGGATGTAATGAAATAGAGAAGGTTCTCATGGATGTTTATCGACTATCCGGATATGTGGATCAATGTTGGTCTTTAATCCAAAACACAAAGGAGGAGGAATAAATATAAGAAATGGAATGGAGGGATTTTAAGAAAATTTTCTTAGAAAAATACTTCCCTCATGAATAGCGAGCAGATTTGGAAAGGCAATTTCTAAATCTGAGGCAAAAAGAGGATGAGAATGTTGGAAAGTATGAAGCTAACTTCAAAAGGTCAGCAATACATTCTGCAAAATACACACATAATCCAAGGAGTAAGATTGATCGATTCTTTGATGGTTTAAAACCATTCCTATGAAGGGATCTAGTCTCCTAAATTTTCTCATCATATGAAGTTAAAGTCTCAAGTGCTATCAAGATGGAAAAGGAATTCTCCCAGTCTTATGATTTTAAGGGAAAGAAAGAGAAGAAAAGGGAAGATAAAAACTTTGGAAAAGGAAATAAAGAAATATGGAATAAGGGAAAATTTGACCTTCCACCCAATGATAATTATGGGAAGAGACACCCTGGTACTTTCCTGAAGGGTATGGGTGTTTGTTACAAGTGTGGAGAAAAATTCCACCTATCTAAGGATTGTAAGGGGAAAAGAAGCTACCAATGTTCAATGCTACAATTGCAGTTAAAGGGGAAATTATGCAAATAATTTTCCTAGGTGTTTATGAATCATTACTCAAAGAAGGCCAAGGGAGCAAGGCCAAGCTTATTCGGTCACAACTATAAAGATTGAATTTCCTAATGATATGGTTCCAGGTACTTTAAACGTTTCCTCAAACTTTTCCAATGATTTATTTGATTTTAGATCATTGCATTCTTTCATATTTTCCCAGTTTGACAATAAAATTAGGTATTTCCAATTTTATTTAATAAGGGGGTTGTTGGTCAAAACTCCTAAGGTAAGTATCATTGCAACAAAGTTGTTTCAGGAAGTCCTCATTATGGCATATAAAAATGCTTTATCTGCTGATTTTATTATCATACTCATGATTGAATTTGATATAATCCTCGTTATGGATTGGATTTCAAACCATAATGCAAACAAATATTGCAAGAATAAAGAGGTTAAAATTTTTGAGGATGATGTGGAATCCCTTATCTTTAGGGCAGAAACATCTCCATCTGATTCTCATCTAGATCCACCCCCAGTAGCTCTACTGAATTCAATTATTAGAGATAAAGGGAATGAAATAACTATGGATGAGGAAAAGTATGTTCAAATAGAGGATGTACCTATTGTGAAAGAATATATTGATGCCTTTCCAGAGTATTTACCTAGACATACTCCAGAGCGGTAAATTGTGTTTTCCATTGACTTAATTCCTCATTCAAGGCCCATATCAAAGACCCCTTTTAGAATGGCCACTGTGGAATTAGTAGAATAGAAAAAACAACAAGAGCAATTGAGGGATAAAGGATTTATTTTCCCTACTGTTTCTTCATGGGGAGACATTGTCCTTTTCATTAAGAATAAAGATAGATCTATGAGGTTTTGCATTAACTATAGGGAGATCAATGCTATAACAATAAAGAACATATATCTCATACCTCGCGCTAATGATTTATTTGATCAACATCATGGAGCCCCATATTTTTCGATGATTGACCATCGATCTGGATATCATCAGTTGTAAGTAATGAAATAATACATTCTAAAGACAGCATTTCAAACTAGGTATGTGCATTACGAGTTTACAGTAATGCCTTTTAGACAGACTAACGCATCCTCTATCTTCATGGATCTAAGGAATAGAGTTTTCAAATAATATCTTGATGACTTTGTCATGGTATTTATTGATGATATCTTAGTATACTCTAAAATCTATGATGATCATTAAAATCACTTGTTCACTATTCTGAATACTCATAGAAGAAATCAATTTTATGGGAAGTTTAGAAAGTATGAATTTTGGATTCAATCAGTTTCCTTTATTGGACACATTATCTCTAAGGATAGAATATCTGTTGATCCTGTGAAGACAAAGGTTGTTAAATAATGGCCTACTCCAACGAACATAACGGAGGTACGTAGTTTTGTTGGTTTAGTAGGTTATTATCGACATTTCGTTCAGAACTTCACCCATTTAGCTAACCCAGTGACCAAGCTTACATGTAAAGAGGTTAAGTTCATATGGAAAAAAGAATGTGAGGACTGTTTCGATGAATTGAAGAGGATATTAGTGGATTTTATGTTCCTAACTCTACCAATGGGGAATGATGGGTTTGTGATCTGTAGCGATGCATCAAAGAAAAGTCTTAGTTGTGTCCTTATATAGAATGATAGAGTTATTGCTTATGCATCAAGGAAGTTAAAAATTCATGAAAAAAACTATACTACTCATGATCTTGAGTTAGCTTCTGTGATATTTGCTCTAAAAATATAGAGACACTATCTCTATGGTGAAAGATATGAGATATATACAAATCAAAAGAGTCTGAAGTATATCTTCTCACAGAAAGAACTCAATATGAGGCAAAGGAAATGGCTTTAACTAATCAAGGATTATGATTGTTCCATAAAATACCACCCATGAAAGGAAAATAAGGTAGTTAATGCATTGAGTAGGAAGGATCATGGAGATTTAACCAAAATGAAGATTGAAAAGGGTCCTGTATTCATGGATCTAATAAGGATGGACATGAAAATTATCAAAGAAGGTGAAACATCTTACTTTTTCAATTGGTTTTCCAACCATATTTATTGTAAATAATTAAAGCTTCATAGCCTGATGATGGGAATCTTTAAAAGGAAATTAATTTTTTGAATGATGGGAAGTTGGTTGACTTCATGTGTGAAGATGATATTCTGAAATTTGAGAAGAGGCTATGTGTTCCCTCTATACCTGAGTTGAAAGGGGAGTTATTGGATGATCTTCATAGCTCAAATTTCTCTATAAAACCTCATAGAACTAAAATGTATAGATATTTAAAAGATCATTTCTGGTGGGATAACAAGAAGAGGGAAATTACTGATTATGTATCAAGATATTTAGTCTGTCAACAAGTGAAGGTCGAACAAAAACATTCTAGAGGAGTCGTGCAACCTCTACCTATTCCTACAAGGAAATGAGATGACATCACCAGGTATTTTGTCACTACATTACACAATACTCCTAGAAATAATGATGCAATGTGGGTAATTGTTGATCGACTTAAAGAATCTTCACATTTCCTCATTATAATGGAGGATTTTCCACTAGAGTGCCTAGCATAACTCTATATCAATAAAGTTGTGAGACTTCATGGAGCACCACTTTCAATTTTTTTAGATTGTGATCCATGATTTACATCGAAATTTTGGAATATTATTCAGAAATATTTGGATACTGAGTTTCTATTAAGTACTACTTATCACCCTCAAACTGATGCGCAATCAGAAAAGACGATCCAAATTTTAGAAGACATGTTAAGATCACGATCACTTGATTTTCAAGGTATTTAGGATCAATGATTACCTTTGGTGGAGTTTTTCTACAATAATAGTATCCATTAAGAAATTCAAATGGAACCATATGAATCATTGTATGGAAAGAGATAGCGTACACCAACATGTTGAGATGAAGTCGGTGAAAGGAAGCTTGTGGGTCCAGAGCTTGTGGAGGAAACAACAGTGAAGGTAAAGATTACTCAAGGCCATATAAAAGCAACTCAAAACAGACAAAAAATTTATTTTGATTATCGAAGGAAGGATTTGGAATTTCAAGTGGGAGAACATGCTTTCTTAAAAGTATCTACATGGAAGAGTGTTATAGGATTTGGGAAGAAAGGGAAATTGAGCCCTAGGTATATGAACCCTTTTGAAATTCTCGAGAGAATTGGAGCCGTTGCATATCATTTGGATATTCCACCTAGCCTCTCTAAAGTATGCAATGTCTTCCATGTCTCATTGCTGAAAAAGTACATGACAAACCCAATACATGTCCTCCATTCTTTAGGTATAGAATTCGAACATGACCTATCTTACTATGAAGAGAATATCCGGATTCTGGACATTAAAGAACAAGGGTTGAGGAATCGAATGACTCAAATGGTAAAGATACTTTGGAAAAATCATAAAATCAAAGACATACTATAGGATTCTGAGGAGCTTATGATGAAGAACTACCCAAATCATTTTGTGAGGTAACATTCTTGTAATTTTGAGAATGAAATTTTTATAAGCAGGGGACAATGTAACACCCCAAGATTTTTTAAATAAATTTAATATTGAATTCATGAAACCATAAATCTTTACAAAACAACACTTTTTTATAACATAGCTAGTAAAAAAAATTTTCCCACCCCTGTGATTTGAATTTCAAAAAAATGACAAACAAGGTTGTGTTCAGTATGATATTTAGAGTCTGAAAAGATAAACTTAATTTTTAGTGAATAGTAACATACCCTTATGAATAGTAATATGAATAGTTTTATGACCCTTATAAATAGTAAATCAAATTATTATTATATTGTCTAAAGGTTATAAGATAATGATATCTTGATTAATTTTTCATGGTGATATAAAATGAATTATAGTTTTAAATTTGTTATTTTTCGAATAAATTATGATTTTATTTAAAAATTAAATTAATAATATTTAGGAAATTACTTTCAAAAAATTGAGTTTATTTTAAAAAATTTCACATCAAAAAATGGTTATGGTGAATTTTTGAGATTGTTTTGAAATACTCAAATTTTTTATGAATAGTAAAATAAGATACTTTTCCATATATATGAATTATCAGTTAAATTCACTATTCCTATCATCATGGTTGATGTAAGCAAGATTGGTTCAAACTCACATGAACATATTACGATTCTTGGTCATAAAAATTAATATTTTTTATTATCTTTGACTAAATAATAAAATAATGGGTAAAATAATGGGAAACCCCTCCTCCCCTACACTATAACCCCCTCCCCCTCACTCCCTCTTCTCTTCACTCCTCTCAAGACTTGTTTCTTGACTAAATTTTGTTCAAATATCCTTCGAAGATCCTCCCCCACGTCCAGTATCCTTTGTTCTCATAAAAGGACCAAAACCCCTCCTCTAAAGAGGATCTCAAGGAAGATAACTTCAAGAGGAAAATTACCCTTTTCATTTATTTTCATTCATGTTCCTTTGTTTTCTTTTTCTTTTCTCACATCCTTTCATCCAGATGTTGTGATGAATCTAATACCTTACATGTACTAGAATGTTGTTACTATAAAAGAATAATTCTTCAACATCTCTCATTTCCCATTCTTTTATACTAGAAATTAAAACATCATCCGATATGTGTTAATTTATAGTTAGTTCTTCATCATAAGCTCCTCAGGCTCCCATGTTGCCTCTTCGATTTTATGATTTTTCCAAATTATATTTACCAATCAAGTCATCTGATTCCCCAAAACTAGTTATTTAGTGTCCAGAATACGGATAGGATCTTCACGGTATGATAGGTCAGGTTCCAATTCTATACCTCTAGAAGTGAGGACATGTGTTGGGCCTGGAATGTACTTTCTCAACAACGAGATATGGAACACATTGTGTACTTTAGACAGGCTAGGTGGCATAACCAAACGATATGAAACATCTCCAATTCTCTCCAAAATTTCAAAAGGTCCTATGTACCTAGGGCTCAGTTTCCCTTTCTTCCCAAATCTTATAACATCCTTCCATGGATATACTTTTAAAAAAACATTATCCCCCACTTGAAATTCCAAATATTTCCTTCAATTATCATCATATTTTTTTTGTCTTCTTTGAGCTGCTTTGATATGGCCTTTAATAGTCTTTACCTTCACTGTTGTTTCCTCTACAAACTCTAGACCCACAAGCTTCCTTTCACTGACTTCATCCCAACATGTTGTTGTATGACATCTCTTTCCATACAATTCTTCATATGGTGCCATTTTAATGCTAGAATGGAAACTATTATTGTAGGAAAACTCCACCAAAGGTAAATACTAATCCCACATACCATTAAAATCAAGTGAGCATGATCTCAACATTTCTTCTAACGTTTGGATCATCCTTTCTAATTGTCCATCTGTTTGAGGATGATAAGCCGTACTCAAACAAAGCTTAGTATCCAAAACATTCTGAAGAATTTTCTAGAATTTCGATGTAAATCGAGGATCATGATCAGACACTATTGAAATAGGTTCTCCATAAAGTCTTATAACTTCATTAATATAGAGTTGTGCAAGCCACTCCAGTGGAAAATCCACCCTTATAGCGAAGAAATGTGAAGATTTCATAAGTCGATCCACAATTACCCATATTACATCATTATTTTTTGGAGTTTTGGGTAATCCAGTGACAAAATCCATGGTTATGTCATCCCATTTCTATGTAGGAATAGGTGTAGGTTTCATGAATCCTATAGGATGTTGACATTCTACCTTCACTTGTTCACAGACTAAACGTCTTGATACATAATCATAAATTTCCTATTTCATGTTGTCCCACCAGAAATGATGATCCCACATACCTTTAAAATCATGTGAGCATGATCACAACATGTATTCTAAAGTTGGATTGCCCTTTCTTATTTCTCATCAGTTTGAGGATGATAAGCAGTACTCAAACAAAGCTCAGTATCCAACGCTTTCAAAAGGCTTTTTCAGAATTTTGATGTAAATAGAGGATCGCAATTAGAAACTATTGAAAGATGTTCTCCATGAATTCTGACAACTTCATTGATATAGATTCGTGCAATCCACTCCAGTAGAAAATCACCCCTTATAGTGAGGAAATACACAGGTTTCGTAATTCGGTCCAAATTACCCATATTAAGTTATTCTTTTTTAGAGTTTTGGGTAATCCAGTGAAAATATCTATGGTGATGTCATACCATTTCTATGTAGGAATAGGTAGAGGTTGAATGAATCCTCTAGGATGTTTTCGTTCAACCTTCACCAGTTTACAGACTAAACATTTTGATACATAATCAGCAATTTCCAATTTCATGTTATCGCACCAGAAATGTTCTTTCAAATATCTATAAATTTTAGTACTTCTATAGTGTATAGAGAAATTTGAGCTATGGTCATCATCCAATAACTCCCTTTTTAGCTAGGGTAGAGAGGTAACACATAGCCTCTTTCCAAATTTCATAATTCCATCTTCACATATGAAGTCACCCAACTTACCATCTTTCACAGCATTAATTTTCTTTTGAAGTTACTCATCATCTGGCTGAGAGCTTTTAATATTTTCTAATAAAGATGGTTGGGTAACCAATTTAAAAAGTAATGTTGTTTCACCTTCTTTGATAATTTCAATTTCCATTTTTATTAGATCCCAAAATACAGGATCCCTTTCAAACCTCATTTTGATTAAAACTCCATGATCCTTCCTTCTCAATGCATCAGCAGCCTTATTTTTCTTTCCTGGGTGGTAGTGTATGGAAAAATCATAATCCTAGAGTAGTTTGAGCCATCATCTTGGCCTCATGTTGAGTTCTTTATGTCAGAAGATATACTTCAGACTCTTGTGATCTATATATATCTCACATCTTTCACCATATAGATGTTGTCTCCATATTTTTAGATCAAAGATCACAATAGCTAACTCAAGATCATGAGTATGATAGTTTTGTTCATGAATTTTTAACGGCCTTGATGCATATGAAATAACTCTATCATTATGCATAATGAAACAACCAAGTCCTTTCTTTGATGCATCATTATAGATCACAAACCCATCATTCCCAGATAATAGAGTTAAGATCAGAGCATTCACTAATCTCCTCTTCAATTCATTAAAATAGTCATCACATTATTTTTTCCATATGAACTTAACCCCTTTACATTTAATCTTGATCATTAATTTGGCTAAATAGAAAACATTCTGAATGAAATGCTGATAATAACCTACTAAACCAATAAAACTACGTACCTCAATTATGTTCATTGGAGTAGGCCATTTTTAAAAAAAAATTGTCTTCGCAGGATCAAAAGATCTTTCATCCTTAGAGACAAAGTGTCCATGAAAGGAAACTGATTGAAACAAAAATTCACACTTGATAAACTTCCCATATAATTAATTCCTTTTAACAGTCTTTAGAATAGCGCACAGGTGATTTTCATGATCTTCGTAGATTTTGGAGTATACCAAGATATCATCAATAAATAACACCACAAATTCATCGAGATATTCCTTGAAAACCCTATTAATTAGATCTGTGAATACAGATGGTGCATTAGTCAATCCAAAAGGAATTACTGTAAATTTGTAATGCCCATACCTGGTTTGAAATGTTGTCTATGGAATATATTCTTTCCTTACTCATAACTGAGGATATATAGATCAAAGGTCAATCTTTAAAAAATATTGGGATCCATGAATTTGATTGAATAAATCATCAATGTGAGGTAGTGGATGCTTGTTCTTTATTGTTATAGCATTGATATCCCTGTAGTCGATGTACAGCCTCATAGATTCATCTTTCTTCTTAACGAAAAGGACATGGGCTCCCCATGGAGAAACACTAAGGAGAATAAATATTTTATCACTCAATTACTCTAGGTGTTTCTTCAATTCTACTAATTTTATAGTGGTCGTTCTATAAGGGGTCTTTGATATGGGCCTTGAATCAAGAATTAAGTCAATGGAAAAATCAATTTTCCTCTCTAGAGGATGTCCAGGTAAATCTTCTAGAAATAATCAACATATTATTACACAATAGGTATGTCCTCTATTTGAACATTTCTTTCCTCCCCTATATTTATTTCATTCCCTTCATCCCCAATAATTGAATTCAGTAGAGATACTAGGGGTGGATCTTGATAAGAATCATATGGTGATGTTTTTCCCTAAAGATAAGGGATTTCACATTATCCACAAAAATTGTAACATTCTTCTTCTTACGATAAATTTACACATCATCGTTAAAAATAAAATCTATACCATGGATTATATCTAATTCAATCATGGGTATGATAATAAAATCAGCAAATAAAGCGTGTTTACATGCCATGATGGGGACAACCTGACACAACTTTGTTGCAATGATACTTCCCTTAGGAGTTTTGACTACAACTCCATTATTAAATCAAATTGGAAATATCTAATTTTATTGGAAAGCTTGGAAGATATTAAAGAATACAATGATACAAAATCAAATAAATCATTGGCTAAGTTCTAGGAAATGATTAAAGTACCTTCCACCACATCGTTGGGAACTTCAACCTCTATATTTCTGACTGCATAAGCTTGGTCTTGCTCCCTTGGCCTTCTTTGGGGAAATTTTCTTTGGCGCCTAGGAAAATTATTTTCATAATGTCCCCTCTCCCTGCAATTGTATCATTGAAAATTTTTATCTTCCTTCTTCCCCTTACAATCCCAGGATAAGTGGCCTTTTTCCCACACTTTTAACAAACACACATACCCTTCAAGCAAGTATCATGGTTTCTCTTCCCACAATTATCACAGGGTGGAAGGTCAAATCTTCCATTCTTCACCATTTTCTTATTTCCTTTTTTGGAGTTTTCAGTTACCCTCTACTTATCTTGCTTTCTCTTAAAATCATAAGGCTTAAAGAATTTGGTTTCCGTCATGATAGCACTTGATACTATATCATCATATGATGAGAAACTTTGGGAGACTAAATCCCTTTGGAGGAATGGTTTTAAACCATCAAAGAATCAATCAATCTTGCTTCATGGAGCATCCAGACCCACAAAGTGGGGGAGCTATATTATACCACTTTATGCGACAACACCCTCCATCATTTAATGGGACTACAAACCCATTCATAGCGGAGCAGTTGATAAGTTCATTAGAGAAGATATTTCTTTCTTTGGGAAGTAATGGAAGAGAGAAGGTTTTAATGGAAGTTTATCGACTATCATGAGATGCGGATCAGTAGGGGTCTTTAATCCAAAATACAAATGAGGATGAATAAATAGAAGAAATAGAATGGAGATATTTTAAGGAAATATTCTTAGAAAAATACTTCCCTTGTGAATAGTGAATAGACATGAAAATGCAGTTTTTGAATCTAAGACAAAATGAAGATGAGAATGTTGCAAAGTATGAAGCTAAATTCACAAGGTTAGAAAGACATGTTGTAAAGTCTATGCCTTATTTGATTACATTGGAATTATTACAAGAAAGTTTTATCCCGAATAAATGAATAGTTTATTAGTTTTGGAAAACTAGATACATACATAAGTGCAACATTGCAACTTGAAACAGAAAACAATTTTGAAACTCCTTTGACAACATACCTAACTCCAAGGTTATTTCTGTGTATCATTCATATTATAACTCTTCATGTCATAGCATAATGAAACATAAGAAAGGGGTGAGCTCAAATTCTTATTAAGGATAACCAATACAGCGGAAGATATCGTAAACATAACCATTAGGCACAGAAAATAACTAAAAAATACATGCCTTGAAAAATTAAGTTGAACGCATTATAGAAGGAGTAAGAGCTGAATAAAACTTCCATAACAAAGCATAATCATGAGTATTATACTAGTCGAATAACCTCATGAACATTCAATTACTAGTTTCATAATGAGGGAATACATAATGGAGGATATCATAACCATATTGTCAATTCCTCATGCCAAGACCATAAATAATCATTTTTCCAAGGCCTTGTGCCCAGACCGTAGTTTGTCTCATGAGACCTATTGATGCATCAAGGGGTTATACCCCCCCCCCACTCTCTCTTCTCTTTAATCCTCTCAACCCCTGTGCCTTGTCTAAATTCTACTAAAATATCCTCCCCAGCTCCTCCCCTAGGTCCATCATCCCTTAGTCTCCAAAAAAGACCAAAACATCTCCCCTAAAGAGGATCTCAAGGAAGATAAATTCAAAAGGTAAATTCCCCTTTCCATTTCTTTTCTTTCAAGTTTGTTTGTTTTATTTTTCTTTCCTCTCCTCATTTCATCCAAATGTTTTGATAAATATAGTACCTTACATGTACTATAATGTTGTTATGATCAAGGAATAATTCTTTATCATTTCTCTTTTCCCATTATTTTATACTAGAAATGAAAACATCATCTGAGATGTGTTAATTTATCACATTCAAGGATGAAGGTTTTTCAATTTCTATTACAATATTAAATTCTGGTCATGAAACCATTTTGATGGTTGAACCAGACTATAATATATGTATTATAATAAATTTATGGTTCTAGAGTCCTTTTATAGTCATGATATTAATTTATAAATCAAAATGAGTTCGTTGTGATCAAAAACCGCCAATTAACCCAAAAAATTGTCATTAAAGTTTTATATAATGATTCATCTTCATTCCCAATAACCAAACAAATTTTATAACCATGTAATCTTCTGGTTGTTCGATAATAACATACAAATTCTATTCTGGACAACCATTCTCATTCTACATGTTTATCCATACATGAATATAAGTAAACTGATCATTCCATTTATAAGGGTGTCGTGTGGAAGTTGACTATATGGTTATTCCATTTATGTATGATTATGTCCCAAGTTACCTATATATATTTTATGTTGATTTTTATGAGTTTTATGATAATATTTTGATTAAAAAAGGGTAATCAATGAGCTCATATTCATTGAATAGTATTTACTACTTCATAAAGGTGAAAAGTATTACTGTATGATAAAGTATTCATGGTTTACCTATTTTTAAAAGACTAACAGTTTTCCTTCTTTTTGAATCCCTTAATGATATTTTTATACTCATCCCAAGTTTTGAAATGTTTTTCATGGGATTTAAAGGATAATAGTATCAAGGATGGTATCAAGGAAAATTTGTGATATTTAATCATGAAACGAAACATGTTTCTTTTTAAAAGTTTTTGTTTCATGAAAAAAATGGATGATGAGTAGAAGTGTCTACTTTATAATATTTGAGTTGTTATGTATGATTTATGGATTAATTATCTAAAGCTATAAACTTGAAAATATCCTCAATGTGAAATAAAGTCAAATTTTTGACATAACTCAAGATTATGTAATGTTTAAGGCTGGGGCCTTATAAGATGACGATTGGGTCATGGTTTCGAAGGGGAAAACAATGGTGAAAGAAGACGTAGATTGCAGCAGGTCGAGGCCTACTAGTTTTTAGATGTAAGAAAGGGGTTCAAAAAGGAATAAGGTTGATAAAATGGGCATATGGATCAGATGATCCCGATCTCGATCAGACGGTTGAGATCACATATAGCGTCATCCCACATCAAAACAGGGACAAATCGAGCACCCCTTTATAAACTAGAAAGTGGTTGCTCTTATCTAAGAACACAAGCACACACTAAAGGTGGCCTTACATGTGGGCTTTCGCCTCACCCTATGCAAATAATGAGTGGGCCTTGGACACGGGTCTGTGCATGACCCCTTGTGGGTACTATGCCCAAGCTACTGGCTGGCTTACACTTTGTAGTGCACCCATGTACCCCCACTCACCGAGGCCCTGGCCGGTGCCCACCTAAGTAGTGGTTACACAGCTACCCTGGGTGTTGTATGAGTACTAAATTTTTTTAACTAAAGAAAAATAACTATTAAACTTATTATTATTTATTTTAAACCATTTCCATTAGGTTACTAATATTTTAAAAGTTAATTATATTCTTATTATTTAGAACTAATTATTTGAAACTATCTTTTACATTTATTACATTTTTTACTCCCCAAGGTTATATGAAAAAGTTTAATTTAAAATTTTATTAAATAATAACCTTTTAAATACTATATTATTATTATTTAAACTAACATTTTAAAGTCAATTTGAATTATCTTTTTATGTTGTTTAACGGCTACTAAGCTTAATATTTATATTTTTTCGAACAGTCACAAAAAAGTCTTATAAATACTCATGTCTAAGGGAATTCAAAAAACACATCAAAATTCATCTAAGTTCATTTCTTTATTTAATAATTGTGCTATAATTTCATATTTTTCTTACTCACTTTTCTAATTATGGAAGATTTAGGGGAAGTAGGCTATAGATTCAGCCTCCTTGTGTTACTCTATGGTTTCAGTTGTGTTTCTAGCACTTTTAGTGTGTGTATTGAATTAGACATGGTTTTTTATTTTGTAAAGATGTAATGAAAATAGTGATTTTTTAATGGAATGTCCTTTTTTGTTCTTAAATTTTGAATTATTCTATATTGACATCATCTATTAAAAATATAAAAATACATCATAAATTCAGGATGTTACATTCGCACCCCCTTAATTAAATTCTGTCCTCATAATTCATTCGTACACACATCTCACTTCTTCTTTCAACATTGTTGTTCCTACAAAAACAACATTATTATTATTACTAATTATTTAAAATTTCATTATAATAATTAATTCATACCTTCACTAGAATCTTTAGTGTTAGAAATTCTCACTAAAAGGCAGGTTTCTCCCAATCAAATCGATTTTTCGGGCAATTTCAAGTTCTTCGACTACTTTTCCCCAAAAGCTACTTGAGAAACATAGGTCAAACTAATGTAAACATCAATAGAATTTTGAGACATAGGTATGAGGGGTATAAAGTTTAGAGACATCTGAGTGGACTCAATTCCTATAGAACAATTGAATGGACTCGTCTTCTAACATTTCAATGTCTTTGAGTATTCCATATAAACTAAAACACAAAACTTGACACATATAGGTTGGGTGGAGGTCACACTCTTTTTCAGATTCTAGAAAATCCACTAAAGACTCAAACTGATCAAATAGGATAAAATATTTAAAAAGACCATCATAATATTTTCATTGTAATTCATAAGATTGAATTTGTGTGTGCACAATTACATAATAGACAAAACCTGATCCTCAAAAGAATCAGAATATATAAGGTGTTTTAGATATCATGTAAAGGAGTTTACAAGAGAGTCAAAGGTTTACAAAGGGTTCAAAATAGTTTGAGCGTGATTTAAGAATTATTTTTTCAATCAATTAATCTAGAAGAGACAAAAGAGTTGTTCGTGTTCTTCTGTCTTCCATCTGAAAATATTAAGGAAAACAAATATTTACAAAGGAGATATACTTAAATGATTAATTTGTTCTAATTTTCCAAAATTATCTAGACCATTGTGGGTTTGTGGATTCGCACATGATATTAGAGTGATGGTCTAGAAAATTTTGAAAAATTAGAATAAATCAATAACTTAAGTATGTCTCTTTTGTAAAAATTCATTTTTATTAATATTTTTATATGGAATGCAGAACACGAACACTTTTATCTTCTAGATGAATTTCCTAAAAAATAATTCTTAAATCATGCTCAAATGATTTTAAACCCTTTTTAAACCTTTAACTCTCTTGTAAACATCTTTACAAGATATCCAACACACCTCATATACTCTGATTATTTCTAGGATCAGGTTTTGTCAATTATGTCATTGTGCATACACAAATTCCATATTATGCACGGTAAGGAAAATATTATGATGGTACTTTTAAATATTTTACCATATTGTAATGGCTCGGACCTCCCCGTTCCATTACTTTGTCAAAATTCTAGTGTTTAGGGTGTTTTGGACACTATCGATGAGTCAGGAGGGCGTCGGTGTCAGTGGCGAGGTGTCAACGTGTTGTCACCTATCAGTGCCACCAAGGGGTTTCGGGTTTCTTTCCCCTGTTTTCCCGTAACGTCACTTTTAAATTTTATTACCCCTTTTAAAGTAGTTTAAGATCATTTTAAGGCCGGTAAAGGATATTTTAAATCCCCTAAGAGTGGGGTGACCCTTGACTTACCAAAACTTGTGCCCTTTTAATCTGTTTCACACCCTTTGTTTTGTTTCCAGTTATGCCCCTATTGTGCATTTTTTTATGTTTAAATTTAACCTATCAAATCTTCCCCGTGTGATGGCCTATCTCACTGTCTCTAAGGGAGTTATTAAATCTCAATTAATTCTAATGTGTGCAACTGCCCAGCCACGTGGTCAAACCACGATCTTCATTTCAAGTACTTCGAGATTTCACATTCTGTAACTCTAGGATCAAGCCTTTTATCACACCGAGATCCTATTCTTCCTTTGTCTCTTTCTTTTCCCTTGGTGTGCTTGGAGTCCCTCTTCTAGAGACGAGTCATGCCTACGTGAGAGCCCTCTAGTTCGGTTCTTCTTGCAGTTTTATTATTGCATGACCCCAATTCTTGGCGCAAGGAGAAAAATTTGATCCTTGATCATAAGTAGGGTTTCTTCCTTCATCTCTCTTTATTGTGCATCATGCGGGGTGGGTATGATGATGTTCCCTAGGGATATAGATAAAACCAACTTTAACGAAGATAATAAACAAAATTTTAAAGGATGAAGGGGTGGGAAACATGATGATGTTGCTGTATTTTACCTTCATTTTTATGTTGTGAATTGTATGGGCTCATGTCCACTGAAAATTGTGGCCATTGGTGGTTCTTTTGTTGCACACTAATGAAGCTATTTTTTCTAGATAATCTTGTGATTGGATAATTATAACATGGAAACTAATTAATCATGTAAACTTGGTTTATTAAATGGATTCCCGGGGAACAAAAACCCTTGTGTGATCACCCCAGTTAACCAAACGAAAGGAAGGAATGTAATGAATGATGTTGGATAAATCAAAAAAAACATCCATGCTCTGTTCTAGTGATATGCATGGTTGTTCTATTTGATGCTTTGTGGGGTGATATAGATGGGAATGGAATCTCTTGTTGAGAGGTTGTTGGTTTTTGAATATGAGGTCATGTGGATCCAGTGGTAAATGTTCTAGACCCAGTAAGTTGGAGCTTGGTTTGGTTCCAGTACTTCAAGAGATCTCATAGATCCCATTAGATATTTTTATTTTCAAGAGAATTAGGAGTGAATGCTTAAATGCATGCTTGAATGTTTTCTTTCAGTTGTTGTTTTGGATGGTGGTTATGCCCATTAGTTTCCCGGTAGTGAAGGAATATTTAAACGAAATCACAAGAACATGATAACAAGAATAGGTACAATGGTGAACTATTTTCCAGAAATGGGTTGTGCTCTGGTTGTGGTTGTTGTGTACTTATACATATAGGGGTAGCAGCAAGAGTGGTTGTGTGCGGGCTGGTTTTTGGTTTCAGGGCCCTTAGGTTGGGATGAGTGCTTGATTACCTATATGTATAAAATTTAGTTCTCGTGTTTCTTATATGCACCCCATCCATGTTGATAAATTCGTTTCGAACATCCCCTTTTCATGGTGGAGGGTATTTTTGTAAGGGTTGGTGTCCTGAGAACCAATTGTTTTGTACTTTGATTACATGAATGTTCCCTTATTATATATTGTTCATTGTTCTGCATGACTATAATATAATAATGTCCTGGAATATTTTTTGCATTAATAAGGTCATGGAAGATCCCCGCTATGATGAGAACCTTGAAATGCTATAACAATATTCTTAAATAAATTTTTTTGGTTGGATGACATACTATGATAGGACACATAGTATACAGACCGTCGTGTGTGAGTACTCGTAAGAAGACGAGACTCTCTCTCATGAAGTTCGCACTTGGTAATCTCCAAGATGGGAGATTTTGAGAACAGACCTTCTAGTAGTAATTCTGCATGTCTTGGTTTCATCAGACATTACTATATGTGAGTGTGTGTAATGGTCCTTAGACTGGAAGATTATCATTAACTCATGTCATGACTTGCGCACTTAGATTTACTGATGAAAACCGTCATGTAGACAGTTGGCGGGAAGTAGGGTATGTCGGGTGCGTCACGAGTGACATGTTGTTAATGGATAAGTCGAGAAAGGATTTGTCCCTTCCATTTATGGAAGTTGATATCTCGGCCCTTTGATTGAAATAGAACCATCGCATTAAATTCCATGGCCATGTTGTAAACGATGATTTTATTTCAGGTAGTCAAAGAACGACGGATCAAGCATATAGGTTTATGACACTGCCTTGAAACCTTCTTGATGAGATATCTAGACAAAGGGATTAAATTACATAGTAGGCATTCATATGAGATGATACATCAAGGCGGCGTTAACTTCTTTCTCTTGGGTGCCTTGACCCGTTTCTATACAGTAATCTTGGACTTTAGGCAAGCCCGCCTAATGCCAACGGGAAAGAGGCCTAAAGGGTCACACACTATGTGTATTCAAGTATCTCAAGCAGAATAAATATTATTCTCGTATGTGGTTTAATAATTATTCAAGGAATCCTAAATTATTTTAATGTTGGAGGAAGGATAAAATGAAAACAAGTACACTCCGTGTATTAATTATTACACGACGTGTAGTTTTTATTTTGAAAACAAGTACAGGCCATGTAGTTTTCATTTTGGAAAGGAAATGAATAAATGAAAACAAGATATACATGCAGTGTACATTTAATGTACATGCCTTGTAGTTTTCAATGAAAAACAAGTACATGCCGTGTATTTATTATTACATGCCATATAGTTTTTCCAGTCGCGATTCTGAGGATATAATATTATTTTATTAAATGATGTTTATTATAATCAGTGTGAGTGCATGTTAAGGAATTAATTATTCGACATGGAGGTTTTCAATAAGAGTTAATGAAATAAATGAAACGCATAACACGTTTATTTATTTTCATAACTCTACAACCTCAAACTCGATTATAAATATCCTCAAAACCCCAAATCTTTTCCTACACAGGAGAATCGTTGTGCACAACAATTCTGGAGAATTATTTCAAGGACGAAAGAACCTCTTCCTCCAAGAATGCTCTCAAGACTGAGAGAGATCATCTTCCATCAGATCAAGACGATTAAGGCGGACAACGCAAGCAAAGGTTTCTCCATGCTAGCACACGGAGACTCCTTTGGCGATGTCCCGAGATATGAGGTACATGTGTGGATCACCGCTAGAGGAAGTCTACACTTGGATTCTGTGATACAATGACAAATCACATCGTAACGTGATCAAGAACATCAACTAAGAATGAACACTCAAAAGGTATTTCTTTTCTATTGATTAAATTAATTATAATCAACCTATAACGATCCTACTTTATGGTTTCAGGACTTTCCTTTTCTTTGTCTATTTCTGTGATTCGATCCGTGGAGACTGGCATTTATCATCGTATTGATCCCAGATTGATCATTGTAAATGAAAAAAGGCCAAGTGGCACATCCACCCATGTGCTTCCGCTGTGCTCAGAACCTTCAAATGGTATCAGAGGGAGGTTACAACGTTGATTATAGTTATTTAATTTTCGTTGATAATTTATGCATTTATATTTGATTCAATTCGAAATAAATCGTTCTCTAATCTGAATAGATGAGATCTGTTCTTACTCCTTCATTTCTCAATTCATATCATAGAAACGACCTTTTAATTTTAATTTTTTGATTAAAATAAAAATGAGGAACTCATCCGGAGGAGCCGCTCTTTTTTTCTATACAACATGGGAATACACGGCGTGTAATGAAAACTACACGATGTGTACTTAGGTTCAACGAACCAGCACTGGTCCACTAAACCACGCCGTGTGAATTGAGTATGCCTATGTATTTATTACCACGTGTTGACCAGAAATGAACAGAGCATGGAAAAAAGGAATACATGGCGTGTATGTTGGATCAACACTCCGTGTAGTCTGATCCGGCCCAAGTGAAACCATGTACAAAGGAGAAGTTGCGTACCACGTACACGGGATCGCCAGGACGGTTACCACGTAACAAGGAAGTACACGTCGTGTATGATTTATCTACACGCTGTGTACTCCAAAATTTCTAAAGTATAGAAAACACGCCAAATCCCCCGGCATGTACTTTGGATAAAGGGTGAAAAGAAATACATGTCGTGTAAATATAAACTACATGTCGTGTACTTTCCAGAAATTTCACCAGGATTCCTCCAAAAGTACAAAGACCTGTATAAGGAATATGGATGAGAAGAATCTTAAATAAATTCAGAAAGGAATTTAAGATAAAGAATTGATTAATTATAAGATCATAATTAATTGAATTCGAGCGCGATTTATCTTAAATGAAAGAACGATTAAAAGAATTTGAATTCCAAATATTCGTAAATGTCATTGCATTCTATGGATGATTATGAGCTAGACCAATGACCCTTTTTATGTGTGTATGGTTTCATTTAAATTTGTTTAATTTAAATTCGTTGGCATGTGAGCCTTCTTCCAATAAAATGTAGGGCATGTGTACCCATGGTTTCTTTAATTTAAACCCCATGTAATGGAGGATCTCCCAAGCCAGAGGAGACGGTTCGAAATCCGAAGCTGAGACGAAACCAACCAAAGAAGATAAAAAGGTGGACAGGTGGGAGATACAAAACACGAACCATCAGGTTCAAGGTGTTTTCCCTAGGTCAGGGTTAGCTTATCAAAACCACTAGATAATCTAACCAATAGAAGCTCGTGATCATGCCATCTTATTTTATTTTTGTCTAATTTCATGGTTTATTTATTATGTATGTGTTGTCACGATCACATAGTTAATGAAATGAACAAAGCATGCAAAGATGGAATAAAATAAAAAGCGTACTATGCGTAAACATTATCGGAACATGGTTAATAACTTAAGCAAGCATCACTTAATATTAACAAGCATGTGATAATGCAAAACTACGCATAAAGGATTAAAATTCCTCAATACTATATTAAGTCAGACCAAGCCTTTCGTTACTTGATTAAGGGCAAGACTCGATAAAACTATGTGTTTGACCAACCCTTGTTGGGACACTTAATTTTATAAAGGAAGCCCTTATGAAAGGTTTTGAGTTGACTTAACCATATTACATCAATAGGAGTATCCCTTGCTATAATTGATGTAATATTGGAGGCAAGAGTTGAGGAAATCCAAGTCAGGATTTCAAGATTGGGGAGTCCACTCAACAGATCAAGGAACTGTAATCTCACAGTTGGCAAAGACCTTCCTACCTAAATACCTTCAAATAGCTTGAACAACCCTTGTTGGGTTTATGCGAAGGGAATATGGATCCTTGCCACTAGAATGTCAAAGCAACTGGACATTCCGAGTTCAATGATGAGGGCCATTGAGACTTGATAAAATAGTGGGAGAATTAATAAATTCATTTATTATTTTTTATAAAATGTAATCAAGAAAGTACTGATAAATCTGCTCTTTTAATTTGTAGAATCGATATGAAAAACTCGTCAACCACCTTTTCTCTGCGATCAATCCTGGATAAAGACAACATCCTCACCGGCTGTAACTTTCAGGAGTGGTTTAGCCGCATTCGGGTTATCCTACACCATGAACAAAAGTTTCACGTACTGAGTCCTCACTTCCTAATCCCCCTGACCAAGGGGCGAGTGATGAATATTTCCTCGTCTATGATCAACATTTGAGTGATGCACTCGAGGTTCAATGTTTGATGTTGTCATCTATGTCTAGTGAGCTCATGAAGTCTCATGAAGACATGGATGCCTACAGCATGCTCGAGCACCTTTGTGGTCTATACCAGGAGAGAGCAAGACAGGAAAGGTTTGATATCACCAAGGCTCTATTTCAGAGCAATCTTGGAGAGGGTTCCCCAGCTAGGCCTCATGTAGTCAATCTCATTGGATACATTGAGCGCTTGGAGGTTCTAGGGTTTAAACTCCCCGAAGAACTGGGTACCGATCTCATTCTTTCATCACTCCCCCAGAGCTTCTCAAACTCTGTTGTGAACTTCAACATGAACAACATCGAGAAGTCTTTGTCTGATCTTCTTATCCTTATTCGCCAAGTGGAAAATGACATAAAGCGTGAAAATCCTTCTGTCCTCATGGTGAATAAAATGAAAGGGAAGGTGAAGATATTTAAGCCCAAAGCTTCTTCAAGGAATTCCAAGAAAAGGAAGATCAAAGGGGAGGCAAGGGAATAGGATGTTGTTTGTTTCGCATGTGGCAAGAAGGGCCACTGGAAGAAAAACTGCACCCAACCAAGGAAGCAAGGGGAAGCTTCAGGTGAATTTGTTATCGAATTCAATCTATATGTTTCTACTAATTGGGTATTAGATACTTCTTGTGGTGATCACATCTGTATCCAAATATAGGAACCAAGTAGATTTAGAAATATTGATCGAGGTGAGGGGGATCTACGAGCAGCCAACAGAGCCAGACTCGCTGTTGTAGCTGTCGGAGACTACCATCTCACATTGCCTACTGGGATGGTCTTGGTTTTGAAAGGATGTTATTATGTACCCTCTATAACCAAAAACATTATTTCAGTATCCAGATTATATAATGATGGATTCATCTTCATGTTTGTAAGTGAATGTCTCTACTTTTATAAAGATAGCATTTTTTTTGGTAGGGCACATTTATATAACGTCCTTTATGTGTTATACTACACAAACCAAGTAATGGAAATCGATGACAAATTTAATTCACATGACTTATACCACACCCAACTTTGTCATCACCAACTAGGTCATGTCAATGAGAAACATTTGACAAAAATTACATCAAGATGGGTATTTATATTCTTTTGAACTAAAACCACTTGGTATATGTCATGCATGTCTACAAGGAAAAATGACCAAAGCCTCATTTAGTGGGAAAGGTGAACGGGCTATATATCTTCTAGAATTAGTTCACACATATGTGTGTGGACCATTTCCAGTTGAAGTAAGGGGTGGGTTCTCGTACTTCATAACTTTTACTGATGATTTTATTAGATATGGATATATCTACTTAATGAGGTATAAGTCAGATTCTTTGGATTGGTTCAAAGAATACAAGAATGAAGTTGAGAACCATATTGGTAAGAAGATTAAGAAACTCCGATCAAACAGAGGAGGAGAATATCTTAATCAGGACTTCATTGATTTCTTACGGGAGTTTGGGATTCTAACTCAACTCAATCTTCCATACATGCCCCAGTGGAATGGTGTATGTGAAAGGAGGAACTGTGCCCTGTTGGACATGGTGAGATCAATGATGATTCATGTGAGTCTTCCATTATCCTTTTGGGAATATGCTTTACAAACAGCAGCACACATACTAAACCAAGTACCAACTAAATCGATAAATGGTATTCCATACGAGTTATGGAGTGGACGCAAAGCCATGTTATCGAATTTACATGTGTGGGGTAGCGAAGCATTTGTTAAGGCCTCTTCAGGTAACAAACTTGCACCCTGAGGCACAAAGTGTATCTTTATAGGATATCCCAAGGAAACAAGAGGATATTACCTATACAACCCCTCATACAAAAAGGTTACAGTGGCAAGACACGCCATATTCCTTGAGAGGGAGAACATCTCCAAAAGAGATAGTGGGAGTGAGATAGACTTCGATGAAGTCGAGGCTCAAGATACACAGGAGTTGGTACAAGAACAGATTCCACAAAGCCTCGTGGAAGAACAATCTATTCTAGAGACACAAGAACTGTGTAGGATCACAAGAGAGGTGATAGAACCAATGGTTTTCTTGTCATCGAGGATGGGGAATCATTATTGGTTGACAATTATGATCCTCTTACCTACAAGGAAGCAGTTGAAGGCACAAACATTTCCAAGTGGCAAGAAGCCATGAATTCTGAAATGGATTCCATGTACCAAAACCAAGTTTGGATTTTGGTAGATCCTCCAGTTGATGTAAATACTATTGGTAATAAATGGGTATTCAAGAATGAAATGGACATGGAGGGGCAAGTCATCACCTATAAGGCATGACTGGTTGCAAAAGGTTTTAGACAGTGTCAAGGAATTGACTATGATGAAACATTTTCACCGGTTGCGATACTGAAATCCATCATAATCCTATTGTCCATTTCCGATTACCATGACTATGAAATTTGGAAAATTGATTTCAAAACAGAAATCCTTAATGGGAACCTTCAGGAAGATGTATACATGACACAACTTGAAGGGTTTGTGACTCCAAAGGATGCCAACAGGGTATGCAAGTTGCAGAAATCCATTTATGGATTAAAGAAATAATCAAGGTCATGGAACATTCGTTCTGATGAAGCTGTAACGGAATTTGGCTTTGTTAATAACGAGTGTGAGCCTTGTGTCTACAAAAGGATTAGTGGAAGTGAAGCCATTTTCTTAATTGTATATGTTGATGACATATTGCTAATTGGAAACGAAGTACCTGTCTTATAGTCAGTTAAGGCATGGTTTAATAAATGCTTCTCCATGAAATACTTGGGCGAGGCAGCATATATTCTTGGGATCAAGATCCATCATGATAGATCCAAGAGAATTCTGGGCCTGAGACAAAGTACATACATTGAAAAGATACTGAAGAGATTTAGTATGGAACAATCCAAGAGGGTATTGTTTCTATTGTCACATGGCATTCATCTTTCCAAGAAAATGAGTCCTCAGACACATGAGGAAAGAAATATAATGGCAAGGATCCCTTACACATCCGCGATTGGGTCAGTCATGTATGATTTTCTATGTACGAGGCTAGATGTTGCTTACGCATTAAGTGTGGTAGGCAGATATCAAGCTGATCCAGGAGACCTCCATTGGATGGCAGTCAAGACTATCCTTAAGTATCTGAGGCGTACTAAGGATATGTTCCTAGTTTATAGAGGATATGAGGAACTAGTCATCAGAGGACATGTAGATACTAGTTTCCAGACTTATCAAGATGACATGAAGTCGCTGACTAGATACATCTTCAGTTTGAATGGAGGTGGAGTGAGCTGGAAGAGCTCAAAGCAAAGTGTGGTGGCAGATTCTACAACGGAGTCCGAGTATATCGCAGCTTCTGAGGGAGCTAAAGAATCAATATGGATGTGAAGCTTTGTCCAAGAGTTGGATGTAGTACCGAGTAGTAAAGATCCTATCACACTCTATTGTGATAATACTGTAGTGGTGGAACTTGCAAAAGATCCAAGTTCACATCAGCGGACAAAGCACATACTTTGGAAGTATCATCTCTTGAGGGATTTTTCTCAGAGAGGTGAAGTTGCAGTGATTAGTATTTTCACGGAAGACAATGTGGCAGACCCCTTAACTAAAGCCTTGCCTCAGCATAAACATGATCATCATGTGAGGTCTAGCAGACTAAAAGTCATAGGCAGTTGGCTCTAGTCCAAGTGGGAGTTTGTAAGGGTTGGTGTCCTAAGAACCAACTATTTTATACTTTTATTACATGAATGTTCACTTATTATATATTGTTAATTCTTCTGCATGAATATAATATAATAATGTCCTGGAATATTTTTTTCATTAATAAGGTCATGGCAGATCCCCGCTATGATAAGAACCTTGAAGTGCTATAACAATATTCTTAAATAATGTTTTGCGGTTGGATGTCATACTATGATAGGACACATAGTATACAGACCGTCATGTGCAAGTACTCGTAAGAAGACGAGACTCTCTCTCATGGAGTTCACACTTGGTAATCTCCAAGATGGTAGATTATGAGAACAGACTCGCTAATAGTAATTCCGCATGTCTTGGTGTCATCAGACATTACTATCTGTGAGTGTGTGTAATGGTCCTTAGACTGGAAGATTATAATTAACTCATGTCATGACTCGCACACTTAGATTTACTGACGAAAACCGTCACATAGATAGTTGGCGGGAAGTAGGGTATGTTGGTTACGTCACGAGTGACATGTTATTAATGGATAAGTCGAGGAAGGATTTGTCCCTTCCATTTATAGAAGTTGATATCTCAGCCCTTTGATTGAAATAGAACTGTCACATTAAATTCCATGGCCATAGTGTAAACAACGAGTTTATTTTAGGTAGTCAAAGAACGATGGATCAAGCATATAAGTTTATGACACTGTCATGAAACCTTCTTGATGAGATATTGAGACAAAGGGATTAAATTACACAGTAAGTGTTTGTATGAGGTGATACGTCAATGCGGTGTCAACTTATTTCTCTTGGGTGCCTTGACCCATTACTAGAAAGTAATCTTGGACTTTAGGCAAGCCCGCCTAATGCCAACGAGAAAGAGGCCTAGAGGGTCACACACTAAGTGTATTCAAGTATCTCAAGTAGAATAAAGATTATTCCTGTACATGGTTTAATAATTATTCAAGGAAGCATAAATCATTTTAATTTTGGAGGAAGGATAAAATGAAAACAAGTACACGTCGTGTATTAATTATTACACGTCGTGTAGTTTTTATTTTGAAAACAAGTACACGCCGTGTAGTTTTCATTTTGGGAAGGGAAGGAATAAATGAAAACAAGATATACACGTTGTGTACATTTAATGTACACACCCTATAGTTTTCAATGAAAAACAAGTACATGCCATGTATTTATTATTACACACCGTGTAGTTTTTCCAGTCTGGATTTTGAGGATATAATATTGTCTTATTAAATGATATTTATTATAATCAGCGTGAGCGCATGTCAAGAAATTAATTATTCTACATGGGGGTTTTCAATAAGAGTTAATGAAATAAATGAAATGTGTAACGCGTTTATTTATTGTCATAACTCTACAACCTCAAACTCGATTATAAATATCCTCACAACCCCAACTCTTTTCCTACACAAGATAATCGTTGTGTGCAACAATTCTGGAGAATTCTTTCAAGGCCGAAAGAACCTCTTCCTCCAAGAATTCTCTCAAGACTGAGAGAGATCCTCTTCCATCGGATCAAGACCATCTAAGGCGGACAATGCATGCAAAGGTTTCTCCATGCTAGCACCTGGAGACTCCTTTGGCGATGTCCCGAGATACGAGGTACACGTGTGGATCACCGCTAGAGGAAGTATACACTTGGCTTCTGCGACGCAATGACGAATCACATCGGAACGTGATCAAGAACATCAACGAAAAAAGAACACCCAAAAGCTATTTATTTTCAATTGATTAAATTAATTATAATCAACCTATAACAATCCTACTTTGTGGTTCCGAGACTTTCCTTTTCTTTTTCTTTTTCTGTGATTCGATCCGTGGAGACTGGAGTTTATCGTCATATTGATCCCGGATTGATCATTGGTAATGAAAAAAGGCCAAGTGGGAACATCCACCCATGCGCTTCCGCTGCGCCCGATACCTTCAGTTTTTTCCAACATTCCTATGAGTGGCTAGTTATTAGCTCCTTTTTTCTCCCTCTCCCAGGTAACCCAAGACTCTTCAGGCAGGCTGTGACGGCCTGAGGTTCATTATATCCCAAGACTTTTCAGGAATGGTGTATTTTGGTGGATTTTCCTAGGTGTGTGTGAGAAGGTTTGTTTCCCAAGTGTCTTCAGGATGAGGCCCAGGTGTCTGTAGGTAGGTAGTGTGGTTGTGGTGGCCCAGCTGTCTGTGGGCAGGAAGTGTGGTTGTGTTGTCCCAGATGTCTGCAGGTAGGATGTGTGGTTGCGGTGTCCCAGGTGTTTGTGGGTGGGATATACATGCGGTTAGGATGGCTCATATGGTTGTTGTCGGGGGAAGCAGTGGGACTACAGTGGGATTTGTGGGGGAGGTCTAATGTGTAGGGTGTTATAAATAACCAGTGGGAAGTAGTGTGGGGTACCCAAATATCGATGTGTTGTTACTATTATTTAACATGGCTTTCATTATTTAGGGAGTGTGCTTGGTGAGGTTGGGTGGATAGTTTTCTTTACTAGGTTCTTTGAGGACCGTGCCAGACCTTACTAGCTCGAGCGTCGGGACAGTTTTCATTGTTTCTTTTTTTCTTTTTCTACTTTTCTTTATATTTTTCTTGTACTTTGTATCACTTTATTTTGAACTTGCATGTGGAAAAAAAGGGGGTTTGGATTTACTTTTACTTTCGGTATTTGGAGTTGTTTGGTATTTACCATCTTATCTCCTGATCTAGTTCTATAAAAGGTTAATTTCTTTCATATTATGTGATATTTTATACCCTTGGTGCTAACCACCACTCTGGGGCCTATGGAAGGCGGGAATTGGGGTCATTATCTCTCTTTCAACTTGAAGAAGGAAGGGTATGGTAGTTTGATGTCTCTTCCCTCATCTTAGAGAAGGCGGGTCATGACAGAATGGTATCAGAGGTGATGGTTGAGAGATAGGATGGAGTTGAGGGTTAGGCACAGTGAGGATTTCACGTGATGGAAGGGAAATAGTTTTAGTCAATCTTGGTGCGTGAAATAGGCCAGGGAATACTAGCTAGGACACGGGATTTCAGGGGAGCCCATGATCTGATGCAAGGACTCTGGACCTACTGAACGACCAAGTGAGGCTATAATAATTGTAGGGTATAGACCCTAGGAAAGGTACATGCATCATAATGACTTGTGTTCTTGTGTGACTTGGGTGTTTTGGGAATTTAAAATAAAAAAAGGTTTAAAAAAATTAAAAGGAATATTTTAAACCACTCAGAATTAGAAATTATTTGTTTATCTTTCTAGCTATGGCACCTGGACGACGTCCATGAGTATGCGGGAAGTCGAGGCCTAGAAGGTTGATTTGGTTGATCAGCAGAGGGCTGATCGAGAGGAGGAGGACGACCAGTGTCATAAAATGCTTTGTGCTTTCCAACGGCAGACTCTCAGAAAGTATGAGGGAAGTGTCTCAGACATGGATATGGAGAGATAGCTTGAGGATCTGGTGATCGCTTTCAGCTTAATTTGGGCTCTAACAGAGTATTGGGTTCCTCTGGAAGTGATCCAGATGCGAGGGTTGGTGCATCAGTGGTGGGCGTTTTATCTCGGGGAGAAGAAGGAAGCTGAGGTTTCATGGACTGACTTTGAGATCGAGTTCCGGACAAAATTCCTTTATTCAAAAATGAAGGCCTAAAAGAGTAAATAAATGATATCCCTCCAATAAGGGAGTATGACCATGAGGGAATTGGGGATAAAGTTCAAGGATCTCTTTCTTTTTGCTCTGTACCTCTTTCGGAATGAGGAGTCGCGAGGAACACGCTTAGAGGAGGAACTTCAACCTTCTCTTCAGTATATTGTCACTCCCTTCACTCTACCAACGTACTTGGAGGTCCAGAAAAAGGTTGAAGTAGTGGAGAGGATTCACATGCTAGGAGGTGTTCCATGAGAGAGGATCTATTTGAGTTCTTCAAAGGGAAGGATCATCAGCAGTAGGCCTCCAGCATCAGGGCCTTCCAGGTTTCGACTAATGCGGAGCAGGCCTCAGTAGTTCTAGTTTTGATCTATTGATCCTCTCCCTTTCTCCACAGGCCTAGGACCAAGCTGCTTTACCTGTGGAATCTATGAGAATCTTCTAAATCAGTGCCCTGTCTGAGTGCAGTACAGTGGGGGTGGGTAGGTTTAGCGCCCACCTCAGCAATAGTAGTTTCTTGCCAAAACTTTCCAGTAGCAGCAGTAGCCTCCAAGAGCAGACGGTGCTGGAGGAGGTCGTCCTCACGGTGCTCCTTAGGAACCTTGATCGTGGCGTGGTTGAGGAGGCAGTCGAGAGACGAGGGATAGAGGAGTTAGGTGTGGGTAGTTGCACGCCACAGAGGCAGCAGTTCCAGCAGGGCTAGAGGTCGTTCGAGGTATGATCAGTCTATTTAGTACTCTTGTTTGTGACTTGTTTGATTAAGGTGTTTCACACTCCTTTGTTGCACCCAGTCTAGTCGATACCTTAGGTCTAGACGTAGAGAGACTTTCCATGCCCCTGGTGTTGATCATACCAGTTGGAGGTCAAACCAGCTTGTTTGATGTTTGTCGATGATGCAGACTGATGTTCGGGCTACATTAGTCCAGTGGGGATCTCTTTTTGCTGCAAATGCATCCATATGATGTCATCGTGGGTATTGACTGGTTGTTTTCTATGCACGATGTTATCGACTGCTTCTGGAAAAGGTTTGTGTTCTCCGATATGGGTGGACAGAATGTAGCTTTCATTGGAGAGAAGGGTTTCCAGGAGGGTAGCCAGCGTGTGGAGCACCTTCTTTCCTTGTTAGCTGAGCTATCAGTGGAATCGGAAGACTCATAGATGGTGAAATTTATGGGGATTGTCAGTGAGTTCCTGGATGTCTTCCTTGAAAATTTTGTGACTCTACCCCCTCAACATGATGTTGAGTTCGGGATAGACTTACAACCTGGTGCCTGCCCGATTTTGATGGCTCCCTATCGGATGGAACCTTCTGAATTGCAAGAGTTGCGGATTCAGATTGATGACTTGATGAAGAAGGATTTTATCCAACCAAGCACGTCACCATGGGGTGCTCCAGTCTTGTTCGCAAATAAGGTGGATGGTGTTCTTGAACTGTGCATAGACTATCGAAAACTAAATCAGGTGATGGTCAAGAACCGTTACCCCTCCCAAGGATCAAAGACCTTTTTGATTTGTTGAAGGGAGCAGGTTGGTTCTCTAAGATTAACATTCGTTCTGGATATCACTAGTTGAGGGTGAAGTATGGTGACATCTCAAAGACTACTTTCAGATACAGGTACGGACAATTTGAATTCGTGGTCATGGCGTTTGGCATTACGAGCGCACCAGCTATGTTCATGGGGCTCATGAACTCTATTTTACATGAGTATTTTTACTAGTTCCTAGTCATGTTCATTAACAACATCATGAGATACTCAAGGTAATAGGAGGATCACATTGAGCAACTAAGGATAGTATTGGAGGTCCTCTGACACCACCAGCTCTACGGGAAGTTTTCCAAGTGCAAGTTATGTACACGAGAGCTGCACTTCCTTGGACATGTGGTGTCCCAACAAGGAATAGCAGTGGACCCGTCGAAGGTCAAATTAATTGTCTCTTGTTCAGCACCAAAGAATGTGGTAGAGGTTTTTAGTTTCCTTGGACTGGTAGGTTACTACCGCAGGTTCATACCCGACTTCTCTCGAGTTGCAACACCTTTGACAGCCTTGACCAGAAAATACCAGGCTTTCATATGGAGTGAACAGTTCCATAAAGAATTTAGTTATCTGAAAGAGAGGTTGTTCATTGCCCTAATTCTGAGATTTCTTGAGGAAGGGGAAATGTTTGACAAGTTCTGGGATGCTTCAGGTCTAAGCTTTGGGTGTGTGCTGATGCAGTAGCGTGGAGTGATCTCTTATGGGTCTAGGAAGTTATTCCCTCACGAACGTAACTATGCCACCCACGACCTGTAACTTGAATTGGTTTTGTTCACACTGAAGTTTTGGCAGCATTACCTCAATGGGGAGTGCTTTGTGGTCTTCACAGATCAGAAAAGCTTGACGTACATCTTCTTCCAGCGAGACTTGAACATGTGACAGTGAAGGTGGATGGAGTTTCTTTAGGAATACAACTTAGAGCTCTTATACACCTCATGAAAGGGGAATGTGGTGGCTGATTCCTTGAGCAAGAATTCACTAAAGGATGGGGATCAAGAGTCAACAGATGCTTGGAAAGCAATGGAGGAGTTGGTTACTTTACATCTAGGCATGAGAGTGGAGGATGGTAGAGGTTGTTTGTTTCAGATGAATATGTATTGTTTCTTGGTATAGTAGGTAGAGGAGTCTCAGGGGGGAGACTCAGAGGCTGAAGTGATGCGTGATCATGTTAGCCAGGGTGATGCTCCGGAAGGATGGTCGGAGGATAGTCAGAATTGGATGATTTTTTTGGGAAGTTGTTTGTCCCAAAGGTGATGTGAGAGGGAGTTCTCTATGAGTTCCATAGCTCAGCCCTGTAGGTACACCCCAAGAGTTTCCAAGATGTATCGGGGCTTGAGAGGTCAGTTTTGGTGGCCCGGAGTGAAGCGGGTAGTGGCAGAGTTTTTGGCAAAGTGCCTCGTGTGTCAGTAGGTGAAGGCTGAACACCATGTTCCGGGAAGTCTATTATAGCCATTAAACATTCCCAAGTGGAAGTGGGATGATGTCTCAATGGATTTCGTCATAGGACTACCCAGGGATGAGGGAGGTTGTGATTCAATCTAGGCAGTGGTGGATCAATTGATGAAATCAGCTCACTTCTTAGTGGTTAAGGAGTTGTGTGCAGTGAATGCCTTAGCACAGAAGTATGTGAGTGAAGTTGTGTGGCTGCACAGAGTTCCTAGAACGATCATTTTGGATAAGGATACACGATTTACTTCACAAGTATAGAAGGGATTACAATTTTATTTTGGCACCCACCTATGACTTATCACAACTTTCCACCCTCATACAGATGGGTAGACAGAAAGGACCATCCAGACGTTGGAGGATATGTTGTGATCGTGTGTTCTGGACTTCAGAGGATCATGGTTACGACACTTTCCTTTAGTAGAATTTTCCTACAACAATAGATATCACTCTACCGTTGGCATGGCACCGTTTGAAGCCTTGTATGGAAGACTGTGTCATTCACCTGTGTTCTAGACAGAGGTTGGAGAGGCAAGTGTTCTTGGCCCAGAGGTGGTACAGAACAGAATGGAGAAGGTTCAGATTATACGTGAAAGGATGAATATGGCACAGGACCAGTAGAAATCATATGTCGATCATATAAGGGGACCCTTGTATTTTGAGGTTGGGGACCACATGTTCTTAAATGTCTCCCTTTGGCATGGACAATAGGGGTTTGGCAGGGGGAGTAAGCTTTCTCCCAGGTTCATCAGACCCTTCGAGCTGTTGGGACGAGTCGGTGAGGTGGCATATCAGCCGGTGTAACCCCGACCTTTGGAGAGGATCCACAATTTCTTCAATGTATCCTAGCTCCATAGGTATTTACACAATGAATCCCATGTCCTCGACTGGGGAGAGTTGGATATCAAGGACGATGCGATGTTCGTGGAGCAACCAGTGATAATCAAGGATCGTAAGGAGAAGGTGCTTCATGGACAGACCATTCCCTTGATTTGTGTGTTGTATAGGCATGGTGGCTTTGAGGAGAGTACTTGGGAGAGATAATCACATATGTGTACCCAGTAACCATGGCTATTTTGAGTTGTTGTTCTATGTTTTCTTTGAATTTTTACGTTTGTGCTTTGTTGTGATGTAATGCTCGACCTTGTTGACCATGAGATAGGATATTTCCTTTTCTCTCTAAATGTGTATGAAAATTCCCGACATGTGGGAAAGGGAGGACCTAATTCCTACTCAAGACGCATTAGTGAAGATGTGATTAAACCCGTGTGGGTGAGTTAGTGCTTCCCAAAGCGGGTAGTATCTTGACATGGAGGAAAGAACTTCCTAATCCATGTGTCGGGACAGTGTGATCTTTGAGGTTCGTGTGTCTATTTGGGGTGATAGCTATCGGGAGGTGTTCTTGGATGTCCAAGTTCTATTCCCACTTTTGAGCAACTCAGGGTGGCTAATCCCTGGGGGGGTTATCTTGCTGTGTGGTTTTTCAGACCCCTCTCTTTCTTTGGGTTTACTCCTGAATTTCTCGGGGGTGAGAATAGTTTGAGAGGTATCTGATGTAATGGCTCGGACCTCCCTAGTCCATTAATTTGTCAAAATTCTAGTGTTTAGGGTGTCTTGGACACCATCATCGAGTCAAGAGGGCATCAGTGTCAGTAGCGGGGTGTCACTGTGGTGTCACCTATCGGTGCCTCACCAATCGGCCCCGACCAGTTTTTCACCAATCAGTTCCACCGATCGGAACCACACGGTGCCACTGAGGGATGTCGGGTTTCATTCCCCAGTTTTCCTGTAACGTCTCTTTTAAATTTTATTAACTCTTTTAAAGTGGTTTAATACCATTTTAAGTTAGGTAAAGGATATATTAAATCCCCTAAGAGTGGGGTGACCCTTGTCTTACAAAAACGTGTGGCCTTTTAATCAATTTCACACCCTTTTTCATGTTTCCAGTTACACCCATGTTGGGCATTTTTCTTGGATTAAATGTAATCTATCAACTCTCCCTTGTGCCATGGTCTATGTCATTGTCTCCAAGGGAATTATTAAATCTAAATTAATTCCAGTGTGTGCAACCGCCCAGCCGCATGGTAAAACCATGATCCACTTTTCAAGCACTTGAACAGTTCACATATCGTAACTCTAGGATCAAACCTTTTATCACACTGATATCTTCTTCTTTCTTGGTCTCTTTCTTTTCCCTTGGTGCGCTTGGAGTCTCTCTTTGGGAGACGAGTCGTGCATGTGTAAGAGACCTCTTATTCGGTTCTTCTTGGGGTTTCCTGTCATGCGACCCCAGTTCTTGGAACAATGAGAAAACTTCGATCCTTGATCATCCAAGTAGGGGTTCTTCCTTCGTATCTCTTTACTGTTCATCATGCGGGGTGGGTATGATGATGTTCTCTGAGGATGTAGATCAAACCAACATTAACAAAGATAATAAATGGACTTTTAAAGGATGAAGGGGTGGGAAGGATGATGATGTTGTTGTATTTTACCTTTGTTTTTATGTTGTGAATTGTATGGGATCGTGTCCATTGATAATCGTGGTCGTTGGTGGTCCTTTCTTTCCCACTAATGAAGCTTTTTTTCTGGATAATCTTGTGATTGAATAACTATAACATGGAAACTGATTAATCACGTAAACATGGTTGATTAAATGGATGCTTGATGAACAAGAACCCTTGTGTGATCACCCCAGTTAACCAAACAGAAGGATGGAACTAAATGAATTATGTTGGATAAATCAAAAAAAATCCATCTCTATTTTGGTGATATGCATGGTTGTTCTGTTTGATGCTTTGTGGGGTCATGTAGATGGGATGGAATCTCTAGTTGAGAGTTTGTTGGTTTGTGAATTTAAGCCAGTGTGGAGTCGGTGGTAAATGTTCCAGACCTGGTATATTGGGGCTTGGTTTGGTTCTAGTACATCGAGGGATCTCACGAATCCCATTTTATGTTGTTGTTTACCAGAGAACCGGGAGTGAATTATTAAATTCCTGCTTGGATGTTTTTTTTCAGTTGTTTTTTTGGCTTGTGGTTATGCATGTTAGTTTCCCGATACTGAAGAAATATTTAAATGTAATCACTTGAACATGATAACGAGAATGGGTACAATGGGGAACTATTTTCCAGAAATGGTTTGTGCTCTAGTTGTGGTTGTTGTGTACTTATTCATGTAGGGTAGCATCAAGAGTGGTTATGTGCAGGCTGGTTGTTGGTTTCGGGACCCTTTGGTTGGGATGAGTGATTGATTACCAATATGTATAAAATTTATTTCTTGTGTTTCTTATACGAACCCCACTCATGTTGAGCACTTTATGCCAAACACCCCCATTTCATGGGGGAGGGTGTTTTTTCCAACATTCCTATGAGTGGATAGTTATTAGATCCTTTCTGTTCCCTCTCTCAAGTATCCCAAGAGTCTCCGGACATGATGTGATAGCATAAGGTTCATTATAGCCCAAGAATCTTCAGAAAAGGTGTGTTGTGGTGGGTTGGCCTAGGTGTGTGCGGGAGCACTTTGTGCCAAACACCCCCATTTCATGGGGAAGGGTGCTTTTTCCAACCTTAATATGAGTGGCTAGTTATTAGATCCTTTCTGTTCCCTCTCCTAGGTATCCCAAGACTTTTTGTACATGCTATGATAGCCTAAGGTTCATTATAGCCCAAAAATCTTCAGAAAATGTGTGTTGTGGTGGGTTGGCCTAGGTGTGTGCGGGTAGTATTGCTTCCCAAGTGTCTTCGGGATGAGGCCCAGGTGTCTGCAGGCAGGAAGTGTGGTTGTGGTGGCCCAGGTGTCTGCGGGAAGGAAGTGTGGTTGTGCTGGCCCAGGTGTTTGCAGGCAGGAAGTGTGGTTGTGGTGGACCAGGTGTCTATGGGTAGGAAGTGTGATCGTGATGGCCCAGGTGTCTACGGGTCGGATGTGTAGTTATGGTGGTCCAAGTGTTTCTGGGAAGGATAAACGTGTAGTTAGGATAGCCCATATGGTTATTGTTGGGGCGGCAGTGGGACTACAGTGGGATTTTTGGGGGAGGTATGATGTGTAGAATGTTCTAAATAATCAGTGGGAAAGCAGTGAAGGGTACCCAAATATTGATGTGCTATTACTATTATTTTACCTAGCTTTCATTATTTGGGGAGTTTGATTGGTGAGGCTGGGTGGATAGTTTTCCTTGCTATGTGTTTTTGGTTACCTCTATTTCTCATGGGGCATTAGAATGTCTCCCCACTTGTGCACGAGAGCTTTTGGTTTCCCTACTGAGTATACCTGAATACTCACCCTACGTGTATAAACAACTTTCAGGTTTCCATGAGGACTTTGAGGACCGTGTTAGACCTTACTAGCTCAGGCGTCAGGACATTTTTCATTATTGCTTTTCTTTTCCTTTGGTACTTTCCTTCAGAGTTTTCTTGTACTTTTTATCACTTTATTTGGAACATGAATTGGGGGGGTTGGCTTTAATTTTACTTTCGGTATTTGGATTTTTTTGGGATTTACCGTCTTATCTCCTGATATTGTTCTATAAATATGGTAATGCCTTCCATATTACATGAGATTTTATACCCTTGGTGCTAGCTGCCACTCCGAGTCCTATTGAAGGAGGGACTCAGGGGTCATTATTGCTCCTTCAACTTGAATAAGGGTATGTGTAATGGCTCGGACCCTCCTGGTTCATTACTTTTCCAAATCATGATGATTGAGGTGTCATAAGGACCATAGATGACTCATTATTGAGGAGTTTTACAAATTTCAAGTTGAACAAAAAGTTTCACCAATCGACATAGGCGGCACCGATGGGCATCAATGGCACCGATTAGCATCGGTGTCAGGGTGACGGTGCATGGGTGTTCATCGGTGACTCATTTCCTACTTATCTCATACTTTCTAGTTTTGCTCCAGTAATGTATCTTTTAACGTAAAATTGTTTTAATACCCCTTACAAAGCTATTTAGGGCCTTCAAAAGATATTTTAAATCCCCTAAGATTCGGGTGACCCTTGAATTACCAAAACATGTGGCATTTTAATTAGTTTCAAACTTTTTCCATGTTTCTAGTTAAGCCCCTATTATGCATTTTATCAGTTTAAATGTAACATATCTAAATCTCCACCATTCAATGATCTGTCTTGCTGTCTATGAGGGAATTATTAGATCTAAATTAATTCTAACGTGTGCAACCTCCCACCCGCATGGTCAAACCATGATCCTATTTTTAAGCACTTCGAGATTGAACATCCTATAACATTAAGATTGGTCCTTTTATCACATTTAGATATTCTTCTTCCTTGGTCTCTTTCTTTTCCTTAGTGTGCCTAGAGTCCCACTTCTAGAGACAAGTTGTTCCTGTATGAGATCCCTCATGTTCAGTTCTTCTTGGAGTTTCCTACAGCGTCATCACCGGTTCTTGGCGCAAGGAGAAAACTTTGATCCTTGATTATCCAAGTAGGGTATTTTTTTTCCTTAGTCTCTCTTTATTGTGCATCATGTAGGGTGGGTATGATGATGTTCCCTTGGGATGTTGATGAAACCGACTTTAACAAAGATAATAAATAGAATTTTAAAGAATAAAGGGATGGGAAAGTTGATGTTTTTGTTTTTTATACTTTTTTTGTTATGTTGTGAATTTTATGGGATCATGTCCATTGAAAATCATGGTCGTTGGTGGTCCTTTCTTGCACTAATGATTCTCTATTTTTGAGGATAATCTTGTGATTGAATGGTTGTAACATGGAAATTGATTAATCACATAAACTTGGTTGATTAAATGGATTCTTGATGAATAAGAACCCTTTTTTGATCACCCTGGTTAACCAAACGGAAAGAAGGAACTTAATGAGTGGTGTTGGATAAGTCTGAAAACTTCTTTGCTCTATTATGGTGATATGCCTCGTTGTTCTATTTAAATCTTGTCAGGTGACGTGGATGGGAATGGAATATTTGGTCGAGAGGTTATTGTTTTGTGAATTTGAGTCTGTGTGGAGCCGGTATGTTGGGGCTTGGTTTGGTTCTAGTACTTTGAGGTATCTCACGAATCCCTTTTGATGTTGTTACTTACGAGCGAAATTGGAGTGAGTGCTTAAATGCTTGCTTATCAGTTTTTCTTCTTGTTGTTGTGTTGGCTTATGGTTATGCCCATCAGTTTCCCAGTAGTGAAGGAATATTTAAATGGAATCATTTGAACATGATAATAAGTACTGTTACAATGGAGAACTGTATTCCAGAAATGGGTGGTGCTCTAGTTGTGGTTGTTGTGTACTTGTGCAAGTAGGGATAGTAGTAAGAGTAGTTCTGTATAGGTGGATAGTTGGTTTTGGGACCCTTAGTATGGGATGAGTGTTTGATTACCTATATGTATAAAATTTAGTTCTTTTGTTTCTTTTACGCACCCCACTCATGTTGAGAACATCGTGTCGAACACCCCCCATTTCATGGAGGAGGCTGTTTCTTCCAACATTCCTATGAGTGGATGGTTATTAGCTTATTTCTTATCCCTCTCCCAAGTAGCCCAAGACTCTTCAAGCAGGCTGGGATGGACTAAGGTTAATTATGGTCCAAGACTCTTCGGTCAGGGTGTGATGTGGTGGTTGGCCCAGGTGTGTGCAATAAGGTTTCTTTCCAGAGTGTCTTCAAGGTGAGGCTCAGGTGTCTTTGGGCGTGGCAGTGGTTATTCTGGACCAGGTGTCTTTCGGTGTGGTAGTGGTTGTTTTGGACCAGGTGTCTTTAGGTGTGGCAGTGGTTGTTGTGGCCCAGGTGTCTGTGGTTGTGGTTATGTGTGGTTGTGGTGGCCCAGGTGTTTGCGAGTGGGATAGACATGCGGTTGGGATGGCCCATGGGGTTGTTGTTGCGGTGGCAGTGGGACTGTAGTTAGATCTATAGGGGAGGTCTGATTCATAGGATGTTCTAATTAACTATTGGGAAAGCGGTGTGGGGTACCCAAATATCTATGTGTTGTTACTATTACTTTATCTAACTTATGTTATTTGGGAGTGTGCCTTGGTGAGGATGGGTGGATAGTTTTCCATTCTAGGTGTTTTGGTTACATCCATTTTTTCTCATGGGGCATTAGAAGTCTCCCCACTTGTGCATGAGATATTTTGGTTTCACTACATAATATACTTATATACTCACTCTATATATATAACTACTTTCATGTTTCCAAGAGGACTTTGAGAACCATGTCGGACCATACTAGCTTGGGAATTGGGATAGTCATTCTTGGTGCTTTTCTTTCTTTTGGTACATTCCATTGGAGTTTTCTTATACTTGTATAAATTTATTTTCAACATGCAAATGTGAATGGATTTTTATATTTACTTTTAGTTTTAGTTTTTGGAGTTTTTTGGGATATACCATCTTATCTCCTGATCTTGTTCTACAAAAAGGGTAATGCCTTCCATATTACATGAGATTCTATACCATTGGTGGTAGTCACTACTCTAGGGCCTATTGAAGGAAAGACCCAGGATCATTATATCTCCTTCAACTTGAAGAAGGAAGGGTATGGTAGTTTTTTGTCCCTTCCCTCATCCTGGAGAAGGCGGGTCCTGAAAGAATGGTATCAGAGGCTGATGGTTGAGAGATAGGATGGATTTTGGGGTTAGGAACAGTGGGGATTGCATGGGATGGTAGGGAAATAGTGTTAAGCAATCTTGGTGCACGAAATATGCCAGGGAATACCGGCTACGACCTAGGATTTTAGGTCCCCCCATGATCTGATGCAAGGACTCTAGACCTACCGAACGACCAAGTGAGGATACACTGATTGTAGGGTAGAGACCCTAGGAGAGGTATATTCATAATAATGACTTGTGTTCTTGTGTGTCCTGGTTGTTTTGGGGATTTAAACTAAATAAAAGTTTAAGAAAAATTTAAAATAAATTTTCTACACTACTCGGTCTTAGGAGTTTCTTGTTGCTTTTTTAGATATGCCAATCGGATAAAATCCATGAGTAGTGAAGGAAGTCAAGGCCCAACAGGTTGATTTGGTTGATCAACGGAGGGATGATTGAGATGAGGAGGATTTCTAGTGGAAAAAGACACTTTGTGCCTTCCAACAGAAGGCTCTAGGGAAGTATGAGGACATCATCTCAAACATGGAGACTGAGAGATGGCTTGAGGAGATGGTGATAGATTTCAGATTGATCCGGGCTCCATCAGAGTACTGGGTTACTCTGGCTATGACTCAAATGTGAGGGGTGGCACATTAGGGGTGGAAACTCTATCTCGGGGAGAAAAGGGAAGTTGAGGTTTCGTGGACTGACTTTGAGAAGGAGTTCCAGGCGGAGATCCTTTCTTCTACGATGAAGGCCGAAAAGAGGCAAGAGCTTCTCTCCCTCCAGCAAGGGAGTATGTTAGTAAGGGAGGGAGCAAGTTAAAGGATCTCATTTTTTTGTTTCTAGACTTCTCCTTGGATGAGTCGTAGGCAAGATGCTTAGAGGAGGCACTCCTACCTTCTCTTCAGTAGGTTGTCACTCTCTTCACTCTACCGACGTACTTGGAGGTTCACAAGAAGGCTGAAGTGGTGGAGAGGATGCATGTGCTGGGAGGTGTTCCATGAGAGGAGAGTTAGTTGAGCTCGTCAAAGGGGAAGGCCATCAGCAGTAAGGCTCCAGCAGCAGGGCCTTCCTGGTTTCGACAGACGGGGAGCAGGCCTCAGCAGTTTTAGTTCCGATCTCCTGATCCTTTCTCTTTCTCCACGGGCCCTGAAAAAAAGGTGTTTTACCTGTGTTATTCATGGACATATTCGGAATCAGTGCCTTTTCTGAGTGCCCTACGGTAGGGGTGCACAGGATCAACGCCCACCTCAGCAGTAGTAGTTTCTAGCCAGACATTTTCAGGAGCAGCAACCAGGGTTGCGAGCTCTTTCTCCACCAACAGCGGATGGTTCCAGAGGCAACTGAACTCAGGGCGCTCCTTGGGTACCTTGAAAAGGACGTGGTTGGAGAAGTGGCCGATAGCCGAGGGTCAAAATATTTTTGCATGGGCAGTTGCACACTGCAAAGGCCGCAATTCCAACATGGCCAAAGGTCGTTCGAGATACGATCAGTTTGTTTAGTACTATTGCATGTTCCTTGTTTGATTCCATAGATTCGCACTCCTTTTTTGTACCCATTCTAGCCCATGCCTTGGGTCTATATGTATAGATACTTTCCATGCCCCTGGTATTGAGTACGCCAGTTGGAGGTTAGACCAGCCTGTTTCGTGTTTGCCAAGGATACAAACTGATGTTGGGGAAGCATCAGTTCAATGGGGATCTCTTTCTACTGCAAATTCAGCCATACGATGTCATCATGGGCATCAACTGGTTGTTTTACTTTTACGCTATTATCTACTGCTTCCGAAAAATGGTCTCGTTCTCATATATGGGTGGCTAGTGTGTGGCTTTCATTGGCAATCGGGGTTGCGAGGAGGGCAGCCAGCATGTAGATCCCCTTCTTTCCTTGTTAGTTGAGGTGTCAGTGGAATCAATAGATTTAGGGATAGTGGGAATTTTAGGTATTTTCAATGAGTTCCTAGACATATTCCATGAAGAGGTTGGGACTCTACCCCCTCGACGTGATGTTGAGTTCGGGATATACTTACAACCTGGTGCACGACCGATTTTGATGACTCCCTATCGGATGGTGCCTTCTGCGTTGCAGGGGTTAAGGATTCAGGTTGATGACCTGATGAAGAAGGTTTTTATCCGAACAAGCACATCATCATGGGGTGATCCAGTCTTGTTTGCAAAGAAGGTAGACGGTGGTCTCAGGCTGTGCATAGACTACCGAAGACTGAATCAGGTGACGGTCAAGAACCGTTACCCCCTCCTGAGGATCAAAGACCTTTTTGACCAATTGAAAGTGGTAGGTTGGTTCTCCAAGATTGACATGCGGTCGGGATATCATCAGTTGAGGGTAAAGGATGGTGACATCACGAAGACTGCTTTCAGGTGCAGATATGGGTACTTTGAGTTCATGGTCATGTCGTTCGGCGTTACGAACACACCAGCTATGTTCATGGGGCTCATGAACTCTGTTTTCTATGAGTATCTAGACCAATTCATGGTCGTTCTCATCGACAGCATCTGGATCTACTCAAAATCAAAAGAGGATCATGCCAACCACTTAAATAACGTTTTAGAGGTCCTCTGACACCAACAGCTCTATGGGAAGTTTTCCAAGTGCAAGTTCTAGAAAACAGGGGAGCACTTCCTTGGACACGTGGTGTCTCGGTAGGGAATAACAGTGGACTCGTCTAAGGTCAACGAGATTGTTTCTTGGGAAGAACCCAAGAATTTGGTATAGGTTCATAGTTTCCTGGGAATTTCATGTTACTACTCGAGGTTTGTTTTAGACTTCTCTCGAGTTTCAGAACCTTTGACAGCCTTAACCAGAAAAGACCAGGCTTTCGTATAGAATGAGCAGTGCCAGGCAGATTTCAGTTATTTAAAAGGGAATCTGGTCAGTGCTTTAGTGTTGAGGTTTCTAGAGTAAGGGGTAACATTTGAAGTGTTCTATGATGCTTCATTTCTAGGCTTAGGGTGTGTGTTGATGCAGAAGTGGGGATTGATTTATTATGGGTCTAGGAAGTTATGCCCTCACGAACATAACTAGGCCACCCACGACCTAGAGCTTGCAGGGGATCTATTCGTGTTGAAGTTGTGGCGGAATTACTTCATCAGGGAATGCTTCGTGGTCTTCACATATCACAAGATCTTGAGGTATTTCTTCTCCTAGAAAGACCTCAACTTGCGATAGCGGAGGCAGATATAGTTTCTTCAGGGCTACAACTTCGAGATGTTCTACACCTCAGGAAAGGGGAACATGGTGGTCGATGCCTTGTGTAGAAAGTCATAGAAGGATGGGGTTAGGGAGTAAGCAGATTCTTGGAAAGCAATGGAGGAGTTAGCTTATTTACATCTTGTCATGAGAGTGGAAGATGGTAGAGGTTTTCTATTTCATATGACATAGAAATATTCCTTGGTACGGCAGGTGGAGGAGTCTCGGTTGGGAGACAAAGAGGCTAAAGTGATGCGTGATCATGTTAGCCAGGGTGATTCTTTGAAAGGGTCATCGAACGATGGTCAGAATCAGATGCTTTTAAGAGGGAAGTTTAATGAGATATGCCCCCATGGCAATAAGTGTGTCGGCAGGTCACTATTTGTGACAGGTCTCGTTACAAATACCCTTTTAACCGCTGAATGTAATTAATGTGGCCAAAGATATTTGTGATGGGTCCCGTCGCAAATAATCTAACCTATATATACCCCACATCCATTCTATTTGAATAAAGAGCTTATGGATGGCTGAGGTCTCATTAGACGTCTTGGCCAATGCCTTGAAAAAATGTTTCAAAATGTCCGGCATAATCACTCTCCTCATTATGGATATGAATTTTAATTAACCAGAAGAATATTCAACTAGTAGAATATTCTTAGTTTAATAGATTATGTTTATGATAATTAGAAGAAGTAAAATTTATGACATGTTATCTATGTAGTACTCAGAGATTATTAACCAGTGTATGTTCATAAATAGAAGGATGAAATTGAAGTTATTATTTTAAGTGCAACTCTGATCATTCATTACCCTTGGTTATTAATTTTGTACTTGCATTTTCACATAGAATGTCTTTTACTTATAACCCTGAATGAGCATGCCTATTATTGAATCATGTTTCCTTGTAATCATGTTAGTATGTTTTTTTATTGTGCTCTTTCATTTCTTAGACAATTTTCATTATATGTTACATGTGTTACACCATTTCTTAAGAAAATGTTTTATGGAAAATCATAAAGAATGGTTTCAAAAGTTATACATGTTATAGTATGTTATTTTAAAACCCCTTACTAGGAATTCGTATGCTCACCATACATTTCTAAAATAAAATTTTCAGGAATCAGCTTTTAGCAGAAGAATCATTTCATAAGTAGCTGGTTTCCCAGAACCTGAACCGACTCAAACATCTGTATGGGACATGATGTGTAAAATATCAATGCATGGTTTTTGAAGAAAAAAAGTCACACATCATGTTCTTGGGAACCAGCTCTAGGTATGTTGGAGTTGGGTCCTCATAGTTGGTATTAGAGGATTCAGTTTAGATAACTCTGGAAAACCAAAACTGAAAAAAGAAAAATTTACTTAAGCATTATTAAGTGTGATGTTTTCGTAATTTTCAAATGGAAAACGGAAACACTAATCTTTTGTATCTTCCAACATAAGTATTAGAGACCATAGTGGAAAAATCATGTGTAGAAAACTATGAGACTTTTGAAAATATTTTTTATCATGCAAAACCCTCTACCGAGTATCCAACTCTCCTCGTATACTCCAACTTCACCAAGAAGCAGGTTTTGTCTATTTCCTCATGATGAATGATCAATTATTGTTCTATGCATGAAAAGGGAAATACTTTGAGGGTATCTTTAAATGTTTTACCCTAACCAATAATTTCTTTTCTCTAGAGGACTTTGAGGAGGCTACACAAGGGGGTGACCTCCGATCAGCGTATCTATGTCAAATTTTGACATACAATCTCCATGGTCAAGTTATGGACTTTGAAGCCCTTGAGAACAAGACTACCCATTTACATTGCCGACATCAAGTTCATACCGATGTCACTCAACTTGATACCTAACATGCATCTCTCAATCTAAACATTAGATGTCCACATGCGGATGATCCTAGTTGCACACGTTGCATCTAGACCAAAGAGATAAAATAATTTAGAACCACTTTGGGAATCTGTTTATCTGAGAACTGGGGAAATCCCCAACATCGATGGAATCTTTGAGGAATCATCTTAGAGGACGTCAGGAAATTCATACTAGTGTTTCGTGAGAGGGAGCAAGAGATTATGTAATATCATGGGTTTTATAAATCATATCTAATTGAATGATGTTGTGTTCTCTGTTTGGATATTATTTTTATATAAAACAATTTTTCTGTTTAAAAATGGATTTTCCATACTGATGGATGACTCCTTAAAAAATTTTAAATAGAAGATATGAGTTCACCAACCAATATTTTATCTCTTCCTACCGAACTGTTAGAGACTATAATCGTCAAGACGTGCTCCGAGAAGTACCATCCCTATGCCAACTTACGTCTGACTTGTAAACAACTTCATCGGGTGTTGAAATGCCCATACATTCTCCATATTTACCAAGGAAGCAATCTTGTCTATTACCATATATCAATTTCACAATTTGCAGCATATAGGAAAAGATAGAAGTTTCATGAAGCTCTTTTTCTATGTTTCACTTTCGCTGATAACTACCGAGCTGTAGGTAAATTTCTAGAAGCTGCTTTGGATGGTGACCATTGAGCGGCCTACCTATTCTAGGTCCTCAGTTTTAGTATGTACGAAGAACTCTACCACATCAATATTTTCAATAACGACGTGGTGTGTGGGACTTATAGGAATTTAGTCCACTCTGAAATTTCTAACCTCCACACTTCTTGTGAATCTCTATGGAAGGCCGAGTACTTTAGGCACATGTTTGACCCTAGCTCTTCACAGTGTGTTTGGGCCAATAAAATCAAGTAGTTGAATACTACCTTAGGAATCCACCTAAGGTCGTCAGCACCCTACCATCGATGGTGTTCCCGGTAAAGGAATCTCGTGAGTGACGTGTGACTGGTGTTGTTGTGGTTTGTGTACAAATATTTTAGAATTGCGAGAATGAAATTCTTTGAAGGGTTGAATAATGTGACACCCCAAACTTTTGTTGTACCCCACACTATTTGATTTTCATGATCACAATCACTTTCATATATGTTTAACTTTGTTTTTAAGTGTTGTGGATGATAGGCAAAAGATTTCCAAAGGATTGGCCCAAGAATGGACAAGAAATGGACTGAAATTCAGTCCACCGGCCAACCGGTGTGATAGCACCGGCCAGCCGGTGGAACTGGAAGAGGGATTGCCCACTGCCAGGTTCCACCGGTCGATCGGTGGCTCTGTCACCGGTCGACCTGTGGCACCCAGCCCAAATAGTATTTGCTACTGTCTTGCCACCGGCCAGCCGGTGGCTCCTCCACCGGTCGACCGGTAGAGCCTGGATCAAGACTCTTCTTCTCTACCAAGGCACCGGCCAGCCGGTGGCCTTGTACCGGCCAGCCGGTAGCCCAGTCAAACTAGCCGTTGGGTTTGACCAGTCAACCATCTTTTGGCCTCCAACGGCTCCGAGGAGCGGAGACGTAGGCCGGGTTTTTGGCCGAACTCCGTTATCAATTTTGTGTGTCTTGCCTCTTTATTTCCGCTGCATTCTTTACTTTGATTTTAATTTGTTTATCTTTTTTTAAAAGGCAATTCACCCCCCCCCCCCCTCTTGCCATCTTTTCCCCATTTTTCCGACCCATCAATTGGTATCAGAGGAGTATTTGAATAATTCCCTAACCCGGTTTCAAATTAAAGATCCTATTTTTTTTTGATGGCTTCTACCGCTTCTTCCTCTCAATCCCCCGAAGGACATTCTTTGGATCGTGCTCTATTCTTTGATGGAGCCGATTATTCTTTTTGGAAAACCCGCATGACCACTTTTCTTAAAAGTATTGGATATCCTATTTTTAAAATTTTCATGCATGGTTATACTCTCTCTTGTAAAGATGAATCTCAATGGACCCCCGCCGACATTGCAAATTTCGAGCTTGATGGCAAAGCCATGAATGCTCTTCATTGCGGGTTAGATAGAAATGTTTTTGATTGTATTTCTACTTGCTCTACTTCTTACGATCTTTGGAAATGTTTAGAGCTAACCCATGAAGGTACTAGCAAGGCTCAAAAGCAAGAACCCGATGCAAAATCCGTACCCAATTGCCCACTCCACAAGAAAAGGGCCAAGAAAAAGAAGGGAACGAAGAAGGCTTCAAAGGCATCTTGGAGTGATAGCTCCTCCTTCTCCTCCTTCTCCTCCTCCTCCTCAAGCGACCAAGGTACAAAATGCCTAATGGCAAAACATGAGGTACCATCATCCTCTTCCTCTTCTTCCTCCTCTTGTTCTTCAAATTCCAATTCTTTAAATCATCTTTCTTATGAAGAACTCTCACACGCTAGAGATCAATTAGAAAATGGTTTTCATGAGCTTTCTTCAAAATTTGTCGCTTTAAAAAAGTCTTTCAAAAAACTCTCCTCCGAAAAAGAACAACTTCTCAAAGAGAAGGAGGAACTCTCCCTAAAAATCCAAAATTTCCCAAATGTTGATTCTTTGGAATCAACCATCAAGGACCTTAGAGAATCCCTAGCCAAATTCACTCAAGGGGAACAAAATCTTTCAAAATTGCTTGGTTCCCAACGCGTTTCCCGAACCACCCAAGGGCTAGGCTACACCAATATAGCTTTCTCCTCCCATGCACCCACTGTTTTTGTAAGGGGGAGCTCTAGTTATAAATTTTGTAATTATTGCAAGAAGCCCGGGCACCTTATTTATGAATGTAATTGTAAAAATGCCTGTTATGGCCAACCCAAGTCTTTTTACTTTTCCGATGAATTTTATAGGAGAAGACCCGCTATGAGACAAGTTTGGATTGAAAAATCCCTTCTTGCGAGTCTCTCCGGGCCAAAATTTATTTCCTTCCCCCGGTGATTTATTGTTCTTATTTAGGGGGAGTTAGGTTCTTTTAAGCCTTTTTGTGAATTAAAAAATTTCATTCAAAATTCTCATTTCAAATTTTTTATTCAAAACTTTCGATTCAATCTTTCATTTTCAACTCTTGGTTTCAATTGGTTTTTGATTCAAAACTTTCAATTCAAACTGTTATTCAAATTTTCATTTCAATTTCAAAAATCTCAATTGATTTTTCAATTCTCATATCTAGTTTTTCAAACCCTCATCCCTCAATCAAGTTTTATGCCCCATTCTATTTTGATAATCACAATGGGGGAGAATTTCTTGATTGATTGGGGGAGAATCTTTTCTCTCATGGTTAGTATTTATTTTCAATTTATCATTTAGGCATGCCTTTCATTTAAGTTTTTACATTGCTTTGATAAGTGATTGTGATCATCAAAATAGGGGGAGATTGTTGTACCCCACACTATTTGATTTTCATGATCACAATCACTTTCATATATGTTTAACTTTGTTTTTAAGTGTTGTGGATGATAGGCAAAAGATTGCCAAAGGATTGGCCCAAGAATGGACAAGAAATGGACTGAAATTCAGTCCACCGGCCGACCGGTGTGATAGCACCGGCCGACCGGTGTGATAGCACCGGCCAGCCGGTGGAACTGGCAGAGGGATTGCCCACTGCCAGGTTCCACCGGTCGACCGGTGGCTCTGTCACCGGTCGACCTGTGGCACCCCGCCCAAATAGTATTTGCTACTGTCTTGCCACCGGCTAGCCGGTGGCTCCTCCACTGGTCGACCGGTAGAGCCTGGATCAAGACTCTTCTTCTCTACCAAGGCACCGGCCAGCCGGTGGCCTTGTACCGGCCAGCCGGTAGCCCAGTCAAACTAGCCGTTGGGTTTGACCAGTCAACCATCTTTTGGCCTCCAACGGCTCCGAGGACTTCTCCAACGGCTCCGAAGGCCCCCAATGGGTTCTATGCCTATAAATAAAGGCCAAGGAAGCCCCGGAACCAAATCGGATCACATACAAAGCGCCCAGACATATTGTTGCACATTTGGCGAACCTCCGGCGCTCCACCTTCAAGGATCCACAAGTGCTCCAACCATTTTCCAATCCAAGGAGCACCTCAAGAAGCTTGGGAGAGCACGCTACATCAACTCCATCATCCAATTGGCGCCCAAGTCTTCCTCCTATACGGTTTTTATTGTTTATTTTATTTTGAGCTTAAAATTGGGTTTGTGCCTACAAACCCCAAACTCTTTTCTTATCCCCCTTTCTTTTGGGTTTCACGCCACCATTAAGGTGTGAAGAGGTTTCTTCAAGCCTTTCCTTTTAAAAGGCTTGTGTCACCGGTGAGCTAGCCTTCACCCGTTAAAAAGGCTAGTGGGTTCTTACTTAACCATTAAAAGTAAGTGGGTTCTTGCTTAACCAATAAAAGCAAGCTGTAATAGGTCCTAGTGCTACCTCAAAGCCTAGTGGGTTTCTTGCTAAAACCATTGAAAAGCAAGCAGTAGGAATCTCTCAACGGTTGAGTTGGGAGCGGAGACGTAGGCCGGGTTTTTGGCCGAACTCCGTTATCAATTTTGTGTGTCTTGCCTCTTTATTTCCGCTGCATTCTTTACTTTGATTTTAATTTGTTTATCTTTTTTTAAAAGGCAATTCACCCCCCCCCCCCCCTCTTGCCATCTTTTCCCCGTTTTTCCGACCCATCAACTTTTTCATGTGCAATAATAAAAATTTTATGTTTTAATTATCGTACTAACCAGTATGATTTTCAAAGTAAATATTATCTCACTTTGTTAAAAGAATGATTCAAAATAACTATTTTTATTAAAAAAATAATTCTTATCAAATAATTATTTAATAGAATATTTTAAATAATAATTATAATAATATAGCTAATTTTTTTGTTTTTTAAAATGTGAAATATGTGTGTGTGTGTGTGTTTGATTTGAATGAAAATACTATTATAAAATTATAATTTTATATCGTGGTTATACATGACAATGAAAATTGTTATTTTAAAATATTTTAATCACATTATTTTTTCTCTATTTTAACTATGTGGATAGTTATTTAAACTATTATATGAATAATTATGGGTTTTATATATATACTCAAAAATATGAGAATTATTATATTATAAATTGGATTAAAGTTTCAAAAAATTATAAACATATTGAATATATAATAAAACTATTTTAATATAATGATTAAAATTGTACATATATGAATGATCTTTTAAATAAATATTAATGTTACTTTGAACCGTATATATATCGTATTAACATTTTTTCCAAAATTAACAATATATGGTACAAATTAGGATAATTATTATTTTGATAATATATTTTCAATTATCAATTATTAATTAAATTTATAACATTATATGTATATAATATAAAATATATAAATTTATGTTTTTAAAAGAATTTAATAATAATAACTTTACTTTTAAAAAGTATTGATAAAATAAGTTTAATATATTATTAGTTTTGTTCAACTTTTGACTTTTTTTAAAGTTATTGATAATATAATATATGAAAATAATAGAGTAATGATATAATGAAATAAGAATTAAAATATAATAATAGAAATATTATAATAATAATAGAGGAGGAAATCGGACAAAAGAAAGAAAAAAAGATGAGAATCCCATGAGGGATTTGAGATCCATAAAGAAGGGGAGACTGCACCTCGCGAGTTGGGGTGCGTCGTGCTTCGGGTGTAGGTCGCAAGTCCAGGGCCTAGGTGAGGTGTTGTCAAGGCCGCGTTTTGGGTTTTAGCAAGGTGGGGTCAAGCGACATCATGGTGCAGAGGTCCTTGAGCAGGCATGAGGGTCTCATCCAAGAGCGGAATCCATCGCTGAGGAATGGCGAGCGGCGGTGACTGCAGGTCGGTCTTAAGGATGCTCGACATCGGGTTCATGCAACGTTGCCAAGGCACGGCCCTACGGTGGAGTCCGATTCTGGTGCTGAATCTGGTTAGGGTTTCTTTTTAGGTTTTCTCCAATCTAGAGCGCGGTCGGCTTTTAATCTTCAGATCTATGCGGGCTAGGTGTGTTTGCGCAAATCTGTTCCATGTTTGGTTTATGCACGTCGTTTTCCCTCTTTGTCACTCCTACAAACTGTGGATTCAATTATTAATCATTTTAAATTACTTATGTCAAAGTTTTCAAACTATGGAATGTATTTTCTTTATTATTAGTGTTCCATCATTTTATCTTTGTCAATTTTCTATTAGAATATGAACTGATTGGTTTCGTTGTTGACCACTGGTGTGGTTGCGGTGGTTTTCTTTCTGTTGCACTTTAGTTTTATATTGGTTGTGAACTACTGTGGGGTTTGTTTATTTGTTGATTTTCCTTTATTAGTTTCACTATCACGATCATATGGCTGTTTTTTTGGACCAAATGTCATCTTCTATTCACCTTTTGATTTATAAAAATAATGGAATTGAATTTGTTTCGTTGATGTCAATCTCAACTATAATATATTAAACAGATGATGGATAATAATCATTTCAAAAATTATATTTTATCTCTATAGGGATTTTTGGACTTTAAATAGGGGGTTTGGGTTTATGTGGTCCATATTGGTTTAATGTTTTGAGTTTTTCACCATCTAGATTTCTATGCACCTTGCTCCTGTTCCCCTACTTGGTGTACCCAAGCATATAAATCTATCAAGGTAAGAGATTTCATTTGCATAAATTATGAATTACTTTTATGGTGCTAAGGGTTTATTTTTATTAAACAAATTACATTTCTTTTAAGATGTTCATATATATATATGAATTTAGTTTTCAGAAAATATAAAGGGTGCACAAAAACTTATTTCAGATTTTTGGTTCATGGTTTTTATTAAATTATGGAAGGGAAATTTCCTTATTTATTTAATTCAAGATGAAATCTCTATTTTTAGGTTCTGCGTAAGGGTTTTCTCACCCGAACTTCCATTTCATTCGGGTTACTTTCATTGTCTAATTAACTCAATGAATTTTTTATGTATTATTATGTACTTCTCCTAAATTCTATGTGATTATTATATATATATACACCAACTAGAATTCTTCCCTATTTTATGGATAGTTAAACATTTTAAAAGAAACATTCGAAACTGTTTACAAAATACAAGCCTGATTTAAGGAAATTTTTCAAATTCTTATATATTCTCAAGGGCACTCTATTATCTGTTTTTTGGAAACCATTATCTTTCTGAAATCACTAATTTTATTATGAGAATACTATCCTACTTCACTTCTGTTTTTATACAAAGAATTTTTTAAAAGAAATCTTTTTTTCAATTGGATTGTTTATGACTAGTTTTATTGTGTATGTGATGTCTTTAAACCATTCACCATATTACTTCGAATGTTTAGTGTTTATGTTTAATGATTGTGGAAAGTTAGATACATTTAATATGTTAGTTTTCGTATGAATGTATATGTTGATCATGTTTATCCCTGCTCATATGAGGAATGCATTGGACTTATTATGTGACAGTTGGGGCCCGTTATAGCCCCTCGATGCATCAGTATGTCTCATGGGACAAACTATGGTCTTGGCACAAGGCCTTCTTCTGCTAAAAGCTGATACCTGAAAAATTTATTTCAAAAATGTAGAGTGAGCATATTAATGCCCAGTAAGGGGTTTTAAAATAACATACTATACCAAATATAACTTTTGAAAACATTCTTTAAGATTTTCCATAAAAAAAATTCTTAAGAAATGTTGTAACACGTGTAACATATCATAACAATTGTCTAAGAAATGAAAGAGCACAATAAAAAAATACTAACAGGATTACAAGGGAACATGAATTTAATTATAGTCATGTTCATTCAGAATAATAAGTTAAAGACATTCTAACTTTTATAAGTATGACATGTGAATATGCATGTACAAAATTAATAACTAAGAGTAATACAAGATCAGAGTTGCGCTTAAAAAAATAATAACTTCAATTTCATCCTTAACTACTATGAAATATACACTGGTTAAATAATCTCTAAGTACTGCATAAATACTATGTCATAACATTTACTTCTTCTGATTATCATAAACATAATCTCTTTAACTAAAAATATTCTACTAGTCTAATATTATTCTGGTTAATTTAATTACATAGACATAACAAGGAAAGTTCATATGATGGACTGTGTCAAGGCCTCCTCCAATACGTCTAATGATTAAGGCCTAGGAAAAAATCTATAACTCATAGTTCGGAAAGGCCTTGGCCAATTCTGCTTCTAGTTGTCTCATGAGACCAATCAATGCATTGAGGGGCTATGGCAGGCCTCACCCGTCACATACTAAGTCCAATTCATTCCTTATATCTCCAATTAAAAGTGCACATACCACTTTGATTCATTAAATTATTTATCACATATCAAATCCAAGTGTCACATTTTACTTTTTTACTTACTTCACATTATTCAAAGTGTCTCATACCACCTTGAATAATTTATTTCTCATTTCATAAATTATCATGAGTTATAAAGAAATAATAAATTGTTTGAATTATCACACAAATTATTAACTTTATATCTCTTCCAACAACTTTTAATGAATTTGAATACATGTTTAAGACTTCAGATAGATATCATTTATGCTCAATTAATGTGCTGATAAATGAAAATGACAATGGACTAAATCATAATATGTTAGTTATTATTTAGAAAATAATTTTTCAACGACATGCATAAACTAGTAAACGTTTTCGGCACTTGAAATGATAACCTTAAAATTATAAAACCTTTTTAATCAAATACATATTGGAATTTCATCTGGATGCATAATAAATAAAAAGATAAACCTAACATTTCATGTGGGGTATTAAACTTACAGATTGTCAAACAATTATTACAAATAAGATTTTGTATAACAAATCGAAATGTCAAAACAAGAAAGCATGGAACTCGACCATAACTAATAACATTTAATGTATATGAAAATAATTGACTCATACATGTGAATATAAAAGTCGCAAACCTCAAATATTATACTCATGAACTAAACACATCAAAATTATAGTATTTGTAATATCCACATTTAGGGATTCGTGTTGTGTAAATTATTCATACAACAGCATGTATATAAAGAGTAGTGTTTAAACAAAACTTTATATATTTAGAAAACACATGTTTTATACTTTCTTTGTAACCCTTGGAAAATTGTAAATAAAATTAAGGAGAAAATTTTATGTGTACACCTATATTTTTACATATCCGAAAATACATCATGTATAAAAAGGGGTTAAACCTAAAATCTAAATACACCTATATAACTTAAAATTAACATTAGTCCTTCAACCATAGTGTGAAATTTAAAAGGTATATGTATTAAGAGAAATATGTATTTATATAAATATATTTTTATGTAAACATGTACACCTCACAGGTATAATCGAGTACACATATGAGTCTTACACCAAAGTTATTTGCAACTTGTTTAACAAAACATCAATTTGTCATAGAAGTTCAATGTTGAAAGATTTGGAACTGGTCCAGAAGGTGAGCTATAAAAACTATACAATTATATAATTTTGTGTCTGCTTATATATAAATATATATGAAAATATAATTCCATATGTTTAAAACCAAAATTTCTACCTCATCTTTGAAACTCAAGTGTAAAAGACTTGGAACCGAAATATCATGGTGGATCTATTAGAACCGTATGGTTGTATATATATGTGTTTGTGTGCATAAATAATCAGATACATATAAAGTATATAATATATTTTTCATGAGGGTAATAACCCTTCAAGTTTAAAAATTACCTCATAACCCAAATTCCATTAGTCCTTGGACCGGGTATATGTGGGTTTTCATCTAAACCTCAAGGATACTTACTTGTAAGTATACATATATTTTTTTTCATAAACTGAATATATAAAGTATACCAACATGTTATTGCACAAGGAAAAAAAATATATTTCAACCCTTCCATCCATTTTACTACTTGACTCGAAAACTCGAAGGCCTTGAAGCGGTATAGAATAACATTTTAACCAATCTGCAAGGTTTTAAATATACTATTATGAGCATTCATATATATATGTATATACTCTCAAAACACCATCACAAGACAAATTAACCCTTACCTTAGCTCGGGGAGGAAGATGGGCTAGGGAATACTCATTGAAGATTGCTGGAGGTTTTAGTGTGGAAGAACCGAGGGGTTCTTTGGGTGCAAAGGGTTGCTTATATAAACTATATTATACTAGACTTTTACAGAATATTTTAATGACACTTTCATAGGATCTGAGGCCTCTTTGGTATTTTAAAAGACCGAGGAAAGGTGTTTGTGGAAAACATGTGAAAGGAGGGGGCCAGCGGGGTAAAGGCGTGGAAAAAAAAGAGGGAGGGGGAGTAGGGTACTGGTCTGGTGCAGGCGGGAGAAGAAGAAGATGGTGCGTGGGATGAAAGTCCAGAGATGAATGGATGGTCAGGATTTGTTCTGGCCTTCATCTGATAGTTTGGGTGCATCCGTGAGATTTAAAAAATGGGCGGATTAGATTAAATCCAAGTTTGATCGGACGACACACATCGGGTGTGGAGAATACCACGGCTTCGAATTGAGCCCTAGATCGAGAAGGACAGTCCTGATCGCTCGCGATATGATCCAACGGCCCAGATCCCGCTTTTTTGAAAATCCCCATCCCACATCGAAACGGCGAGACGCTCATGGCCTCTTTATAAGCCTAAGACTTATGGATTATGTTCAGAAATCACAGCACACACCAGGGGGCCTTATACATGGGCTCCCGCCTCCATGCAGGCCTTGGCCTACCCCTACCTTGTCGTGGCCTCGCGCCCACGGTAGAACGCTCTGGTTCCTCATGCGCTCTTGCGTGCCCTTACGGGAAACTATGCCCACGCTCAGGCCGGATTAAGTAGGCCTCAGCCTACCCCTTCCTCGTTGTGGCCTTGCGCCCATGGTAGCACACTCTGGTTCCTCATGCGTGCCCTTCGGGGAAACTATCCCACCCTCAGGCCGGCTTAAGACGAGGCTGAGGGCTAGGCTCAACCGCCTATCACGAACTGCCTCCCTTTTCCCGGCTGAAGGGCTAGCCCCAGTGGGATTATTTTTTTATAAAAGCCACTTCCAAAATTATAAAGTCATAAGAAAATTAATACCTTCATTTTAACTATGTATAGAATAACTTAGATTTCATAAAACATGAATTTTTATTTAAACTTTGAAAGATTAAAGAATAAAAATAAAATTATACCTTGGATTAACTAAGAGAATTACTAAAATTATTTATAAACACTATAGTTTTAAAATAAAAAATTATATATTGAAATTCAATATATCCACATGAAAACTTTTATACTAGTATTATGGAAATCAAAACATAGTTTAGTTAAAACATCGTTTAAATATTTAGAATGAAAACTTTTATAAGATATTTGAAATATTCGTAAGATATTTAAATTATAACTTTATGATGTTTGAAACTCTCACCTTATTTTAAAAACACATTAAGTGTAATTCAAAACATTAAATAATTTCCCTTTTAAAGTTCATAATAAGAGGTTGTATTACTTTTTTGTCATAACTTAAATGTTTTGAAAAACTAAATAAGATATTTTTTATAAAAACCAGAAAGGACCAGTGGCTATAATTATAGTCGTTAGAACTCAATGGTCACAAACATATCCAACAGTCATCCAATGGTAATGGTTGGGTAGATGCCTTATAAAACCAAACATTAGGGTGTCTTAAACTCAAGACAATTGAAGAATATAGTTCACTTCATTCCATTGGTTTAGTGTGGCCACAGTGGATTTGGCCATTCTAATGTTCGTTATGATGGATTCTAAGAACTCATATTATCTTCTTAGGGTTCTTTTTGTTTTGGGTGGTCTCCTTTTTTTTAATAGTGCTTTTTATAGGTATTTTTGGGTAGTATGGCTTCTTGTGATCATGATGTATTGTAAACACTACAGTGTTTTATCTAAATAAAAAAATTTGTGTCCAATTTGTTTGTTCACTCAGATTTCATAAAAATTAAATAAAATAAAACCATATTATTATTACAAGAGAAAATTTTTTTGGGCATTACATTATCCCCCTTAAAAAGAATTGTGCCCTCGCAATTCATTTCATACAACCAAGCTAAAAAGAAACTCACCAACGATCTTCACCACATCCTCCGTCGTGGAGGATCCTCGTTTGAGGGTAGATGAAAACCCAAGTTGGTGTTCAGTTCCTCTACTTCCATGGCCCAAACACACTTCAAAAAGTACAGGTTGAACTAATGTTGCATACAGTCAGGCTTCCAAAGGGAGGATCGAACGGTAGAGAGTTCGGAGATGTCCGAATGGACACCCCTCTAAGGACATATCAGACCGTCTCTTGTCTGAGAAGGCCAATGACATCGACATGATCATACAAACTCATACTTAGGATCTGGTACATGTAGGCCGCACAGAAGTCCCCTTCCAAGGTATCCACTTGAAACCTTATCCAGGCCTTGTAGTTCCGAAATTGAGTGAAGCATAGGAAAAAACCTTCATGATACTTTCCCCTATGCCTATACTCAGAAAGTTGAGCAATGGCTATGCGGTGGTAAAGTTATACATTCTCTTTATAGGAAAGAATAATGTTTATACTATTTGATATTTTGTATAGTTTCTTACACGTTATTCACATGTTTGTGAAGGGGAGGTACCCTTCCTCATAGGTTTTTACCAGGATGGTTTCTAGTATCTCAGTAGGGAGTGATAAGATGTGAGTGTGTCCTTCCAACTGAAAAAAAATTACAAAAACCAATCAGTGAAACACAAACACTAAAAAGGTAGTAGGTGAAAGAAACATAAAATTATATTTCCAAAAAAACGGTTCATAACACCCAGAAATAATGGTTTTCTTAGTTCCCAGTTACACGAATCCCAAAAACAAGTTCAAAGCTATCAATCTACCGGAACCATATGCAAACTGAGCAGTCTGGTTCAATCCCGTGGGTGCACTTATGTTGTCTCTAGAGTATGGAATTTGGGGTGTATAGATGGGAGACATCAGTATGTACTTGATATTTGTACATAGAATGGGAGTCTTCAAATTTAAGGGTGTCAAAGTCCATTACTTGACCAAAATGGCCATAGGACAAGACTTGGCACATATACGTTGCGCGGAGGTCTCCCACTGCAGTAGATTCTTGGAAATCCATAAGGGAATGGATGACTTCCATTGTGGTGAAGCATCTAAAAATTCCCTTGTAGTACTTTCCCCGACATGCGTAAGATAGAAATTGGGTTTTCATCATAAAGATGTAGTTGATACCTGCTCCTTAGTGGAGTTGAAGTACTCGGGGAGAGATGGATATGTCATAGAGGTGTTTGTAAGTCATAAAGATATGGGAAAGGTTTACAAAATTTTTAGGGTTGTCTATGGAAATTATGGTTTATATGGCCTCATTGGGAAGAGATAGAAGACTAGTACCATTGTTTCCCATCTGAAAATTAGGAAAAACCTCATATTTAATAATCCTTAAATAAAATTTTCTTTGTTTAAATTTTGGATTTCCAGAGTTATCTAAACTGAATCCTCTGATACCAACTATGAGGACCCGGCCCTAGAATACATAGAACTGGTGCCTTAAAACATGATGTGTAAATTTTACAAAAACCATGCATTGAAATTTTACACATCATGTCCCGTACAGAGGATCGATTCAGTTCAGGTTCTGGGAAACCAGCTACTTCTGAAATGATTCTTCTGTTAAAAGCTGATACCTGAAAATTTTATTCCAAAAATGTAGGGTTAGCATACCAATGCCCGGTAAGGGATTTTAAAATGATATACTATACAAAATATAACTTTTGAAAACATTCTTTAAGATTTTCTATAAAAAATATTTTTAAGAAATGTTGTAACACATGTAACATATCATAACAATTGTTTAAGAAATGAAAGAGCAAAATAAAAAGCATACTAACAGGATTACAAGGGAACATGATTTAATAATAGGAATGTTCATTCAGAATAATAAGTGAAATACATTCTAAATTTTATATGACATGTGAATATGTAGGTACAAAATTAATAACTAAGATTAATACAATATCAGAGTTGCACTTAAAAAAATAATAACTTCAATTTCATCCTTTACTACTGTGAAACATACAATGGTTAAATGATCTCTGAGTACTGTATAAATACTATGTCATAACATTTACTTCTTCTGATTATCATAAAAATAATATTTTTAACTAAAATTATTCTACTAGTCAAATATTCTTCTGGTTAATTAAATTACATAGTCATAATGAGGAAAGTGCATATGTCGGACTATGTCAAGGCCTCGGCCAAGATGTCTAATGATTAAGGACTCGGCCAAAATCCATAACTCATAGTGCACATACCACTTTGATTCATTAACTTAATTATCACATATCAAATCTAAGTGTCGCATTTTACTTTTTTACTTCACGTTATTCAAAGTGTCTCACACCAGCTTGAATAATTTAATTCTAATTTCATAAATTATCATAAGTGATAAATAAATAATAAATTTTTTGAATTATCACATAAATTATTAACTTTAGAACTTTTACATAAACTTTAAATGCATTTGAATACATGTTTAAGACTTTGGATAGATATCATTTATGCTCAATTCATTTGCTGGTAATTGGAAATGAAAATGGACTAAATCATAATATGAATGTTATTATTTAGAAAAATAATTTTTCCAATGACATGCATAAACTAGTAAACGTTCTTTACACATAAAATGATAACCTTAAAATTATAAAACCTTATTAATCAAATACATATTTTAATTTCATCTGGATGTATAATAAATAAAAATGTAAACCTAACATTTCATGTGGGGTACTAAACTCACATATTCTCAAACATTTATTGAAAATAATTTTTTGTATAACACATCGAAATGTCAAAACTAGAAAGCATGAAACTCGATCATAACCAATATCATTTAATATAAAAAAAATAACTGACTCATACATGTGAATATAAAATTTGAGAACCTCAAATATTATATTCATGAACTAAACACACCAAAATTATAGTATTTGAAATATCCACATTTAGGGTTTATTGTTGTGTAAATTGTTCATACAACAGGGTGTATATAAAGAATAGTGTTTAAAAAAACTAAATATATTTGGAAAACAAATGTTTTATACTTTATTTACAACCCTTGGAAAATTGTATATAAAATTAAGGGGAAAAGTTTATGTGTACACCTATATTTTCACATATCTGAAAATACATCATGTATAAAAAGGGGTTAAATCGAAAATCTAAATACACCCAAGTGACTTAAAATTAACAAGATTCATTAAACCATAGTTTGAACTTTAAAAGGTATATTTTAAAAAAAAAATACATATGTATATATAAATATATTCTTATGTAAACATTTACACCTCACATGCATAATCGAGTACACATATGGGTCTTACACCAATGTTATTTGCCACTTGTTTAACAAAATAAATTTGTCATAGAAGTTCAATGTTGAAAGATTTGGAACTGGTCCAGAAGGTGAGCTATACAAACTATACAATTATATAATTCCGTGTGTACTTATATATAAATATATATGAAAATATAATTTCATATGTTTAAAACCAAAATTTCTACCTCATCTTTGAAGCTCAAGTGTAGAAGACTTGGAACCAAAATATCATGGTAGCTCTTTAGAACCGTATGGTTGTATATATATGTGTGTGTGTGTGTGTGTGTGTGTGCATAAATAATGAGATACATAAAAACTATATAATATACTTTTCATTAGCGTAATAACCTTTTAAGTTTAAAAATTATCTCATAACCAAAATTTCATTAGTCCTTTGACCGGGTATATGCAAGTTTTCAACTAAACCTCAAAGATGTATATACCCGGTTTTCAACAAAACCTCAAGGATGTATATACTCAGTCCAAGGACTAATGGAATTTGGGTTATGAACTAATTTTTAAACTTGAAGGTTTATTACCCTCAAGATAAATATATTATATACTTTATATGTATCTGATTATTTATGCACATATATATATATATACAACCATATAGTTCTAATAGAGCCACCGTGATATTTCGGTTCCAAGTCTTCTACACTTGAGTTTCAAATATTAGGTAGAAATTTTTGTTTTAAACATATGGAATTATATTTTCATATATATTTATATATAAGTACACACTGAATTATATAATTGTATAGTTTTTATATCTCACCTTCTGGACTAGTTCCAAATCTTTCAACATTGAACTTCTAGGACAAATTGATGTTTTGTTAAACAAGTGGCGAATAACTTTGGTGTAAGACTCATATGTGTACTCGATTATGCATGTGAGGTGTACATGTTTACATAAGAATATATTTATATACATACATATTTTTTTAATAAATATACTTTTTAAAGTTCACACTATGGTTCAAGGACGCCTGTTAATTTTAAGTTATATAGGTGTATTTAGATTTTCTGTTTAACCCCTTTTTATACATTATGTACTTTCAGATATTTGAAAATATAGGTGTACACATAAACTTTGCTCATTAATTTTATTTACAACTTTCCAAGGGTTTCAAATAATGTATAAAACATGTGTTTTCCAAATATATTTAGTTTTTTTTAAACACTACTCTTTATATACACCCTGTTGTATGAACAATTTACACAACATGAAACCCTAAATGTGGATATTCCAAATACTATACTTTTGATGTGTTTAGTTCATGAGTATAATATTTTAGGTTTGAAACTTTTATGTTCACATGTATGAATCACTTATTTTATTATATATTAAATGATATTGGTTATGGTCGAGTTTCATGCTTTCTAATTTTAACATTTCGATGTGTTATACAAAATCCTATTTGCAATAAATGTTGAAAATCTGTGAGTTCAATACCCCACATTAAATGTTAGGTTTAGCTTTTTATTTATTATGCATCCTGATAAATTAAAATATGAATTTGATTAATAAGGTTTTAGAATTTTAAGTTTATCATTGCATGTGCAAAGAACATTTACTAGTTTATTCATGTCATACAAAATTTTGTTTTCTAAATAATATCTGACATATTATGATTTTTTCCATTTTCATTTCCATTTATCGGTGCATGAATTGAGCATAAATGATATCTATCCAAATTATTAAACATGTATTCAAATGCATTGAAAGTTTATGTAACATTTGTAAAGTTAATAATTTATGTGATAATTCAAAAAAAATATTATTTATTTATCACTCATGAAAATTTATGAAATAAAAATTAAATTAGTCAAGGTGGTATGGGACACTTTGAATAATGTGAAGTAATCAAGTAAAATGTGACACTTGGATTTGATATGTGATAAGTAAGTTAATGAATTAAAGTGGTATGTGCACTTTGTCTTGGAGATATGAGAAATGCATTGGACTTAGTGTGTGATGGTCGGGGCCCGCTATAGCCCCTCGATGCATCAATAGGTCTCCTGAAACAACTAAAAGCGGAATTGGTTGAGACCTTTCCCAACTATGAGTTATGGATTTTTGTCAAGGCCTTAATCATTAGATGTCTTGTCTGAGCCCTTGGAACAGTCCGACATATGCACTTTCCTCATTATGACTTTAATTTAATTTACCGGAAGAATATTTGACTAGTAGAATATTCTTGGTTAAAGAGCTTATGTTTTTGAGAATCAGAAGAAGTAAATGTTATGGCATAGTATTTATGCAGTACTCAGAAATTATTTAACCAGTGTATGTTTCACAGTAGTAAAGGATGAAATTGAAGTTATTATTTTTTTAAGTGCAACTCTGATCTTGTATTACTCTTAGGTATTAATTTTGTACCTGCATATTTACATGTCATACTTATAAAAGTTAGAATGACTTTCACTTATTATTCTGAATGAACATGACTATAATTAAATCATGTTCCCTTGTAATCCTATTAGTATTCTTTTTATTGTGCTCTTTCATTTCTTAGACAATTTTTATGATATGTTACATGTGTTGCACCATTTCTTAAGAAAATGTTTTATGAAAAATCTTAAATAATGTTTCCAAAAGTTATATTTGGTATAGTATGTGATTTCAAAACCCCTTACTGGGCATTCGTATGCTCACCCTATGTTTTTGCAATAAAATTTTCAGGTATCATCTTTTATCAGAAGAAACATTTCAGAAGTGGTTGGTTTCCCAGAACCTGAACCGAATCGATCCTCTGTATGGGACATGATGTGTAAAATATCAATGCATGGTTTTTGTAAAAATTTATGCATCATGTTTTAAGGAACCCGCTCTGGGTATTCTGGGGTCGGGTCCTCAGAGTTGGTATTATAGGATTCAGTTTAGATAACTCTAGAAAACCAGAACTGAAACAAAGAAAAATTTACTTAAGCATTACTAAATATGAGGTTTTTCCAAATTTTTAGATGGAAAACAAACGTACTAGTCTTCTGTATCTTCCCAATGAGGCTTTAGAAACCATAATTTCCATAGTCATCCAAGAAAATTTTTTAAACTATACACATATCCGTATGACATGCAAACACCTCTATGACGTATTCAACTCTCCCCGAGTACTTCAACTCCACTGAGGAGCGGGTTTGAACTACAACTTTATGATGCAAACCCAATTTTCATCCTACGCACGTCGGGGAAAGTACTACAATGTAATTTTTAGATGTTTCACCGTAGTAGAAGGCATCAAGTCCCTTATGGATTTCCAAGAAACTGCAGCAGCAGAAGACCTCCGGGCAGCGTATATGTGCCAAGTCTTGTCCTGTGGCCATTTTGGTCAAGTAATGGATTTTGAAACCCTTGAATTTGATGTCTCTCGTTCTATGTACAGACATCAAGTACATACTAAATTCTCTCAGCTATACACCCCAAATTCCAGACTCTAGAGACAACATAAGTGCATCCACTAGATCGAACCAGACTGCTGGGGTTGCATATGGTTCAGGGAGATTGAGATTTTTGAACTTGTTTATGGGATTCGTGTAACTGGGAATTGGGGAAACCATTAGTTCCGGGTGGTATGTACCATTTTTTTATGGAAATATAATTTTTTGTTTCTTCCTCCTACTTCCTTTTCAGTGTCTGTGTTTCACTAATTGGTTTTCGTAAAAAAATCAGATGGAAGGATAGACTCGCATCTTATCACTCCCTACCGAGATACTAGAGACCATCTTATTCAAAACCTATGAGAAAGTGTACCTTCCCTTTGCAAACCTATGAAGAACGTGTAAGAAAATATACGAAATATCGAACAGTCCGAACATTCTCTGTTCCTCTCAAGAGAATTCCTACCTTTACCACCGCATAGTCAATCCTCAACTTGCAGAGTATAGAGGAATGGGAAAGTACCATGGAGGTGTATTCCTATGCTTCACTCAATCTCGAAACTACACGTCCATGATAAGGTTTCAAGAGGCTTCCTTGGAAGGGGACTTATGCGCTACCTAGATGTACCAGATCCTGAGTATTAGTTTGTATGATCATGTCGATGTCATTGATCTTACCAGACAAGAGACAGTCTGACGGGTCCTTAGAGAGAGTTTCCATTCAGACATCTCTGAACTCCCTACCGTTCGAGCCTCCCTTTAGAAGCCCAAGTTTACACGACATGAGTTCAGCATGTACTATCTGAAGTGTGTTTGGGCCATGGAAGTAGAGGAACCGAACACTAACATGGGTATTCATCTAGCCTCACATGAGGATCCTCCACGATGGAGGATGTGGTGAAGATCGTCAGTGAGTTTCCTTTTAGCTTGGTTGTATGAAATGAATTGCGAAGGCGCAATTATTTAAAGGGGGGATAATGTAACACCCCAAAAACTTTTCTATTGTAATAATAATAATATGGTTTTATTTTATTTAAATTTTATGCAATCCGAGTAAACATACAAATTGGACACAAGGCTTTTTATTTAAATAAAACATTGTAGTGTTTACAATACATCAAGATCACAAGAAGCCAAACTACCCAAAAATACCTATCAAAATCCATATCAAAATTACAGGGAGACCACCCAAAACAAAAAAGAATCCCAAGAATATAATATGGGTCCTTAGAATCTGTCATAACGAACATTAGAATGGCCAAAGCCACTGCGGCCACACTAAGCACCAATGGAATGAAGTGAACCATCTTCTTCAATTGTCTTGAGTTTAGGACACCCTAATATTTGGTTTTATAAAGCATCTACCTAATCATTACCATTGGATGACCGTTGGGGATGTTTGTGACCATTAAGTTCTAACGGCTATAATTATAACCGTTGGTCCTTTTTGGTTTTAATCAATGATATCCAATTTAGTTTTTCAAAACATTTAAGTTATGGAAAAAAAAGTGATACAACCTCTTATTATGAACTTTAAAAGGGCAATGATTTAACATTTTAAATTACACTTGGTGTGTTCTTACAATAAAGTGAGGGTTTCAAACAACATAATGTTATAATTTTAAACATCTTACAAATATTTCAAATATCTTATAAAAGTTTTCATTATTAATATTTAAACAATGTTTTAACTAAACTATGTTTTGATTTCTATAATACTAGTATAAAATTTTTCATGTGGATATATTGAATTTCAATTTATAACTTTGTATTTTAAAACTTTAGTGTTTATAAATAATTTTAGTAATTCTTTTAGTTAAGCCAAGGTATAATTTAATATGTATTCTTTAATCTTTCAAAGTTTAAATAAAAAGTCATGTATTAAGAAATCTAAGTTATTCCCTATATAGTTAAAATGAAGGTATTAATTTCCTTATGACTATAAAATGTGACACTTGGATTTGATATGTGATAAGTTAATGAATTAAAGTGGTATATGCACTTTGACATGGAGATATGGGGAATGCATTGGACATAGTATCTGATGGGTGGGGCCCTCAATAGCCCCTCGATGCATCGGTAGGTCTAATGAGACAACTAGAAACGGAATTGGCAGAGGATTAGTGGTAATTGGGAATTATTAACGATAATTAGTAAAGAATATAAATAATTAGCCACAATTAGTAATTTATAGCGGTAATTAGCATTAATTAAGAGTAATTAACGCTAATTAGTAATAATTCATGGTAATTCGTAATAATTAGGAAAAATGGTAATAATTACTAATAATTAGTATTAAATACTAATAAATAGTAATAAATATTAATAATTAGTAACAAATAGTAATAATTACTAATAATTACTAATAAATAGTAATAAATAGTAATAAATACTAATAATTAGTAACAATTAGAAATAATTGGTAACAGTTAGAAATAATTAGTAATAATTTGCAATTATTTGTAATAATTATCAATCATTAGTAATAGTTGGCAATAATTAACAATAAATAACAATAAATAGTAATAATTAGCGGTAATTAGTAATAATTAGGAATAATTAGAAATAATCAGTAAAAAAACAATAATAATGAGCAATAATTACTAATAATTAGTAATAATTGTTAATAATTAGTAATTATTGATAATAAATAGTAATAATTGCTAATAAATAGCAATAATTGCTAATAATTAATAATAATTGCTAATAATTCGTAATAATCGCTAATAATTAGTAATAATTCCTAATAATCAGTAATAATTCCTAAAAATCAGTAATAATTCCTAAAAATCAGTAATAATTCCTAAAAATCAGTAATAATCCCTAAAAATTAGAAATAATTCCTAAAAATTAGTAATAAATACTAACAATTCCTAACAAATAGTAATAATTACTAATAAATAGTAATAATTACTAATAAATACTACTAAATACTAATAATTACTAATAATTAATACTAATTAGGAATAATTAGTACTAATTAGGAATAATTACTACTAATTAGGAATAATTACTACTAATTAGGAATAATTACTACTAATTAGGAATAATTACTACTAATTAGGAATAATTGGTAGTAATTAGGGATAATTAGTAGTAATTAGGGATAATTAGTAGTAATTATGGATAATTAGTAGTAATTAGGAATAATTAGTATTAATTAGGAAAAATTAGTAGTAATTAGGAAAAATTAGTAGTAATTAGGAAAAATTAGTAGTAATTAGGAAAAATTAGTAGTAATTTGGAAAAATTAGTAGTAATTTGGAAAAATTAGTAGTAATTTGGAAAAATTAGTAGTAATTTGGAAAAATTAGAAGAAATTACGAAAAATTAGAAGAAATTATGAATAATTAGTAATAATTAGGAATAATTAGAAATAATTAGAGATAATTAGGAATAACTAGGAAAAATTATGAATAATTAGCAATAAGTAGTAGCAATAAGTAGCATTAATTAGCAATAAGTAGCAATAAATAGCCATAAATAGCAATACATAAAAATAAATATTAATAATTATGAATAAATAGTAATAATTAGTAATAATTAGTAATAATTAGTAATAGTTGCAAATTATTAGTAATAATTTCAAATAATTAGTAAAAAATAGTAACAAGTACTGATAATTAGTAACAAATGCGAATAATTAGTAACAAATACGAATAAATAATAATAATTAGCAATAATTAGTAATAATTAGCAATAATTAGTAATAATTAGAAATAATTAGTAATAATTAGCCTAGCTATAAATAGAAATAAATAGAAATAATTAGTAATAATTAGTAATAAATAGTAATAATTAGTAATAATTAGTAATAATTACTAATAAATTGTAATAGTTACAAATAATTAGTAATAATTTCTAATAATTAGTAAAAAATAGTAACAAGTACTAATAATTAGTAACAAATACGAATAATTAGTAACAAATACAAATAAATAATAATAATTAGCAATGATTAGAAATAATTAGCAATAATTAGTAATAATTAGCAATAATTAGTAATAATTAGTAAGAAATAGGAATAATTAGCAACAAATAGCAAAAAATAGCAACAAATAGCAAGAATTAGCAACAAATAGAAAGAATTAGAAACAAATAGAAAGAATTAGTTATAATTAATTAGGAACAGATACTAATAATTAATAACAGATACTAATAATTAGTAACATATACAAATAATTAGTAACAGATACAAATAATTATTAACAGATACAAATAATTAGTAACAGATACTAATAATTAGTAACAGATACTAGTAATTAGTAACAGATGTTAATAATTAGTAACAGATATTAATAATTAGTAAAACATACTAATAATTATTAATAAATACTAATAATTAGTAATAATTAGTAAAAAAATAGTATTAATTAGTAATAAATAGTATTAATTAGTAATAAATAGTATTAATAAGTAATAAATAGTAATACTTAGAAATAACTAGTAATAAATGCTAATAATTAGTAATAAATAGTAATAAAGACTAATAATTAATAATAAATAGTAATAATTAGTAAAAAATAGTAATAATTAGTAATAATTACTAATAATTAGTAATAAATACTGATAATTGGTAAGAAATACTAATAATTAGTAATAAATACATTAGTAGTAATTGGAAATAATTAGTAATAATTAGTAATAAATAGTAATAAATAGTAATAATTAGCAATAAATAGTAATAATAAGAAATGATTACTAATAATTAGTAATAATGTCTAATAAGTAATAGTAATTAGTAATAATTAGTAATAAATTAAATGAATTAGTAATAAATTGATAGAATTAGTAATAAATAGGGATAATTGTAATAAATTATAAGAACTTGGCACAATTTCCAAGGGATTAGCGGCACTCCTTTTTCATGATGAATCTTATCCTTTCAACTCTCACTGACTAAAATCATTATGAAAAATGTGCTCCTACGTATGCATATCCAATCTCGTGCATTTGTTGGACCACATTTTCTAGATTATGATTTCAGGTGGTGATAGTTGCAAGAAGATAATTCGTCGATGAAAAGGGGGCTCTTTTGGCCGAAGACTCATTTACTTGCATCTTTCTCACACTAAAATCACAATGAAAAATCAGGTTAGAGGTATGGGTAACAACTGAACCCCGCTAATAGCACAGACACCCCACAGACACATGGTCCCCACCCTAGGGCCCACCCACGTGCCAAAACGGGTCATCTGACTAATAACTATCCCCACAGGCTCACACATGTCCTTTATGTGTGCTTTGTCCTCCCTCACACACACCTTGGGAATCTTCCCAGAAGGTCACTCTTCCTGATCACTACTTCAGGTCAAGCCTGCTTAACTATGGAGGTTCTAATCAGGTTGGCCCCCGAAAAGGAAGGTGCGCTTTGTTGACATTAGTGATATCATTTAGTAATTTAACCCTTTATCATTATGGGGAGTTACATTCACCTAGATTTAGAGCACAACATCCTCATTGTGGGCCCTACATCTCAACCCAAGCAGTGCACAACACTTAAGGCTGGGTACCACCTCTGATACCTATTATAACAACCCCGACCCCAAAAGCCTGGAGCTGGTACCTAAAACGTGGTGTGTAATTTTTTTCAGAGACACAAACATAAAAAAATTACACATCTTATTCCAATACAAAGGATCGCTTCAGTTTAGGTTCTGGACAACCTGATGCGGCAGATACATTTCTTCCAAAAACATAACAAAGATAAACTTCATATAGTTTCCATCACATTGGAGTACTCAAAGTTTGGAAAGATCTATTATACACTATAAAATAAATTTAAAATGTATGGTGAGATTAAAAATGCTCAAAAAGGGACTTCAAAAACAATTTGAATAAATTCTTTTTTCAAAATAGCCTTTGAAGTAATCACCAAACATTTCCTTTGGCACATCATCACCTTTCAAATATTACATGATAATATTCTCAGAAAAAAAAACCTCTTACATAAGAATCATATGTGTTTATTTAAAAACTTCAGGTAAATAATAAAATCAAAGTGTGCATAGATGTACAAGAAATGCATGAAATGATCATAATTCATAAATGGATCAATACAACTCTAAAAGTGACAAGAAAATCTGTAAATGGAACTACATATGTAATCATGTCATGACTCATTAGCACTTAATACAAAATTCATGTAACCTTAACTTTAGATACCTCTTGTATAACTTTCCATTTTCATACTTAATCATGTCATATGTATTCATTACCATTGTCATAGAAGATTCTTAACCAAGGGGTATTGTATTATTCAAATAATCACTTGGATGGTCATATACCAATACATAATGAGGGAATGTATAATGTCAGACTTTGTCAAGGCCTTGCACCAAGGCCGTAAGGGTAAAAACCCAACATAATTGTAGTCAACTAGCACACATAATTGTGAAAAAAGATAGCATCATTTCACGAATCATTTCACTTAACACATGAGATTCATCACTTTACCCAATGCATTGGAGTGTTGTGTAATTCGGGGTGCACCGGTCACATCATTTAAGTCCGATACATTCCTCATATGTCTTAGTATGGTCTTATTTTTATAGTATCCGATACTACAATGGAACTTACATACTTAATACATAATCTTTTTCATATATACTAATAACAAAAATAAATTGTGCAATAAATGTAAAAAGGACTAGATTGGTTAGTTTTAGGTTATGGTTGTATTAGTGACATGCATGGACTAAAACGACATACTTTTTCCCATGTGGTAAGAACTAGTACACATGAAATAATGAGTTGTCACATTAAATAACACATCCAGCATTAAACCCTTGTGAAAGTGATTCTTTTCATGCCATGGTTTACATGTTTTGACTTTGAGACACATCTTTTAAACTATGCAATGTTAATTGTATCAGAAAAATAGATTAAAACATGAACTTAAAAAAATTTAACGCATTTTTTATGATAAATGGGAATACAATGTAAAATCATAATTTCATGTGAGGTTTTCGTAGCAGAAAAAGTAATTAATCACATGCACTTATTCATATACATTTACAGTTTTGTGCTTAAGCATGTAAACAATTATAGAACTTACTAACATAGTTAGCATTATTTAAAACTCAAGAAATCAAAATTGAAATACATGTGTATATATGTGGGTTTTGAAAAATATAAAAACCCTATATATATAAAAATAATAAAAGAAGACCCAGTGACACTTGGTAGAAATTTATGGGTAAACCGAAGAGAGGTAGAGGATCTCGAGAAAGGAGGAAAAACATAAGGGAAGAAATCGGTGGGCAAGCCACGGGTTTGGCGTGAGGAAGAAAAAGAAGCAGAATGAATATGTAGAACAAAAACGGATAGTACAGATCACACGGGGTTTGATCGGATGGCTAAGGGTGAGACGCGGGATTAAAAATGGATAAAGGGGTGAGATATCCCGCTTCTGTGATTCGACGGTCCAAAGAAATGAGGCATTAATACCGCGTTGGAGGAGTTTCGAAGGGCGGACTGATCAAACAATCCTGATCCGGCGCGGCGAGATCGAACAACTGAGATTCGATCTCCGCTTAAAAATTTCATCCCACAGCGAAGTGGAATGCTTCCTGGGCCAGATTTATAAGCCTAGAGCTCCCAATACTTCACCAGAAATCCCCCTCCCCTCCCAGTATCGCCATGTACCAGTCTTTTGCGGGCGCGCTTTTACGCCCACCCCTGTCTTCGTGGCTCCCTGAACGGTGGTGCACTCTTCGGTTCCTCCATGTACGCATGTAGGCACGCACACACCCCACCCATGAGCTGGCATGTGTTGTGGCTGAAGGGTCCAGGCTCAGTCGCCTACTCCTGAAAGAGTAGCGCGAGCTGCCTCCTCTAATCCAGCTAGAGGGTTGGCCCTTTGGGTAATATTTTTTTATAAACCCAACTTTAAAAAATAAAAATTAAAACTTCCAAAAATAAACCATACCCAAACCATAAAAAAGGAAATGATGTTTGAAATATTCTAATTATGTTAAAACCAAAAATGTTATTACTTTTTATTACTCTAAAAACTATGGTTTTAAAACTGTAACTTAATTACACTTAGAACAAAAGGATAATTCGCATCTAAAATACTATTTAAGGTTTAGAATTCATGTCTCAAAAATCATAATAAATTTCATTTGAAAACATATATGTATAATTATGTAATTATACATATATAATTATACAAGGTTTACAAAAAGGATTTTCATATCAAAAGTGAATTTAAAACACCCTTTATAAATATGTAATCCTCAGTAAAACATAATGATTTATTTGAAAACCTTTAAAATAGATTTGGGTTGGGAAAGATATATATGTGTGTGTGTTTACTTGAAATACCTGAATAGACCTATGGTGTATAGAGGGTTTAGCCTGAATGAAAACCTTCCAAACCAAACTTACACAAAACACTTGAGTACATAAATCATGAACAACCTCCATGGAAGCATTTAAAAAGGGAGGGTTTGAGGTGTACATATATATATACTCATTTTACAATTATATGTATATACATATATACAAGTTATAAAACCAAACCGAGAGGAATAAAATCCTTGTACCATTTAAGAAAAAGAAACTACCAAAACCATACACCCAGTTTAAAAGAGAAAGAGGATAAATTCAATACTGAAAATATACATACATATTTGTATATATATATATATATATATATTATATAACCAATTGCATGTCAGGTTTTGAAACATAAAAAGGTAGGAAGTATCCCCTTACCTAGACAGAGGAGGTGGGTCGGATTGGCAGAGGAGAGGAGGAGCTCTCTGGAGGCCTTGGGGTGCTCGAAAGAAAAACAGAGAGGGATGAGAGGATGAACCCGTGGGGTTCATCTTGCATGGGGGAGGAGTTTAAAGGATCCACAGGTCTCGGCTCAAAAACAGGGGACCCTATGCTCGACTACCGAAGGAGAAGACAGGGGTTTGAGTTGGAGAAAACAAAACCATCGACACAAAACAGAGACATAATTATGTGATAGATTCATCCGGAAAAAAAAAAGAAATTGACAGATTTAATATATAATTGCAGCGAGAAAGACATTTGCGGACCAAAACCAGTGGTCCGCTGTTCATAAATTGACAAAACAAGATTAAAAACAGAATAGTACTTCTAAAGAGATCCAAACCAGATCATAAGGAACACGCAAATCAAAACCAACAACCCTAACAGAGAACCGACGATAACCTTAGAAATGAACCAGGTGAAACCCTAACCGCAGCACTAAGAACTTCACCCGATGAACCCGCTGATGCGCACGGCCTCGACTCTGCTTGGACACCTCTGGCCCGCGACGACGGCCACGACGACGCGAACCAGCACCCCGCTCCGGCCTTGCACGACTCCACCCTAGGCTCGTCCGACTCACAACCAGCCGAAACGTGACTTCACCCCCGGCTTCTCTGATCCGAACCAGTGCATGCTGGCAGCGCGATGCCCAGACTTGGCCTCGACCTCCCTGCCTCGCACCATGACACACTCCCCGACGCCCTCGAAGGATACCCTGTGACAGCCTATATCGAGATTTTTTTACTTCAGTGGCGTGAGACCCCACCCCTCAGATCCCTTATGAGATTTCTTTTCTTTTTTTCATTATTATTATTTCAATAATCTATCATAATTCATATTATCATATATTACTATAAGTCGAAAGTTAATCCTATCTTTTAAAAGTAATGTTTTATAATAATCACTACTTTTAAAAAGTAAAGATAATAATATTAAATTTATAAGTATATATATATAAATCATAATAAAAATGAAACCAATTATATATAAGTATATAAATTCATAAATAAAATATATATTTACGATTCATAAATCATAATATAATTTTGATTTATTAAATAAAATTCTAATTAATTAGAAACTAATAAAATGTGTTTATTATTATTAAGTTTATTTCTATATACATATAATTTCAAAATTAATAACAACAATTTTATTATTTTGATAAATCATAATTATGTCATGTTATTGTAATTTAATAAATTTTATAAAACAATTAATAAACTAATTTTATAAATGGTTAAATTGAATAGCTATAATTTTTAAACAAAATACATATTATTAATAATTTTATAAAATGCTAATCTAAAAACAATAATTATAATTTCATATATATATATATATCATTTTCTTTGAAAATGTACGAAAGCATATAATTATTCATCTGTTTGCATAAATTAAAATAATGTATATCGCAACATAATGTCATGTAATAATTTCAAAATGGCATGCATCGTAAAATTATAATTTTATAATAATATTAGTTTTATTAATAATTTTATAACAAATTAATTTAATCATAATTTTATGATGATAATAATCCAAGACAATATATATAAAACAATTACATATATAAAATACATCACCTATTATTATTTCTAAATATATTTAATTAATTTTAACATGATGTTGAGTACTTAAATCATGAAATTTTATAAATCAAAGTATACCTTAAATTCCCATTTTGAAAATACAAAGGTACAAAATTATAAAATATAACATTATCCATTTAAATTCGAGTTCATAAAACTCGAGGTGTTACATTATTCCCCCATACAAAGAATTTTGTCCTCTCAATTCTACTGGCGGACTCTTACGAACTCATCGACACGGCCTCCCTAACACTCTTAGTGATGTCCCTGCACAAAACACACTAGAGACTAACAACTAACAAGGAAAGAACATAAGGAAACTAAGTTGTACCTTTACGGAGCCCACCACCGTGACCAGTTCGCTGATGTCCTTAACTCTATTCCTAGGGTGTTTCTCAGTTCCTCGATCTCTCTTTCCCAGATACACCTTGGGAAAGTGGAGTTAAAATCCTGAATAAACAGTTGGGCTTCCAGATAGAGGCATGAGCGGTGTAAAGCTCGGTGATATCTAGATGAACTTGGTCCCTACAGATTCATCATACAGCCTCAAAGTCGAGGGGTTTGATGTTAAAGAGTCTCTCGTACAGACTGAAACTCAAGACTTGAAAAGGATATGTTGCAGAGAGATTTCCCTCCTCTGCAGCTTCCCAGAAAATCCTTAAAACTAGATAGTTTATAGATAGGGTAAAACATAGGAAAATACCATTATAATATTTTCCCTTATGCGTATTGTATGCAAGTTGTGCATAAGTTATACGATAGTAAACATGACTCGATCCTCAGAAGAGTCGAAGGATATTTGAGTTTTTTGACACTTTGTAAAGAAGCTTGCAGGATAGTCGGAGGTTCCCAAAGGGTTTATAGTCTTCCATAAACAACTTAATGATTATAGTCTCGAGGATTTCAGTGGGAAGGGACAAAAGACTTATTAGTGATCTTTCATCTTCCATCTGAAAATTATAATAAAACCACTTAGTAAGCTTTATCCATAGCTATAATACATGGTTTTCCAGAATTTTCTAAACCAATCCTATGATACCAACTGTGAGGCTCGGCCCTCGAGTTCCTGAAGCCGGTGCCCATGAGACACGATGTACCATAATTATTACATTACATTTACATTCAAAACTTAATGTCTCATGCTACAGAGGACGGTGAGGTTCTGGTCTTGGGAAAACCAAATGCATTCTGAAACTTTATTAAAGACATGATTGATACCTGAAAAAATTTCAGTCAAAAAGTAGGGTGAGCATTGAAATACTCAGTAAGGGATTTTGAAAATACTTAATTGGTCTTTTGAAAACTTCCATAGAAAATACTTTCAAATACATCAAAATTATTCCTTTGAAAAAAAACATCATGACATTTCAAAGGTCGCTATAAAACAATTAAAACATTTCATACACAAATATTCGAACATTTAATTGAAAGCTAGTAAGAATGTTTGTACAAAGGTGCATGAATTCTACCATGTAAATTAAGAATGACATGCAAGGTATGAAAGTACTATTAAGCATGAACATTATCGGAGTTGTGCATAAACAATTTCACTACAACTTATAAAAATTCACATTATGACATGATTAATGTAATGCTAACATTTTCATTAAAATTCTGGAAAGGTAAAGTGATCATGCATCATCACTGTCTCATCATATGCCATGTGCACTTTAATCTCATACTCATAGGTAATGGTTCTATAACCAATGATATTTCTCTAGTCGAAATAATCACTTGGTTGGTCACATACTAAAACATAATGAGGAAACGTATAATGTCAGACTCATGTCTGAATGTCAAGGCCTCGTGCCATGACCTAAGTCTAAAAACCCAATATGACTGTCTCGAGAACTATCGATGCATCGAGGAGCTTAATTTTACCAGTCTCCAACCTGAAAGGCTTACTTTAACCAGTCCCGAACCTGGAGGGCTTACTTTAACCAGTCCCCAACCTGGAGGGATTTCTTTTAACCGGTCCCCAACCCGGCAGTCCAATACATTTCTCATATGCTAGTAAGGTCTGATATTCAAGGTGTCCTATACCACTTTGAATATTTAATTATTTATTTTTTATTACCCAAGGTGTCCCATACCACTTTGGGTAATTTAATTTCCATTTTACATTACCCAAGGTGTCTCATACCACTTTGGGTAATTTAGTTCATTGTCATGATTCTTCATATGCATGCATTATTGAATACAACGATAGATAATGAAACCATTGTACATTTACTCTATAAATACATGATATGACAACGAACATATAAGGTATGGTAATAACAATTTTGGCATGGACAAGAAAAATAACTTTTGCACATGTGATAATAATTAAAGCACATAAAATGATGAATGAATGGGGTTTGCCACATGAAATGATAACTTCTTAGTTTAAAGTCCCTATTTCATGAACATTTAATAAAACGCATGCTGATAAAAGTTCTAGTGAGCATGAAATTAGACAAAATCACAACTTGATTAACTAATAACAATAACTGGAGGGGGGTTCATTATGTAATAAACATTTAATGGGAAAATACATAATTCCTCAAATCTTTCTATCCTTAACAAATTCATTTTAAATCAAAATGGAGTTAATATAATCAATGCAGGTTTGACATAAGCACATTTTGGTTTAACCACTAAAATTAGCATTTATTAAGGTCTTACATGCATTGTTTGTATCAAAATCATTAATTAAATTCTGATATTCATTACATGGAAATAGGGTTTTGGAAAATTATACATATAAAAATATTTACACAACCGTATGTACAAGATATGTACATATTTAGTATTTTCATAACCGATTAATATTTATTAACATCTTACATGTAATAAATATTTCAAATAGATATTTAATTAATAAAACCACATGAATGAAGACCAAAACATAAATTAAGTCCTGAGAATTGTATTTGAAAATAGGGTTTATTATATATGAAACCATAAACGCATAAACATACAAAAACTATGGTTTTAAAACCGTAACTAAATTACACTTAGACCAAAAGCCTAATTCGCATCTAAAATACTATTTAAGGTTTAGAATTCATGTCTTGAAAATCATAATCAATTGCATTTGAAAACATATATGTATAATTATGTAATTATACATATATAATTTTACAAGGTTTACAAAAAGGATTTTCAAATTAAAAGTGAATTTAAAACACCATTTATAAATATGTAATCCTCGGTAAAAGATACTGATTTATTTTAAAACCTTTAAAATAGATTTGGGTTGGGAAATATATGTGTGTGTGTGTGTGTGTGTTTACTTAAAATACCTGAATATACCTATGGTGTATAGAGGTTTTAGCCTCAATGAAAACCTTCCAAACCAAACTTACACAAAACACTTGAGTACATAAATCATGAACAACCCCCTTGGAAGCATTTAAAAAAGGGAGGGTTTGAGGTGTACATATATATATACTCGTTTTAAAATTATATGTATATACATATATACAAGTTATAAAACCAAACCGATAGGAATAAAATCCTTGTACCATTTAAGAAAAAGAAACTACCAAAACCATACACCAGGTTTAAAAGAGGAAGAGGATGAATTCAACACTAAAAATATACATACATATCTGTATATATATATATATATATATATTTACATATTATATAACCGATTGCATGTTTGGTTTTGAAACATAAAGAGGGAGGAAGTATCCCCTTGCCTAGATAGAGGTGGTGGGTCGGATTGGCAGAGGAGAGGAGGAGCTCTCTGGAGACCTTGGGGTGCTCGAAGGAAAACGGAGAGGGATGAGAGGATGAACCCATGGGGTTCATCTTGCATGGAGGAGGACTTTAAAGGATCCACAGGTCTCGGCTCAAAAATAAGGGACCCTACACTTGACTACCGAAGGAGAAGACAGGGGTTCGAGTTGGAGAAAACAAAACCATCGACACAAAACCAAGACATAATTATGTGATAGATTCATCCGAAAAAAATAAAGAAAGAAAGAAATTGACATATTTAATATATAATTTCAGTGAGAAAGACATTTGCCGACCAAAACCAGTGGTTCGCTGTTCATAATTTGACAAAACAAGATTAAAAACAAAATAGTACTTCTAAAGATATCCAAACCGGATCTTAAGGAACATGAAAATCAAAACCTACAACCCTAACAGAGAACCAATGATAACCTTAGAAACGAACTGGGTGAAAACCTAACCGCATCACTCGGACTTTCACCTGACGAACCTGCTGATGCGCACGACCTCAACTCTGCTCGGACACCTCTGGCCCGCGACGATGGCCACGACGACACGAACCAGCACCCTGCTCCGACCTCGCACGACTCCACCCTAGGCTCGCCCAACTCGCAACCAGCCGAAATGCGGCCTTGCCCCCGGCTTCTCTGATCCGAACCAGTGCATGCCGGCAGTGCGACGCCTGGACTCGACCTCAAACTCCCTACCTCGCACCACGACACACTCCCTGACGCCCTCGAAGGAGACCCCGCGAAAGCATACATCGAGATTTTTTTACTTCAATGACGCGATACCCTACCCCTCGGATCCCTTATGAGATTTATTTTCTTTTTATTCATTATTATTATTTCAATAATCTATCATAATTCATATTATCATATATTATTATAATTCAAAAATTAATCCTATCTTTTAAAAGTAAAGGTTTATAATAATCACTACTTTTAAAAATTAAAGATAATAATATTAAATTTATAAGTATATATATTTAAATCATAATAAAAATGAATCCAATTATATATAAGTATATACATTTATAAATAAAATATATATTTACGATTCATAAATCATAATATAATTTTCATTTATTAAATAACATTCTAATTAATTTGAAACAAATAAAAATGTGTTTATTATTAAGTTTATTTCTATATACATATAATTTCAAAATTAATAACAATTTTATTATTTTGATAAAACATAATTATGTCATGCTATTGTAATTTATTAAATTTTATAAAACAATTAATAAAATAACTTTATAAATGTATAAATTGAATAGCTATAATTTAAAAAAAAATACAAAATATTAATAATTTTATAAAACGATAATCTAAAAACAATAATTATAATTTCATATATATATATATATATCATTTTTTTTTTTGAAAATGAACGAAAGCATACAATTATTCATCTATTTGCATAAATTAAAATAATGCATATCACTACATATTGTCATGTAATAATTTCAAAATGGCATGCATCGTAAAATTATAATTTTATAATAACATTAGTTTTATTACTAATTTTATAACAAATTGATTTAATCATAATTTTATGATGATAATAATCCAAGACAATATATAAAACAATTACATATATAAAATACATCACTTATTTTTATTGATAAATATATTTAATTAATTTTAACATGTTGTTGAGTACTTAAATCATGACATTTTATAAATCAAAGTATACCTTAAATTTCCATTTTGAAAATACAAATTAAGGTACAGAATTATAAAATATAACATTATCCATTTAAATTCGAGTTCATAAAACTCGGGGTGTTACATTATTCCCCCTAAAAATAATTGTGTCCTCGCAATTCTACTGGCGTACTCTTACTAACTCATCGACACGGCCTCCCTGACACCCTTAGTGATGTCCCTGCACAAAACACTCTAGAGACTAACAACTAACAGGGAAAGAATATAAGGAAACTAAGTTGTACCTTTACAGATCCCACCACCGTGACCAGTTCGCTGATGTCCTTAACTCTATTCCCAGGGTGGTTCCCAGTTCCTCGATCTCTCTTGCCCAGATACACCTTGGGCAAGTGGAGTTAAAATCTCGCATAAAACAGTTGGGATTCCAGATATAGGCAAGAGCGGTGTAAAGCTCAGTGATATCCAGATGAACTTGGTCCCTACAGATTTGTCGTACTGCCTCAAAGTCGAGGGGTTTGATGCTAAAGAGTCTCTCATATAGACTGAAACTCAAGACTTGAAAAAGATATGCTGCATAGAGATTTCCCTCCTCTGCAACTTCCCAGAATACCCTTAAAGCCAGACAGTTTGTAGATAGGGTAAAACATAGAAAAAGACCCTTATAATATTTCCCCCTATGCGTATTGTATGCATGTTGTGCATAAGTTATACATTAGTAAACATAACTCGATCCTCAGAAGAGTCGAAGGATATTTGAGTTGTTCGACACCTAGTAAAGAAGATTGCAGGATAGTCGGAGGTTCCCAAAGGGTTCATAGTCTTCCATACATGACTTGACGATTATATTCTTGTGGAATTCAGTGGGAAGGGACAAAAGACTTTTTTGTGATCTTTCGTCTGCTATATGAAAATTATAATAAAATCACTTAGTAAGGTTTAGCCACAGCCATATTACCTGGTTTTCAAGAATTGTCTTAAGCTATCCTCTGAAACCAACTGCGAGGACCCAGCCCCTGAGTTCCTGGAACTGGTTCCCATGAGACACAATGTACCACAATTATTACATTACATTTACATTCATAACATCATGTCTCATGCTACAGAGGACCGTGACGTTCTGGTCCTGGGAAAACCAGTTGCATTCTGAAATATTATTGAAGACATGACTGATACCTAAAAATATTTCATTTAAAACGTAGGGTGAGCATTGAAATACTCAGTAAGGTGTTTTAAAAATACTTAATAGGTCTTTTGAAAACATCCTTAGAAAATACTTTCACATACATCAAAATTATTCCTTTGAAAAAAAAACATCATGACATTTCAAAGGTCGCTATAAAACAATTAAAACATTTCATACAAAAGTATTTGAACATTTAACTGAAAGCTAGTAAGCATGCTTGTACAAAGGTGCATGAATTCTACCATGTAAATTAAGTGTAACATGTAAGGTATGAAAGTACTACTAAGCATGAACATTATCAGAGTTGTGCTTAAACAATTTCAATACAGCATATAAAAATGCACATTATGACATGATTAATGTAATTCTAACATTTTCATTAAAATTCTTGAAAGGTAAACTGATCATGCATCATAATTGTCTCATCATATGCCATGCGCACTTTAATCTCATACTCATAGGTAATGGTTCTATAACCAAGGATATTTCTCTAGTCAAAATAATCACTTGGTTGGTCAGATAAAAAAACATAATGAGGAAACGTATAATGTCGGACTCATGTCTGAATGTCAAGGCCTCATGCCATGACCTAAGGGTAATAACCCAATCTGACTGTCTCGAAAACTATCGATGCATCGACAAGCTTACTTTTACCGGTCTCCAACCCAAAGGGATTACATTAACCAATCCCCAACCTGGAGGGCTTACTTTAACCATTCCCCAACCTGGAGGGCTTTCTTTTAATCGGTCCCCAACCCAGCAGTCCAATACATTCCTCATATGCTAGTAAGGTATGATATTCAAGGTGTCTCATACCACTTTAAATATTTAATTATTTATTTGTTATTACCCAAGGTTTCTCATACCACTTTGGGTAATTTAGTTCATTGTCATGATTTTTCATATGCATGCATTATTGAATACAACGATAGATAATGAAACCATTGTACATTTACTCTAGAAATACATGATATGACAACGAACATATAAGGTATGGTAATAACAATTTTCCAAGGCAGGCATGGACAAGAAAAATAACTTTTTCACATGTGATAATAATTAAAGAACATAAAATGATGAATGAATGGGGTTTTCCACATGAAATGATAAATTCTTAGTTTAAAGTCTCTATTTCATGCACATTTAATAAAACGCATGCTTCTAAAGGTTCTAGTGAGCATCCAATTAGACCAAATCACAACTTGATTAACTAATAACAATAACTGCAGAGGGTCATTATGTAATAAACATTTAATGGAAAAACACATAATTCCTAAAATCTTTTTATCCTTAACAAATTCATTTCAAATCACAATGGAGTTAATATAATCAATGCAGGTTTGACATAAGCACATTTTGGTTTAACCACTAAAATTAGCATTCATTAAGGTCTTACATGAATTGTTTGTATCAAAAGCGTTAATTAAATTATGATATTCATTATTAGGAAATAGGGTATTGGGAAATTATACATATAAAAATATTTACACAACCGTATGTACAAGAGATGTACATATTTAGTATTTTCATAACCGATTAATATTTATTAACATCTTACATATAATAAATATTTCAAATAAACATTTAATTAATTAAACCACTTGAATGAAGACCAAAACATCAATTAAGTCCTGAGAATTGTATTTTAAAATAGGTTTTATTATATATGAAACCATAAACACATAAACATATAAAAACTATGGTTTTAAAACCGTAACTTAATTACACCTAGACCAAAAGCCTAATTTGCATCTAAAATAATATTTAAGGTTTAGAATTTATGTCTTGAAAATCATAATCAATTGCATTTGAAAACATATATGTATAATTATGTAATTATACAAATATAATTATACAATGTTTACAAAAAGGATTTTCATATTAAAAGTGAATTTAAAACACACTTTATAAATATGTAATCCTCGGTAAAACATACTGATTTATTTGAAAAATTTTAAAATAGATTTGGGTTGGGAAAGATATATATGTGTGTTTACTTAAAATACCTAAATATACCTATGGTGTATAGAGGGTTTAGCCTAAAGGAAAACCTTCCAAACCAAACATACACAAAACACTTGAGTACATAAATCATGAACAACCTCCTTGGAAGCATTTAAAAAGGGAGGGTTTGTGGTGTACATATATATATATACTCATTTTAAAATTATATGTATATACATATATACAAGTTATAAAATCAAACCGAGAGGAATAAAATCCTTGTACCATTTAAGAAAAATAAACTACCAAAACCATACACCCGGTTTAAAAGAGGAAGAGGATGAATTCAATACAGAAAATATACATAAATATCTCTATATATATATATATACACACATATTATATAACCAATTGCATGTTTGGTTTTGAAACATAAAAGGTAGGAAGTATCCCCTTACCTAGACAGAGGAGGTGGGTCGGATTGGCAGAGGAGAGGAGGAGCTCTCTGGAGGCCTTGGGGTGCTTGAAGGAAAACAGAGAGGGATGAGAGGATGAACCCATGGGGTTAATCTGGCATGGGGGAGGAGTTAAAAGGATCCTCAGGTCTCAGCTGAAAAACAGTGGACCCTACGCTTGACTACCGAAGGAGAAGACAGGGGTTCGAGTTGGAGAAAACAAAACCATCGACACAAAATAGAGACATAATTATGTGATAGATTCATCTGAAAAAAAATTGACAGATTTAATATATAGTTGCAACAAGAAAGACATTTATAGACCAAAACCATTGGTCCGTTGTTCATAAATTGACAAAAAAAGATTAAAAACAGAATAGTACTTCTAAAGAGATCCAAACCGGATCTTAAGGAACATGAAAATCAAAACCTACAACCCTAACAGAGAACCGACGATAACCTTAGAAACGAAACAGGTGAAACCCTTACCGCAGCACTCGGACCTTCAACCAATGAACCTGATGATGCGCACAGCCTTGACTCTGCTCGGACACCACTGGCCCGTGACAACAGCCACGACAACACGAACCAGCACCCTGCTCCGGCAACGTACGACTCCACCCTAGGCTCGCCCGACTCGCAACCGGCCGAAACGTGGCCTCGCCACCAGCTTCTCTAATCCGAACTGGTCTATGCCGGCAGCACGATGCCTAGACTCGGCCTCGACCTCCCTGCCTCGCACCGCGACACACTCCTCGATGCCCTTGAAGGAGACCCTGCGACAGCTTACATCATGATTTTTTTACTTCAGCGGCGCGAGACCCTACCCCTCGGATCCCTTATGAGTTCTCTTTTCTTTTCTTTTTTTTCATTATTATTATTTTAATAATCTATCATAATTCATATTATCATATATTATTATAATTCAAAACTTAATCCTATCTTTTAAAAGTAAAGGTTTGTAATAATCACAACTTTTAAAAAGTAAAGATAAAAATATTAAATTTATAAGTATATATATATAAATCATAATAAAAATGAAACCAATTATATATAAGTATAAACATTTATAAGTAAAATATATATTTATGATTCATAAATCATAATATAATTTCAATTTATTTAATAACATTCTAATTAATTTGAACAAATAAAAATGTGTTTATTCTTATTAATTTTTTTTCTATATACATAGAATTTCAGAATTAATAAAAACAATTTTATTATTTTGATAAAACATAATTATGTCATGTTATTTTAATTTAATAAATTTTATAAAACAATTAATAAACTAATTTTATAAATGATTAAATTTAATATCTATAATTTTTAAACAAAATACATATTATTATTAATTTCATAAAACGCTAATCTAAAAACAATAATTATAATTTCATATATATATATCATTTTTTTTAAATGTACGAAAGCATATCATTATTCACCTGTTTGCATAAATTAAAATAATGTATATCACTACATAATGTCATGTAATAATTTCAAAATGGCATGCATCGTAAAATTATAATTTTATAATAATATTAGTTTTATTAGTAATTTTATAACAAATTAATTTAATCATAATTTTATGATGATGATAATCCAAGACTACATATATAAATGAATTACATATATAAAATTCATCTCTTATTATTATTACTCAATATATTTAATTAATTTTAACACGTTGTTGAGTACTTAAATCATGAAATTTTATAAATCAAAGTATACCTTAAATTCCCATTTTGAAAATACAAAGTAAGGTACAAAATAATAAAATATAACATTATCCATTTAAATTCGAGTTCATAAAACTCAGGGTGTTACATTATTCCCCCCTACAAATAATTGCCTCCTCGCAATTCTACTGGCGTACTCTTACTAACTCATCGACACGGCCTCCTTGACACCCTTAATGATATCCCTGCACAAAACACTCAAGAGACTAACAACTAACAGGGAAATAACATAAGGAAACTAATTTGTACCTCTACAGAGCCCACAACCGTGACCAGTTTGTTGATGTCCTTAACTATATTTCCATGGTGGTTCCTAGTTCCTCGATCTCTCTTGCCCAGATACACCTTGGGAAAGTGGAGTTAAAATCCCGCATAAAATAGTTGGGAATCCAGATAGAGGTATGAGCGGTGTAAAGCTCAGTGATATCTAGATGAACTTAGTCCCTACAGATTCGTCGTACTACCTCAAAGTCGAGGGGTTTGATGTAAAAGAGTCTCTCATACATTTATATGATTCCATGTTTATATGATCACATGCTTATATTAAATGATTTTATAAGTTTCATGCTTTGGATATCATTTTGTCATGCCTCCTAACTCATGTGCGTGAGATGTATCCTTATGTTCATTATTTTACTGGGATTTTTAGCTCATCCTTTTGTTCATGTGTTCCCTAGGGTACCCTATGCATATTTAAGAGCTAAAAGGAAGTTAGAAGCTCTTTATGAAGATTAAATAAAGAATTTTGTTTAGCCCCATGTTTTATGTTATATGTACCTAGTCTTCCAAGACACTAGACTTAACGATCCTTGGCTTGTACTCTGATGATTGATTATTCTTGAAATAATGAAGTGGTATATGTAAAGGCTTGGATCACTATAGTTGGTATTAGATTATGGTCTAGTTATTTTTGGAGATTAGGAATAGAGAACCTTAGCGAGAACCTTAAGGATGAGACTAAGTATAAGAAAACAGACCTAAATTTTGGTGAGTATAGAGTAAGTGGTTTATCAAACAAATACATCCCTGTCTGGATATGAACAGGTAGAGGCGGCTCTAGCACAAATGTATCTAGTGGTAAAACCCAAAACCACCACTTTGAGCTAGACTCGAATGGGAACTGGTGCACGACAACGGGCCTTACAACACTCTATGTTACGACACTCCCGGGGGATATGATTCGGTAGACTCACGAGCTTAGTACAAACCATTATTAAGGAACAAAAAGAAACCCATAAGAATATAAGTTAAGAAATAGATAAAGGATAACCTAGATATAAACCTAAGGAATCACAAGTCAGGATATGATTTTTTCTTTATAAGTTCATACTTTTATGTTCAAAGTTTTTTTTTAAGCTCAATAGCTAAGTATTCAAGACCTCTAATTATATGTTCTTTTTCTTAGTTACTGGCGAGAAATAGAAGAACACGTTCCAACAACCAATGTGATAGGCAATGTAATGATTTCCCTAATGACATCTCTGATGTGATGGAAGCGGGTGCTCAAAACATCATGGCAGTACTTGCCCAGCTGGCTCAAGTTATGAATAATAACTTGAATAAGGTGGAACATCCCCCTCCTCCAAGGAAAGAGCAAGTTGTTGTAAAATCCTTAATGCGGCAAAGGCCTCCCATGTTTAGAGGGTCTTTTGATCCCCTCCTCGCAGAACAGTGGATTAACTCCATTAAAAAGATTTTCTCTCTCCTCTAGTGCTCAGAAGAAGAAAAAGTTGTACTGGCAGTCTATCATTTTGATGGGGAAGCTGATCAGTGGTAGACACTGATCAAGAATACAAATTCCCAAGAGGAAATTGATTCCATAGATTGGGAGGAATTCAAGAGGATGTTTTTCAATAAATATTTTCCTCAAACCCTCCATCTCAAGATGGAAAGAGAGTTCCTTTGACTCAAGAAGAAGGAAGATGAGTCCATCAGGGCGTATGAAGCGAACTTTGCAAGTCTTGAAAGGTACGCCTCTGGCATTGTCGTGAACACCGAAAGCAAGGTGGGTCGCTTTTTTAGCGGACTACAGCCGAGTCTATGAAAAGTGTGGGTGATTCGAGACTTCGACAGCTATGAGGAGATTGTTTGTTGTGCCCTCAAGGTTGAAACGAAGATTTGAGACTATCAGTGGTCTTATGGGCCTAGTGACAAGAAGCGAAAATGGAGAACAACATGGGTGGTTCACCAAACAAATCACATGATGGAAAGAAGCCTCACTTTCCCCTTTGCAAGAATTGTGGGAAGAAGCATCTTGGTGAATGTCTCAAGGGAACCAGGAATTACTTCAAATGTGGGAAGTTTGGTCATATGTCCAAGAACTCCCGAAGTGATATGAAAAATCCCGCTAATGTTGATGAAGAAAGGAAGGTTCAGATCAACACTCAACCTGCAGTGGTCTTATGGGCCTAGTGACAAGAAGCGAAAATGAAGAACAACATGGGTGGTTCACCAAACAAATCACATGATGGAAAGAAGCCTCACTTTCCCCTTTGCAAGAATTGTGGGAAGAAGCATCTTGGTGAATGTCTCAAGGGAACCAGGAATTACTTCAAATGTGGGAAGTTTGGTCATCTAGCCAAGAACTCCCGAAGTGATATGAAAAATCCCGCTAATGTTGATGAAGAAAGGAAGGTTCAGATCAACACTCAACCTGCAGTGTAGTGTTATAACTACAAGGAGCTTGGGCATTATGCTAACAATTTCCCTAAGCCAAGGGTTGTTGGAGGACTACTGCTAAGGTGGAGCTAGAAAACGATGTGGTGACAGGTACGCTTGTTATTCATTCAAGAATAGAGAACGTACTATTTGATTCTTATTCTACGCATTCTTTCATATCATGCAAGTTTAGTAGAACTATTAAAACACCACCTCAAAAATTTAGAGGAAAATATATTTGTGAGAATAGCGAATGGGGAAATTATTGCATCCATGGTTTATAAATCCTCCTCGGTTAATGTTTGTGGACTGAACCTCCCACCAAATCTTGTCATACTTCCTATAGTGGAGTTCGATGCTATCTTGGACATGGATTGGCTATCTTTGTATAAGGACAACATCAATTGTTGGGAAAGGGAGATTACTCTTCACATCCTGAAGCATCCTCCGATTCTTTACAAGTGCAAGGAGGAAGATGGGTCTCCTTTAGAATCTTCGTCTCAAGTTTGGATATTTCTTCCTTATGAGCATGCATAACTAGCTCAAATTATTGAGACAAAGGAAAGAATCATGCTTGAAGACATGCCCATCATGAGGGATTACACTGATGTATTCCCCGAAGAGTTGCATGGTCTTCCTCCTGACCGAGAGGTTGAGTTCTCAATTGAACTTATCCCTGGATCTATGCCAATCTCAAAGACACCTTACAGAATGGCCACCATAGAGCTGGAAGAGCTGAAGAAGCAGTTATAGGAGAATATGGAGAAGGGTTTTATACGCCCGAGTGCTTCACTGTCAGGTGCTCCAGTCCTCTTCGTCAAGAAGAAGGATGGATCAATGCGCCTATACATTGATTATCGTGAGCTCTATAAAATCATTATAAAGAACAAGTATCCCCTTCCACAGATAGATGACTTGTTCGATCAGCTTCATGGGGTCAGTTATTTCTCTAAGGTGGAACTTCATTCGGGATATCACCAATTAAAGGTGAGGAAGAGAGATATTCCCAAGACTGCCTTTCGAACGAGGTATGGACACTATGATTTCATAGTTATGCTCTTCGGACTCACTAATTCTCCAGCAATTTTCATGGATTTAATGAATAGAGTCTTTAAAGATTAACTCGACAAATTTGTGGTGGTCTTTATTGATGATATTCCGATATACTCCAAAAGAAAGGAGGAACATGAGGAGCATTTGGAAACTGTGTTAAAGACTTTGCGAAGGGAGAAGTTGTATGCAAAGTATAGTAAATGTGAGTTATGGAAGGAGGAAGTATCATTCTTAGGGCATGTTATCACCAGGAAAGGGATATTTGTGGACCCTTCTAAGAGGAAGGCAATTGAAGAGTTGTCGAGGCCAACTTCTGTAACGGAGATCTATAGCTTTTTAGGTCTAGCTAGGTATTATCGACGATTCATGAAGAACTTTTCACGATTGTCAAACCCAATGACCAAGCTGACAAGGAAGGGAGTAAAGTTCGTCTGGACATAGGAGTGTGAAGACTGTTTCAAGGAGTTGAAAAAGAGGCATATCACTGCGCTGGTACTCACACTCCCTTCAAGTGGAGAACTCATTGTGGTGTACAGTTATGCTTCTAAGAAATTCTTAGGTTGTGTGCTAATGCAAAATGATAAAGCGATAGCCTATGCCTCAAGGCAGCTGAAAATCCATGATCAAAACTATCCAACATATGATCTGGAGTTGGCGGTTGTGATCTTTGCGTTGAAAATATGGCGGCATTATCTCTATTGGAAAAAATGTGAGATATATACTGACCACAAGAGTCTCAAATATATATTTATACAAAAAGAGCTTAATATGCACCAATGAAGATGGATAGAGCTCATCAAGGATTATAACTGCTCAATCCACTACCATCCCAGTAAGCTTATTTTTCAACTCCTTGAAACAGTCTTCACACTCCTATGTCCAGACGAACTTTACTCCCTTCTGTGTCAGCTTGGTCATTGGGTTTGACAATCGTGAAAAGTTCTTCACAAATCTACGATAATACCCAGGGTAATCCCTCATGATGGGCATGTCTTCAAGCATGATTCTCTCCTTTGTCTCAATCATTTGAGCTACGTATGCATGCTCATAAGGAAGCAATATCCAAACTTGAGATGATGATTCTAAAGGAGACTCATCTTCCTCCTTGCACTTGTAAAGAATCAACGGATTCTTTGGGATGTGAAGAGTAATCTCCACTTGAAGGGAGTCAGAGTACCGGCGCAGTGATAAGCCTCTTTTTCAACTCCTTGAAACATTCTTCACACTCCTGATGTTCCTCCTTGCTCTTGGAGTATATCAGAATATCATCAATAAAGACCATCAAAAATTTGTTGAGGTAATCTCTAAAGACTCTATTCATTAAAAACATGAAAATTGTTGGAGCATTAGTGAGTCTGAAGGGCATCACTATGAACCCATAGTGTCCATACCTCGTTCAAAAGCCAGTCCTGGGAATATCTTCCTTTTCACCTTTAGTTGGTGATATCCCGACTGAAGGTCCACCTTAGAGAAATAACTTTCCCCAAGAAGATGATCGAACAAGTCATCTATCTGTGGAAGGGGATACTTGTTCTTTATCATGATTTTATTGAGCTCACGATAATCAATGCAGAGGCGCATTGATCCATCCTTCTTATTAACGAAGAGAAAAGGAGCACCCCACGGTGAAGCACTTGGGCGTATAAAACCCTTCTCCATATTCTCCTGTAACTGCTTTTTCAGCTCTTCCAGCTCTACGGTGGCCATTTTGTAAGGTGTATTTTAGATCGGCAGAGATCCAGGGATAAGTTCAATTGAGAACTCAACCTCTGGGTCAGGAGGAAGACTAGGCAACACTTCGGGGAATACATCAGTGTAATCCCTCAGGATGAGCATGTCTTCAAGAATGATTATCTCCTTTGTCTCAATCATTTGATCTCCGTATGCATGCTCATAATGAAGAAATATCAAAACTTGAGATGAAGATTCTAAAGGAGACTCATCTTCCTCCTTACACTTGTAATGAATCGGAGGATGCTTCGGGATGTGAAGAGTAATCTCCCTTTCCCGACAATTTAGGTTTCCCTTGTACAAAGATAGTCAATCCATGCCCAAGATAGCATCAAAATACACTAAAGGAAGTATAAAAAGATTTTCTGGGAGGTTCAGTCCACAAACATTAACTGGGGAGGAGTTATAAACCATGGATGCAATAATTGCCCCATTCGTTATTCTCACAGATAACTTTTCCTCCAAATTTTGAGGTGGTGATTAAATAGTTCTACTAAACTTGCATGATATGAAAGAAATCATAGAAATAGAATCAAATAGTGTGTTCTCTATTCTTGAATGAATAACAAGCGTACATGTCACCACATCGTTTTCCAGCTCCACCTCAGCAGTAGTGATAGCATAAGCCCTTCCTTGTTGCCTTGGAGGTTGTTGCAGATTGCCTCTGACAACCCATGGCTTAGGGAAATTGTTCACATAATGCCCAAACTCCTTGTGGTTATAACACTACACTGCAGGCTGAGTGTTGATCTAAACCTTCCTTTCTTCTTCAACATTAGTTGGATTTTTCATATCCCTTTGGCAGTTCTTGGCCAGATGACCAAACTTCCCGCATTTGAAGCAATTCCTGGTTCCCTTGAGACAGTCACTAAGATTCTTCTTCCCACAATTCTTGCAAAGGGGAAAGTGAGGATTCTTTCCATCATGGGATTTTTTTTTGATGAACCACCCATGTTGTTCTCCATTTTTGGCTTCTTGTCACGAGGCCCATGAGACCACTATGAGTCTCTAATCTGCATTTCAACCTTGAGGGCACAACGAACAATCTCTTCATAGTTGTCGAAGTCTCGAATCGCCAACACTTTTCGTAGACTCGGCATTAGTCCGCTAAAGAATCGATCCACCATGCTTTCGGTGTTCAGGACAAGGCGAGAGGCGTACCTTGAAAGCCTTGTAAAGTTTTCTTCATACGCCCTGATGGACTCATCTTCCTTCTGCTTGAGTCCAAGGAACTCTCTTTCCATCTTGAGACGGAGGGTTCAAGGAAAATATTTGTTTAAAAACATCCTCTTGAATTCCTCCAAATCTATCGAATCAATTTCCTCTTGGGATTTTTTATTCTTGATCAGTTTCCACCACTGATCAGCTTCCCCATCAAAACGATAGACTTGCTAGTACAACTTTCTCTTCTTCTGAGCACTAGAGGACAGAGAAAATATTTTCAATGGAGTTAATACATTGTTCTGTGAGGAGGGGATCAGAAGACCCGCTAAACATGGGAGGCCTTTTCCGCATGAAGGATTCTACGGCAACTTTCTCTTTACTTGGAGGAGGGAGACGTTCCACCTCATTCAAGTTATTATTCATAACTCGAGCCAGTTGAACAAGTACCGCCATGAAGTTTTGAGTACCTGCTTCCATCACATCAGGCATGTCATTAGGGAAATCATTACATTGCCTATCACATTGGTTGTTGGAATGTGTTCTTCTATTTCCCGCCATTAATTAAGAAAAAGAACGTATAATTAGAGGTCTTAAATACTTAGTTGTTGAGCATAAAAAGAAGCTTTGAACATAAAAGTATGAACTTATAAATAAAAAGTATATCCTGACTTGTGATTCCTTAGGTTTATATCTAGGTTATCCTCGATCTATTTCTGAACTTATATTCTTATGGGATTCTTTTTGTCCCTTAATAATGGTTTGTACTAAGCTCATAAATCTACCAATGCATATCCCCCAGGAGTGTCGTAACCAACAGTGCAGTAAGTCCCATTGTTGTGCACCAGTTCCCGTTCGAGTCTAGCTCAAAGCCGTTTTTTTTGGGTTTTAACCCTAGATACATTTGTGCCAGAGCCACCTCTACCTGCTCGTATCCAGATAGGGATATATTTTCTTGATAAACCACTTACTCAATACTCACCGAACTTTAGGATTGTTTTCTTATACTTAGTCTCATCCTTAAGGTTCTCTCAATGGTGCTCTATTCCTAATCTCCAAAAATAACTCGACCATCCTCTGATACCAACTATAGCGACCCAAGACTTTACATATAACACTTTAGTATTTCAAGAATAATTAATCATCAGAGTATAGGCCAAGGATCGTTAAGTCTAGTGTCTTGGAAGACTAGGTACATATAACATAAAACATGGGGCTAAAAAAACTTCTTTATTTAATCTCTATAAAGAGCTTCTAACATCCTTTGAGCTCTTACATCTGCATAGGGTAACCTTGGGAACACATGAACAAAGGGATGAGCTAAAAAGCTCAGTAATGAAATGAACATAAGGATACATCTCAAGCACATGAGTTAGAAAATACATTGACATTCATGTATATTCTTTCCACATAAATATTCATACCACATATACAATCATACATAACCAACCATACATAAACATAAGGGTACCCTTGGAAAGAATTGGGCACCATCATGACATAAATCATAACCAATGGGCATATCATGAAAGTGTCCATGTAAGGAAAGAATTAGAAAATACATTGACTTTCATAGGGTAAAATAGGAATATAACATGGTAAGTGGTGTCAAACATAAGTGACAACATATGAGAAATGTATTTTAGAAACATTAGCATTAAAACATTTTTGTGCGGTTTTATGGAAAATACTATAGAGCTTCTAATATAGTAAAGAAGACATTCTTTTATATAAAACCAGAATTGAACCAAGAAGGTTTTAATAATAAAAATACTGAATTTACAAAGATAGTGGTGTCTTAAAACAGAGGATAGAGTGCACTTTAAATTTGGGTAAAAATTCGGGAAGTCCCCTTAAAACAGGTTTGCTTATCAGAAAGTTCTAAAGAGGGAATCTTTCAAAAACATGTATATCCCCCGAAAGAAAGTGATGAAAGGGTCTTGATATTAGAATCTTTTAAAACTATACAAAATTCATAAGATTCACATAAATAGATTTGATAACACCATTTTTAAAGAAAGATAAGGCAACCCGAACGAACGAAGAAGGTTTGGGTAGAATTCGTTATGATTTTATCAGCATGGTGTTGGGTGTACCTAGGAGGGATTGATGAGAGAGAAAAAGGGTTTATCATCAATTATAAAACATTAGGTCAGTATGGGGAAGGTGTATAAACATACCCCATCACTTGGTATTACAAAAAAGACATAGCATAGAGAACAATCTTGATTAAGACTGAAAAGGGGAGGATCCCTTACCTTAAATTCGTCGGTGTTCTCCACTTGTTATTAATGACCTAAATTAACAAATTAGAATTATTAATTAATAAGTCCAAAACCTCTTCTATATGCAATTGATTTATTATAACCCTTTTTAGTTCATTCAAATCCTTTTTGATTAGTTATAAGGTTCATTTTCATTGTTCGGGCTCGTTTGTTTACTTGGCTTTAAAAGATCAGTTCACTTATATTCAAGTTTGGATTATATGCAAGATGAAAGTGGTTGTCCAGAATTGAAGTTATATTATTTAGTTCATTTCCAGGATATTAAATGGTTTTAGTTTTAACTAGGTTACTTATAGTGAATTTTAATTATTATATATATATATATATAACCATAGTGATAACCGTTTTTGTTGATCGGTGGATTTGATTACAAAGAATGTGTTTTGATTTATATCTTAATTCCATTTATACCAAAGGATTACAGAACCAAAAATAGGATATATTAAATATATAATAATCTTTTTCAATGATAACACAAATGGTTTCATGACCAGAATTAAATATAATAATAGAAATTGATAAACTGTTGTCCTTGAATGTACAAAATTAGCACATCTCAAACAGTGCTTTCATTTCTTTCAAATAAAAGGGTGGGAAAAGGGAGAAGATAATGAAATATTGTAACACCCCAAGATTTCATAGTGTGTTATTTCTTCAAAATAATTCAATAATTTGCACTACACGCAACACCGAGTTCAATCACACCATGACTTACAAAAAAAAAGTCATTCAAAAGAGGTTATGAATAGTATTATCTAAATTTTAAACTTTATATAATCCTTATAATTTTAGAATCTATATTATGAGTTTCTTAGATATAATGCAAGAACAAATTCATTTTCAGTATTGCACTTTTATCAACTTTTAATAGTGAACCCTTTTTAAATACAATATTTTAAACTTTTTGACTAAATGGGGACATCAAAAATTTAAAATGAAACATCTCAAGCTTCCACGGTACGCTTTCTTTGAATAATACATTAGCGTGTGTTGTACGCAACCTTGAGTTTTAACACACACCACAACCAATCAAACTAGTCGTTATGAATAATAATACCTACTTTTCGAAATTATATATATTTTATATTTTAAAATGGACTTCATTTCTGGATTCGGAATATCGAATTTAGCCTATGGTGAAATTTTGGTACTTTTCAGATAACTTTCATATTTTGATGAATAGTGAAAATTACTAAATTTTAATTAAAAACAACTTTTTTAATAAAAATAATTAATAGTGATAAATTATGAATTTTAGTAGTTTTAAAGTATATTTAGAATATATTTTTACCATTTAATATAATGTTGGTCATTGGACATAATTTTACAATTAAACCGAACATAAACAAGTGTCAATCTTTTGATAGTTATTATCTCTTAAAAACACGCTTTTTGTTTTGACAGCGGGAATTAATTTTAAATTAATTTCTGCCTCTTCTGTGTTTCGAATTTAGGAAAATGGATTCCATATTTGGAATTAGGATGTTCAAATTGTGTAAATAGGTAACTTTTATTTTTAGACATTTTGAATAATTACTGCGGTAAATATTTTATTTACCATGGTTAAGGGTAAATCCGGTAAATAAGGGTTAAAAAATAATATTATAATAATACTAAATTACCCTAAAACTTGTCTTAACCCTATTGGTTGATACATGGTCGACCATGGGCATCTTTGGGTCGATTTTGGGACCCCATGGATCCACTTGTAAGTGATAATGACACTTTATTTTAATTAAGTTAAAATGAATACAAAAATGACACAAGCATATATCTTTTAGAAAAACAATTGTTACATAGGGTTATATATGTTGGATTTTAGATTATAAATATTCATTAGAAACATAAAAAGATTTCCTACATAATTATATTTTATTTATAATTTTTAGACATTAAATAATTTATTTTATTTATGACACAATGATGATGCAGTAATTACTATAATAGTGAAAAATTAAAATAATTGATATTATAAATACCCAAATAAATGTAATATGAAACTTTTAATGAATTAAACTAATTTTATAGGATAATATGATATATTAGGATTGATTTCATTGACTTTTTTCGAAGTAATCAATCTGTTATGAGTTTCACAAAAATCAACTATTGAATAGTGTCAAAATTGACATAAAAGAGTTCTTAAAACAAATATTATATTATTAATTGATATTAAATTCCTAAAAATCTAAGGTTTGGCCAAGAGACTTATATCATGATAGGTTCATCATTAATGGACCACTTGGGGGTCTCTTGGATGTATATAGTAAGTTTATTAACCATATTATATAAAAATACAAAGAGACATTGTAAAAGTGAAACTAATTAACTTAGAATTAATACTTAAAGATAAGGTTAATATAAGTATCCAAACCTGTCTAAATTCTATTGGTTGAGTTGTTTTCGACCCATCCCCACCTTAAACTTTGAATAGTCAACTTTTGAGCCATTGAAAACCGATTATGAATTTATTATAAACTAATATCTCTAGCTTTTCCAAAGGTGCCCCTCACCCCTCTTATAAAAGGGCACTCCTCCTTCTCATTTCTTCACACCTTCAAAGCCTTTTGGTTCGGCCAAACTCTGCCCAAATACTCTCCCAACATCCCTCACTACAACCTAGAGGCCTTAGTTTGATCATAAATCCAACCTAAGGATCCCTTTTGATCAAATCAAAAGAAAGAACCCGAAGAAGAGGTAATGTTTTCACCACCCCTTTTCAAGTTCCTTTCTTCTTCCACTTCTTCTTTCTTTGTTCTTACCATTCTAAAATAATAACTCCAGTATCTCACATATACTGTGATGTTATTATAAATATGGTACAACCATATTCAGTATTCTATCCACCCTTTGAATAACATGTCACCATACGTGCGTACGTACGGCTTACCGTCTCCACGTCGTGGTGTAATTGTTATTCAATATATTATTATTTGGATGGATATAATAATGATGTGTAACTCATGTAAATAATAAATATAACATGTTAATGATTCTGTATATATGATATACCATCCATTTATATATTATTTTAATATCAAAAGAATGATATTGTCGCTCGTGCGTACGTACGGACTACCGTCTCCACGAACGCGATGAGATTCATTCTCCATCGTATCCATTCAAGTATAATTATCATTTGATGATTTAAAAATGATGTTTAAGGACTTGATATCATTCTGGATATGAATAAGATACAACAAACATGGCTTATGTAACAAAACATATAAAAGAAAATGAGTAAGTTAACACCCGAAACGACGATAATTCTAAGATATTATTAACAAATCAATGTTAAAAGATCATATATGATATCATATTAATATATATGATTCTTGTATAATTTAATAACAATTATTTCACCATTATACAGGAGGTTAACCTACCCCAACCAAGGAAAAGTACAAGGTAAGAGTTATTTCACAATCTCTTCATTATCCGAGGTTGTTTATACGTAATAATCTACTGGGTTCTCTTTATCATCCACATCCATGTTTCTTAAAAATGTATTTCAAAACATTTTTACTATTTACTAGAATATGAGTTAAAGTCATTTATACCCTTTTTGACTTTTATAAGTGGTTTATAAAGGAATCTTTTGGTCGTTTTCAAAACAAGGTCATTTTTAACCTTTTTGACAGAATTAAGGTAAGAATGTTTTTTTAACTTATACGGCGGGTGAGGCTATTTTCCGCCGTTATAAAATCTTCAAAGCTTCCCTTACAAGCTTATAAGAATATTTTCAAAGAAAATGTTTTATTTTATATGGATCTTAAATGATTTCAAAATAAAAGGAGATATTTCTTTAAAAAGAATTTTTATTTCATCTATGTCAACATCCTTTGATGGATTTTAAGATTATTTGAAGTTGATTTATTATGGTACAAAACTTCTATATTGTATTGAAGGTTTTGTGATATGTTTGACTGTGGATGTGCTATTTTTATACCATTCATAGTTTATGGTGAAATTATTGACATTTAATATGCTAGTTTTAATACGAATGTTTATGTTATGTTTAAACCTTTTCATATGGGAATGCATTGGACTTAATATGTGACGGGTGGAGCCCGCTATAGCTCCTCGATGCATCGGTAGGTCTCATGAGACAAACTAGTGTCTTGGCACAAGGCCTTGACAAAATCTTATTTGTAGTCTTGGCACGAGGCCTTGGCTATGTGGTTATGATAGTCTGGCATTATGCATTCCAACATTATGAAAGTGGTTAGTGATTTTGCATGTGATTATTCGATTAGTAGAATATCCATGTGAATGAGTAAATGGAATTATTTCATTTTATTTATGTCATACAATGTTGAAAGTTCAAGTTTGAAAGGCTGTTGTTTTAGTTATACATTGCCTTAAATGTTTATTCTTATTTATGAAAGTTTCCGCTATATTGTTATCCTTACTGGTCATTTGAGCTCACCCCTTTTCTATGTTTTATTTTTCCCAGGAAGTGAAGAAGTAAATTATGAATGACCTGCAGGGATATTATGAGGGGATAATAGTGTGGACTATAGAGACATTATGTTGTTGTAGTAGTTTTTCATTTTATGGTGTAATGTAAAACTTATGAATATATCTAGTGTTTCCAAGGCTACTAAACCAATCGGTCTTTCGAGATTTGATCTTTCTTGTGATCATGCCAATGTTATGTAATAATGCACTGACTCTGGGTAACTAGGGTCGGGGCGTTACAAATATACCACTAGCATGAAGACATTATAGTACATGTATGTTACTGGATTTATCATACTATTATGGTGAATGGAGGTGAGGAAAGAAAATAAAAAAGAAAATAACTTAAAAGAAAAGAAGAAATGTGGGAAGAGGAATTTACCTCTTGAGATTTCCTCCTTTGAGAACCTCTTAAGGGGAGAGGTTTTGGTATTTTGAGTAGGCTGAGATTTTGGACGTGGGGGAGGACCTTGGGGAGATATTTGGGTAGAATTTAGAGAAGGCTTGGAGCTTGAGAGGAGTGAAGAGAAGAGGGAGTCAAGGGGGGTTTTATAGTGGAGAGGAGGGATTTCATGATATTATAATCCTTAATTTATTATTTCTTCAAAAGAAAAAGAATAGTAAGTATTCCATGACCAAGAATAGTAAATGGGTCATGTGAATTCGAACCAAGTGGGCTTACATCAGCAGAACATCATTGATGACTCAATTAATCCATTATTTATCATTTATTGTAAATTATCAAATTCTACTATTCATCAAAAATTCAAGTATTTCAGAAAAATCCCAAAAATTCACTGTAACCATTTTTTGACTTGTAGAATCCAAAAATGAAGTCCATTTTTAAAAAAATAACTTTATAAATATGATTATTTTAATATTTAATTAAAATAATAATTGTTATCAAAACCAGTTTTAAAACACTCATTAACTTGTTCTAAAATATAGGTATATTGCACTTCCAACTTGAATATTATTTTTATACCACCAAAGAGATGTTACTATTCATTCGGGTATATCACTATTCATAAGTGTGTGTTACTATTCATTAGGGTAGGTTACTATTCACCAAAAATTAAGTTTTTCTTATCGGACTCCAAAAAACATCTTGAACACAACCGTGTATGTCAGATTTCCAAAATTCGAAACACAGAAGTGACAAAAATATTTTTAAAGGTCACTTATCACTTAGTAGATCATTATTATATGATTTTATGGCATATTTATAAGAAGGGAATTTCCATTAAAAACATTGGGTCATTACATTCTTTCCCTCTTAAGAAATTTCGCCCTCGAAATTTCATTTTACATTCTAAGCCAAAAACAGATGTAGGTACTTTTCCTTCATTGCTTACTCTGGTTACCATGTTGCTTACTCAAACTTATGATTCCTCTACAACACTTTGACAAGATGGGTTGTAACACCCCGACCCCTCTAGACAGGATCTGGTGCATTACTTGTGATATTGACATGGTTAGAAGGAATGAAAATCCCGAAGGAACGATCAGTTTAGTAGTCTTTAAGGAACTAGACACATAGATGTAACTCCAATTACATTGGGAAAGGTTACAAAATACAATACAAAACAAAAACTAAAAACTGCGTCCATAGAAACCCAATAAAAGGCCTTCTCTTCATCCCCTATCGAAGCTATACAATGAAAGAGATGAGCTCAAATGCTCAGTAAGGGTTAAAAATAGCAGAAGCATGAGTACAATAATAAGTGAATCATAATCAATCTGACATGATCAAAATGACATAGTGAATAAATGAACAACTAATGTCATTAATAAACTAAGAATGAAACTGCATCCATAGATTTTGTCATAGTGAAAACCTCATTGATAATAATAATAACTGATAATGAATAAAGAGAATTCTTATTAATTGGACGTCATGTATCTGGAACATGAAACCATAATACCGTAAAAATGGTTTACTGCTGTCGGTAGAAACCCGTCTGATTTTCTGGAAACAAACTCGAAAGGTTTGTCGCCAAAATATTTTGTCTCATGAGAACTACCGATGCATCGAGGGGATATAGTGGGCCCCACACACCTCTACATACAAATCATTCTGTATACAATGATTCAATACAAGAGAAATATGCCTTTTCAATATCCTTAGAGTATAGAATACTGACTCATCAATAACATCCCAAATATACACCGTATGTGAAATGGTATACGGTTTAGACAATAAACATATCCATGAAATGAGATTATAGATATTTAATAGAAATATAATTTCAAATGGAAAGTGATCTCAAATGGGCAGTAGGTACACCACATAAGGATTATTAGGTGCACAATACAAAGATAGCCACAACGAAAACGGCAGTAGAGACAAAGTCCCTTACCACAATGTAATCAGTCGAATCAAATGACCAGAACTTAATGAACACCAAGTGAATCATTGAATAAGATGAATATAAATATAATCATGTTATTATATATCAAATAGAAGTACACATACACCACATACAAGAAATAAGTGGCGAACAATGAAAATCTCAGAGAATTGAAAGTGAGATGAGAAACCCCTTACAATTGGAATTGTATTTTGGAAACAGTTTTGAAAGTTTTTTTTAAAACAGGTAACTATCCTTATAATAAGGAAGGATTATAGTTGGTGTAAATATAAAAAATACGCACACATAATTTATGAGGAGTACATAACAATACATAATAAACTCATTGAGTAAATTAGACAATAAAGTTACCCGAAAGAAAATAGAAGTTCGGGTGGAAAACCCTTACCTTATGCTCGAGTGTGTTCTTCGTTTGTTTTAATGACCAGAATAATCAAATTAGTTTCATTAATTAATATGTACAGAACCTTTTATACATGTAATCGTTTTCCGAGTCCCCCAATACATGAATCCTCAAACTAGTTCAAAGATTTCAATTCCCAGAACCATACGCAACACTAGACACACATTACTCTCAAAGTCCCTTTATTGGGAACACCACCAATGCTAGGGTGCTGACGACCTCAGGTAAATTCCTAAGGTAGTATTCAGATGCTCTATTTCCTTAACCCAGACACACTCCAGACAGCTAGGGTCGAATCTGTGCTTAAAGCACTCATGCTTCCATAAAGAAGCACGGGAAGTGTGGAGGTCCGAAATTTCAATGTGGACTAAATCCCTATAATTCTCACGCACCACATCATTCTTGAAGATATTGATGTCGTAAATTTCTCTTTACACACGAAAACTCAGGATCTGAAATAGGTAGTTCGCTCGATGGTCACCATCCAAAGCAGCTTCCAAAAATTTTCCCACAGCTCGGTAGTTATCAGCCAGAAGGAAACATAGAAAAAGAGCTTCATGATACTTCCCTCTTTTCCTATATGCAGCAAATTGTGCATATGAAATACGGTAATAGACCAGATTGTTTCCTTGGTAAAGATGGAGAATTTTTGGACGATTCGATACCCAATGGAGTAGTTTACAAGTCAGACGTAAGTTGGCATAGGGCTGGTCCTCTTCAGAGCATGTCTTGATAATTATAGTCTCTAACAACTCGGTAGGTAGTGATAAAATATTGGTTGGTTGACTCATATATTCTATCTGAAAAGTTTTAGTAAATCAACATTCATTATGGAAAATCAATTTTAAACCAAGTTATTGTTTTATATAAAAACATATCAAAACAAAGAATACAACATCATTCATTTAGACATGATTTATAAAACTCAATAAATTACACAATCTCTTGCTCCCTTTCAAAAAACATTATTATGGACTTCTTGACATCCTTGGTGATGTCCATCTACCTCCACTGCCTAAGGAGTATGGTACTATTCAACTACTCCCAGGGCAGAACAAAGCTTGCGGGTCTCATCTTCTCAAATACACTCTCGGCAATTTGGATCATGGTTAAACCCAAGCTCTCGTTTGATACAGGTGGTTTTCCAGAGATAGGAACGAGTAACATCAAGTTTCGCGACATCCACTTGGATTTGGTTCCTAAAGATATTTAGAACCACGTCATATTTGAAGGATTCGATGAAAGATTCAAAATCGCAGAGGTCACCAAGCATGCTAAAACACAGGATTTGGTACATAAAGACTGCGCAGAAGTCCAGCTCCTTTGCAGCTTCTTCAAAAGCCGTGAAGGCCAACCATTTCTTATTCCGGGTGAAACACAAGAAGAGTCTCTCATAGTACTTCCCTTTCTTTTTATAATTCTTGAACAGTGCATTGGCCATTTGGTTATTCACAACTTCCGATCCTCGGAAGATTCGAAGGACATTTGAGTGGTTCGACACTTTGTAAAGAAGCTTACAGGATAGTCGGAGGTTTCCAAAGGGTTCATAGTCTTCCACACATGACTTCACGATTATAGTCTCGAAGATTTCTGTGGGAAGGGGAAAAAGTCTTGTACCTTCGTTTTCCATCTGAAAATTAAGAAAACATCACTCTAAGTATTGTTTATGTAAATTTTTCATTATTGTGCTCTGGTTTCCAAAGTTTATTCAAACCAAATCCTATGAGGAAAATTTACATTAACTCACTTATAATGGCTTGTAAAAAAACATGAATTATCCTACGAATATCACCCGTGAGTATCATAATCAAGAGTGCACCAAGTCCAGTTGGCATGTACCAGTTCCTGTTCGAGTCTAGCTCAAAGCGGTGTTTTCGGGTTTTACCCCTAGATACATCCGTGTCAGAGCTGCCTCTACCTGCTCATATCCAGACAGGGACGTATTGCTTAAAATATCCACATAATCTATTCCTTACCAAAATACCAGGACATTTTTGTATGTTAATCCCCAAATACCACCTTAGGGCTTTGTTTCCTATTATACATTTCCTACTCTAGTTTCGAAGTTTTCTACTAAACTTCATTTGATACCAACTGTAACACCCCGACCCCTCTAGACAGGAGCCGGTGCATTACTTGTGATATTGGCATGGTTAGAAGGAATGAAAATCCTGAAGGAATGATCAGTTTAGTAGTCTTGAAGAAACTAGATACATAGATGTAACTCCAATTACATTGGTAAAGGTTACAAAATACATCAAAAACTAAAAACTGCGTCCATATGAACTCAATAAAAGGCCTTCTCTTCATCACCTGTCAAAAGTAGACAACGAAAGGGGTGATCTCAAACACTCACTAAGGTTTAAAAATAGCGAAATCATGAGTACAATAATAATTGAATCATAATCAATCTGACATAATCAAAATGGCATAGTGAATAAATAAAAAACTAATGTCATTAATAAACTAAGAATTAAACTGCATCCATAGATTTTGTCATAGTGAAAACCTAAAGGTTACAAAATACAACAAAAACTAAAAACTGCGTCCACATGAACTCAATAAAAGGCCTTATCTTCATCACCTGTCAAAAGTAGACAACGAAAGGGGTGATCTCAAACACTCATTAAGGGTTAAAAATAGCGGAATCATGAGTACAATAATAATTGAATCATAATCAATCTGACATAATCAAAATGGCATAGTGAATAAATGAAAAACTAATGTCATTAATAAACCGAGAATTAAACTGCATCCATAGATTTTGTCATAGTGAAAACCTCATGGATAATAATAATAACTGATAATGAATATATAAAATGCTTATTAATTGAACGTCATTGATTTGGCACATAAAACCATAATAACGTAAAAACGGTTTACTAGTGTGGGTAGAAACCCGTCTGATTTTTTGTAAACAAACTCGAAGGATTTGTCGCCAAACTGGTTTGTCTCATGAGACCTACCGATGCATCGAGGGGCTGTAGTGGGCCCCACCCACCTCAACATCCAAATAATTCTTTATAAAATGGTTCAATACCAGAGAAATATGCCTTTTCAATATCTGTATAGAGTATAGAATAAGGATTCATCAATAACATCCCAAATATACACCGTATGTGAAATGGTATACGGTTTAGACAAAAAAAATATTCATTACATGAGATTATGGATATTTAATAGAAATATAATTTCAAATGGAAAGTGATCTCAAATGGGCAAAAGTTACACCACATAAGGATTATTAGGTGCACAATACAAAGATAGTCACAATGAAAACAGTAGCTGAGACAAAGACCCTTTCCACAATGTAATCAGTCGAATCATATGACCAGAACATAATGAACATCAAGTGAATCATTGAATAACATGAATATAAAGAGAATCACGTTATTATATATCAAATGGAGGTACACATATACCACATACAAGAAATAAGTGGCGAACAACGAAAATCTCACAGAAATGAAAGTGAGATGAGAAACCCCTTACAATCGGACTTGTATTATGGAAACAGTTTTAAAAGTTTCTTTTAAAACAAGTAATTATCCTTATAATAAGGAAGGATTCTGGTTGGTGTAAATATAAAGAATACGCACACATAATTTACGAGATGTAAATAACAATACATAATAAATTCATTGAGCAAATTAGACAATAAAGTTACCCGAAAGAAAATAGAAGTTCGGGTGGAAAACCCTTGCATTATGCTCGAGTGTGTTCTTCATTTGTTTTAATGACCTGAATAATACAATTAGCTTCATTAATTAATATGTACAGAACCTCTTATACATGTAATTGATTTAGTATAACCTTATTAGGTTCATTCATGGCCCGTTCTATGGGTTCAATTGGTTCAATTTGCATGTTTTGGAAGCATTTTCTTCCTTGGTTTTCATGGTTCGTTTACTTGTTTCCATGAATGGAATTTCATTTGAAAAATGGTTAAACATCCAGAATTTTTAATACATCTTTTTAATGAAATTATGGAGATATAAATGATCCTATAATGATTTTGGGTTATATACCATGATGATGATTCATTAGTTAAAACATTAATGATGTTTGTTTAGATCGTTTTAATGGTTCCTTGATAATAACAACATCATTTTGTCTTATAAATTAAAACCATCAGTAAAAAATAATTCCAGAACCATGGTTGAGTCATAATACATATATTATAACCTTGTTCAACCATATAAATGGTTTAATGACTAGACTTGAAAGAATTAATGCAAATTGAAATCACATCGTCTATGACGTCGGTAATTCGACACGTCACGGACAATGTTTTTAATTCCTTGAACAAGTGGGGGGAAAGAAAAAGATTGATGATTAATTTCTCATGAACATGAGAACATACATATTATACAAGATTCTGGAGATTTCATTCCTCTTGGGTAAGAAGAGATGAAGAAAGAATAAATAAATAACTCAAAAAAAAAGAATAATTTTGAAATTGCATACAAAAATTCGGCAGCCTAACTGCTACGCAAAATGGTTTTAGAAAATATTAAAAAGAGATGGGACAAGGATAATCTATCCATAAATGACTCATAATATAGATTAGATCAAGAATAAGAATAAAAATAAGAACATGGTATGGAAACTTGAAAGACATACCACATGAAAGAGAACTTGAAAGAAAAAAAAGAAGGAAATTGAGAATTTTCTGACCTCATAGAGTAACCCTTTGAAATTGAAGGTTGGGACCTTGGGGGATTGAGGAAACCTTGGGAGGACTAATATGAAGGTTAGGATGCCAGAAAATCATTGATGGAGAATTGGGAACGAATTCAATGAAATAAAGAGTTGGTATTTATAGGAAAATTGAGGGATTATTTTAATAATTTTCAAAGGACACCTAATGAGTGGTTTTTGCAAAACCATGGGCTTTCCCAAGGTATTTTCCCACGGTATAAGCCACTTGGGACACCTCACATGTTATTTAACTATACACAAGTCGACCACATTTATGACATTATCATTTCATCATTAATGATATCATAAATACACCGAAACTAAAAACTGTATTTTTTACTATTCACTGAAAAATCAATTGTTTCAGAAAAATCCCAAAAATTTACCCTAACCATTTTTCAAAGTGTAGAATTCAAAAGTGAAATCCATTTTTCAAAAATAATTTTATGAATATTATTAATTTAATTTTTAAATAAGGTCATAGTTAATTCTAAAAATAACAATCTTAAGTGCAATTAGTTTTACGTGACATTGAAAAATTGATTAATATCTCATTATCATATTGCCTTAAGAAAATAAAATAGTATTATATTTTTTTACTATTCAAGGGGCATATTACTATTCATATTACTATTTATAAGGGTATATTACTATTCACCAAAAAATCAAGTTTGTTCCATCACACTCCAAATGAATTACTGAACACAACTCTAGATGACTGTTATTTAAATTTCTAAACACAGAAGAGGCAAATATGTGTTTAGAGGCTAGATTGTATTCTATTTTTATTATCAAAATCTTGGGGTGTTACATTATTCCCTCCTTCTAAGAATTGTGTCCTCGCAATTCATTTCATAACCACAAAAGAATGTTCTATGATGCTCTTACCTCATCTCCCATCGTAGAGGACCCGCAGGTGCGTTCAGCCTAAAACCCAAATTGATGCTCAACTCCTCTAGTTCTTTGACCCAGACACATCTCGGGCAGAAAAGTTGAACACTTGCATCGAGCACTTGGGCTTCCAGTGGGAGGCTCGAACAAATGTATGAATGGACAAACACACAAAGAACTCGCCGAACTATGTCTCGACTGAGGACATCTAAGTCATAGATATTGGTGTACAGGCTAAAATGATGAGTTGGTAAATTTAAGTTGCAAAAAGGTTTCCTTCCAAAGTAGCCTCTTGAAAACATAGCCTGGTCGTATAGTTCCAGTCTAGGGTGAAACATTGGAAAAGTTCTTCGTGGTATTTTCATTTTCGCCTGTACTCAGCCAATTGTGCCATGGCTAAGCGGTAGTAAATGGATGCATTCCCATGACAGGTGCAGAGAATGTCCGGACTGTTTGTCACTTCATATAGTTGTTTACACGTTTTTCACAAGTTTGTAAGAGGTAGGTACTCTTCTCCAAAGGTTTTGATCTCAATGATCTCCAGGATCTCCATAGGAAGAGATAACATATGGGTTTGTCCTTCCATTTGAAAATTTATTATAAAAGTTCACTTATAATACTCAATAAAAAGTATAGTCGATGAAAGGATAACAAAAAGAAGAGACAACATGTTATATTCTTATATAACCATTGGTTCAAAAAGTAAATCGGGGCTAATTGTATCCTGAGTCCCCCAATATATGAATCCCCAAACTAGTTCAAAGATTTCAATTTCCAGAACCATACGCAACACTAGACACACATTACTCCCAAAGTCCCTTTATTGGGAACACCACCAATGCTAGGGTGCTGACGACCTCAGGTGAATTCCTAAGGTAGTATTCAGCTGCTCGATTTCCTTAACCCAGACACACTCCAGACAGATAGGGTCGAATATGTGCTTAAAGCACTCATGCTTCCATAAAGAAGCACGGGAAGTGCGGAGGTCGGAAATTTTAGTGTGGACTAAATCCCTGTAATTCTCATGCACCACATCATTATTGAAGATATTGATGTCGTAAATTTATCCTTACACACAAAAACTCAGGATCTAAAATAGGTAGGTCGCTCGATGGTCACCATCCAAAGCAGCTTCCAGAAATTTTCCCACAGCTCGGTAGTTATCAGCCAGAGTGAAACATAGAAAAAGAGCTTCATGATACTTCCATATTTTCCTATATGCAGCAAATTGTGCATATGCAATACAGTAATAGACCATATTGCTTCTTTGGTAAAGATGGAGAATTTTTGGACGATTCGATACCCAATAGAGTAGTTTACAAGTCAGACGTAAGTTGGCATAGGGCTGATCCTCTTCAGAGCATGTCTTGACAATTATAGTCTCTAACAACTCAGTAGATAGTGATAAAATATAGGTTGGTTGACTCATATCTTCTATCTGAAAAGTTTTAGTAAATCAACATTCATTATGGAAAATCAATTTTAAACCAAGTGATTGTTTTATATAAAAACATATCAAAACAAGAAATACAACATCATTCATTTAGACATGATTTATAAAACTCAATAAATTACACAATCTCTTGCGCCCTTTCACAAAACATTATTATGGATTTACTGACATCCTTGGTGATGTCCTTCTACCTCCACCGCCTAAGGAGGATGGTACTATTAAACTCTACTTTCAGGGCAGAACAAAGCTTTCGGGTCTCATCTTCTGAAATACACTCTCGGCACTTTGGATTGTGGTTAAACCCAAGCTCTCGTTTGATACAGGTGGTTTTCCAGAAATAGGCACGAGTAACATCAAGTTCCAAAACATCCGCTTGGATTTGGTTCCTAAAGATATTTCGAACCACATCATATTTGAAGGATTCGATGAAAGATTCAAAATCGCAGAGGTCCCCAAGCATGCTGAAACACCGGATTTGGTACATAAAGACTGCGCGGAAGTCCAACTCCTTTGCAGCTTCTCCGAAAGCCGTGAAGGCCAACCATTTTTATTTATGGTGAAACACAGGAAGAGTCTCTCGTAGTACTTCCCTTTCTTTTTATAATTCTCGAACAGTGCATTGGCCAGTTGGTTATTCACAACTTCCGATCCCCGGAAGATTCGAAGGACATTTGAGTGGTTCGACACTTTATAAAGAAGCTTACAGGATAGTCGGAGGTTTCCAAAGGGTTCATAGTCTTCCATACATGACTTCACGGTTATAGTCTCGAATATTTCTGTGGAAAGGGACAAAAGTCTTGTACCTTCGTTTTCCATCTGAAAATTAAGAAAACATCACTCTTAGCATTGTTAAATTTTTCATTGTTGTGCTCTGGTTTCCAAAGTTTATTCAAACCAAATCCTATGAGGAAAATTTACATTAACTCACTTATAATGGCTTGTAAAAAAATATGAATAATCCTAAGCAAATCCCCCATGAGTATCGTAACCAAGAGTGCAGCAAGGCCCATTGTCATATAACAATTCTCGTTCGAGTCTAGCTCAAAGCGGTGTTTTCAGGTTTTACCACTAGATACATCTATGCCAGAGCCTCCTCTACCTGCTCATATCCAGATAGGGACGTATTGCATAAAATATCCACATAATTTATTCCTTACCAAAATACCAAGACATTTTTGTATGTTAATCCTGAAATACTACCTTAGGGCTTTGTTTCCTATTATACATTTCCTACTCTAGTTTCGAAGTTTTCTACTAAACTTCCTTTGATACCAACTATAACACCTCGATCCCTCTAGATAGGAGCCGGTGCATTACTTGTGATATTGGCATGGTTAGAAGTAATGAAAATCCCGAAGGAACGATCAGTTTAGTAGTCTTGAAGAAACTAGATACATAGATGCAACTCCAATTACAGTGGTAAAGGTTACAAAATACAACAAAAACTAAAAAATGCGTCCACATGAACTCAATAAAAGGCCTTCTCTTCATCACATGTCAAAAGTAGACAATGAAATGGGTGATCTCAAATGCTCAGTAAGGGTTCCAAATAGCAGAATCATGAGTACAATAATAAGTGAATCATAATCAATCTGACATAATCAAAATGGCATAGTGAATAAATGAAAAACTAATTTCATTAATAAACTGAGAATGAAACTGCATCCATAGATTTTGTCATAGTGAAAACCTAATGAATAATAATAATAACTGATAATGAAAAAATAGAATGCTTATTAATTGGACGTCATGTATCTGGCACATAAAACCATAAGAACATAAAAACGGTTTACTGGTGTGGGTAGAAACCCGTCTGATTTTTTGGAAACAAACTCGAAGGGTTTGTCGCCAAACTGGTTTGTCTCATGAGACCTACCGATGCATCGAGGGGATGTTGTGGGTCCAACCCACCTCTACATCCAAATCATTCTATATAAAATAATTCAATACAAGAGAAATATGCCTTTTCAATATCTGTATAGATTATAGAATACGGATTCATCAATAACATCCCAAATATACACCGTATGTGAAATGGTATATGGTTTAGACAATAAAAATATCCATTACATGAGATTATGGATATTTAATAGAAATATAATTTCAATTGGAAAGTGATATCAAATGGGCAGAAGGTACACCACATAATGATTATTAGGTGCACAATACAAAGATAGTCACAATGAAAACGGCAGCTGAGACAAAGTCCCTTACCACAATGTAATTAGTCGAATCATATGACCAGAACTTAATAAACATCAAGTGAATCATTGAATAACATGAATATAAAGAGAATCACGTTATTATACATCAAATTTAGGTACACATATACCACATACAAGAAATAAGTGGCGAACAATGAAAATCTCACAGAAATGAAAGTGAGATGAGAAACCCCTTACAATCGGACTTGTATTATGGAAACAGTTTTGAAAGTTTCTTTTAAAACAGGTAATTATCATTATAATAAGGAAGGATTATGGTTGGTGTAAATATAAAGAATATGCACACATAATTTATGAGAAGTACATAACAATACATAATAAATTAATTGAGGAAATTAGACAATAAAGTTACCCGAAAGAAAATAGAAGTTCGGGTGGAAAACCCTTGCCTTATGCTCGAGTGTGTTCTTAATTTGTTTTAATGACCTAAATAATCAAATTAGCTTCATTAATTAATATGTACAGAACCTCTTATACATGTAATTGATTTATTATAACCTTATTAGGTTCATTCATGGCCCGTTCTATGGCTTCAATTGCTTCAATTTTCATGTTTTGGAAGCATTTTCTTCCTTGGTTTTCATGATTCGTTTACTTGTTTCCATGAATGGAAGTTCATTTGAAAAATGGTTAAACATCCAGAATTGTTAATACATCTTTTTAATGAAATTATGGAGATATAAATGATCCTATAATTATTTTGGGTTATATACCATGATGATGATTCATTAGTTAAAACATTAATGATGTTTGTTTAGATCATTTTAATGGTTCTTTGGTAATAACAACATCATTTTGTCTTATAAATTAAAACCATCAGTAAAAAATAATTCCAGAACCATGGGTGAGAAATAACACATATATTATAACCTTGTTCAACCATATAAATGGTTTAATGACTAGACTTGAAAGAATTAATGCAAATTGAAATCACATCGTCTATGATGTCGGTAATTCGACACGTCACGGACAATGTTTTTAATTCCTTGAACAAGTGGGGGGAAAAAAAGATTGATGATGAATTTCTCGTGAACATGAGAACATACAGATTATACAAGATTCAGGAGATTTCATTCCTCTTGGGTAAGAAGAGATGAAGAAAGAATAAATAAAGAACTCAAAATAAAAGAATAATTTTGAAATCGCTTACAAAAATTCGGCAGCCTAACTGCTACGCAAAATGGTTTTAGAAAATATTAAAAAGAGATGGGACAAGGGTAATCTATCCATAAATGAATCATAATATAGAGTATATCAAGAATAAGAATAAAAATAAGAACATGGTATGGAAACTTGAAAGACATACCACATTAAAGAGAACTTGAAAGGAAAAAAAGAAGGAAATTGAGAATTTTCTGACCTCGAAGAGTAACCCTTTGAACTTGAAGGTTGGGACCTTGGGGGCTTGAGGAAACCTTGGGAGGACTAATATGAAGGTAAGGAGGCCAGAACATCATTGAGAGAGAATTGGGAACGAATTCAATGAAAGAAAGAGTTCGTATTTATAGGAAAATTGAGGGATTATTTTAATAATTTTCAAAGGACAGCTCATGAGTGGTTTTTGCAAAACCATGGGCTTTCCCATGGTATTTTCCCACGGTATAAGCCACTTGGGACACCTCACATGTTATTTAACTATACACAAGTCGACCACATTTATGACATCATCATTTCATCATTAATGATATCATAAATACACCGAAACTAAAAACTGTATTTTTTACTATTCACTGAAAAATCAAGTGTTTCAGAAAAATCCCAAAAATTTACCCTAACCATTTTCCGACGTGTAGAATTAAAAAGTGAAATCCATTTTTCAAAAATAATTTTATGAATATTATTAATTTAATTTTTAAATAAGGTCATAGTTAATTCTAAAAATAACAATCTTGAAGTGCAATTAGTTTTACGTGACATTGAAAAATTGATTAAGATCTAATTATCATATTGCCTTAAGAAAATAAAATAGTATTATATTTTTTTACTATTCAAGGGGAATATTACTATTCATATTACTATTCATAAGGGTATGTTACTATTCACCAAAAAATCAAGTTTGTTCCATCACACTCCAAATGAATTACTGAACACAACTCTAGATGACTGTTATTTAAATTTCCAAACACAGAAGAGTCAAAGATGTGTTTAGAGGCTAGATTGTATTCTATATTTATTATCAAAATTTTGGGGTGTTACATTATTCCCTCCTAATAATTGTGTCCCCGCAATTCATTTCATAACCACAAAATAATGCTCTATGATGTTCTTACCACATCTCCCATCGTAGAGGACCCTCAGGTGCGTTCAGCCTAAAACCCAAATTGATGCTCAACTCCTCTAGTTCTCTGACCCAGACACATCTCAGGCAGAAAAGTTGAACACTTTCATCGAGCACTCGGGCTTCCAGAGGGAGGCTCGAAAAAATGTATGAATGGACAAACACAAAGAACTCGCCGAACTATATCTCGACTGAGGACATCTAAGTCATAGATATTGGTGTACAGGCTAAAACTGATGAGTTGATAAATTTAAGCTGCACAAAGGTTTCCTTCCAAAGTAGCCTCTTGAAAACAGTCTGGTCGTATAGTTCTGGTCTAGGGTGAAACATAGAAAAAAAAATTCGTGGTATTTTACTTTTCGTCTGTACTCAGCCAATTGTGTCATGGCTAAGCGGTAGTAAATGGATGCATTCCCATGACAGGTGCAGAGAATTTCTGGACTGTTTGTCACTTTATATAGTTGTTTACACGTTTTTCAAAAGTTTGTGAGAGGTAGGTATTCTTCTCCACAGGTTTTGATCACAATGATCTCCAGGATCTCCATAGGAAAGAGATAACATATGGGTTTGTCCTTCCATTTGAAAATTTATTATAAAAGTTCAGTTATGATACTCATTCAAAAGTATAGTCGATGAAAGGACAACAAAAAGAAGAGACAACATGTTATATTCTTATATAACCACTGGTTCAAAAAGTAAATCTGGGCTAATTGTATCCCGAGTCCCCCAATACATAAATCCCCAAACTAGTCCAAAGATTTCAATTTCTAGAACCATACGCAACACTAGACACACATTACTCCCAAAGTCCCTTTATTGGGAATACCACCAATGCTAGGGTGCTGACGACCTCAGGTGAATTCCTAAGGTAGTATTCAGCTGCTCGATTTCCTTAACTCAGACACACTCCAGACAGCTAGGGTCGAATCTGGGTTAAAAGAACTCATGCTTCCATAAAGAATCACGAGAAGTGTGGAGGTCGGAAATTTTAGTGTGGACTAAATCCCTATAATTCTCACACATCACATCATTCTTGAAGATATTGATGTCGTAAATTTCTCGTTACACACAAAAACTCAGGATCTGAAATAGGTAGGTCGCTCGATGGTCACCATCCAAAGCAGCTTCCAGAAATTTGCCCACAGCTCAGTAGTTATCAGCCAGAGTGAAACATAGAAAAAGAGCTTCATGATACTTCCCTATTTTCCTATATGCAGCAAATTGTGCATATGCAATACAGTAATAGACCAGATTGCTTCCTTGGCAAAGATGGAGAATTTTTGGACGATTCGATACCCAATAGAGTAGTTTACAAGTCAGACGTAAGTTGGCATAGGGCTGGTCCTCTTCTGAGCATGTCTTGACAATTATAGTCTCTAACAACTCGGTAGGTAGTGATAAAATATTGGTTGGTTGACTCATATCTTCTATCTGAAAAGTTTTAGTAAATCAACATTCATTATGGAAAATCAATTTTAAACCAAGTTATTGTTTTATATAAAAACATATCAAAACAAGGAATACAACATCATTCATTTAGACATGATTTATAAAACTCAATAAATTACACAATCTCTTGCGCACTTTCACAAAACATTATTATGGACTTACTGACATCCTTGGTGATGTCCCTATACCTCCACCACCTAAGGAGGATGGTACTATTAAACTCTAATTCCAGGGCAGAACAATGCCTGGGGGTCTCATCTTCTGAAATACACTCTCGGCAATTTGGATTGTGGTTAAACCCAAGCTCTTGTTTGATACAGGTGGTTTTTCAGAAATAGGCACGAGTAACATCAAGTTTCAAAACATCCGCTTGGATTTGGTTCCTAAAGATATTTCAAACCACGTCATATTTGAAGGATTCGATGAAAGATTCAAAATCGCAGAGGTCCCCAAGCATGCTGAAACACGGGATTTGGTACATAAAGACTGCGCGGAAGTCCAACTCCTTTGCAGCTTCTCTGAAATCCGTGAAGGTCAACCATTTCTTATTCAGGGTGAAACACAGGAAGAGTCTCTCGTAGTACTTCCCTTTCATTTTATAATTCTCGAACAGTGCATTGGCCAGTTGTTTATTCACAACTTCCGATCCCCGGAAGATTCGAAGGACATTTGAGTGGTTCAAAACTTTATAAAGAAGCTTACAGGATAGTCGGAGGTTTCCAAAGGGTTCATAGTCTTCCATACATGACTTCACGATTATAGTCTCGAAGATTTCTGTGGAAAGGGACAAAAGTATTGTACCTTCATTTTCCATCTGAAAATTAAGAAAACATCACTCTTAGCATTGTTAAATTTTTCATTGTTGTGCTCTGGTTTCCAAAGTTTATTCAAACCAAATCCTATGAGGAAAATTTACATTAACTCACTTATAATAGCTTGTAAAAAAAATATAAATTATCCTAAGAAAATCCCCCGTGAGTATCGTAACCAAGAGTGCAGCAAGGCCCATTGTCATATACCAATTCTCGTTCGAGTCTAGCTCAAAGCGGTGCTTTCGGGTTTTACCCCTAGATACATATGTGCCAGAGGTGCCTCTACCTCCTCATATCCAGACAGGGACGTATTGCTTAAAATATCTACATAATCTATTTATTATCAAAATACCAGGACATTTTTGTATGTTAATCCTCAAATACTACCTTAGGGCTTTGTTCCCTGTTATACATTTCCTACTCTAGTTTCGAAGTTTTCTACTAAACCCCCTTTGATACCAACTGTAACACCCCGACCCCTCTAGATAGAAGCCGGTGCATTACTTGTGATATTGGCATGGTTAGAAGGAATGAAAATCCCGAAGGAACGATCCATTTAGTAGTCTTGAAGAAACTAGATACATAGATGTAACTCCAATTACATTGGTAAAGGTTACAAAATACAACAAAAACTAAAAAATGTGTCCACATGAACTCAATAAAAGACCTTCTCTTCATCACCTGTCGAAAGTAGACAATGAAAGGGGTGATCTCAAATGCTCAGTAAGGGTTACAAATAGCAGAATCATGAGTACAATAATAAGTGAATCATAATCAATCTGACATAATCAAAATTGCATAGTGAATAAATGAAAAACTAATGTCATTAATAAACTGAGAATGAAACTGCATCCATAGATTTTGTTATAGTGAAAACCAAATGGATAATAATAATAACTGATAATGAATAAATAGAATTCTTATTAATTGGGCGTCATGTATCTGGCACATAAAACCATAATAACGTAAAAACGGTTTACTGGTGTGGGTAGAAACCCGTCTGATTTTTTGTAAACAAACTCGAAGGGTTTTTCGCCAAACTAGTTTGTCTCATTAGACCTACCGATGCATCGAGGAGCTGTAGTGGGCCCCACCCACCTCGACACCCAAAGCATTCTTTATAAAATGATTAAATACAAGAGAAATATGCCTTTTCAATATCTGTATATATTATAGAATATGGATTCATCAATAACATCCCAAATATACACCGTATGTGAAATGGTAAACTGCTTAGGAAATAAAAATATTCATTACATGAGATTATGGATATTTAATAGAAATATAATTTCAAATGGAAAGTGATCTCAAATGGTCAGAAGGTACACCACATAAGGATTATTAGGTGCACAATAAAAAGATAGTCACAATGAAAACGGCAGCTGAGACAAAGTCCCTTACCACAATGTAATCAGTCGAATCATATGACCAGAACTTAATGAACATCAAGTGAATCATTGAATAACATGAATATAAAGAGAATCACGTTATTATATATCAAATAGAGGTACACATATACAACATAGAAGAAATAAGTGGCGAATAATGAAAATCTCACAGAAATGAAAGTGAGATGAGAAACCCCTTACAATCGGACTTGTATTATGGAAACAGTTTTGAAAGTTTCTTTTAAAACAGGTAATTATCCTTATAATAAGGAAGGATTCTGGTTGGTGTAAATATAAATAATACGCACACATAATTTATGAGAAGTACATAACAATACATAATAAATTCATTGATTAAATAAGACAAAAAAGTTACCTGAAAGAAAAGAGAAGTTCGGGTGGAAAACTCTTACCTTATGCTCGAGTGTGTTCTTCGTTTGTTTTAATGACCTGAATAATCAACTTAGCTTCATTAATTAATATGTACAGAACCTCTTATACACGTAATTGATTTATTATAACATTATTGGGTTCATTAATGGACCGTTCTATGGGTTCTATTGGTTCAATTTCCATGTTTTGGAAGCATTTTCTTCTTTGGTTTTCATGGTTCGTTTACTTGTTTCCATGAATGGAAGTGCATTTGAAAAATGGCATCCAGAATTGTTAATACATATTTTTAATAAAATTATGGAGATATAAATGATCCTATAATGTTTTTGGGTTATATACCATGATGATGATTCATTAGTTAAAACATTAATGATGTTTGTTTAGATCGTTTTAATGGTTCTTTGATATTAATAACATCATTTTGTCTTATAAATTAGAATCATGAGTAAAAAATAATTTTGGAACCATGGGTGAGTCATAACACATATATTATAACCTTGTTCAACCATATAAATGATTTAATGACCAGACTTGAGAGAATTAATACAAATTGAAATCACATCGTCTACGATGTCGGTAACTCGACACGTCACGGACAAAGTTTTTAATTCCTTGAACAAGTGGGGGGAAAGACGAAGATTGATGATGAATTTCTCATGAACATGAGAACATACAGATTATACATGATTCGGGAGATTTCATTCCTCTTGGGTAAGAAGAGATGAAGAAAGAATAAATAAAGAACTCAAAATAAAAGAATAATTTTGAAATCGCTTCCAAAAATTTGGCAGCCTAATTGCTAAGCAAAATGGTTTTAGAAAATATTAAAAAGAGATGGGATTATTTTAATAATTTTCAAAGGACACCTCATGAGTGGTTTTTGGAAAACCACGAGCTTTCCCATGGTATAAGCCACTTGGGACACCTCACATGTTATTTAACTATACACAAGTCGACCAGATTTATGATATCATCATTTCATTAATAATGATATCATAAATACACCGAAACTAAAAACTGTATTTTTTACTATTCACTAAAAAATCAACTGTTTCAGAAAAATCCCAAAAAATTACCCTAACCAGTTTTCAACGTGTAGAATTCAAAAGTGAAATCCATTTTTCAAAAATAATTTTTTAAATACTATTAATTTAATTTTTAAATAAGGTCATAGTTAATTCTAAAAATAACAATCTTGAAGTAAAATTAGTTTTACGTGATATTAAAAAATTGATTAAGATCTCATTATCATATTGCCTTAAGAAAATAAAATAGTATTATATTTTTTTACTATTCAAGGGGCATATTACTATTCATATTACTATTCATAAGGGCATGTTACTATTCACCAAAAAATCAAGTTTGTTTCATCACACTCCAAATGAATTACTGAACACAACTCTAGATGATTATTATTCGAATTTCTAAACACAGAAGAGGCAAAGATGTGTTTAGAGGCTAGATTGTATTCTATATTTATTATCAAAATCTTGGGGTGTTATATTATTCCCTCCTTCTAATAATTGCGTCCTCTCAATTCATTTCATAACCACAAAATAATGCTCTATGATGTTCTTACCACATCTCTCATCGTAGAGGACCCTCAGATGCGTTCAGCCTAAAACCCAAATTGATGCTCAACTCCTCTAGTTCTCTGACCCAGACACATCTCGGGCAGAAGGGGTTGAACACTTGCATCGAACACTCGGGCCTCCAGAGGGAGGCTCGAACAAATGTCTGAATGGACCAACCACACAAAGAACTTGCTGAACTATGTCTTGATTGAGGACATCTAAGTCATAGATATTGTTGTACATGATAAAACTGATGAGTTGGTAAATTTAAGTTGCACAAAGGTTTCCTTCCAAAGTACCCACTTGAAAACATAGCTTGGCCGTATAGTTCCGGCCTAGGTTGAAACATAGGAAAAGCCCTTCGTGGTATTTTCCTTTTCGCATGTACTCAGCCAATTGTGCCATGGTTAAGTGGTAGTAAATGGATGCATTCTCATGACATGTGCAGAGAATGCCCGGACTGTTTGTCACTTCATATAGTTGTTTACACGTTTTTTGCAGGTTTGCGAGAGGTAGGTACTCTTCTCCACAGGTTTTGATCGCAATGATCTCCAGGATCTCCATAGGAAGAGATAACATATGGGTTTGTCCTTCCATTTGAAAATTTATTATAAAAGTTCACTTAGTGATACTCATTCAAAAGTATAGCCGATGAAAGGATAACAAAAATAAGAGACAACATGTCATATTCTTATATAACCACTGGTTCAAAAGGTAAATATGGGCTAATTGTTTCCTGAGTCCCCCAATACATGAATCCCCAAACTAGTTCAAAGATTTCAATTTCCAGAACCATACGCAACAATAGACACACATTACTCCCAAAGCCCCTTTATTGGGAACACCACCAATGCTAGGGTGCTGACGACCTCAGGTGAATTCCTAAGGTAGTATTCAGCTGCTCGATTTCCTTAACCCAGACACACTCCAGACAGCTAGGGTCGAATCTATGCTTAAAGCACTCATGCTTCCATAAAGAAGCACGGGAAGTGTGGAGGTTGGAAATTTTAGTGTGGACTAAATCCCTATAATTCCCATGCACCACATCATTCTTGAAGATATTGATGTCGTAAATTTCTCTATACACACGAAAACTCAGGATCTGAAATAGGTAGGACGCTCGATGGTCACCATCCAAAGCAGCTTCCAGAAATTTGCCCACAGCTCGGTAGTTATCAGCCAAAGTGAAACATAGAAAAATAGCTTCATGATACTTCCCTCTTTTCCTATATACAGCAAATTGTGCATATGCAATAAGGTAATAGACCAGATTGCTTCCTTGGTAAAGATGGAGAATTTTTGGACGATTCGATACCCAATGGAGTAGTTTACAAGTCAGACGTAAGTTGGCATAGGGCTGGTCTTCTTCGGAGCATGTCTTGACAATTATAGTCTCTAACAACTCGGTAGGTAGTGATAAAATATTGGTTGGTTGACTCATATCTTCTATCTGAAAAGTTTTAGTTAATCAACATTCATTATGGCAAATCAATTTTAAACCAAGTTATTGTTTTATATAAAAACATATCAAAACAAAGAATACAACATCATTCATTTAGACGATTTATAAAACTCCATAAATTACACAATCGCTTGCTCCCTTTCACAAAACATTATTATGGACTTCCTGACATCCTTGGTGATTTCCCTCTACATCCACCGCCTAAGGAGGATGATACTATTCAACTCTACTCTCAGGGCATAACAAAGCTTGCGAGTCTCATCTTCTCAAATACACCCGGCAATTTGGATCATGGTTAAACCCAAGCTCTCGTTTGTAACAGGTGGTTTTCCAGAGATAGGCACGAGTAACATCAAGTTTCGCAACATCCTATTGGATTCGGTTCCTAAAGATATTTCAAACCACGTCATATTTGAAGGATTCGATAAAATATTCAAAATCGTAGAGGTCCCCAAGCATGCTGAAACACAGGATTTGGTACATAAAGACTGCGCTGAAGTCCAGCTTCTTTGCATCTTCTCTGAAAGCCGCGAAGGCCAACCATTTCTTATTCAGGGTGAAACACAGGAAGAGTCTCTCGTAGTACTTCCCTTTCTTTTTATAATTCTCGAACAGTGCATTGGTCATTTGGTTATTCACAACTTCCGATCCCTGTAAGATTCGAAGGACATTTGAGTGGTTCGACACTTTGTAAAGAAGCTTACAGGATAGTCGGAGGTTTCCAAAGGGTTCATAGTCTTCCATACATGACTTCACGATTATAGTCTCGACGATTTCTGTGGGAAGGGACAAAAGTCTTGTACCTTCGTTTTCCATCTGAAAATTAAGAAAACATCGCTCTTAGTATTGTTTAAGTAAATTTTTCATTGTTGTGCTCTGGTTTCCAAAGTTTATTCAAACCAAATACTATGAGGAAAATGTACATTAACTCACTTATAATGGCTTGTAAAAAAATATGAATTATCCTAAGCATATCCCCCATGAGTATCGTAACCAAGAGTGCAGCAAGGCCCGTTTTCATGTATCAGTTCTCATTCGAGTCTAGCTCAAAGCGGTGTTTTCAGGTTTTACCCATAGATACATCTGTGCCAGAGCGGCCTCTACCTGCTCATATCCAGACAGGGACGTATTGCTTAAAATATCCACATAATCAATTTTTTACCAAAATACCAGGACATTTTTGTATGGTAATCCTCAAATACTACCTTAGGGATTTGTTCCCTATTATACAATTCCTACTCTAGTTTCGAAGTTTTCTACTAAACTTCCTTTGATACCAACTGTAACACCCCGACCCCTCTAGACAGGAGCCGGTGCATTACTTGTGATATTGGCATGGTTAGAAGGAATGAAAATCCCGAAAGAACGATCAGTTTAGTAGTCTTGAAGAAACTCGATACATAGATGTAACTCCAATTACATTGGGAAAGGTTACAAAATACAACAAAAACTAAAAACTGCGTCCACATGAACTCAATAAAACGCCTTCTCTTCATCACCTGTCAAAAGTAGACAATGAAATGGGTGATCTCAAACACTCAGTAAGGGTTACAAATAGCGGAAGCATGAGTACAATAATAAGTGAATCATAATCAGTCTGACATAATCAAAATGACATAGTGAATAAATGAAAAACTAATGTCATTAATAAACTGAGAATGAAACTGCATCCATATATTTTGTCATAGTGAAAACCTCATGGATAATAATAATAACTGATAATGAATAAATAGAATGCTTATTAATTGGTCTTCATGTATCTGGAACATAAAACCATAATAACGTAAAAATTGTTTACTGATGTGGGTAGAAACTCGTCTGATTTTTTGGAAACAAACTCGAAGGGTTTGTCGCCAAACTGGTTTGTCTCATGAGACCTAACGATGCATCGAGGGGCTGTAGTGGGCCCCACCCACCTCTATATCCAAATAATTCATTATAAAATGATTCAATACAAGAGAGATATGCCTTTTCAATATCCGTATAGAGTATAGAATACAGATTCATCAATAACATCCCAAATATACACCGTATGTGAAATGATATACGGTTTAGACAATAAACATATCCATGAAATGAGATTATGGATATTTAATATAAATATAATTTCAAATGGAAAGTGATCTCAAATGGGTAGTAGGTACACCACATAAGGATTATTAGGTGCACAATACAAAGATAGTCACAACGAAAACGACAGTTGAGACAAAGTCCCTTACCACAATGTAATCAGTCGAATCATATGACTAGAACTTAACGAACATCAAGTAAATCATTGAATAACATGAATATAAAGAGAATCATGTTATTATATATCAAATGGAAGTACACATATACCACATACAAGAAATAAGTGGCGAACAATGAAAATCTCACAGAAATGAAAGTGAGACGAGAAACCCCTTACAATCGGACTTGTATTTTGGAAACATTTTTGAAAGTTTCTTTTAAAATAGGTAACTATCCTTATAATAAAGAAGGATTCTGGTTGGTGTAAATATAAAGAATACGCACACATAATTTATGAGGAGTACATAACAATAGATAATAAATTCATTGAAGAAATTAGACAATAAATTTAGCCGAAAGAAAATAGAAGTTTGGATGGAAAACCCTTACCTTATGCTCGAGTGTGTTCTTCGTTTGTTTTAATGACCTGAATAATAAAATTAGCTTCATTAATAAATATTTCCAGAACCTCCTATACATGTAATTGATTTATTATAACCTTATTAGGTTCATTCATGGCCCGTTCTATGGGTTCAATTGGTTCAATTTCCATGTTTTGGAAGCATTTTCTTCCTTGGTTTTCATGGTTCATTTACTGGTTTCCATGAATGGAAGTTCATTTGAAACATGGTCAAAAATATAGAATTTTTAATACATCTTATTAATGAAATTATGTAGATATAAATGATTCTACAATGATTTTGGGTTATATACCATGATGACGATTCATTAGTTAAAACATTAATGATGTTTGTTTAGATCGTTTTAATGGTTCTTTGATAATAAAAACTTCATTTTGTCTTATAAATTAGAACCATGAGTAAAAAAGAATCCAAAACCATGGGTGAGTCATAACACATATATTATAATCTGGTTCAACCATATAAATTGTTTCATGACCAGAATTGAAATAATTAATGCAAATTGAAATCACATTGTCTACGATGTCGGCAATTCGACATGTCACGGACAATGTTTTTAATTCCTTGAACAAGTGGGGCACAAGAAAAAGATTGAGGATGAATTTCTCGTGAACATGAGAACATCCAGATTATACAAGATTCTAGAGATTTCATTCCTCTTGGGTAATAATATGTGAAGAAAGAATAAATAAAGAACTCAAAATAAAAGAATAATTTTGAAATCGCTTAAAACAATTTGGCATCCTAACTGCTACGCAAAATGGTTTTAGAAAATATTAAAAAGAGATTGGACAAGGGCCACCTAGCCAGAAATGACTCATAATATAGAGTAGATCAATAATAATAAGAAAAATAAGAACATGGTATGAAAACTTGAAAGACATACCACATAAAAGAGAACTTGAAAGGAAAAAAAGGAAATTGAGAATTTTCTTACCTTGTAGGGTAACCCTTTGAACTTGAAGGTTGAGACCTTGGGGGCTTGAGGAAACCTTGGGAGGACTAATATGAAGGTAAGTAACCCTTTGAACTTGAAGGTTGGGACCTTGGGGGATTGAGGAAACCTTGGGAGGACTAATATGAAGGTAAGGAGGCCAGAACTTCATTGAGGGAGAATTGAGAATGAATTCAACGAAGGAAAGAGTTGTTATTTATAAGAAAAGTGAGGGATTAAAAACATTGTTCGTGACGTGTCGAATTACCGACATCGTGGACGATGTGATTTCAATTTTCATTAATTCTTTCAAGTCTGGTCATGAAACAATTAATATGGTTGAACCATATTATAATATGTGTTATGACTCACCCATGGTTCTGGATTCTTTTTTACTCATGGTTCTAATTTATAAGACAAAATGATGTTGTCATTATCAAAGAACCATTAAAACGATCTAAACAAACATCATTAATGTTTTAACTAATGAATATTCATCATGGTATATAACCCAAAATCATTATAGGATCATTTATATCTCCATAATTTCATTAATAAGATGTATTAACAATTATGTATGTTTAACCATGTTTCAAATGAACTTCCATTCATGGAAACAAGTAAATGAACCATGAAAACCAAGGAAGAAAATGCTTCCAAAACATGTTAATTGAACGAATTGAACCCATAGAACGGGCCATGAATGAACCTAATAAGGTTATACTAAATCAATTACATGTATAGGAGGTTTTGTACATATTAATTAATGAAGCTAATTTGATTATTCAGGTCATTAAAACAAACGAAGAACACACTCGAGCATAAGGTAAGGGTTTTCCATCCAAACTTTTATTTTCTTTCGGCTAACTTTATTGTCTAATTTCCTCAATGAATTTATTATTTATTATTATGTACTCCTCATAAATTATGTGTGCGTATTCTTTATATTTACACCAACCAGAATCCTTCTTTATTATAAGGATAGTTACCTATTTTAAAAGAAACTTTCAAAACTGTTTCCAAAATACAAGTCCGATTGTAAGGGGTTTCTCGTCTCACTTTCATTTCTGTGAGATTTTCATTGTTCGTCACTTATTTCTTGTGTGTGGTATATGTGTACTTCCATTTGATATATAATAACATGATTCTCTTTATATTCATGTTATTCAATGATTTACTTGATGTTCATTAAGTTCTCGTCATATGATTCGACTGATTACATTGTGGTAAGGGACTTTGTCTCAACTGTCGTTTTCGTTGTGACTATCTTTGTATTGTGCACCTAATAATCCTTATGTGGTGTACCTACTACCCATTTGAGATCACTTTCCATTTGAAATTATATTTATATTAAATATCCATAATCTCATTTCATGGATATGTTTATTGTCTAAACCGTATATCATTTCACATACGGTGTATATTTGGGATGTTATTGATGAATCTGTATTCTATACTCTATACGGATATTAAAAGGGAATATTGTTATTGTATTGAATCATTGTATAAAGAATGCTTTGGATGTAAAGGTGGGTGGGGCCCACTACAGCCCCTCGATTCAATGGTAGGTCTCATGAGACAAAACAGTTTGGCGACAAACCCTTCGAGTTTGTTTCCAAAAAATCAGACGGGTTTCTACCCACAGCAGTAAACTATTTTTACGGTATTATGGTTTCATGTGCTAGATACATGACACCCATTTAATAAGCATTCTCTTTATTCATTATCAGTTATTATTATTATCTATGAGGTTTTCACTATTACAAAATCTATGGATGCAGTTTCATTCTCAGTTTATTAATGGCATTAGTTTTTCATTTATTCACTATGCCATTTTAGTTATGTCATATTGATTATGATTCACTTATTATTGTACTCATGCTTCCGCTATTTGTAACCCTTACTGAGCGTTTGAGCTCACCCCTTTCATTTTCTACCTTCGATAGGTGATGAAGAGAAGGCCTTTTATTGAGTTCATGTGGATACAAGCAGGTAGAGGCGGCTCTGGCACAGATGTATCTAGGAGTAAAACCTGAAAACACCACTTTGAGCTAGACTCGAACGGGAACTGGTACATGACAACGGGCCTTGCTGCACTCTTGGTTACGACACTCCCGGGAGATATGCTTAAGATAATTCATATTTTTTTACAAGCCATTATAAGTGAGTTAATGTAAATTTTCCTCATAAAATTTGACCTGAATAAACATTGGAAACCAGAGCACAACAATGAAAAATTTACTTAGAAAATACTAAGAAAGATGTTTTCTTAATTTTCAGATGGAAAACGAAGGTACAAGACTTTTGTCCCTTCCCACAGAAATCCCCGAGACAATAATCGTGAAGTCATGTATGGAAGACTATGAACCGTTTGGAAACCTCCGACTATCCTGCAAGCTTCTTTACAAAGTGTCGAACCACTCAAATGTCCTTCGAATCTTCCGGGGATCAGAACTTGTGTATAACCAAATGGCCAATGCACTGTTCGAGAATTATAAAAAGAAAGGGAAGTACTACGAGGGACTCTTCCTGTGTTTCACCCTGAATAGGAAATGGTTGGCCTTCACGGCTTTCGGAGAAGCTGCAAAGGAGCTGGACTTCCGGGCAGTCTTTATGTACCAAATCCTGTGTTTCAGCATGCTTGGGGACCTATGTGATTTTGAATCTTTCATCGAGTCCTTCAAATATGACGTGGTTTGAAAGATCTTTAGGAACCAAATCCAAGCGGATGTCGCGGAACTTGATGTTACTCGTTCCTATCTCTGGAAAACCACCTGTATCAAACGAGAGCTTGGGTTTAACCACGATCCAAATTGTCGGGAGTGTATTTGGGAAGATGAGACCCGCAAGCTTTGTTCTTCCCTAGGAGTAGAGTTTAATAGTACCATCCTCCTTAGACGGTGGAGGTAGAGGGACATCACCAAGGATGTCAGGAAGTTCATACTAATGTTTTGTGAAAGGGAGCAAGAGATTGTGTAATTTCTTGAGTTTTATAAATCATGTCTAAATGAATGATGTTTTATTCTTTATTTTGATATTTTTTATATAAAACAATAACTTGGTTTAAAATTGATTTTCCATACTGAATATTGATTTACTAAAACTTTTCAGATAGAAGATGAGTCAACCAACCAATATTTTACCACTACCTACCGAGTTGTTAGAGACTATAATTGTCAAGACATGCTCTGAAGAGGACCAGCCCTATGCCAACTTACGTCTAACTTGTAAACTACTCCATTGGGTATCGAATCGTCCTAACATTCTCCATCTTTACCAAGGAAGCAATCTGGTCTATTACCGTATTGCATATGCACAATTTTCTGCATATAGGAAAAGAGGGAAGTATCATGAAGCTCTTTTTCTATGTTTCACTCTGGCTGATAACTACCGAGATCTGGGTAAATTTCTGGAAGCTGCTTTGGATGGTGACCATCAAGCGACCTACCTATTTCAGATCCTGAGTTTTAGTGTGTACAGAGAACTTTACGACATCAATATCTTCAAAAATGATGTGGTGTGTGGGAATTATAGGGATTTAGTCCACACTGAAATTTCCGACCTCCACACTTATTGTCTCTCTATGGACGCCTGAATGTTTTAAGCACAGATTCGACCCTAGCTCTCTGGAGTGTGTCTGGGTTAAGTAAATCGAGCAGCTGAATACTACCTTAGGAATTCACCTGAGGTCGTCAGCACCCTAGCATCGGTGGTATTCCCAGTAAAGGGACTTCGGGAGTAATGTGTGTCTAGTGTTGCGTATGGTTCTGGAAATTGAAATCTTTGAACTAGTTTGGGGATTTATGTATTGGGGGACTTGGGAAACGATTAGAGCAATTTTACTTTTTGAACCACTTGTTATATAACAATATAACATGTTGTCTCTTCTTTTTGTTATCCTTTAATCACCTATACTTTTGAATGAGTATCACTAAGTGAACTTTTATAATAAATTTTCAGATTGAAGGACAAACATATATGTTATCTCTTCCTATGGAGATCCTGGATATCATTGCGATCAAAACCTGTGAAGAAGAGTACCTACCTCTCACAAACTTGCGAAAAACGTGTAAACAACTATATGATGTGAAAAACAGTCCGGACATTCTCCGCACCTGTCATGGTAATGCATCCATTTACTACCGCTTATCAATGGCACAATTGGCTGAGTACAGGGGAAAAAGAAAATACCACGAAGGGATTTTCCTATGTTTCACCCTAGACCGAAACTATATGGCCAAGCTATTTTTTTAAGAGGCTACTTTGGAAGGAAACCTTTGTGCAGCTTACATGTACCAACTCCTCAGTTTTATCCTGTACAACAATATCTATGACTTAGATGTCCTCAGCCGAGACATAGTTCAGCGAGTTCTTTGTGTGTTGGTCCATTCAGACATTTCCAAATTTTGCACTGTTCGAGCCTCCCTCTGGAAGCCCAAGTGTTCGATGCAAGTGTTCAACCCCTTCTGCCCGAGGTGTGTCTGGGTCAGAGAACTACAGGAGTTGAGCATCAATTTGGGTTTTCCTCTGAACGCATCTCAGGATCCTCTACGATGGGAGATGTGGTAAGAACATCATAGAGCATTCTTTTGTGGTTATGAAATGAATTGCGAGGATGCAATTCTTCGAATGGGGGAATAATGTAACACTCCAAGATTTTGATAATAAATATAGAATACAATCTAACCTCTAAACACATCTTTGTCTCTTCTGTGTTTAGAAATTCGAATAACAGTCACCTAGAGTTGTGTTCAGTAAGTCATTTGGAATGTGATGGAACAAACTTGATTTTTTGGTGAATAGTAACATACCCATATGAATAGTAATATGAATAGTAATATGCCCCTTGAATAGTAAAAAAATATAATATTATTTTATTTTCTTAAGGCAATATGATAATGGGGTCTTAATCAATTTTTCAATGTCACGTAAAACTAATTGCACTTCAAGATTGTTATTTTTCGAATTAACTATGACCTTATTTAAATATTAAATTAATAATATTTAGAAAATTATTTTTGAAATATGGATTTCACTTTTGAATTCTACACGTCCAAAAATGGTTAGGGTAAATTTTTGGGATTTTTCTGAAACAGTTGATTTTTCAGTGAATAGTAAAAAATAAAGTTTTTAGTTTCGGTGTATTTATGACATCATTAATGATGAAATGATTATGTCATAAATCTGGTCAACTTGTGTATAGTTAAATAACATGTGATGTGTCCCAAGTGGCATATACAATGGGCAAGCCCATGGTTTTGCAAAAACCACTCATCAGGTGTCCCTTGAAAATTATTAAAATAATCCCTCACTTTTCCTATAAATACCAACTCTTTCCTTCATTAAATTCCTTCCCAATTCTCCCTCAATGAAGTTCTGGCCTCCTTACCTTCATATTAGTTCTCCCAAAGTTTTCTCAAACCCCCAAGGTCCCAACCTTCAAGTTCAATTGAGAACTCAACCTCTCGGTCAGGAGGAAGACCAGGCAACTCTTCAGGGAATACATCAGTGTAATCCCTCACAATGAGCATGTCTTCAAACATGACTCTCTCCTTTGTCTCAATCATTTGAGCTATGTATGCATGCTCATAAGGAAGCAATATCCAAACTTGAGATGAAGATTCTAAAGGAGACTCATCTTCCTCCTTGCACTTGTAAAGAATCGGAGGATGCTTCGGGATTTGAAGAGTAATCTCCCTTTCCAAACAATTGATATTGACCTTGTACAAAGATAGTCAATCCATGCCCATGATAGAATTGAACTACACTGAAGGAAGTATGATAAGTATTTCATAAGAGGTTCAGTCCACAAACATTAACCGTGAAGGAGTTATAAAACATGGATGCAATAATTGCCCCATTCGCTGTTCTCACAGATAACTTTTCCTCAAAATTTTGAGGTGGTGTTTGAATAGTTCTACTAAACTTGCATGATATGAAAGAATACGTAGAACTAGAATCAAATATTACGTTCTCTATTCTTGAATGAATAACAAGCGTATCTCTCACCACATCCTTTTCCAGCACCACCTCAGCAGTAGTGATAGCATAATTCATTCCTTGTTGCCTTGGAGGTTGTTGCAGATTGCCTCTGACAACCCTTGGCTTAGGGAAATTGTTTTTATAATGCCCAAGCTCCTTCAGTTATAACACTGCACTGCAGGATGAGTGTTGATCTGAACCTTCCTTTCTTCTTCAACATTAGGGCGATTTTTTATATCCCTTCTCCAGTTCTTGGCCAGATGACCAAACTTCCTGCATTTGAAGCAATTGTTGGTTTCCTTGAGACAGTCACCAAGATACTTCTTCCCACAATTCTTGCAAAGGTGAAAGTGAGGCTTCTTTCCATCATGAGATTCTTTTGATGAACCACCCATGTTGTTCTCCATTTTCCACTTCTTGTCACTAGGCCCATGAGACCACTGAGAGTCTCCAATCTCCATTTCAACCTTGAGGGCACAACGAACAATCTCCTCATAGATGTCGAAGTCTCGAATCACCAACAGTTTTCGTAGACTCAGCTTTAGTCCGCTAAAGAAGCGATCCACCTTGCTTTCAGTGTTCATGACAAGGACAGAGGCGTACCTTGCAAGCCTTGTAAAGTTCGCTTCATATGCCCCGATGGACTCATCTTCCTTTTTCTTGAGTCCAAGGACTCTCTTTCCATCTTGATACGGAGGGTTCGAGGAAAATATTTGTTGACAAACGTCCTCTTGAATTCCTCCCAATCTATGGAATCAATTTCCTCTTGGGACTTTGTATTCTTGATCAGTGTCCACCACTGATCAGCTTCCCCATCAAAACGACAGACTGTCAATAAAACTTTCTCTTCTTCCGAGCATTGGAGGACAGAGAAAATCTTTTCAATAGAGTTAATCCATTTTTTTGTGAGGAGGGGATCAGAAGATCCGCTAAACATGGGAGGCCTTTTCCGCATGAAGGATTCTACGGCAACTTTCTCTTTCCTTGAAGGAGGAGGATGTTCTACCTGATTCAAGTTATTATTCATAACTCGAGTCAGCTGAGCAAGTACTGCCATGAAGTTTTGAGCAACCGCTTCCATCACATCAGACATGTCATTAGGGAAATCATTACATTGCCTATCTCATTGGTTGTTGGAACGTGTTCTTCTATCTCCCGCCATTAACTATGAAAAATAACATATAATTAGAGGTCTTGAATACTTATCTATTGATCATAAAAAGAAACTTTGAACATAAAAGTATAAACTTATAAAGAAAAAGTATATCCTGACTTGTGATTCCTTAGGTTTATATCTAGGTTATCCTCCATCTATTTCTTAACATATATTCTTATGGGCTTATTTTTTTCACTTAATAATGGTTTGTACTAAGCATTTGAATCTACCCAAGAATATCCCCCGGGAGTGTCGTAACCAAGAGTGCAGCAAGGCTCGTTGTCATGCACCAGTTCCCGTTCGAGTCTAGCTCAAAGCGATGTTTTCCGGTTTTACCCTTAAATACATTTGTGCCAGATTCGCCTCTACCTACTCGTATCCAGACAGGGGTGTGTTTGCTTGATAAACCACTTACTCTACACACCAAAATTTAGGATTGTTTTCTTATACTTAGTCTCATCCTTAAGGTTCCTGCTAAGGTGCTCTATTCCTAATCTCCAAAAATAACTAGACCATGCTCTGATACCAACTGTAGAAACTCAAGCCTTTACATATAACACTTCATTATTTCAAACATAATTAATCATCAGAGTACAGGCCAAGGATCGTTAAGTCTAGTGTCTTGGAAGACTAGGTACATATAACATAAAACATGGGGCTAAAAAAACTTCTTTATTTAATCTCCATAAAGATCCTCTAACTTCCTCTGAGCTCTTACATCTGCATAGGGTACCCAGGGGAACACATGAACAAAGGATGAGCTAAAAAGCCCAGTAAAGGAACGAACATAAGGATCCATCTCAAGCACATGATTTAGAAGGCATGACAAAATGATATCCAAAACATGAAACTTATAAAATCATTCAATATAAGAATGGGATCATATAAACATAGAATCATATAAATGTGGTAGAATCATAAATCATATTTTTAGTACGGGTCAAGGCTAACCGCCAATCCTATTTCCCAGTTCAGTACGGGTCAAGGTGAACCGCCAATCCTGTTTCCCATTTCAATACAGGTCAAGGCTAGCCGCCAATCCCGTTTCACATCGCATCTCATGAGATTTATCCTTATCCAATGGATTGGAGTGCTATCTGGGCGCACCTATCTCAATATTTTCATGTATATTCTTTCCACATAAATATTCTTATGACATATACAATCATACATAATCAATCATACATAAACATAAGGGTACCCATGGAAAGAATTGTGAACCACCATCATGACATAAATCATAACCAATGGGCGTATCATGAAAGTGTCCATGTAATGAAAGAATTAGAAAATACATTGACTTTAATAGGGTAAAATAGGCATATAACATCGTAAGTGGTGTCAAACATAAGTGACAACACATGAGAAATGTATTTTAGAAACATTAGCATTAAAACATTTTTGTGCGGTTTTATGGAAAATACTATAGAGCTTTTAAAATAGTAAGAAGACATTCTTTTATATAAACCCAGAATTGAACCAAGAAGGTTTTCATAATAAAAAAACTGAATTTACAAAGGCATTTCTGTCTTAAAATAGAGGATAGAGTGCAATTCAAATTTGGGTAAAAATTTGGGAAGTCCCCTTAAAACAGGTTTGCTTATCGAAAAGTTCCAAGGAGGGAATCTTTCAAAAACATGTATATCCCTGAAAGAAAGTGATGAAAGGGTCTTGATATTAGAATCTTTTACAACTATCCATAATTAATAATATTCACATAAATAGATTTGATAACACCATTTTGAAATAAATATAAGGCAACCCGAAGGAACGAAGAAGGTTTGGGTAGAATTCGTTACGATTTTACCGGCATGGTGTCGGGTGTACCAAAGAGGGCTTGATGAGAGAGAAAAGAGGTTTATCATCACTTATGAAACATTAGGGAAGTATGGTGAAGGTTTACAAACATACCCCATCACTTTTTATTACACAAAATACATAGCATAGAGAACAATCTTGATTAATAGTGAAAAGGGGAGGATCTCTTACCTTAAATCCGTCGGTGTTCTCCACTTGTTATTAACGACCTGAATAAAAAAAATAGGCTTATAAATTAATAATTCCAGAACCTATTCTATTTGTAATTGATTTATTCTAACCCTTTTTAGTTCATTAAATTCCTTTTTGATTAGTTATAAGGTTCATTTTCATTGTTCGGTCTCGTTTGTTTACTTGGCTTTAAAAGATCGGTTCACTTATATTCAAGTTTGGATTATATGCAAGATGAAAGTGGTTGTCCAGAATTGAAGTTATATTCTTTATTACATATCCAGAAGATTACATGATTTTAGTTTTAATTAGGGTACTTAGAGTGAATTCGAATTGTTATATATATATATATATATAACCATAGTGATAACTGTTTTTGTTGATCGGTGAATTTGATTACAAAGAATGTGTTTTGATTTATAACTTAATTACATTTGTACCAAAAGATTACCGAACCAAAAAAATGATATATGGCATATATTTTGGCAGAATTTAGAGAAGGATTGGAGCTTGAGAGGAGTGGAGAGAAGAGAGAGTGAAGGGGGTTTTATAGTGGAGGAGAAGAGAGATTTCATGATATTATAATCCTTAATTTATTATTTCTTCACAAAATAAAGAATAGTAAATATTTCATGACCAAGAATAGTAAATGGGTCATATGAATTTGAACCAAGTGGGATTACATCAGCAGAACATCATCAATGACTCAATTAATCTATTATTTAGCATTTATTGTAAATTATCGGATTCTACTATTCATCAAAAATACAAGTATTTCAGAAAAATCCAAAAAATTCACCCTAACTATTTTTCAACCTGTAGAATCCAAAAATGAAATCCATTTTTCAAATATAATTTTCTAAATATGATTATTTTAATATTTAATTAAAATAATAATTATTATCAAAACCAGTTTTAAAACACTCATTAACTTATTCTAAAATATAGGTATATTGCACTTCCAACTTGAATATTATTTTTATACCACCAAAGGTGAGCTTACTATTCATTAGGGTATATCACTATTTATAAGGTTATGTTAATATTCATTCAGGTAGGTTACTATTCACCGAAAATTAGGTTTTTCTTATCGGATTCCAAAAAACATTTTGAACACAACCGTGTATGTTATATTTCCAAAATTCCAGACACAGAAGAGACAAACTCATGTTTAAAGGTCACTTATCACTTAGTAGATCAGGACAAGGTGAGAGGCGTACCTTGAAAGCCTTGTAAAGTTTTCTTCATACGCCCTGATGGACTCATCTTCCTTCTGCTTGAGTCCAAGGAACTCTCTTTCCATCTTGAGACAGAGGGTTCGAGGAAAATATTTGTTTAAAAACATCCTCTTGAATTCCTCCAAATCTATCGAATCAATTTCCTCTTGGGATTTTTTATTCTTGATCAGTGTCCACCACTGATCAGCTTCCCCATCAAAACGATAGACTTTCTAGTACAACTTTCTCTTCTTCTGAGCACTAGAGGACAGAGAAAATCTTTTCAATGGAGTTAATACATTGTTCTGTGAGGAGGGGATCAGAAGACCCGCTAAACATGGGAGGCCTTTTCCGCATGAAGGATTCTACGGCAACTTGCTCTTTCCTTGGAGGAGGGAGACGTTCCACCTCATTCAAGTTATTATTCATAACTCGAGCCAGTTGAACAAGTACCGCCATGAAGTTTTGAGTACCTGCTTCCATCACATCAGGCATGTCATTAGGGAAATCATTACATTGCCTATCACATTGGTTGTTGGAATGTGTTCTTCTATTTCCCGCCATTAATTAAGAAAAAGAACGTATAATTAGAGGTCTTAAATACTTAGCTATTGAGCATAAAAAGAAGCTTTGAACATAAAAGTATGAACTTATAAATAAAAAGTATATCCTGACTTGTGATTCCTTAGGTTTATATCTAGGTTATCCTCGATCTATTTCTGAACTTATATTCTTATGGGATTCTTTTTGTCCCTTAATAATGGTTTGTACTAAGCTCATGAATCTACCAATGCATATCCCCCAGGAGTGTCGTAACCAACAGTGCAGTAAGTCCCGTTGTTGTGCACCAGTTCCTGTTCGAGTCTAGCTCAAAGCCGTTTTTTTCGGGTTTTAACCCTAGATACATCTGTGCCAGAGCCACCTCTTCCTGCTCGTATCCAGATAGGGATATATTTGCTTGATAAACCACTTACTCAATACTCACCGAACTTTATGATTGTTCTCTTATACTTAGTCTCATCCTTAAGGTTCTCTCAAAGGTGCTCTATTCCTAATCTCCAAAAATAACTCGACCATCCTCTGATACCAACTATAGCGACCCAAGACTTTACATATAACACTTTAGTATTTCAAGAATAATTAATCATCAGAGTACAGGCCAAGGATCTTTAAGTCTAGTGTCTTGGAAGACTAGGTACATATAACATAAAACATGGGGCTAAAAAAACTTCTTTATTTAATCTCTATAAAGAGCTTCTAACATCCTTTGAGCTCTTACATCTGCATAGGGTAACCTTGGGAACACATGAACAAAGGGATGAGCTAAAAAGCTCAGTAAGGAAATGAACATAAGGATACATCTCAAGCACATGAGTTAGAAAATACATTGACTTTCATGTATATTCTTTCCACATAAATATTCATACCACATATACAATCATACATAACCAACCATACATAAACATAGGGGTACCCTTGGAAAGAATTGGGCACCATCATGACATAAATCATAACCAATGGGCATATCATGAAAGTGTCCATGTAAGGAAAGAATTAGAAAATACATTGACGTTCATAGGGTAAAATAGGCATATAACATGGTAAGCAGTGTCAAACATAAGTGACAACATATGAGAAATGTATTTTAGAAACATTAGCATTAAAACATTTTTGTGCGGTTTTATGGAAAATACTATAGAGCTTTTAATATAGTAAAAAGACATTCTTTTATATAAAACCAGAATTGAACCAAGAAGGTTTTAATAATAAAAATACTGCATTTACAAAGATAGTGGTGTCTTAAAATAGTGGATAGAGTGCACTTTAAATTTGGGTAAAAATTCGGGAAGTCCCCTTAAAACAGGTTTGCTTATCAGAAAGTTCTAAAGAGGGAATCTTTCAAAAACATGTATATCCCCCGAAAGAAAGTGATGAAAGGGTCTTGATATTAGAATCTTTTAAAACTATACAAAATTCATAAGATTCACATAAATAGATTTGATAACACCATTTTGAAAGAAAGATAAGGCAACCCGAACGAACGAAGAAGGTTTGGGTAGAATTCGTTATGATTTTATCAGCATGGTGTTGGGTGTACCTAAGAGGGCTTGATGAGAGAGAAAAAGGGTTTATCATCAATTATAAAACATTAGGTTAGTATGGGGAAGGTGTATAAACATACCCCATCACTTGGTATTATAAAAAAGACATAGCATAGAGAACAATCTTGATTAAGACTGAAAAGGGGAGGATCCCTTACGTTAAATTCGTCGGTGTTCTCCACTTGTTATTAATGACCTAAATTAACAAATTAGAATTATTAATTAATAAGTCCAAAACCTCTTCTATATGTAATTGATTTATTATAACCCTTTTTAGTTCATTCAAATCCTTTTTGATTAGTTATAAGGTTCATTTTCATTGTTCGGGCTCGTTTGTTTACTTGGCTTTAAAAGATAAGTTCACTTATATTCAAGTTTGGATTATATGCAAGATGAAAGTGGTTGTCCAGAATTGAAGTTATATTATTTAGTTCATTTCCAGGAGATTAAATGGTTTTATTTTTAACTAGGTTACTTATAGTGAATTTTAATTATTATATATATATATAACCATAGTGATAACCGTTTTTGTTGATCGGTGGATTTGATTACAAAGAATGTGTTTTGATTTATATCTTAATTCCATTTGTACCAAAGGATTACAGAACCAAAAATATGATATATTAAATATATAATAATATTTTTCAATGATAACACAAATGGTTTCATGACCAGAATTAAATATAATAATAGAAATTGATAAACTGTTGTCCTTGAATATACAAAATTAGCACATCTCAAACAGTGCTTTCATTTCTTTCAAATAAAAGGGTGGGAAAAGGGAGAAGATAATGAAATATACCACTAGCATGAAGACATTATAGTACATGTATGTTAGTGGATTTATCATACTATTATGGTGAATGGAGGTGAGGAAAGAAAATAAAAAAGAAAAGAACTTAAAAGAAAAGAAGAAATGTGGGAAGAGGAATTTACCTCTTGAGATTTCCTCCTTTGAGAACCTCTTAAGGGGAGAGGTTTTGGTATTTTGAGTAGGCTGAGATTTTGGACGTGGGGGAGGACCTTGGGGAGATATTTGGGTAGAATTTAGATAAGGCTTGGAGTTTGAGAGGAGTGAAGAGAAGAGGGAGTGAAGGGGGGTTTTATAGTGGAGAGGAGGGATTTCATGATATTATAATCCTTAATTTATTATTTCTTCAAAAGAAAAAGAATAGTAAGTATTCCATGACCAAGAATAGTAAATGGGTCATGTGAATTCGAACCAAGTGGGCTTACATCAGCAGAACATCATTGATGACTCAATTAATCCATTATTTATCATTTATTGTAAATTATCAAATTCTACTATTCATCAAAAATTCAAGTATTTCAGAAAAATCCCAAAAACTCACCGTAACCATTTTTCAACTTGTAGAATCCAAAAATGAAGTCCATTTTTAAAAAATAACTTTATAAATATGATTATTTTAATATTTAATTAAAATAATAATTGTTATCAAAACCAGTTTTAAAACACTCATTAACTTGTTCTAAAATATAGGTATATTGCACTTCCAACTTGAATATTATTTTTATACCACCAAAGAGACGTTACTATTCATTCGGGTATATCACTATTCATAAGTGTGTGTTACTATTCATTAGGGTAGGTTACTATTCACCAAAAATTAAGTTTTTCTTATCGGACTCCAAAAAACATCTTGAACACAACCGTGTATGTCAGATTTCTAAAATTCGAAACACAGAAGTGACAAAAATATGTTTAAAGGTCACTTATCACTTAGTAGATCATTATTATATGATTTTATGGCATATTTATAAGAAGGGAATTTCCATTAAAAACATTGGGTCATTACATTCTTTCCCTCTTAAGAAATTTCGCCCTCGAAATTTCATTTTACATTCTAAGCCAAAAACAGATGTAGGTACTTTTCCTTCATTGCTTACTCTGGTTCCCATGTTGCTTCCTCAAACTTATGATTCCTCTACAACACTTTGACAAGATGGGTTGTAACACCCCGACCCCTCTAGACAGGATCTGGTGCATTACTTGTGATATTGACATGGTTAGAAGGAATGAAAATCCCGAAGGAACGATCATTTTAGTAGTCTTTAAGGAACTAGACACATAGATGTAACTCCAATTACATTGGGAAAGGTTACAAAATACAATACAAAACAAAAACTAAAAACTGCGTCCATAGGAACTCAATAAAAGGCCTTCTCTTCATCCCCTATCGAAGCTATACAATGAAAGAGATGAGCTCAAATGCTCAGTAAGGGTTAAAAATAGCAGAAGCATGAGTACAATAATAAGTGAATCATAATCAATCTGACATAATCAAAATGGCATAGTGAATAAATGAACAACTAATGTCATTAATAAACTAAGAATGAAACTGCATCCATAGATTTTCTCATAGTGAAAACCTCATTGATAATAATAATAACTGATAATGAATAAAGAGAATGCTTATTAATTGGACGTCATGTATCTGGAACATGAAACCATAATACCGTAAAAATGGTTTACTGCTGTCGGTAGAAACCCGTCTGATTTTCTGGAAACAAACTCGAAAGGTTTGTCGCCAAAATATTTTTTCTCATGAGACCTACTGATGCATCGAGGGGCTATAGTGGGCCCCACACACCTCTACAAACAAATCATTCTGTATACAATGATTCAATACAAGAGAAATATGCCTTTTCAATATCCTTAGAGTATAGAATACTGACTCATCAATAACATCCCAAATATACACCGTATGTGAAATGGTATACGGTTTAGACAATAAACATATCCATGAAATGAGATTATAGATATTTAATAGAAATATAATTTCAAATGGAAAGTGATCTCAAATGGGCAGTAGGTACACCACATAAGGATTATTAGGTGCACAATACAAAGATAGCCACAACGAAAACGGCAGTAGAGACAAAGTCCCTTACCACAATGTAATCAGTCGAATCAAATGACCAGAACTTAATGAACACCAAGTGAATCATTGAATAAGATGAATATAAATAGAATCATGTTATTATATATAAAATGGAAGTACACATACACCACATACAAGAAATAAGTGGCGAACAATGAAAATCTCACAGAAATGAAAGTGAGATGAGAAACCTCTTACAATTGGAATTGTATTTTGGAAACAGTTTTGAAAGTTTTTTTTAAAACAGGTAACTATCCTTATAATAAGGAAGGATTATAGTTGGTGTAAATATAAAAAATACGCACACATAATTTATGAGGAGTACATAACAATACATAATAAACTCATTGAGTAAATTAGACAATAAAGTTACCCGAAAGCAAAATAGAAGTTCGGGTGGAAAACCCTTACCTTATGCTCGAGTGTGTTCTTCGTTTGTTTTAATGACCAGAATAATCAAATTAGTTTCATTAATTAATATGTACAGAACCTATTATACATGTAATTGTTTTCCGAGTCCCCCAATACATGAATCCTCAAACTAGTTCAAAGATTTCAATTCCCAGAACCATACGCAACACTAGACACACATTACTCTCAAAGTCCCTTTATTGGGAACACCACCAATGCTAGGGTGCTGACGACCTCAGGTAAATTCCTAAGGTAGTATTCAGCTGCTCTATTTCCTTAACCCAGACACACACCAGACAGCTAGGGTCGAATCTGTGCTTAAAGCACTCATGCTTCCATAAAGAAGCACGGGAAGTGTGGAGGTCCGAAATTTCAGTGTGGACTAAATCCCTATAATTCTCACGCACCACATCATTCTTGAAGATATTGATGTCGTAAATTTCTCCTTACACACGAAAACTCAGGATCTGAAATAGATATTTCGCTCGATGGTCACCATCCAAAGCAGCTTCCAAAAATTTTCCCACAGCTCGGTAGTTATCAGCCAGAAGGAAACATAGAAAAAGAGCTTCATGATACTTCCCTCTTTTCCTATATGCAGAAAATTGTGCATATGAAATACGGTAATAGACCAGATTGTTTCCTTGGTAAAGATGGAAAATTTTTGGACGATTCGATACCCAATGGAGTAGTTTACAAGTCAGACGTAAGTTGGCATAGGACTGGTCCTTTTCAGAGCATGTCTTGATAATTATAGTCTCTAACAACTCGGTAGGTAGTGATAAAATATTGGTTGGTTGACTCATATCTTCTATCTGAAAAGTTTTAGTAAATCAACATTCATTATGGAAAATAAATTTTAAACCAAGTTATTGTTTTATATAAAAACATATCAAAACAAAGAATACAACATCATTCATTTAGACATGATTTATAAAACTCAATAAATTACACAATCTCTTGCTCCCTTTCAAAAAACATTATTATGGACTTCTTGACATCCTTGGTGATGTCCATCTACCTCCACCGCCTAAGGAGTATGGTACTATTCAACTAATCCCAGGGCAGAACAAAGATTGCGGGTCTCATCTTCTCAAATACACTCTCGGCAATTTGGATCGTGGTTAAACTCAAGCTCTCGTTTGATACAGGTGGTTTTCCAGAGATAGGAACGAGTAACATCAAGTTTCGCAACATCCACTTGGATTTGGTTCCTAAAGATATTTCGAACCACGTCATATTTGAAGGATTCGATGAAAGATTCAAAATCGCAGAGGTCACCAAGCATGCTAAAACACAGGATTTGGTACATAAAGACTGCGCAGAAGTCCAGCTCCTTTGCAGCTTCTTCGAAAGCCATGAAGGCCAACCATTTCTTATTCCGGGTGAAACACAGGAAGAGTCTCTCGTAGTACTTCCCTTTCATTTTATAATTCTTGAACAGTGCATTGGCCATTTGGTTATTCACAACTTCCGATCCCCGGAAGATTCGAAGGACATTTGAGTGGTTCGGCACTTTGTAAAGAAGCTTACAGGATAGTCGGAGGTTTCCAAAGGGTTCATAGTCTTCCATACATGACTTCACGATTATAGTCTCGAAGATTTCTGTGGGAAGGGCAAAAGTATTGTAACTTCGTTTTCCATCTGAAAATTAAGAAAACATCACTCTTAGTATTGTTTATGTAAATTTTTCATTATTGTGCTCTGGTTTCCAAAGTTTATTCAAACCAAATCCTATGAGGAAAATTTACATTAACTCACTTATAATGGCTTGTAAAAAAATATGAATTATCCTAAGAATATCACCCGTGAGTATCATAACCAAGAGTGCAGCAAGTCCAGTTGGCATGTACCAGTTCCCGTTCGAGTCTAGCTCAAAGCAGTGTTTTCGGGTTTTACCCCTAGATACATCTATGTCAGAGCTGCCTCTACCTGCTCATATCCAGATAGGAACGTATTGCTTAAAATATCCACATAATCTATTCCTTACCAAAATACCAGGACATTTTTGTATGTTAATCCCAAAATACTACCTTAGGACTTTGTTGCCTATTATACATTTCCTACTCTAGTTTCGAAGTTTTCTACTAAACTTCCTTTGATACCAACTGTAACACCCCAACCCCTCTAGACAGGAGCCGGTGCATTACTTGTGATATTGGCATGGTTAGAAGAAATGAAAATCCTGAAGGAACGATCAGTTTAGTAGTCTTGAAGAAACTAGATACATAGATGTAACTCCAATTACATTGGTAAAGCTTACAAAATACAACAAAAACTAAAAACTACGTCCACATGAACTCAATAAAAGGCCTTCTCTTCATCACCTGTCAAAAGTAGACAACGAAAGGGGTGATCTCAAACACTCATTAAGGGTTAAAAATAGCGGAATCATGAGTACAATAATAATTGAATCATAATCAATCTGACATAATCAAAATGGCATAGTGAATAAATGAAAAACTAATGTCATTAATAAACTGAGAATTAAACTGCATCCATAGATTTTGTCATAGTGAAAACCTAAAGGTTACAAAATACAACAAAAACTAAAAACTGCGTCCACATGAACTCAATAAAAGGCCTTCTCTTCATCACCTGTCAAAAGTAGACGACAAAAGGGGTGATCACAAACACTCATTAAGGGTTAAAAATAGCGGAATCATGAGTACAATAATAATTGAATCATAATCAATCTGACATAATCAAAATGGCATAGTGAATAAATGAAAAACTAATGTCATTAATAAGCTGAGAATTAAACTGCATCCATAGATTTTGTCATAGTGAAAACCTCATGGATAATAATAATAACTGATAATGAATATATAAAATGCTTGTTAATTGAACGTCATTGATTTGGCACATAAAACCATAATAACGTTAAAACGGTTTAATGGTGTGGGTAGAAACCCGTCTGATTTTTTGGAAACAAACTCGAAGGATTTGTCGCCAAACTGGTTTGTCTCATGAGACCTACCGATGCATCGAGGGGATGTAGTGGGCCCCACCCACCTCAACATCCAAATAATTCTTTATAAAATGGTTCAATACCAGAGAAATATTCCTTTTCAATATCTGTATAGAGTATAGAATAAGGATTCATCAATAACATCCCAAATATACACCGTATGTGAATTGGTATACGGTTTAGACAAAAAAAATATTCATTACATGAGATTATAGATATTTAATAGAAATATAATTTCAAATGGAAAGTGGTCTCAAATGGGCAGAAGGTACACCACATAAGTATTATTAGGTGCACAATACAAAGATAGTCACAATGAAAACGATAGCTGAGACAAAGACCCTTACCACAATGTAATCAGTCGAATCATATGACCAGAACATAATGAACATCAAGTGAATCATTGAATAACATGAATATAAATAGAATCACGTTATTATATATCAAATGGAGGTACACATATACCACATACAAGAAATAAGTGGCGAACAATGAAAATCTCACAGAAATGAAAGTGAGATGAGAAACCCCTTACAATCGGACTTGTATTATTGAAACAGTTTTGAAAGTTTCTTTTAAAACAAGTAATTATCCTTATAATAAGGAAGGATTCTAGTTGGTGAAAATATAAAGAATACGCACAAATAATTTACGAGAAGTAAATAACAATACATAATAAATTCATTGCGGAAATTAGACAATAAAGTTACCCGAAAGAAAATAGTTCGGGTGGAAAACCCTTGCATTATGCTCGAGTGTGTTCTTCATTTGTTTTAATGACCTGAATAATACAATTAGCTTCATTAATTAATATGTACAGAACCTATTATACATGTAATTTATTTAGTATAACCTTATTAGGTTCATTCATGGCCCGTTCTATGGGTCCAATTGGTTCAATTTGCATGTTTTGGAAGCATTTTCTTCCTTGGTTTTCATGGTTCGTTTACTTGTTTCCATGAATGGAATTTCATTTGAAAAATGGTTAAACATCCAGAATTGTTAATACATCTTTTTAATTAAATTATGGAGATATAAATGATCTTATAATGATTTTGGGTTATATATCATGATGATGATTCATTAGTTAAAACATTAATGATGTTTGTTTAAATCGTTTTAATGGTTCTTTGATAATAACAACATCATTTTGTCTTATAAATTAAAACCATCAGTAAAAAATAATTCCAGAACCATGGGTGAGTCATAATACATATATTATAACCTTGTTCAACCATATAAATAGTTTAATGACTAGACTTGAAATAATTAATGAAAATTGAAATCACATCGTCTATGACGTCGGTAATTCGACACGTCACGGACAATGTTTTTAATTCCTTGAACAAGTGGGGGGAAAGAAAAAGATTGATGATTAATTTCTCATGAACATGAGAACATACATATTATACAAGATTCAGGAGATTTCATTCCTCTTGGGTAAGAAGAGATGAAGAAAGAATAAATAAAGAACTCAAAATAAAAGAATAATTTTGAAATTGCTTACAAAAATTCGGCAGCCTAACTGCTACGCAAAATGGTTTTAGAAAATATTAAAAAGAGATGGGACAAGGATAATATATCCATAAATGACTCATAATATAGATTAGATCAAGAATAAGAATAAAAATAAGAACATGGTATGAAAACTTGAAAGACATACCACATGAAAGAGAACTTGAAAGGAAAAAAAGAAGGAAATTGAGAATTTTCTGACCTCGTAGATAACCCTTTGAAATTGAAGGTTGGGACCTTGGGGGCTTGAGGAAACCTTGGGAGGACTAATATGAAGGTTAGGAGGCCAGAACATCATTGAGGGAGAATTGGGAACGAATTCAATGAAAGAAAGAGTTGGTATTTATAGGAAAATTGAGGGATTATTTTAATAATTTTCAAAGGACACCTCATCATTAATGATATCAAAAATACACCGAAACTAAAAACTGTATTTTTTACTATTCACTGAAAAATCAATTGTTTCAGAAAAATCCCAAAAATTTACCCTAACCATTTTTCGACGTGTAGAATTCAAAAGTGAAATCCATTTTTCAAAAATAATTTTATGAATATTATTAATTTAATTTTTAAATAAGGTCATAGTTAATTCTAAAAATAACAATCTTGAAGTGCAATTAGTTTTACGTGACATTGAAAATTTGATTAAGATCTCATTATCATATTGCCTTAAGAAAATAAAATAGTATTATATTTTTTTACTATTCAAGGGGCATATTACTATTCATATTACTATTTATAAGGGTATATTACTATTCACCAAAAAATCAAGTTTGTTTCATCACACTCCAAATGAATTACTGAACACAACTCTAGATGACTGTTATTTAAATTTCTAAACATAGAAGAGGCAAAGATGTGTTTAGAGGCTAGATTGTATTCTATATTTATTATCAAAATCTTGGGGTGTTACATTATTCACTCCTTCTAAGAATTGTGTCCTCGCAATTCATTTCATAACCACAAAAGAATGCTCTATGATGTTCTTACCTCATCTCCCATCGTAGAGGACCCGCAGGTGCGTTCAGCCTAAAACCCAAATTGATGCTCAACTCCTCTAGTTCTTTGACCCAGACACATCTCGGGCAGAAAAGTTGAACACTTGCATCGAGCACTCGGGCTTCCAGAGGGAGGCTCGAACAAATGTATGAATGGACAAACACACAAAGAACTCGCCGAACTATGTCTCGACTGAGGACATCTAAGTCATAGATATTGGTGTACAGGCTAAAACTGATGAGTTGGTAAATTTAAGTTGCACAAAGGTTTCCTTCCAAAGTAGCCTCTTGAAAACATAGCCTGGTCGTATAGTTTCGGTCTAGGGTGAAACATTGGAAAAGTTCTTCGCGGTATTTTCCTTTTCGCCTGTACTCAGCCAATTGTGCCATGGCTAAGCGGTAGTAAATGGATGCATTCCCATGACAGGTGCAGAGAATGTCCGGACTGTTTGTCACTTCATATAGTTGTTTACACGTTTTTCAGAAGTTTGTAAGAGGTAGGTACTCTTCTCCACAGGTTTTGATCTCAATGATCTCCAGGATCTCCATAGGAAGAGATAACATATGGGTTTGTCCTTCCATTTGAAAATTTATTATAAAAGTTCACTTATAATACTCATTCAAAAGTATAGTCGATGAAAGGATAACAAAAAGAAGAGACAACATGTTATATTCTTATATAACCACTGGTTCAAAAATTAAATCGGGGCTAATTGTATCCTGAGTCCCCCAATATATGAATCCCCAAACTAGTTCAAAGATTTCAATTTCCAGAACCATACCCAACACTAGACACACATTACTCCCAAAGTCCCTTTATTGGGAACACCACCAATGCTAGGGTGCTGACGACCTCAGGTGAATTCCTAAGGTAGTATTCAGCTGCTCGATTTCCTTAACCCAGACACACTCCAGACAGATAGGGTCGAATCTGTGCTTAAAGCACTCATGCTTCCATAAAGAAGCACGGGAAGTGCGGAGGTCGGAAATTTTAGTGTGGACTAAATCCTTGTAATTCTCATGCACCACATCATTCTTGAAGATATTGATGTCGTAAATTTCTCCTTACACACGAAAACTCAGGATCTAAAATAGGTAGGTCGCTCGATTGTCACCATCCAAAGCAGCTTCCAGAAATTTGCCCACAGCTCGGTAGTTATCAGCCAGAGTGAAACATAGAAAAAGAGCTTCATGATACTTCCCTATTTTCCTATATGCAGGAAATTGTGCATATGCAATACAGTAATAGACCAGATTGCTTCTTTGGTAAAGATGGAGAATTTTTGGACGATTCGATACCCAATAGAGTAGTTTACAAGTCAGACGTAAGTTGGCATAGGGCTGATCCTCTTTAGAGCATGTCTTGACAATTATAGTCTCTAACAACTCAGTAGATAGTGATAAAATATAGGTTGGTTGACTCATATCTTCTATCTGAAAAGTTTTAGTAAATCAACATTCATTATGGCAAATCAATTTTAAACCAAGTGATTGTTTTATATAAAAACATATCAAAACAAGAAATACAACATCATTCATTTAGACATGATTTATAAAACTCAATAAATTACACAATCTCTTGCGCCCTTTCACAAATCATTATTATGGATTTACTGACATCCTTGGTGATGTCCTTCTACCTCCACCGCCTAAGGAGGATGGTACTATTAAACTCTACTTTCAGGGCAGAACAAAGCTTGTGGGTCTCATCTTCTCAAATACACTCTCGGCACTTTGGATTGTGGTTAAACCCAAGCTCTCGTTTGATACAGGTGGTTTTCCAGAAATAGGCACGAGTAACATCAAGTTCCAAAACATCCGCTTGGATTTGGTTCCTAAAGATATTTCGAACCACGTCATATTTGAAGGATTCGACGAAAGCTTCAAAATCGCAGAGGTCCCCAAGCATGCTGAAACACCGGATTTGGTACATAAAGACTGTGCGGAAGTCTAACTCATTTGCAGCTTCTCCGAAAGCCGTGAAGGCCAACAATTTCTTATTCAGGGTGAAACACAGGAAGAGTCTCTTGTAGTACTTCCCTTTCTTTTTATAATTCTCGAACAGTGTATTGGCCAGTTGGTTATTCACAACTTCCGATCCCCGGAAGATTCTAAGGACATTTGAGTGGTTCGACACTTTATAAAGAAGCTTACAGGATAGTCGGAGGTTTCCGAAGGGTTCATAGTCTTCCATACATGACTTCACGGTTATAGTCTCGAAGATTTCTGTGGAAAGGGACAAAAGTCTTGTACCTTTGTTTTCCATCTGAAAATTAAGAAAACATCACTCTTAGCATTGTTAAATTTTTCATTGTTGTGCTCTGGTTTCCAAAGTTTATTCAAACCAAATCCTATGAGGAAAATTTACATTAAATCACTTATAATGGCTTGTAAAAAAATATGAATTATCCTAAACAAATCCCCCATGAGTATCGTAACCAAGAGTGCAGCAAGGCCCATTGTCATATACCAATTCTCGTTCGAGTCTAGCTCAAAGCTGTGTTTTCAGGTTTTACCACTAGATACATCTGTGCCAGAGCCGCCTCTACCTGCTCATATCTAAATAGGGACGTGTTGCTTAAAATATCCACATAATCTATTCCTTACCAAAATACCAAGACATTTTTGTATGTTAATCCTCAAATACTACCTTAGGGCTTTGTTTCCTATTATACATTTCCTACTCTAGTTTCGAAGTTTTCTACTAAACTTCCTTTGATACCAACTATAACACCCCAACCCCTCTAGATAGGAGCCGGTGCATTACTTGTGATATTGGCATGGTTAGAAGTAATGAAAATCCCAAAGGAACGATCAGTTTAATAGTCTTGAAGAAACTAGATACATAGATGCAACTCCAATTACATTGGTAAAGGTTACAAAATACAACAAAAACTAAAAAATGCGTCTACATGAACTCAATAAAAGGCCTTCTCTTCATCACATGTCGAAAGTAGACAATGAAAGGGGTGATCTCAAACGCTCAGTAAGGGTTAAAAATAGCAGAATCATGAGTACAATAATAAGTGAATCATAATCAATCTGACATAATCAAAATGGCATAGTGAATAAATGAAAAAATAATGTCATTAATAAACTGAGAATGAAACTGCATCCATAGATTTTGTCATAGTGAAACCTAATGAATAATAATAATAACTCATAATGAATAAATAGAATTCTTATTAATTGGACGTCATGTATCTGGCACATAAAACCATAATAACGTAAAAACGGTTTACTGGTGTGGGTAGAAACTCGTCTGATTTTTTGGAAACAAACTCGAAGGGTTTGTCGCCAAACTGGTTTGTCTCATGAGACCTACCGATGCATCGAGGGGCTGTAGTGTGTCCAACCCACCTCTACATCCAAATCATTCTATATAAAATGATTCAATACAAGAGAAAAATGCCTTTTCAATATCTGTATAGATTATAGAATACGGATTCATCAATAACATCCCAAATATACACCGTATGTGAAATGGTATATGGTTTAGACAATAAAAATATCCATTACATGAGATTATGGATATTTAATAGAAACATAATTTCAATTGGAAAGTGATCTCAAATGGGCAGAAGGTACACCACATAAGGATTATTAGGTGCACAATACAAAGATAGTCACAATGAAAACGGCAGTTGAGACAAAGTCCCTTACCACAATGTAATTAGTCGAATCATATGACCAGAACTTAATAAACATCAAGTGAATCATTGAATAACATGAATATAAAGAGAATCACGTTATTATACATCAAATGGAGGTACACATATACCACATACAAGAAATAAGTGGCGAACAATGAAAATCTCACAGAAATGAAAGTGAGATGAGAAACCCCTTACAATCGAACTTGTATTATGGAAACAGTTTTGAAAGTTTCTTTTAAAACAAGTAATTATCCTTATAATAAGGAATGATTCTGGTTGATGTAAATATAAAGAATACGCACACATAATTTATGAGAAGTACATAACAATACATAATAAATTAATTGAGGAAATTAGACAATAAAGTTACCCGAAAGAAAATAGAAGTTCGGGTGGAAAACCCTTGCCTTATGCTCGCGTGTGTTCTTCATTTGTTTTAATGACTTAAATAATCAAATTAGCTTCATTAATTAATATGTAAAGAACCTCTTATACATTTAATTGATTTAGTATAACCTTATTAGGTTCATTCATGGCCCGTTCTATGGCTTCAATTGCTTCAATTTTCATGTTTTGGAAGCATTTTCTTCCTTGGTTTTCATGATTCGTTTACTTGTTTCCATGAATGGAAGTTCATTTGAAAAATGGTTAAACATCCAGAATTGTTAATACATATTTTTAATGAAATTATGGAGATATAAATGATCCTATAATGATTTTGGGTTATATACCATGATGATGATTCATTAGTTAAAACATTAATGATGTTTGTTTAGATCGTTTTAATGGTTCTTTGATAATAACAACATCATTTTGTCTTATAAATTAAAACCATGAGTAAAAAATAATTCCAGAACCATGGGTGAGTCATAACACATATATTATAACCTTGTTCAACCATATAAATGGTTTAATGACTAGACTCGAAAGAATTAATGCAAATTAAAATCACATCGTCTATGATGTCGGTAATTCGACACGTCACGGACAATGTTTTTAATTCCTTGAACAAGTGGGGGGGAAAAAGATTGATGATGAATTTCTCATGAACATGAGAACATACAGATTATACAAGATTCAGGAGATTTCATTCCTCTTGGGTAAGAAGAGATGAAGAAAGAATAAATAAAGAACTCAAAATAAAAGAATAATTTTGAAATCGCTTACAAAAATTCGGCAGCCTAACTGCTACGCAAAATGGTTTTAGAAAATATTAAAAATAGATGGGACAAGGGTAATCTATCCATAAATGAATCATAATATAGAGTATATCAAGAATAAGAATAAAAATAAGAACATGGTATGGAAACTTGAAAGACATACCACATGAAAGAGAACTTGAAAGGAAAAAAAGAAGGAAATTGAGAATTTTCTGACCTCGTAGAGTAACCCTTTGAACTTGAAGGTTGGGACCTTGGGGGCTTGAGGAAACCTTGGGAGGACTAATATGAAGGTAAGGAGGCCATAACATCATTGAGGGAGAATTGGGAACGAATTCAATGAAAGAAAGAGTTGGTATTTATAGGAAAATTGAGGGATTATTTTAATAATTTTCAAAGGACAGCTCATGAGTGGTTTTTGCAAAACCATGGGCTTTCCCATGGTATTTTCCCACGGTATAAGCCAATTGGGACACCTCACATGTTATTCAACTATACACAAGTCTACCACATTTATGACATCATCATTTCATCATTAATGATATCATAAATACACCGAAACTAAAAACTGTATTTTTTACTATTCACTGAAAAATCAAGTGTTTCAGAAAAATCCCAAAAATTTACCCTAACCATTTTTCGACGTGTAGAATTCAAAAGTGAAATCCATTTTTCAAAAATAATTTTATTAATATTATTAATTTAATTTTTAAATAAGGTCATAGTTAATTCTAAAAATAACAATCTTGAAGTGCAATTAGTTTTACGTGACATTGAAAAATTGATTAAGATCTAATTATCATATTGCCTTAAGAAAATAAAATAGTATTATATTTTTTTTACTATTCAAGGGGAAGATTACTATTCATATTACTATTCATAAGGGTATGTTACTATTCACCAAAAAATCAAGTTTGTTCCATCACACTCCAAATGAATTACTGAACACAACTCTAGATGACTGTTATTTAAATTTCTAAACACAGAAGAGGAAAAGATGTGTTTAGAGGCTAGATTGTATTCTATATTTATTATCAAAATTTTGGGGTGTTACATTATTCCCTCCTAATAATCGTGTCCCCGCAATTCATTTCATAACCACAAAAGAATGCTCTATGATGTTCTTACCACATCTCCCATCGTAGAGGACCCTCAGGTGCGTTCAGCCTAAAACCCAAATTGATGCTCAACTCCTCTAGTTCTCTGACCCAGACACATCTCAGGCAGAAAAGTTGAACACTTTCATCGAGCACCCGGGCTTCTAGAGGGAGGCTCGAAAAAATGTATGAATGGACAAACACAAAGAACTCGTCGAACTATGTCTCGACTAAGGACATCTAAGTCATAGATATTGGTGTACAGGCTAAAACTGATGAGTTGGTAAATTTAAGCTGCACAAAGGCTTCCTTCCAAAGTAGCCTCTTGAAAACAGTCTGGTCGTATAGTTCTGGTCTAGGGTGAAACATAGGAAAATTTCTTCGTGGTATTTTCATTTTCGCCTGTACTCAGCCAATTGTGTCATGGCTAAGCGGTAGTAAATGGATGCATTCCCATGACAGGTGCAGAGAATGTCCGGACTGTTTGTCACTTCATATAGTTGTTTACACGTTTTTCAAAAGTTTGTGAGAGGTAGGTATTCTTCTCCACATGTTTTGATCACAATGATATCCAGGATCTCCATAGGAAAGAGATAACATATGGGTTTGTCCTTCCATTTGAAAATTTATTATAAAAGTTCAGTTATGATACTCATTCAAAAGTATAGTCGATGAAAGGATAACAAAAAGAAGAGACAACATGTTATATTCTTATATAACCACTGGTTCAAAAAGTAAATCTGGGCTAATTGTATCCCGAGTCCCCCAATACATAAATCTCCAAACTAGTCCAAAGATTTCAATTTCTAGAACCATACGCAACACTAGACACACATTACTCCCAAAGTCCCTTTATTGGGAACACCACCAATGCTAGGGTGCTGACGACCTCAGGTGAATTCCTAAGGTAGTATTCAGCTGCTCGATTTCCTTAACGCAGACACACTCCAGACAGCTAGGGTCGAATCTGGGCTAAAAGCACTCATGCTTCCATAAAGAAGCACGAGAAGTGTGGAGGTCGGAAATTTTAGTGTGGACTAAATCCCTATAATTCTCACGCATCACATCATTCTTGAAGATATTGATGTCGTAAATTTCTCCTTACACACAAAAACTCAAGATCTGAAATAGATAGGTCGCTCGATGGTCACCATCCAAAGCAACTTCCAGAAATTTGCCCACAGCTCAGTAGTTATCAGCCAGAGTGAAACATAGAAAAAGAGCTTCATGATACTTCCCTATTTTCCTATATGCAGCAAATTGTGCATATGCAATACAGTAATAGACCAGATTGCTTCCTTGGTAAAGATGGAGAATTTTTGGATGATTCGATACCCAATAGAGTAGTTTACAAGTCAGACGTAAGTTGGCATAGGGCTGGTCCTCTTCTGAGCATGTCTTGACAATTATAGTCTCTAACAACTCGGTAGGTAGTGATAAAATATTGGTTGGTTGACTCATATCTTCTATCTGAAAAGTTTTAGTAAATCAACATTCATTATGGAAAATCAATTTTAAACCAAGTTATTGTTTTATATAAAAACATATCAAAACAAGGAATACAACATCATTCATTTAGACATGATTTATAAAACTCAATAAATTACACAATCTCTTGCGCTCTTTCACAAAACATTATTATGGACTTACTGACATCCTTGGTGATGTCCCTATACCTCCACCACCTAAGGAGGATGGTACTATTAAACTCTACTTCCAGGGCAGAACAAAGCTTGGGGGTCTCATCTTCTGAAATACACTCTCGACAATTTGGATTGTGGTTAAACCCAAGCTCTTGTTTGATATAGGTGGTTTTTCGGAAATAGGCACGAGTAACATCAAGTTTCAAAACATCCTCTTGGATTTGGTTCCTAAAGATATTTCAAACCACATCATATTTGAAGGATTCGATGAAAGATTCAAAATCGCAGAGGTCCCCAAGCATGCTGAAACACGGGATTTGGTACATAAAGACTGCGCAGAAGTCCAACTCCTTTGCAGCTTCTCCGAAATCCGTGAAGGCCAACCATTTCTTATTCAGGGTGAAACACAGGAAGAGTCTCTCGTAGTACTTCCCTTTCTTTTTATAATTCTCGAACAGTGCATTGGCCAGTTGGTTATTCACAACTTCCGATCCCCGGAAGATTCGAAGGACATTTGAGTGGTTCAACACTTTATAAAGAAGCTTACAGGATAGTCAGAGGTTTCCAAAGGGTTCATAGTCTTCCATACATTACTTCACGTTTATAGTCTCGAAGATTTCTGTGGAAAGGGACAAAAGTCTTGTACCTTCATTTTCCATCTGAAAATTAAGAAAACATCACTCTTAGCATTGTTAAATTTTTCATTGTTGTGCTCTGGTTTCCAAAGTTTATTCAAACCAAATCCTATGAGGAAAATTTACATTAACTCACTTATAATGGCTTGTAAAAAAAATATAAATTATCCTAAGCAAATCCCCCCGTGATTATCGTAACCAAAAGTGCAGCAAGGCCCATTGTCATATACCAATTCCCGTTCGAGTCTAGCTCAAAGCGGTGTTTTCGGGTTTTACCCCTAGATACATATGTGCCATAGGTGCCTCTACCTCCTCATATCCAGACAGGGAGGTATTGCTTAAAATATCCACATAATCTATTTCTTACCAAAATACCAGGACATTTTTGTATGTTAATCCTCAAATACTACCTTAGGGCTTTGTTCCCTGTTATACATTTCCTACTCTAGTTTCGAAGTTTTCTACTAAACCCCCTTTGATACCAACTGTAACACCCCGACCCCTCTAGATAGAAGCCGGTGCATTACTTGTGATATTGGCATGGTTAGAAGGAATGAAAATCCCGAAGGAACGATCCGTTTAGTAGTCCTGAAGAAACTAGATACATAGATCTAACTCCAATTATATTGGTAAAGGTTAAAAAATCCAACAAAAACTAAAAAATGTGTCCACATGAACTCAATAAAAGACCTTCTCTTCATCACCTGTCGAAAGTAGACAATGAAAGGGGTGATCTCAAATGCTCAGTAAGGGTTACAAATAGCAGAATCATGAGTACAATAATAAGTGAATCATAATCAATATGACATAATCAAAATTGCATAGTGAATAAATGAAAAACTAATGTCATTAATAAACTGAGAATGAAACTGCATCCATAGATTTTTTCATAGTGAAAACCAAATGGATAATAATAATAACTGATAATGAATAAATAGAATGCTTATTAATTGGGCGTCATGTATCTGGCACATAAAACCAAAATAACGTAAAAACGGTTTACTGGTGTGGGTAGAAACCCGTCTGATTTTTTGGAAACAAACTCGAAGGGTTTTTCGCCAAACTAGTTTGTCTCATTAGACCTACTGATGCATCGAGGGGCTGTAGTGGTCCCCACCCACCTCTACATCCAAATCATTCTTTATAAAATGATTCAATACAAGATAAATATGCATTTTCAATATCAGTATAGATTAAAGAATACGGATTCATCAATAACATCCCAAATATACACCGTATGTGAAATGGTAAACCGCTTAGGCAATAAAAATATTCATTACATGAGATTATGGATATTTAATAGAAATATAATTTCAAATGGAAAGTGATCTCAAATGGTCAGAAGGTACACCACATAAGGATTATTAGGTGCACAATAAAAAGATAGTCACAATGAAAACGACAGCTGAGACAAAGTCCCTTACCACAATGTAATCAGTCGAATCATATGACCAGAACTTAATGAACATCAACTGAATCATTGAATAACATGAATATAAAGAGAATCACGTTATTATATATAAAATGGAGGTACACATATACAACATAGAAGAAATAAGTGGCGAACAATGAAAATCTCACAGAAATGAAAGTGAGATGAGAAACCCCTTACAATCGGACTTGTATTATGGAAACGGTTTTGAAAGTTTCTTTTAAAACAGGTAATTATCCTTATAATAAGGAAGGATTCTGATTGGTGTAAATATAAATAATACGCACACATAATTTATGAGAAGTACATAACAATACATAATAAATTCATCGAGTAAATAAGACAATAAAGTTACCCGAAAGAAAAGAGAAGTTCGGGTGGAAAACTCTTACCTTATGCTCGAGTGTGTTCTTCGTTTGTTTTAATGACCTGAATAATCAACTTAGCTTCATTAATTAATATGTACAGAACCTCTTATACAGGTAATTGATTTATTATAACATTATTGGGTTCATTAATGGACCGTTCTATGGGTTCAATTGGTTCAATTTCCATGTTTTGGAAGCATTTTCTTCCTTGGTTTTCATGGTTCGTTTACTTGTTTCCATGAATGGAAGTGCATTTGAAAAATGGCATCCAGAATTGTTAATACATATTTTTAATAAAATTATGGAGATATAAATGATCCTATAATGTTTTGGGGTTATATACCATGAAGATGATTCATTAGTTAAAATATTAATGATGTTTGTTTAGATCGTTTTAATGGTTCTTTGATATTAATAACATCATTTTGTCTTATAAATTAGAATCATGAGTAAAAAATAATTTCGGAACCATGGGTGAGTCATAACACATATTATAACCTTGTTCAACCATATAAATGATTTAATGACCAGACTTGAGAGAATTAATACAAATTGAAATCACATCGTCTACGATGTCGGTAACTCGACACGTCACGGACAATGTTTTTAATTCCTTGAACAAGTGGGGCGAAAGATGAAGATTGATGATGAATTTCTCATGAACATGAGAACATACAGATTATACATGATTCGGGAGATTTCATTCCTCTTGGGTAAGAAGAGATGAAGAAAGAATAAATAAAGAACTCAAAATAAAAAAATAATTTTGAAATCGCTGCAAAAATTTGGCAGCCTAACTGCTACGCAAAATGGTTTTAGAAAATATTAAAAAGAGATGGGATTATTTTAATAATTTTCAAAGGAAACCTCATGAGTGGTTTTTGGAAAACCACGGGCTTTCCCATGGTATAAGCCACTTGGGACACCTCACATGTTATTTAACTATACACAAGTCGACCAGATTTATGATATCATCATTTCATCAATAATGATATCATAAATACACCGAAACTAAAAACTGTATTTTTTACTATTCACTGAAAAATCAACTGTTTCAGAAAAATCCCAAAAATTTACCCTAACCAGTTTTCAACGTGTTGAATTCAAAAGTGAAATCCATTTTTCAAAAATAATTTTCTAAATACTATTAATTTAATTTTTAAATAAGGTCATAGTTAATTCTAAAAATATCAATCTTGAAGTAAAATTAGTTTTACGTCATATTAAAAAATTGATTAAGATCTCATTATCATATTGCCTTAAGAAAATAAAATAGTATTATATTTTTTTACTATTCAAGGGGCATATTACTATTCATATTACTATTCATAAGGGCATGTTACTATTCACCAAAAAAATCAAGTTTGTTTCATCACACTCCAAATGAATTACTGAACACAACTCTAGATGACTATTATTCAAATTTCTAAACATAGAAGAGGCAAAGATGTGTTTAGAGGCTAGATTGTATTCTATATTTATTATCAAAATCTTGGGGTGTTATATTATTCCCTCCTAAGAATTGCGTCCTCGCAATTCATTTCATAACCACAAAATAATGCTCTATGATGTTCTTACCACATCTCTCATCGTAGAGGACCCTCAGATGCGTTCAGCCTAAAACCCAAATTGATGCTCAACTCCTCTTGTTCTCTGACCCAGACACATCTCGGGCAGAAGGGGTTGAACACCTGCATCGAACACTCGGGCCTCCAGAGGGAGGCTCGAACAAATGTCTGAATGGACCAACCACACAAAGAACTCGCCGAACTATGTCTCGATTGAGGACATCTAAGTCATAGATATTGTTGTACATGCTAAAACTGATGAGTTGGTAAATTTAAGTTGCACAAATGTTTCCTTCCAAAGTAGCCACTTGAAAACATAGCTTGGCCGTATAGTTCCGACCTATGTTGAAACATAGGAAAAGCCCTTCGTGGTATTTTCCTTTTCGCATGTACTCGGCCAATTGTGCCATGGTTAAGTGGTAGTAAATGGATGCATTCTCATGACATGTGCAGAGAATGTCCGGACTGTTTGTCACTTCATATAGTTGTTTACACGTTTTTTGCAGGTTTGCGAGAGGTAGGTACTCTTCTCCACAGGTTTTGATCGCAATGATCTCCAGGATCTCCATAGGAAGAGATAACATATGGGTTTGTCCTTCCATTTGAAAATTTATTATAAAAGTTCACTAAAAATACTCATTCAAAAGTATAGCCGATGAAAGGATAACAAAAAGAAGAGACAACATGTCATATTCTTATATAACCACTGGTTCAAAAGGTAAATATGGGCTAATTGTTTCCTGAGTCCCCCAATACATGAATCCCCAAACTAGTTCAAAGATTTCAATTTCCAGAGCCATACGCAACAATAGACACACATTATTCCCAAAGCCCCTTTATTGGGAACACCACCAATGCTAGGGTGCTGACGACCTCAGGTGAATTCCTAAGGTAGTATTCAGCTGCTCGATTTCCTTAACTCAGACACACTCCAGACAGCTAGGGTCGAATCTATGCTTAAAGCACTCATGCTTCCATAAAGAAGCACGGGAAGTGTGGAGGTTGGAAATTTTAGTGTGGAATAAATCCCTATAATTTCCACGCACCACATCATTCTTGAAGATATTGATGTCGTAAATTTCTCTGTACACACGAAAACTCAGGATCTAAAATAGGTAGGACGCTCGATGGTCACCATCCAAAGGAGCTTCTAGAAATTTGCCCACAGCTCGGTAGTTATCAGCCGAAGTGAAACATGGAAAAATAGCTTCATGATACTTCCCTCTTTTCCTATATACAGCAAATTGTGCATATGCAATACGGTAATAGACCAGATTGCTTCCTTGGTAAAGATGGAGAATTTTTGGACGATTCGATGCCCAATGGAGTAGTTTACAAGTCAGACGTAAGTTGGCATAGGGCTGGTCTTCTTCGGAGCATGTCTTGACAATTATATTCTCTAACAACTCGGTAGGTAGTGATAAAATATTGGTTGGTTGACTCATATCTTCTATCTGAAAAGTTTTAGTTAATCAACATTCATTATGGAAAATCAATTTTAAACCAAGTTATTGTTTTATATAAAAACATATCAAAACAAAGAATACAACATCATTCATTTAGACGATTTATAAAACTCCATAAATTACACAATCGCTTGCTCCCTTTCACAAAACATTATTATGGACTTCCTGACATCCTTGGTGATGTCCCTCTACATCCACCGCCTAAGGAGGATGGTACTATTCAACTCTACTCTCAGAGCATAACAAAGCTTGCGAGTCTCATCTTCTCAAATACACTCGGCAATTTGGATCGTGGTTAAACCCAAGCTCTCGTTTGATACAGGTGGTTTTCCAGAGATAGGCACGAGTAACATCAAGTTTCGCAACATCCTCTTGAATTTGGTTCTAAAGATATTTCGAACCACGTCATATTTGAAGGATTCGATAAAAGATTCAAAATCGCAGAGGTCCCCAAGCATGCTGAAACACAGGATTTGGTACATAAAGACTGCGCCGAAGTCCAGCTTCTTTGCATCTTCTCCGAAAGCCGCGAAGGCCAACCATTTCTTATTCAGGGTGAAACACAGGAAGAGTCTCTCGTAGTTCTTTCCTTTCTTTTTATAATTCTCGAACAGTGCATTGGTCATTTGGTTATTCACAACTTCCGATCCCTGTAAGATTCGAAGGACATTTGAGTGGTTCGACACTTTGTAAAGAAGCTTACAGGATAGTCAGAGGTTTCCAAAGGGTTCATAGTCTTCCATACATGACTTCACGATTATAGTCTCGACGATTTCTGTGGGAAGGGACAAAAGTCTTGTACCTTCGTTTTCCATCTGAAAATTAAGAAAACATCGCTCTTAGTATTGTTTAAGTAAATTTTTCATTGTTATGCTCTGGTTTCCAAAGTTTATTCAAACCAAATACTATGAGGAAAATGTACATTAACTCAGTTATAATGGCTTGTAAAAAAAATATGAATTATCCTAAACATATCCCCCGTGAGTATCGTAACCAAGAGTGCAGCAAGGCCCGTTTTCATGTATCAATTCTCGTTCGAGTCTAGCTCAAAGCGGTGTTTCCGGGTTTTACCCCTAGATACATATGTGTCAGAGCCGCCTCTACCTGCTCATATCCAGACAGGGACGTATTGCTTAAAATATCCACATAATCAATTTTTTACCAAAATACCAGGACATTTTTGTATGGTAATCCTCAAATACTACCTTAGGGCTTTGTTCCCTATTATACAATTCCTACTCTAGTTTCGAAGTTTTTTACTAAACTTCCCTTGATACCAACTGTAACACCCCGACCCCTCTAGACAGGAGCCGGTGCATTACTTGTGATCTTGGCATGGTTAGAAGGAATGAAAATCCTGAAAGAACGATCAGTTTAGTAGTCTTGAAGAAACTAGATACATAGATGTAACTCCAATTACATTGGGAAAGGTTACAAAATACAACAAAAACTAAAAACTGCGTCCACATGAACTCAATAAAAGGCATTCTCTTCATCAACTGTCGAAAGTAGACAATGAAATGGGTGATCTCAAACGCTCAGTAAGGGTTACAAATAGCGGAAGCATGAGTACAATAATAAGTGAATCATAATCAGTCTGACATAATCAAAATGACATAGTGAATAAATGAAAAACTAATGCCATTAATAAACTGAGAATGAAACTGCATCCATATATTTTGTCATAGTGAAAAACTCATGGATAATAATAATAACTGATAATGAATAAATAGAATGCTTATTAATTGGTCTTCATGTTTCTGGAACATAAAACCATAATAACATAAAAATGGTTTACTGATGTGGGTAGAAACTCGTCTGATTTTTTGGAAACAAACTCGAAGGGTTTGTCGCCAAACTGGTTTGTCTCATGAGACCTAACGATGCATCAAGGGGCTGTAGTGGGCCCCACCCACCTCTATATCCAAATAATTCATTATAAAATGATTCAATACAAGAGAGATATGCCTTTTCAATATCTGTATAGAGTATAGAATACAAATTCATCAATAACATCCCAAATATACACTGTATGTGAAATGGTATAAGGTTTAGACAATAAAAATATTCATTACATGAGATTATGGATATTTAATAGAAATATAATTTCAAATGGAAAGTGATCTCAAATGGGCAGAAGGTACACCACATAAGGATTATTAGGTGCACAATACAAAGATAGTCACAATGAAAATGGCAGCTGAGACAAAGTCCCTTACCACAATGTAATCAGTCGAATCATATGACCAGAACTTAAAGAACATCAAGTGAATCATTGAATAACATGAATATAAATAGAATCGCGTTATTACATATCAAATGGAAGTACACATATACCACATACAAGAAATAAGTGGCGAACAATGAAAATCTCACAGAAATGAAAGTGAGATGAGAAACCCCTTACAATCAGACTTGTATTTCAGAAACAGTTTTGAAAGTTTCTTTTAAAACAGGTAATTATCCTTATAATAATGAAGGATTCTGGTTGGTGTAAATATAAAGAATACGCACACATAATTTATGAGGAGTACATAACAATACATAATAAATTCATTGAGAAATTAAACAATAAAGTTACCCAAAAGAAAATAGAAGTTATGGTGGAAAATCCTTCCCTTATGCTCGAGTGTGTTCTTAGTTGTTTTAATGACCTGAATAATCAAATTAGCTTCATTAATAAATATGTCCAGAACCTCCCATACATGTAATAGATTTAGTATAATCTTATTAGGTTCATTCATGGCCCGTTCTATGGGTTCAATTGGTTCAATTTCCATGTTTTGGAAGCATTTTCTTCCTTGGTTTTCATGGTTCATTTACTTGTTTCCATGAATGGAAGTTCATTTGAAACATGGTCAAAAATACAGAATTTTTAATACATCTTATTAATGAAATTATGTAGATATAAATGATTCTATAATGATTTTGGGTTATATACCATGATGACAATTCATTAGTTAAAACATTAATGATGTTTGTTTAGATCATTTTAATGGTTCTTTGATAATAAAAACCTCATTTTGTCTTATAAATTAGAACCATGAGTAAAAAAGAATCCAAAACCATGGGCGAGTCATAACACATATATTATAAACTGGTTCAACCATATAAATCGTTTCATGACCAGAATTGAAATAATTAATGCAAATTGAAATCACATCGTCTACGATGTCGGCAATTCGACATGTCACGGACAATGTTTTTAATTCCTTGAACAAGTGGGGCACAAGAAGAATATTGAGGATGAATTTCTCATGAACATGAGAACATCCAGATTATACAAGATTCTAGAGATTTCATTCCTCTTGGGTAATAATATATGAAGAAAGAATAAATAAAGAACTCAAAATAAAAGAATAATTTTGAAATCGCTTAAAACAATTCGGCATCCTAACTGCTACGCAAAATGGTTTTAGAAAATATTAAAAAGAGATTGGACAAGGGCCACCTATCCAGAAATGACTCATAATATAGAGTAGATCAATAATAATAAGAAAAATAAGAACATGGTATGAAAACTTGAAAGACATACCACATAAAAGAGAACTTGAAAGGAAAAAAAGGAAATTGAGAATTTTCTTACCTTGTAGGGTAACCCTTTGAACTTGAAGGTTGGGACCTTGGGGGCTTGAGGAAACCTTGGGAGGACTAATATGAAGGTAAGTAACCCTTTGAACTTGAAGGTTGGGACCTTGGGGGATTGAGGAAACCTTGGGAGGAATAATATGAAGGTAAGGAGGCCAGAACTTCATTGAGGAAGAATTGAGAATGAATTCAACGAAGGAAAGAGTTGTTATTTATAAGAAAAGTGAGGGATTAAAAACATTGTTCGTGACGTGTCGAATTACCGACATCGTGGACGATGTGATTTCAATTTGCATTAATTCTTTCAAGTCTAGTCATGAAACAATTAATATGGTTGAACCATATTATAATATGTGTTATGACTCACCCATGGTTCTGGATTCTTTTTTACTCATGGTTCTAATTTATAAGACAAAATGATGTTGTTATTATCAAAGAACCATTAAAACGATCTAAACAAACATCATTAATGTTTTAACTAATGAATCTTCATCATGGTATATAACCCAAAATCATTATAGGATCATTTATATCTCCATAATTTCATTAATAAGATGTATTAACAATTATGTATGTTTAACCATGTTTCAAATGAACTTCCATTCATGGAAACAAGTAAATGAACCATGAAAACCAAGGAAGAAAATGATTCCAAAACATGTTAATTGAACCAATTGAACCCATAGAACGGGCCATGAATGAACCTAATAAGGTTATACTAAATCAATTACATGTATAGGAGGTTCTGGACATATTAATTAATGAAGCTAATTTGATTATTCAGGTCATTAAAACAAACGAAGAACACACTCGAGCATAAGGTAAGGGTTTTCCATCCAAACTTCTATTTTCTTTCGGTTAACTTTATTGTCTAATTTCCTCAGTGAATTTATTATCTATTGTTATGTACTCCTCATAAATTATGTGTGCGTATTCTTTATATTTACACCAACCAAAATCCTTCTTTATTATAAGGATAGTTACCTGTTTTAAAAGAAACTTTCAAAACTGTTTCCAAAATACAAGTCCGATTGTAAGGGGTTTCTCATCTCACTTTCATTTCTGTGAGATTTTCATTGTTCGCCACTTATTTCTTGTATGTGGTATATGTGTACTTCCATTTGATATATAATAACATGATTCTCTTTATATTCATGTTATTCAATGATTTACTTGATGTTCATTAAGTTCTGGTCATATGATTCGACTGATTACATTGTGGTAAGGGACTTTGTCTCAACTGTCGTTTTCGTTGCAACTATCTTTGTATTGTGCACCTAATAATCCTTATGTGGTGTACCTACTACCCATTTGAGATCACTTTCCATTTGAAATTATATTTATATTAAATATCCATAATCTCATTTCATGGATATGTTTATTGTCTAAACCGTATATCATTTCACATAAGGTGTATATTTGGGATGTTATTGATGAATCTGTATTCTATACTCTATACGGATATTAAAAGGGCATATTGTTATTGTATTGAATCATTGTATAAAGAATTATTTGTATGTAAAGGTGGGTGGGGCCCACTACAGCCCCTCGATGCAATGGTGGGTCTCATGAGACAAAACAGTTTGGCGACAAACCCTTCGAGTTTGTTTCCAAAAAATCAGACGAGTTTCTACCCACAACAGTAAACTATTTTTACGGTATTATGGTTTCATGTGCTAGATACATGACGCCCATTTAATAAGCATTCTATTTATTCATTATCAGTTATTATTATTATCTATGAGGTTTTCACTATTACAAAATCTATGGATGTAGTTTCATTCTCAGTTTATTAATGGCATTAGTTTTTCATTTATTCACTATGCCATTTTCGTTATGTCATATTGATTATGATTCACTTATTATTGTACTCATTCTTCCGCTATTTGTAACCCTTACTGAGCGTTTGAGCTCACCCCTTTCATTTTCTACCTTCGATAGGTGATGAAGAGAAGACCTTTTATGTAGTTCATGTGGATACAAGCAGGTAGAGGCGGCTCTGGCACAGATGTATCTAGGAGTAAAACCTGAAAACACCACTTTGAGCTAAACTCGAACGAGAACTGGTACATGACAACGGACCTTGCTGCACTCTTGGTTACGACACTCCCGGGAGATATGCTTAGGATAATTCATATTTTTTTACAAGCCATTATAAGTGAGTTAATGTAAATTTTCCTCATAAAATTTGACCTGAATAAACATTGGAAACCAGAGCACAACAATGAAAAATTTACTTAGAAAATACTAAGAGCGATGTTTTCTTAATTTTCAGATGGAAAACGAAGGTACAAGACTTTTGTCCCTTCCAACAGAAATCCCCGAGACAATAATTGTGAAGTCATGTATGGAAGAATATGAACCGTTTGGAAACCTCCGACTATCTTGCAAGCTTCTTTACAAAGTGTCGAACCACTCAAATGTCCTTCGAATCTTCCGGGGATCGGAAGTTGTGTATAACCAAATGTCCAATGCATTGTTCGAGAATTATAAAAAGAAAGGGAAGTACTACGAGGGACTCTTCCTGTGTTTCATCCTGAATAGGAAATGGTTGGCCTTCACGGCTTTCGGAGAAGCTGCAAAGGAGCTGGACTTCCGGGCAGTCTTTATGTACCAAATCCTGTGTTTCAGCATGCTTGGGGACCTATGTGATTTTGAATCTTTCATCGAATCCTTCAAATATGACGTGGTTTGAAAGATCTTTAGGAACCAAATCCAAGCGGATGTCGCGGAACTTGATGTTACTCGTTCCTATCTCTGGAAAACCACCTGTATCAAACGAGAGCTTGGGTTTAACCACGATCCAAATTGTCGGGAGTGTATTTGGGAAGATGAGACCCGCAAGCTTTGTTCTTCCCTAGGAGTAGAGTTTAATAGTACCATCCTCCTTAGACGGTGGAGGTAGAGGGACATCACCAAGGATGTCAGGAAGTTCATACTAATGTTTTGTGAAAGGGAGCAAGAGATTGTGTAATTTCTTGAGTTTCATAAATCATGTCTAAATGAATGATGTTTTATTCTTTGTTTTGATATTTTTTATATAAAACAATAATTTGGTTTAAAATTAATTTTCCATACTGAATATTGATTTACTAAAACTTTTCAGATAGAAGATGAGTCAACCAACCAATATTTTACCACTACCTACCGAGTTGTTAGAGACTATAATTGTCAAGACATGCTCCGAAGAGGACCAGCCCTATGCCAACTTACGTCTAACTTGTAAACTACTCCATTGGGTATCGAATCGTCCAAACATTCTCCATCTTTACCAAGGAAGCAATCTGGTCTATTACCGTATTGCATATGCACAATTTTCTGCATTTAGGAAAATAGGGAAGTATCATGAAGCTCTTTTTCTATGTTTCACTCTGGCTGATAACTACCGAGCTCTGGGTAAATTTATGGAAGTTGCTTTGGATGGTGACCATCGAGCGACCTACCTATTTCAGATCCTGAGTTTTAGTGTGTACAGAGAACTTTACGACCTCAATATCTTCAAAAATGATGTGGTGTGTGGGAATTATAGGGATTTAGTCCACACTGAAATTTCCGACCTCCACACTTATTGTGTCTCTCTATGGAAGCCAGAATGCTTTAAGCACATATTCGACCCTAGCTATCTGGAGTGTGTCTGGGTTAAGTAAATCGAGCAGCTGAATACTACCTTAGGAATTCACCTGAGGTCGTCAGCACCCTAGCATCGGTGGTATTCCCATTAAAGGGACTTCGGGAGTAATGTGTGTCTAGTGTTGCGTATGGTTCTGGAAATTGAAATCTTTGAACTAGTTTGGGGATTTATGTATTGGGGGACTTGGGAAACGATTAGAGCAATTTTACTTTTTGAACCAGTTGTTATATAACAATATAACATGTTGTCTCTTCTTTTTGTTATCCTTTCATCGCCTATACTTTTGAATGAGTATCACTAAGTGAACTTTTATAATAAATTTTCAGATTGAAGGAGAAACATATATGTTATCTCTTCCTATGGAGATCCTGGATATCTTTGCGATCAAAACCTGTGAAGAAGAGTACCTACCTCTCGCAAACTTGTGAAAAATGTGTAAACAACTATATGAAGTGACAAACAGTCCGGACATTCTCCGCACCTGTCATGGTAATGCATCCATTTACTACCGCTTATCAATGGCACAATTGGCTGAGTACAGGGGAAAAAGAAAATACCACGAAGGGATTTTCCTATGTTTCACCCTAGACCGAAACTATACGGCCAAGCTATGTTTTCAAGAGGCTACTTTGGAAGGAAACCTTTGTGCAGCTTACATGTACCAACTCCTCAGTTTTATCCTGTACAACAATATCTATGACTTAGATGTCCGCAGCCGAGACATAGTTCAGCGAGTTCTTTGTGTGTTGGTCCATTCAGACATTTCCAAATTTTGCACTGTTCGAGCCTCCCTCTGGAAGCACAAGTGTTCGATGCAAGTGTTCAACCCCTTCTGCCCGAGGTGTGTCTGGGTCAGAGAACTACAGGAGTTGAGCATCAATTTGGGTTTTCCTCTGAACGCATCTCAGGATCCTCTACGATGGGAGATGTGGTAAGAACATCATAGAGCATTCTTTTGTGGTTATGAAATGAATTGCGAGAACGCAATTCTTCGAATGGGGGAATAATGTAACACTCCAAGATTTTGATAATAAATATAGAATACAATCTAACCTCTAAACACATCTTTGCCTCTTCTGTGTTTAGAAATTCGAATAACAGTCACCTAGAGTTGTGTTCAGTAAGTCATTTGGAATGTGATGGAACAAACTTGATTTTTTGGTGAATAGTAACATACCCATATGAATAGTAATATGAATAGTAATATGCCCCTTGAATAGTAAAAAAATATAATATTATTTTATTTTCTTAAGGCAATATGATAATGAGGTCTTAATCAATTTTTCAATGTCACGTAAAACTAATTGCACTTCAAGATTGTTATTTTTCGAATTAACTATGACCTTATTTAACTATTAAATTAATAATATTTAGAAAATTATTTTTGAAATATGGATTTCACTTTTGAATTATACACATCCAAAAATGGTTAGGGTAAATTTTTGGGATTTTTCTGAAACAGTTGATTTTTCAGTGAATAGTAAAAAATAAAGTTTTTAGTTTCGATGTATTTATGACATCATTAATGATGAAATTATTATGTCATAAATCTGATCAACTTGTGTATAGTTAAATAACATGTGATGTGTCCCAAGTGGCATATACCATGGGCAAGCCCATGGTTTTTTAAAAACCACTCATCAGGTGTCCCTTGAAAATTATTAAAACAATCCCTCACTTTTCCTATAAATACCAACTCTTTCCTTCATTGAATTCCTTCCCAATTCTCCCTCAACGAAGTTCTGGCCTCCTTACCTTCATATTAGTTCTCCCAAAGTTTTCACAAACCCCCAAGGTCCCAACCTTCAAGTTCAATTGAGAACTCAACCTCTCGATCAGGAGGAAGACCAGGCAACTCTTCAGGGAATACATCAGTGTAATCCCTCACAATGAGCATGTCTTCAAACATGAGTCTCTCCTTTGTCTCAATCATTTGAGCTATGTATGCATGCTCATAAGGAAGCAATATCCAAACTTGAGATGAAGATTCTAAAGGAGACTCATCTTCCTCCTTGCACTTGTAAAGAATCGGAGGATGCTTCGAGATTTGAAGAGTAATCTCCCTTTCCAAACAATTGATATTGACCTTGTACAAAGATAGTCAATCCATGCCCATGATAGCATTGAACTACACTGAAGGAAGTATGATAAGTATTTCCTAAGAGGTTCAGTCCACAAACATTAACCGTGAAGGAGTTATAAAACATGGATGCAATAATTGCCCCATTCGCTGTTCTCACAGATAACTTTTCCTCAAAATTTTGAGGTGGTGTTTGAATAGTTCTACTAAACTTGCATGATATGAAAGAATACGTAGAACTAGAATCAAATATTACGTTCTCTATTCTTGAATGAATAACAAGCGTACCTCTCACCACATCCTTTTCCAGCACCACCTCAGCAGTAGTGATAGCATAAGTCATTCCTTGTTGCCTTGGAGGTTGTTGCAGATTGCCTCTGACAACCCTTGGCTTAGGGAAATTGTTTTTATAATGCCCAAGCTCCTTCAGTTATAACACTGCACTGTAGGATGAGTGTTGATCTGAACCTTCCTTTCTTCTTCAACATTAGGGGAATTTTTTATATCCCTTCGCCAGTTCTTGGCCAGATGACCAAACTTCCTGCATTTGAAGCAATTGCTGGTTTCCTTGAGACAGTCATCAAGATGCTTCTTCCCACAATTCTTGCAAAGGTGAAAGTGAGGCTTCTTTCCATCATGAGATTTTTTTGATGAACCACCCATGTTGTTCTCCATTTTCCACTTCTTGTCAATAGGCCCATGAGACCACTGAGAGTCTCCAATCTCCATTTCAACATTGAGGGCACAACGAACAATCTCCTCATAGGTGTCGAAGTCTCGAATCACCAACAGGTTTCGTAGACTCAGCTTTAGTCCGCTACAGAAGCAATCCACCTTGCTTTCAGTGTTCATGACAAGGCCAGAGGCGTACCTTGCAAGCCTTGTAAAGTTCGCTTCATATGCCCCGATGGACTCATCTTCCTTTTTCTTGAGTCCAAGGACTCTCTTTCCATCTTGATACGGAGGGTTCGAGGAAAATATTTGTTGACAAACGTCCTCTTGAATTCCTCCCAATCTATGGAATCAATTTCCTCTTGGGACTTTGTATTCTTGATCAGTGTCCACCACTGATCAGCTTCCCCATCAAAACGATAGACTGTCAATACAACTTTCTCTTCTTCCGAGCATTGGAGGACAGAGAAAATCTTTTCAATGGAGTTAATCCATTTTTTTGCGAGGAGGGGATCAGAAGACCCGCTAAACATGGGAGGCCTTTTCCGCATGAAGGATTCTACGGCAACTTGCTCTTTCCTTGAAGGAGGAGGATGTTCTACCTGATTCAAGTTATTATTCATAACTCGAGTCAGCTGAGCAAGTACTTCCATGAAGTTTTGAGCAACCGCTTCCATCACATCAGACATGTCATTAGGGAAATCATTACATTGCCTATCTCATTGGTTGTTGGAACGTGTTCTTCTATTTCCCGCCATTAACTATGAAAAATAACATATAATTAGAGGTGTTGAATACTTATATATTGATCATAAAAAGAAACTTTGAACATAAAAGTATAAACTTATAAAGAAAAATTATATCCTGACTTGTGATTCCTTAGGTTTATATCTAGGTTATCCTCCATCTATTTCTTAACATATATTCTTATGGGCTTATTTTTTTCACTTAATAATGGTTTGTACTAAGCATTTGAATCTACCCAAGAATATCCCCCGGGAGTGTCGTAACCAAGAGTGCAGCAAGGCTTGTTGTCATGCACCAGTTCTCGTTCGAGTCTAGCTCAAAGCGGTGTTTTCCGGTTTTACCCTTAAATACATTTGTGCCAGATTCGCCTCTACCTACTTGTATCCAGACAGGGGTGTGTTTTCTTGATAAACCACTTACTCTACACACCAAAATTTAGGATTGTTTTCTTATACTTAGTCTCATCCTTAAGGTTCCTGCTAAGGTGCTCTATTCCTAATCTCCAAAAATAACTAGACCATGCTCTGATACCAACTGTAGAAACTCAAGCCTTTACATATAAAACTTCATTATTTCAAACATAATTAATCATCAGAGTACAGCCCAAGGATCGTTAAGTCTAGTGTCTTGGAAGACTAGGTACATATAACATAAAACATGGGGCTAAAAAAACTTCTTTATTTAATCTCCATAAAGATCCTCTAACTTCCTCTGAGCTCTTACATCTGCATAGGGTACCCAGGGGAACACATGAACAAAGGATGAGCTAAAAAGCCCAGTAAAGGAACGAACATAAGGATCCATCTCAAGCACATGATTTAGAAGGCATGACAAAATGATATCCAAAACATGAAACTTATAAAATCATTCAATATAAGAATGGGATCATATAAACATAGAATCATATAAATGTGGTAGAATCATAAATCATATCTTTAGTACGGGTCAAGGCTAACCGCCAATCCTATTTCCCATTTCAGTACAGGTCAAGGCGAACCGCCAATCCCGTCTCCCATTTCAGTACAGGACAAGGCTAACCGTCAATCCCGTTTCACATCGCATCTCATGAGATTTATCCTTATCCAATGGATTGGAGTGCTATCTGGGCGCACCTATCTCAACATTTTCATGTATATTCTTTCCACATAAATATTCTTATGACATATACAATCATACATAATCAATCATACATAAACATAAGGGTACCCATGGAAAGAATTGTGAACCACCATCATGACATAAATCATAACCAATGGGCGTATCATGAAAGTGTCCATGTAAGGAAAGAATTAGAAAATACATTGACTTTAATAGGGTAAAATAGGCAGATAACATGGTAAGTGGTGTCAAACATAAGTGACAACACATGAGAAATGTATTTTAGAAACATTAGCATTAAAACATTTTTGTGCGGTTTTATGGAAAATACTATAGAGCATTTAAAATAGTAAGAAGACATTCTTTTATATAAACCCAGAATTGAACCAAGAAGGTTTTCATAATAAAAAAAACTGAATTTACAAAGGCATTTCTGTCTTAAAATAGAGGATAGGGTGCAATTCAAATTTGGGTAAAAATTCGGGAAGTCCCCTTAAAACAGGTTTGCTTATCGAAAAGTTCAAAGGAGGGAATCTTTCAAAAACATGTATATCCCTGAAAGAAAGTGATGAAAGGGTCTTGATATTTGAATCTTTTACAACTATCCATAATTAATAATATTCACATAAATAGATTTGATAACACCATTTTGAAAGAAATATAAGGCAACCCGAAGGAACGAAGAAGGTTTGGGTAGAATTCGTTACGATTTTACCGGCATGGTGTCGGGTGTACCAAAGAGGGCTTGATGAGAGAGAAAAGAGGTTTATCGTCACTTATGAAACATTAGGGAAGTATGGGGAAGGTATACAAACATACCCCATCACTTGTTATTACACAAAATACATAGCATAGAGAACAATCTTGATTAATAGTGAAAAGGGGAGGATCTCTTACCTTAAATCCGTCGGTGTTCTCCACTTGTTATTAACGACCTGAATAAAAAAAATAGGCTTATAAATTAATAAATCCAGAACCTATTCTATTTGTAATTGATTTATTCTAACCCTTTTTAGTTCATTAAATTCCTTTTTGATTAGTTATAAGGTTCATTTTCATTGTTCGGGATCGTTTGTTTACTTGGCTTTAAAAGATCGGTTCACTTATATTCAAGTTTGGATTATATGCAAGATGAAAGTGGTTGTCCAGAATTGAAGTTATATTCTTTATTACATATCCAGGAGATTACATGATTTTAGTTTTAATTAGGTTACTTAGAGTGAACTCGAATTGTTATATATATATATATATATATAACCATAGTGATAACTGTTTTTGTTGATCGGTGGATTTGATTACAAAGAATGTGTTTTGATTTATAACTTAATTACATTTGTACCAAAAGATTACAGAACCAAAAAAAAGGATATATTACATATATTTGGGCAGAATTTAGAGAAGGATTGGAGCTTGAGAGGAGTGGAGAGAAGAGAGAGTGAAGGGGGTTTTATAGTGGAGGAGAAGAGAGATTTCATAATATTATAATCCTTAATTTATTATTTCTTCACAAAACAAAGAATAGTAAATATTTCATGACCAAGAATAGTAAATGGGTCATGTGAATTCGAACCAAGTGGGCTTACATCAGCAGAACATCATCAATGACTCAATTAATCTATTATTTATCATTTATTGTAAATTATCGGATTCTACAATTCATCAAAAATACAAGTATTTCAGAAAAATCCAAAAAATTCACCCTAACTATTTTTCAACCTGTAGAATCCAAAAATGAAATCCATTTTTCAAATATGATTTTCTAAATATGATTATTTTAATATTTAATTAAAATAATAATTATTATCAAAACCAGTTTTAAAACACTCATTAACTTATTCTAAAATATAGGTATATTGCACTTCCAACTTGAATATTATTTTTATACCACCAAAGGTGAGCTTACTATTCATTAGGGTATATCACTATTTATAAGGTTATGTTAATATTCATTCAGGTAGGTTACTATTCACCGAAAATTAGGTTTTTCTTATCGGATTCCAAAAAACATCTTGAACACAACCGTGTATGTCATATTTCCAAAATTCCAGACATAGAAGAGACAAACTCATGTTTAAAGGTCACTTATCACTTAGTAGATCATTATTATGTGATTTTATGGCATATTTATAAGAAGGGAATTTCCATTAAAAACATTGGGTCGTTACATTCATCCCCCCTTAAAGAATTTCGCCTTCGAAATTTCATTTTACATTCTAGGCCAAAAACAGAGTTGGGTACTTTTCCTTCATTGCTTCCTCTAGTTCCCATGTTGCTTCCTCAAACTTATGGTTCCTCCACAACACTTTGACAAGATGGGTTGTCTTGTTGCGTAGAACATTATCTGTCTGATCCAGAATCTTTACTGGCTGCTCCTCATAGAAGAGATCATCTTCCAGTTGCACAACCTCTGAGTTTACTACATGTGAGAGATCAGGTATGTACTTCCTCAAGAGTGATACGTGAAAAACATCATGAAATCGAGCCATATTCGATGAAAGTGCAAGCCAATAGGCCAGGGCTCCTATGCGGTCAAGGATCTCAAAGGGGCCAATATACCTTGGGCTTAGCTTCCCTTTCTTCCCGAATCGCATGACTCTCTTCCATGGAGATATTCGAAGGAAGACTTTATCTCCAACGTCGAACTCCAAGTCCCTTCGACGGTTGTCAGCATAGCTCTTTTGCCAACTTTGAGCATCTTTGATGTGTTTCTGGATGACTTGAACCTTCTCTGTCATCTCTTTAACAAAATCGGGTCCAAGTAGCTTTCTTTCTCCAACTTCATCCCAACAGGTTGGAGTTCTACATCGCTTTACATATAGAGCTTCATATGAAGACATCTGAATACTCGAGTGCAAGAAATTATTGTATGAGAACTCAACCAATGTGAGATGCTGATCCCAACCACCTGTGAATTCAAGAGAGCAGACTCTTAGCATATCTTCAAGCGTCTGAATAGCCCTTTCAGATTGGCCATCAGTTTGGGGGTGATAGGTCATGCTGAAATTTAATTCAGTACTCAAAGCATGTTAAAAAATCCTCCATAATTTAGATGTGAACCTTGGATCGCGGTCAGAGACAATTGAGAGTGGAACATCGTGCACTCTCACCACTTCCTTCACATATATCTTTGTAACTTGTTAAAGTGAGAGATCTTCCCGAATAGTGAAGAAATGGGATGTCTTGGTGAGTCGGTCAACCACAACCCATATCGCATTATTTCCCTTTGACGTCTTCGGGAGACCCGTGACAAAGTTCATAGTAACATTTTCTCATTTCCACATGGGTATAGGCAGTGGTTGCATCATACCTTTAGACTTTTGTCGCTCAGCTTTAACTTGATGACATACCAAGCACCTTGATATATATTCCACAATCTCCTTCTTCATGTTATCCCACCATAAGTGTTCTCGGAGATCACGGTACATTTTGATACTCCCAGGATTGATAGAGAAGGTTGAGCTATGTGCATCATTCAATAGATCCTTGTTTATCTCTAGATCAGATGGCACACATAATCGTGTCCCAAATCTTACAACTCCTTCCTCGTCAATTTTAAAATCAGAGGATTTCCCATTTTTAACAGCTTCCACACTTTTCTGAATTTCGACATTCTTTCTTTGAGCAACCTTTATTTTCTCCAAGAGGGATGGTTGAGCAATCATTTGAAAAAAGATTGATGTTCCTCCCTTAATGATTCTAATGTCCATCATTTGCAAATCCAAGAAGATAGAATCTTTTTCATTTCTCATCATTCATAAAGATGTAGGATCCTTTCTACTTAGAGCATCTGCCACCTTGTTTGCCTTACCGGGATGGTAGTGGATTGAGCAGTCATAATCCTTAATGAGCTCCATCCATCTTCGTTGGCACATATTAAGATCTTTCTGTGTGAATATATATTTGAGACTTTTGTGGTCAGTATATATCTCACATTTTTCCCCGTAGAGATAATGTCGCCAGATTTTCAACGCAAAGATCACAGCTGCAAACTCCAGATCATGCGTGGGATATTTTTGCTCATTGATTTTTAGCTACCTTGAGGCATAGGCTATCACTTTATCATTTTGAATTATCACACAGCCTAAGCCTTTCTTAGAAGCATCAATATACACCACAAAGAGTTCTCCACTTGAAGGGAGTGTGAGTACTCGCACAGTGATAAGCCTCTTTTTCAACTCCTTAAAACAGTCTTCACACTCCTGTGTCCAGACGAACTTTACTCCCTTCCGTGTCAGCTTGGTCATTGGGTTTGACAATCATGAAAAGTTCTTCACAAATCGTCCATAATACCCAGCTAGACCTAAAAAGTTGTGGATCTCTGTTACAGAAGTTGGCCTCGGCCACTCTTCAATTGCATTCGTCTAGGAAGGGGTCCACAGATATCCCTTTCCTGGTGATAACATGCCCCAAGAATGATACTTCCTCCATCCAGAACTCACATTTACTGTACTTTTCATACAACTTCCCCCATCACAAAGTCTTTAACATAGTTTCCAAATGCTCCTCATGTTTCTCCTTGCTCTTGGATTATATCAGAATATCATCAATAAAGACCGCCACAAATTTGTTGAGGTAATTTCTAAAGACTCTATTCATTAAATCCATTAATATTTTAGGAGCATTAGTGAGTCCGAAGGGCATTACTATGAACTCATAGTGTCCATACCTCGTTCGAAAGGCAGTCTTGGGAATATCTTCCTTCCTCACCTTTAGTTGGTGATATCCCGACCGAAGGTCCACCTTAGAGAAATAACTGGCCCCACGAAACTGATCAAACAAGTCATTTATCTGTGGAAGGGGATACTTGTTCTTTATAGTGATTTTACTAAGCTCACGATAATCAATGTAGAGACGCATTGATTCATCCTTTTTCTTGACGAAGAGGACTGGATCACCCCACGGTGAAGCTTTCGGGCGTATAAAACTCTTCTTCATATTCTCCTGTAACTGCTTCTTCAGCTCTTCCAGCTCTACGGTGGCCATTCTGTAAGGTGTCTTTGAGATTGGCAGAGATCCAGGGATAAGCTCAATTGAGAACTCAACATCTCGATCAGGAGGAAGACCAGGCAACACTTCAGGAAATACATCAGTGTAATCCTTCACGATGGGTATGTCTTCAAACATGATTCTCTCCTTTGTCTCAATCATTTGAGCTCGGTATGCATGCTCATAAGGAAGCAATATCCAAACTTGAGACGAAGATTCTAAAGGAGACTCATCTTCCTCCTTGCACTTGTAAAGAATCGGATGATTCTTCGGGATGTGAAGAGTAATCTCCCTTCCTCGACAATTGGTGTTGGTCTTGTACAAAGATAGTCAATCCATGCCCAAGATAGCATCGAACTCCACTAAAGGAAGTATGACAAGATTTGCTGGAAGGTTCAGTCCACAAACATTAACTGGGGAGGAGTTATAAACCATGGATGAAATAATTTCCCCATTCTCTATTCTCACAGATAACTTTTCCTCCAAATTTTGAGGTGGTGTTTGAATAGTTCTAAAATTGCATGATATGAAAGAATGCGTAGAACCAGAATCAAATAGTACGTTCGCGATGTTATCACTACTGCTGAGGTGGAGCCGAAAAACGATGTGGTGACAGGTACGCTTGTTATTCATTCAAGAATAGTGAACGTACTATTTGATTCTGGTTCTACGCATTCTTTCATATCATGCAAGTTTAGTAGAACTATTCAAACACCACCTCAAAATTTGGAGGAAAAGTTATCTGTGAGAACAGCGAATTGGGCAATTATTGCATCCATGGTTTATAAATCCTCCCAGGTTAATGTTTGTGGACTGAACCTCACAGCAAATCCTGTCATACTTTAGTGGAGTTTAATACTATCTTGGGCATGGATTGGCTATCTTTTTACAAGGCCAACATCAATTGTCGGGAAAGGAGATTACTCTTCACATCTCGAAGAATCCTTCGATTCTTTACTAGTACAAGGAGGAAGATGAGTCTCCTTTTGAATCTTTGTCTCAAGTTTGGATTTGCTTCCTTATGAGCATGCATATCTAGCTCAAATGATTGAGACAAATGGGAGAATCATGCTTGAAGACATTCCCATCGTGAGGGATTACACTGATGTATTCCCCTGAAGAGTTGCATGGTCTTCCTCCTGACCGAGAGGTTGAGTTCTCAATTGAACTTATCCCTGAATCTCTGTCAATCTCAATGACACCTTACAGAATGGCCAGCGTAGAGCTGGAAGAGCTGAAGAAGTAGTTACAGGAGAATATGGAGAAAGGTTTTATACGCCCGAGTGCTTCAACTTGGGGTGCTCCAGTCCACTTCGTCAAAAAGAAGGATGGATCAATGCGCCTCTTCATTGATTATCATGAGCTCAATAAAATCACTATAAAGAACAAAGATCCCCTTCCACGGATAGATGATTCATTTGATCAGCTTCGTGGGGACAGTTATTTCTCTAAGGTGGACCTTCGGTCGGGATATCACCAACTAAAGGTGAGGAAGGAAGATATTCCCAAGAATGGCTTTCAAACGAGGTATGCACACTATGAGTTCATAGGGATGCCCTTCGGACTCACTAATGCTCCAGCAATTTTCATGGATATAATTAATAGAGTCTTTAGGGATTACCTCGACAAATTTGTGGTTTTATTTATTGATGATATTCTGATATACTCCAAGAGCAAGGAGGAACATGAGGAGCATTTGAAAACTGTGTTACAGACTTTGCGAAGGGAGAAATTGTATGCAAAGTACAGTAAATGAGAGTTCTGGATGGAGGAAGTGTCATTCTTTGGGCATGTTATCACCAGGAAAGGGATATATATGGACCCTTCCAAGACAAAGGCAATTGAAGAGTGTCCCAGCCCAACTTCTGTAACGGAGATCCATAACTTTTTAGGTCTAGCTGGGTATTATCGACGATTCGTGAAGAACTTTTCATGATTTTCAAACCCATTGACCAAGCTCACATGGAAGGAAGTAAAGTTTTTCTGGACACAGGAGTGTGAAGACTGTTTCAAGGAGTTGAAAAAGAGGCTTATCACTGCGTCGGTAGTCACACTCCCTTCAAGTGAAGAACTCTTTGTGGTGTATAGTGATGCTTCTAAGAAAGGCTTAGGTTGTGTGCTAATGCAAAATGATAAAGTGATAGCCTGTGTCTCAAGGAAGCTGAAAATCCATGAGCAAAACTATCTCACACATGATCTGGAGTTGGCGGCTTTGATCTTTGCGTTGAAAATCTGGAGGCATTATCTCTATGGGGAAAAAATGTGAGATATATACTAACCACAAGAGTTTCAAATATATATTCACACAGAAAGATCTTAATATGCGCCAACGAAGATGGATAGAGCTCATCAAGGATTATGACTACTCAATCCACTACCATCACGGTAAGGCAAACAAGGTGGTGAATGCTCTAAGTAGAAAGGATCATGCATCTTTATCAATGATGAGAACTGAAAAGGATCCGATCTTCTTAGATTTTCAAAGGATGGACATGGAAATCATTAAGGGAGGAACATCATCAGTCCTTTCTAAAATAAGGGTGAAAAGCTGTTAAAAATGGGAAATCCTCTGATTTCAAAATTGATGAGGGAGGAGTTGTAGGATTTGGGACACGATTATGTGTACCATCTGATCCAGAGATAAAGAATGAGTTATTGAATGATGCACATAGCTCGGCCTTCTCTATCCATCCTGGGAATACCAAAATGTATCGTGATCTCCAGGAACACTTCTATTGGGATAACATGAAGAAGGAGATTGTGGAATATATATCAAGGTGCTTGGTATGTCAGCAAGTTAAAGCTGAGTGACAAAAGTCCAAAGGTATGATGCAGAAAATGCCAATACCCATGTGGAAATGGGAAAATGTTACTATGGACTTTGTCACGGGTCTCCCGAAGACATCAAAGGGAAATAATCCGATATGGGTTGTGGTTGAACGACTCACTAAGACATCCCATTTCTTCACTATTCGGGAAGATCTCTCGCTTGAACAAATTGCAAAGATATATGTGAAGGAAGTGGTGAAATTGCACGGTGTTCCACTCAATTGTCTCTGACCGCGATCCAAGGTTCACATCTAAATTCTGGAGGAGTCTTCAACATGCTTTGAGTACTGAATTAAATTTTAGCACGGCCTATCACCCCCAAACTGATGGCCAATCAAAAAGGACTATTCAGACGCATGAAGATATGCTAAGAGTCTGCTCTCTTGAATTCAAAGGTGGTTGAGATCAGCATCTCCCAATGGTAGAGTTCTCATACAACAATAGCTTCCAATCGAGTATTCAGATGGCTTCATATGAATCTCTATATGAAAAGTGATGTAGAACTCCAACCTGTTGAGATGAAGTTGGATAAAGAAAGCTACTTGGACCCGATCTTGTTCAAGAGATGACAGAGAAGGTTCAAGTCATCCAGAAACACATCAAAGCTTCTCAAAGTCAGCAAAAGAGCTATGCTGACAACTGTCGAAGGGACTTGGAGTTCGACATTGGAGATAAAGTCTTCCTTCGAATATCTCCATGGAAGAGAGTCATGTGATTCATGAAGAAATGGAAACTAAGCCCAAGGTATATTGACCCATTTGAGATCCTTGACCGCATAGGAGTTGTGGACTATTGGCTTGTACTTCCACCAAATATGGCTCGAGTTCATGATTTTTTTCACGTATCACTTTTGAGGAAGTACATACCTGATCCCTCACATGTACTAAACTCAGAGGTGGTGCAACTGGAAGATGATCTCTTCTATGAGGAGCAGCCAGTAAAGATTCTGGATTGGAGAGATAAGGTTCTACGCAACAAGACAACCCATCTTTTCAAAGTGTTGTGGAGGAACCCTAAGTTTGTGGAAGCAACATGGGAACTGGAGGAAGCAATGAAGGAAAATTACCCACATCTGTTTTTGGCCTAGAATATAAAATTAAATTTTTAGGGCAAAATTTCTTGAGGAGGGAAGAATATAACGACCCAATGTTTTTAATGGAAATCCCATTCTTATAAATATGTCATAAAATCACATAATAACGATCTACTAAGTGATAAGTGACCTTTAAACATCATTTTGAACCTTCTGTGTTTGGAATTTTGGAAATCTGACATACACGGTTGTGTTCAAGATGTTTTTTGGAGTCCGATAAGAAAAACTTAATTTTCAATGAATAGTAACCTACCTTAATGAATAGTAACATACACTGTGAATAGTGATATACCCTAATGAATAGTAACCTCACCTTTGGTGGAATAAAAATAATATTCAAGTTGGAAGTGGAATATACCGATATTTTAGAATAAGTTAATTAGTGTTTTAAATCTGGTTTTGATAATGATTATTATTTTAATTAAATATTAAAATAATCATATTTATAAAATTATTTTTGAAAAATGGGCTTCATTTTTGGATTCCACACGTCGAAAAATGGTTAGGGTGAATTTTTGGGATTTTTCTGAAATACTTGAATTTTTGATGAATAGTAGAATCCGATAATTTACAATAAATGCTAAATAATGGATTAATTGAGTCATCGATGATGTTCTGCTGATGTAAGCTCACTTGGTTCGAATTCACATGACCCATTTACTATTCTTGGTCATGGAATACTTATTGTTCTTTGTCTTGTGAAAAATAATAAATTAAGGATTATAATATCCTGAAATCCCTCCTCTTCTCCACTATAAAACCCCCCTTCACTCCCTCCTCTCTCTACTCCTCTCAAGCTCCAAGACTTCCATAAATTCTGTCCAAATCTCTCCCCAAGGTCCTCCTCCGTGTCCAAAAGCTCTCAGCCTCCTCAAAATACCAAAACCTCTCCTCTTAAGAGGTTCTCAAAGGAGGAAGTCTCAAGAGGTAAATTTATCTTCCCAAATTTCTTCTTTTATTTTAAGTTCTTTTATTTTTTATTTTCTTTCCTCACCTACATTCACCATAATAGTATGATAAATCCAGTAACATAAATTTACTGGAATGTATCCATGCTAGTGGTATATTTCGGTATCTTCTCCATTTCCCCACACTTTTATTTGAAAGAAATGAAAGCACCATTTGAGATGTGCTAATTTAGCACATTCAAGGACAACGGTTTATCAATTTCTATTATTATCTTTAATTTTGGTCATGAAACCATTTGTGTTATGGTTGAACCAGATTATTATATATGAAATATATCCTATTTTTGGTTCTGTAATCCTTTGGTACAAATGGAATTAAGTTATAAATCAAAACACATTCTTTGTAATCAAATCCACCGATCAACAAAAATGGTTATCACTGTGGTTATATATATATAACAATTCGACTTCACAAGTAACCTAATTAAAACTAAAACCATGTAATCTCCTAGATTTTAACTAAAGAATATAATTTCAATTCTGGACAACCACTTTCATCTTGCATATAATCCAAACTTGAATATAAGTGCACCGATCTTTTAAAGCTAAGTAAACAAACGAGCCCGAACAATGAAAATGAACCTTATAACTAATCAAAAAGGATTTTAATGAACTAAAAAGGGTTATAATAAATCAATTACATAAAGAGGTTCTGGACTTCTTAATTAATAATCTTAATTTGTTTATTCAGGTTGTTAATAACAAGTGGAGAACACCAACGGATTTAAGGTAAGGGATCCTCCCCTTTTCACTCTTAATCAAGAGTGTTTTTTATGCTATGTCTTTTGTGTAATACCAAGTGATAGGGTTGAAGGACACCAGAACACCCTGAGAGGGGAGGGGTGAATCAGGGTGACAACTTTTTCTTTTAATGTGATGGATCTTGTTCCCACGTTGGTAGGAACTTGTTGAACCTGTATGATGAATATGATCATAAAGCAAGCATTCACATGCACAAAGAAGACACATCACTTTTTACTTGGTTCACCACTAAGGGCTACGTCCAAGGATCATACGCCGACAAGTTGTCGATCGTACCAAATTCCACTAATCTTCACTAGTTGTGGATTACATAGGTTCAGGCACAGTCACTCTGTCTCAGGCTCACTGCCTTTACAAAGGTTCAGGGGTAGCTCACTGCTTCCCTCGGGTCACTCCCGTAGACTCCCCCTGGCTCACTGCCCTTGGTGAAGTCACACTCAGTTTATAGACGTGAAGGTCTCTTCATCATTGCATAAGAATGCATCCTATGTTGTATGTAGACGCTTTGTTGAAGTCCAAATCTCACCAGAAGACGAATCTCACTTTGCATTGAGGGTACCGGGCGATCTTCCAGCTTTCGTGCAGCTTCAAAAGGACAGATGTACTTTAACAACCCTGGCGCGCTTCTCGAAACCCGGCGCGCAAGTTTCAATCCCAGGGCGCAAGTCACTTGCGCGGTACAAATTCGGCGCGCAGGTGACACCAAACCATTTGCGCGACACTACCTCCTTCAACACCAATCTTGTGTGACGCTGCGCCTTTAACTCCCCAACTGCCTTGATCGTGAAGCCAACTACCGGCGCGCAGCCTCTACTTGCGTGACCCAACAACTACTTGCGCGACCCAATAACCACTTGCGCGACTCAACCAGCCCAAAACTTGCGCGGCCCTTATCCCTTGCATGGCCCTAATCCCTTTGCCATTTTCCCATGTTCTGATCTTGAAAAACATAAGGCGCGCAAGTTTCCTCTCCTTCAAGTACAGGGCGCGCAAGTCTCTTTGCCAAAAACACTTCTCTCCATTTGTCAATTTTCAGGCCCAAAAATTTGGCAAACACTAGGAAACGGCGCCACCTTCAATAATGTTATCTGCTTGAACCGTATGATCTCTTTGCTGTTACACATTCTGAACTTCCACTGAGGATTGACAACAAACACAAACCATACTTCAAATCATTCATAGAAGACCATGGTTCCAACAATCTCCCCCATTGGGGTTGTTGGCAATCAGAAAATAAATTCAATAGATCTCCATCCATGTGAGAACCAAAAACGCAAGAAACAACTCAGCCAACACTCTAAGTCTACGTGAGCAATGCTCGGTGTAGAAAATAAGAGAGGAAGCTTGAATTGGGTTCCAGTGTTTTGGAATTCTCAATGATTCCCAAAAATCATTACATGACGGATGAATTCCTTCTTATCTTTCTCATCCTATCACTGACACTGAATTCGCATTGTGTCACAGGAGCATTACATGCCTGAATTTATTCCTTTCTACCCCATTGACAATAAACCCAAAGCCTGGTAATTTTTTCAATGTTCAGCTCAAACATCACTCCCGCTGGATAGTATCTCCCCCACAAACATGCATCACATCCATAAATAGATAAAAACAGTAATCATAATCGGGGAGAGGGGTATTGCGTAACCTCCTTATGCACTGGGAGGTGGCTGAACACCGAGGTTCACCCCTTGTTCAACTTTTTCTTTGATAAAGTGATACCTGATTTCAATATGTTTCGTACGGGAATGCTGAACAGGATTCTTCGTAAGATCAATTGTGCTCTTGTTATCACAATAAATCACCATTGGTTGCTTTACCTCATCACCAATATCTGTTAATTGTTGCTTCATCCATAGCAGTTGAGTGCATGCCTTTGTGGCATAGATATACTCAGCTTCAGCAGTACTAAGAGAAGTACTTTCTTGTTTCTTGCTCATCCAGCCAACACATTTCTGCCCAATATAGAAGGCTCCACCACTAGTGGACTTTCTGTCTACTACATCACCAGCCCAGTCAGCATCAGAAAACGCTGATAATTCACTGTCCCTGCCTGCAGCAAAAAATAACCCGAAGTTATGTGTACCTTGAATATACCTCATGATTCTTTTTACTGCCACCATATGTTCCTCCTTTGGATTACTCTGAAAGCGGGCTGCAAGGCATGTGGAAAAGACAATATCTGGTCGTGTTGCTGTCAGGTACAGTAGGCTCCCAGTGATCCTCCTATACCTGGTGGGATCAACAGAGGCCTCATCCTCATGTTTTCCACGTTTAGTTCCAACTGCAATCGGAGTTGACATTGGTTTGGAGTCTTGCATATTAAACTTCTTCAGCAACTCTCTTGCATACTTTTCTTGATAAATGAAAGCGTATTCCTTCTTTTGAATCACCTACAGCCCCAAGAAATATGTGAGCTCCCCAATCATAGACATTTCAAATTCTGATTTCAGGTGGTTGGCAAATTCATCCACTGATTTCTGCCTGCTGCCACCAAATATGATATCATCAACATAAACTAGAACCATGAATTGATCTTTTGGAGAATTCTTAACATAGAGATTGTGATCTACTCCTTCTCTTTTGAATTCCAGCTTCTTGAGATATGAATCTAGCCGTGAGTACCACGCCCACGGTGCCTGCTTCAAACCATATAGAGCTTTCTTCAGTTTGCACCCTTTGTTTCATCAGTACCTAAAACAAAGCCCACTGGTTATTCAATGTAGACTTCTTCTTCGAGTACACCATTCAATAATGTTGTCTTGACATCCATTTGATGTACTTTATATCCTCTTTGGAGTGCCATGGAAAGGAAAAGCCTGATTGACCCCAGTCTAGCCACTGGAGCAAAGGTTTCTTCAACATCAATGCCTTCAATCTGGGATTATCCTTTACATACCAGTCGTGCCTTGTTTCTGATGACACTTCCATGCTCATTAAACTTATTTTTAAAGATCCATTTGGTACCAATCACATTGTAACCTTCGGGTCTCTGGACAAGATCTCATGTCTGATTCTTGTCAATCTGATCTAATTCATCATTCATGGCTTACACCCAAGATTCATCATTTGCAGCTTCTTCGAATGAGGATGGCTCTAAAACTGATAGAAATGCAGATTGCGTGTTATTCCTCATCCTTCTTGTTTGAGTGGGTGTACTCCTATCCCCAATTATGTTGTATGGATCAATCTCAGCTCTTCAATTTCTCCTGCGAGGTTCAGTTGCATTCTCTTCAGCCACAGTTTCTTCTTCAGATTCTTTTTCTGAGTCAACATCATGATGTGACTGCTGAGTGTTTTGTACAACTTCCTCTATTTCTGCATTTGTATTTTCTTCACGTTCACTTTCTTCTTGAATTTCTATCACATCAGCATATGACATCCTTGAAACATATGTGGTTTTCTCTTCAAATATCTTAACATCACTGCTTTCCACAATCCTTCCTAAACGCTTGTTGAAACATTTGTAGGCTTTGCTGTTCATTGAGTAACCGAGGAAAATTCCTTCATCTGCATTGTCGTCATACTTCCCTTGATTTCCTTCTTGGTTCCTGATGAAGCATTTACTTCCAAATACACGAAAGTATTTTAAAGAGGGCTTCTGTCCATGCCACAATTCATATGGTGTCTTCATCTCACCCATATAAAGTCCAGTTCGATTCTGAATGTACACTGCAGCTTGAACAGCCTCTTTCTAGTAAAATGTCATGGAATACAACTCTCAATTAGCATTGTCCGTGCCATGTTGTTCACATGTCGATTCCTACGTTCAAAAAATCCATTTTGTTGTGGAGTTCTCACAGCAGCTACCTCATGTTATATCCCATGCTTCTCCAGATAATTTTCAAATTCAATGGATGTGTATTCTCCTCCATTGTCAGATCGCAACACTTTGATTGTTCGTCCAGTATCATTCTCAGTGATTCGCCGATATGTTTTCATGCAGTCAAGGACTTTGTCATTTCCTGTGAATGACCATCACACATGTCATTCTACTGTAATCATCTATGAAAAGGACAAAGTACCTTTCTCCATGAGTTCCAGCAACATTTATCATCCCACATACATCTATATGAATCCGATCAAGAAGGTGAGATGCCCTTTTCTTCTTTGGCCGATATGAACTGCAGACCAGCTTCCCACGAATGCAAGCATCACAAGATTTTTCACGCTCACGCTTTAGGTTGGGAATGTCCATGACAATTCTCAATTTTGATATTTTCTCCATGTCTTGTTGATTGATGTGTCCCAGTCTCCGATGCCACAAATTGTTTTCTTCTTCAACAGTCATGTAACAGACATTTTCTTCACTATCAACCTGATACAAGTTGCATTCTGTTCTGCATCCCTTCATAAGTGAATTACCTGTCTTTCCCTTGATAATGCAGCATTTCTGATTAAAATTAACTATAAGTCCCGAGTCACAGAGTTGACTCACGCTGAGGAGATTATGACGTAGGCCATCTACGTAAAGGACTTCAATCTTTTTTAGTTCTCCATTAGCTAATTCGGTACTTCCACTCCCTTTGATTTTCAGAGCTCCATCATTACCAAATCGTATCGTACCATCAACCTTCCTTTTAATATCTGTTAGCAGGTCGGCATTACCTGTCATATGAGATGAACAACCGCTATCCAGAATCCAGGTACTGTTGTTCTTTGTAGCTTTGAGGGCCACCTCTGCAAGGTTGGATTTCTCAATCTTCTTCCTTTCCTTCCATGAGACATTGGATTGAGTATATAGTACCGATGGCCTTTCAATTATCTATTCTGCATATCCAGGTTCTTCATAGTCGAAATATTTGAGAGGAGAAAACCTGTTTGAAAGAGAAACATTGTTTTGCTGACGAGACTTGACTTGTCTTGAACTTCGGTATGAGGTGTCCATGTCCCTTCTCTGCCTGCAATTAGCAGCCTTATGACCAAAGTTAGAACAACGATAACAATATCCATATAAATTGTTTCTTTTATAAGAATTAGGATATGAATTTGTTCTCCTTTGTTGAACTTCTATATCTTCTCCATTCAGATAGCTTCTTGCCTCTTCAAAATAAGACATGGTGTGGCCCAGATGGCCACAGAATTGACACTCCATGAGAGGAAATGTCTTCTCACTTGAATTTCTCCTCATACCTTCTTCCTTGGGAGAATAGTTAGACTGTATGTCATTTCTGAATGTTTGAGGATAATTTTCAGTTCTATTTTTAGTTTGGATTGAGGGTTCCTTTTTCAGCACTTTAGGCAACGTTTCAACATGTTCAACTTTCATCTTATCTTTCTTTTGGATCTTTTCACTTCCAGCAGTTGATGTCTCAGCTTCACAGCCAAGTCCACTCTTTCCCATGCAAGCGGGTCTTTGATCACTCAAGATTTTTCCAACCCCATCTAAACCACACTTGCCTCTTGCTAGTAATTCTGCATCTGAGAATCTTCCAAACTGTATTTTCTTTCTTGATTCTTTTGGAATTGATTCAGTCTCAAGTTTAATCCTTAGAGTAACAACTTCCTCTTCAAGACCCTCAGCAGTCTTGGATTTTTCATCTAGTCTGGAGGTGAGGTCATTGATGACCTTTTCCTGCTCTTCAATTCTCAACTTCAGATACACTACATCATCATTGCTTTCAATTATTTTAGACTGTACCTTCACAAATTCTTCCAGTCGTTTAATTTTAGCTTCAAGTTGATCAACCTATTCAGTTGATTCTTCTACAATTGATTTCCACTTATTGCAACTCTTACATTTAATCTTAATCTTACTAACTGCATCTTTATGTTGCATCTCTGGATCAACACAAGTTCTCAGTTGTTTTTCTCCACCAGTATCTTCTGACTTTTCAACAGTGGCCATCATGGAAGCATGGTTCCCAGTTTTGAATTCTGGTTCTTCTTCATCACAGAATTCATTATCATTTTCTTCCTCTTCACAGACAAAACTCTTCCTTTGCATTTTCTTTCCAGATTTGAAGTCTCCCTTTTTGAAGAACCTTCTTCGAGGCTTCTCGAAGCTTTCATCTTCACTATCTTCATCATTGATCTTTCTTAAGCACTGAGAAGCAATGTGCCCAACTTTTCCACAATGAAAACATGCGAGAGGTAACTTCCCTTTGAATTTCCCTTTTCCCTTCTGGAACTTCTTTGCAATGAGAGAAAGAATTTCTTTTTCTTCATCATCTTCACTGCTACAATCTTTTGAGATTTTCAGTTTATCCATGGCCTTGAATGCCATTTCCTTGCTCACACGAGTCGTAGAATCTTCTGGTTTGACTCTCATTTCATATGCTACCAAGCTGCTCAGTATATCATCCAGAGAAAGTTTGGAAAGATCTCTTTCCTCAAGGGCTGACACCTTTGCATTGTACAGAGCTGGAAGTCTTCTTAAAATTTTCTTTACAATATCAATGTCTTTGATTTCTTCGCTTAGACCCCGAATTGCTCCAACCACTTCAGTAATTCGATTGAAGAATGATTCTGCCTTCTCGTTCCTTTGTCTGAGGTCGGATTCAAACATCATTTAATCCGTTAGAACCCCCTCAGTAAGGCCTTGATTCCTCTTTAGTCATCCTTCTTGATTTCTATTCTAGAATGAGTTATAGGGGTTTGAGCGGTTTTGATTCTTTTGTAGATCTACCACGTTTTAGACCAAATTGGAGGCTGTTATCAGAGGATTATCATCATACGAGTCTCAGGTAGGTGGTGTATACCTCTTTTTGTGTTTTCTCCGACTTTGGGTAGCGCGGCCTATGGCACGTTTTCGGGTATTTTGAGTGTGACCTTATATTACCTGTTATTGCTTGTTTAACTGTTATCTGGCCTATGGGATGCCTTTGGGCATGCTTTGTTACCTCTTTTTCTTGAGCGGGGTCGGGCGAGTGGTCGTTGCTCACTTGGGCATTTTGGCCGGGGACTGCCAAAATGGTTATAATTGTTTTGTAGTGTTTAAAATGTTGAGTATGGTTTATTGAACCTGATATGAACTATTGGAGACCTTAGAAACCTCAGTGCTGGTATGGGACAACACTTTCTAAGTTCTTTTCAAGTGTTTAGATGATTTTGCCTGTTTATGTGTCCTGTTAAAATGTGTATATATGTAATTGTTGAATTCCATGTGCTAGACCCTTTGGATTGTGTTGGACATAGCCCAGATATTCTTAAGTGATATTGATCACAGGTTAGGCTTGTCCCGGGTTACGTTGGGTGGTTCTGACCACGGGATTGGGTGTCATGGGCGTCAGCTTGGGCATGGCCCAGGTTACTGGGATGGCGAGACCATCAGACTTGAGCGGCATAGACGCAGAGACACGAGGTGTCAGAGGTGTTGTGGCTTGGGTATTTTTTTGGTGATTACCTCTCACCCAGAACTATGAGTAGTGTGCACACAGAGACTCCATGATGAGGTGGTTTTGACCACTCGTGTGGGTAGAGACCCCATTAGTTGTGGTTTACGTACTTTTGGTTTGGGGGTGCTTGCCGTAGGAAGCCACGAGGAAGGTGAGAAGCCTTCAGGGAATAGCATTGAGGCTATCGGGTTGGGGGTAGATGCTCGTCGTGATTTAAGGACAAACATCATTGTCCCTTCGGTTACTTTATTTTGAGGGCAGACATCATTGTCCCTCTGGTTACTTTACTTGAGGGCAGACATCGTTGTCCCTCCGATTACTTATTTGAGTACAGGAATCGTTGTTCCTTCGGGTTACTATTTCTTGGGCGTGCCTTCAGGACGTCGGTACATGAGACACGTGGTGTCAGGGGGCACATGGTGTCGGGTTACATGACATAGATTCTGGCATTAGCCGAAGCACGTGACACTCCATGGTGGCAGTGTGCAAACTTTATGGATTTACATGCAGGAAAGGGGTCAGCTTCAGGATCTAGACTGCATTAGCTATTGCATGGAGATGGAATGGACCTTAATGTATTGTCCAGCTGGAGTTTACTTTGTTTTGCTTTCTTTCTTGTATCAGCATGCTTACTTGTTTTGTAGAGACAGTTGGTTATCCATTGGCGCCCCTCTTACATATAAATATGTATGACCTACTTTGGATGCATGTTTGTTGTTCATTAGTATTTATAAGTGATCATCACACTGTTGTGTTTACTTCCCACTGGTGTTGTTTATATCTATTTCTTCTGCTATTTATCGATATTGAATGTGATTCCGGTCTACGAGTCTGGTTCGAGTCAGTTGAGTTGTTTATTCCGCTGCATTTTTATTTTTATACTCGGACCAGTACCATTATTATCCTCCGAGAGGGTATAGCCTCCCCACTATACCTATAAGACCCTCACTGCTAGTCGGAAACCTTTGGCGTTCGGGGAGGTGCACCTAAGGTAGTAACATCTGACCCGTTTAGCATTGTTCGGGTGGCTGTTCGGGCCTGGGTCGTTATAAAGTGGTATCAGAGTTTTAGACAGGGATTTAGTAATAGTGTTTCGTTGGCTATAAATGAGATTGAGACTTCTCTTTTATTTTCTGTTGGTTTTACTATTTGGGATATGGTAGACTGAAGATAGGTTGTTACAGGAACTGGGTTTCTAGCTTGTGTTTGGGTGCCTGCAGCCCCAGGTACAAGGGATGGACCAAATATCCATAGGTGGAAATTGTTGTTGCCTTTTTGCTCAGATTACAATTTATATGATTTCCACCTCGGTGGCTCACTTGGTGTGTGATGTTATTGATTGTGATATGTGACCCTTGACCCAGGGCAGTAAGGGAGAATTGCACCTTGGCCTGGTATGGCAAGGCTTGTTTGTTTGGATTTTGATAGGCACATTTTTAGGATATTTCAATTTCATAACATCATGTATGCTTTGTGAAGTGATAATGCCATGTGAATAATATCAAATTGTCATAATTTGTATTATTTGAAATGTGAATAGGTGAAATTCCTGATAGATTTGCTGGTTTATTATAATGTGTTATGTCATGCTTTGTATATTTGTATAATTGCATGTGGCGGGGTATTTGGGTCTGGCTCTTATGAGAGCAAGCATGTACTATATAATTGAGGTGATTTTGATCACCACGATTGGGCGACTCGGTCGTCGGTTTGAGGCAACGTCAGTTGTCAGGATGGGCATAGTCTGAGGTACTTTTGATACTTGGCACTGTTAAGGGCGGGTAAAGAGACCATGAGGTTGGGATGACGTGGGAATGGGTTGCGATGGGTAGTAGTTATGTGCTGTCTTTTACTGCTTTCCTTATCTACGTTGAATATACATTGTTATGTATGTGGGTTGCCTGAGCATTTATGGTATTCAGTGTGTTCCATTTAGTCGACTCAGATGGAGCGTCGGGCGGGAGATGATACAGTGCTGCAGGATCAGGTTCAGGATCCGATGCAGGTAGAAAAGGAACAGAGGGTACAGGCTCAGGGACAGGATCGGGTTCAGGATCCAGTGTAGGCAGGACATCGGTTGGGTTTGGCAGTGTTTGGACCATGGCTCGACGAGCAGCTCCGAGCTAGCCTGGTACGTGTCTTGTAGAAGATCGACAAAGGTGAGGGTGGTCCACAGGCGGCTGAGAACTGGATAGAGAGTATGGCGATGATCTTCGAGCAGCTCGAGACGCCTCTAGGGCGGAGGGTCAAGCTCGAGATGTACATGATGAGAGGACCAGCAAAGCATTGGTGGGATATGCAGGTTCAGCCTCGTAGGCACGAGGGACTGGCATGGGAAGACTTTTGAGGACAGATTCTTTGAGCACTTTTACCCAGAGACACTGAGAGACGAGAGAGCTCAGGAGTTCTTGAGTCTTCATTAGGGAGACATGTCCGTCATGGACTATGACGCTACTTTCACTGAGATGTCTAACTTTGCACCTGGTATGGTAAGCGACGACGCGGCAAGGGTGAGGCGCTTCGAGGATGGCTTACAACACGCCATTAGGATCCAGGTGAATATCTTCAGGCTGGGTTTATTCTCAAATATGGTGAATCAGGCACTCATAGTAGAGGGATACCAGAGGAATAGGCCCCAAGTTGGTCGGGGAACAGCTTCAGGTGATGGTTCGGACAGAAGGAAGCGAGAACGGGATGAGTTCCAGCAGGGCAGTCAGGCCAAGGACTCAACTAGACCACCTCGTAGAAGTCTTGTTCTACAAAAAAGGGTAATGTCTTCCATATTACGTAAGATTCTATACCCTTGGTGCTGGTCGTCACTCCGGAGCCTATTGAAGACAAGACCCGGGGGTCATTATCTCTCCTTCTACTTGAAGAAGGGTTTTAGCAGTTTTTTGTCTCTTCCCTCATCCTGGAGAAGGCGGGTCTTGACAGTCTGGCAGTTTGTTGTCCCTTCCCTCATCTTGGAGAAGTCGGGTCGTGACACCTATCTGATCAATTTGAGTATTTAGTGGATTTTCTGGAAGTTGCAAAAAAAAAGGTAACTTCCACGCAGTCTATCTATGCAAGTTTTGTGTTTTAGTTTAAATGAAAGAGACTTTAAAATGTTAGAAAACGAGTCAGTTCAATTGTTCTATAGGAATCAAGTCCAATCATATTTCTCTAAACTTTATACCCCCCATACCCCTCATACTTTTGTCTCACCGTCATTTCAATGTTTTCTGTGTACGAACACCAAAGTTGAAAGAATAAGAATGGGATGTGTGTATAAACAAATTATGAAAGGACAATTCAATTAAGAGAGGGAGAATGTAACATCCTAAATCTATGATGTATTTTTATATTTTTAAAAGTATTCAAAAATTTAAGAACGAATATATTATTAATAAAACCCTATTTTCCTTAAATCTTTATGAACTAGAAAATTACGACAAATTCAAATAACTCACTAAAAGTGCTAGCACAACTAGAGCACTACTGAGTAACACAAGAAGGTCGAATGTGTAACATCTCTCTTGAATATACCATAATTAAAATAGTGATACCGAGTAGAATAGTTATAATACTAAGAACAAGAGGATAGTATAACATCATAATGAAAGTAAGAAATAAACCTTGAATTTTGATGTGTTTCTCGAATACCCTTAAACATCGGTATTTATAAAACTTTTTTTGTGATTGTTGGAAAAAATCTAACTATTAATCTTAGTAGTTGTTAGGCAACCTAAAAAGAAAATTTAAAATGAATTTAAAATGATAATTGCAAAGTAATAATATAATATTTAAAAGGACATCATTTAATAAAAATGTTTAAATAAATTTAGTAAAATAAAATTGGGAAGTAGATAATGTGATAAATGTAAAAGATGGTTTCAAATAATTAGTTCTAAAATTAACTTTTAAAATGCAAGTAACCTAATGAAAATCGTTGAAAATAAATAATAATAAGTTTAATAGTTATTTGTCTTAAATTAACAAAATTTAGTACCCACACAACACTAAGGATGGTCGGGCAACCACTGCTTAGGTGGGCACTGACCAAGCCTTTAGTGAGTGGGGTACAAGGGTGCACTACACGATGTAGGCCAGGAGGAGGCTTGGGCCTAGTACCTACAAGGGATCAAGCATGGACTTGTGTTTAAGGCTCGCTCGGTGTAAACAAAGGGTGGGTCGAAAGCCCGCGAGAACCAATGTGTAAGGCCCCCTTCTTCTGTGTGTGATTGTGATCTCGAATGAGGTCATCGAGATTCCGATTTATAAAGGGGCGCTCAATTCTCGCGGCGATGTCTTACGTTTTTGAATTTTGAATTTGAGCTTTGCTTTTGAATTTTGAATTTGAATGGTGTAATGGGTCATGCATGGTTCCCACTTTTGCATAAGTGGTTTTTTATGAAAATAACAAAAAAAAAATGATTTGGTGTAAGGGGCCCTCGATTTCTCCCTGTTTCAATGTGGGTCAATGTGGGATGACGCGGGATGTGATCTTGGTCGTCTGATCGAGATTGGGCTCATCCGATTCGTTCACCCATACAACTGTTAAATTAGATGTGCAGAACTTTATACATATTGAATTAAAAAATGACAATACAATGGTATTGTATTAAATTAACTACTAATGATTTGGTGTAAGGGCCCCTCGATTTCTCCCTGTTTCAATGTGGGACGACGCGGGATGTGATCTCGGTCGTCTGATCGAGATTGGGCTCATCTGATTCGTTCACCCATACAACTGTTAGATTAGATGTGCATACCTTTATACATATTGAATTAAAAAATGACAATACAATGGTATTGTATTAAATTAACTACTAATGATTTGGTGTAAGGGGCCCTCGATTTCTCCCCGTTTCAATGTGGGACGACGCGGGATGTGATCTCGGTCGTTTGATCGAGATTGGACTCATCTGATTCGTTCACCCATACAACTGTTAGATTAGATGTGCATACCTTTATACATATTGAATTAAAAAATGACAATACAATGGTATTGTATTAAATTAACTACTTATTTTAAAATCACACATAATAATAAATAATTAAATGAATTAATCAAACGTATAAAAGGTCGACCAACGTCTTTATGAAAAGTTAATGCATGATAAAACTAAATTACAATAAATTTAAAATTTTGATAAACTAATTAAATTTATTACTCTAAAAATTAAAATAATTAATTAACTTAAATTAAAACCGAATTAACTAATAAATTAATAAATTAATTTTAGGTAATAAAAAATATTTCTGACCCAAAATTCCAACTAAGACGCGCACCGGGTCGGGCACACCGTCGGTTTTGGGTTGGGCACACCGGTTTGGATCGGTTTCAGGTCTGTTTAGACCTGTTTGGATCCAACGCTGGCAGGGGTCCTAAATTGGCAGAAGGAAAGAGTTACCTCACCACAGGGGTGGCGTGAACCTGTGCAGCGGCGGACAGGATGGCAACCGTGTGGTCGAACGGGATATGAGAAAGGCGAACGGCGGCGGTGGGTTGCCGCTGCGGGTGGTCTCCAGGGAGCTCGGGAGGAGGCCGCCTCAGAGCGGAGGCGGCGAGATCTTTCGGCGAGGCGGTGACCTAGCAGCGGGCGACGACCGTGGTGACCGGTAGGATGAGGCCGCGCTGGGTGTTGGTCGGACGGCGGGGGAGGTGCCGGGGTGGTGCGTCGTGCGGAGGAGGCTCAGCGGGAAGGGCGTGGCTTCTAGGTCAAGCCAACCTCAATGCCTTTTTTTATATGTAAAATAATATGGCTGCTTCCAAAGTTTTCCGCCCTAACCATGACAACCGAGCTCTATTATTGTGTTAATATTGTCAAAGCCTAGTAAATAGGCTTTTGTAAAAGATGAACCTTTTTCTTTTTTCTTTTGATTTTCAGATTCCAGCAATACAAGATAATCGTTTCATTTCTTTTGGTAATGATTCCACGGAAATAAAAAACTCAGCATGAGAAAATTGTTTCATAAACCCTGTCTAAACTGGATCATCTTATAATTAAAAACAGGAACAAAATATAATTATATTATTTGTCAATTTTAAACCCGCAACAACCGCAATTTCGATCCATATAAGAATTTTCGGATGTCCCTAACTCGGTCGACTAGATTCGGATCGACGTGCGGTATATTCCGTCGATTTAATGCACTTTACTTAATTTAATGCAAATTAATTTTTTTATTGCCTCAAAAAATTCATATGATATACCAATTGAAGGTATCAGGGGACACATCGATAGCCAGTGGGTCGGGGAGTTCAAAATCGGCATCATTGCAAATGCGTAACTCTGTCGTCTCTGATGATTCGAGTCTCGGTATAGGCCCGACGATCTCTTGTGAATAATTCAAAACAGAAAAATAAATAAATGTTTACACCATTTGATTCGACGGCGCATTCGACTACAACTCGTTGGCGGCAATCGTTGCTTGAAAGATCTGAAAGTAAAACCCTCTAGATCATCCATGCACGCTTCAATAAACTATGTGAATGCCGATTATCAAATTTTGGGTGTTGGGGTGGAGACCCAACGATCACTTTGACGTCGCAACGACAACCTTGACTCGGTTCCTATGATTCGTGAAGACATCATTGGATTGATTGCTTAGACAACGTATTTTTCTCTCAAGGATACAGGAAGAGATAAGATCACCCAATCCGTTGGGAATGAAATAGCTTGCACATGGAGATGAGCTCCTCATCTTCTTATGTAGTAGATGTCTAAGATACCCGATTATGGTTCTCTAGCCCCTGTATATTTAACGTCCACTAAATAAGTAATAAATAAATAATTATAATGAACTAACTACTTCATGAATATTATTTATATTTTATCACATACCTGTAATATATATTAAATATATTATGCGATATACTCGAGTTATTAAGTCGACTCGCAATCCCTGCTAATATCAAAGGAAACTTGAATATTAAAATAATATTCATTCGTATAATATTATTCCATGTTTTTATATAAACACTCATAGACAAATTTAATTAATCAATTCAACTCAATTATTCTATGCTCGAATAGTAATGAATTTATTTATTTGTCGGTGATCGAACTTGGACAACTCTCAAACCCCTTGGTGGAGCTCACCACATATTCACCAGAATAGGGAAGAATCTTGAATGCGCTGTTGTGTGTACCCTCTAGTCTCTTATCTCAATAGTAGTGAAAAATATTCACAGACTAAGACTGGAGTCCAACAATCTATCAAAGCTCCTAAAGAGAGAAGGAATAATCATAGCAATGAAAACCAACCTACGAACACACACTGTGTAATATAATCTATTTTTAATATGATATATCATAAAGGAGGTTGCACACTTGTGTCATCATCCATTCCTTGCTTTATTATTTTTTAATCTAACTATACATATTTACATTCGACTACAATGGGCATGGATTTATAAAGGTATTTCCATCTCGAACAACCAAACTCGAGATATCACTTCCTCGATTCGAAAGCAAGAAGTTCTATCTTGATCATTCAACCAATGTCATATCTCTAATGATGCACCCAACAAAAACTACCTCGCCACGACTTTATTATCATGGTTTTCACCTTGTATCAAAGTACATGATCAAATTTAACATGTTGATAATGATCTCAAGTCAAGAGACCAATTCACATGTTCATATATAGGAACGACTAATGACACCTGAAACATGTGGTGTTCTCATCACTACAAAAAATTCAACCTTTTCCGGTGAGATTGGTAAAAGTATATTTTCTGCTGGTAAAACGTTTTACTAAAAGATATGTCTCTATCACTAAACTTTCAGTAAAAACTATATTGTTAAATATTATTGCGACAGATAAAATAATTTTGTTATAATTACAATAATACCCGCAAATAATATACATGTTTGTCAATTTTTTTTGCAACATATCTATATAACAAAATTTTCTATAGTTAATGATATTACCAGCATATAATACCTGTTAATAAGTTACATTTAAATAAACATTATAAATTTTTATTTCTAGTAAAATTTTATATTATATTTATTAATTCATCATATATAATACACCTATTTAATTATTAAATAGAAGACACTTTTCACACACGTTCAAACTTAGAAAAAAATTAATTATATTAACAATGGAATTTAATATAAAATGAATCAATATGTTGATTGATACATAAAAATATCATAAAAACATGAAAACCTAGGATCTATCTATGACACCACCCCCAGGGGCATATCTCATGACTTCAATCCTCCACCACACACCATGGTAGAAGAATATTTACTCCCGCCAAAGATCATTCTTCAACCCCCAAGTAGGCCAATATAAGAAACAAACCAAGTCAACTCCAGTACCAGTGAGGAAACACAAGTCAATGTAATGTCGCACCCTTCAGATCCAAGATCTACACCACACACAATCAAAGAGCATACCTAAAAATCAGTAAAAAATATTTGTCTGAATTGAAACCAAAATAAAAATAAATGAATGTGTAAGGGGAAGGTAAAAAATAGAGAAATCATGTATACCTGCTGCCTTCAACGTTCCTATTCTTTCTATTGCCTTAAAATAGTGTGATCTTCTAGGTTGGAAAGCAGGTTAAACATTAAGACATTGAATAATGGGAAGGGGGAAACAGTCTGACAAAGAACTAATGAATGGTTGTCTATTGACTAGTAGCCATTATATGTGATGAAGTTTTTACCCCATCATATGTGAACTTTGTGCCCTTTCCTTCTCCCATGATCTGACTTTTAAATCCAAAGAATCAACCATGGATGTTCCAATGTTAACAAACCCAGAAATTTTTAGGCTATGTCTAGCATAAGAAAGCCTTTTCAACATAACTGTAAAAGACAAACAAGAATGTCTTTCCAATAGTTTATTTGGTATGAATGGAAAATGTGAGATGAAATATGTTAAAAAGAAACATATTCAAAGAAAATAATACATAAAACCTGAGGGGTAAAAAAGAAAATTATGAAAATATCATAGTAATGAAGGATCAACATATTCAAGATCCATTTCTACTAAACCCAACCTCAATTAAAGAGTCACTATAGTTATGATGAATCATGATTTATGGTTCAAGATTCATTTGTTGTAAAAAAGAAAATTCAAGTAGCAAAAAACCCCTTTCACACAAATACAATGTAAAAACTTAATTCATATTCGATAATTTAGGTACTTACTGTGCTTAGGAAGATATGAAAAGAGAGTACCCCATATGCACCAAAGTCACATCATACTAGCATTTCAACCCATATACTTGAGAAACAAATAAAAATCCAGTGGCACCACTACTGCATAATCATAGACATACCATGCAAAAAAACTTACATTTCCAACATCAAATCTCCAATCATTGTGTCTTTCAGAACAGTAGGTGGCACAATTCCCAAGGGGCCCAATCACAAACACTAGTGTGGTAGAAATCCAGATCAAAATACCTGATTGAAATTAAGTATACAACCATGGACCCACACTTAAAACCAAACACTTGTAGCCGACAATGGTTTAATTTGAAAACACTTTCTAAAAAATTCTTAACACATCACTTAGGAGGGAATACATTTACCTGATATTTTAGTAACCATAGAAAAAGCTTTCTCAGCTAATTTGAGAGAAATATGAGCACCTCTTCCAACATTATATCGATTTTCATCCTAATATAAAATTTAAAAAGTGACAACAATAAGAGTTCCTAAACATGAAAAAGAAAGAAAAACAAAACACAAATGTTGAACCACCTTGTTATACTCCCCAAGTCATGAATCTCCTTCAAAGGCAACCATTCATTTCTCAACCTTTTCAAGTATTTATTTTTGATCAAAATCCCCCTCCTTGGTTTTTCAAATTTGAAGCTCAATTTGTTTGAGGATATGCATAGGTTCAATTGTTCCTAAATGATAGTCAATGATTAGTAAGAACCAAGTCACTGAATTGTTTATAGAAATTATCAATTATGATATGTGATTTAGTTCAATTGTTATTATATTTCTTATTTAATTTAACACTTATTTAAGTAGATTTATTTATTAATTTAAGCATAAGTGTTTTTCAGAAATAGAACAAACACTACTTGTTTTTTAAAACTGCTATTCACAAGTGATAACATGAATCATGTTACTTTCAATAAACACATATCAATATTTAAATATATATAAGTTTTCTAGTTTTCCATAACAGTATTCATGTTACTTTTAATAACAAATAACCCCCCTTCTATGTAGTTTTCAAAAATTCCAACACACATTAATACCAATTATTTATTTAAAATAGTTTTAAATTCAATATGATCATCAAGAAAATATTACCAAGGCGTTGAAAAACTATAAAATGTTAAATAATTACATTGAAATAGTGACATTGAAGTATTTTAATGTAGCAGTTATTTAACAAGTAAGAATTGGGTTACCAAACTACACTTTAAAATTTCATGAGTGTAAATCACTTCTCTTTGAAAAAAGTGTTGGGTGAAAGATTGTCTTAAAATGTATTCATGTAAAATTTTAGTTATTAACATGATTCCTTATATTTTGATACATTCTTTGGTTATTAATGAAATGTATCTTTGATTTTGCAATATATAAGAGGAAGTGTTAGAAATATTTTCACACTTTCCATTGGATTAATTTTTATGAACTATTGATTACTTCCTCTTAACTTTAGTTTAGAATATGAAAGTGGTGTTAATTAGTTTTAATTATGATAATACATTGTATGTATTCCATAAAATAAACCTTAACATGATAAAGTTAGAGACATGTCTCCATGTAGGTGGTAATTTTTTATTGAAAGTAACATGATTCCTGTTATAGAAAACTAGAAAACTGCTATGTATTTAAACTTTGATATGTGTTTAAATACTATGTTACTGTTGTTCAATGTCTGTGTGTGTAATAACAGTAGACATCAGTGTGTCATCATGTTTGAAACTATATTAACTACTTTTATTACATATATGTTTGTGTTCATATGATGTAATAGAAGCAGTCACTTATCATCCTGTGTGTAATAGAAACTCAAACACCTAAGCATGTTCCACCACTATAGAATTCTAGTCCCATGGATAGAGGCAGACGTCTGTGTGTGTAATAGAAGCAGACATATATCATGGTAGAGTGTGTGTGATATAATGGAAGCAGTCACTAATCAATATTTGTGTGTAATATAAACACAAACACCTAAAAGTGTGTTCCACTTCTCTAGAATAAAATTCCTAAGACGCCCCACACACTCCATTTCCAAGTTCAGATAAAGTAAGAGGTTTAAAAACCCATCAATGTTTTCCATGTACAAACCTTTTTCCTTAGTGGTAAGTAGGGGAAACCATCAGCTGAATATATATGTATCTATGTCTCTTTCAAAATAATCTTTCAGTGGTCATATCCTCACTCCACATATTTTAGCTTTTGTGCATGTACATTTTAAACCAAGAAAAAGGGGAAGAAATAGGAGTGAGAACTCTAAAAACATAAAGCATTGATATTAAATTACCTTAAATATGCATCCCATAGATGCTCCACAAACTCCATGTCCAACTACCGATGAAGCAAGAGATTTATAAAATTAATAATAGATTACCATAAACATGTAACCCCCAAATTCTCCATGCACTCCATGTCCAATAGAAATAATAATAAACATGTCAAGTTAGAATTCAGAATTTGGATTTATACATATTCCCAAGGTAAAATCCCAGTCTAAACCCAATACACCCAACAATGTATTGAGTAATCTCAGTTCTAGGAAAAAAATTAATTTCCATTAAACTCAATAAATATTTTAGGTTGATTGCATTTTATAGAATACACCAAACACTGAAAAATTATCAAGATCCCATTTTTTAGAAAATGGCTTCCTTACATAAAATATTTACAACACACACATAGACAGAAATTTCACGAGGCATCAAGTTACATATCTAGAAAATTTGACTCACCACAATAGAAAAAATTCGAAGATACAAAGCCAAGAAGATAATTGTTGAGATAAGATGCACATCATGATTTCCATGAGCAAAGAGAAGAAGCACATTAATGGATTTCATTGATTTAACAAAAATAATTTTTTTCCCATCCAATATGGGATAAACAAATGAAATAATTACTTACTAGTTGAGTAGCATATTCATACCCCCGAAAATTGACACAAACACAAATCCATCAAAACTTAGGGGTGATGAGACAACAACATCAAAGAAATCATCAACACTACACATAACATAAAAAAATTCCACATAGGAAATATTTAATTATTCATTTAAAAAGATCTTCGAAGAAACTAAAATTTTATATCTCTTTACTTTAAACTAAGAATGATTAATAACAATTCAAGTATACCAAATAAGTCAACTAGTTAACAAGAAGCATGAACTGATGCTAGACATTAGTACTTAACAACCCCCAAAACTCGTATTTCACCATTTAAAATCATAATTGAAAATTGTATACATGTAATTCCATCTCATAAAATGAGACCCTCCATCAGAAATATGGATTTAAAGTTTCTAATTATACACATTTCACAATATCATATCAATTCTAGAATCAATTAATCCCTAGAAGTAAGCTATAAAAAATTAAAGGAAAAAAGAACTAATTATGTGGATAGAGATGAGAAAAAGGCATAGAATGACTCAAGGGCTATAAGAACCTTGAAAATCCCATTCATTGAAATTACAAAGAAAATTATAAACCATAAAATGGATAAAATAGATGTCATCCCCATGCAAAGAAATGAGTCAATCCCCATAAAAGCACAATCCAACCAAACAACATGTACAAGAAGCATTATGTATCTATAATGAATAACCTTCCTTAAATAAATAGGGAATGCTTGCTCAAATTTGACTCGAGCATGGCCAAGAGCTTTCAGAATTTTTTTTTCTAAAGAAGATCTATGATTGTAATCAAATTTTCCACACATTTAATTCTTTTGTATAAATGGTGAAATCAATGTTGCATAAATGGGTTGACTAGCCCTTCTTATAATTTTTTTAATCTCCCATACTTTAATAGCTATTTATCAACTAGAGTTGATTAATTTAGAAAACATCTAGAAAACCATTATAATCTATTTTCAATTTACAAACAAAGCCCAAAAACATCATAAATATAATATTCCAGTTCTATTTTATAGGTACACAATCCATTATGATGCTCATAGATTTCAGACACTGGAAATAAATTATAATACCCCATACCTCAAATCCATAGGCATCCCATTCAAGAAAAACAACACCAAAATAATTCTCTTATAGATCGATAATATAAGAAACTGCACAACCCCTAAGCTTCATGAAACATGAACTAAATCAGATAGAATTAGGATGATCAGCTAGAGATGGTGAAAAGCATCACTCAATCTCAGATTCTCAATCAAATGAAACAAAACTATGATTATGATCTTAGAACCATAGATGAAACATTATGAGAATTCCATAATCCCACCCATCTCACTCACCATTGGTGGAAGAAATAGTCACCGCACCAGATGACCTCCTTGAAACTTCCTGATTCAATATAAAGGACAAATAAAACAAGCAAACACCACCCGCTCCACAATTCCCAACAATGATGCCAAAACATTAGCCTCCTTCAAATCTATACAATAAGTCCCTAAAAAACCATTTTTAATGTCTTCCCATCAAGGAAGGAATAAAAATGACCAAAGTCAACCTAAGAAGATCAAACCAACTAGTGGATGAAGAATGAATGAAAAATCGATGCCTGAGGTTGGTTGGTCAAAACAAACCTTTGAATGAACCCTGATATCTGAGATTCCCCTAAGACTGAGACCCCAAATCACAACTGATAGAGACTGAGGGAGGAGCGTGGAAAGTTTAGGGGTGGAGTGTGGCAAGGTTGGGCATCGATTGAGAGAGGAGCGTGGTGGCTTCTGTGGGCCATTGAAAAATCGAGGGAAGAGCATGATCTTAGCCAGGATGTTGCTACGAAAGGGTGGTTGGAGGACGGTCAGAATCAGATGCTATTAAGCATGAAGTTGTTTGACCCCAAAGACGATGTGCGGGAGAGTTCTCCGTGAGTTCCATAGCTCAGCCCTGATGGTACAACCAGAAGAATTACATAAAAAATGACCTTTTTGTGATGGGTTATTTGAGATGGGAAAATGGGTCCAGTCACAAAAGGTTTGGCATGGTTTGCACGCCAAACCATGAGAAGGGTATTTGCAATGGGGGGTGCCTCCCCGTTGCAAATACACGACATCGGTAAATACTATTTGCAACAAGATATTCCCCTGTGGAAAAAAGTGTGTCAGTAGGTCACTATTTGTAATGGGTCTCATTGCAAATACCCTTTTAACCACCGACTTTAATTAATGTGGCCGAAGATATTTGTGATGGGTCCCATCGCAAATAATCTAACCTATATATACCCCTCATCCGTTCTATTTAGTTAAAGAGCTTATGGATTTTGGCCGAGGCCTCATTAGACTTCTTGTCCAATGCCTTGAAAAAATGTTTTAGAATGTCCAGTATATACACTTTCCTCATTATGGATATGAATTTTAATTAACCAGAAGAATATTCGACTAGAAGAATATTCTTGGTTTAAGAGCTTGTGTTTAGGAGAATCAGAAAAAGTAAAAGTTATGACATGTTATCTATGTAGTACTCAGAGATTATTAACCAGTGTATGTTCACAAATAGAAGGATGAAATTGAAGTTATTATTTTAAGCACAACTCTGATCATGCATTACCCTTAGTTATTAATTTTTTTACTTGCATTTTCACAAAGAATGTATTTTACTTATTACCCTGAATGAGCATGCCTATAATTGAATCATGTTCCCTTTTAATCCTGTTAGTATGTTTTTTTTGTTGTTCTCTTTCATTTCTTAGACAATTGTTATGATATGTTACATGTGTTACAACATTTCTTAAGAAATTTTTTTATGGAAAATCTTAAAGAATGTTTTCAAAAGTTATATTTTTATAGTATGTTATTTTAAAACCCCTTACTGGGCATTTGTATGCTCACCCTATGTTTTTGAAATAAATTTTTTAGGTATCATCTTTTAGAAGAAGAAGCATTTCAGAAGGAGGGCCAGTGGGGAAAGGTCTTTGTGGAAAACACGTGAAAGGAGGAGGGCCAGCGGGGTCACGATGTGGAAAACAAAGAGGGAGGGGGAGTAGTGTACTGTTCTGGTGCAAGCAGGAGAAGAAGTAGACAGTGCGGGGGAAGAAAGTCCAGAGATGAATGGATGGCCAGAATTTGTTTTGGCCTTGATCTGATGGTTGGGGTGCGTCCGTGAGATTTAAAAAGATGGGTGGATTAGATTAAATTCGAGATTGATCGGATGACACACATCGGGTGCAGATAATACCGCAACATCGAATTGAGCCCCAGATCGAGATGGACGGTCCTGATTGCTCATGATATGATCCAACATCACAAATCCCATTTTGCCTGAAAATCCCCATCCCACATCAAAACGGTGAGATGCTCGTGGCCTCTTTATAAAACTAAGACTTACAGCTTATGTTCAGAAATCACAACACACACCATGGGGCCTCATACACAGGCTCCCACCTCCTCGCAGGCCTCAGCCTACCCCTACCTCACAGTGGCCTCGCACCCATGGTGGCGTGCTCTAGTTCCTCATGCGCTCCTGCATGCCCTTCGGGGAAACTATACCCACACTCGTGCTGACTTAAACTGAGGCTAAGGGATAGGCTCATCCGCCTAGCACGAGCTGCCTCCTTTGCCCGACTAAAGGGCTTACCCTAGTGGGATTTTTTTTATAAAAGCCACTTCCAAAATTATAAATTCATAAAAAAAATTAATACCTTCATTTTAGCTATATAGAGAATAATTTAGATTTCATAAAACATGAATTTTTATTTAAACTTTGAAATATTAAATAATACAAATTAAATTATACCTTGTCTTAACTAAGAGAATTACTAAAATTATTTATAAACACTAAAGTTGTAAAATAAAAAATTATAAATTGAAATTCAAAATATCCACAGAAAAACTTTTATACTAGTATTATAGAAATCAAAACATATTTTAGTTAAAACATTGTTTAAATATTAAGAATGAAAACTTTTATAAGATATTTGAAATATTTGTAAGATGTTTAAAATTATAACTTTATGATTTTTGAAACCCTCACCTTATTTTAAAAACACACTAAGTGTAATTAAAAACATTAAATCATTGCCCTTTTAAAGTTCATAATAAGAGGTTGTATTACTTTTTTTTCATAACTTAAATGTTTTGAAAAATTAATTAGATATTTTTTATCAAAACCAGAAAGGACCAGCGGGCTATAATTATAGCTGTTAGAACTCAACGGTCACAAAAATCCCCAAAGGTCATCCAATGGTTACGGTCGGGTAGATGCCTTATAAAACCAAAAATTAGGGTGTCATAAACTCAAGAAAATTGAAGAATATGGTTCAATTCATTCCATTGGTGCTTAGTGTGGCCGCAGTGGCTTTGGCCATTCTAATGTTCGTTATGATGGATTCTAAGGACCCATATTATCTTCCTGGGGTTCTTGTTGTTTTGGGTGGTCTCCCTATAATTTTGATAGGGATTTTGATATGTATTTTTGGGTAGTCTGGCTTCTTGTGATCTTGATGTATTGTAAATACTACGATGTTTTATTTAAATAAAAATCCTTGTGTCCAATTTGTATGTTTACTCGGATTTCATAAAAATTAAATAAAATAAATCCATATTATTATTATTACAAGCGAAAGGTTTTTTGGGAATTACATTATCCCCTCTTTAAAGAATTGAACCCTTGTAATTAATTTCATACAACCAAGCTAAAAGGAAACTCACCTCCGATCTTCAACACATCCTCCATCGTGGAGGATCCTCATGTGAGGCTAGATGAATACCCAAGTTGGTGTTCAGTTACTATGCTTCCATGTCCCAAAAAAACTTCAGACAGTATGGGTTGAACTAATGTCGCGTACACTTAGGCTTCCAAAGGGAGGCTCGAATGGTATAGAGTTCGGAGATGTTCGAATGGACACTCTCTATAAGGACCCGGCAGACCGTCTCTTGTCTGAGAAGGCCAATGACATAGACATGATCATACAAACTGATACTTAGGATCTGGTACATATAGCCCGCACATAAGTCCCCTTCCAAGGTAGCCACTTGAAACCTTATCCAGGTTGTGGAGTTCCAAGATCGAGTGAAACATAGGAAAAGACCTTCATGATACTTTCCCCTTCATCTATACTCAGTAAGTTGAGCATTGGCTATGTGATGGTAAAGGTGTGAATTCTCTTGATAGGAACGGATAATGTTTAGACTGTTTGATATTTGGTATAGTATCTTACATGTTCTTCACAGGTTTGCAAAGGGAAGGTACCCTTCCTCATAGGTTTTGACCAAGATGGTATCTAGTATCTCGGTAGGGGGTGATAAGATGTGAGTCTATCCTTCAAACTGAAAAAAAATTACGAAAACCAATCAGTGAAACAAAAACACTGAAAAGGTCGTAGAAGGAAGAAAAAAAATTATATTTCCATAAAAAACTGGTACATAACACCCGGAACTAATGGTTTACCCAGTTCCCAGTTACAAGAATCCCCAAAACAAGTTCAAAACTCTCAATCTTCCCAAACCATATGCAAAACATGTAGTCTGGTTCGATCTCGTGGGTGCACTTATGTTGTCTCCAGAGTCTGGTATATGGGGTCTATAGATGAGAGACGTCAGTATGTACTTGATGTCTATACATAGAACGAGAGGCTTCAAATTCAAGGGTGTCAAAGTCAATTACTTGACCAAAATGGCCATAGGACAAGACTTGGAACATATACGCTGCGTGAAGGTCTCCCGCTGCTGTAGCTTCTTGGAAATCTATAAGGGACTGGAAGTCTTTTTCTACGGTGAAGCATCTAAAAATTCCCTCCTAGTACTTTCCCCAATGTGCATAGGATGGAAATTGGGTTTGCATCATAAAGATGTAGTCCAAACCTGATCCTTGGTGGAGTTGAAGTACTTGGGGAGAGTTGGATACGTCATAGAGGTGTTTGCAAGTCATACAGATATGATTATAGTTTATAAAATTTTTGGGGATGAATATGGAAATTATGGTTTCTAGGGCATTATTAGGAAGAGACAGAATACCAATACCTTCGTTTTCCATCTGAAAATTAGGAAAAACCTCATATTTAGTAATGCTTAAGAAAATTTTTCGTTGTTTCAGTTCTAGTTTTCTAGAGTTATCTAAACAGAATCCTCTGATACCAACTGTGAGGACCCAACCCCAGAATACCCAGAGCCAGTGCCTTAAAACATGATGTGTAAAGTTTTACAAAAACCATGCATTGATATTTTTTACACATCATGTCCCATACAGAGGATCGATTCAGTTTAAGTTATGGGGAACCAGCTACTTCTGAAATGCTTCTTCTGCTCAAAGTTGATACCTGAAAAATTTATTTCAAAAACATAGGGTGAGCATACGAATGCCCATTAAGGGGGTTTAAAATAACATACTATAGAAAATACAACTTTTGAAAACATTCTTTAAGATTTTCCATAAAACATTTTCTTAATAAATGCTGCAACACATGTAACATATCATAATGATTAAGGCCTTGGCCAAGACGTCTAATGATTAAGGCCTCTACCAAAATCCATAACTCATAATTGGGAAAGGTCTCATACAATTTTGCTTCTAGTTGTCTCAAGAGACCTACCCATGTGACTTAAAATTAACAAAAGTCCTTGAACCATAGTGTGCACTTTAAAATGTATATTTATTAAAAAAATACTTATGTATATACACATATGCTTAGAGGTGTACATGTTTACATAAGCATATATGTATATACATAATTATTTTTTTAATAAATATGCATTTTAAAGTTCACACTATTGTTCAAGGACTCCTATTAATTTTAAGTCACATTGATGTATTTAGATTTTCGGTTTAGCCCCTTTTTATACATGATGTATTTTTGGATATTTGAAAATATAGGTGTACACATAAAATTTGCTCCTTAATTTTATTTACAATTTTCCAAAGGTTGCAAAGAAAGTATAAAACATGTGTTTTCCAAATATATTTAGTTTTGTTGAAACACTACTCTTTATATACACCATGTTCTATGAACAATTTACACAACACGAAACCCTAAATGTGGATCTTCCAAATACTATACTTTTGATGTGTTTAGTTCATGATTATAATATTTGAGGCTTGCAACTTTAATATTCATATATATGAGTCACTTATTTTCTTATATATTAAATGATATTGGTTATGGTCGAGTTTCATTCTTTCTAGTTTTGAAATTTCGATGTGTTATACAAAATCTTATTTGTAATAAATATTTGAGAATCTATGAGTTTAATACCCCACATGAAATGTTAGGTTTACCTTTTTATTTATTATGAACCCAGATGAAATTACAATATGTATTTGATTAATAAGGTTTTAGAATTTTATGTTTATCATTGCATGTGCAAAGAATGTTTACTAGTTTGTGCATGTCGTTGGGAAAATTATTTTCTAAATAATAACTGACATATTATGATTTAGTCTATTGTCATTTCCATTTATCAGCGAATAAATTGAGAATAAATGATATCCATCCAAATTCTTAAACATGTATTCAAATGCATTGAAAGTTTATGGAAGAGTTGTAAAGTTAATAATTTATTTGATAATTAAAACAATTTATTATTTATTTATCACTCATGATAATTTATGAAATAAGAATTAAATTATTCAAGGTGGTAAGGTACAATTTGAATAATGTGAAGTAACCAAGTAAAATGTGACACTTGGATTTGATATGTGATAAGTAAGTTAATGAATCAAAGTGGTATGTTCGTTTTGACTTGGATATATGAGAAATGCATTGGACTTAGCATGTGATGGGTGAGACCTGCTATAGCCCCTCGAGGCATTAGTTGGTATCATGAAACAACTAGAAGTGGAATTGCCCAAGGCCTTTCCCAACGATGAGTTATAGATTTTGGTCAAGGCCTTAATCATTAGATGTCTTGGATGAGGCCTTGACACGGTCCGACATATGCACTTACCCCATTATGACTATGTAATTTAATTAACCAGAAGAATATTCGACTAGTAGAATATTCTTGGTTAAGGAGCTTATGTTTATGAGAATCAGAAGAAGTAAATGGTATGGCATAGTATTTATGCAGTACTCAGAGATTATTTAACCAGTGTATGTTTCACAGTAGTAAAGGATGAAATTTAAGTGATTATTTTTTTAAGTGAAACTCTAATCTTGTATTACTCTTAGTTATTAATTTTATACATGCATATTCACATGTCGTACTTATAAAAGTTAGAACATCTTTCACTTATTATTCTGAATAAACATGCCTATAATTAAATCATGTTCCCTTGTAATCATGTTAGTATGTTTTTTATTGTGCTCTTTCATTTCTTAGAAAATTGTTATGATATGTTACACATGTTATAACATTTCTTAAGAAAATGTTTTATGGAAAATACTAGATAATGTTTTCAAAAGTTATATTTGGAATTGTGTGTTATTTTAAAACCGCTTACTCGGCATTCGTATGCTCACCCTACATTTTTGAAATAAAATTTTTAGGTATCATATTTTAGGAGAAGAAGCATTTTAGAAGTAGCTGGTTTCCCAAAACCTGAACTGAATTGATCCTCTGTATGGTACATGATGTGTAAAAAATATCAGTGCATGGTTTTTGTAAAAATTTACACATCTTGTTTTAAAGCACCAACTCTGGGTATTCTAGGTTCAGGTCCTCACAGTTGGTGTCAGAGGATTTGGTTTATATAACTCTGGAAAACCAGAACTGAAACAATGAAAAATTTACTTAAAGATTACAAAATATGAGGTTTTTCCTAATTTTCAGATGGAAAACGAAGGTACTCGTCTTCTGCCTCTTCCCAATGAGGCCCTAGAAACCATAATTTCCATAGCCAGCCACAGAAATTTTGTACACTATTCCCATATCCGTATGACATTCAAACAACTCTATGACGTATCCAACTCTCCCCGAGTACTTTAACTCCATCGAGGAGCATGTTTGGACTACATCTTTATGATGTAAACCCAATTTCCATCTGACAGACATCGGGGAAAGTACTATAAGGGACTTTTTATATGCTTCACCGCAGCGGAAGACATCTAGTCCCTTATGGATTTACAAGAAGCTACAACATCGGCAGACCTCCGCACAACGTATATGTGCCAAGTATTGTCCTATGGCCATTTTGGTCAAGTAATGGAGTTTGACACCCTTGATTTTGAAGCCTACCATTCTATGTAAAGACATCAACTACATACTGACGTCTCTCAGCTATACACCCCAAATTCCAGACTCTGGAGACAACATAAGTGAACCCACGAGATCGAACCAGACTGCTTGGGTTGCATATGGTTCAGGAAGATTGAGAGTTTTGAACTTGTTTTGGGGATTCGTGTAACTGGGAACTGGGGAAATCATTAGTTCCGGGTGTTATGTACCAGTTGTTTATGGAAATATAATTTTTTTGTTTCTTTCTCCTACTATCTTTTAAGTGTTTGTGTTTCACTAATTGGTTTTCTTAAAAAAAATTCAGATGGAAAGACAGACTCGCATCTTATCACTCCCTACCAAGATACTAGAGACCATATTGGTCAAAACCTGTGAGGAAGCCTACCTTCCTTTCGCAAACCTGTGAAGAACGTGTAAGAAACTATACGAAATATCAAACAGTCTGAACATTCTCCATTCCTGTCAAGAGAATGCCTACCCTTACCACCACATAGCCAATTCTCAACTTGCTAAGTATAAACGAAGGGGAAAGTACCATGAAGGTATTTTCCTATTCATCACTCAATCTCGGAACTACATGGCCATAATAAGGTTTCAAGAGGCTGCATTAGAAGGGGAATTATGCGCGGCCTACAAGTACCAGATCCTAAGTATCAGTTTGTATGATCATGTCGATGTTATTGATCTTCTCAGACAAGAGACAGTCCGACAAATCCTTAGAGAGAGTCTCCATTTGTACATCTCTGAACTCTCTACCGTTTAAGCCTCCCTTTGGAAGCCCGAGTGTACGCGACATGAGTTCAACCCATACTGTCTGAAGTGTGTTTCAGTCATGGAAGTAGAGGAATTGAACACCAACTTGGGTATTCATCTATCCTCACATGAGGATCCTCCACGATGGAGGATGTGGTGAAGATCGTCGGTGAGTTTGCTTTTAGCTTGGTTGTATGAAATGAATTGCGACGTCGCAATTCTTTAAAGGGGGGATAATGTAACGCCCCAAAAACTTTTCCCTTATAATAATAATAATATATTTTTATTTTATTTAATTTTTTTCAATCCAAGTAAACATAAAAATTGGACACAAGGCTTTTTATTTAAATAAAACACTGTAGTGTTTACAATACATCAAGATCACAAGAAGCTAGACTGCCCAAAAATACCTATCAAAATCAATATCAAAATTTTAGAAAGACCACCGTAAACAACAAGAAACCTAAAAAGATAATATGCGTCCTTAGAATCCGTCATAATGAACATTATAATGTCCAAAACCACTACGGCCACGCTAAGCACCAATGGAATGAAGTGAACCATCTTCTTCAATTGTCTTGAGTTTAGAACACCATAATGTTTGGTTTTATAAGGCATCTACTTGATCGTTACCATTGGATGACCGTTGGGGATGTTTTTGACTGTTGAGTTCTAACGACTATAATTATAACCATGGTCGTTTCTGGTTTTGATAAAAAATATCTAATTTAGTTTTTTAAAACATTTAAGTTATGAAAAAAGGTAATACAACCTCTTATTATGAAATTTGAAAGGGAAATGATTTAATGTTTTGAATTACACTTAGTGTGTTCTTAAAATAAAGTGAGGGTTTCAAACATCATAAAGTTATAATTTTAAAAATCTTACAAATATTTCAAATATCTTATAAAAGTTTTCATTATTAATATTTAAACAATGTTTTAACCAAACTATGTTTTTATTTCTATAATACTAGTATAAAAGTTTTCATGTGGATATATTGAATTTCAATTTATAACTTTGTATTTTAAAACTTTAGTGTTTATAAATAATTTTAGTAATTCTCTTAGTTAAGCCAAGGTATAATTTAATTTGTATTATTTAATCTTTCAAAGTTTAAATAAAAAGTCATGTTTTATGAAATCTAAGTTATTCTCTATATAGTTAAACTGAAGCTATTAATTTCCATATGACTTTAAAATGTGACACTTGGATTTGATATGTGATAAGTAAATTTATGAATCAAAGTGGAATGTGCACTTTGACTTGGATGAGAAATGCATTGGACTTAGTATGTGACGGTTGTGACCCACTATAGCCCCTCGATGCATCGGTAGGTCTCATTAGACAACTAGAAGCGGAATTGGTAGAGGATTAGTGGTAATTAGAAATTATTAATGATAATTAGTAATGAATATAAATAATTAGCCACAATTAGTAATTTGTAGCGGTAATTAGCAGTAATTAATAGTAATTAACGCTAAGTAGTAATAAATCACGGTAATTAGTAATAATTAGGAAAAATAGTAATAATTACTAATAATCCTTAATAATTACTAATAAATAGTAACAATCACTAATAATTAGTAAAAAATAGTAAAAAATAGTAACAAATACTAATAATTAGTAACAAATAGTAATAATTACTAATAATTACTAATAAATACTAATAAATTGTAATAAATACTAATAATTAATACTAATTAGAAATAATTAGTAGCAATTTGGAATAATTAGTAGTAATTGGGAATAATTAGTAGTAACTAGGAATAATTAGTAGAAATTGGGAATAATTAGTAGTAATTGGAAAAAATGAGTAGTAATTGGGAAAAATTAGTAGCAAGTCGGACAAAATAGTAGTAATTAGGAAAAATTTGTAGTAATTAGGAATAATTAGTAGTAATTAGGAATAATTAGGAATAATTTGGAATAATTAGGAATAATTAGGAATAATTAAAAATAATTTGCAATAATTAGCAATAAATAGCAATAAGTAGCAATAAGTAGCAATAAATAGCAATAAATATCAGTAAATAGTAATAATTAGGAATAACTCGTAATAATTAGTAATAATTAGTAATAATTAATAATAAATAGTAATAGTTACAAATAATTATTGATAATTTCTAATAAGTAGTAAAAAATGGTAACAAATACTAATAATTAGTAACCAATACGAATAATTAGTAACACATACTAATAATTAGTAACAAATACAAAAAATTAGTAACAAATACGAATAATTAGTAACAAATACGAATAATTAGTAACAAATAATAATAAATAGTAATAATTAGAAATAAATAGTAATAATTTGGAACAAATGGCAAAAATTAGCTACAAATAGCAAGAATTAGCAACAAATAACAAGAATTAGTTATAATTAATTAGTAACAGATACAAATAATTAGTAACAGATACAGATAATTAGCAACACATACAAATAATTAGTAATAGATACTAATAATTAGTAACATATACTAATAATTAGTAACAAATACTAATAATTAGTAACAAACACTAATAATTAGTAATAAATACTAATATTTAGTAATAATTAATAATAAATAGTATTAATTAGTAATAAATAGTAATATGTAGTAATAACTAGTAATAAATGCTAATAATTAGTAATAAATAGTAATAAAGACTAATGATTAATAATAAAAAGTAATAATTAATAAAAAAATAGTAATAATTAGTAAAAAATGGTAATAATTAGTAAAAAATAGTAATAATTACTAATAATTAGTAATAAATACTGATAATTGGTAATAAATACTAATAATTAGTAATAAATACATTAGTATTAATTAGAAATAATTAATAATAATTAGTAATAATTAATAATAATTAGCAATAAATAGTAATAATTAGCAATAATTATTAATAATTAGTAATAATTACTAATAATTAGCAACAATTAGTAATAATTAGTAATAAATTAAATGAATTAGTAATAAATTGAAAGAATTAGTAATAAATTGAAAGAATTAGTAATAAATAGGGATAATTGTAATAAATTATAAGAACATGGCACAATTTCCAATGGATTGGTGACACTCCTTTTGCTCGATGACTCTTCTCCTTTAAACTCTCGCCGACTAAAATCATTATGAAAATGCGCTCCTACGTATGCATATCCAATCTCGTATGCACGAGATTGGATATGCATTTGCAGGACCACATTTTCTAGATTATGATTTTTGGTGGTGACAGTTCCAAGAAGATAATTCTTTGACAAAAAGGGGTCTCTTTTGGCCGACGACTCATTTACTTGCATCTTTCACACACTGAAATCACAATGAAGAATTTGGTCGGAGGTATGTGTAACAACTGGACCTCGCTAATAGCACAGACACCCCACCATAACATGGTCGTCAGGTCCTAACCCGCTCTAGGTACCACCATTTTCCCCACAGACACGTGGTCCCCACCCTGGGGCCCACCCACTTGCCAAAACGGGTCATCTGACTAATAACTATCCCCGCAGTCCCACACATGCCATTTCCTGTGTGCTTTTTCCTCACTCACACACACCTTGGAAATCTTCCCAGAAAGTCACCCATCCTAATCACTACTCCAGGTCAAGCATGCTTAACTGTGGAGGTTCAAATTAGGTAGACTCTCGAAAAGGAAGGTGCACCTTGTTGACATGAGTCATATCATTTAATCATTTAACTTTTTATCATTATGTGGCGTTACATTCACCCAGCTTTAGAGCACAACATCCTCGTTGTGGGCCCTACATCTCAACCCAAGTAGTGCACAACACTTAATGCTGAGTACCACCTCTGATACCAACTCTAACAGCCCTGACCCTAGAAGCCTGGAGCTGGTACCTAAAACGTGGTGTGTAATTTTTTTCAGAGACACAAACATAAAAAAATTACACATCTTGTTCCAATACAGAGGATCACTTCAGTTTAGGTTCTGGAAAACCAGATGCTGCTGATACATTTCTTCAAAAAACATGACAAAGTTAAACATCATATAGTTGCCATCACATTAGAGTACTCAAAGTTTGGAAAGATCTACTATACACTGTAAAATAAATTGAAAATGCAGGGTGAGAATAAAAATGCTCAGTAAGGGATTTCAAAAACAAATTGAAGAATTTTTTTTTTAAAAAAAACCTTTGAAATAATCATCAAACATTTCCTTGAGGCACATCATCATCAACTTTCAAAGGTTACTTGATAATATTTTCATAAAAAAACCTCTTAAATAAGAATCATATGTGTTTATTTAAAAACTTCAGGTAAACCATAAATCAAAGTGCGCATACATGTACAAGAAATGCATGAGATGTGCATAATTCATAAATGGATCAATATAACTCTAAAAGTGACAAGAAAAGTTGTAAATAGAACTACATAAGTAATCATGTCATGACTCATTAGTACTTAATAAAAAATTCATGTAACCTTAACTTTAGATACCCCTTGTATAACTTTCCATTTTCATACTTAATCATGTCATATGCATTCATTACTATTGTCATAGAAGATTCTTAACCAAGGGGTATTCTATTAGTCGAATAATCACATGGATGGTCATACACCAATACATAATGATGGAATGTATAATGTCAGACTTTGTAAAGGCCTTACACCAATACCGTAAGGGTAAAAACCCAACATAATTGTGGTCAACTAACACACATAGTTTTGAACAAAGCTAGCATCATTTCACAAATCATTTCACTAAACTCATTAGATTCATCACTTTACCCAATGCATTAGAGTGCTGTGTAATTCTAGGCGCACCCGTCACATCATTTAAGTCCAATACATTCCTCATATGTCTTAGTATGGTCTTATTTCCATAGTATCCTATACTACAATGAAACTTACATACTTAATCCATAATATTTTGCATATATACTCATAACCGAAATAAATTATGCAATAAAAGTAAGGACTAGATTGGTTAGTTTTAGGTTATGGTTGTATTAGTGACATTCATAGACTAAAACGACATACTTTTGTAAATGTGGTAAGAACTAGTACACATGAAATAACGAGTTCTCACGTAAAATAACAACTCCTTCATTAAAACCTTGTGGAAGTGAAACTTTTCATGCCATGGTTTACATGTTTTGACATTGAGACACCTGTTTTAAACCATACAATGTTAATTATATCAGAAAAATAGATTAAAAGATGAACATAAAAAAAGTTAAGGAATTTCTTGTGATAAATGGGGATACAATGTAAAATCATTATTTCATGTGTGGTTTTCATGTATAGCAGAAAAAGTAATTAATCGCATTAACTTATTCATATATATTTATATTTTTGTGCTTAAGCATGAAAAAAATTATAGAACTTACTAACACAGCTAGCATTATTTAAAACTCAAGAAATAAAAATTGAAATACATATGTGTATATATTTGGGTTTTGAAAAATATAAAACCCTATGTACACAAGGTGTATACTTGGGATTTTCACAACCAAAAACTCGGTTTAATAAATTCCTATCATTGTTGTACCCTTCAAAAACAGATTTTAACAATAAGAATAGGTTTTATGAAAATCCAATTTAGATTCGTTACATAATCAAATATATATACGGTTATGCATAACCATATATACACGAGTTATAAACAAGGGTATATTAAAACAAGGTGAAATAAACCCTTTCATGTATTACATGTTTTAAGAACCTTATTTAATAAAACAAATGGTCATCAATAAAAATCAAAAAACAAAAAAAATGAGTTTGAATTTAAAGACATATAAAATTATATATATAAAATCCATATAAAAATCATAAACCCTTTAATGTATTGAAAGAAGAGCAATGAAAAATAATAAAAGAAGACCCAGCGAGACTTACGGGTAAAAATTGATGGCTAAACCAAAGAGAGGTGGAGGATCTCGAGAAAGGAGGAAAAACAGAAGAAGAAGGGAAGAAATCGGTGGGCAAGCAACCAGTTTGGTGCAAGGAAGAAGAAGTGGAATGAAAATGCGGAACAAAAATGGACAGTCCAGATCACACGAGGTTTGATCAGATGGCTAAGGGTGAGACACAAGATTAAAAATGGATAAAGGGGTAAGATTTCCTACGTCCGCGATTGGACGGTCCACAGAAATGAGGCATTAATACCGTGGTGGAGGAGTTTCAAAGGGCAGACTGATCGAACGATCCAGATCCTGCGCGGCAAGATCGGACAACTGAGATTCGATCTCTACTTAAAAAGATCATCCCACATTGAAGCAGAATGCTACCTGGCCCAAGTTTATAAGTCTAGCGCTCCCAACACTTCACCAAAACCCCCTCCCCCTCCCAGAATCACCCTGTACTAGTCTTATGCGGGCGCGCTTTTGCGACCACCCCTGCCACTGTGCCACCCTGCATGGTGGCCTGCTCCTCGGTTCCTCCATGTATGCCTGTAGGCACGCACACACCCCGCCCACGAGCTGGCCTGTGCTATGGCTTAAGGGTACATGCTCGGTCGCCTACTCCTGAAGAAGTAGCGTGAGCTGCCTCATTCAGTCCGGCTAGAGGGATGGCCCTATGGGTAATATTTTTTTTAAACCCAACTTTAAAAAATAAAAATTAAAACCTCCAAAAATAAACCATACCCAAAACCATAGTAATAATTAGTAATAATTAGTAATAATTAGAAATAATTAGTAATAATTAGCCTAGCCATAAATAGAAATAAATAGAAATAAATAGTAATAATTAGTAATAAATAGTAATAATTAGTAATAATTAGTAATAATTAGTAATAATTACTAATAAATTGTAATAGTTACAAATAATTAGTAATATTTTCTAATAATTAGTAAAAAATAGTAACAAGTACTAATAATTAGTAACAAATACGAATAATTAGTAACAAATACAAATAAATAATAATAATTAGCAATGATTAGAAATAATTAGCAATAATTAGTAATAATTAGCAATAATTAGTAATAATTAGTAAGAAATAGGAATAATTAGCAACAAATAGCAAAAAATAGTAACAAATAGCAAGAATTAGCAACAAATAGAAAGAATTAGAAACAAATAGAAAGAATTAGTTATAATTAATTAGGAATAGATACTAATAATTAATAACAGATACTAATAATTAGTAACAGATACAAATAATTAGTAACAAATACAAATAATTATTAACAAATACTAATAATTAGTAACAGATACTAATAATTAGTAACAGATACTAATAATTAGTAACAGATGTTAATAATTAGTAACAGATATTAATAATTAGTAAAACATACTAATAATTAGTAAAAAATAGTATTAATTAGTAATAAATAGTATTAATTAGTAATAAATAGTATTAATAAGTAATAAATAGTAATAATTAGAAATAACTAGTAATAAATGCTAATAATTAGTAATAAATTGTAATAAAGACTAATAATTAATAATAAATAGTAATAATTAGTAAAAAATAGTAATAATTAGTAATAATTACTAATAATTAGTAATAAATACTGATAATTGGTAAGAAATACTAATAATTAGTAATAAATACATTAGTAGTAATTAGAAATAATTAGTAATAATTAGTAATAAATAGTAATAAATAGTAATAATTAGCAATAAATAGCAATAATAAGCAATGATTACTAATAATTAGTAATAATGTCTAATAAGTAATAGTAATTAGTAATAATTAGTAATAAATTAAATGAATTAGTAATAAATTGATAGAATTAGTAATAAATAGGGATACTTGTAATAAATTATAAGAACTTGGCACAATTTCCAAGGGATTGGCGGCACTCCTTTTGCTTGATGACTCCTATCCTTTCAACTCTCACCAACTAAAATCATTATGAAAAATGTGCTCCTACGTATGCATATCCAATCTCATGCATTTGTTGGACCACATTTTCTAGATTATGATTTCAGGTGGTGACAGTTGCAAGAAGATAATTCGTCGATGAAAAGGGGGATCTTTGGGCTGATGACTCGTTTACTTGCATCTTTCTCACACTAAAATCACAATGAAAAATCAGGTTAGAGGTATGTGTAACAACTGAACCCCGCTAATAGCACAAACACCCAGCAGACACATGGTCCCCACCCTAGGGCCCACCCACGTGCCAAAACGGGTCATCTGACTAATAACTATCCCCACAGGCTCACACATGTCCTTTATGTGTGCTTTGTCCTCCCTCACACACACCTTGGGAATCTTCCCAGAAGGTCACTCTTCATGATCACTACTTCAGGTCAAGCCTGCTTAACTGTGGATGTTCTAATCAGGTTGGCCCCCAAAAAGGAAGGTGTGCCTTGTTGACATTAGTGATATCATTTAGTAATTTAACCCTTTATCATTATGGGGAGTTACATTCACCTAGCTTTAGAGCACAACATCCTCATTGTGGGCCCTACATCTCAACCCAAGCAGTGCACAACACTAGGCTGGGTACCACCTCTGATACCAACTATAACAACCCCGACCCCAGAAGCCTGGAGCTGGTACCTGAAACGTGGTGTGTAATTTTTTTCAGAGACACAAACATAAAAAAATTATACATCTTATTCCAATACAAAGGATCTCTTCAGTTTAGGTTCTGGACAACCTGATGCGGCAGATACATTTCTTCCAAAAACATAACAAAGATAAACTTCATATAGTTGCCATCACATTGGAGTACTCAAAGTTTGGAAAGATCTATTATACACTATAAAATAAATTGAAAACGTATGGTGAGAATAAAAATGCTCAAAAAGGGACATTAAAAACAATTTGAAGAAATTCCTTTTTGAAAATAGCCATTGAAGTAATCACCAAACATTTCCTTTGGCACATCATCATCAGCTTTCAAAGATTACTTGATAATATTTTCAGAAAAAAAAACCTCTTACATAAGAATCATATGTGTTTATTTAAAAACTTCAGGTAAAACATAAAATCAAAGTGCTCATATATGTACAAGAAATGCATGAAATGATCATAATTTATAAATGGATCAATCCAACTCTAAAAGTGACAAGCAAAGTTGTAAATGGAACTACATATGTAATCATGTCATGACTCATTAGCACTTAATACAAAATTCATGTAACCTTAACTTTAGATACCTCTTGTATAACTTTCCATTTGCATACTTAATCATGTCATATGTATTCATTACCATTGTCATAGAAGATTCTTAACCAAGGGGTATTGTATTAGTCGAATAATCACTCGGATGGTCATATACCAATACATAATGAGGGAATGTATAATGTCAGACTTTGTCAAGGCCTTGCACCAAGACCGTAAGGGTAAAAACCCAACATAATTGTAGTCAACTAGCACACATAATTGTGAACAAAGCTAGCATCATTTCACGAATCATTTCTCTTAACACATGAGATTCATCACTTTACCCAATGCATTGGAGTGTTGTGTAATTCGGGGTGCACCGGTCACATCATTTAAGTCCAATACATTCCTCATATGTCTTAGTATGATCTTATTTTTATAGTATCCCATACTACAATGGAACTTACATACTTAATACATAATCTTTTGCATATATACTAATAACAAAAATTAATTGTGCAATACATGTAAAAAGGACTAGATTGGTTAGTTTTAGGTTACGGTTGTATTAGTGACATGCATGGACTAAAACGACATACTTTTTCCCATGTGGTAAGAACTAGTACACATGAAATAATGAGTTGTCACATTAAATAACACATCCATAATTAAACCCTCATGAAAGTGATTCTTTTCATGCCATGGTTTACATGTTTTGACTTTGAGACACATCTTTTAAACCATGAAATGTTAATTGTATCAGAAAAATAGATTAAAACATGAACTTAAAAAAAGTTAACAAATTTTTGATGATAAATGGGAATACAATGTAAAATCATAATTTCATGTGAGGTTTTCGTAGGAGAAAAAGTAATTAATCACATGCACTTATTCATATACATTTATATTTTTGTGCTTAAGCATGAAAACAATTATAGAACTTACTAACATAGTTAGCATTATTTAAAACTCAATAAATCAAAATTGAAATACATATGTGTATATATGTGGGTTTTGAAAAATATAAAAACCCTATATATATAAAAATAATAAAAGAAGACCCAGTGACACTTGGTAGAAATTGATGGCTAAACCGAAGAGAGGTGGAGGATCTCGAGAAAGGAGGAAAAACATAAGGGAAGAAATCGGTGGGCAAGCCACGGGTTTGGCGTGAGGAAGAAAAAGAAGCAGAATGAATATGTAGAACAAAAACGAATAGTACAGATCACATGGGGTTTGATCGGATGGCTAAGGGTGAGGCACAGGATTAAAAATGGATAAAGGGGTGAGATAGCCCGCTTCTGTGATTCGACGGTCCAAAGAAATGAGGCATTAATACCGCGTTGGAGGAGTTTCGAAGGGCGGACTGATCAAACAATCCTGATCTGGCGCGGTGAGATCGGACAACTGAGATTCGATCTCTGCTTAAAAATTTCATCCCACAGCGAAGTGTAATGCTTCCCGGGCCAGCTTTATAAGCCTAGAGCTCCCAACACTTCACCAGAAATCCCCTTCCCCCTCCCAGTATCACCATGTACCGGTCTTTTGCGGGCGCGCTTTTACGCCCACCCCTGTCGTCATGGATCCCCGAACGGTGGCGCACTCTTCGGTTCCTCCATGTACACATGTAGGCATGCACACACCCCACCCACGAGCTGGCATGTGTTGTGGCTGAAGGGTCCAAGATCAGCCGCCTACTCCTGAAAGAGTAGCGCGAGCTGCCTCCTCTAATTTGGCTAGAGGGTTGGCCCTATGGGTAATATTTTTTTATAAACCCAACTTTAAAAAATAAAAATTAAAACTTCCAAAAATAAACCATACCCAAACCATAAAAAAGGAAATGAAGTTTGAAATATTCTAATTATGTTAAAACCAATAATGTTATTACTTTTTATTACTCTAAAAACTATGGTTCTAAAACCGTAACTTAATTACACTTAGAACAAAAGCCTAATTCGCATCTAAAATACTATTTAAGGTTTAGAATTCATGTCTTGAAAATCATAATCAATTTAATTTGAAAACATATATGTATAATTATGTAAGTATACATATATAATTATACAAGGTTTAAAAAAAGGATTTTCATATTAAAAGTGAATTTAAAACACCCTTTATAAATATGTAATCCTCAGTAAAACATAATGATTTATTTGAAAACCTTTAAAATAGATTTGGGTTGGGAAAGATATATGTGTGTGTGTGTTTACTTAAAATACCTGAATAGACCTATGGTGTATAGAGGGTTTAGCCTGAATGAAAACCTTCCAAACCAAACTTACACAAAACACTTGAGTACATAAATCATGAACAACCTCCATGGAAGCATTTAAAAAGGGAGGGTTTGAGGTGTACATATATATATAATCATTTTACAATTATATGTATATACATATATACATGTTATAAAACCAAACCAAGAGGAATAAAATCCTTGTACCATTTAAGAAAAAGAAACTACAAAAACCATACACCCAGTTTAAAAGAGGAAGAGGATAAATTCAATACTGAAAATATACATACATATCTGTATATATATATATGTACATATTATATAACCGATTTCATGTTTGGTTTTGAAACATAAAAAGGGAGGAAGTATCCCCTTACCTAGACAGAGGAGGTGGGTCGGATTGGCAAAGGAGAGGAGGAGCTCTCTGGAGGCCTTGGGGTGCTCGAAGGAAAACAGAGAGGGATGAGAGGATGAACCCGTGGGGTTCATCTTGCATGGGGGAGGATTTTAAAGGATCCACAGGTCTCGGCTCAAAAACAGGGGACCCTATGCTTAACTACTGAAGGAGAAGACATGAGTTCGAGTTGGAGAAAACAAAACCATCAACAAAAAACAGAGACATAATTATGTGATAGATTCATCTGAAAAAAAAATAAAAAAAAAGAAATTGACAGATTTAATATATAATTGCAGCGAGAAAGACATTTGCGGACCAAAACCAGTGGTCCGCTATTCATAAATTGACAAAAAAAGATTAAAAACAGAATAGTACTTCTAAAGAGATCTAAACCAGATCTTAAGGAACATGCAAATCAAAACCAACAACCCTAACAGAGAACCGACGATAACCATAGAAATGAACCAGGTGAAACCCTAACCGCAGCACTTAGACCTTCACCCGATGAACTCGCTGATGCGCACGGCCTCGACTCTGCTCGGACACCTCTGGCCTGCGACAACGGCCACGACGACATGAACCAGCACCCTGCTCCAGCCTCACACGACTCCACCCTAGGCTCACCTGACTCACAACAAGCCGAAACGCGACCTCGCCCCCGACTTCTATGATCCGAACCAGTGCATGCTGGCAGCGCGACGCCCAGACTCGGCCTCGACCTCCTTGCCTCGCACCGCGACACACTCCTCGACGCCCTCGAAGGATACCCTGTGACAGCCTATATCGAGATTTTTTTACTTCAGGGGCGTGAGACCCCACCCCTCAGATCCCTTATGTGATTTCTTTTCTTTTTTTTCATTATTATTATTTCAATAATCTATCATAATTCATATTATCATATATTACTATAAGTCAAAAGTTAATCCTATCTTTTAAAAGTAATGTTTTATAATAATCACTACTTTTAAAAAGTAAAGATAATAATATTAAATTTATAAGTATATATATATATAAATCATAATAAAAATGAAACCAATTATATATAAGTATATACATTTATAAATAAAATATATATTTATGATTCATAAATCATAATATAATTTTGATTTATTAAATAAAATTCTAATTAATTAGAAACAAATAAAAATGTGTTTATTATTATTAAGTTTATTTCTATATACAAATAATTTCAAAATTAATAACAATTTTATTATTTTGATAAATCATAATTATGTCATGTTATTGTAATTTAATAAATTTTATAAAACAATTAATAAACTAATTTTATAAATGGTTAAATTGAATAACTATAATTTTTAAACAAAATACATATTATTAATAATTTTATAAAACTCTAATCTAAAAACAATAATTATAATTTCATATATATATATATCATTTTTTTTGAAAATGTACAAAAGCATATAATTATTCATCTGTTTTCATAAATTAAAATAATGTATATCGCAACATAATGTCATGTAATAATTTCAAAATGGCATGCATCGTAAAATTATAATTTTATAATAATATTAGTTTTATTAATAATTTTATAACAAATTAATTTAATCATAATTTTATGATGATAATAATCCAAGACTATATATATAAAACAATTACATATATAAAATACATCACCTATTATTATTTCTAAATATATTTAATTAATTTTAACACGTCGTTGAGTACTTAAATCGTGAAATTTTATAAAACAAAGTATACCTTAAATTCCCATTTTGAAAATACAAAGGTACAAAATTATAAAATATAACATTATCCATTTAAATTCGAGTTCATAAAACTTGAGGTGTTACATTATTCCCCCTACAAAGAATTGTGTCCTCTCAATTCTACTGGAGGACTCTTACTAACTCATCGACACGGCCTCCCTGACATCCTTAGTGATGTCCCTGCACAAAACACACTAGAGACTAACAACTAACAGGGAAAGAACATAAGGAAACTAAGTTGTACCTTTACGGAGCCCACCACCGTGACCAGTTCGCTGATGTCCTTAACTCTATTCCTAGGGTGGTTCTCAGTTCCTCGATCTCTCTTTCCCAGATACACCTTTGGAAAGTGGAGTTAAAATCCCGAATAAACAGTTGGGCTTCCAGATAGAGGCATGAGCGGTGTAAATCTCGGTGATATCCAGATGAACTTGGTCCCTACAGATTCATCATACAGCCTCAAAGTCGAGGGGTTTGATGTTAAAGAGTCTCCCGTACAGACTGAAACTCAAGACTTGAAAAGGATATGTTGCCGAGAGATTTCCCTTCTCTACAGCTTCCCGGAAAATCCTTAAAACCAGATAGTTTGTAGATAGGGTAAAACATAGGAAAATACCATTATAATATTCCCCTTATGCGTATTGTATGCAAGTTGTGCATAATTTATATGATAGTAAACATGACTCGATCCTCAGAAGAGTCGAAGGATATTTGATTTGTTTGACACTTTGTAAAGAAGCTTGTAGGATAGTTGGAGGTTCCCAAAGGGTTTATAGTCTTCCATACACAACTTAACGATTATAGTCTCGAGGATTTCAGTGGGAAGGGACAAAAGACTTATTAGTGATCTTTCGTCTTCCATCTGAAAATTATAATAAAACCACTTAGTAAGGTTTCGCCATAGCTATAATACATGGTTTTCCAGAATTGTCTAAACCAATCCTATGATACCAACTGTGAGGCCCGGCGCCCGAGTGCCCGAAGCCGGTGCCCATGAGACACTATGTACCATAATTATTACATTACATTTACATTCAACACTTAATGTCTCATGCTACAGAGGATTGTGAGGTTCTGGTCTTGGGAAAACCAAATGCATTCTAAAACTTTATTAAAGACATGACTGATATCTGAAAAAATTTCAGTCAAAAAGTAGGGTGAGCATTGAAATAATCAGTAAGGGATTTTGAAAATACTTAATTGGTCTTTTGAAAACTTCCATAGAAAATACTTTCAAATAAATCAAAATTATTCCTTTGAAAAAAAACATCATGACATTTCAAAGGTCGCTATAAAACAATTAAAACATTTCATACACAAATATTCGAACATTTAACTGAAAGCTAGTAAGCATGTTTGTACAAAGGTGCATGAATTCTACCATGTAAATTAAGCATGACATGCAAGGTATGCAAGTAATATTAAGCATGAACATTATCAGAGTTGTGCATAAACAATTTCACTACAACTTATAAAAATTCACATTATGACATGATTAATGTAATGCTAACATTTTCATTAAAATTCTGGAAAGGTAAAGTGATCATGCATCATCACTGTCTCATCATATGCCATTTGCACTTTAATCTCATACTCATAGGTAATGGTTCTATAACCAACGATATTTCTCTAGTCGAAATAATCACTTGGTTGGACACTTACTAAAACACAATGAGGAAACGTATAATGTCAGACTCATGTCTGAATGTTAAGGCCTCGTGCCATGACCTAAGGCTAAAAACCCAATCTGACTGTCTCGAGAACTATCGATGCATCGAGGAGCTTAACTTTACCGGTCTCCAACCGGAAGGGCTTACTTTAACTAGTCCCAAACCTGGAGGGCTTACTTTAACCATTCCCCAACCTGGAGGGCTTTCTTTTAACCGGTCCCCAACCCGGCAGTCCAATACATTTCTCATATGCTAGTAAGGTCTGATATTCAAGGTGTCATATACCACTTTGAATATTTAATTATTTATTTGTTATTACCCAAGGTGTCTCATACCACTTTGGGTAATTTAATTTCCATTTTACATTACCCAAGGTGTCTCATACCACTTTGGGTAATTTAGTTCATTATCACGATTCTTCATATGCATGCATTATTGAATACAACGATAGATAATAAAACCATTGTACATTTACTCTATAAACACATGATATGACAACGAACATATCAGGTATGATAATAACAATTTTCCAAGGCTGGCATGGACAAGAAAAATAAATTTTGCACATGTGATAATAATTAAAGCACATAAAATGATGAATGAATGGGGTTTGCCACATGAAATGATAACTTCTTAGTTTAAAGTCCCTATTTCATGCACATTTAATAAAACGCATGCTGATAAAAGTTCTAGTGAGCATGAAATTAGACCAAATCACAACTTGATTAACTAATAACAATAACTGGAGGGGGGTTCATTTTGTAATAAACATTTAATGGGAAAATACATAATTCCTCAAATCTTTCTATCCTTAACAAAGTCATTTCAAATCAAAATGGAGTTAATATAATCAATGCAGGTTTGACATAAGCACATTTTGGTTTAACCACTAAAATTAGCATTCATTAAGGTCTTACATGCATTGTTTGTATCAAAAGCATTAATTAAATTCTGAGATTCATTACATGGAAATAGGATTTTGGAAAATTATACATATAAAAATATTTACACAACCGTATGTACAAGATATGTACATATTTAGTATTTTTCATAACCAATTAATATTTATTAACATCTTACATGTAATAAATATTTCAAATAAATATTTAATTAATAAAACCACTTGAATGAAGACCAAAACATCAATTAAGTACTGGGAATTGTATTTGAAAATAGGGTTTATTATATATGAAACCATAAACACATAAACATACAAAAACTATGGTTTTAAAATCGTAACTAAATTACACCTAGACCAAAAGCCTAATTCACATCTAAAATACTATTTAAGGTTTAGAATTCAAGTCTTGAAAATCATAATCAATTGCATTTGAAAAAATATATGTACAATTATGTAATTATACATATATAATTTCAGAAGGTTTACAAAAAGGATTTTCAAATTAAAAGTGAATTTAAAACACCATTTATAAATATGTAATCCTCGGTAAAAGATACTGATTTATTTTAAAAACTTTAAAATAGATTTGGGTTGGGAAAGATATATGTGTGTGTTTACTTAAAATACCTGAATATAACTATGGTGTATAGAGGTTTTAGCCTCAATGAAAACCTTCCAAACCAAACTTACACAAAACACTTGAGTACATAAATCATGAACAACCTCCTTGGAAGCATTTAAAAAAGGGAGGGTTTGAGGTGTACATATATATATATACTCGTTTTAAAATTTTATGTATATACATATATACAAGTTATAAAACCAGAATTGAACCAAGAAGGTTTTCATAATAAAAATACTGAATTTACAAAGATAGTGGTGTCTTAAAATAGAGGATAGAGTGCACTTTAATTGGACGTCATGTATCTGGAACATTAAACCATAATACCGTAAAAATGGTTTACTGCTATCAGTAGAAACCCATCTGATTTTCTAGAAAGAAAATCGAAAGGTTTGTCGCCAAACTATTTTGTCTCATTAGACCTACCGATGCATCGAGGGGCTGTAGTGGGCCCCACCAACCTCTACATACAAATCATTCTGTATAAAATGATTCAATACAAGAGAAATATGCCTTTTCAATATCCGTAGAGTATAGAATACTGACTCATCAATAACATCACAAATATACACCGTTTGTGAAATGGTATACGGTTTAGACAATAAACATATCCATGAAATGAGATTATGGATATTTAATAGAAATATAATTTCAAATGGAAAGTGATCTCTAATGGGAAGTAGGTACACTAAATAAGGATTATTAGGTGCACAATACAAAGATAGTCACAATGAAAACGACAGTAGAGACAAAGTCCCTTACCACAATGTAATCAGTCGAATCAAATGACCAGAACTTAATGAACACCAAGTGAATCATTGAATAACATGAATATAAATAGAATCATGTTATTATATATCAAATGGAAGTACACATACACCACATACAAGAAATAAGTGGCGAACAATGAAAATCTCACAGAAATGAAAGTGAGATGAGAAACCCCTTACAATTGGACTTGTATTTTGGAAACAGTTTTGAAAGTTTTTTTTAAAACAGGTAACTATCCTTATAATAAGGAAGGATTATAGTTGGTGTAAATATAAAAAATATGCACACATAATTTATGAGGATTACATAACAATACAAAATAAATTCATTGAGTAAATTAGACAATAAAGTTACTCGAAAGAAAATAGAAGTTCGGGTGGAAAACCCTTACCTTATGCTCGAGTGTGTTCTTCGTTTGTTTTAATGACCAGAATAATCAAATTAGCTTCATTAATTAATATGTACATAACCTCTTATACATGTAATTGTTTTCCGAGTCCCCTAATACATGAATCCCCAAACTAGTTCAAAGATTTCAATTCCGAGAACCATACGCAACACTAGACACACATTACTCTCAAAGTCCCTTTATTGGGAACACCACCAATGCTAGGGTGCTGACGACCTCAGGTGAATTCCTAAGGTAGTATTCAGATGCTCGATTTCCTTAACCCAAACACACTCCAGACAGCTAGGGTCGAATCTGTGCTTAAAGCATTCATGATTCCATAAAGAAGCACAGGAAGTGTGGAGGTCGAAAATTTCAGTGTGGACTAAATCCCTATAATTCCCAGGCACCACATCATTCTTGAAGATATTGATGTCGCAAATTACTCTGTACACACGAAAACTCAGGATCTGAAATAGGTAGGACGCTCGATGGTCACCATCCAAAGCAGCTTCCAGAAATTTTCCCACAGCTCGGTAGTTATCAGCCAGAGTGAAACATAGAAAAAGAGCTTCATGATACTTCCCTCTTTTCCTATATTCAGCAAATTGTGCATATGAAATACGGTAATAGACCAGATTGCTTCCTTGGTAAAGATGGAGAATTTTTGGACGATTCGACACCCAATGGAATAGTTTACAAGTCAGACGTAAGTTGGCATAAGGCTGGTCCTCTTCAGAGCATGTCTTGACAATTATAGTCTCTAACAACTCGGTGGGTAGTGATAAAATATTGGTTGGTTGACTCATATCTTCTATCTAAAAAGTTTTAGTAAATCAACATTCATTATGGAAAATCAATTTTAAACCAAGTTATTGTTTTATATAAAAACATATCAAAACAAAGAATACAATATCATTCATTTAGACATGATTTATAAAACTCAATAAATTACACAATCTCTTGCTCCCTTTCACAAAACATTATTATGGACTTCTTGAAATCCTTGGTGATGTCTCTCTACCTCCACCGCCTAAGGAGGATGATACTATTCAACTCTACTCCCAGGGAAGAACAAAGCTTGCGGGTCTCATCTTCTCAAATACACTCTCGGAAATTTGGATCGTGGTTAAACCCAAGCTCTCGTTTGATACAGGTGGTTTTCCAGAGATAGGCACGAGTAACATCAAGTTTCGCAACATCCTCTTGGATTTGGTTCCTAAAGATATTTCGAACGACGTCATATTTGAAGGATTCGATGAAAGATTCAAAATCGCAGAGATCCCCAAGCATGCTAAAACACAGGATTTGGTACATAAAGACTGAGCGGAAGTCCAGCTCCTTTGCAGCTTCTCCGAAAGCCGTGAAGGCCAACCATTTCTTATTCTGGGTGAAACACAGGAAGAGTATCTCATAGTACTTCCCTTTCTTTTTATAATTCTCGAACAGTGCATTGGCTATTTGGTTATTCACAACTTCCGATCCTCGGAAGATTCGAAGGACATTTGAGTGGTTCGACACTTTGTAAAGAAGCTTACAGGATAGTCGGAGGTTTCCAAAGGGTTCATAGTCTTCCATACATGACTTCACGATTATAGTCCCGAGGATTTCTGTGGCAAGGGGAAAAAGTCTTGTACCTTCGTTTTCCATCTGAAAATTAAGAAAACATCACTCTTAGTATTGTTTAAGTAAATTTTTCATTGTTGTGCTCTGGTTTCCAAAGTTTATTCAAACCAAATCCTATGAGGAAAATTTACATTAACTCACTTATAATGGCTTGTAAAAAAATATGAATTATCCTAAGCATATCCCCGGTGATTATCATAACCAAGAGTGCAGCAAGTCCAGTTTTCATGTACCAGTTCCCGTTCGAGTCTAGCTCAAAGCGGTGTTTTCGGGTTTTACCCCTAGATACATCTGTGTCAGAGCCGCCTCTACCTACTCATATCCAGACAGGGACGTATTGCTTAAAATATCCACATAATCTATTACTTACCAAAATACCAGGACATTTTTGTATGTTAATCCCCAAATACTACCTTAGGGCTTTGTTCCCTATTATACATTTGCTACTCTAGTTTCGAAGTTTTCTACTAAACTTCCTTTGATACCAACTGTAACACCCCGACCCCTCTAGACAGGAGCCGGTGCATTACTTGTGATATTGGCATGGTTAGAAGGAATGAAAATCCTGAAGGAATGATCAGTTTAGTAGTCTTGAAGAAACTAGATACATAGATGTAACTCCAATTACATTGGTAAAGGTTACAAAATACATCAAAAACTAAAAACTGCGTCCATATGAACTCAATAAAAGGCCTTCTCTTCATCACCTGTCAAAAGTAGACAATGAAAGAGCTGATCTCAAACGCTCAGTAAAGGTTACAAATAGCGGAAGCAAGAGTACAATAATAAGTGAATCATAATCATTCTGACATAATCAAAATGACATAGTGAATAAATGAAAAACTAACGCCATTAATAAACTGAGAATGAAACTGCATTCACAGATTTTGTCATAGTGAAAACCTCATGGATAATAATAATAACTGATAATGAATAAATAAAATGATTATTAATTGGACATCATGGATCTGGCACATAAAACCATAATAACGTAAAAACGATTTACTGGTGTGGGTAGAAACCCGTCTGATTTTTTGGAAACAAACTCGAAGGGTTTGTCGCCAAACTGGTTTGTCTCTTGAGACCTACCGATGCATCGAGTAGATGTAGTGGGCCCCACCCACCTCTACATCCAAATAATTCTTTATAAAATGGTTCAATACAAGAGAAATATTCATTTTCAATATTGGTATAGAGTATAGAATAAGGATTCATCAATAACATCCCAAATATACACCGTATGTGAAATGGTATATGGTTTAGACAATAAAAATATCCATTACATGAGATTATGGATATTTAATAGAAATATAATTTCAAATGGAAAGTTATCTCAAATGGGAAGAAGGTACACAACATAAGGATTATTAGGTACACAATACAAAGATAGTCACAATGAAAATGGCAGCTGAGACAAAGACCCTTACCACAATGTAATCAGTCGAATCATATGACCAGAACATAATGAACATCAAGTGAATCATTGAATAACATGAATATAAAGAGAATCACATTATTATATATCAAATAGAGGTACACATATACCACATACAAGAAATAAGTGGCGAACAATGAAAATCTCACAGAAATAAAAGTGAGATGAGAAACCTCTTACAATCGGACTTGTATTATGGAAACAGTTTTGAAAGTTTCTTTTAAAACAAGTAATTATCCTTATAATAAGGAAGGATTCTGGTTGGTGTAAATATAAAGAATACACACACATAATTTATGAGAAGTACATAACAATACAAAATAAATTCTAAGGAAATTAGACAATAAAGTTCCCCGAAAGAAAATAGAAGTTCGGGTGGAAAACCCTTGCCTTATGCTCGAGTGTGTTCTTCGTTTGTTTTAATGACCTGAATAATAAAATTAGCTTCATTAATTAATATGTAAAGAACCTATTATACATTTAATTTATTTATTATAACCTTATTAGGTTCATTCATGTCCCGTTCTATGGGTTCAATTAGTTCAATTTACATGTTTTGGAAGCATTTTCTTCCTTGGTTTTCATGGTTCGTTTACTTGTTTCCATGAATGGAAGTTCATTTGAAAAATGGTTAAAGATCCAGAATTGTTAATACATATTTTTAATGAAATTATGGTGATATAAATGATCCTATAATGATTTTGGGTTATATACCATGATGATGATTCATTAGTTAAAACATTAATGATGTTTGTTTAGATCGTTTTAATGGTTCTTTGATAATAACAACATCATTTTGTCTTATAAATTAAAAACATGAGTAAAAAATAATTCCAGAACCATGGGTGAGTTATAACACATATATTATAAGCTTTTTAAACCATATAAATGGTTTAATGAGTATACTTGAAAGAATTAATGCAAATTGAAATCACATCGTCTATGATGTCGGTAATTCGACACGTCACGGACAATGTTTTTAATTCCTTGAACAAGTGGGGGGAAAGAACAAGATTGATGATGAATTTCTCATGAACATGATAAAATAAAGATTATACAAGATTCAGGAGATTTCATTCCTCTTGGGTAAGAAGATATGAAGAAAGAATAAATAAAGAACTCAAAATAAAAGAATAATTTTGAAATCGCTTACAAAAATTCGGCAGCCTAACAGCTATGAAAAATGGTTTTAGAAAATATTAAAAAGAGATGGGACAAGGGTAACCTATCCATAAATGACTCATAATATAGAGTAGATCAAGAATAAGAATAAAAATAAGAACATGGTATGGAAACTTGAAAGACATAGCACATAAAAAAGAACTTGAAAGGAAAAAAAGAAGGAAATTGAGAATTTTCTGACCTCGTAGAGTAACCCTTTGAACTCGATGGTTGGGAACTTGGGGGCTTGAGGAAACCTTGGGAGGACTAATATGAAGTTAAGGAGGCCAGAACATCATTGAGGGAGAATTGGGAACAAATTCAATGAAATAAAGAGTTGGTATTTATAGGAAAATTGAGGGATTATTTTAATAATTTTCAAAGGACACCTCATGAGTGGTTTTTGCAAAACCATGGGCTTTCCCATGGTATTTTCCCATGGTATAAGCCACTTGGGACACCTCACATGTTATTTAACTATACAAAAGTCGACCACATTTATGACATCATCATTTCATCATTAATGATATCATAAATACACCGAAACTAAAAACTGTATTTTTTACTATTCACTGAAAAATCAATTGTTTCAGAAAAATCCCAAAAATTTACCCTAACCATTTTTCAACGTGTAGAATTCAAAAGTGAAATCCATTTTTCAAAAATAATTTTCTAAATATTATTAATTTAATTTTTAAATAAGGTCATAGTTAATTCTAAAAATAACAATCTTGAAGTGTAATTAGTTTTACGTGACATTGAAAAATTGATTAAGATCTCATTATCATATTGCAAAAAAATAAAATAGTATTATATTTTTTTACTATTAAAGGGGCATATTACTATTCATATTACTATTCATAAGGGTATGTTACTATTCACCAAAAAATCAAGTTTGTTCCATCACACTCCAAATGAATTACTGAACACAACTCTAGATGACTGTTATTTAAATTTCTAAACACAGAAGAGGCAAATATGTGTTTAGAGGCTAGATTGTATTCTATATTTATTATCAAAATCTTGGGGTGTTACATTATTCCCTCCTTCTAAGAATCGTGTCCTCACAATTCATTTCATAACCACAAAAAATGCTCTATGATGTCCTTACCACATCTCCCATCGTAGGGGACCCTCAGGTGCGTTCAGCCTAAAACCCAAATTGATGCTCAACTCCTCTAGTTCTCTGACCCAGACACATCCCGGGCAGAAAAGTTGAACACTTGCGTCGAGCAATCGGGCTTCCAGAGGGATCCTTGAACAAATGTATGAATGAAAAAACACACAAAGAACTCACCGAACTATGTCTCGACTGAGGACATCTAAGTCATAGATATTGTTGCACAGGATAAAACTGATGAGTTGGTAAATTTAAGCTGAACAAAGGTTTCCTTCCAAATTAGCCTATTGAAAACATAGCCTGGTCGTATAGTTCCGGCCTGGGGTGAAACATAGGAAAAGCCCTTCGTGGTATTTTCCTTTTCACCTGTACTCAGCCAATTGTGCCATGGTTAAGTGGTAGTAAATGGATGCATTCCCATGACATGTGCAGAGAATGTCCGGACTGTTTGTCACTTCATATAGTTGTTTACACATTTTTCGCAAGTTTGTGAGTGGTAGGTACTCTTCTCTACAGGTTTTGATCGCAATGATCTCCAGGATCTCCATAGGAAGAGATAAAATATGGGTTTGTCCTTCCATTTGAAAATTTATTATAAAAGTTCACTTAGTGATACTCATTCAAAAGTATAGCCGATGAAAGGATAACAAAAAGAAGAGACAACATGTTATATTCTTATATAACCACTGGTTCAAAAGGTAAATCTGGGATAATTGTTTCCCGAGTCCCCCAATACATGAATCCCCAAACTAGTTCAAAGATTTCAATTTCCAGAACCATACGCAACACTAGACACACATTACTCCCAAAGTCCCTTTATTGGGAACACCACCAATGCTAGGGTGCTGACGACCTCAGGTGAATTCCTAAGGTAGTATTCAGCTGCTCGATTTCCTTAACCCAGACACACTCCAGACAGCTAGGGTCGAATCTTTGCTTAAAGCACTCATGCTTCCATAAAGAAGCATGGGAAGTGTGGAGGTCAGAAATTTCAGTGTGGACTAAATCCCTATAATTCCCATGCACCACATCATTCTTGAAGATATTGATGTCGTAAATTTCTCTGTACACACGAAAACTCAGGATCTGAAATAGGTAGGACGCTCGATTGTCACCATCCAAAGTAGCTTCCAGAAATTTGCCCACAGCTCGGTAGTTATCAGCCATAGAGAAACATAGAAAAAGAGCTTCGTGATACTTCCCTCTTTTCCTATATGCAGCAAATTGTGCATATGCAATACGAAAATAGAACAGATTGCTTCCTTAGTAAAGATGGAGAATTTTTGGACGATTCAATACCCAATGGAGTAGTTTACAAGTCAGATGTAAGTTGGTATAGGGCTCGTCCTCTTCGGAGCATGTCTTGACAATTATAGTCTCTAACAACTCGGTAGGTAGTGATAAAATATTGGTTGGTTGACTCATATCTTCTATCTGAAAAGTTTTAGTTAATCAACATTCATTATGGAAAATCACTTTTAAACCAAGTTATTGTTTTATATAAAAACATATCAAAACAAAGAATACAACATCATTCATTTAGACAATTTATAAAACTCCATAAATTACACAATCGCTTGCTCCCTTTCACAAAACATTATTATGGACTTCCTAACATCCTTGGTGATGTCCCTCTACCTCCACCTCCTAAGGAGGATGGTACTATTCAACTCTACTCTCAGGGTAGAACAAAGCTTGCGAGTCTCATCTTCTCAAATACACTCTCGACAATTTGGATCGTGGTTAAACCCAAGCTCTCGTTTGATACAGGTGGTTTTCTAGAGATAGGCACGGGTAACAGCAAGTTTCGCAACATCCTCTTGGAATTGGTTCCAAAAGATATTTCTAACCACGTCATATTTGAAGGATTCGATAAAAGATTCAAAATCTCAGAGGTCCCCAAGCATGTTGAAACATGGGATTTGGTACATAAAGACTGCGCCGAAGTCCAGCTTCTTTACAGCTTCTCCGAAAGCCATGAAGGCCAACCATTTCTTATTCAGGGTGAAACACAGGAAGAGTCTCTCGTAGTATTTCCCTTTCTTTTTATTATTCTCGAACAGTGCATTGGTTATTTGGTTATTCACAACTTCCGATCCCTGTAAGATTCAAAGGACATTTGAGTGGTTTGACACTTTGTAAAGAAGCTTACAGGATAGTCGGAGGTTTCCAAAGTGTTCATAGTCTTCCATACATGACTTCACGATTATAGTCTCGAGGATTTCTGTGGGAAGGGACAAAAGTCTTGTACCGTCGTTTTCCATCTGAAAATTAAGAAAACATCGCTCTTAGGATTGTTTAAGTAAATTTTTCATTGTTGTGCTCTGGTTTCCATAGTTTATTCAAACCAAATCCTATGAGGAAAATTTACATTAACTCACTTATAATGGCTTGTAAAAAAATATGAATTATCCTAAGAATATCCCCCATGAGTATCGTAACCAAGAGTGAAGCAAGGCCCTTTTTCATGTACCAGTTCCCGTTCGAGTCTAGCTCAAAGCGGTGTTTTTGGATTTTACCCCTAGATACATCTGTGTCAGAGCCGCCTCTACCTGCTAATATCCAGACAGGGACGTATTGGTTAAAATATCCACATAATCCATTCTTTACCAAAATACCAGGCCATTTTTGTATGGTAATCCTCAAATACTACCTTAGGGATTTGTTCCCTATTATACAATTCCTACTCTAGTTTCGAAGTTTTCTACTAAACTTCCTTTGATACCAACTGTAACACCCCGACCCCTATAGACAGGAGCCGGTGCATTACTTGTGATATTGGCATGGTTAGAAGGAATGAAAATCTCGAACGAACGATTAGTTTAGTAGTCTTGAAGAAACTAGATACATAGATTTAACTCCAATTACATTGGGAAAGGTTACAAAATACAACAAAAACTAAAAACTGCGTCCACATGAACTCAATAAAAGGCCTTCTCTTCATCACCTGTCGAAAGTAGACAATGAAAGGGGTGATCTCAAACGCTCAGTAAGCGTTAAAAATAGCGGAAGAATGAGTACAATAATAAATGAATCATAATCAATCTGACATAATCAAAATGATATAGTGAATAAATGAAAAACTAATGTCATTAATAAACTGAGAATAAAACTGCATCCATAGATTTTGTCATAGTGAAAACCTCATGGATAATAATATTAACTGATAATGAATAAATAGAATTCTTATTAATTGGACATCATGGATCTGGAACATAAAACCATAATAACATAAAAATGGTTTACTGGTGTGGGTAGAAACCCGTCTGATTTTTTGGAAACAAACTCGAAGGGTTTATCGCCAAACTGGTTTGTCTCATGAGACCTACCGATGCATCGAGGGGCTTTAGTGGGCCCCACCCACCTCTACATCCAAATAATTCTTTATAAAATGGTTCAATACAAGATAAATACTCATTTTCAATATTGGTATAGAGTATATAATAAGGATTCATCAATAACATCCCAAATATACACTGTATGTGAAATGGTATACGGTTTAGACAATAAAAATATCCATTACATGAGATTATGGATATTTAATAGAAATATAATTTCAAATGGAAAGTGATCTCAAATGGGCAGAAGGTACACCACATAAGGATTATTAGGTACACAATACAAAGATAGTCACAATGAAAATGGCAGCTGAGACAGACCCTTACCACAATGTAATCAGTCGAATCATATGACCAGAACATAATGAACATCAAGTGAATCATTGAATAACATGAATATAAAGAGAATCACGTTATTATATATAAAATGGAGGTACACATATACCACATACAAGAAATATGTGGCGAACAATGAAAATCTCACAGAAATAAAAGTGAGATGAGAAACCCCTTACAATCGGACTTGTATTATGGAAACAGTTTTGAAAGTTTCTTTTAAAACAAGTAATTATCCTTATAATAAGGAAGGATTCTGGTTGGTGTAAATATAAAGAATACGCACACATAATTTATGAGCAGTACATAACAATACATAATAAATTCTGAGGAAATTAGACAATAAAGTTACCCGAAAGAAAATAGAAGTTCGGGTGGAAAACCTTTGCCTTATGCTCGAGTGTGTTCTTAGTTTGTTTTAATGACCTGAATAATCAAATTAGCTTCATTAATTAATATGTACATAACCTCCTATACATGTAATTGATTTAGTGTAACCTTATTAGGTTCATTCATGGCCCGTTCTATTGGTTCAATTGGTTCAATTTCCATATTTTGGAAGCATTTTCTTCCTTGGTTTTCATGGTTCCTTTACTTGTTTCCATGAATGGAAGTTCATTTGAAACATGGTAAAAAATACCGAATTTTTAATGCATCTTATTAATGAAATTATGTAGATATAAATGATCCAATAATGATTTTGGGTTACATAACATGATGACGATTCATTAGTTAAAACATTAATGATGTTTGTTTAGATCATTTTAATGGTTCTTTGATAATAAAAACCTCATTTTGTCTTATAAATTAGAACCATGAGTAAAATAGAATACAAAACCATGGGTGAGTCATAACACATATATTATAATCTGGTTCAACCATATAAATCTTTTCACGACCAGAATTGAAAGAATTAATGCAAATTGAAATCACATCGTCTACGATGTCGGCAATTCGACACGTCACATACAATGTTTTTAATTCCTTGAACAAGTGGGGCACAAAAAGAAGATTGAGGATGAATTTCTCATGAAAATGAGAACATCCAGATTATACAAGATTCTAGAGATTTCATTCCTCTTGGGTAATAAGATATAAAGAAAGAATAAATAAAGAACCCAAAATAAAAGAATAATTTTGAAATCACTTACAAAAATTCGGCAGCCTATCTGCTACGCAAAATGGTTTTAGAAAATATTAAAAAGAGATTGGACAAGGGCCACCTATCCATAAATGACTCATAATATAGAGTAGATCAATAATAATAAGAAAAATAAGAACATGGTATGAAAACTTGAAAGACATACCACATAAAAGAGAACTTGAAAGGAAAAAAAAGGAAATTGAGAATTTTTTTACCTTGTAGGGTAACCCTTTGATCTTGAATGTTGGGACCTTGGGGGCTTGAGGAAACCTTGGGAGGACTAATATGATGGTAAGGAGTCCATAACTTCATTGAGGAAGAATTGGGAATGAATTCAATGAAGGAAATAGTTGGTATTTATAGGAAAAGTGAGGGATTAAAAACATTGTTCGTGACGTGTCGAATTACCGACATCGTAGACGATGTGATTTCAATTTGCATTAATTTTTTCAAGTCTATTAATGAAACCATTGATATGGTTGAACCATATTATAATATGTGTTATGACTCACCCATGGTTCTGGATTCTTTTTTACTCATGGTTCTAATTTATAAGACAAAATGAGGTTGTTATTATCAAAGAACCATTAAAACGGTCGAAACAAACATCATTAATGTTTTAACTAATGAATCTTCATCATGGTATATAACCCAAAATCTTTATAGGATCATTTATATCTCCATAATTTCATTAATAAGATGTATTAACAATTATTTATGTTTAACCATGTTTCAAATGAACTTCCATTCATGGAAACAAGTAAATGAACCATGAAAACCAAGGAAGAAAATGATTCCAAAACATGTTAATTGAACCAATTGAACCCATAGAACGGGCCATGAATGAACCTAATAAGGTTATACTAAATCAATTACATGTATAGGAGGTTCTGGACATATTAATTAATGAATCTAATTTGATTATTCAGGTCATTAAAACAAACGAAGAACACAATCGAGCATAAGGTAAGGGTTTTCCATCCGAACTTCTATTTTCTTTCGGATAACTTTATTGTCTAATTTCCTCAATGAATTGATTATGTATTGTTATGTACTCCTCATAAATTATTTTTCTGTATTCTTTATATTTACACCAACCATAATCCTTACTTATTATAAGGATAGTTACCTGTTTTAAAAGAAACTTTCAAAACTGTTTTCAAAATACAAGTCCGATTGTAAGGGGTTTCTCATCTCACTTTCATTTCTGAGAGATTTTCATTGTTCGCCACTTATTTCTTGTATGTGGTATATGTGTACTTACATTTGATATATAATAACATGATTCTCTTTATATTCATTTTATTCAATGATTTACTTGATGTTCATTAAGTTCTGGTCATATGATTCGACTGATTACATTGTGGTATGGGACTTTGTCTCAACTGTCGTTTTCGTTGTGACTATCTTTGTATTGTGCACCTAATAATCCTTATGTGGTGTACCTACTGCCCATTTGAGATCGCTTTCCATTTGAAATTATATTTCTATTAAATATCCATAATCTCATTTCATGGATATGTTTATTGTCTAAACCGTATATCATTTCACATACGGTGTATATTTGGGATGTTATTGATGAATCTGTATTCTATACTCTATACGAAAATTAAAAGGGCATATTGCTCTTGTATTGAATCATTGTATAAAGAATTATTTGGATGTAAAGGTGGGTGGGGCCCACTACATCCCCTCGATGCATCGGTAGGTCTCATGAGACAAAACAGTTTGGCGACAAACACTTCGAATTTGTTTCCAAAAAATCAGATGGGTTTCTACCCACAGCAGTAAACTGTTTTTATGGTATTGTGGTTTCATGTGCTAGATACATGACGTCCATTTAATAAGCATTCTATTTATTCAATATCAGTTAATATTATTATCCATTAGGTTTTCACTATTACAAAATCTATGGATGCAGTTTCATTCTCAGTTTATTAATGGCATTAGTTCATTTATTCACTATGCCATTTTCATTATGTCATATTGATTATGATTCACTTATTATTGTACTCATGATTCCGATATTTGTAACCCTTAATGAGCGTTTGAGCTCACCCCTTTCATTTTCTACCTTCGAAAGGTGATGAAGAGAAGGCCTTTTATTGAGTTCCTATGGACGGAGTATTTAGTTTTTATTTTGTATTGTATTTTGTAACATTTCCCAATGTAATTGAAGTTACATCTAAGTATCTAGTTTCTTCAAGACTACTAAACTGATCGTTCCTTCGGTATTTTCATTCGTTCTAACCATTCCAATATCACAAGTAATGCACCGACTCATGTCTAGAGGGGTCGGGGTGTTACAGTTGGTATCAAAGGAAGTTTAGTAGAAAACTTCAAAACTAGAGTACAAAATTTATAATAGGGAACAAAGCCCTAAGGTATTATTTGAGGATTAACATACAAGAATGTCCTAGTATTTTGGTAAGGAATAGATTATGTGGATATTTTAAGAAATACATCCCTGTCTGGATATAAGTAGGTAGAGGCGGCTCTGGCACATATGTTTCTAGGGGTAAAACCTGAAAACACGGCTTTGAGCTAGACTCGAACGGGAACTAGTACATGACAACGGGCCTTGCTGCACTCTTGGATACGACACTCCCGGGAGATATGCTTAGGATAATTCATATTTTTTTTACAAGCCATTATAAGTGAGTTAATGTAAATTTTCCTCATAGAATTTGGCTTGAATAAACTTTGGAAACCAGAGCACAACAATGAAAAATTTACTTAGAAAATACTAAGAGCGATGTTTTCTTAATTTTCAGATGGAAAACGAAGGTACAAGACTTTTGTCACTTCCCCCAGAAATCCTCGAGACTATAATCGTGAAGTCATGTATGGAAGACTATGAACCGTTTGGAAACCTCCGACTATCGTGCAAGCTTCTTTACAAAGTGTCGAACCACTCAAATGTCCTTCGAATCTTCCGGGGATCGGAAGTTGTGTATAACCAAATGGCCAATGCACTATTTGAGAATTATAAAAAGAAAGGGAAGTACTACGAGGGACTCTTCCTGTGTTTCACCCTGAATAGGAAATGGTTGGCCTTCACGGCTTTCGGAGAAGCTGCAAAGGAGCTGGACTTCCGGGCAGTGTTTATGTACCAAATCCTGTGTTTCAGCATGCTTGGGGACCTCAGTGATTTTGAATCTGTCATCGAATCCTTCAAATATGACGTGGTTTGAAAGATCTTTAGGAACCAAATCCAAGTGGATGTCGCGGAACTTGATGTTACTCGTTCCTATCTCTGGAAAACCACCTATATCAAACGAGAGCTTGAGTTTAACCACGATCCAAATTGTCGGGAGTGTATTTCGGAAGATGAGACCCGCAAGCTTTGTTCTGCCCAGGGAGTAGTGTTTAATAGTACCATCCTCCTCAGGCGGTGGAGGTAGAGGGACATCACCAAGGATTTCAGGAAGTTCATACTAATGTTTTGTGAAAGGGAGCAAGAGATTGTGTAATTTTTTGAGTTTTATAAATCATGTCTAAATGAATGATGTTTTATTCTTTGTTTTGATATGTTTTTATATAAAACAATAACTTGGTTTAAAATTGATTTTCCATACTGAATATTGATTTACTAAAACACTTCAGATAGAAGATGAGTCAACCAACCAATATTTTATCACTACCTACTGAGTTGTTAGAGACTATAATTGTCAAGACATGCTCCGAAGAGGACCAGCCCTATACCAACTTACGTCTGACTTGTAAACTACTACATTGGGTATCGAATCGTCCAAACATTCTCCATCTTTCCCAAGGAAGCAATCCGGTCTATTACCGTATTGCATATGCACAATTTGCTGCATATAGGAAAAGAGGGAAGTATCATGGAGCTCTTTTTCTATGTTTCACTCTGGCTGATAACTACTGAGCTCTGGGTAAATTTTTGGAAGCTGCTTTGGATGGTGACCATCGAGCGACCTACCTATTTCAGATCATGAGTTTTAGTGTATACAGAGAACTTTACGACATCAATATCTTCAAAAATGATGTGGTGCGTGGGAATTATAGGGATTTAATCCACACTGAAATTTCCGACCTCCACACTTATTGTCTCTCTCTATGGAAGCCTGAATGCTTTAAGCACAGATTCGACCCTAGCTGTCTGGAGTGTGTCTGGGTTAAGGAAATCGAGCAGCTGAATACTACCTTAGGAATTCACCTGAGGTCCTCAGCACCCTAGCATCGGTGGTATTCCCAGTAAAGGGACTTCGGAAGTAATGTGTGTCTAGTGTTGCGTATGGTTCTGGAAATTGAAACCTTTGAACTAGTTTGGGGATTCGTGTATTGGGGGACTCGGGAAATAATTAGAGCAGTTTTACTTTTTGAACTAGTGGTTGTTTAAGAATATAACATGTTGTCTCTTATTTTTGTTATCCTTTCATCGGCTATACTTATGAATGAGTATCACTAAGTGAACTTTTATAATAAATTATCAGATGGAAGGACAAACTTATATGTTATCTCTTCCTATGGAGATCCTAGAGATCATTGTGATCAAAACCTGTGCAGAAAAGTACCTACCTCTCGTAAACTTTCAAAAAACGTGTAAACAACTATATGAAGTGACAAACAGTCCGGACATTCTCTGCACCTGTCATGGCAATGCATCCATTTACTACCGCTTATCAATGGCACAATTGGCTGAGTACAGGGGAAAAAGAAAATACCACAAAGGGATTTTCCTATGTTTCACCCTAGGTCGAAACTATACGGCCATGCTATGTTTTCAAGAGGCTACTTTGGAAGGAAACCTTTGTGCAGCTTACATGTACCAACTCCTCAGTTTTATCCTGTACAACAATATCTATGACTTAGATGTCCTCAGCCGAGACATAGTTCGGCGAGTTCTTTGTGTGTTGGTCCATTCAGACATTTCCAAATTTTGCACTGTTCAAGCCTCCCTCTGGAAGCCCGAGCGTTTGATGCAAGTGTTCAACCCCTTCTGCCTGAGGTGTGTCTGGGTCAGAGAACTACAGGAGTTGAGCATCAATTTGGGTTTTCCTCTGAACACATCTGAGGATCCTCTACGATGGGAGATGTGGTAAGAACATCATAGAGCATTCTTTTGTGGTTATGAAATGAATTGCGAGGACGCAATTCTTCGAATGGGGGAATAATGTAACACTCCAAGATTTTGATAATAAATATAGAATACAATCTAACCTCTAAACACATCTTTGCCTCTTCTGTGTTTAGAAATTCGAATAACAGTCATCTAGAGTTGTGTTCAGTAAGTCATTTGGAATGTGATGAAACAAACTTGATTTTTGGTGAATAGTAACATACCCTTATGAATAGTAATATGAATAGTAATATGCCCCTTGAAATGATGATGTCATAAATCTGGTCAACTTGTGTACAGTCATCTAGAGTTGTGTTCAACCCCTTCAAGATTGTTATTTTTCGAATTAACTATGACCTTATTTAAAAATTAAATTAATAATATTTAGAAAATTATTTTTGAAATATGGATTTCACTTTTGAATTCTACACGTCCAAAAATGGTTAGTGTAAATTTTTGGGATTTTTCTGAAACAGTTGGTTTTTCAGTGAATAGTAAAAAATAAAGTTTTTTGTTTCGGTGTATTTATGACATCATTAATGATGAAATGATGATGTCATAAATCTGGTCAACTTGTGTATAGTTAAATAACATGTGATGTGTCCCAAGTGGCATATACCATGGGAAAGCCCATGGTTTTGCAAAAACCACTCATCAGGTGTCCCTTGAAAATTATTAAAATAATCCCTCACTTTTCCTATAAATACCAACTCTTTCCTTCATTGAATTCCATCCCAATTCTCCCTCAATGAAGTTCTGGCCTCCTTACCTTCATATTAGTTCTCCAAAGGTTTTATCAAACCCCCAAGGTCTCAACATTCAAGTTCAATTGAGAACTCAACCTCTCGGTCAGGAGGAAGACCAGGCAACTCTTCAGGGAATACATCAGTGTAATCCCTCACAATGGGCATGTCTTCAAACATGATTCTCTCCTTTGTCTCAATAATTTGAGCTAGGTATGCATGCTCATAAGGAAGAAATATCCAAAATTGAGATGAAGATTCTAAAGGAGACTCATCTTCCTCCTTGCACTTGTAAAGAATCAGAGGATGCTTCGGGATTTGAAGAGTAATCTCCCTTTCCAAACAATTGATATTGGCCTTGTACAAAGATAGTCAATCCATGCCCATGATAGCATCGAACTACACTGAAGGAAGTATGATAAGTATTTCCTAGGAGGTTCAGTCCACAAACATTAACTGTGGAGGAGTTATAAAACATGGATGCAATAATTGCCCCATTCGCTGTTCTCACAGATAACTTTTCCTCAAAATTTTGAGGTGGTGTTTGAATAGTTCTACTAAACTTGCATGATATGAAAGAATGCGTAGAACCAGAATCAAAGATTATGTTCTCTATTCTTGAATGAATAACAAGCGTACCTCTCACCACATCCTTTTCTGGCACCACCTCAGCAATAGTGATAGCATAAGTCATTCCTTGTTGCCTTGGAGGTTGTTGCATATTGCCTCCGACAACCCTTGGCTTAGGGAAATTGTTCGTATAATGCCCAAGCTCCTTCAGTTATAACACTGCACTGCAGGATGAGTGTTGATCTGAACCTTCCTTTCTTCTTCAACATTAGGGGGATTTTTTATATCCCTTTGCCAGTTCTTGGCCAGATGACCAAACTTCCCGCATTTGAAGCAATTGTTGGTTTCCTTGAGACAGTCACCAAGATGCTTCTTCCCACAATTCTTGAAAAGGTGAAAGTGAGGCTTCTTTCCATCATGAGATTTTTTTGATGAACCACCCATGTTGTTCTCCATTTTCCACTTCTTGTCACTAGGCCCATGAGACCACTGAGAGTCTCCAATCTCCATTTCAACCTTGAGGTCACAACGAAAAATCTCCTCATAGGTGTCGAAGTCTAGAATCGCCAACAATTTTCATAGACTCGGCTTTAGTCTGCTAAAGAAGTGATCCACCTTGCTTTCAGTGTTCATGGAAAAGGCCAGAGGCATACCTTGCATGCCTTGTAAAGTTCGCTTCATATTCCCCGATGGACTCATCTTCCTTTTTCTTGAGTCCAAGGAACTCTCTTTTCATCTTGATACAGAGGGTTTGAGGAAAATCTTTGTTGACAAACATCCTCTTGAATTCCTCCCAATCCATGGAATCAATTTCCTCTTGGGACTTTGTATTCTTGATCAGTTTCCACCACTGATCAGCTTCCCCATCAAAACGATAGACTGTCAGTACAACTTTCTCTTCTTCCGAGCATTGGAGGACAGAGAAAATCTTTTCAATGGAGTTAATCCATTTTTCTGCGAGGAGGGGATCAGAAGACCCACTAAACATGGGAGGCATTTTCCGCATGAAGGATTCTATGACAACTTGATCTTTCCTTGAAGGAGGATGATGTTCTACCTGA